>VFSE01000166.1:0-1200000 GCA_010157825.1 Vickermania ingenoplastis
CCACACAAAAAAAAATAAAAAAAAAGAATCCCGAAGGATTCCGTTCAAAATTTACCAGAAATGATTTCTGGAGGTATCACATACCAATAAAGTACAGAAACTGTAACAATAATAGCGTTAGTTAAAGTTTCCTCCCCGTCGGGCGGTTCCTATATCCTTTGTAGAACCCGCACCTATTAAATTTTTCGCCAAACCCTCTATAGCCACGCTTACGGGGACTTGCCCTCCACACAAAAAAAAAATAAAAAAAAAAAGAATCCCGAAGGATTCCGTTCAAAATTTACCAGAAATGATTTCTGGAGGTATCACATACCAATAAAGTACAGAAACTGTAACAATAATAGCGTTAGTTAAAAGTTTCTCCCCGTCGGGCGGTTCCTATATCCTTTGTGTAGAACCCGCACCTTTACAAATTTTCGCCAAACCCTCTATAGCCACGCTTACGGGGACTTGCCCTCCACACAAAAAAAAATAAAAAAGAATCCCGAAGGATTCCGTTCAAAATTTACCAGAAATGATTTCTGGAGGTATCACATACCAATAAAGTACAGAAACTGTAACAATAATAGCGTTAGTTAAAGTTTCTCCCCCGTCGGGCGGTTCCTATATCCTTTTGTAGAACCCGCACCTTTACAAAATTTTCGCCAAACCCCTCTATAGCCACGCTTACGGGGACTTGCCCTCCACAAAAAAAAAAAATAAAAAAAAGAATCCCGAAGGATTCCGTTCAAAATTTACCAGAAATGATTTCTGGAGGTATCACATACCAATAAAGTACAGAAACTGTAACAATAATAGCGTTAGTTAAAAGTTTCTCTCCCCCGTCGGGCGGTTCCTATATCCTTTTGTAGAACCCGCACCTTTACAAATTTTTCGCCAAACCCCTCTATAGCCACGCTTACGGGGACTTGCCCTCCACACAAAAAAAAAATAAAAAAAAAGAATCCCGAAGGATTCCGTTCAAAATTTACCAGAAATGATTTCTGGAGGTATCACATACCAATAAAGTACAGAAACTGTAACAATAATAGCGTTAGTTAAAAGTTTCTCTCCCGTCGGGCGGTTCCTATATCCTTTTGTAGAACCCGCACCTTTACAATTTTTTCGCCAAACCCCTCTATAGCCACGCTTACGGGGACTTGCCCTCCACACAAAAAAAAAAAAAAAAAAAAAAGAATCCCGAAGGATTCAAAATTTACCAGAAATGATTTCTGGAGGTATCACATACCAATAAAGTACAGAAACTGTAACAATAATAGCGTTAGTTAAAAGTTTTCTCCCCGTCGGGCGGTTCCTATATCCTTTTGTAGAACCCGCACCTTTACAAATTTTCGCCAAACCCCTCTATAGCCACGCTTACGGGGACTTGCCCTCCACACAAAAAAAATAAAAAAAAAAAGAATCCCGAAGGATTCCGTTCAAAATTTACCAGAAATGATTTCTGGAGGTATCACATACCAATAAAGTACAGAAACTGTAACAATAATAGCGTTAAAAGTTTCTCTCCCCGTCGGGCGGTTCCTATATCCTTTTGTAGAACCCGCACCTTTACAAATTTTCGCCAAACCCTCTATAGCCACGCTTATATAGCCAACCCTTGCCAATTTAAATCGCGCTGACGCGGCTCGTGGTTTTTTTCCATGCATTTCAAATGTTAACAATTGCAAATCTTTTGATTAATGTGGTATCATTTTAAATGCAGTTTGCGGACTTTGTTTGTTATGTTTCAATTGATGGTCAAGATAGTGCAAGGTCGGTTTTTTATCGCGGCGACAAGCTTTTTTTCTCGCGGGAGCTTTTGTGCGGCGGAAAGAGGTTCGCACCCCACCTCCACCCCCGACGATCAAGCGGTCGGGCTGGGGCCGCCATGGTACGGCGCTCGGGAAAATAAGGCGCCGCGACTTTTGGAAGCCGGCCGATGGCCACTGTGGGGGGGCGCCGCGTAGAAGCACCGCGCCTGGCATTCAGCCCCTTCCGCAACAGGGGGGAAAGGGAAGGAGTTCAGCCCTTTTTTTTTGCTTTGCAGCTGCGCGAAAGCGCTTGGGGCTATGGGTTATTACAAACAAGGAGAGGAAGAGAAAATAGGTGATAAGCCGTCATGGCAGAAAAATAGACAAACAAAGAAAAATACATGGGGCGGAACAATCTGTTCTCGAGACATTGTAACTTTGTTTCTCTCAACCTCGGGAATACAAGGGAAAAGACGACGCAACGATTGTGAGGTGCACTCTTTCCTGTTAAGAGAAAAACCCATCAAAAAAATTTATTCTTCGTTGTGGGACAATAGGGCGGTTAAACGTTTCTTGTAGTTAAAGTTTCAGGGGCACAATGCCAAAGGGTGATGGGAACAGCGAGGTTCGATCTCGCAGAGGAATCATGGCTGTCGAGTCTGTGGGGCGGAAGTAAGGAGAAAGGGCATCCGAATCCTGCTCAACAGGAAGTGCCGGTGGGGATTCGTAAAACAAAGCGGTGGCCAGCTAACGCGTATTAAGCGGATCGTGAATTAACCGATGGAGGGCCAGAGGAGATAACCTAGGTTTAGAGTGATCCGTAACGTCTTTGCAAGTTGTCATTTCTGCTTCAAATTGAGATAGCAAACCTTTCCAAGAGACGGCTCATCATCGTTATGGCCATTGATCATTATACTATTACGTCCAGAAATCAACGAAATATGTTCTCAACAAAATGGGAAACAACATTTTCCGACTAAGGGTATTCCCCAACAGATAACTTGGCTCGAAAAAATAATCACGTGACGAACGAATCAGCAAACGAGGACCCGTACGGTGGAAAGCGGAAGATTTGCAAGGCCTTCTAGTTCCACCATGATGGGAAATGCTGGGCTGGAACCTTCTGGGGCTTTTACTACCGTCCATAATACAACACCATCATTGTCATGGCGCTCGTGGATCCGCCGCGGCTGATATCTCCAGAATAAAAATACAGCGCCCGGCACACTTACTAAAATTGCACCGACGTAGATCACTGGTGTTGAGGCCACAACCGAAAATGTAATGCATAGGTTTCTGCAACGTCTCGCGTTTCTCATACACCCTTCTTCGATATATGGAAATTCAAGGCAAGTTAGAAGGACAATGTCGTTGAGGGCATTTTTTGTACTGGAGCTGTAAGCATCAGAACATCTTGAGCAGCTCCGCTAATCATGGCTTCGAAGCATATCGACTCTCATTAGTAATGCTTTGCCAAGGTCAATAAGCACAACATGATTCTCGAAGTCCATTGCGTCATCAATCTGATAAAAGTTTTGTTTTGTCTAAACCTGCGCCATTAACATCCGCAGAATTCTTGCCAGCCCCAGCTGGCTTAGGGTGCCCAGGGAAGACCCCGATGTCGATGATGAAAAATCTCCTAATACCGTTTATGATTCTCCGCAATCTTTGTTCAACTGGTGATGGTTCGTTAGGGACGCGAAACATTTCACCAAAGTTTTCAGTACATATAGCTATCTTCTGTCGCTTGGACAATCATTTTCATAGAGCGCGCAATAGCAAGAAGTTTGATTGCATTTCCAATCAATTCTTGATGGTTGAGAATCACGCTGTTGTTCCAGTCCAATACGCCGATCGTCATTTCTCTTCGTGGAACTTTGCCGCTGCAAATTATAATCCACGAAGAATCTAAAACAGAACCTTGTTGGCTGCTATTGTTTCAATTGAACTAAATTAGGACCGATGAAGGTGATACGACAAGAAAAGATGAAGAAGACGAAAGGGGAGTTTTATGGCCATGCTCAATTGAAGGATGTCATTCAGGCTCGATTGTAGTGTTATACTTTCAATCCGAGGATATTGGGTAAGTTTTACTAACGATCTGGCGAGGATCAAAAAACACACTTTTTTGAACAACACAAACATATATATTCAACCTCGCCACCTGAAAGGTAGGTAGTTGGGGATGGGAGGGTTTTATTTTGTAAAATAAATATTATTGGAAATAGAATAGCATCTGCCGTTTTATACAATATAATATGGTATAATATTTTTGAAAAGTTTCACGGGAAGGAACCCGGATGTGCAGCGACGAGTGCGGAGAGATGAATTAAAGAGATTATCAACAGTGATGATTATTTAAAATGCTCCTTTCGCTCCTCATGGAATAGAATTTCCCTGTATCATATTCATTTTATATTTATATCGTATTATATAACTTATATTGTATACATATGTTCGTTTTATAATTATAGATGAGCTATCTCATTATTATATTTATAAATATTTATAGAATAACTATCTCATTATGTAGTTATTTTATTTAGACATTTTATATTGAATAAAAAAATATATTTTCTCTCTATTCTAATTAGAAACAAATAGATATATTTATATTTTATTTCTTGTTCCGCATGAGGTTTTTCAATCTTCATCTTGGGTTTCTAATGAGTAAAGGTTTTTTCCCTCATGTTTAATTTTACGCCTGCGGTTTTTTCTCTTCTTTCTCCCTTTTATTTAGCCCTTTTCTTCAATTTCATTCAAATTAAAATTTGCACACCAATAGGCAAACAATTTCCCATTTTCATGTCCCAGAAATCATTTAGTCAAAAGTTTTATTTTTTCTAGTACAGAACCTGTAGCAATTTAACAGTTTTTTAGGTGTTATTTATAACTTAGTTAGTTATATAGATATATAGGGTTTTATATAGCTATCTACCAGACAGACAAACGATCGCATGCAATTAAAAAAGAACGCTACCTAAATTTTAAATTGATATTAATAAGAACATATTTAATATTCACACGTGTTAATTGCTTATTGCCTTATATAAGCATTCATATCAGTACAATTATTTCTCACAATACATTAGGATCATTATTAGCATTATCGTCGTCATTACTAGTATTCTATTCTTCTGCCATCTTTTGCAGAGAATTATTTTCTCACAATACTTTAGGATCATTATTATCATTATCGTCATCAATACTAGTATTCTATTCTTCTGCCATCTTTGCAGAGAATTATTTTCTCACAATATTTGAGGATTATTATTATCATTATCGTCATCAATACTAGTATTCTATTCTTCTGCCATCTTTTGCAGAGAAGTATTTTCTCACAATACTTTAGGATCATTATTATCATTATCGTCATCAATACTAGTATTCTATTCTTCTGCCATCTTTTGCAGAGAATTATTTTCTCACAATACTTGAGGATTATTATTATCATTATCGTCATTACTAGTATTCTATTCTTCTGCCATCTTTTGCAGAGAATTATTTTCTCACAATACTTGAGGATTATTATTATCATTATCGTCGTCAATACTAGTATTCTATTCTTCTGCCATCTTTTGCAGAGAATTATTTTCTCACAATACTTTAGGATCATTATTATCATTATCGTCATCAATACTAATATTCTATTCTGCTGCCATCTTTTGCAGAGAATTATTTTCTCACAATACTTTAGGATCATTATTATCATTATCGTCATCAATACTAGTATTCTATTCTTCTGCCATCTTTTGCAGAGAATTATTTTCTCACAATACATTAGGATTATTATTATCATTATCGTCATCAATACTAGTATTCTATTCTTCTGCCATCATCTTTGCAGAGAATTATTTTCACAATACTTTAGGATCATTATTATCATTATCGTCATCAATACTAGTATTCTATTCTTCTGCCATCTTTTGCAGAGAATTATTTTCTCACAATACTTGAGGATTATTATTATCATTATCGTCGTCATTACTAGTATTCTATTCTTCTGCCATCTTTTGCAGAGAATTATTTTCTCACATATTTGAGGATTATTATCATTATCGTCATCAATACTAGTATTCTATTCTTCTGCCATCTTTTGCAGAGAAGTATTTTCTCACAATACTTTAGGATCATTATTATCATTATCGTCATCAATACTAGTATTCTATTCTTCTGCCATCTTTGCAGAGAATTATTTTCTCACAATACTTGAGGATTATTATTATCATTATCGTCGTCATTACTAGTATTCTATTCTTCTGCCATCTTTGCAGAGAATTATTTTCTCACAATACTTGAGGATTATTATTATCATTATCGTCGTCAATACTAGTATTCTATTCTTCTGCCATCTTTGCAGAGAATTATTTTCTCACAATACTTTAGGATCATTATTATCATTATCGTCATCAATACTAATATTCTATTCTGCTGCCATCTTTTGCAGAGAATTATTTTCTCACAATACTTTAGGATCATTATTATCATTATCGTCATCAATACTAGTATTCTATTCTTCTGCCATCTTTTGCAGAGAATTATTTTCTCACAATACTTGAGGATTATTATTATCATTATCGTCGTCATTACTAGTATTCTATTCTTCTGCCATCTTTGCAGAGAATTATTTTCTCACAATACTTGAGGATTATTATTATCATTATCGTCGTCATTACTAGTATTCTATTCCTCTGCCATCTTTTGCAGAGAATTATTTTCTCACAATACTTGAGGATTATTATTATCATTATCGTCATCAATACTAGTATTCTATTCTTCTGCCATCTTTTGCAGAGAATTATTTTCTCACAATACTTAGGATTATTATTATCATTATCGTCGTCATTACTAGTATTCTATTCTTCTGCCATCTTTGCAGAGAATTATTTTCTCACAATACTTGAGGATTATTATTATCATTATCGTCGTCAATACTAGTATTCTATTCTTCTGCCATCTTTGCAGAGAATTATTTTCTCACAATACTTTAGGATCATTATTATCATTATCGTCATCAATACTAATATTCTATTCTCTGCCATCTTTGCAGAGAATTATTTTCTCACAATACTTTAGGATTTATTATCATTATCGTCATCAATACTAGTATTCTATTCTTCTGCCATCTTTGCAGAGAATTATTTTCTCACAATACATTAGGATTATTATTATCATTATCGTCATCAATACTAGTATTCTATTCTTCTGCCATCTTTTGCAGAGAATTATTTTCTCACAATACTTTAGGATCATTATTATCATTATCGTCATCAATACTAGTATTCTATTCTTCTGCCATCTTTTGCAGAGAATTATTTTCTCACAATACTTTGAGGATTATTATTATCATTATCGTCATTACTAGTATTCTATTCTTCTGCCATCTTTTGCAGAGAATTATTTTCTCACAATATTTGAGGATTATTATTATCATTATCGTCATCAATACTAGTATTCTATTCTTCTGCCATCTTTTGCAGAGAATTATTTTCTCACAATACTTTAGGATCATTATTATCATTATCGTCATCAATACTAGTATTCTATTCTTCTGCCATCTTTTGCAGAGAATTATTTTCTCACAATACTTGAGGATTATTATTATCATTATCGTCGTCATTACTAGTATTCTATTCTTCTGCCATCTTTTGCAGAGAATTATTTTCTCACAATACTTGAGGATTATTATTATCATTATCGTCGTCAATACTAGTATTCTATTCTTCTGCCATCTTTTGCAGAGAATTATTTTCTCACAATACTTTAGGATCATTATTATCATTATCGTCATCAATACTAATATTCTATTCTGCTGCCATCTTTTGCAGAGAATTATTTTCTCACAATACTTTAGGATCATTATTATCATTATCGTCATCAATACTAGTATTCTATTCTTCTGCCATCTTTGCAGAGAATTATTTTCTCACAATACTTGAGGATTATTATTATCATTATCGTCGTCATTACTAGTATTCTATTCTTCTGCCATCTTTTGCAGAGAATTATTTTCTCACAATACTTGAGGATTATTATTATCATTATCGTCGTCATTACTAGTATTCTATTCCTCTGCCATCTTTTGCAGAGAATTATTTTCTCACAATACTTGAGGATTATTATTATCATTATCGTCATCAATACTAGTATTCTATTCTTCTGCCATCTTTTGCAGAGAATTATTTTCTCACAATACTTGAGGATTATTATTATCATTATCGTCGTCAATACTAGTATTCTATTCTTCTGCCATCTTTTGCAGAGAATTATTTTCTCACAATACTTTAGGATTATTATTATCATTATCGTCGTCATTACTAGTATTCTATTCTTCTGCCATCTTTTGCAGAGAATTATTTTCTCACAATACTTTAGGATTATTATTATCATTATCGTCGTCATTACTAGTATTCTATTCTTCTGCCATCTTTTGAGAATTATTTTCTCACAATACTTGAGGATTATTATTATCATTATCGTCGTCATTACTAGTATTCTATTCTTCTGCCATCTTTTGCAGAGAATTATTTTCTCACAATACTTGAGGATTATTATTATCATTATCGTCGTCATTACTAGTATTCTATTCCTCTGCCATCTTTTGCAGAGAATTATTTTCTCACAATACTTGAGGATTATTATTATCATTATCGTCGTCAATACTAGTATTCTATTCTTCTGCCATCTTTTGCAGAGAATTATTTTCTCACAATACTTATTATTATCATTATCGTCGTCATTACTAGTATTCTATTCTTCTGCCATCTTTGCAGAGAATTATTTTCTCACAATACTTGAGGATTATTATTATCATTATCGTCGTCATTACTAGTATTCTATTCTTCTGCCATCTTTTGCAGAGAATTATTTTCTCACAATACATTAGGATTATTATTATCATTATCGTCGTCATTACTAGTATTCTATTCTTCTGCCATCTTTTGCAGAGAATTATTTTCTCACAATACTTTAGGATCATTATTATCATTATCGTCATCAATACTAGTATTCTATTCTGCTGCCATCTTTTGCAGAGAATTATTTTCTCACAATACTTTAGGATCATTATTATCATTATCGTCATCAATACTAGTATTCTATTCTGCCATCTTTTGCAGAGAATTATTTTCTCACAATACTTGAGGATTATTATTATCATTATCGTCGTCAATACTAGTATTCTATTCTGCTGCCATCTTTTGCAGAGAATTATTTTCTCACAATACATTAGGATTATTATTATCATTATCGTCAGTTATGCGTATTCTGTTCTTCGCATCAATGGTGGAAACACATTCAGCCATTGAGTACGTTGGGATCACGTTTCGCTTATCCGTGCAATCCTTGGAGGTGAGGTTCCACATCTACCCGATGGGAAATAGTCTATCATCTTTTCATTTTCGTCAGCGTCACTTTTCTTTTTTTTCTTTCAATCACATTGATGGCTATGGTTGGTTATCCCTTTTTGTTTTGTCGTTTTTCTTTTCTTGTCCAATCCATAATCTCTATGGCCATCAAGACGCTTCATCATCCTTTTAATCTTTTCATACCTGGCTTCTGGTGAAGTGCCTTTTGGTGGAAGGGTAAACGTACGGAGACGATCCGCTTTACCGCCAGTTGTCAGGTTTCCCACCCGCTACAGGACAGACTAGGCAGAAGAGGGAACAGTACCTTACCGTCTTCTTCATCTTGCAATCAGAGTGTTGGAGTTCGGTATCATGCATATCTCCTTTGTCTTTTACTGGCCGGCGATTTACCGTTTCCGGGGGCTGTCGGCTCTTAGCGTTAAGTCCATCCTCTTCTTCGCATCGATGACGGAAACCCATTGTGTCTATTGAGCAAGTTGGGATCACGTTTCGCTTATCCGTGCAGTCCTTGAGGTGAGGTTCCACATCTACCCGATGGGAAATAGTCTATCATCTTTTCATTTTCGTCAGCGTCACTTTTCTTTTTCTTTTCAATCACATTGATGGCTATGGTTGGTTATCCCTTTTTGTTTTGTCGTTTTTCTTTTCTTGTCCAATCCATAATCTCTATGGCCATCAAGACGCTTCATCATCCTTTTAATCTTTTCATACCTGGCTTCTGGTGAAGTGCCTTTTGGTGGAAGGGTAAACGTACGGAGACGATCCGCTTTACCGCCAGTTGTCAGGTTTCCCACCCGCTACAGGACAGACTAGGCAGAAGAGGGAACAGTACCTTACCGTCTTCTTCATCTTGCAATCAGAGTGTTGGAGTTCGGTATCATGCATATCTGCTTTTGTCTTTTACTGGCCGGCGATTTACCGTTTCCGGGGGGCTGTCGGCTCTTAGCGTTAAGTCCATCCTCTTCTTCGCATCGATGACGGAAACCCATTGTGTCTATTGAGCAAGTTGGGATCACGTTTCGCTTATCCGTGCAGTCCTTGAGGTGAGGTTCCACATCTACCCGATGGGAAATAGTCTATCATCTTTTCATTTTCGTCAGCGTCACTTTTCTTTTCTTTTCAATCACATTGATGGCTATGGTTGGTTATCCCTTTTTGTTTTGTCGTTTTTCTTTTCTTGTCCAATCCATAATCTCTATGGCCATCAAGACGCTTCATCATCCTTTTAATCTTTTCATACCTGGCTTCTGGTGAAGTGCCTTTTGGTGGAAGGGTAAACGTACGGAGACGATCCGCTTTACCGCCAGTTGTCAGGTTTCCCACCCGCTACAGGACAGACTAGGCAGAAGAGGGAACAGTACCTTACCGTCTTCTTCATCTTGCAATCAGAGTGTTGGAGTTCGGTATCATGCATATCTGCTTTTGTCTTTTACTGGCCGGCGATTTACCGTTTCCGGGGGCTGTCGGCTCTTAGCGTTAAGTCCATCCTCTTCTTCGCATCGATGACGGAAACCCATTGTGTCTATTGAGCAAGTTGGGATCACGTTTCGCTTATCCGTGCAGTCCTTGAGGTGAGGTTCCACATCTACCCGATGGGAAATAGTCTATCATCTTTTCATTTTCGTCAGCGTCACTTTTCTTTTCTTTTCAATCACATTGATGGCTATGGTTGGTTATCCCTTTTTGTTTTGTCGTTTTTCTTTTCTTGTCCAATCCATAATCTCTATGGCCATCAAGACGCTTCATCATCCTTTTAATCTTTTCATACCTGGCTTCTGGTGAAGTGCCTTTTGGTGGAAGGGTAAACGTACGGAGACGATCCGCTTTACCGCCAGTTGTCAGGTTTCCCACCCGCTACAGGACAGACTAGGCAGAAGAGGGAACAGTACCTTACCGTCTTCTTCATCTTGCAATCAGAGTGTTGGAGTTCGGTATCATGCATATCTCCTTTTGTCTTTTACTGGCCGGCGATTTACCGTTTCCGGGGGCTGTCGGCTCTTAGCGTTAAGTCCATCCTCTTCTTCGCATCGATGACGGAAACCCATTGTGTCTATTGAGCAAGTTGGGATCACGTTTCGCTTATCCGTGCAGTCCTTGAGGTGAGGTTCCACATCTACCCGATGGGAAATAGTCTATCATCTTTTCATTTTCGTCAGCGTCACTTTTCTTTTTCTTTTCAATCACATTGATGGCTATGGTTGGTTATCCCTTTTTGTTTTGTCGTTTTTCTTTCTTGTCCAATCCATAATCTCTATGGCCATCAAGACGCTTCATCATCCTTTTAATCTTTTCATACCTGGCTTCTGGTGAAGTGCCTTTTGGTGGAAGGGTAAACGTACGGAGACGATCCGCTTTACCGCCAGTTGTCAGGTTTCCCACCCGCTACAGGACAGACTAGGCAGAAGAGGGAACAGTACCTTACCGTCTTCTTCATCTTGCAATCAGAGTGTTGGAGTTCGGTATCATGCATATCTGCTTTTGTCTTTTACTGGCCGGCGATTTACCGTTTCCGGGGGCTGTCGGCTCTTAGCGTTAAGTCCATCCTCTTCTTCGCATCGATGACGGAAACCCATTGTGTCTATTGAGCAAGTTGGGATCACGTTTCGCTTATCCGTGCAGTCCTTGGAGGTGAGGTTCCACATCTACCCGATGGGAAATAGTCTATCATCTTTTCATTTTCGTCAGTATCACTTTTTCTTTTTCTTTTCAATCAAATTGATGGCTATGCTTGGTTATCCCTTTTGTTTTTTCGACGGTGAGTATGTAAACGCCTCCTTCTATACAAACGTCTCGTACCGGGTTCAACATTTCGATTTTATTGGGGTTCTTTCTATCATGCTTTGCAATCCGTCTCAGTAAAAAAAAAAGAAACGCTACAAAACATCACTCCGCCCTCAGAGAATGTCTTCCGCAGATGTGAAGCGCCTGTTCGCTCAACTCCTTTTCGGTCGAGTATTTGAGCAATTGAGATCACCAAGTTTTATTGGGCCTTGAAGACGATTGCCGCCGTAGTTTATCCTTATGGGCCCGCTTTTCGGCAATGCAGTTTGTACCGGTGGTTCTTTCCCCCTGTGGCCTATGCTTAGTTGGAACCCAGAGAAGAAGAGCAGTTTGGAAGCGAGAGCAGTTTTGGTGTCTTTGGACTCCGTTGCACATCTTATTGACAAAAGTTCTCATATAGACCTGCGCATTGACAATACCACGTTGGTATACAACACAAAGAAGAGAAGAGGTCGTTCGGTTTTGATGAACAATTTGGTGGAGAGTCTTCTCAGTTGGATGAACGATCGCTCTTGTTCCTTTTCGATTGCTTATGTTGAGACTCGGGAAAATTTGGCGGACGAACCTTCGCGGAGCATTCCCGTCAGTTCGAGGAAGGATCTGGGAAAAATCCATATTACGCAGGATGCGTGGTACACCTTCAACTATTACACTTCCGTTTCAACCGAACACTCTATGCCCCTTTCCACGTTTAACCTCCCTTGTGTTATAGGGATGGCACCATAACTTTTATTTTCTCCCTTATTTTATACTTATTTATTTTATATATTTTTTCTTTTGGGTCCTTTTTCAGGTCACAGCCACTAAAATGCCTCTTCCACTTGATCCCCTTTTTCTTTGTTTACTAGCTAAATCGGTCCGTTGTTTTACTTGCTAAATGGGTGGTTTTCTTTGTTTGGTGGACTCGATTTTTGGAAAGCTTTTAAAACAAATGAAGGAAAAGGCTATTAAATTTGGCATTTTGGTCAGTTTCCCAGGCATATGTATACCCAACCTTTAAAGAATACCCAACAAAAAAGAAAACAACAACAACAATGTTAATACCTTACAGCTGATTGGGACAGTCGGTTGCTCTTCATTGACGACATCACGATTGCTGTGATGGACATGAATCTGGTTGCCTTACTCGAAGGAAGGCGCTCCTCTATAGGATATGGTTCTCCTGCTTTTCTCTTGTCTCATCTTTCATCTCGTTCGCATTCAAAAGTTGCACACGGAGGGTTCGAAAAGTTTCACGGGAAGGAACCCGGATGTGCAGCGACGAGTGCGGAGAGATGAATTAAAGAGATTATCAACAGTGATGATTATTTAAAATGCTCCTTTCGCTCCTCATGGAATAGAATTTCCCTGTATCATATTCATTTTATATTTATATCGTATTATATAACTTATATTGTATACATATGTTCGTTTTATAATTATAGATGAGCTATCTCATTATTATATTTATAAATATTTATAGAATAACTATCTCATTATGTAGTTATTTTATTTAGACATTTTATATTGAATAAAAAAAATATATTTTCTCTCTATTCTAATTAGAAACAAATAGATATATTTATATTTTATTTCTTGTTCCGCATGAGGTTTTTCCTTCAATCTTCATCTTGGGTTTCTAATGAGTAAAGGTTTTTTCCCTCATGTTTAATTTTACGCCTGCGGTTTTTTCTCTTCTTTCTCCCTTTTATTTAGCCCTTTCTTCAATTTCATTCAAATTAAAATTTGCACACCAATAGGCAAACAATTTCCCATTTTCATGTCCCAGAAATCATTTAGTCAAAGTTTTATTTTCCCACCCTCCATCCCTCCACCTTTTTTCTTTGTTTGGTGGACTCGATTTTGGAAAGCTTTTAAAACAAATGAAGGAAAAGGCTATTAAATTTGGCATTTTGGTCAGTTTCCCAGGCATATGTATACCCAACCTTTAAAGAATACCCAACAAAAAGAAAACAACAACAACAATGTTAATACCTTACAGCTGATTGGGACAGTCGGTTGCTCTTCATTGACGACATCACGATTGCTGTGATGGACATGAATCTGGTTGCCTTACTCGAAGGAAGGCGCTCCTCTATAGGATATGGTTCTCCTGCTTTTCTCTTGTCTCATCTTTCATCTCGTTCGCATTCAAAAGTTGCACACGGAGGGTTCCGAAGAGGAATTAAACGACAGAAGCTATTGCGAGAAATAAGATCAAAGATGGAAGAGGAACAGAGATGATCGTAATGAAAGTGATTTTGAAAGTATACGTCATTTCTAAATTACATAATTCTTTAACATAATTTTATGTTCTTTTTTATCTTTATTCTCGCAGATAAATATTTCCCCAAGTTCTATATTTGATGTTCCTCCTTTACACCATAATAACATTTATAAATGTGTTGTTTATAAATATGTTGTATATTTTTTTCTTGTAAATGCAATCTCTACAATCTCCGGCGCAGGTTCAACTCGTAAACTTTTCGGAACTGTGATTAAGTCCTGGCGAAGAGAGTTCCATCCAATCACGAGTCAATTGAATCTCTTCGGTTAACGCCTCGTACGTGCGCAAAAGGTTTGTTGGAAGCGGAACAACCACGGGGAGAACCATGCCCATGCCCATCAGATTGTGCAAAAACTTTTCCATTTCTAGAACGTTGGCGGCAGAGTTTTCCACAGCACTTAGATGCATTCGTCGAAGGAGAATATGCTGCGTTAAAACGCTGTCGTACATGGCCACGCCTTTTCAATCAAATTGATGGCTATGGTTGGTTATCCCTTTTTGTTTTGTCGTTTTTCTTTTCTTGTCCAATCCATAATATCTATGGCCATCAAGACGCCTCATCATCCTTTAAATCTTTTCATACCTGGCTTCTGGTGAAGTGCCTTTTGGTCGAAAAATCTGTTCTAACATTTAGACTACACGTTTTAAATAAACTCGCAGAAGTTTAAAAGTTGCGGCAAAATGGGCCTTTTCACTTGCGGCCTGGCGCCGGAGCGGTCGCTGGTGGCGCCGGCTTGAGGGCGGGTGTCACCCGGTTTGGGCGGCGCTGGGCAACCGGCGGGATATTCAGCGGACCGCCGCCCGCATATCAGATTGAGGGTGGCCGCAAATTGGTGAAGAAAAAATATATGCGTGGAAGCCATTGGAGCCCACGAGGTTTTCCGGCACATACCGCGGCGCAACCTGGCCCGCGCTTGGAAGGAACAGGCAGCAACAAACAAAGGAAAGCCTGAAAAGCCATGGGGTGGAAAAAAGGAGATGCATAAGAAACGGAAAGGAAAGAGAAACAGCTGTTTCGCGGCATTTTCGCCTTCATTGCGAATCGGGATTTGTTTGCCCAATCAGATTTCTATTTTTCCACGATTCGCTACGCTCCGCCATGCCGGCGCCAGAAAATTGTACAGGTTGAGAAGAACTTTTGGATGATGGGTTTCACGGCGCGCGCCCGCCCCAGAAGCCTGCGACGCAGCCCCGTCGATGTCGACGCATGCCAACCGGCACCATTTTTTGACGGCGCTAGGGGAAAACGCGGAATTGCTCCAGCGGCGGGAAGGGTGAAGAAAAATATATGCGTGGAAGCCATTGGAGCCCACGAGGTTTTCCGGCACATACGCGGCGCACCTTGGCCCCCGCGCTTGAAGGGAACAGGCAGCAACAAACAAAGGAAAGCCTGAAAAGCCATGGGGTGGAAAAAGGAGATGCATAAGAAACGGAAGGGAAAGAGAAACAGCTGTTTCGCGGCATTTTCGCCTTCATTGCGAATCGGGATTTGCCTGCCCAATCAGATTTCTATTTTTTCCACGATTCGTTACGCCCGCCATGCCGGCGCCAGAAAATTGTACAGGTTGAGAAGAAGTTTTGGATGATGGGTTTCATGCCGGCGCGCGCCCGCCCCAGAAGCCTGCGACGCAGCCCCGTCGATGTCGACGCACCAACCGGCACACCATTTTTTGACGGCGCTAGGGAAAACGCGGGAATTGCTCCAGCGGCGGAAGGGTGAAGAAAAAAATATGCGTGGAAGCCATTGAGCCCACGAGGTTTTCCGCGGCGCACCTTGGCCCCCGCGCTTGGAAGGGAACAGGCAGCAACAAACAAAGGAAAGCCTGAAAAGCCATGGGGTGGAAAAAAGGAGATGCATAAGAAACGGGAAAGGGAAAGAGAAACAGCTGTTTCGCGGCATTTTCGCCTTCATTGCGAATCGGGATTTGTTTGCCCAATCAGATTTCTATTTTTCCACGATTCGTTACGCTCCGCCATGCCGGCGCCAGAAAATTGTACAGGTTGAGAAGAACTTTTGGATGATGGGTTTCATGCCGGCGCGCGCCCGCCCCAGAAGCCTGCGACGCAGCCCCGTCGATGTCGACGCATGCCAACCGGCACCAATTATTTTGACGGCGCTAGGGAAAACGCGGGAATTGCTCCAGCGGCGGAAGGGTGAAGAAAAATATATGCGTGGAAGCCATTGAGCCCACGAGGTTTTCGGGCACATACGCGGCGCACCTTGGCCCCGCGCTTGAAGGGAACAGGCAGCAACAAACAAAGGAAAGCCTGAAAAGCCATGGGGTGGAAAAAGGAGATGCATAAGAAACGGAAAGGGAAAGAGAAACAGCTGTTTCGCGGCATTTTCGCCTTCATTGCGAATCGGGATTTGTTTGCCCAATCAGATTTCTATTTTTCCACGATTCGTTACGCTCGCCATGCCGGCGCCAGAAAATTGTACAGGTTGAGAAGAAGTTTTGATGATGGTTTCATGCCGGCGCGCGCCCGCCCCAGAAGCCTGCGACGCAGCCCCGTCGATGTCGACGCATGCCAACCGGCACCAATTTTTTTGACGGCGCTAGGGGAAAACGCGGGAATTGCTCCAGCGGCGGAAGGGTGAAGAAAAAATATATGCGTGGAAGCCATTGAGCCCACGAGGTTTTCCGGCACATTACCGCGGCGCACCTTGGCCCCGCGCTTGGAAGGAACAGGCAGCAACAAACAAAGGAAAGCCTGAAAAGCCATGGGGTGGAAAAAGGAGATGCATAAAAAACGGGAAAGGGAAAGAGAAACAGCTGTTTCGCGGCATTTTCGCCTTCATTGCGAATCGGGATTTGTTTGCCCAATCAGATTTCTATTTTTCCACGATTCGTTACGCTCGCCATGCCGGCGCCAGAAAATTGTACAGGTTGAGAAGAACTTTTGGATGATGGGTTTCATGCCGGCGCGCGCCCGCCCCAGAAGCCTGCGACGCAGCCCCGTCGATGCCGACGCATGCCCGGCATCATTTTTGACGGCGCTAGGGGAAAACGCGGGAATTGCTCCAGCGGCGGAAGGGTGAAGAAAAATATATGCGTGGAAGCCATTGAGCCCACGAGGTTTTCCGCACATACCGCGGCGCACCTTGGCCCCGCGCTTGAAGGGAACAGGCAGCAACAAACAAAGGAAAGCCTGAAAAGCCATGGGGTGGAAAAAGGAGATGCATAAGAAACGGGAAAGGGAAAGAGAAACAGCTGTTTCGCGGCATTTTCGCCTTCATTGCGAATCGGGATTTGTTTGCCCAATCAGATTTCTATTTTTTCCACGATTCGCTACGCCTGCCATGCCGGCGCCAGAAAAATTGTACAGGTTGAGAAGAACTTTTGGATGATGGGTTTCATGCCGGCGCGCGCCCGCCCCAGAAGCCTGCGACGCAGCCCCGTCGATGTCGACGCATGCCAACCGGCACCAATTATTTTTTGACGGCGCTAGGGGAAACGCGGGAATTGCTCCAGCGGCGGAAGGGTGAAGAAAAATATGCGTGGAAGCCATTGAGCCCACGAGGTTTTCTGGCATATCGCGGCGCACCTTGGCCCCCGCGCTTGAAGGGAACAGGCAGCAACAAACAAAGGAAAGCCTGAAAAGCCATGGGGTGGAAAAAAGGAGATGCATAAGAAACGGGAAAGGGAAAGAGAAACAGCTGTTTCGCGGCATTTTCGCCTTCATTGCGAATCGGGATTTGCCTGCCCAATCAGATTTCTATTTTTTCCACGATTCGTTACGCCCGCCATGCCGGCGCCAGAAAATTGTACAGGTTGAGAAGAAGTTTTGATGATGGTTTCATGCCGGCGCGCGCCCGCCCCAGAAGCCTGCGACGCAGCCCCGTCGATGTCGACGCATGCCAACCGGCACCAATTATTTTTTGACGGCGCTAGGGGAAAACGCGGGAATTGCTCCAGCGGCGGGAAGGGTGAAGAAAAAATATATGCGTGGAAGCCATTGGAGCCCACGAGGTTTTCTGGCATTGGTACCGCGGCGCACCTTGGCCCCTGCGCTTGGAAGGGAACAGGCGCAACAAACAAAGGAAAGCCTGAAAAGCCATGGGTGGAAAAAGGAGATGCATAAGAAACGGGAAAGGGAAAGAGAAACAGCTGTTTCGCGGCATTTTCGCCTTCATTGCGAATCGGGATTTGTTTGCCCAATCAGATTTCTATTTTTTCCACAATCTGCTACGCCCGCCATGCCGGCGCCAGAAAAATGCCTACTGGAAGGAGTCCTCCCTTTGACTGCGGCCTCATAACCATATACCCCAACCAGCTGTTTGATTATATCTCCAGCCAGGCTGACGTGTCTATCTTTCGTTTCTCTTCCTTTATCCTTCGCCATATGCTCCACATATACGACCAGCACTGGCGCAGAGGGTCCTTGCCATAGGATGAATCGCCTTCATTGCGAAACGGGATTTGCTTGCCCAATCAGATTTCTATTTTTTCCACAATTCGTTACGCTCCGCATTTTTTTTTTGAAAGAAAAGTGCAAGGAGAAACACATATCCGTGGAAGAAACAAGGGCACACACACAAAATGCAGGGCTGCGCAGGCCCTCGCCGGATGGTTTGTCTCTCTATCGAAGGCCGGGCGGCCCCGTATGCTATATACCTGCCCAGTCGGTTTTATTATATCCCCAGCCAGGCTAACCTATACGCTGTGCCTCCTGCTTCCTTTTCCTTTTAGCCTGCGCCTATTTATCTCCCACAATATGCGGCCATGGGAAGCACAGAGGGCCCATTTCCTTAGGACGAATCGCAATAGAAGGCTAATGTCTCGAGTCTTGTCGTGGTAACCCATATCCTCTAGCCTCAAGGCCCTCGGCCTCGAGCCGCGTAGTTCATATATGTAAAAGTATAGTTTTGTTTTAAATTTTTGTTCCCGTGCTCCAAGGAAAGGAAATTTGCAAGGGGGTGCTTGCCTTCCGACGAAAAATGGGATGGGGCCGGGGGCCAAGCCATAGGGTTGGCTGGGTGCGATCGCCGCTTGCTCGGGTTGGCCTCGGCCACGGAATATTATTGAGGTGCCTGGCGTTTCCGGATCTGGCTCCCACGGATGCTTGGCGCAAAGAAAAGGTGAACCCCCTATGTTTTCTTCACTCCTTCCTTTTCCTTTTCCCTAGGGTCTAGGACAGGCAGGTCTAGGAAAGGAACCCAATCCCAAGTGCGATGCTTTATGAGGATGAAACGGCGGTGCCCCATCGCATTCGTCTTCCCCGCATCTTCCGTCCAAGGCCGAGGCACCCCACCCACAAACGGGTAAAATTGGGTCATTATGAAGTTACAAAGTCATGTATGTCTGAGCGAGCGTGGCGCAGTCGGCAGCGCGTGGGTTTCATAATCCCAAGGTCGTGAGTTCGAGCCTCACCGATCGCACATTTTCTGCCTTTTTCTCCCTTTGCTGAAACACCAGAAAAGAACAGAAGTGCATGAAGATGTATTGTTTAGACCTGCCTTTCCTTTGCCCTCAGTTAATTAATAGCGGGGATCAAATGAAATACAAATCAATAATCAAAATAATGAAGTGTTTCTTTCGTCGCCACCGTGATGCGCCGACTGAAGCACAAGCACCATAATAGTATAGGGCTGCTTCCCTAGTCTAAATGGGAATGATGATAACCTACGATGGAAATCTTCTTCGCCCCGTTATGTGTTCCAAAGCCTCACTTATGGGAACACGAGAAATGGAGCCGTCCTGAAGGTCTTCCTTTGACTTTTTTGAAGGCTCACCCCCAAATGTTTCTGATCTTTGAACACGCCTTTGTTCTCGCTGAATGGCAAACTGAGTGTTCTTCTCAGCTCTTTTTACCCGCTCCGCTTCACGGTGCTCTTTAATCATTTCAAATTGTTGTGTGACGCGTTGTAGCATTGCCAACGCTGCCTCAACATGAACTCCTTTAAGGTTCAGTTGCTCGTACGTGTTGTCATCGGAGCCGACTTCCAGTGCTCCGCCATAGAACAGAAGGAACTCCAGCGCACCCTTTTCTCGAACGATCGATTGCACGACAACTTTGTTGGTCAATTTCAATCTCTGAAACTCTTCACGGTTTGGTGAGTCACGCAGATTCACCAACACAGTCTGCAATACACGCAAACTTTTCATAGCACTGTTGAGAAAATCACCAGCAAAGTCACTTGTGAAACAACTTACAAAGTACTCTAGTTCCCCTTTGCTGTCAATAGCTTGAAAGGCTTCTTCTACACGAATGTCCAGTGTCATGCGTTGTGCAATACGTGAGCTTCCAGCGACTGGAACAGGACTCCTTGGGTTCTGGAATATCTCTGTTTTTTTGGCGCAACGGTTTTCCCCACCTCCTGTCGCGCTGGAACTAGGAGTTGAAGAAGCCTGTCCAGCAATTAGTGCAGCCTTCGCTTGTGAAAATTCAGTCTCCGTTAACGCCCCACATTTATGCAACTCAAACAATTCACGTATCTGGGAAGCCAGTGATGACATGGGCAAACCGACTAGATCTCAAATATACCTCAACTAAACGAAAAGGGAAACAACACACAAACAAGCAGCACTTTTTTTTTTTGATTCACTGTTTTACTATCAATCAAAGCACAACATCGCCACTAGATACTCGGCTTCAGAAGCATCAAAAGCCCTTCTCACCTTTTTTTTTGACTTGTGTTACGTCTCATTTCTAGCGGCACCACAACTCTGCGAAACTAAGTTCCTCAGAATTTCCAACACCTCTTCATCACGACTTACTGTAGAACCATTCACATATTCGGAAGCGACTCGTTCCTGAAGCAGCTGCATAGTTCGGGTATAGATAGCGTGTGTTTCCAACACAGAATGGGGTGCCAGCATGACCACCAACTGATCCAATTGAGCTGCTGTGTTGACATAATTATCCTTTTCTTTCTTTTCGTCCTCTGCTGAAGGGGAAGGTGCTGGGGCAACTGGTTCGATCACCACCTCTTCTCTTTCATTAACTGCATCTTGATTTCCGTTAATTGTATCGAGGTGCTCGACTACGTTTTCCCCTTCCTCCACTTTCACCGGCAATTCTACCATTTCATCCGCTGCAGGTGTCTCCACTCGCCGAGCCTTGTGCCGTCGCCGCCGCTTGCCCCAGTAAACTCTAGGCTTTCGAGGCTTCGCAGGCTCATACCTGCGACCCCCTTCCTGAGAGGTAACGTCTTCCGTTTGGGGGTGGGACTCATCATCGTCGGACGAAAAATGTGGCTCCTTAAAGTCTTTATGATCCTCGCAAAAACGTACGATACACCGATTGATCTTGAATAAACCAAGAACCACATTTTCTTTCAGATCTAATGCCTTTAGTCTATACCTTTGATCAGCAGGGGATCGAGAACGGAAGAACGACCTAATATTACGCACGAGCATATCAATATCTTCGTAATACTGAGAAAGACAAACATATTGATGCTGTTCCACCTTGTCAAGAATATCATTCAATCCAATGCGCCTCCCCACTGTATGATGCCGCCAGCTCTTCCACAGCGGGTCATTCTCGGAAAAATCGAGGTCTGCATCGTGCAAGATCCTGTATTTACCTGAGGTAACATATTGGGTGACCCACTTGGACAGTACATGACGGAGCTGCAGCCTTCGGTATTCCACTTTTCTCCACAGGGAAAGAAGCTCGCTCCTTTGACTCTGTGGCACCGTGGTAAAGGAGTTCTTTATCTCTAGTGAAGGGCTGGTATCCTCTTGCAGATGGACTTCGTTCATTTTTGTGGCTCTGCGTAGAAGAGAGGCCAAGAAGATGCGAAGCATGTACTGGACGAGCCCCAACAACTGAGGGGCTGGTACACGGGTAGGGACCTCAACTACAGCATGTGGAATCTGTTGTGTGCCGTGAGAGAAACTGAATTTGTTAGCTAAGAGACCGTCCGTAACCCGAGTACTGCTGCAACAAGGAACAAGAAACAAGACTTCAGCAGGAGCTAGCAAACCGGTGTAATAAGCCCAAGCTTCTCTCACTTCTGTGTGCATTTCAGCCAGTTCACTCGATGCGCTTTCTTCACCCGAGAATTTATGGAGCATGAGCCAGTCCTCCACCCCTTGTAATATCACAATACAAGGGGAGCAACGCTTCAACCACATCACAAATTGAAAAATGTGACCACAGGTGAAGGTATCGGGTGGATCCTCGGGCGATGCGTTGAGATCAAAATCGATTCTCAAGTGAAACATGTGCGCTCCAAGGACGTTGAAGGAAGGGAAACCTTTGGAGACACACCGCGCAGCGTTCAATGCCAGCGTATATTGATCTGAGGGGTTCTCTCCGCCTCCCTCAATCAAGAGAAAAAACGGAGTTCGCTCATAGGGAACTGGAAAAGAAGTAAGTTTTCGAACAGCAGCAAAAGTGTCTTCGCAGTTGACACAAGCCTCCCGTACAACCTTTTCTGCTGTAGGCCATGACCGTGCCAGAAAGTCAAGGATATCGTCACGCGTCCGGCGAAGTAAGAAGGCCCAACTGTCTTCCAAAACACCGCATTGGGACATTGCGGCACCACGGTGAATGGAAGGCTGAATGCGGCGCGCAGCCACAAAGAAGTCTTCGCGACTGACGTGGAGACCACCATCCACTTCTGGAAGAACTAATTTCTTGCTTGTAGTATACAGCTGAGGGAAGGAGCACCGCAGACGGTTCAGGCTGGCTTCCACACAGAGTGCCTTCAAATCTGCCCCTGAAAATCCCTCTGTCATAGAGACGAGATCGTCGATAAGCTCTGCTCGGGACGGACCTTCAGGAAGCATACCAGCAGAAACGATTGACAACACGTGCTTTCGAGCGCTGGCGCTAGGATACGGAAACAAGAGTTCACGATCAAATCTTCCTGGGCGACGCAATGCAGGATCGATGGTGTCTGGGCGGTTCGTTGCACCGATGACGACAACCTGGCCACGATCCTCTAATCCATCCATTAAGGCGAGAAAAGTTGCTACAAGCGCAGCATGAGATTGCTCCGTCTTGGCATGCCTCACAGGAGCAAGACCATCAATTTCATCGAAAAAGATAATGCTTGGTTTCTTGGCCTTCGCCTCCTCGAACAAGAGACTCAACTGACGCTCGCTTTCTCCCACCCATTTAGAAAGGAGATCGGCCCCTTTTCGCATAAAAAAAGTGATCTTTGGGGAAATCGAACGAGACCCTTCGTTTGCTAACGCTCTGGCCATCAGGGTCTTCCCTGTCCCCGGAGGGCCAACAAACAGGACGCCGCGTGGAGGTCGAAGACTAAACCGAGTCAACAACTGTGGATAAAGTAAGGGGAACAGCACCATTTCCCGAAGGGTGACGATGTGCTCGGGAAGCCCACCCACGCTGTCAAACGTAACAGATGGATCTACAGAGAGCGGTGAAATGTCACCGTAGCCGCCCGAGGAACCCTCGGTAGAGCCTTCACCACCATCCCGCTGGATCCTCTTCTCTGCTATGAATAAGCGCCGGAAACGGCGATCAATTGTTTTTTTTATTGACTTCTTGTGGTTTTTCTCTCCAATGACTAGAGGAAGATAATGATTGATATCCACGTTCTTCGACACGCTCTCTTTAGCACACATCGTTGCATTATGGAAGTTCTCCTGAGGGTTCTCCTCCTCTTCACTTTCATCGGACAGACTCAGAAACTCCTCCCCGGATGAATGGGCGTCAGTTTCTTGTCGCAATGACACATCAGAAATCGAAGAACTGCTGTCATCCAATCTCTTTCTTTTCTCTCCCGCTACATCCCTCGAAACGCCTGCTGGTATACGTTGAGTTCTCAATCCTCTGGTACTTTTTTTAGGTTTAGGAACGTCTTCCTCGCTCTCTGAGCTGCTACTGCTACTCGTATCTTCTGTCTGGCCTCCACCGATCATCAGCTCGGGGTGGTGGCGAAAAACAAACTTTTGGGAGTTGGAGTCTTCGCTGAGTGCTTCCATCGTTTCTCGCAAGCTGGACAGGGCTCGACTGGCCGCTTCCCGCTGAGGGTACCGCCCATGGATAACGAATTGCTCATCGCCATTGTTGTTTTTCTGTTTGCTGTATAACTCTTGCAGGTACTGGTCGTCCAAGGATTGTGTCTGGCGCCGTACGCGGCAGCCTCGGCCCAGCTGCTCTGGTTCAGCTGCTTCCTTTCCCTCAGCCGGAGCTACAAGAGACCCCTCGGAGGATTCGCGGAGCAGCTGTGACCTAGTCTTTACCATGAGGTACCTACGACACGCAGCTGCGTACAACCTTCTTTTACCTTGAACTATTGGAAAGACAGCCAGAAGAAAAAGAGCAAGAACATGCGTATTACTATTCTTTGTCACCAGCCTCAATAGCAAGGAGGTCAGGTTTGTACGCAAAGAAATACATGAGGAAGTCCTCCATATCAGCGCTTGATTAACTTAGTATCTATGGTATACCTCATGAATGTAATGCAGTACACCTCTTAAGCGTGACAACAGTTTTTATATATCCTTTTTAAATTCCGCTTATAAGCAAATGCTTCATCAGCGTTGATGACGGGATGTGCCATTCTCGTTCTTTTCCCCGCGCCTACTTCTTCACAGAGCGAAGAGATGACATGCCTGCGGCTTTCTCCGCTTGCCGCTGCTTCTGGTGGCGCTTCTTCGCGGCCTCCCGTCTCTGCGCCTTCTTCGCTTCTTTCTCTTGCTGAATGGACAACAGGTCATCTCTAGCAGCGTGCTTCACCTCTATATCCTCCACCCAGTCGATGTTGTGACGCAATGCTGCTGCCGCCTCCCGCTTCTCTTGCAGCCGAACCCTCTCCATACGCTTATTCCATAAATCTTCCTGCCGGCGCTGCTTCACATGCTCCACGCGCTTCATAACCTTGAGAGTATCGTGCAGCAACTCCCTGTTGTACTTCACAGGGGTGTTACGGCGCTGCTCGAAATCCATGGTGCTGTCTACGGCAAGCTCTTTTCCGTTCGCTTTGCGGAACGTCTTGGTCCACTTCAACTTCATAGGGTTTCGCTTCATACCGAAGTTCTTCCTGCATTTACTAGCACAGAAGCGGAATATTTTGCAATCATTTCTTACAAACACCTGTCCGTGGCCTGGGTAGATTGGCGCCCCACAGAAGGAGCATTTCTCAATGCGCATGGAGACGAGGCCTAAACAATGTTTTAGAGTACGAGTTTCCTAGACAATAAACGTCAATCGTTTGAATGCAAATTCAACTCCGATTTAATATAGGTAAAGGAAAGGGAGACCACTGTCTAGTATACCGAGCTGTGCAAAAAGGAAGCGAGAACGAAGGGGGGAAAAATAATAAAATAGAACATTTATATCATACGTACCGTAGAGGTCCTCAGGACTTTAATAATGCCTTCTCTTCCCTCTAGCTGGAGTCCTGTCACAATCCACTTAAGCCGTGAAGAACATTGTCGATCGACTTCTGCACACGCCATCTAGTGCTGGCGGCTTCGTACTACTCTTTTCTTATTTACAAAGTGTAAAGCACTGGGTAAAGGGAGGGGGTAAGAAGGGTGTTTGCCTTGACACTGGGACAAATGAGGATTTTTCTCTATTCCTTATCGTTATCCAAGCGTCTCTTCTGCGGCTCCTGCTGTTGCCCTCGTCTCCGAGGGAGGGCGATTCTATTGGTTTCCTACTCGCTCGTGCCTTGTTTCTCTCGTTCTTCTTTTCTTCTTTTTTTTTTTTTACATCTGCCTGAGGAAAGTGAAACCTGACTCCACTCATAGCAGCCTCCATCGAGGGGGTTCCTTCTACCCCCCCTTTTACGCGCTGCTCTCCCGCTTCTTCGCAGCGATTAGGGCGTTGAGCAGCAACCGGAGACGCATTGCACTGATGTACCTCCCAGCTTCGGAATCTTCCTTCTCGTCCTCCCCAAGCTTGCACGAGAGCCGGAGCCCCAAGTTGATGTCAACGAGGCTGTCGCTGGCGCTCACCACCTCGTTCATCACCTCCAACATGGGATGCGGGTTGTACTCCTTAATGGAAATGGACGTGTCGAACACTTCCATACCGGGCCTGGAGGAAATCTGGCGGACCATTACAGCGACCTCCTCTGCGGTGATCTTGGGGTTATTGCTGATATCCAACTTCCGTAACCCGACAGCGCTGGAGCGGTCGGAGAAGACGGAGGTAAAGATAGAGCCGTGAACCTGGCGGAAGTCGTTCCAGCTCAAATTGATGTTGACGAGCGTTGGGCTAGCGGCTAAAGTAGAGAACAGCTCCGCCACACCGCCCACCTGCGTTTCCGCCACACACCCCACACTCTCCTGACAGCCCAAGAAGTTGTGCGATATGTTCAGCTCTCGTAAAGAGCGGGAGTTTCGGATGCCTGGGTACAGGGCTCGGAGGGAATAGATGCTATTATAGGCCAAGTTGAGGCTAGTAATCGACGAGACGGACAAGACATTTGTCAAAGGGGCTAAGGCATCACCAATGTCATTCCGCGATACATCGAGTTCTTCTAGCATGTACAACGGAGAAAAACGTTCCGGGAACAAAATTTCAAGCCCTTTAGATCCCAGATTGTTTCCACTGAGCCGCAGACGCCTCAGAACTGGGCGATGCTGCGCGCGGATTGGGTACAATGCGGCCGCGATGTAGGTGGCCACATCCGGTGCGAAATTGGAGTGGTGATTACCGCAGGCATCGTTGTTCGTAAAATCGAGCTCCTCTAACCGCTGTACCTGACTGATCGTTCTCAGCATTGCGGCGCTGAGTTGCGACCCCAAATGATTATCGTTCAAGATAAGGCGGCGAATCACCTGATTTCCGTTTACGGCATTGGCGAACGCCTCCATGGCCTTCAGAGCCGCCTTCTGCTGCGAGCGGCTCGTGGCCTTTCCACCGAGGTTGTTGCGGCGGAGGATGTACGTGTGGATCTTGCTGTGCGGCGAGCTGATCACCAGCTTGGAGAGGTAGTGAAGACCATGGAAGCCAATATGATTGTCCGTCAAGTTAAGCACACGCAGCGAATGATTTTCACTGAGCGCAGATGCTATCATGCGAGCACCAGTGATCCCCAACTGATTCCCAGTGAGGTCCAGGGCCTGAAGCTTATGGAACTTCATGAAGGGGCTTACCAGTTTCCACAAGGGTGCACCATCCCACGACTCCCGCACGTCTGTGTCGGTTGCGTCTTGCTCCGGGTCGAACTCCTTGAAGTCCTCTTCTGGCGCCTCACCGTTGAGATCCTCTCCTCCGTGGATCCCGTTGTGCGCCAAGCGCAGGACGCGGAGAAACTTATTCTTCTTCAGCACCTCACTGATGGCCTCCAAGCCACTGTAGAACTCTCCGAAAACAGGATCCTCCTCCTCGTACTCCGGGTCCTCTGTTTCCTCCAGTGCATCCGCGTTAAGCTGATTGTCCGACAGATCTACCATCACCATCGAAATATTTTTGGTCAACGCCTTCGAGATAATGCCTACCCCGTTTGGCCCCAGTTTGTTGTGGCTCAGATCCAGGACCTTAATGGTCTCGTTGGCGTCAATCATCCGTGCCAGGGCTCGGATATGAACGAGCTCCACGGTTCCCTCTGCCTTCTTGCTCTCCGAACCTATAAGATTATTGTCCAGCAGCACTACCTTCATAGACGTGTCAGTCTCCAAATACTTGCACAGCAGGAGGAAAATATCCATTTCATAGCCCGCGAGGGTGCTCAACGCAGTGTTATAGTCGCTATAAGGTAACTGTAGGCGCTCAATTCTGGCGCGCAGTTCGGCATTGTGTCGCAGATCCTCCGGGTCCTCCTCCTGTTCCTCGTCGCTGTCCACGTCCAGACTCTTCTGCACCGGAGTCGGCAGCGGGTAGCGCTCGCGAATCTCGGTCATCTTCTTCAGCGAGGCCTCCGGGGAAGACTCCGGCTGCGAGCCGGATAGCAGCACCCCGCCAAGATCTAAGGTTGTTACGCGCTGCCCATGCAGATCAAGCATCTGCATCAGTCGCGTGTAGCTGTCGAAGCTGAGCGGCTCCATAGGCTTCAGCCGTCTAATGAGGGCGACAACATGGCGGATATCGTCCACAAAGTCTGGGAGCCCCACAGGTGCCTGGTCATCATACCGTCCCACGTCCAAATCCCCGTTGGAGACGGAAACGAGAGTGTCGCGATTGGCGAGCTCAACGATGTGCTCTTCGAATTCTTTTGGTGGTGCACCGAGCAGCAAGTGGCAATGACCTCCCATTAGTCGCTGACGAAGCGCCAGTCTACTGATGGCTGTACCGCGTAGTGCCTGCGCCAACAGCGAAGCAGTAATAGCCGCATAGTTCCCCTCGTCCCCCTTTACTTTGGAGTCCCATGAAGACGACTCATAGACCAAATTATGAAAATAGCTCATCTTTATCTTTCAGTTGCCAGTAACCAGTGACTGCCACTGCACGTGCCTCTATATGTATGTTTGGAGGGTCTACCCAACAACACCGTTGCAGTGACGTAGACGGAAATAGAACCTGAACCTTGTTCGTCGAACGAACTACTCATGTTACAGTGGATCCAGGGGGTGGGGAGAATAAGACCCAAGAAACGAGAACAAAACCAAAAATAAACCGAGAAATCCAATAAAAAGAACACACATAAAAGTAGAACGTGCAGAGAGTACACAGATGTGGAGTATTGAATGCTTGAGCTTGTCGTGTCGTATCACGTTCCTATAGACAGAGCTCCTTCAGAGCTATTATTATTATTATTATTCTTATGATTATTATCATTCTTGCGATTATTATTATTTTCTTTTGCTGATACGCTTGCGGAGGATGAGTTAATGCAACGAAGAGAGAGCGAGAGAGAGCTATAATTGATCATCCTTCTTCGTCTCAGCACCTCTCCAGGAAGGCGCACCAGAAGACGCGTCATTCGTGAATGGGGAAGCCATCCAATACATATAATGGAATCCAGGGTTTAGAATCGTATCCTTCCAATGGACACCTCTCTACAACATGACTAACAAAGTATTAAACCAGTCGCAACGGCTTCTATACGCCACTAACAGCCAGCAGAGCAATGAGCAATATATAGAAGAATGAATATATAGATGATGTATATCTTCATCATTCATCATCTCACCATCAACAGTCAACGTTTACTTCTTTTTCCAGTACGCGTGGACGAAATCGAGCGTTTCGCTCTTGACGGGTTCTCCCTCTGGGGTGACGACATCGCCATCTGCCCACCACTCCTCCGGCATTTCCCAGTCTTTCTTGTATGTTCCTGCCGCCATCTGCTCGTCTCTCCATTTGCGGTAATCCCGCATCGCCTTCTCGATGGTGCGTAGAGTCTTTGGGGCTACCTTCTTCGTCAGGTAGTTGGTGACGCTTGTCGGGATGGAGCCACGGAGGTCCGTCTGGGTCACGTACGTCATGGTGACCCCGAGATCTTTTCCGGTGCCCTCCTCCTTCCACGGCTGTACAAAGTAGCCCGTCACTTTAGAGATGGCGCGCACGTAGGACCCGTTCTTCCCTTTGCGCTGCTTGTCCTGGAAGTCCTCGGGCACATCCTTATGCGGCACCGAGGAGTTGAAGATGATATACTCCCCTCGACCGGCGGGGTGCCACAGCCGCTGATTCACGAAGTCTCTGGCGCTCACAAGCATCACGGGCGACTTGCCGGCGTAATAACCAATCTCATTACGGGGGTCCAGCATAGTAATCTGAAATGCCTCCTGGCGGAAATTGTCCCACGTACCGCGGAAAGTGGGGTCGTGCAGCATATCGTACAGAAGCTCGCAGCTGATGGGTGAGTCGGAGCTGTGGGGGTAGAACCCGATAGCTTTTATGATGTGCATTGCTTCCCCAGGAACATGCTTGCTCCACACCATGCACTTGTCCTTGTCTGCGTGCTGCACCTCGAAGCCGTCGCAAGTGTCGGCGAAATGGCGAAACGTGTAACAGTCCTTCTTGGTTCCAATCCGGTACACACGACCAGCGTGCTCCTTCTGAGGACCTGTCAACGGAAAAGGGGTGTGATAGGTCACCACCTCTGGCCCCGCATAATTGGCTGCTGTGGACGAGGCCATAGCCCGCAAAGAGTCAACTTTGTATCCAGGCGTAGCACCTCAAGTGCTTACAGAAAACAAAACAAAACAAAAAGAAAAGAAAAGAAGAAGAAGAACAAGAACAAGAAGAGAAAGAGAAGCAGAGAGAACTGCCCACACGACACGCCCTAGGCACTGCTAGCACTCACACTTTTGATCGACTCTTTGGTCCATCCAACCACTGAGAGAGCACTACGAATACCAAATAGCCCAATGAAATTCTGAAAACCATGCACGAACTACAGAAACCCCATTGCTTGCCGTCTGCAAGGGGACGACGGGGGGTGGTGATGATGACGAAGACGAAGGTGCCTGAACACTCGTGCAGTGCACTCCTCTTTGAAGAGAGCAGCGTCAGTACCAGACAGCCAGCAGCGCTTCCCCTTCCCTCCTTACTATTGTACACGCAATTCTCCGTCTCCTCTTTTTTTGTTTTTGTTTGTTTGTTCCGCTCCTAGTGTTTCGCCCCTCCGCACAGCCGAGCCTTTCGAGAGAGTAGCAAGAGTCCTCCTTGCTCTCCTCGCTTAAGCGAGGGAAGCACAAAAAGGAAAAAAAAATGTTTTACGCTCTCACTGCCGTCACAACTGCTGAGGAAAAGATATGTAGGACGTATAGTATATATATATTTTTCCTTTTGTATGAATACCCCAGCTGACGAGAGCAAATTCCAGCGAAACAACTTTTTTTTCAAATCTCCTCTTTTGTTTCTCTGGTGTTGGGGCATCAAAAATAAAATAGCAGCAGTATCCTCTTTCTTCACCGACGCGCGCTTGGACGGCGCAGAAGCAACTCATTCTATGCAGTAACAAGAAGTGGAGGAGATACAGAAAAAGAGAACAACACAGAAAAAAAAAAAAAATGGGATGGGGGGTGGAATGAGAAGTCGAAAAAAAAGGGAAGAAAATAGCTATGACAACTACAATAAAGTACGATATAATGCCGAGGGGTGAAATGAGGTACAAGTGAAGATCCACAACGATGATTGATATTGATAACCCTTGATCTTATCTTCTGGAAGCCAACCACCCATGTCCCGAGCCCCGAGAGCTATTTTACCAACCACTGTATATCTCGGGGCGTAAACTGGCTGATCGTAGAGGACAGTTCGCCGAACTCCCCGAGCTCGCTGCAGCTGCTGCGGCTGATTTCCATCTCGTCCCCCACAGAGAGCATGGAGATCATGGGTGGGGTGTCGAGGAGGTGCGGCATCGTTGGAGTGCGGGCGCTAATGGGGGACACATCCACCCGCTGAACAGAGGGACAAGCGCTGCTAGGAGTGCCACTCTGCGGGGCCACCGGCGATGGGGGCTTTGCGGGCGGCCGGGAGACCCTCTTGGCTGTAACGACCGCGTTGGTCTTGGGGGGCGGTACCGCCGTCGCCAGCCCTGGTATGCTCGGGGGCGGCGGAGCAGTCGAGGGCTTCACGCGGTGTGGCACCGACGGCCCAGAGCGCTGGAAGAGCCGGGATGTATCTGTCTTTATCAGCCGGCCCTTGGCCTGGCGCCCGGGGCCCTCTTCCAGGGCCGCGCCGTGACTACTCCCAGAGTGCAGCAGCTGGGTAGCGGGCGAGCTTACCTTTTTGGTCGGCGACTCCCCGACCAGCGCACCGGGTCCGTGGCGGGGCGCAACCCGCGCCGCTGCTAGCCCACTTCGCACCCGCGGCGGGACCTGGCTCTGGCTCTGGCTCTGGCTCTGGCTCTGGCACGCCGAAGCACTCGCGGGGCGCCGGGCCGCGTCGTGCGTCTTTCCCGCGCGCAGAGGCGAGCAGGAGCTGCTGCTGGTGCGCTGCCCCTCGGCCGGCTTCCCAGCGTGCTCGCCCTCTCGCCGGCGCCGTGCCGGTGTGATGATGGTCCGGAGCGACGTCGTACCGACCGCAACAGGCAAGGAAACATGCGGGTTGGTGCTGTAGAAGCGTGTGAAGGGCGGCAGTTTTGCGAGTGCTCCCTGCCTCGGCAACGTAGCCGGCGAGCGCCCCTTGCCGGCGTCCGCGTCCTTCTCGGGACTGCGCCGTGCCTGTGGAGTTGCCTTTGGTCTCTTGGGCTGCGGCGCATGGGATACCGTTGCGGCAGGTTCGGGAGTGGGAGTGGGAGCCGGTGCCGGTGCCGCACCGGGTTCGTCACTGTGGTCCTCGGGCGGCGGGGTAGCGGGTGCTGTCGTCTGACTGCGGGCCAGTGGCTCCTCCTCCAGAGCCGCATTGGGCCCAGCGGCGAGCATTGGCGGGCCGACATCTAGGGCCATGTGCGGATCGGATGCCGGCACGTGGAGCGGCGAGAAGCCGCGGTGTCTGGTGTGGACAGGGAGAGAGTGGAAGGACGCCTCCAGATCCTGAATGGCGTCCAGCAGCTCCTCACCACCACCACCACTGCTGCTGCGCTGGTGGCGCTTGCTGGGGGACGCGCAAGTAGATGGGACCAGCGGCGGTGTGGAATCTGCCTTGAGGGAGGCCTCGAAGACACGGATCATGTCCGGCGTCTTGGCATTTGGGAGATTGGCGTAAAAGAGCGCCAGCTTTGCCTCTGCCATCGCGCTGGAGTTGTGCGACAGGTGTGGAATGACGCTGTGAAGGGCGTTGACGCAGGCGCCGAGCGCCTCCTGGTACTCCGCGATACGCCCCTTGGCCTGCCGACACTCCTGGTGGTAATCCGAGGCGAGATGCTCCGCCTCGGTGCAATTCTGCCGCAGCTTCATCACCTCAAAGAGAAGTTCGAACATTGTTTGATGCTTCTCCTGCCGCACTTCGCTGCGAACCCTCTCAATCTGCCGGTCAATCGTATCGATAGTCATCATGATTGTTTCTAGGCCGCTCGTCTCCTGCTCCTGTTCGGCCTCCACCGCCGCGATGGTACGGCGCATGCCAGCCACACCAACCGGCGTGGGGACGGTTCCCCCGCTGGTCGTGGCGGGATCGCCGCGAAGACGCACCCCCAGCTCGTTGCTCGCCAGAAAGCGAGCGAGTTTCCACTTCAGCTCCCGCAGCTGCAGGTCTCGGGCCACAAGGCGCTCCTTCGCCTCTCGGTTCATCCAGTACTGCGACTCCTTCTCTGCCATGAGGCTTTTAAGGCGGGCATCCAGCTCCGCAAACTGTGGGCTGACCTCCGTGGAAGGCGACGTCCTGCGGCGCCGCTGCAAGGATGATTTGATGGGGGCCGGGGAAGGCTCCCGGGCCGTGTCTAGGGCCAAGGATGTCAGGAAAGGCTTGGTGTTGCTATTCAGGTCAGTAAAGTCTGGTGGGGCGTCCAATGAGCTGCTGAGGACACTGATGTTGTTGGCGCTGTGAAGCTGGTCGCCCTGGAGAAGAAACGGATCCGTCGACTTGTCTCTCGACTCCGGGCAGCGGAGGCGAGAGCCTAAACGGCTGCCCCCACACTTCTCTGGGTGAGAGACCCCTAAGCGGGCTAACTCCTCCTCGTACACCGTGATCTTCTGGCGGAGCTCGTCGATAAGAAGCTCTTGGCTCTTAGCTACGACCTCCGAGTTGACGTTGAACTCGTGGCGCCGCGCTGCCACCTGAATCTGTCTAGCTTTCATCGCAAACAACATTGTGTTAATGCATTCCTCCTGCTGCTGCGTCGAGGGGTTCAGACAAAAAATCATTTGAGTGCGGCAGTTTCCGCCTAAACTGTCTTTCAGCAGGCGGGTCAAGCAGGATCCACGATACGGAATGAATACGTTGGTGAGGGGGTGCTGCTTGCGTTGAAGGAGGCTCTGGACAACCGCGCCGAGCGCCAACAGAGAGCGATTAATGTTACCGCCCTCTCGCAGACGAATACCGGAATTACTGCTGGAGGCGGCCCGCTCAGAGCCCGCCAGATCACACATACGGATACGCGCGATCGTGCCGGGGCACGGACGTCCGCGGGTGTCGTAGCCACCTGTTACGTGCACCTCTATTGTGATGATGGCATGAGAACGACTAGACTGTGGGTTGGCCGCGGTGCACGCGACGAAGCGATTGGCTCTGCCCATCTCGATGGCCTGCGCAAATTCCTCCACGGAGGTGGGGTACAGGTAGGTCAGCCCAGATATATGTAGCGTCTCTGGATTACAGCTAGCTCCTTCCGCCTTCCCAGCGTCCCTCACAGGAAGGGCTGGACGGCCGTTAACCCACTGGGCGTTCTTGAGCTCCACGCTGGCATTAGAGGAGGAGGATGGATCTAGGGACGCCGCTGTGGATGATAGAGTGCGAGCGTGCGCCGGCCTCCGCGGTGGTGCTAAAAGATCAAAAACATTCTCATTGTAAATCTCTACGAAACTACACTTGATCACCACAGCCTTCCCTTCCTCCTCTTCCAGAGCTGTTTTCTCCTCGAAGATGTCCCGCACCGCCTGGTACACCACACCGGCAGAACTCATGGGCCCCCCGAACATGGTGTGCGTCTTGCCGGAGCCCGTCGCGCCGTAGGCCAAGATGGCCCCATTCGTTCCCTCGAAAAGGCCCTCGACAATGCTGCGGCACGACTGCTCGTAGACCTGCGCCTGGGAGGTGTGCTGGTGAAATACCGTATCCACCTGGAACTGGCGCGGCTTGAGCGAGCTCTTGGCGTTGCCCAGGCCCTTTGCCGTCGCCGTCTGGAAGGCCGTCGGGGACCCATTGCCGCCGACAACAATGGAATCCTTGAGGCACTGAATGCAGTTTCCAATGGCAGAGTTGGCGAGCTCGGAGGTGGAGAGCGGCCGTACCCGCACCGCAACGCCCACACCACGTTCCTGCACAGGGGTCCGCCGCTCTGGGTCCTCCAGGCTGCTTGGCGGTGTCTTGAGAGCTAAGATGGTGGCGACCGTCTCGGTCGTCTCGGCCACCATGGTGGCCATGAGTTGGCAATGTGTCCTTGCCGTATCTCCGGAGCCACTGCGCTTGGATACAACAACAACAACAACAGAAAGAGAAGCCAGCGGCAAGAATAAAGCCGCTGCAAGGGCAAGAAATGACAAAAGAGAAATGGAATCGAGAAAAAAAAAGGTAAAAAGGAAAAAAGCAACGCAGAAAAAAAAAGGGGGGAGAAGAAACCAAAGAGCCAGTACCGGCTCAATGTGAAGAGGGAAAGAAAAGAAGATATTTCAGTAGTACTACGAGACAAAGCACCACCGCGTAATGCAGATGTTGCTTGACTACAACGGCAAAGAAAAGAAGATTGGAAAAACAACAACAACAACAACAACAAAAAAAAAAAACAACAACCAGAGAGAAATAGAAAATCAAAGTTGATGCACCAAACAGTAGAACGTGAAGGAACACAAGACCACAACAATACCGCGTTGACATGCTATGCACAACATACACGGCAGAAAGAATTTTAAATAGATGCATGTATAGCTTTATGGACGTCAGCGTACAACAATATCGAAGGCGCCAGTGCCGCCGGCTCTATGAGTCATCTGATGAGCAGGACTTGTGTGTCCTCGTTCTATTTCTGTATCGGAAAAAAAGGGTCGGTAGGTAGATAGATCTAGGCTTCGGGAGCAGCGGCGAAACGCTCCCGCAACTTGTTCTTTGCGAAGGTGAGCATGTCGTCGAGACGCACAGCGGAGGCATCTGGAGGGATCAACTTTGCCGTTTTCTCCACCCTTGAGCGGATCTCTTTCCAGCGGATTTGTGCGATCTGCTGCTTCGAGAGCCCCGCGGTGAGCTCTCGCACCGTGTCCTCCACTGCGCTCAGCGGCTCCTTCTCGAGGTCGGCCAGGGACGTACTAAGCTCGACGGGCATGGGCTGTGTGCGGCGCTGCCTCGGCTCGGAGTCCGCCCTAGGCGACTGCGGGCTCTCCGTCCGTTGGCGCTTCTGGCCTGTGGGAGTGTGAGGTCGACGCGACGGTGGTGGGGGTGTGCCAGTGCGTGAGGGTGAAGTTCGTGGACTCGGCGTGGGGGAGGTCTGCTGCGGTGGGCGGAACGGGACATGGGAAGGGACATGCAGCGCGCTGGGGGCCTCCAGCTCGCTGCGACTCCCAGACGTGTCGTTGGACGGGATGAAGAAGTTGGGAACCAAAATGACACCGGGATACCGCTTCAGGTCGGCGGCGGAGAGCTCAAAGTTCGCCAGCAGGTGCTGCAGGATGGTGAGACCAATGTCTGCCAGCGTTCGCACGCGAGATGCCTCGGGCTGGAGCACATCCTTTGAATTTTTGATGCGGAGCAGAAGGTCCTTGAGGAAGGCTACACCTTGAATACCGTGCCGTAGAAGCTCCTCCAGCACCAGGTGCCACACGCGCTGGAAGGCGTAGAAGTGCACGCTCTCCTGCTCCTCGTACGCGGGGTGATGCGCCATGAAGAGCACGGCGAATGGGATGGCATACTCCAGGTAGCACCCGAGGGCCCTGGGGGCGGAGAGAGATACCCCACCGTCTGCACACTGCTTCTTGCGGAGGTGGTCGCCGACTTTCTGCACGGTGGCGCGCAGCTCAGCGTATTCGTTTTTGGAGGACGCGCCGATGGCGAAGAGCAAAAGCAGTGCCACATAGCGCATATCACAGGACAACCGACGGATGTGCGTCATCAACTTCGTCTGCAGGAGTCGGCGGAGCATCGGGTCCGCCTCGGCGGACAGCACCGCAGCAGCACGCACCTCCTGCTCCACGTTGCTTGATGGTACGCGCAGGAGCTTCACCAGCTGCTGCAGCACCGCAAGACGGACGCAGCGGCCCGTCTGCACGGCGGCGGGGGCCTGCAGCGTACTCTCGGCTACTTTCTCTTGGGCACGCAGCAGTACATCCACGGCGCTCTCCACTAACTTTGGACGCTGCGCCGCCGGCGCAGATAACGCCACAGCGGCCACTGCCTTTGCCGCGCTATCTGCCACCACCCCCGTCTGCTGCGCCAGAAGCGCCGCCGCGGCGCGCCCGCCCGCCGCCTTGGACCAGCGAGCGCCGTCGGTGGTATACAGCAGCACGCCCGCCGCCGACTGCAGCGCCTCATCGCGCTTCTCGAGCTTCTCACCGAGGACGCGGACAGTCTGCAGCGCAGCGACCATCTCCACGAGACCGCGCGGGACACAACCCTTGCGGACCGTGTGCGAGGCGGCTTGGAGCAGCGATTCAACCGCCTTTACTTTCCCTGCGCTTCCGGGCAAGGCTGTCACAGCGACCAGACAGGCCGCCGCCCGCTTGCTGAGGGCGGCGACGGCATCCATGTCGCTCGCGGCAATGTGTACCAGCAGCGCCGAGCGGCCGGCCGAGAGTTGCGTGAGGCCGGAGAGGAGCGTGTCGCGCTGCGATGGCTGAAGGACTGCCTCCTTGACCGCCGCCCGCCGCACCGCCTCCGGCACCTCCTTCAGTGCCAGCAAGAGATCCGAAGCCACACGGATGAGCTGCGCTGTCGTCCGCTCAGGGTTGGCCACAACGAGGGCCGCGAAGGCGTCAGCCAGTGCAGGGGCTGTGAGGCGTACGCACGCCGGATGTGCGATGAGGAACACATGTAGCGCTCGCACTGTGCCGAGCTCTCGGGCCGGATTGGCCTTCCTCAGCCGCACCAGCTCCTGGACGTGCCGGGACTGCATTGGAAACGCCAGAGCAACAGCAAGCCGCGTGGAAACGAATGCGTATACATCCGGGTCGACGCGACCTTTGAACGTCTGTTGAAGCTTCTCCCGCTCGTCCGCCCAGTCGACATTGGCGTCGGCACAGTACCGCACCAGCGCCTGGGCGACCCGCGCGTCTTTGCAGCGAAAGAGTGAATCCCACTCGCCCTTAGTGGCCCCAGTGTTCGTCTCCAGAAAGTGGAGCAGCCGATGAATGCTGTGTACGGTGGCGCTCTTCTTCTCCGCTGCCGCCGACTCACCCTCAGCGAGCTCCTGACGCAGCTGGTAGAGCTTCGTGATGGCTGCCCGCATGGCACTCTTACGCTGCACAAGGCGCAGGAGGTCTTTGAAGCCCGCCTCCGAAAGGTCCTCACACAGCTGGGCCCACGCATCCGCGTAGCGCCTCCATGCCGCCCCCTCCCCGTTGGTGCTCGGCACACGCTCGAATTCGAAGAGCGGCTCGTCCAGCGTCCTCGATGACGTCACCTTCCCGCTGTCGCAAGGGGGCGGCAGCATAGATTCCAGCACGGCCTCCACCGCCCGGGCGCCGTCTTCGGCGTTTGTGGCCAGGAGGACGCAGCTGGGGACCCAGCGAAACCGCTCCGGGGCGCTGCGGTACAAGCAGCTGAGCTTGGCTAACGCGGCCTCCCGGACCTTTGGGTGCTTGTCTGCTGCGCGCAGCCCTAGTGATGTCTCCAGGTCCACGGTGGAGGCCAGCTCCGGGGCAATCGCTACCGCATCGGCCACGGCGGTGAGAGCTTCCCGGCGCACCGGGGGCTGGGGGTCCAGGAGCCGCTGCTCGAGCTCGGTGTAGAGAGATGGCCAGATCTGCTCGAGGGGGAACGCTGCCTCCCCCCACACTGTCTTGGCGCGGTGCACAATCTTGCCCACGCTCTGCACCATCTCGACGCGGATACTCGGCTTGACGTCGCTCACATGCGACAGAAACTGATCGAAGGACGACCGGTAGGACAGGATCACGTCGGGGCGGCACGTGTACGCCGTGGCGAGGCCGCGCAGGAGCAGCTGGCGGATGTCCGTGCTGTCGTGATCGAGAAGAGTAGTGAGACGGGGTAGAAGAACCGCCACGTAGTCAACATGCAGTTCAGTTGCCGCGACAAGGCGTTGTAGGGCGATCGATATAGAGGAGAGTGCCTCCCGCCGCTGCTCGTGGTGCTCCGCTACCGTCGTCATTGCTTCCGTGACCTGGCCAAGGACCATCTCTGTGAGCGGCCCGCGAAGGGTGTCGAGACACTCTACCAGGACGCGGCCGGCCGCGATCGTGCCGATGGACAACGGGGCTCCCTTGCGACAGAGGCACGATCCCTTGACCGCCTCGGAGAGTAGCAGAGAGAGCTGGGCACTGCTGACATCGTCTTGGAGATGAATCACGTCAGCGAGCAGCCGACCGAGTTCCTGCGCGAACGCTTGCTGCCCACCCTCCGCCTCGCCAGCGGCGGAGAGCGAGTCGAATAGAGCGGCAACGAGGGGCGCCACCTGGTCCGGCGCGCAGCGGGGGAGTAGCATACGCAGCACTCCGCTTGCGCTCGCCCGCTCCACCACATACGCGCACCGCCGCGCCACGTCACCGCCGCGCACCGCTGCCGCGAGGGGACGCGTGAGGCACTGGAGTACGTGGGCGCATTTTGAACTGGGGAATGGGAGTGCGAGGCTGTCGCCGGACTGAGATACCCGGATGACGTCGCAGAGGACGCAGGCGGTCATTTGAACGACGTCGGGGAGAGGGCTGGCGGCGAAGCGCGGCGTCAGCAGCTCTGACACAAAGGCCCCGTCGACGTGGGCACCGACGGCGGCGCAGCGCATCTGGCGGGAGGCCGCAAAAAGGTACGGAAGCACGTGGCTGTCGGGCAGGTCGCGGAGGGCGGCAGCGGTGAGGGGAAGGACCGCATCTGCGGGCAGCTGTGAGGGGGGACCCGTTGGAGCAGACATTGCAAAAGCGCCAAGAGCGAGTTGAAGGTGGCAATGATGAGGGTGAGCGAAAGAGCCCAAAGAAAATGCAGCACGCGGAGAAACGAATCGCTTACTGTTTCAACAATCGTAAAGAGGAGGAAAAATGAAAACACAAACACACAATAATAATAATAAATCATAGCGACGTCATACGCTGAAGCACGACAGCGCTGATCTGACGGGAAAAGCACCGCCTCTGTAACTTCCCCTTGATGGGCAGCGCCTTGCGATCTCTAAAAGTTTTATTATTATTATTTATTTCTTCCCACTTTTTATTTCCTTTTCTTTTCTTAATATAACACACTACTAGAAGTAATCTAAAAAGTAAGAATAACGAAAAAATAATGATAATAATAAATCAAAAACAAAACAAAACAAAAATGACATGCACGGCGACAGCTGCTGCCGGATCAGCTTTGCTCAGGTCATCAAGGTCACAACGCGGTGCGCTCACACGATCCCGGGTGTATCGATCATCATCACTCTTGGGTCCACGTAGTAGTCGCAGTTGGTCAAGATCGGCATACGCGATGCTGTTCGCAGCACCTCCGCGATAGGGCGTGCCTTTTCGTTAAATTTAGTTATCTCCTCCTTCACCATCACGTCCATCGTGTTCGACGCCTCCCTGGTATCGGATGCGACGCTGAGGCGCTTAGAGGCGGCCGCGACTGTCTCATCGCCTTGCCGGTTCGCCGGGGCATCAAAGTACGGCCGGAAGAGGCAGTCCTTGGGGAGCGGCCTCGTCGTGCGGTTCGTGAAGTAGGGCGAGTTGATGGGGTACATGTGATCGCTGGGCGACGGGAGGGCGGAGGGGAGGCAGTGGCACTGCACACCCTTGTAATACGCGTCCCACGTCTCCTGAACGAGTTGAATCATGCCGGTGGAGCACTCGGGGTGCTCCTGTGTGTGGCGCCAGTAGCGACACACCGCGTCGAGACGCTGCGTGACGAAACGCTGCATCCAGTCCGGGCGACCGAGGAGCTCGTCAATGGGCCCCTGAAGGAAACCGAGATGCCCGCCCTGGCGTACCTCAACGGAGACGAGGCGTGGGTTGTTGGCACAGATCTCCCGCCAGCGGTGCGGCATGACAGTTCGACCAATCACAGGGTCATCGAAGGACGACAGCACCAAGGTCGGGATGGGGGTATACGGGAGCCACAAGATCGGGGAGGCGTCGAGGTGGTACTGATGCGGCGATCGGTATCCACTCGTCTTACAGAAGATGTGCTCATCAAAGTGAATAATTCGTGTGAAGCGTTTAATATTCCCCTTGGTGAAGACGTAGTCGCGGTCAATGTTTGGGATCTCGCGAAACCGGTCGTGACGTTCGATGTACTGCCGGACGTCGTCGCACATGTCTGGTTGATACACGAGCTTTTGCATGGTTCCGCGGTTCATGTGCTCCACTACATGCACAAAGTCGTTTGGGGCGCAGCACGTGATGGCAGCATCCAGATGCGGCTCGGTACCATCTCGCCCACACTCCCCGAGATATTTCGAGATCGTCGCACCGCCGTTGGAGAGACCCATGCCGATCACAGGTAAGGCGCACCCGAAACGATGTTTGATCGCCTCCTTATTGAAGAACTTCTGCACGACGGTGCGGTAGTCGCGGGTGTATGCGCTGTTCACCAGGAAGGGCTTGCTGGCCGGGGGTCCGCCGAAGCCGCGGGTGTTGATGACGCAGACGTGGTACTCCTGGTCGTGCAGGGCTGTGACAATGCGGCGAATGTAACCCGTCTGCGAGTCGGAAGTCACGCCGGGGGAGATCACGACGATGCCTTTGACGTCGCTCTCGATGCTGAAGCGCCGGGAGCCAATCGGCTCGGACGCATTGCTGCCGAGCTCTCCCACCTCGTCCGAGCTGCCAAACGGCGTCGTCGACACGAGTGGCCCCTGGGTCTGCGGGGACAGCGCTGGGGAGAAGCGGGGCAGATAGGGGTGGGACTCCTCGTTATACGGGTCCCGCTCGTCGATGGTGGTAGTGGTGTGGAGCTGCTCCGGGTCGGGGCTGTCAAGATCCGTAGACGGAGGCTTAGAAGTCATGGCGCAGGAGTGATGCTGCCGCAGCGGTCGCGTTCCCTTCACGTACAACCAATCTAGTGCGATTGGACAGCCGTCCCATGAATGTGTGTTCTCACGGGAGTAGACCACCTTCTGCGTAGGCCGCTTGGCACCCATAATCGTACTCAAGTGGGCGTTGTAGAAGGGCCCCTCAAAGAACAGCATACACTCAGCAGCCCGTGCCTTGAGCTCCTTCTTCTCCTCCTCGGTCTCGCAGCAATACTGCCTATCCTCCTTGGGGTCCTCCTTCACGTCGACCAACCCGAAGATATCCTCCACCACCTCCGTCATCTCGCGGTTGTGGACGACCCGGACCTCGTCCTCCGGCCGGTAGATATAGCTGTGCGCCCACCGACGCCGACAGGATTTCATGGTGAGGAGGCGCCACAGCAGCCGCAGCCCGCGCGGTATCACGTACCCAAAGAGATGCACCAGAACATGTATGACAAAGTAGAACGCCTTGAGAGTGAAATATCGACAACTCATTTGCTCGGCGTAGCAGTGTTGTGTAGCAACTAGGATTTAATAATAAATATGTAAATGCACTAGAAAAAGTAAAGATACTCGATACTCTCTTATTAGTATTATATTCCTCTTTAATTCGTTGTCGAACAACGTGAAGTCAGACGAGCACTTATTTCCTCACGTCGAGTCGGGGCAGAGCTCCAACGACAAGGAGGTGGTGTTGTGCTCCCGCGTCTGTACAGTTTTCTACAGCTAACACAAGAGGTACTTGCACAAGCAGAGGCGCACTGTAGTTGTTCGCGGCTGCCAAAATACACAAAACTTTCGCAATAAAAAGGAAAAGAAAAAATTTGATTAATAATAATAATATATTCCGATTTTGCAGCAACAACAAGCAGCTCTCCTGACTAAACGGGTAACAAACAAACAAACAACAACAACAACAAAAAAAAAAAACTACACTCTAGCGTGTCGCGCGCAATGATGCTGAATGGCAGTCAAATAACAACTCAAACAGTTTCTCAAGGCGAGCAATGATAAACAAATATTTTTAACTTGTGTCGTCCGATGAAACACGACTCGGTAAGGTGAGATTGTGTATATTTAAGATGCAACAGTTTTTTTTTCCTTTCGTTTAGTAGCTGTTTGCCCCACCCACCCCAGGTGATGACACAATATGTATGGCTGTGCCGTACCAATGGCGAAAATGTTTAATATTTTCCTTCCCGTTCTTATTTTTTCCTGCCGCGCTCGTTCCTTTAAATAAATAAATATATAGGTATGTAATGGAATATAATAATATATACTTCTATTGGCCAAAAACTGTGGAATGTGGGGCACACGATGCGCGGAAGGCCTAATCGCAGAACAATGAAAATGAATATATTTTCGAATGACGCAAACAGCAACCTGTCGTGACGCCAATACAACGAGATGGGAGCACACGATAAATAAAATTCAAAATAAAATAAAATAAACGAACTAATAAGAAAGTATGATGAGCAGCAAGCAGCAACCGCCGGATGAGAGAAAATTAAAAAAAAAATGGGTCGTATTTTTGCAGCTTGTGACGACTGGTCGATGGATGTCAAGCCTTGTCGCACGGTAATGCTCTACAGCTCAAAGACCGCACTAACAACCCAACAGCGCTTCCAATGAGTAAAAGGCTTCTCTTTTTCTGTCGAGAAGAACAACAAGCAAAAAAAAAAAAGCACGTTTAAGTAGAGCGAAGAAACTAAAGGAAAATATGGTATACCACAAAAGAGCTATAAACAGTGGTTATTGCCTATACAATACCCACGCGAACATACAATATAGAAACAAAACAACACTAATATAATAAAATAGGAAGAAGCCGAGAGAAACAAAAGGCGAGTCCAGCCAGCGATCCTCACAACATCAAGATATAGAAGCTGGGCAATTACACCCAAAAATATTAATTTTCACATATATATATATATATATTTGTTTGTGTGTGTGTGTGCAAGCATCGTCGCAGTTCGTTTAAAAGAAAGGCAAAGCTCTATAGCTCTAATGCCATCAGCATTTTAAGGAAGGGAAGGGAAGGAAAGGAAAGTATTTACAGCGTGCAGCAGCACCTCCTCCATTGGGTTTGGCACCCCACGGAAGGTGTCCCACGGCCCTTGGAGAAATCCAAGGTGCCCGCCACACGGGAACTGCAACAGAACCAGCCCAGCGGGGTGCTGGGCGGCCACACGCTCGTACTCTGCCAGCACCGGGGCGCCGCACACTGGATCATCAACGGAGGAGAGGCACAGCATCGGCACCTCGGCCTTCTCGAGCCGGTCCATCACGTTGACGCTGCGATAGTAGCTGTCGGCATCCTTGAAGCCGAAGTGGGGCCCGGTCACGATGCTGTCGAAGTCGCGGACGCTGCGAATACCGTCGAGCAGCGGGCGCTCCGTGGGGCTGCCGACGAAAACGCGCTCGGTGTCGACGCCGGGCATCTTCAGCAGCACCGGAATGTGCGGCCGCAGGGTCCTGCGAATCATAATGGAGAAAGGGATGTTATAGAGGATCCGGTTAATCAGCTTGGAGTTCATCGACTTGTCCCCGACGAAAACATTGAAGGGCGAGGTGACGGTGAATGCCGCAGACAAACCCGTCGGCTTACCGGCCTGACCCTGCTCGATAAGGTAGTGGGATAAGATGAGCCCGCCCATAGAAAAGCCACACGCCAAGACGGGGAGCGGCGGCTGGCCCACCTCGCGGTGGAAGCGCTGGGCCAGGCGCTCCTGCTGCAGCGGGTGCATCATGGCGTAGCGGATGTCCTCCGTGAAGAGGGCGCAGTAGAGGCGCGGCACGTCGAGCGGCGTGCCGATCACCCCTCGGGGATTGAGGACGACCACCGCCACGCCAAGGGCCATCAGTGGCTCCAGCACGCGCTGGATGTACGCGGCATCGGAGTTGCCTGTGATCCCTGGGAGGCACAGCAGCACAGCCCGCACACGGTGGAGGGGAATGTGTGCCGGATACACCCAGTCCAAGCAGACCCGGTTGCCATCGTACGCCGTTACCACCTCCCGCACCATCGCCGGGTGCCGCACGACGGGCTGCACGGCACCGAGCAGCGTATTGAAATGACAATTGTAGAGCGGCGCACGGTACGGCTGCGCCAGAACCCGGACCCCGCTGGGGTCTGCAGCAGTGTCGAGGCCAAAACGGCCCAGCACGGTGTCGTTGGTTGCCGTCATCACCACCGTCGCACGCGAGGCGCGGCTCGGGCTGCCAGCGAGACCTGAGCTGAGCAGGTGGCGGGGCGCGTTCCATAGAGCCGCCACGCACCGGGGAAGGGTGTAGAAGGCCACGTGGGCTGCGGACTGCAGGGCCAGATACAATAGGCGCCCAAGGAGCGACATGATAAGATCAATCGAGTCAGACAACGGCGACTGGAAAGAAAGAATGTGTGCGCCCTGTTGCGACGTTCAAGAAGTGTCGTTGAAAAAAAAAATAATAATAATAAAAATAATAATAATAATAAATACACAGGTTAGAGAATCAAGGAAAAGAAAGAGCGAGGTGAACAAAAAGAAAAGATGGAGCGACGCTGCACAGCAAGAGAAGCAAAGGCCCACACGAGAGGGTGCGGCAAGAGAATGTGGCGCAGACCCATCGCCGTGCGAAAGGTAGCCAGCGGAACAACAAAGGATCGACTTATTCATTTATTCATGTTACGGAACGGAAGAGAAACGGGGGAAAAAAGAAAAAGAAAAAAAGAAAAAGAAACGAAAAGAACTAAATAGTAATAATTAAAAAAAAAAATGTCGCTCGTTGCTTCATCGACGAATATAGGAGGTAAGTGAGGCCGAAATGTTCGACTACCCGGCTCTGGCTGTTGAGGAGAGAAAAAAAAAAAGATCAACAACAACACAAATGCCGCGCAAGAAGAGAGTTCAGCGGATCAGCAACAGCCAATCGAACCCACGACAGACGGAGAGTAAGTTAGAACCCCACCCCCTTTCGATGTTTTTCTTTTCTTCTCATAAGAGAATCGCAGGAACAGATTATTTTTTTTTCCTTTGCTCCCTCTCATAGTTCACTGAAGGAGCCAAGCAAGGGCCTGCCCCGACGACACCAATGGCCGTACGGCAACAGAAACAGAAACAAACAAACAAACAAAATACTCTGCTGAGCCGTCGTTTCTGCTAGGCCGCATCCTCCGCTGCTGATACGCTCTCTGTGATAGGAGGACTTTTTCCTCATCCTTCTCCAACTGCACCCCCTTCCCGCCCTTGCCTGTTGCTGGGCCACCCAACCAGTGCCCCGATCCATCACTAGCACCAGCACCAGCACGGAAGCTGATTAATATACGTACATGGAGCTCTTCCCGTGCCTGTGTGTGTGCCTGTGTCTCGCGCTCCGTAGGGTAAGTGGTTCTTGTTACCTTCTCTCCCCTTCTTCTTCTTCCGCTTTCTCCTTCTTCTTCTTCTGCCTCCACCGCGGACACCTTACCACACGCGGCCGGCGAATGTCTGGCGAACTGGGCATGTGGACGGCGTCAAGGCGCGACGACGAGGATATACAAGAACAATATATAACAGAGCACTTTTCTTCACTTTTCTTCTCTTTTCTTCTTCTTTTTCTTTTCTGCCATCTTTTAGTGGGGTGGGAGCATCCAGTGCCTGTGTGTGTTTTGCATTACCAGCTGGGCGAGGAGAAGCTGTCGACGTGGGACATCGTTTCGGGGTAGAAGGGGTGCTGCGTCCCGGCCGGCGGTGTGCTGCGCTCTGTCGGGGCCACGTAGAGCGTCTCGGGCTGAAAGGCGCTGAAGGGGATGGCGGCACTCGGAACGCCGGCGGTGACAGTGAACGCGTTGACGACCGGCTGGGGGGGGTGCCGCCGCCCCCGTGCGGCACGGCGGCCATATCGTTGCCGGAGGGGCTTGTGTGGAACGCCGGCGGAGGGGGCGTGGGGTCGAGGTGGGCGTAGAGGGACGTGTGCGTCGCAGGGTTTGTACTGAACGGCGACGGGCTCATGGAGCCGAAGGCACCGATCGGAACGCCGTTCCCGCCGGCGCTGCCTCCCCCGTTCCCGCCGGCGCTCACCATCATGGGAGAGGTAGAGAGCGGGGGGGTGTTGTGGTGGTGGTGGGGGGTGGGCGTGTGGCGCGGTGGCGGGGCCGCCTCGAGCTCCTCCACCCCCCATGAAGGAGCGCAAGTTGGGCTGTGTCGAGAAGACGGGTGCCATGCGATCGCTGCTCCCGGGCTGGCCGGTAGAGAAGCTGAAGCTCTCCTGGTGGTGCTCATTGGGCTGCGGGCTCGTGTGGAAGACGGGCTCCGTCGACGGCCCAGGGTTGTTGAGAAACAGACCGAAATCGTTGATGGAGAGGGCGTCGTGGGGCTGCTCGGCCTCACTCTTCGCGTCTTGCTGCCACTGGCGCGCCTCGCGGCGCTGCTGCCGAAGCTCGAGTCGACGGCGCTTCTCCGCGATTCTGTTCTGCGCGGCGCGAACGTCTTCCTCCAGCTTCAACAGCTCCGCCGTCTTCTCGTCCTGGATACGGCGCAGCCGCTCGAGCTCGGTCCGCCCCTCGGCCACCCTGGCGGCCAGGCGACCCGCTTCCTTCTTCTCCGCCGCCTTGTCCTTCTGGAGCTTCGCCACCTGCTGCTGCGTGTTCTGCAGCGTCTGCCGATAGCGCTCCACCTCTCGGAGTAGCTCAGGCGACGGCCCCGCCTTGAGGAGCCGCTGCTTCCGCTCGCGCTCCCTGGTGATCTGGCGGGCCCGCTGCCCCTCACGGTACTCGGCGTACTGCAGCTGGCGGAAGCCGGCATGCCACTGGGACCGCACGACCTCGCGGGCCTGCTCCTCCTGCGTGTTCATTGCAGCGATAGCGCTGCGCCGCTCCATCTGGCGACGGTCCTCCAGTGTTGTGGTGAGGGGTTCGCTTCGGGTGTCCGCCGGGGCGTAGTCGAAGACCTCCTTTTGGTTGAGCATCTCGCCGAAGGAGCCGTTGCTGAGGCTGATGGAGAGGCTCAGCTGGAACACCAGGCGCCCCTCCGCGGCGTTGAAGGTGCGAAGACCGTGCGGAGATGTGGTTGGCGCGTTGAGGGCGTCCTGCAGCGACACGAAGTTGCTGACGCCGACGAGTTCATTGGGCTCTGCAACGGCCTCCGACTCAATGAAGAGAGGGGGAGAACGCTGGGCGGCGGGGTTGGGGTCTCCTGCTGCTCCGCTCCACTGCTGCCGTTGCGGCGCTTCTTCTTCGCCTCCGCCGTACGGATCAGCACGTGGACACTCAGGGGGTACGAGTAGCGGTGCCACAGGTACAAGTGCAAGAACCCGCCTCGGGCCTGGAGCATGCAGCGCCACTTGATCTTGTTGCAGCTAAAGCGGTTGCTGCTGTATCGCTCCAGCGGTAGCTGGCCCAGACTCTTGGCGTTGTCGATGGAGCAGATGTACGAGCCTGCGGCGCACTCGTGGACCTGCAGGCGAGGTATGAACACGAGGTGAGACAGGGAGAGGCGGTCGCCGTCGGGCGATGGGCACAGATGAGCGCTGATCTTCTCCGCCAGGGTCTCTGGCAGGAGGTTGACGTCCATAGACGCGTCCTCGGCCGTGTTGATGCCCAAGTCGCGGCAGCACTTGCGAAGGATGGAGAGAGGAAGGCTGTTGAAGAGCAGCAGTGCGCCGATGCCGCTAACGGCACGGTACACCCCTTCGGCATCCGCGCATGGAATCCCGAGGTACTTGCTCAGACCCTGAAGCCGGTCGTACTTGAGGTCTTGGAACCGATTGGCCAGAAAGGTCTCCCGATCTCTGGCGCTGCCGCGACCCTCGTTCTGCTCCTGCAACTGCGCGCGGTGCTTGTGTTCGTCGTACACGAGCAGCAGCGAGGCGGCCGTGGCGGAGGCCTCGGCGAGGCGCCGCCGCACAACGCCCTCTGCCCCGCCGGACGCAGCGACCTCGGCGGTGCTGCTGGACACGGACTGCTCGCTCAACTCGCGGCCGACCTCCTCGAGGGTGGCCGGCGTGAACTTCTCTGTCAAGCTCACCGACTCGATACCAGGCGCGGCGAGCGCGCCTCCGTCCAGGAACGACTCCGAGAGCTCCTTCCTGGCCGCACTGCCGGTCCCGGCGCCAGCGCCCTGACGCGCCCGCCCGACGAACGGGGCGAGGCTCTTGGGCATCTTTTGCCACGAAATGAGCTCGCGGACGTACTCGCGTGCCGCGGCACTGTCGAGGCCGTCCGGATGGCAGCGCTGCGGGGAGTCCTCGTCGAGGCCGCCCGCCTCGTTGAATGCCTGGCGGAACTCGGCCTGCTCCATGATCGCACGGAGGACCTCGGCGTCGAAGGCCCCGGCGTTGCTGCCAGAGGCGAAGGCGCCCTTGCGAAACGCCGCGTCCCGGTCCTTACCGCCCGCCTCGTCGAAGTTGAGGAGCTTCTCGTCCATGAGCGGCTGCCGCACAATGGCCTCGATGTACCGGAGGACCTTTTGGCTGGGGGGAGATGGACTGCCGCTGACCAAAGGCGTCCTTGCGGCGGTCGTCGGCGCTGGTCGGCGGCGGTGTGCCACCGTAGCCGAAGGGGTTGGCGGGGGGGGAGTTGCCACTGGCGCTGCGGTTGATGTCGTCGCCGTCGCTCAGGGGCAGCTGCTTGGCGTGGTCGCTGCTGTCTTTGCCGGGCTGCATGGCGGCGACACGGATCCTTCCTGCACGGTGTTCGCCTTGCTGCTGCTGTTAGATGGTGGTCGTCCGCCGGGCGCTGGGGCTGGGGGCTGGGGGCTGGGGGCTGGGGCTGCACGGCCGACTAAAACGAGCAGGGCAGCGGCTTTTCTAGTCGACCTGCTGAGGACTGGAGTTTCCTATATAATCTTTTTTCTTCCTGTTTAAAAATATTTTTTTATTAGTGGCACGTTCTCACACTCGCTCGCTCTCACTCGAACACAAGAACTCAGTTGGGTTAGTAGTTTTACACTTACTCTTCTTCTTGAAGGGGATACTGTGGCGGTTAGCTTAGACCGAAGTGCGGGATAGAGAAGTATACCGAATGCTTCGCGGCGTGGAATCCAACGGGCTACCCTATCAGATCGGATCTGGAAGTAGCAATGGCCCACAGGAGCAGTATCAGGAGCGACAAAAGAGAAGAAAGAAGAGAGAGTCTGGTAAACAGTACCCCGGTTCATATGCGGGCACCGATTGGGGAGGCCCTCAGGGTAGATACCGATGGATGCCAGCGAGGACCTCTCGCGGACCCTTCTCACCTTTTTTTTTTGTTGTTGTTGTATTTTATTCACTATGGATACGGCAGTATACCAATGTAGGGAAAACAAAAGTAGTTACGCTTTAGGATTTTATTTTAGAAGAGGGCTTTCTTTCTTTCTTCGGTGTTTTTCTTTGTCTTTTGTGTGGAATTGGTTTCAGAGACACGCACACACACACGCGTTGCTATGCTCGGCGCTGTACGTATGGAAAGGGGGACCCGCCTGCGGGCGCCTGCAGCAACGGCAACACGTAACACGTGCGATCAAGATAAGAGTAAAGAGTGCGAGTCGCACCACTCCAGCCCCGCCCTCACACAAGGGTGTGCGACGAGATCGCGGAAGCGTTGCGATGAAATATATTGAGTGAAGCGAGCAATGCCGCTTCCACCAATAAATCAAAAAAACGAAAAACAAAAAAAAAAAAAAACGAAAAAAAAAAAAAAAAAGCAGAGTACGTCCACCGCACGAGGTTTGTTGCCATCAGTACAGTCGACATCTCCATACGTGGTTCTGCGCCTTCCCAGTGCCCCACACGGCAGCGCAATGATGCCGCCGTGTGCGCTCCGCATGATTGGATTGATTGACACCCGTGAGTTGATGGCCAACTGCACCACCAGCATCAGCAGCGCTTATCCGCACCAAAGAAAAAAGTACGCGAAGTGACGGCGAAACGGTGATGCCGTGTGCCCAGCCTGTGGGAATGGGAATGGGAATGGGAAACGCCTCCGCATTTTTTTTCCGTGGGATGTTCTTTTCTCTTCGTTACCTCTTCCTCTTCGCTCCGAGTTCCATTGCCTCAACAAAAGTACATTTGTGTGTCCTCTGGTTTGATTATTAATGGATATATATATAAATCGGCGGTGCTCGGGGCATCAGGATGCCGTCCAAGCGGTGCCGTTCAGCTTAATTCTTTCCTTTCTGGAGGGGGAGCAAGAGGGGTAAGACCGTACAGGAACCCCTGCTTGCTCCGCCCTCCTCCTTCTCTTATGTCCGTTGCTATCCGTGAGCGGATGCGCTGCGCCAGCGGCGCGGCTTGCTCCCTACTGAGGGCCGTAGCTGCGGTTCTGAGGGCGGCCGGGGACGAAGTTCCCCTGCGCGACGGGGGAGCGGTTGGGATACGGGTTGGGGCCCATTCCCTGGTTGTAGTAGCCCGGGCCGGGGCCGGGGCCGCCGCGGTTAGAGCGGAAGGGAATGCTCTGGCGCGGCATGAAGCCCTGGTTGTACTGCAGATCGTACGCGTTGGCCTGCTCCCAATCGTAGGCATTGATCATACCGCCCTGGTTGTAGCGAGAGGGAGGCATCTGGTTCATGTGGTGCATAGACGGGTTCATGAGAGGGGCCTGCTGCGGCGGTACCTGCGCCTGCACCTGCTGCTGCGCCTGTGCCTGCTGCGCTTGTGCCTGCTGCTCCTGCCGCTGCTGGTTGAGCTGTGCCTTGAGCTGCGCCAGCTGCTGAGACTCTGCGTTGAGGTGCTCCTTTTCGCTCCGGAGCTGCTGCTCGCGACTGCTGAGATCCGCTTCCTTCTTGCGGAGCTCCTCTTCACGGCTCTCAGTGGTGCGCTCAAAGACGCGGCGCTCCTCCTCGAGGCGCTGGCGTTCCTGGCGCAGCACCTCGATAGCGGAAGCGACGACCTGGTGGCTGGCGGGGGGCCTTGAAGTCCACGTTGGCGCGGTTGTTCAGCACAGCCTCGGGGTACTGGACAGCGAACTGGGGCTCGGGGTCGGCCTGGGGCTCCTCCGCCTCCGCCGCCGCCTCGGGCTCCGCCTCCTGGGGGGGGACCTCCTGGGGCTGAGGCGCGGAGTAGGTGGTGTACTCATCGTCCGCCCAGTTGAATTGCGAGGTGGCGGGCTCCTGGTGCTGAACGGCGGGGGCGGCCTCGACCGGGGCAGGCTCGCGCTCTGCGGCGGGGGCAGCAGCGGGGGTGCGCTGGGGTGTGGGGGTCTTCATGGGGGTGGAGGACTCCGGCGGGGCAGCGGCCTCCTGGGTGACGGGGGCGGCGGCCTTCACGTGCGAGGCGTGCAGCGCCTGGAGAAAGGTCATGCCGACAGGGGCGGGGGTCAGCACGGGTGATGTTTGCCCGGACCATTGGCGCGGAGGCCGCGGGCGCCTCCTCGGTCTTGGGCTCCTTCTTACGGTCGTTGCGGTCATTCTTGCGTGGGACCTTCTGAGTCTGAGCGGCGTTCTTCGGAGGCATGACGAGTCTGTGATGTAACTAAGAACTGGCTTCTGCTAGTAGAGTACAAGAGGACACAAGGACTGTCAGACGGACAACGGCGATATCCGAGCAAAGATAGCTTAACTTAAAAGAAGGAGGGGGAAAAAAAGAACAGCTGAGAGAGCGCAAAAATCTGTCGCCCCCGCAAAAAAAAAGGAAGAGGAAAAAAAAAAAAAAAAAAAGGAAATGATGAGAGAAGAACACACGAGACACCTGCAGGCGGTGCAGATATGCTGAAGCGGCGACGCCTCCACCGCTTGACGGGGGTCACAGGGATCGCAGCTGGACCCGCGCCACAGTACCCCTGTGCTCGCCAGGGGATGTCGATGTCGATGTCTGGAGAAGCGTAAGCGAAAAAAAAAAAAGGGGGAAGGAAAACAAACAAAAAGAAAAATGTATATACGAAGGGGAGCACATATCGCATATTGCTATGCTGGATGCATCAAAGACGAACAAATCTTCTGCACAACGCTTTACCAATCGTCGTCAATGTCGAACCCAAAATCCCGATCTCTGCAGCATGTGTATGGCGCCACGAGGGTCCACAGGTAGAGGGCGATCGCCAGCCACACCGTGACGTAGCGCACGACGGCGGCCACCTTAGTACTGCCTGTGAGCACGTCGTCTCCGCCTCCGTTCACGTGCCATCCCGTGGCTAGCATGGCGAGGTACATGCTGCCGAGTATCATGATAAAATGGAAGTAAAGGTAACGGGATAAGTGGCCGGACTCGTCTGGGTCCTCCTCGTCCTCGTCCTCGTCCTCGGCGGAGAATCGCAGCGAGGTGGCGTTCCCGCCCGCCGAGACGACCGCGTAGAGCAGCGTGAAGCTGGGGACGAGAGACCCGAGCAGCATTTGCTTGATGGAGACGTCACCGATGCTGCCAGACAGGCGGTTGCAGCGCGGCTGCTGCTGGGTGCGGAGGGTGGTAAACATGACTGTGCTTGTGTAGATGAAAACGATGCTGCTCGGGACAATGGACCCGTGCGGGAGCCAAATGGAAAGCACCGTGTACAACAATGCCCCGACAAGGATGCTGGTGACGGCAAAGGCGTTGAAGTTGCAGTCACCATGCGGGACGAAGATGATATACGACGCCACGCAGACGCCGGCGCCAATGAGGAAACTGCCGGCTGCAACAATGAGAAGGTACCACATCCACTTGCCGTTGTGCTCTGCCCGCCGCCCCCAATCATCGTTCCAAAAGTACGAGAAGTCCACCATGAAGATGATGTTCAGTAAAAGAAAGAGAGCGGAAGCAAACATGCAGACATACGCGTAGAGGTAGAAGAACGTATTGGGTATAAAGAATGTGCCGGCGAGGATAAAGCCGAGAACAACACTCTTTACCGTGAAGAAACTAGTTTGCATCTTGGCTCGAGAGCTGCTAGCGATGCAGCACGTGAGGTCCGACACGCTGAGCCAGTGAATGAAGAAGAATACGGCGAGAGCAAAGCTTATACGGTACGCCACCATCTCTCCGGCGCACGCATCCCCGACTGCAGCTGAGCAGCCCTTCTGGAGAATAGGGAATTTGCTAAATAACTTTCCGAGGCTCCCGCGCAGGAGCAGGGAAGCTAGAAGGCCTAGAAAAAGGTAGATCGCATACTGCACCCGCACAATGAAGCCGGGGGAGACGGCATCGTCGTCGTCGCTGGCCATGACGGAAAAGGGGTGTAAGCTTAACTAGTACAAGCACGATCTTGACCACACACACAATAAAAATAATAAGAATCCCCCGAGACGCTTTCCGTACATACACCGTTCAAAGAGAGATCACCGACACCTCACCAGAGTAGGAAAAAGAAAGAGGAAGAGAAGAAAGAAACGAAGATGTTATTATTATTATTATTATTATTTATTTATTTATCAACGTGGTCACACACCGGATGCTCGTATCACTGGATCCGTAAGACAACACGTTTCCTTTTCTCCTGTTATTTTCCTGGCAATGCGAAGCCCATGATAGCCCGTAAGTAGGTGCTGGGGTATCCTTTCTTTAGCCGTGTTGTTAGCTAGAATATATGGGGGGATATGAATGTAGTGAGTGCGTGAGCTCTTCATCATTGTGCGCTCTTCATCGCCAGTTTTTCACTCAAAGCTCAGCAAATGTTGTCTTTGTTCTTTTCTTTGTTCGACACGCAGGAGTAGAAAAGATCAAAGAAAAACAAAACAAAACAAAAAATACTTTTTTTTAAAGGGATACTTCAGTTTATTTTTTTGAGGATGGCTTTCTGAGCCGCTCCCTAGCTCCCTCCCGGAGATGCGCAACCTTGGTCGGAGACGCCCAACACCTCCAACGAGCAGAGTAAAAAAGGACCACCCAAAAAGACGTCGTGACACGAAGTAGAACAACAGCAACGAGCGAACCACAAACAATACTATACTATGAACACATGTATATAGAGAAAGGCAGTAGGATGTGAAAATCCAGTATTTACTTGTCAGAGCGCCTCAGACAAAAAATATCGAAATGTTGAGACATAAATGGATAAAACTGAAAGGCGGCAGTGCCCCCTCCCAACAGAGCCCTGGAAAAAAAAAAGAAAGAAGAAAGCTGTGTATTAATTTTCACACCTCGTTTCAGTTGTCTCTACGACTTACTACTCCCTGTTGCCGACGTTGAGAGGTTCAGCAAGTGCTAGCTGATCACACGCCAATTGAGATCGGTGTACGCCGTGTTCTTGATGCGGTCCACATACAAGTGGGTAAGGAGGGCGCCCTTCCCCTTTGCCTGCACATGACGGTCCTCGAAACTGTAGTAGTTGCTCACCCGTTTGTATGTGTTGTCCGACACCTGAATGCGGCCTGCCACACCTGTGCTGTACATGCGGGAAGCTGTGTTCACACAATCGCCCCACAGATCGTACGCTACCTTTTTGTTACCAATGACGCCAGCAACGGCAGCGTCGGTGTTGATTCCGACCCGCAGTTGGATGTTCGGCGTGCTGTGACGGCTGTTGTGGTCCTCCAACGCCTGGAAGAAGAACAAGGAGCACTCGAAGCAGCGAATAGGATGGTCCCGCTCCGTCTTCTTGGTAAGACCACCACAGAAGAAGTATACATCAGCAATTGTTTTCACTTTCTCGAGGTCGAGCAGATCCACAATGTGATCGAACGCCACCACGATACCGTTGAGGAAGTGCACAAGGCCCCTTGCATCAAACTGGCTGCTGTACTCGTCGAATCCCACCAGTGAAGCGAATACGACTGTGACACTCTTGTGGGCGTCGGCGATGACGCGCTCGCCGTTCTTAAGCCGACGTGAGATGTTAGGGGGCAGGATGTTCTGCAACAGCCGCTCGCTCTGCTGTAGCTTGCGCTTGAGCTGGTCGTCTGAAGAGCCCGCTTCTGGGTCATAGAACTCCTTAATTTCCGGCACTGTGTTTAGAATATCGTCGGGGAGGCCCAGAAGTAGTAGCTTGGTGCCAATGGACTGTTGTCTCGTCTTAACTACAATGCGGTGCAACACCAAAAAGTAGTACAGTATTGCCAGCACAGCCGCCAACGCAAGAAGAACAACGGATACAATCAGGACACGCTCCCGCTCCTGCTCCACGGTGAGCAGTGGGCTGACCGAGGAGTTAAAAATGGCGTACTCCAGGGGTCCCATAATATCGAAGGCGGAATCCAGTAGGTAGGTAAAGGCGTTCGGCATCGAAGTGTTGGAGGCAGGAAGCGTGTTGATGGTACGCATGATATCGTACATGACGCTATTTTGGATGAGCACGGGCTGCTGGTTGCCAGAGACCTTGTTCGTAGGATCTACACAAGAAGTGGCGAAGAGGGTGTCGGATGACACCGATGAGAAGTTAGCAAATGGCGTATCCCTGCCGAAGAGCACGGGAAAGCGGCCCTTGGACATGCTCACCGCTTTCGGCGTCGCCAGGTAGCTATCCCGCATCAACTTGTCCAGACTACCCAGCAGGATCCCGAAGTAGTAGTTGATGGACAAGAAATCGTAGTAGGAGGTGAAGGAGGACAAGGCGCTGCCGAGAGCCAACAAGCAGTTGTTCATCCACCGGATCTTCATTGTCTTCGACCCAATCAAGAGTGAGTCCTTCACGTTGATGGAGTAGTAAATACCTAGACCGTTGACAAAAACCATGCACAGGAGGATGAGAGCAGAGACCATTATCACCTTGTTACCGTCCGAGTGGAACGCAGCGCGGTGCACCATGCGCTCCTCGTCCGTCCGCGAGAAGGCGCGAACCGAGTAAATGGTGAGAGTAATGAGCACCCCGAAGAAGCATACAACGGCGGCACAGCCGCAGCCGAACGAGGTATAAAGTGTGACCTGGATCTTTTCGTTGGTCGTATTCCCCTGTTCGCTGTACTCCGCAATGAGTCGGTTCCCTGCGCTCAGTTGGCTGCTCCAAACGTTGGAGGCTAGATCCGTCATCAAGTGGTTGGTCATCGCGCCCTGACAGATCTTTAGCGTCTCTGCTGGTTGTTTGTCCGTGACATCCTTTTGAAAAGTCGAGAGATACGTATCGGCAGGGTAGAGAGGCTGATAGGTTTCATACAGGGCGTCTGTGCTCATATCCCATCGCACGTATTCTACACTGGGGTTCTTCATGAACACACTAGTACTACCATGCCCGTAGGCAGCGCAAACAGTAGTGAGCCAGGAGTAGTGGTACAGGGTGTTGCGGTTATGGATCATGCTGTAATAGGGGTCTGTGTCGACATTGCTATACACCTCATTTGGCTGCGGGAAGAAGGCGTTATCAAAATGAATGATATACTCCGGCTCCGTCACGTTCAAGAGATTCATCAGTGTCACATCACTTGCTACCAACGGGTAGCCTAAGAAGTTGCTAATCGTGTCGAGAAACTTTAAATTCTTCGAGGATATGGCCCCCACCTCGTCGGCCCAAAGTGTCAAGTCCACAATGTACTTATTGGTGTAATGGAACCCAACGGCTGCCACCACCACCACCCCGATACTGAGGATCGCGAAAAGGCTCCACAGAACTACGAGTACCGGTTTCTTTCGACTGGAAGAGAAAAAGTGCAGCTGGGAAACGAGCGCAGCACAGCTCCAGAACACCATGATCAACGAGAGGTCGAGCCTAAACTTCTTGGCGGATTGCGTTATACTCTCCTCGGACATCTCAATGAGCTTTGACACCATTATCTGGTTCCAGCTCACCACCACCTCTGTCATGCTTCTCCCAAAGGAACCAAAGAACGTTTTAACACCCAGCTCCTTCATTTCATCAGCGGGAAGCTTCAGATCCTCATCGCTTGAGGAGTACGGTACCCACTCCTTCATCTCCTCTTGTGTGAGGTAGGGCTGTAAGTAGGAGGTCATGGTGTGGGTCTGCTGCAACTTCGTCCACGTGTAGTTGAGCACAATGGGGTACGCCAGGATCATCTCCGGATTGGCCGGGTTGATAGTGGAGTGGGCCACCAGGGAGAGGGCGATGAGGGTGTTGTGAACCGCCTCTTGCCGCAGGGCGAAGAAGTCCGTCCGGTTGATACTGCTGCGGCAGTCCCGGAGGGAGGCGGTGTTCTCCAGAATGGCTGCTTGGGCCTGGGTGAAGTCCTCGTAGTTTCCTCTGGCAATGTACCAGGCACTGTAGTATAGCATATTCCCGGTCGTGTTGGCGATCTCCTGCGCACAGGAGAGAGTCTTCTGGGTAGCGGTTACGGCGTCGCTGAGATTGCTGAGAGAGAAGGTAGCAACAATGAGCAGCGCCACGCCAGTCACCACGAAGATGAGGGTGAAGAACGTAAACAGGACCACTCGCAGCCAGGTAAACTCCGCCAGAGACATGTCCTTGCTCTCCTTGAGGCTGAGCCCGGCTGCCAACAGTTCGTCCAGGCCGTCTTCATTGGCGTCGTCCCGCTTCCCAGAGGCCTCTTCGTCGAGTAGGTCCGGGTACGTGAAGTCGTTCAGCAGCATAAAGGCCCGGGGGTGCTTCTTCTTCTTGGTTGTGAAATCAGCGAAGTCCTCCTTTTTGGGCTCCCCATGGGTGACGGGCGAACCACTCTGCATTGTGATGTGCTCCCCAGAGGCCTCGGTGATCACGTGCCCACCATGCGATTCATGGTGCCCGCTGGCCTTGCCTGGCTGGTTCATTTCTCCCAACTCCGCACCCTCCTTATCTGTAGCGTGGGACTTCGGGCTCATAGAACTCGCCCCGGTCTCGTTGTCGTTCTTCGGGCTGCTTGAACGCTGGTTCTTGAGCAGATGATCGAGCAGGGCTGACGATGCGTGAGAGTCGGGCGTACAGAAGGATTGCACCAACGAGGCGTGTGTGGCGTCTTTCCGCTCCTCATTTAATCGCGATACCACATGCGCCATCTCGGCAGATTGCGCAAAATTATCCATATCCTTCTGTGTGTCGACGGTGAGGCGGCGGATGGACTCGCGGGGGATGATGAAGAACAGACGGAGCTCTGAAGCGATGACACTGGCGGCGCGGCGGTAGTTCCAGAGAAGAATATAGCACGACACGCAGACGGCGACCACCGAAGCAAGGGCGATGATAGCAAAGATGATAACCGACATGAGGGAGAAATCGCGAATCGAGTCGTGTACGTCGGACTCGACTTCCGTGAAGGTGGAGTCGAGGGTAATGAGCAGATTCTCGGTGAGCATGGTGACATCTGGGCTGCTCCTGAAGGTATCGTAGTTGGGCATGCTGTCCAGCAAATCAGCCACTCTGCGGGCGGTTGACAGGACGGTGGTGATGTGCGTGATAAAGGATACCCGGTAGTCGGCATAACGATCCACCGCTGTGTACACCCGCACAAAATTTCGAATGCGTGTAAACTGCTCGTGCGTGTTGGCCTCTTTTGGCCGGTACTCCCCGTAGAGAATGTTGGACGTTGTCGCTTCTGCCGCATTGATAATCGAGCGGAAGAAGGTGATATTATTTTGAATGTTCGAGATCTGCGAGGACGATAGCAGATACGAAACCTCTGGCAGCATTTCGGATACGCGGAACATCTGAACGGACACCATGTACATGATGGTCCGGGAGGTAGTGAGACCCATAATGATGTCGGTGAGCCGCTCCCACTCCGAAAACTTGATCACCACAACGATGATGTTCATGATCACGATGACAATAATGAGGAAGAAGGCGACAACACTGCAGATAGAGAGGATGCTCCAGTCCAAGTGCTCCTGCAGCTTGAAGTACAGGTCGTTGGTGATCTCGTTCACCTTTTCAATCATGAGTTCGGCAGCACGCTTCGCGTTTCGGGATCGTGCTTGGGAGGAGCGCCCGCCACTAGAAATTGAACTCACACGAGAGGAGGTGTTCGAGCTGCCCAAGGAGTTGGACAGGTTGGACGAGATGCGGCTGCTCTCCGTGGCGCCGTCACTGTCTTCGTTTGCTTGCTTCTTCTTCTCTTCCTCTTCTTCCTCTTCCGCATCAGCGACGAGGGCCGTGTCGTGGAACGTTCTCTGCAGGCGCATGAGCTGCATTTGAGCCAGATTAGCAGCGACCATTTTGCAAATGATGCCAGAGCGCTTGAACTTGTACACCACATCGTAGAACATACCGACATTCTTGACCAGAATCTCGTCATCAACAATGTTAGAGAGAGCGTTCCGATATGCGTTGTAGCAGTCCCAGCGGACCTGCGCGAGATCGCTGGTGAACCAGTAGAGCGTCACGATGTTTCGCTTCTCCTCCTGCAGACTGCGCCACAGAAGGGTGGTGCGGAGGAGCGTCTGCTGGTGGAGGTTCTTGGCCCTCATAAAGATATCCTGGTGCAGCGAGCTGCGAATACCCAGCGACATCTTCACGTGAAGACTGAAGTAGTACAGGAGAAACGTTTCGGTGATGTCGTTGGAGAACTCCGACGACACGTATCGAATGAGTTCAAGGCAGGTAGACATTCGAGAAAAGCTTGGGGCGAAGTCGCACAGGAAACCAATGTATGTAATCATGATGATGCTGGATTGGTGCCACTTGAGGAGAAAACGGTTGAAGATGCGGCTGGCGAAGCAGATCATGTGCGGCGAAGGGAAGGTCTCTGTCTTTGCCTGCCAGTCATACAAGAAGCGCACGCAGGCTTCAGCGTCGGTCGGGAGCCACGCGGTCGTCAGCGTGGGGGCGATCACCTGCCTTCGAGAGGCCTCAGCAATGATATTGACGCCGTTCCACTCTGTCTCCATTCCTAGCGCCTCTGCCACCCGAATATCCGCGCTGGCCACCTCGTTGACGTTCTTTGCATCAGGATCATCCCTGTTTTCCATGCCCTCGGTGAGGGGGGCCTCGGCGGTGTGCCGCATCACATCTTCCTCGCGGAGGGCCTCCTCCAGAATGTCGACCGATATGCTGTAGTAGGGCGAGAAGAGCGAGTCAGTGGCTGGCAGTCGCTTGGGGAAAGGGAGGAGATCGAAGTTGTTCTGAAGGAAAGCAAGGACGAACGGGTTCTTGTCAACCGACACAAAGAACTCTTCCGTGGCTCCGTGCAGCAACTTCTTTACTTGAGGGTTGTACCGGATCCCAGCCATAAACCAGGCGGCGACGCCAATCACAACCGCTGGCACGCACAGCACAATGAAGATAGTGCCCTTGTTCACAAAGTTCTGGGACTGAATACGGTACGCCATGTACTCCGCGAACCCAGCCCAGCCAATAACAGCAAATCCGGCAGTGCTGAGACGGTTCATCCATTCGGCATAGTAGGGAAGTACAAATCCGTGTGCGAAGGCCACAATGAAGGAGGACAACGCGATGACCAAGGTAGATGTGCCTCGCACATTATACGCGTACGCCATGTGGAAGTTCACACAGAGCCCGACCTTGTACACAAAGAGAATGAGGTCAAGGTACGCCGAGCAGCGCCGCCGGCACGAGACGTCCTCTCTGTCTACGGGTATGAGAGTCATCATCATAACGAGGGAGATAGTGCCCCACAGCAGCAGGAGTATCATCGAGACGACCATGATGGCGGTAACCATGCTAGTGTTGCATGACTGATCCTTAAAGAAGACAATGTGCTCATCAAAGACGGCTCCCGAGTCGTAGGAGGAAGACTCGCGCTCAATCGCTGAGACGAGCGGCTTCTTCTGGCAAATAAAACCCGAAAGAAGCGTCTGAATCGTCGGAATAAAAAAGATGGAGATCATGAAATTGAGCACATGCCGAAATCCTATGCCACCAATGATCTTCTCGATCATCAATTGGGTGTGCGTCATCGAAACGATGAACACCACAATACACAAACCGACCAAGACCGCAACAATGCTGAAGTAAATGGTGAAGACCTTGTAGCTGGGAAAGCCAATCAGCTGGAAGTCGCCATCGAACACGGGAAGATGCGAATAATAAAGGAGGGAGTACGCGATGTAGCTGCCGGGATTGTGCGGGTTGAGAGCGAAAGCGAGGCATTGGACAAGTTCAACAATCACCGACAAGAGCGTCATGATGGGGGGGTACCGGTACAAGAGCGAGTTGAGCAGCGGAAGGAGGCTGTCCTCCATAAACAAAGTACGCTTGTTGTTCCGCGAGAAAAAGTTGTGGGAGGACGTCCCCTGCATGGCGGCTATCATGGTTCCGGCACTGTACTACAAAATAAACAAAATATAAATGACTACTACTACTACTAAAAAATGAAAAATTATATTAAGAAGGTATAAAGTGATGCGGTGTACGAATCACCAAAAAAATAAAAGCTGGGAAAAACAAAATGTATATCGCACCCTAAGAAGCACTGGAACTGGGGTTCTTTTTAGCTTGAAAGAAAGTATTCCTTTCCCTGAAGTTGTTGCCCTTCTGCGGCGGGATAAGAAAAAAACAACAAACAGAATTGTTACGGTTGTGCCCAGAGTAGGACGGCAACGGCTCCTACAGAAAATTGGAAAGAGAGGGTAGTGGCTGTTTAGTTGATCAAATAATGGAGTACTCCAGTTTCCATAAAAAGTCTAGACGATTCCATCACGGACAGATGTGGGGGGCGGCCGAATCGACTGCCAGAGCGAGAACGCATTTTTATGCATGCTCGTCATCCCTTCTCAGACGACGGTATCGGATTTTCATGTCGCGAACACCAAAAAGAAAACAAATGGATACAATTGACTCTCCACATCCCGCATGAATTATACCAAGAAACACGTATTACGCTAGCTAAGAAAACTATACATCCACGTTGAAGGCGAAGCCTCTCTATACCAAACAACCGCCACTAGCGACATGCACTCTTCTATATTTAGCGCTGCCATCTCCAGTCTCTCCCTCTCTCTCTCTCTTTCTCTCGGGGCAGAGGTTCCATTACAATGCCCATCGGTTAGCTTATTTGAGCATACTCTGGGTTATCGACCTCTTGACAGAAGCGGATGTAGCCCATTTCTCCGTTGCCGAGGGAGTAGGCCTTGCCGATCGCCTGGGACTCCAGCGGTGTGAGCTGCACGCCGAGCGTCATGAGGCACGCAAAGAATTGACCTTCCTTGACGTGCCCCTTTCGCATCCTGTCGTACTCGCGGAAAGCGGGGAGCGACTGCGTGCGGCGGGTGGCCAGCGCGCGGCGCAGCTTGGCCATGGTGGTCACAAAGACGCGCTCCTCCTGGTTCTGTGGGGTGGCGTCGATGCCAATGGTGGCATTTGTCTTCCCCATGCGGCGCAGCATCACGGCGCGCTCCCCGGCCCCCTCGTCGAGCATGCGGCGGACGGTGTAGACGAAGCCCGGGTAGTCCATCTCCCCCGGAACACGCTGGGAGGCGAAGCCCTTCTCTAGCGAGGCAATTTCGCTCTCCGTCAGCACGATACCAAGAATACTAACGCAGTGCCGGAAGCGCGTGGGGGTCACGTGCTGGTGGCGCAGCTCGTCGCCGTCTGGGAAGAACTCCGACACACGCGGGTTGCGCTCCTGCAAGAAGCAGCACACCTTGTCCAGCACCGCGCTAAGGTCCTCCGGCACCACCTCCCTTGGGGCTGGAACGGAGACATCCACCATCGCGCTGGCCGCCGCGGATGTACACGGCTGGGACACCTTCTCTTCCTTGACGCACTCATCGAACCCAATGTCGCGGATGAACTGGCGATAGTCGAGGATGCCCTTGTCATTGGGAGTCGAGTAGGCCTTACACAGCAAATCCGACTCCGGCTCCGATAGAACGAACTTGTGGCGGGCAAGCGCCTGCAGGAAGTTATGGCGGGTGATCTTCCCGCGATTGAAGTGATCAAAATCTGAAAAGAAAGGGGTGAGCAGCGCCCCGTGCGTGGACACCTCGTGCTTGAGGCGCTTGACGATCTGGGCTACCTTCTCCCTCTCGAAGTCGGAGAGTTTGTCGAACATACCGTCGGCAGAGGGGAGCCGGCAGGCGGCACTGGCCGCCGCCGCGGAGGTAGCGGCCGCCTCGGGGTCCACACCCGTAACAGGCTCCACGGGCTTCCCTGTGTACGTCCGCTCCAAGGTGCCCGGAGAGTACGCCCCTATGTCCCGCAGGAACTGGATCGTATCCACGTAGTGTGGTGACTTGTGTGAGCGGTACGCCTGCTGCAGCAGCTCGAGCTCACTACCTTGGAGCTCAAAGCCAGCGATACCCAGGGCCGTGACGAACTTATCGTTCAGCACGATCCCGCTGCGCAGCGGGTCGAAGTCGGCAAAGAACTCACCCGCGCGCAGTTCAAACTCCTTTGCCTGCAGCGCCATCTTCATCAGCAGCGCATCTAGTTCCGTTGCTGGGCGCAATACACTGGCGCCTTTGCTGTCCGCGGCACGCTCAAGGAGCCCACTCTTCGCCACGGCCTGCCCCTGCGGCAACTGTGCCTGGCTTGGGTCTACGTCCTGCACAAACTGGTAGTAGTTCACCTCGAAGCTAGGGGACCCATCTGCGTGCGGAATAGTGTATTTCTTGATAAGAATCTCCAACTCCTCCGGTGGGAGGATCAGTTTCTGTGTAGCCAGACCTCGACCAAAGCGCGAGGCGGTGCAGGTGCGGTGCTCGTGAATCATTTTACTCACGCGGTCGAAGTCGCGCAGAACGGGGCTGAGGAAGATCCGGTTCGCCTTGACGAGGCGGCGGACGCGGTCCAGCACTCGGTCGGCAGACTCCCGCTCGCCGCTCCCGGTGAGGAAGGTGTCGGGGGCATGGGTCGAGATGAAGTAGTTCGACGACACCTGTCCATCCGCGGAGATGACGGGGAAGTTCTTTGGATTCGTATCGTAGAGGAAACTGCGGTAATTCACACGTGGAACGCTAAACCCGGTGGCATCTCCCACCTCGGGGTGGCCCACCGTGTACGCCCGCACGAGCGCTTCTGTATTCTCCTTCGTCAGGGAGAACTTAACGAAGTTGAGGCGACCGAGCGCCGACTCGAACTGAGCGGGTGTGACCGTACCGGTTTTAAACTTGTCGAAGTCGGTGAAGTAGTCCTCGCAGCGCAGTCTATAGAGGGCGAACTGCTCCCGCAGGATGCGGATGAGCTCTTCGGAGGTGAGGTTTGGGTTTTTGTACGAGCCGCAGAAGAAGAGGGCGCTGGGGGCGGGGTTCGTGGCCGTCACCCCCACGTGTTGCTGATCCAGCTCCCGTAGCGTTGGGTCCACATCGGCGCACCACATCATGTAGTAGACGTTGCCGTTCCCGTCTCCGTACTTTTTGACGAGGAGCTCCAGCGCGACGGGGTCGAGGGTGTCGAACGGGATGCAGCGCTCGAACTGCGATGCCGTGACCTTGCCAGTGTTGAGCGGGTCCATGTCGCGGAAGGGCGGCACGATGTGAATGCCGCGAGCGGCAACGGCGTGGCGGATGAGTTGCATGGTGGGGAGAAGCCGCGCGTCCTCCTCGCCGGTGATCGCGATGGGGCGGCGGTGCTTGTGTGCGAGCAACTCTTTCGGCGGGTCTTTTTCGCGCAGGGAACGGAGGAAGGCAACGTAGTTGACCTCCTCCCGGGGCCGCAGGGCCGAGGCGGCGGGGCGTGCGGATGCTGCCTCCATCTTCATGGCGTCGAAGGCGTCGACCAGCACGAGCCGTTCTTCGTCCGTGAGCTGAATCCGACTCACCGCGAGGACGCGGCGGAACTGCTCCGGGGTGATGCGCCCGCGGTGGAGGCGGTCGAAATCCGTGAAGAAATCGTCCATACGCAGACGGCGCTGCGTCACCTGGGCGCGGACCTTATCGAGAGTGGTTTCTATGTTTGCCATTTGTCTCCTGCGGTACGATCTAGTTTACTCTACTAATTCAAATTCCAGCGACAGAAGCAGCGGAGCAGTGCAATCGACTCCACCCTCAAAGCCAATAATCGTTGGGCCACAGATTCTCTAATCCTTCCACACCAAACAGAAAAAAAAAAAAAAAAAAAAGAAAGAAAGAGAGGCAATACAACAAAAACATTCATTTGGGGCAAGACGTTTGAGCAGAATGTAGTGGAGGTATGACGCGTGGTCATCTAAAGATATCCTCTCCCCACCCCGTTTTTTTTTTCTCACGTGCGAGTTGGTAGATTCCCGATACGGGTTTGGGTCAGTAAGTCCTCGATGAGAGCTCGCGGGTGCCGAACCAGGTCCTGTGGTCGAGGCAGTGCGCCAGTTCTGCTGGAAACATCAGGGCGATCAGCAGCGCGGAGCACAGCAGCCCGTTGCGGCCTGTTTTGTGGGCCCCCAAGGGGATGCTCTTGGCCATAACAAAGCTGCTGGCGACGAGCACACCCGCGGCCCGGGCAACCCAGTCGTGCTGGCGCAGGTTGGCGTGCATGTCCACCGCAAGGGAGGTGACAAAGCGATCTGTCGTGTCGGTGTAGCGTCTCGCCATCGCGACGTAGGTCGGCAGATTGAGCGTCTCCTGGACAACTCGGACGGCATCGATGAATGTGTGTCGAACCTGGGCCACGCCCGCCTTCACGTAGGGCCACTCGCCCTCCCATACGACGAGGGTTTCTGGCTGCTGGGTCTGGCGGGACATTGGTTCCTATCAAGTAGTCTGCCGGGAGGCACAAAGGCGCAACGGCTTTACGGCTTTTGTTGTGCTACTGAGGAGGAAAAAAAAGAGTTTGAGTTTGGAGTAGGAGAGCGTATCGTGCGGAAAGCAGGCGTCTCACGCATGGGAAAGGGTGAGACAATAGGCGTCATCCTCCTCGAAACACAAACCATACGGATGTGTATCACAGGGGTGTTGTACTTGATTGCTTAGGCACAATTTTTTTTTCATTCTGCCCTTCACGGGTCGCAGGCCGCCTCGTTCTCCGTGTTGCGAGATCAAGAGGACTTCGCGAGATAGCCCTGAGCGAGGTTCGCGCGATACTCACGGTACGCGTCTTGGTCTCGGGGTGTTGACGTTGCCAGACGCATGTACTCCTGTTTCTTGGTGTCATCTCGAGACAGTTCGAAGAGGCTGTACTCGTCTGCGTCACCGAACTTGGTGAGGCTTCGCCAGTAGTGGTCCCACTGGTGATTGAGGCCACAGCGAATGAGGGAACGATAGAGCGCGCTGCATTGGGGCACATTGGTCGCCACTTCCACCTCGTTGTTCAGCGACATGCAACGGAGGAGTTCCTCCTTCTTCTTGCTGCACGCCGGCTGCATCACGGCGTTCTGCAGCACGGTTTCCTGGTTCGCCCGAGAGCTCAAGCATTTCGTATACGCATTGTGCGTCTTGCGGCACATCTTTTCGTTGGCCTTGCTCTCTGTGTTTATTTCGACGCGGCTGCCAGCGATGGGGTCCTCGACACGGCTCAAGAGCGACTTGTCCGTGAGGCAAGCAGTGTAGCGATCCAACTCCTGGTGGCACACGTACGCATTGAGGTTCTGCTGGAGCATGAGCCGATTGTACGCCTCTTCCGTTTCCTGGTTCTTATCGGCACCGCGTTCCGCGATACGTGCCCTGCTTTCGGCCTTCCACTGCTCGAAAGCCGACTGGAACTGCCCGTTCTTCAGATTCCACTCCCTCTCAGCGGACATGGCCGGTTCACTTACTTTTTTTCTCACCATCGCCCGTTGGTATTGTTGTTGTACACATCGAACGAACAAAGAGAAGAACAGGAAGAAAAGCGCACGATTATGCTCAGATACGAGTTGTGGGGCGAGCTGTGATGCTGCCACCTCAGCCCCCCTTCCACACTAATACACGCAGCGTTAAGTTCAATTTTAGATCCATTATGGTGAAGGAGTAGGAAACCAAAATACAAATGAGGTGAAAGGTGTGTCCTCCACAGCGGCCGGCTCGCCCCTCCAGAGGCGAGGCCTGACGCCGCTGCGCTACGGTGTACTGCTTTTCCAGGGCACGAATGCCACAGAAATTGCCGTACGCCGATGGAGGTGGGACGTGATCCGCACTGCGCCGCCTGGTAGCGTTGCAGGGGAAGCTTGTAGCCAGGTCAAAAAGCTTAGACATCAGCCTAGTCGCTGAAACTTTAGGCCCGGGGCTTGCGAGCTTGGCCCTTGTTACCCCCCTGCTGGGGCTTGCTGCCGTTCTTCTGAGCAGCAGCAGCACCGCGGCCGTTCTTCTGGGGAGCGGCAGCGGCGCGGCCCTTCTGGGGGGCAGCAGCAGCGGCACGTTGAACCTTCTTCTTGGGAGCCTTCTTGCTCTTCGGCTTGGCGCTCTTGATGCGCAGGAGGCCGTGCTCGATGGCGAGGTGGTTGATCGCGTGGTCGGACCGACCCTGAGAGCGGACGAAGCCGGCAATGCAGAAAATGGTGCACGAGTCCTCAGCGATACCACTGGCGTCCACGTTGGCAATAGCGATCTGCACAGACGAGTAGTCGTAAGAAGTAATGAGACTGTTGGTGGCGTGGCACTTGCGAGGAATGTAGAGGTCCACGCTCTCGCCTGTCTCGTTGAGGGTTCCGATGGTCGCCATGACGTTTGCTGCTTGATTACACACCTTTCTACAGCATGTGAATAATATATATATATATATATATATATATATGATGACGATGAAAAAAAAAAAGAAACAAAAGCAAACAAAGAGAGAAAACATAGATGCCCACAGTGGGGTTCGGAAGCAGCTCGAAACTGAACTCGCGGCGGGTCCCACTTCTCCCAGGCTCAGGGGCTCTAAAAGGTCGCTGAGCCTCTTTACACAATATCGATGCAAAATCGATGTGGGCGGATTTTTTTTTATTGTTACTTCACTCGGGGGTGAAAAAGAAAAAAAAACATTAGCTTCATGGGGACTTAGGCACGGGCCTTGCGCTGCTGGCCCTTCTGGTTGCCCTGGGGCTTACCGCCGTTCTTCTGGGGAGCAGCACCGCGGCCGTTCTTCTGGGGAGCAGCGGCGCGGCCCTTCTGACCAGCGGCAGCAGCAGCGGGGCGCTGGACCTTCTTCTTGGGAGCTTTCTTGCTCTTCGGCTTGGCGCTCTTGATGCGCAGGAGGCCGTGCTCGATGGCGAGGTGGTTGATCGCGTGGTCGGACCGACCCTGAGAGCGGACGAAGCCGGCAATGCAGAAAATGGTGCACGAGTCCTCAGCGATACCACTGGCGTCCACGTTGGCAATAGCGATCTGCACAGACGAGTAGTCGTAAGAAGTAATGAGACTGTTGGTGGCGTGGCACTTGCGAGGAATGTAGAGGTCCACGCTCTCGCCCGTCTCGTTGAGGGTTCCGATGGTCGCCATGATTATACCTATGGGCCACAGAGAGCCGACGGCGTACCAATCCGATTAAATATATTTTTTTGAAGAAGAAGAAAGAGAGAAGAAGCGATGAAGGAATCTATAGGTGTTTGCCATGTAGGATCGCCAACCCAACAGCTGAAGAACACAACGAGAAAAGAGGCGACAGTGCCTCCGGAATGCAAAGAAGTGCTGCCTGTTCTCTTCAGGTCTTTTGTTGTTGTTGTTTCTTCCCCCCTTTCCTTTTCCAATATATTTTTGATGTTGTTCTCTACGAATCCATCGCAGCTGGAAGGGTGAAACTGGGAAGGACAGGCCTAGGACTCACTGAGAGACGCGCTCCGGACAACGGGGATGTTTCCCGGGATGTCGATGTCCCGCAGGAGCTCGTCGATGCCCTTCGGACTGTTGGAGCCGAAAAGGCCGGCCATACCAACCACCTCCGGTTCGTCTACCAGCCCGATCTCACGTGCGGCGCCCAGCAGCAATCGCACGCGCTCCTCGTAGATCGAGAGCTTGCTCTTTACTTGGTACAGGAAGAAGTCTCGCTCCTGCGTGTCCTGCATGGCGCCGGCGACAGAGGCGGCGGCGGATTGGATGTACTCCATCGCGGAGAGGTAGTTGCGTGTGGCGACGAGAGGGTCCCCAGTCGGCGTCTCTTCCATCTTGGCGCGGTCCACGCACTGCTTCGCTAGATAAATATTGTGCTGCTCCGCCATTGAAGAGTAGAATAAGTGGATCTACCGCACTGAGACGATAGAGCGACGAAGAATGCGAACCAATGAAGAAGCAAAAGGAAGGCAGGACAGGAAGTGTGGGAGAGCGAGGAGGGAAGGGGCTATCGGCAAGATTTCACTTCCTAATGGGGTGAAGATGGCATGCATGCACCGCAAAAAGATGGTCGGTACCCATCACCAGCCATCAGCAGCACAGAGCTGTCTTTCGCTGTTGTTGTTTCTTTCTTTCTTTTCTTCTTCCTTTTTTCCTTCGAATCTTGGAGGAGATCCTGAAACAGGCAGATAAGAAACAGAAAAGCTGTGCAGAGCAGTCCACCCGCGGTCCACCTCGGGTCACTTCGCTTAGCTTGGTCCGCACCGCTCTGTCCAGTTTTGATTGGTAGTACATCATCTCAACACATTTCATGGGGGCTGCAGTGCACAGCGCTGCACCGTGTTCTATTATTGGGGGCCCTCCCGCTGTATCCGCAGCCACACGAGGCATTACGCGAGGATCTTGTGCATCTTGTGGCGGTGCGGGTCCGCCTTGTCGACATCATCGTGCTTCTCTAGCTGCCGCAGTGTCGTCAGTATCTCGCGAGGCATCGGCAGCTTGGTGGTGTCCCGCGGAATCGGTTTCATGTATCCATGCGAGTTCCGCAGGCCCCCCATCTCCCGTGTGTACTTGGTGATCTGGCCGGCGGCCATCTCTCCTAAGGCGGGCAGCGACGACGTTTGGGTGTTGCGTGCGTCGGCCACCCCGTGGTTGCCGGGAAGATCGGGGAGGCGCTGCTGGTTGATGTAGTCACTCATATACATGGACATCTTGACGTGGCCTTCGTCCTCGAGTTGGTGTGACACGGCGCACTGGCGCTGCTCCTCGCTCGCGATATAGATGGGGTTGGTGTCGTCGTCGGGGCAGTAGGGCCTGCCCGCCTTCTTGGAGCCCTTGCCGGCGAGGAGGCGGAGCAGCTCCGCCTTGTCGGCAACGGTGCCGAGAAGGTCCGCCCGCCGGCTGCCTTCCAGCCCCTGCGGCAGCTGGTTCGGGTACGCTTTGGACGTATCGCCGTACGTCCAGCTCGTGCACCAGTAGTCGTTGGGGTCCGCAGGGAGCGTGAGCAGCTGCGGTCGGCGGGACGGAAGGAGCTCCTCGCGAGCCTTCCACGGCGTCGCATCGTCGGCGAGGTGCGGGCGCCGGGGAAGGCGGGACTCCTCGGATGTGATCTTCGGAGGGAGGTCGGAGCCGTCGTCCTCCTTGGCGCCTTTGGCGTGCAGAAAATCCTCCTTGTAGGGGACGTCCGTCGCGCCGGCGTAGAGCGTCGGCTTGCCCTTGGGCAGGCGTCCGCTGTTCGTGTACTCGGTCTGGTACTCGGAGAGCGGCGCCGGGCCGCCTTCGGCGTTCCTTGTCAGATCGGGCCGGTACCACTCGCGGATGAAGGCAGTGGCGTACGGTTCATTGCCGATGCGGCGCTGGACCTCGTCCATACTGTCTATGAAGCGGCTCTTCGGGATGTAGTCCTGCTGGTAGATGGTCTGCCCGTTCCAGTCGCCACCCATGCAGAAAGGGGGGCGGTTCCGTACCTCCCCACTGAGCCACGCGTCGTCGTTTCCTGCGGCGTCCACGGCGTTGTCGTGCGGGTACTCCCGAAGCGGATCGCGGTTGTAGTCGTAGTCGTAGCGGGTCATGAAGTGGTCCAGCATGGTGGCGGGACCGTGGGGGGCCATCTCGGCCGGCGCTGCTGGGCCGTCCATGATGCTCTCGGGGCGAGGTGCGTGTTGAGTGGGAAAAGGCTTGATGAGATACGCGTACCGCCAGCGGTACTTCTAACGAACGAAGTGTGCAGCAGGGGCAAGGAAAGAGACGGGAGGCTGTCGAATAGTTACTACACCGACAGCTTGCTTCGCGACAAACGCACTCCGTGTTCTAGCACAGGGACAAAAATATTTATTATTTATTTATATTTTTTTTTGGACAAAAAAAAAGGAAAAAAAAAAAGAGGGAAGCAAGAGCAAGTACAGGCTCAGAGAAGCGGGATACACGGGTAGGTATAGACAGACAGAGAGGGTGTGAGGTGAGAGAGAGAGAGACCAGGAGAACAACAAGGCACTATTTACTCCCTTTGGTGCCCTTACCGTTGCTACTCATTGGTTTTGGTCCCCCCCCCCCCCCCCCCTTCCTTTTTTGTGGTGTCTTGCTTGAACCGTGCGGCGGTCTGGTGGCGTTGCCGCCTCATTTCCCTCCAGATCGCATCAGGCATCGGACTCATAGATGACAAGGTACTCTAAAATCTCCTCGACGGTCATCGCGCTGAGTCGCTGCGCGGCGCTGTGGACCCTATAGCGGTCATGAGCCTTCAGAAGGCGCCTGACATCCGCCTTGTAATAGCTTCCCACGTCCTGTATGCTGACACGCGACGCACCTGTGCCGTAGCCTGCAAAGGCGGCGTAGGCCTTCAAGAAATTCAGCAGTGGGGCGGCGGAGAAGCTCAGGAACGGGGCCTGACTAGAGCTTGCCGAGCTGCGATCTCGGGAAGGCGTTGGGCGCAGACCCCAAGCCTCTGGCGCCGTCTGGGGCGGGGCGACTGGAGGAGCTGCAGAAACCGGCACCGGCGGCGCTGGTTGCGGAGCCGCCACAATGCCCTCGTCGGCTGGCTCGACGCAGGGGTCGTTGTCCAACTCACGGGGCTGGCTCATCGAGTAGGTCACAGTGGCGGAGCCGAACACCGCCCGCTGGGTCGGGAGAGCGGTACCGTGGACCTCCTCGGATAGCTGCGGACTGCCGCTGCCACGGCGCTGCACCGGCTCCGGTTCCTGCACGTCTTGGCTCGGGATGGCCAGTTCCTCGCTGCGGCGCGCAGTGGCCTCGCCAGCCATCGCCGGCAGGTGCAGCGTCTGGGAGGTTCTTGTGGGTGGGGGCGTATCCGGGGGCAACCGCTCAAAGGCGCTGCTCACCTCCTCCCGGGTGGTGCGGCTGCGGAGTACCACGGCCTTGTGTTGCCCGTCTACGAGCAGCACGAGGTCCTCGTTGTACAGACCCATGACAGTGGCGACCTTACCGCTGAACAGCTCGGGGCCCCCACGGCCCGCGAGGCGGCGCCACGTCGCCGGCGCGACGTCGTCGCGGCCGACGAGCCGGTCTGGGAAGGCGACCCCGAAGCGCGAGCGCGCGTCTTTCTGGCACTGGATCTTGTTGCCGAACGGCCCTGTCACGGCCACGACGGGGCTCGCATCGACGCTGGTGTACGGCGCCGGCCGCGGGCTGGAGGTGCGCTTCCCGAGGATACACGGGCGGCGGGGGGTGTAGGCGCGCGGCGTGTCGCGCCCGCTGCGGCTGCTGCAGCTGCTGGCCGGGGCCGCACTCCAGCGCTGTGGGGCCCCCGGCCATCCCTGCTGGACAGTTCCAGTCGCGTCGCACAGCCCGAAGCGCTCCAGCAGCGCCTTCTCCCTGTGGCACTGCAAAAGCGGCGTGGGAGGCGAGCGCACCGTGCGACCGTCCTCCGCGGCAAGGTAGGTGACCCAAGGCACGCCGCCGGCGACGCCAACGAAGTTCACGTACCGGTTTGTGGTGGTCAGCAGGTAGTCGCTCCCTGCGGTGACGCCAAAGACAATGGCCAGCGGCGCTGTGCGGAGGGGAGGACTGAGGACCGGAGAGGCATCCGCTAGCGGTGCGTGAACCGGAAGGCGCACAGCATCCGCGAGCACCTCCGCCGTCACGTCGCGGAAGGCAGGCCCCAGGAGGGCAGCGACGTCGGCTAGCTCCACCACGGGCAGCGGCTCGAAGCGGCTCTGGCGTTCCTCGCCGACCGCTGGGATGCCGGCGGGGGGTGCGTGCTGCACCAGCATCGGCTCCGGCAGAAGGAAAGCCACGCCGCGAGCCGTGTCGTACCCAACCAGAGTGAAGCGTCGGCTGAACTGCCCTTTCGGGATTCGCAGGTGAACGAGGTGCCGGGAGACGGTGCGGAAGGGCTGCCGGTCCAGCCAGCCAAGCTCCACCAGCTCTAGCACGTCGCCGTGGCTGGGATAACGGTTATCCGCCTGCTGCTCTTGCTCCTGCTCCGGCGGCTCGTCTTCATTGTCTTCATCGCTTTCAGAAGAGGAGCCCATGACGCACGTCACGGCGACGCCGTTTATTTGGAGGCGCTGCTGGTTGTGGCGGGGTTCCTGAGAGGCGGGCTGCTGCTGCTGGGGCACGCTGGCGAGGCTGACAGGGCAGCGGGGCAGCAGGTCATAGCGCCGTGCGCCGCCGGTGCCGTCCTCTAAGGCCACGAGCACGTGACCCTCGGCGGTGTACTCCCAGGATATGATACGGCCGTTCATGAAACGGAAGGGAACGTCCACCGCACACACGGCCTGACAAGACTGTAACTGAGCTACTTGATCGCACCGAATGAAGATGAAACACAACAAATCAAAACAAAACAAAGAAAAAGATGATGACGAGGGAGCGTTGAGAGGAGAAGAGATGAAGCAACAACGGCGAAGCGCACAGCGGATAAGGGGGCATCTGTACCTCCACCCGAGAAGAACCGGCGTGAAGCGTGTCTGTATTGTTTATGGTGTGGATCCTCTTGTATGGGTTCGTTTCATTGTAGAAGAAGGGGGAGGGGGTATCCCGTGAAAAGAAAAAAAGCATTGTGAGGAGGAGGGCGGGGAGGCCTTGGTGCTAGCCGAACCGCCGCCGCATGGTGTCCCATGCGACATTTGGTGCTGCTTGTTCCCTCCAGGGGAGGTCCCTCCAGGGGAGGGAGCGACGCAACTGCCGCTCCGCTCAGAGGAGCTCGTCTCGTCCTTGTCTGCTCCACCGTGGTGCGCCATACGTCCGAGCAAGATATTTTAAATAAAAAAATATATATCCTGTGGGCGAAAAGTCCGCAAACAACAAAATAACATACAGGATGCAAGATAAAGAGGCGGCGGTCTCCCTCGTCGTACGCAGCATTGTGTAAGCTCGACTCGAGTCCCACCCAGCATAAGCACATGGAAGGCCCTGGAAGGAAGGGGAGGGAGGGAGGGAGCGTTGCGATCATCGGGATCAGGGCTAGCTAACCGCTGGCCTCAGCCGCTGCGGTTGCGGTTGAGCTGGGGCACCCCGCAGCACCGAGGGCCACCCGCTGCACAACCAGCGGCGCCGCATCGGCCTCTGGTGGCAGAAGGGGCGGCGTTGCCTTTACCTTTTTAAAGGTTGCCGGGCGTCGTTTCAGCACCAGCGCCGCGCCGGGGTCTGCCGGCATGTGGACCTCCCGCAGGCACCCGTCCCGCTGGTAGCGCTGCACCTTCGCCTCGAAGGCGGCGCGGTGCCCCTCGAGCAACACCCACGGCGCGGCGGGCTTGGAGTGGGCGCTGAACTCGTGCAGCGTGACGGAAAGGCCACCGAGGCGGGCGGCGTAGACCGGCTTGGCCCGCGGCCCGCGGCACTGGACCACCACGCGGTCGAGCAGCTGCAGGCCTTCACGTGCCGACCCACGCAGGACCACCGGAACCGCTGCGCCACCCTGGTCGGCCCGCCACAGCTCGCGTGGGACCAGCGGCGGCGGGCCAATGGCAGACCGCAGCGTCCCCTGCAGACCTACGTTAAGGGTGCGGGGGCAGCGCCGCAATCGGGCGCCGGTCGGTGTGGGTAACGCCCCGCCATGTGCCGTGAGCGCCTCCGCCTCCTCGCGTGCCATGTCAATGAGATACGACCGCAGGTCCACGAGGTGCTTGTCGTCGACCTGAGAGGGGTAGAGGGCGTGCTCGAGCTGCACACGGCGCATCACATCCACCTCCGCGGGGGTCAGAGTGTGATTAGGGGGCAGGTGCAGGCAGCAGCGCTCGACCTCGTCCTCGTCCTCGCCCCCCTCGCCTGTCCAGCCATACGCCGCCCGACACTGCTGCAGAGACGAGCGCTCCATCTGACGGAGGCGCTGGAGTTGGTCGTCGGTGTAGAGCGCGGCACGTTCGTAGATGCGGGGGATGACGTACGCCTGTACGTAGCGGCGCAGGTCCTCCACGGCGCTGGTGCGCAGGATGGAGAAGTCGGCGAACGGCGAGTGGCGGCAGTAGCTGCGCTGGACCTGTTCGAGGGCCTGCTGGGGGTCCGCCAGCCGACTCAGCAGCGCTGCCGTGCGCTGATTCAGGATATGGCGCGAGGCGATGTGATCCGGCTCCCACATGTACCCCTCGCAGGCTCCAATGAACCCTGTGTTGTGCCGCAGGTGATAGACGCAGTCGAGGTTGGCCATGAAGCACGCGTCGAAGACGATCGCTTCGAATTGCCTGCGCCCCAGAATGGAGGCCAGCTCGTGGGCCTGCAGGGACACCTTGCTCGGCTCCAGATCGATGTAGTCGCCCATGCCGTGGCCGCCGTAGACAAAATAGCTGCGGCCGGGCTCGTGCCACTGGTGAATGAAACGCTCCAGCATGTCCTGTTTGAATCCGCGGACCTGCGTGTACTCCTTCATGGTCCACTTGTTCTCCTCGATACGGGCCTCGAAGCCCCCGCCTTTCGAGTTAAACGCAAGGATGGCCATGTCCGTCACGCCGGTGACGCGCTTCATCTGAAGGAACTTCCAGTACGGCCACGGGGTTCGGTCGTTGATGGACGAGCACAGCAGCAGCACACGATTCACAGCTCTCTGGGCATTTCGCGGCGCCATGCCCTAACAGAGAAGAATGTCGGGTGTGCTAGAAACTAAAAGTTAGTAAAATAATAATAATAATAATAATAATAATAATAATAATATAGTGGAAAGTGATGACGAGAATTTTTTTTCCCTGAACCCGACACGCACAATGTATCGGAAGCGGTAGTGGTGCTAATACTGTTTCTCTCTATAAATATGCGTGGAAGTACTAGATTCTGAGTCGCTCGAGCCCGATGAATGCCCCAGTCTGGCTCTTGCCTGCACAGGGCACCGCTTCGGGTCGGGTCGGGTCGACAACAATAGGAGCCCAATGGCCGTGGTAGGTAGCACGACCGCGGGTCTCAGTCTAGCGCTGACTCCCCACAAAAAGGAAAAAAGAAATAAGAGAGAAAAAAAAAAAGAAAAAAAGATAAGGAAGAAGATATTTAGAGCAGCAGAACACGTATTCATAGAGGAAAGGGAGGAGCGAGCGTCAACCGCCCAATAAATCTGGTATCGCCAGCCTCCTCTGAAGGTTCGATTGGATTTGGTTTCAATGGGATCTAGCAATACTTCGTTCTATTCTACTCTACTCGAAGGCTACACAGGAAAATGGCGCAAAAAAAAAAGCGAAGGAGAACGCCAACACCCCTCGGGTAGAAAGGTTAGGCGTATGCGTATGTGTATGCCTATGCCATGTAGTACCGGGCGAGGGGGATGTCGTCCGCCGCCGTGGCGGGGGCCACTCCCGCCTCCTTGTCTTGCATGAAGAGCAGCTTTCTCTCTAGCCGGCGCATAGACTCCCGCATGCGCCGCAGTTCGCTCTCCGCGCCCTCTTTCGCCAGCTGTGCTCTCGCCGCCTCTTTTCGAATTCTGGAGCGAGCGCGGCCAAGGTCCGCCTCGAGCTCCACCGCCCGCCCTTGGCACTCCTCCGCGAAGCGCACCAGCTGGCGTCGCTCGTCGGTCCACTGCTCCGTCTTGAGTTGGAGGCTGCGCCGAGCCTCCTCGAGGCGATGCTTGTACTTCGTCGCAGCGGCGTTCTCGGCGTGGGCGGCGGTGTGAGTTCGCTCCGCCTTTGCGCGCTCCGCCACGTCGAGCGCCTCCATCAGGGCCTGCTTGAGGGCCATTGCTTCCTCTTCAGCGGCTCGTAGCTTGGCACCCATGGAGTGCTGGGAGTCGACCAGGTCGCGGATGGCGCACTCGTTCATCTCCTCCAGGCGACGCAGGGCCTGCGCGTAGTCCTCTCGCTCTTCAGAGAAGGCGCGGTGCTGGTTGCGCTCCTCCAGCGTCCGGCGCGCCCGCTCCTGCTCGTACGCCATGCGCTGGGCATCCATCTGCTGGCGCAGCACATGCACCTCCTCCGTCAGTGCCAGCACGTGCGAGACGGTGGAGGCCTCGGGCGGGTGCAGCGCCGCGAGCAGCTCCGGGTCCAGCTCCTCTTTGGTCACGGGGATGAGATCATTGTAGTCGAACGACGGGCCATCACTCCTAGATGAGCGGTTCAGCGGGTCGTCCTTCACCGCGGCCGGTGGCCACATCGAGCCGAGCAGCGTCGGCTGCACGGCGGTGCTGGGGGCTGCGACAGTGGCGGCGTTGCGAACGATAGAGCGGAGACTGAAGGAGGTCGGCACAGACTTGCCGGAGACCGCGGGGGGCGCACGCTCTGGGGATGGCTTCGCTGCGTCGACAGGGAGTTTGAGGCCTGCGTCGTGGAGTGCCTTCCCTCTCCTGCGGCAGAGGTCCCCGACGGCCGCGAGCTGTTCGCGAAGCTCGGTGATTTGGGAGCAGAGAACCGTGTTTTCCTTCTGGAGGCGGTGCGTGCACTCCTGCTGCTCCTGCAGCTGCAGGCGCTGGGTCTCGCCCTCCTGCTGCAGCTCGAAGCGTTCAGCCTCGAGTCGCCGGATGCGCTCGACAAAAACGTCTTCGCGCTGGTGGCGCTCCGTGCGGAGCGTGTCGATCGCCTGTAACAGGCGGCTGGCCATCCCTGGCACCGCACCGTCTGTGATACCGCATGGCGTTCGCTGGGCCGCCGCGTCACGGCGTCGAGCTGGACTCTGCAGCACCTTCGAGTCCGAGACATAGAGTTCTTCATGCGCTGTGCCCTGCGGCGTGGCCTGGAGCTGCATCAACCCCGCAGGATCATCTAGCATGTCGCCGGCGGTGTGTGTGGCCACAGGTAGGCGCCACGGACTGTCTAACCAGAACAAGCATTATCCCACAGGGTAATCATCGAGAGAGAGAGAGAGAGAGAGAACGAAAGGAACGAGTTCAACGATGGCGTGGAGCCTTGGGATTGGCGCACGCTAGTTGCCCCATCACTCAGCGCCGGCACAGCGCACAAAATCCAAAAAATAGTGTTTGATGATAAGTCAATGTATAAACAAAAGAATACGATGAACAAACAAACAAAACAAAAAAAAAAGTCGTCTTCACGGCTCCGTGCGAAGGAGTCCCCACACGTAAGTACCACCAGGCGGTACAGTGGCACTTCTGTCGCTCTCCCTAAAATGGTGGGGAGGAGAGGTGTTCAGGGTTAGGGTGTGTTGGTTTCGAGATCATGAACTGAAAAGAATAAATGGTGTGATATAATTTTTAAATGATAAAAAAAAACAACCTTCCACATAAATGAACTGGACTAGAGGCTGCGCTGCGGTGCTCTCACGGCGTGGGGGCCGGAGGCGGCGGCTTACGTGCGCTGGGCGGCGTGAAAAGAGGGCTCACTGGGGCCCCGAATGGCCTCGCTGGCGTGTGCGACGCGTCTCGGGGCGACACCCAGCGCAGGAGTCGCGCCGCCTCGTCGGCCTCTGTTTCAAGGACAAAGGGAGACCCCACAAACTCGGCATCGCCACCCGGCCCGGCCCTCCCATGCAGCGAGTCTACGTCGGTCCCATACGCGTGCGGCGTGGCCTCCGCTCGCGAACCGTCGTACACGTGGCGCTCCACTGAGGCCGAGGCATCTCGCGAGACAGAAAATTCGGCGCCGGCCGGGGACCGCCCCACGACCCGGCTGGAGGCCGGCGTGATGGAGCGCTCCGCCGCGGCGCCGCCACAGAGGGTCTCGCCGTGGTCCGAGTGGACGGAGGAGGGAGGAGAGGCAAAACCGGCGTCCTCACCGAGGGCCCGTGCGACGGGCTCCAGGGAGGGCTCGCCGCTCCCTGCGGCGACGTTGTGGAAGACCTCCTCGTTCACCCCCACCAGCTGGTCTGGCTGCTCACCCCAGTACACGTCATGGACCAACACATCCTGCAAGCAGTCGCGCTCCTCTCCCAAGGAGGCGCGCCACCGCCCGTACGCGGCCTCAAGCAGCAGCCCAAGCGCATCGTCCTCCTCTCGAAAGAGGCGCCGCCGCGCTCGCCGCTCCTCCTTCTCTAGCTGCCGCCGCTGCTGAGCTCGACGCCCTTCTTCTGCCGCTGCTGCCGCTGCCTCAACGGCTGCCGTATCTTCGCTGGCGGGTCCGCTGGACGCCCGCGGAAGGTCTGCGCGACCGGCGTCTCCCGCCTGCTCGAGCGCCGTGGCTAGCGCCTCGCCTTCCGCCCCGATTTCTGCGCGCCAGGAGGCGTAGGCGCCCTCGACGAGACGCCGAAGACTCTCGCCCTCCTCCCTGAAGAGCTGGTGCCGGGCGTGGGTCTCGGCTCTCTCGACATCGGTCTCGGCAGCTACAAGGGTCGTCTCGGCCAGGCTGGACGGACACGAAACAGAGAGACCATCCTGCGAAGCTGCGGGAACGGCTCTAGAGCTAAGCGGGGCGGAGGTCTGACTCGCTGGCTGCAACGCCGCAGCGGCGTGGGGGTCAGCGTCCTCCTCCTCCCCCCCCTCTCCCTCCGGCCGGCACGGTTCTTCCGGGACCACATCCGCCACGTTATCTTCCTCGGTTGCTGCGGCTGCGTTGGGGGCAACAACCTCCTCGCGCACCCCCTTTTGCTGCTCCTGCTCCTCCTCCGCCTCCGAGGAGGTGTGCTCGGGCTCGCTCAGCGCGGAGCTGGTGTCACCCCGCTCCATGATTGTGCCGGTGTCCGCGCTCGAAGCATCTTCGCCAGTCGCTCGCCACCTCGCGACCGCCACGCCGCCCGTCTCTGCCTCCGCCGACATCTTTCCAATCGTCTCCTCGACAGTCGCGAGAAGCCGCGCGAGATCGCCGTGCGACCGCATCGCCTCCGCCTCCGCCTCCGCCTGCAGCAGTTCGTTGAGCCGCTGGCGGATTTCCTCTGGAGAGAGCGTCAGGAGCTCCTTCAGCGTCAGCGGCGCTGCGCCGGGGGAGGATGACGAGGGCTGCGGATCCTCCGCCGCTCTCGCTGGCACTGGCTGTGGCTGCTCATCCCGCCGGGTGACGCCGCTCTCGATCTTGTTGCGCCGCGCTACTGTCCGGCGCCAGCATATAATAATGGCGATGAGGAGCGCGATCAGGAGCCCGCCGAGGCCGCAGGAGAAACCAACAATCAGCCACTTGACCGTCGCTGTGTTTGTTGCGCCCAAAAAGGTGTTTCTTCGTGCCGACGTGTCGGAGACTTCTAGGTAGTTGATATTGACGTCGCAGTACGAGATGGGCGATGGAGCTATTTCCCCGGTCGTCACGCACGACACCGCCGCATCGGCGTAGCACACGTGTAGCGGCTCCCCCGCGGCAACGGCGGCCTCGGCGGTCGTGTCGTTCACGAGGAAGGTTCGATAGCCGGGGCCGACGTGGAGTCCCTGCATTACCCTATCCCCCGTTGCCGCGACACCAGCGGAGGCGGCGCCGCTCGGGCAGCACGGACCGCTGCGGAGCGCCAAACGCACCGTTTCCGGGGCCTTCACAGCGGCGCTGAAGTAGATGTTGAACTCGTAGCAGGGGAAGAAAGTTGGAGCGTACTGCGTCGGCTGCGCCAGGAGCCGAAAGCCGGACTTGGGCAGCGCAACGGCCGTGCCGTTCACGGGTGCCCGGGCGCACAGGTAGACGGGGTCCCTCCGTGCCGCGGAAATGTTCAAGACGATGCGCCGCCGGCCGCTGTTCGGCTCTGTCGCCCAATCCGCCACCTCGGTGCTCAGCGGCTCCCCGGCGCAGGAGGAGGAATCGAACACGCCCGGCATGAGGTGCGGCGTCTCGAGGTCCTCCTGCAGCAGCAGCGGCGTCACCACCGCGGTAACAACGGCCGTGGGGAACAAGCGGAAGTAGCTCGGGCTAAACACCTCCACAGACAACTCGGGGAGCCAGCGGTTCTCGAGTTGTCGGCACAACATATATGCCCCCGCTGGGAGCAGCGCCTCCGACCCGCCATCCCCGGCGGCCACGAGGCGCACCTCCCCCACCCCGGCGCTGTTGGTGGTGAAGTGCGGCGCGGACTCGCTCACCGCATCGCACGGACCGGCAGCGACGCGCGTGCGCTCTACGTATCGGTCCTTATGATTCTCCACCGACTGCAGCGCTAAACGGCTGGTCTGCGGCTGCGGCACGAGGGCGAAGTTTGTGTTGGGGAACATCGGGGCGTGTAGCACAGAGGCGGAGCCGCTGACGAGGTCTACAGGACTCACGGACGGCGTGACGAGCCGCACCGACGCCCCGGCCACCGGGAGCAGGCCAACAGGCGTTTCTGCACACACGGTGTACGTCGTCTCCGCCACGAGATCGCTGGTGTTGAAGCAAGCCACGTAGCTCCCATCGGCCGATCGCGACGCAGACGCAGGAGGCGACTGCCCATCTGCGCCGCTGGCGGTGCACTGCGCCTGTGGCCTCTCCGGCTCCATAAACATGGCGCGCTTGTCGGTCTGGTAGTAGCCGGCGTACGGCGAGGCGTCGTCTTCGCCCGGGACCATGGAGTACAGGCGATTCGGCACCGCCACGGTAGCGCACACCATGGAGCCCGTGACCGCTGGTGAGGTCCCGAGAAGGACGGGGGCTGCGACGAGGAGCATGGCGTCGATCGCCACGTCCCCAGCCGGCGGGGAGGCGCCGGCCTCGCACACCTCCGTGATGTTCCCCAGCCCCTCCGTGCACAGGTAGTACAGCCCCGTCTCTGCGGCGGTCGCAGTGAGAAGCACGGCGCCAGCGCCGCTCGCGATGGCGGCCGCGTCGAACTGTCGGCTGCTGCAGGTCTCGCTGCGGGACCAGAAGGAACGGGTTGGTACAGGGGCAGGTGGCGCCAGCGCCATCGGCTCGGAAACGTTGGCCGCCGCGCTGCGCGGCGCAAGGGAGAAGTTGCTCACCAGCAGCGTCGGGGCGTCCGTGGTAAAGACGAGCGTGCCGTCCGGTGAGGTGACGCACACGTAGAAGACGGGGCGAGCGCCCATCGGCGTCGGGTAGCCGTGCTGCTGCACGGCGGCCATGGCTGCTGTGGGCCCGCCCGGGCCACACGACGCGTTGCAGGAGATATACGGCGCGAAGGCAAATCCGTCCGTGAGGCCGAAGGTAGAGATGGGCCTGGCGGCGGGAACGATGTGGTCGACGAGGTTGATGGGCCGGCCCAGCTCGCAGCTATACAGGGACAGGAGGTGCATGGGCGTCCCCTCGGAGGTCCACTGCAGCGCCGTCCACAAGGGGGGCGGGTCGAGCACCTCGTCGCTCTTGGACTCGCAGTAGTACACTGTGTTCTCCACGGCGCAGCGTGGGACGAAGAGCGTGGAGAGATTCTGGTGGATGCCCTGCACCACGCCGTCAGTGCCGCCGCCCTCTACAGGGATCAAGAGCGGGTCCGTGCAGTTGGCTGTGCGAGACACCATGGCGTAGCCGGTGGTGAGACCAAGCGAGCGGATGACCGCCTCTCGACCCTTTACCATGGAGGTGGGGAGCATCCCCTGGGAGGGCGGCGGGGTCGGCGTTGGCGCCACCAGCGGATCTTCAAACTCAGCAATACTGATGTTGCGTGTGGCGCCTTGGCTGCGTAGACAGAGCCGCACCGACACGTGGGCCGGGCCGGCGAGTGTGACGGGCAGGCGGGCCTCAGCGCCATGTGCCGTTGCGATCGCGGTGGTGTGGATCCAGTCCAGCACGTCATGCGCTGGGTCCTCCGTGCAGCTGGTGAGAGATTCGCAGAGCTGCTCCGCTGGTAAAAGAAAGGCGCTCACCGTCTCGCCAGCCGCGATATCACCGGCACTCACGTTGACAAGAAAGGGGACCTCCACGTACACCGTTTCTGGGGCGGCGGCGACATACGGGGCGAAGACCTCCAGGCGGCGGCGGGGGGGGCTAGCGCTTGTCTCGGAGCCCCCCGCCGTCGCGTAGCAGAGATCGTACGTACCGGGAGGGGCCATCAAGACGGTGGCGCCATCCGCCCGCAGGGTGCTGGGTGTGATGGAGACGTTGTAGCGCGCGGCGCCCCAGCACTGCTCGCCGAGGAAGGCGAAGGCACCAAGCAGCCGCTCCAGGGGCGGCACGGCGCACAGGCGGTTGGCCTCACCGTAGAAGAGGGTAGTGCTGGCGGGCCACACGGAGAGGAGGGAGAAGTTGCCAGCGGCGGCGAGGTCGGAGCGGTTCGCCCCCACACACACCGTGACCGTCTCGTCCCGGCTGCCAGTGGGCGCGAGGCGGAACGGCGGCGTCAGAAACTCGCGATCGCTGTTCTCGTCGGCCCTCAAACGGCCCTCCGCCAGCACGGTGCCTGGCGTCGACCAGTCCTCAGCGCACGAGGACTCGCCCGGGGTAAGGAGGAAAAGATGTGGGGCCTCCACTCCGCCGCTGTGCACCACCTGCACCGCGACCTGGCTGGTGATGTTGGCGAGGACGGCGCCGCTGCTGGTCAGGTCGGATATTGTTCGAATCGCGTACGTCGCGTTGCCGTGGACGGGGGCCGTGAGCGTTGTCACCCCAGCGAAGGCGCAGGAGGCCTCCGTTTCTTTGCACTGGGAACTGGTGCCACGTTCGGGGGGGAAGACGTATGTGCTGTATTCTCCTACCACCCAGCCGTCGGCGGAGGAGACCCCAAACGCCGACGCCGATGCGCGCCAGCGTCCATTGACCAGTGCCACACGGATGGGGGCGTGGGCGATGGGGTGTGCGGCGGTGGCGGGAAGTGTGGGGCAGTCCGATGCGGGGGTGGCGGCCACTACGAAGGTAGAGTGATTCAAGAGAGCCGCTATGGGCTCGAGGTCGTCGGCTCCGCTCCCGCTGCCGTCGGCGCAGGACTCGGCGAGACAGAAGCCAGGCAGGAAGTCCTGTGTGGTGGGATCCACCAGCCCTACGTAGAACTCTGCGCCTACCGGCCACGCGGTTCCGCCAGGCAGCGCGAGATTGGCATCCAGGGCGTGTACCGTTGGCGCATGGCGGACGGAGACGGCCGAGACAGCTCCCACCTCATCGTACACGTACGCCATCTCCGGCGTTGCTGCGCTGTTGTTGTGATCGACCAGGAGACAGGCGCTAATTTCACCCGGCCCGCAGCACAACGCGCATAGATGAAAGGCAACGCTAGACTCGCCTGAGCCAACCACCTGGCTACCAATCACGTGCGCCGCGGCTCCATCCTTGCAGTGATTGCCGCCACGCCACAACTGGACCACCTGCCCTGGCTCCAGCTCCGACACCGAGATAGAGGCAGGGAGGCCCTCCACAACGACGGGTGGCTGTACGACTGGAGCCGCTTCCGCCGAGCTCCACAGCAGCAGCCCAAGCAGCAACACAAACGAGAGGCTTCTAAGAGCTCGCACATCACGACCCATGATGATTCACTTCTTCTATATAAACAAGCTTTAAGCTTAAAACTATAATAATAATAATAATAATAATAATAATACGTATTTGAGATCCCCACGAGGCAATGCTAAGGGGCCTCTGTCCTGATTCGCCGATCGTCAGTCGAGCAGATCCTCTCGTCTGTACGTCTGCACGCTCTCTCCAGCGGTGAAGATGTATGAGCCTCGTTATGCCTTGACAGTGAGAAGCTGCGTGTTGGTGGATGAGCACAGGTCTGCCACCTGTCCGGCATTGACGCGCTCCGCAACTGGCAATCGAGATTTAAGCGTCTTGGCTTCTGGAAGCCACTCCGACACACTCTGACAGCAAGTGAGGCAGAAAAATGATGTCTCTCCGGCCGGGAAGAGAAAAGAAAAGATGAGAGCGCAGCAGAGAGAGAAGGGGACAAAGAAGTCTTCTATGCCAGCGCTACAGAGGTGAGCAAGAAACGAAAAAAAAAAAGAGGGGAAGCAGATACTATGAAAAAAAAAGAAAAAAAGAAAGATGAACTAGCGGTGTCTGGACTATTAGAGAGTTTCTTTATACCACCCTTCACAAACCTTTTTCCCTGGGTGCAGTATCCAGATGGTCACCTGGGCTGTTCACCTGCGTGAAGCACTACTGAAAAAAATAATAATAAATAAATAACACAGAGAGGAAACGAAACCAAAATGATAAGGCAAAATCAAGGCAAGCGAAGAGTGGAGTGGAGGGGGGATAGAAGGGGGAACACGAAAATGAAGCAGTCCACACCAACAGTCAGCAGCAGCAGTCTTAACAGCAGACAGGTGTTAAACGTAACCGATGAAGTTGGAGCTGGTTAATTTTCCCCATTAACAGAACTTAAACATTCAATAAAACGAAACAATTCTCTCGCTTGGAGATCCGTGCACGGCGATGGTCTTACGAGATCCTGTGCCATCCAGAAAGCAACTAACACGGGCCCTCGAGATCCAGATACCCGTGCTTTTCCACATCATACGGCTCCATCAAGAAATGGCCAAAGCGCTGCAGTGCTGGTACGCCACGGACCTCCGTCTGAAGCAGCGGCATCTTCACCACGTGGAAGTCTTCGTACAGCTCATCAATTTGGGTGAGGTACTTGCACTGAATCCGCTGGCGCGAGGTGCACATGCGGCACGGGGGCTCGGCCGCCGGGCGCATGACCAGCTGGTTCACCACCACGTGCTCGCAATTGATGTCTCCCTTCATGAGCTCCTGGACGAGCCGCTCCGTCTCGTACACACTCAGAAACTCAGGAATGCAAACACAGACAAAGGCGGTTTTGGTGTGATCCGTGAAGCGGTGCTGAATAGAGCTCACATCGAGCATGAGCTTGTCGATCGTGGCCTGAATGGAAGTACCCGGACTCGAAATAAATGCCGACGCGGCGCTAATGAGTGTCTGGACCTGCGGGAGACTTGTGAGTTGGGTCATCGTATCGCTGGCCAAAGCGGGGAAGGAGAGCATGCGCAGGGTATGCCCTGTTGGTGCTGTATCGAACACAATCACATCAAATCCCATGCGATCAATTCCCTTGAGAAGTTCAACAAAGACGACCAGCTCGTCCATGCCCGGGAATTTTGTCGCCGCCTCCCTTAGCAGCCTGGAGATGGGAGCGATGGTCTCGCGGATCGGAGAGCTCTGGTCGCTCTGCAGGACCGGCAGGTAGTCTTCCTCTTCCAAGCGCTTGGTGTCGATCTCCATCGCGCTCAACGTGTCTTCCATTCCTTTAATAGGCGTCGGATTTCTTCCAATCTGCTGATCGAAGGCGTCGCTGAGGTTGTGGGCGGGGTCGGTGGAGAGGAGCAGCACCTTTCTGGCCCGCTCCCCCCCCGGCGCCGCCTCATCGCTGACGGGGGTCATCGCCAGGTGCGTGGCAAGAGCACAGGACGTCGTGGTCTTGCCGACCCCGCCTTTCCCGCCCACAAAGATCCATTCCAACTGGGACTCCAGTATGTCCGACAGAGTTGGGTCCATTGCGGCCTAATACCTTTGTCCAACAAATGAAAAGAAAGCCCAACCCTAAGATCTATCGATAACGCTTGGAAGAGAGAGAGAGAGAGAGAGGAGGTGAAGAGAAATCGTGTAGTGATTAATCACCATCACCCACCAAGACGCACAGCACAGCAACGTGTAACGTGTCTTGTGGCGCTCTATTATGTGGATTACCAACAGTTTACCGATCTCGGAATTTTGTACGCAACAACAAAACTATCGGCAGCGTTTCTCAGCGCCAAATGAAGCGTAACAGGATACGCAACCCACATGATTTACCATGCTACGTCCGAAAGAAGGAAAAAAAAAAAGAAAGAAAGAAAAGAAGAAAGCGTTTGTTGCCACACACCCTCCCATATGTAGCGAGCGGGAGTGTGTGAGAGATGGAGTACCCCCCGCATCTCTTCTCTTGATCTGCCCTCTACGAGAAGGTTAATCCATCTTCCAATGCCGGCTGTCAGCCATGTAGTGCGGGTCGGCGATGGAGGGATTCATGAGGGCGTTAACGAGGCTATCCAGGGCTCCCACAGGTCGGCGCCCATCACCACCACCGAAGTTCTCCATCATTGTCGTCTGGTAGTTCTCGCTATCCTCCAGGGAGTCTATGCCTGTGCTCAAGTCGTTGAAGTGCCTCGAGTCAAGTCGCCGCGGCTGTGTTTCACTCAACATCTGATTCCGCTTTGCCCCTTGGGTCCTATTGTTGGCACGGCCCATCTCCTCCAGTCGCTGCGTAATAGCGCGGGCCACTGTCTGTGATGTGAGAGCGTTGTCTCTGAAACTATTGGGGCCCGTGACGAAGGGCAGGACGCCGCTCTCCGCCAGGCGCTGACGCCGTCGAATCGCCACCGCCACCCGCGCACTATCCTTTGACATCTCTGCATTCTCCGAGGAGCTGGTCATGCGAAAGTCCAGCGGTATCGTCAGGATGGAGTGCAGCGCTCTCATGTTGCGTGCGTTGTCGTTATTATGGGCTAGGATGTTCTCGAAGGCGAGACACCACTTGTTCTTGTGCATCACCTCCTCTACCACCATATCAAGATCTGTGAGGAGATCATCCGTGTCGTCCTCGTCCGCCTCCTCCGGGGGCAGCACGCCGGAGCTCTGCTCAGGGCGCGACATGACAGGGGACGAAGAGGAGGTGGTCAGTGCCTGGGGGGTGCTCTGCGGGGTTCCGGTATGGCTGCCGGGCCCGGCCCCTTGCTTCTTCTTCTGTTTCTTCGACGCACTCGCGCTCTTCGTTACATAATTGATCCGCTCCTTGAAGAAGTCCTTCACATCACCGTACAACTCCCTGCGGTGCAGAAAAAAACGGTTGTAGATGACAATGGCGATGAGCGCCACCGTCGCCAGCGCAAAGAAGATGAAGACCACCGCCAGCGGGATCACCACCTGGATGGATCCAAGGAGGTAGGACGTCGAGAAGAAGCTCATCTGCGTGAACAGGCGCACAGGGAATATGTTGGGCAGCCCGGTCTCTCCTGGGGCATTGACTGTACTCATAATTGCGTCCCTCCAATTGGATTCCTCGTTTCCTAGCTGTTGAGCCACCTCCGGCCTACAGCGTAGAGAAGCAGACCCTCGTGATGCCTGGTCCTGCGCTTCACCCTAGAATAATTATCAACCTTTTGAATCTCTCTCTCTCTCTCTCTTTCTTCCTTTCTTTTGATGGGCGGATGGATCCAAGATGTCTACTTGTTGGTTGCGGCTGAGGCGGAAAACCCTTCACAGCAAAGTTGAGTCCGAAGGTTCAAAAAAAAAAAAAAAAAGAAGGAGGATAAAAGGGAAGCGGCTGTGGAGTTCACTTGGAACTTGAGGAACCTCTGCACCACCAGTGCACTCGGCCTGGGGGGTGCCGCTAGCCATAGTTGAATCGAACGTGCCGCTCACTACTTGCACATCAGTCGGGTGTACTCCGATTTCGTTTCATGTATTCATTTGTTGTTTGTTGTTGTTGTGGGAGGGAGCGATTCGTTCGTAGGAGCTCCAAAGGCGCAGCCCGCTACTCAGATGCGTCGGCTTCCGGGCACCCGAAAAGAACCGCCAACTCTGCCGTCAGCGTCCTCGCGCGCGACGCCGCACCGGTTTCAGGGCATTCCTCCCCCCACGAGGCCCAGCGGCGCACGGCATCGAGAAGAGCAGGGAGAGCGGCGTGCGTCACGGGGCTGTACCGCAGCAGAAAGCCGAGCTCAGGGCCCCATGCGTGCCGCAGGGCCAGGGAGAGCGTCTGCACCTCCCCCAGGACACAAAGCACCGCCTCCACAGCGGCGCTGTGATCAGCCGGCGGGGCCGCGGAAGGGAAGCTTCGGCCAAGCTCTGTCGCCGTCGCCTCGCCAGCGAAGCGGCGGCGGAGCTCGTTGGACAGCGCTGCGAGGGCCGCCGCCGACCTCCCGAAAGCGACCTCGGAGCGCTCCAGCTCAAAGATGCCGGCGACCAGCCAGCGGAAGACGGAGTACGTGCAGAAGGCAGCGCACGCCGCCGCCAGCGCTTCTGCCGCCACCCGTCGCGGGGTCGCCGTGCCGTCGGCGCTCGACTCCTGCGCCTCGCGAAGTACTTGCCCCACCCTGCTGACGGGCGCCACCAGCGGCGAGGAGCAGAAGAGCGTCACGCGCCGCCGTGGCGCTCCCGCTGCGAGGCACCGCCCCACAGCGCCGGTAAATGCCTTGGACACGGCGGCCTCCGCGGCCCAGAGCAGCTCCGAGAGTGGCACGGTCGCCGTCGAGCGCCACGCAGGCACCGCCTCCGCTGTGGGCTGTGGGGCCGGCGTTGGATCGCGTGCGACTTCCTCCTGGAGACCAGTGTAGCGCCCTGCGTCGAGCTCCACGCGCCAGCATTTGCCCTCGCCATCGCCCAGCGGGATCATGCACCAAAAGCTCCTGGGCCGCTCTACTTCGTCACGCAGCCGCTTGAAGCCCAGGCGCCGCGGGGCCTGCGGCGGCGGAGGTGGCGGTGGACCCGAGGAGCTGAAGGAGGCAAAGGGATGGACCCCGGCGAGCCGGGCGCTGCGCAGCGACTCGAACAGCGCGCCGGACTTTGCGGCCCGCTCCTCGGCCGCCGCGCCGCCGTTGCCGCAATAGGCTGCGAGGGCCCACCACTGCTCCAGCAGGGTGAGCTGTGCCGCCGGGTGGCGCAGCGCCACCGCCGCCAAAATAGCGGGGCTGCTGGTCAGGAGGCCGGCGACGTTGCCCCTGGGGGTGGGTTGGCTCGGACTTCCCGCCGGCGTGTCGTGGGCGTGGGCGAGGTCCCCGGCCGTGGTCGGCGCGCTGCAAAGATCAGGGAAGGAGGGGGCCAAAAGTATTCCACCGCCCCGCTGTGGGGCGTCGAGCGTGACGCCCCACAGCGGGGCGGCGGACAGCAGGTGCGGGTCCACCGGCTGGAGGGCTAGTCGAACGTATTGGGTCGCCAGCCCTTCGCCCCAGTGGACGGAGCAGAGGGCCGACAGGAGGCACCGCCACGTGCGGCTGACGTCAGCGTCAGCCGCTTCAGCCGATGACGACAACAGCATCGTCTCTGCCGCCGCCACGCCGCGATCCAAGGGCAAGTGCTCTCCAGCTGGTGCCACCCTCGATCGCGCCGCGCGTTGCAGCTCGGCTGCGAGAAGGTACGCCAGTGCCAGTCCTAGCCCGGTGCTGAGCTGCGGAGCTCGCTCCGCTGCGCCAGCGCACAGCGGGTGGAGAAAGTGCTCGTTCAGCAGCGCCAACTGGACCGCGCTCCAGCGCAGATCGAAGGGAAAGCGGCGTGGCGCCGCGCAGAGGGCCCGTAGCCATGTCTGCTGCGAGGGTACATCGCGCAGCAGGCGGTGCAGGGCGAAGAGGGGCGGCAGAGCCACAGGTGGCGGGCGGCCGTCCACCACCAACTGCTGTACGCAGCGCGCAAAGCCGGAATCCTCCCCCGGCAGGGGAAGGCCCAGCGGGCTGCGTACAGCAGTTGGTGGTGCGGGCCAGTCCTGCGCGACGGCGCCCATCTCCGCCGCGGTGGCCGCCGCGACGGTCTCCGCGAGGAGCGCCTCGGCAGACGGAATGGCGCCAAGATCGTCCCACAGCCAAGCCCGCAGGGCCGAGACCGCCGCGGCCCCGGCCAGCAGCAGCCGCAGGACGTCCGCCGCCCGCCGCTCCGGCGACTGCCGCCGAGGCGCAGCGCGGAGCCGACGGGCGGCTGCCTGCACGAGCGGGCCGAGAGAGCCGGGGAGCGGACGGCGGCCCTCGAGCCCCTCGTGATCCGTTGGGACCGCAGAGGCGAAGAGAAGGGCCGCGCAGAGTGGCATGCGGCCCTCTTCTTCAACTGTATGAACTTATGAAATGTGTGCCCCAAACAACAGGAAAAAACCTGCAGAAAACCAGCAACAACCGGCAAACAGCATCAAGTGAGGGGAAAAATGAAAGAAAAGAAAAGAAAAAGACACTTTTCCAAGGAAATCACCCAGTCAAAGCAGAGGTATAAGGTCCTGTTGAATCATCCGCAGCCACCCACACTTTCAGTTGTATACCACATGATGTATTTTTTATGTATAGATAGATATTTAAAGCCTACAACAACCAATTCATAATAGTAGAAACTGCATCATATTTTGTTTTCGGCATTACTTGCGGTCGTTTCCCAGACCGATTATGTTGCCGCCAGCTATAGCGGAAGCGAGGCGAGGGCTATCAAAGGATATAGAAACGGAAACGAGCGCGAGCACACCGTAAGAGATCATCACCAAGATGAAAAACAAACAAGCACTTACCATAAATCAAAGGAAACAACAAAAAAAAATATAAAAGAGAGAGAAAGCGCTAAACTGTTCCAACCTGTGTTGGGGCGCACTTGAACATTTTTACCCTCTTTAATAATATAACGGGAGAAAGTTTTTTCTTTATTTTTTGTTTGTTTGCATGCTTACTATAGTTGTTTCATTTTTCTTTTCTTTTTTGTTTCACCTTTTGTGTCTTCTCTTCTGTTCGTCCGGACACCAGGGTCAAACACCTCGTTACCGCCTTAAAACTTCTTGAGGTACTCGGCAACCAGGGCGACGCCATAGCCCGTCGCACCGTCTGGACCGGAGCTGGGAAAGGCGAGATCGACGTGAATGTGGGTCCCCTTGAACTTCTCGCTGAGGTGGGACTCCACAAAGAAACCTGCGCAGGAGACGCCGGCATTCGTGCTCGTCTTCATGATGTTACGCATGTCCGCGAAATTGCTCTTGTACTCCTCCTTGTGGTACTCGGGGCAGTAGAGAACAGGGAAGCAGGTGTCGCCGCACTTCTTACCAGCGTCCACAATTTCCTTCTCGGCATCCTCCTCGTTGGTGTAAATGGCAGCGTGGCGCTGGCCGGTGGCGATGCCCTGGGCGCCCGTCAGCGTGGCCATGTCGATGACCACGTCCGGCGTGAAGTCCTGCTCGTTCGTCGCGTGGAAGATGCCGTCGCCGAGACAGATGCGACCCTCCGCGTCGGTGTTGAAGACCTCGACGGTCTTGCCAGACTTGAGACGTAAAATATCGTCGTTGCGGAAGGCACGGGGGCCGATGGCATTCTCGGCAAGGCAGAGGGTCACGCTCAGATTCGCGATGCCCTGGTAGCGCGCGGCCTTGATGGAGCGCACAATAGCCACGAAGCCGGAGAAGACAGCGCCGGCGCCGCCCATATCTGTTTTCATGTTGCTCATGATCGTCGCGGGGTACTTGAGAGCCAGACCACCGCAGTCGTACACGAGACCCTTACCGACAAGGGCGACGTTCTTGCCGTTGACGGCGTGGGGGTTGCGGTAGCGGAGGGTGACGAGCGCAGGGGGGTACTCGGCCGCCTTGCCGACGCCGTAGATACCGCCGTAGCCCTCCTCGCGGAGCTTCTCCCCTTCGATGGCGTGGAACTCCACCCCGAGGGCCTGTGCGTAGCCGCGGGCGATCTCCGCGAAGGTGATCGTGTCGAGGAGGTCGGTGGGAGCGTCCACGAGGCGCTGGCACAGCTGCACGGATGTGGCCAGGATCTGGAGCTCTTCCGCGGGCACGGTGGTGGCAGAGAAGAGGATGTTGAAGGTGACGCGCTGGCTCAGAAAGCTCTTAGCAGCGGCCCCGCTGATCTCGGAGAAGGAGTGCGGGGTGCCGCGGGCGATGCCGCAAGTGATGGGCACCTCTGCCCCGGCGGGGGCCCTCACGAAGACGTCCAGTGTCTGCTCGCCTTCGCTGGAGAGGTTCCCCACGGCGGCCTTCACGCCGGCGCCGTAGCACTCCGGGCGGAATGGGCAGTTGTTCCGCGAGGCCTTTGTGCTGACGGCGACCACGCTGACGGTGACGAAATCCTGGCGGCCGGGCAGCTGTGTGAGGACGGTAATCGCCTTATCTTCCTTGATGCGGGAGATGGCCTCCGCGACGACAGGCGTGTAGATGGGGAGCGAGTGAACACTGCTGTCCTGGAGGTGTTCAACAGATCCGATGAGGACGGCGGCGGAGCTCACCTTGGAGGCCGGGTGCGAGGCGACATCAGTGAAAGTCAAAGTGGATTTGAAATTTACCGTCGACTGAATGAACGTGTCGATCAGCTTCTCCTCGGCGGCCGAGGTGGAACGCTGGCGGGCGGGCATGGTGGAGAAGAAAGGTCTGTGAGGAAAGATCCACCGCGATACGACCAACAACAACAACAACAGAACAAAAATGACAAGAGGGAGAGAAGCATTCCAGCAGGGGAAGCAGTGTCGAACTCGAAGGAGTGCGGGGGCCCTTCCTCAATCGTTAAGGGGCCGAGTCAACGAGCCCCACCCAGGACCAACGGGATGGGGGGACATGCAGAGGAGTGGATATGATGTAGTTGAGTTGTATCCGCCACTTGACTCTTGGCTTATTCTCTTCGTATGATATACCAACGGAGAATCATCGGATAATGCCAAAACAAAACAAAACAAAAACAAAACATCAAATCACATCAAAACAATTAAAAAATATATGTGCGTAAAGGTGCAGGCAGACGAAGCGTAGGCACAATAGAAAAGGAGGCAAAATACTAAAAAAATAAATAAACAAAACATTATAAAAAGAAAAATGAATACTAGAGGTGAGAGGACGCCGGCTTCTCATCTCGAGGTTCATGCTGACGCCAAGCACGTTGGGCGCAGTTTGCGTGTCGTCGCATCCCTCGTTGTTATTGTTGTTAACTCATTTCTGCAGAAGAAAATGGTTCATAAATAAAGCATGACGACAGAATTATATATATAAGAAGTATTAAAAAAAAGGGGGGGCAGGGGCTATCGTGCTGTGCAACCCAGACCGTTTGTTCAAGGCCAAAAACGAGTTCCCATCCGCGCTGTCGCTTCACAGGAGGACGTGCAGTGGATGGCAAGGGCCGCCCGTTTTGGTATTACGTCGAACTCCTGGTCCTGCCAGCCGCTGTTTCTCGTTCCATTTCCTTTTTTCAGAGCACTCTGGCTATCGTACCCTTAGCCCGCTGCGTATATTGTAATAGGAATTTAGAGGGGAGCAGCATATCCGTCATTCAAGAATAACTCGTTCCAGCAGTGGTGATGACTCCGACAGCTATTCCGTTGAAGGTCCCTGCCAGTGCCACACCGCCGCATCATTATATACAATAGGTGGGGAGTATATCGTGTCGCCACCCGTCAACGAAACCGACCTTTGTTGGCTGCTGGTCCTTCCGTTGGTAGGGCCATATGTTGAGATATAATCAAACGCTGAAGAGAGCAAAGAGACCAATAGACAGACAAAAACTTGAACGAAGGACAACGAAAAAAAATACAAAAAGCTGTTAGCACAGTATATATATATATATGGTGCACTCGTTCCACTACCCTCGACACCGGCACAATAAGGTCCTGAGAGCCCAAGAATTTTTCGATATTGCTCTTCTACCGAGCAGTTTTCTTATTGTTTCCTTTCTTTCTTTTTCTTTTTTTTTTTTTTCCTTTTCAAGATTAAAATCATGTATGATGTTCCCGTTTTGTATTTTGTGCTTCTATCGAATATGGAAAGGAACATAAACAAATAGTAGTCGTAATGATAAGAAAGGTAAATATATATATCCACGGATCAAACGAAACCGTCACGAGGCGCATTAATGGCCACAACACACAGCGGTGCCTTTCTTGTGCAGGGTGGGTGGGGGAGAGAGAGGAGATAGGCGGGGCGGGGCGGGGCGGCACCATGTGCTGCGCCCATCCCCCTACCGATAGTAGAAGCCAACCACCACCATTCGTACCCACGACATCACACGGAACAGAGAAAAGTAGCCTTACCCGCTCCCATAGACGTACACACACACGGAAAATGTATTTACAAAGTAACTAGGTATTTCACTAAAAAAAAACTAAAGAAAATCAATCAAAACGACAACAAACAAAAAAGCATGTGCACACACACACAAAAAAAATAATAATAATCAAAACCACAACCGTCTGTACCTCTTCTCCCCAAGAGGGGCTAGGCGACGAGGTTTATCCATTGATACATCAACGGGCAGCGGATCGCGAGTGGGTGGGAGGCTTTACAGCCGGCATCCACCGTCGTGAGGGCTGTTGCTGTCCCACACCTGTCTAGCTGTGCCTTCATCCTTCAAAATGCCCCTGTCCCGTCCAAACATTCGTTCACGCGCTGTTAACCAAGAGGCGATACCTTCAGAGGGTGAAGCCGAAGCACCGGAACTCAACTCCGCCACGGGAGCCATAGTCCAGTCCAGCCTTGTCCTTCACCCGTTATCGCGTACCTCACAAATAAAATACGCCGGCTGCCAGACCCAGGGCTGCTGCCTTCTTCTCTGGGGGGCTGGTACATTGATGTGCACTTTCTTTTCTAAAAAAAAAAAGAAAGAAATTGTTCGTACACGAGCAGGACGCTGCGAGACTTCGTGAAACGTAGTTCTTTATGCATACGACGGTCAAGGGGAGAAGTCTGATAGGGTTCGAGTGTCGTTTCGTATTGGTGTATAAATATCATGGCGAACTAACTAACTTTATTTTTTTTCTTTCTTTCTTTGCTTTCTTCTGTGCTGTGAGCACGACACACTCACTGAACCTCTCCCTCTTCTTTATCTGTGACCCCTCCCTCCCCCCCTACCGCACTCCTCACGGAAAAGAACGTTGTCTCACGTCGTCCTCCGCATGGTCTCTCTCACATTAGTTCCTTCGAAAAGAATAATAGTAATCACCATTATAAACAGTAATAAAAAATGATAATAATAACAGACGCGACCGTCTCAACAGCTAGAACAAAGGGATGATCACCTCGTCACTTCATTATATACCTACCGTCGCACACGGACATTTTTTTCAGTGAAATGCGAAAGAGTAATAATAAATAAATTAATAAAGAAAGAAAGAAAAGGACACAAACATACACACACAAAAAAAATTGATAATAGTAACCAGAAGGGCGATGGAGAACCATGTATAGCTGGCGCAGCAATGTCTGGGTCGAGCATTTGAGTGTCTGAGAGGTGATATAGATTCCTCTGCCGATCTCCTCACCGATCCACCTCGCGACCGAGCAACCGGCTTGGTGCGGCATGCGCACCCCTGGCTAACAATGGGGGAGGAGGGGCGGGGAGAGGGTGGTGCACGCTGCGCTACTAGTGCATACAATCCACTTGAGGTGGACGGAGAAAAAACAACGTGAAACAAACAAAAAAAAATGTACGTGGATGTATAAGCGGAAGTGGTAAATAGGAAGGGGGCTATAAGATAGAAAAAAAAAAACTTCGTAGTAGTACATATAGAAGCTGTGGATGCAGACGGATCGTATCAGACTATCACAACAAGCGAGAAGGGCGCCACAACTCCCTTCCTCTATCGACCGGGCTGGCCCTTTGCTCCGGCTCCTTGGTGCATAAAAAGAAAGAAAGAGAGAGAGACTCTAAAACCAAATATGCTAACATAGAACTATAGACAGATGGTGTGTACTAAAGATATAATCTTGAAACTGAAAAGAGGTAAAAACGTCAGTCAGCACAGCAACAAAAGACACTTCTTCGTCATTAAACTTAAAAAAAAAAAAATATTATTATTAGGATATTTCAGGGTAGAGCACCAATAGAACGACATACAGGCTAGGCAATGTATAAACAGGAATCGAATAAAAAGAAGTTTTTTTTTTAAAAAAAAAAGGACCACCATCACACACGTGTATTGGATAGGGTACCTGCTCCCACACCTTCACCTATGTGTTCTTCATTGGTCTTCCACGAGGAAGATCAATCATATACATAAAAAAATTAGAATTATTAGTAGTAGGAATAACGTGTGGTTTCGATACTGATTCTTTTTCATGGTGTTTTGTATTTGGTTTCGGTTGTGCTGTAATAGTACGTTTATGTATTTTACTTGTTTTTTTTTGTCATTTTCTTTTTGTTTTCACCGCTTAGCTCTGTTTTCAGTACCACCCTGAACAAAAAAAAAAAACATTGAAAATCGAGTACATGGAAAATTATAAAGAGGAGACTTTTCCTTTCATTCCATTCATTTCTCATTTGCCTTGTCCTCTCTTTCTCTATCTATTCTTCTTCTTTCATATATATATATATTTTTTTAATATATATATATATCTTTTGTTGAGGCGGAGTAGACGAGCAGCAAGCGTGCATCGGCAATAACAGGGTCCACCGTACACTGTCTCTGTCTACCAGGTGGGTACTGCGACAGATGCACCAAGACCTCTCCGGCCCTGTTCTCCTCCGACGGCCGCGGGAGCGTTATTTGCTTCCTTCGTTCCTCTGTGCTCACAGCTTCTTTGCACGGTGTCGCTCGACCGCCTGAATCGGGGCGATCTCATCGAAGCACGGCGGTGCCGCCGGCGCCTTGATGGCACTCTGCACTTCGGATGTAGACAGCTCCACCACCAGAGGCATGCAGGGAAGGCCGTCCGTTTTCGCGTGTCGGGCCTGCTGCGGCATACGGCGAATACTCTCGCAGTACGTCTTCATCTCCAGGTACTGCGCCATCGTGTCGGCGTACCAGAAGCCGTGGCGGTCCATCAGCACGCGGCATCGGAGCTTCTGAACAAGGTTCCAGAGGTCGTCGGTGCGGATCATGGCGATAAACGAGGTTTCGCTTCTGGGATACACACCCTCCACGATTCCCATTACTGGCTCCGAGGGAACGACTTTGCGGATGATTTGGTTCAACACCTCCACCCGGTCGCGAAGCTCACACGGGAACATTTGAATAAAGACGGAGATGGGAGGGCTTCCCATCAGCTGGAGCTTGCGCTCCATATCAGCCCCGCTGGTGGTACGAGCGGTGCCCTTGTAGGGGATATAGCGCAGCGTCTTTTGTAAGGCAGTGTGCACATCGTTCTTCCGGATCGTCGTCTCTGCCCCGAGGAGCGACGGCTGCTGAAGCATGGCTTGATTGAAGCTAAAAGAAAGTTCGGTCGGCCAGGTGGAGGTGGGAGCCAGGAGATGAGAGGAGGAGGCGCTTCCAGACGCGGCCAGGCTGACATACGACGCGGTCATCGATTGGGACGGCGTGATACCCGCTGAAGGGCAGAGAGAGTCAATTGGCTTTGCCGAGGCAGATGCGGAGGAACCGTCCAACTGACTGTCGAAGGAGAGTGGCGGCGCGGCGGGGACGTATGCCACGACGCCGTTCGGCTGCATTACCGGCACAAAAGGAGCAGGGAAACCAGCCTGGAGAAGGGGGTGCGGATGTGCGGGTGGGGGTGGGGGCACAGCGCCTGGCTGGCCCGCCACCGTTGCCACGGGAACGACCATGAAAGCGCCGTTGGGACCGTAGTAGACGGTTTGGTTCGTTGGGGCTGGTGGAGCGTAGAAGTACGGTGTCCTGGGGGTACCGTCCCCCCCTCCCGCGAAGGAGAAGGGCGTCGGCTGAAGCTGCATCGGCATTTGCATGAAGATGACGTGAGACAGAGAGAGCGGGGGAAAAAAAAGAGAGTGAGAGCTGAGCGTTCAGAAATAACAAAGCTAGACTTGTGAAGCGGAGCGGCTCGGCATTCTGTCAACCGTATCATAGCAGGAGAAAAAAAAAAAGAGAGAGAGGGAGAGAGAGAAAGAGAGGGAGAGAGAGGGAGAGAGAGAAAGAGAGGGAGAGAGAGGGAGAGAGAGAGAAACAAAAATATAAACTCATCAACAAATCATCACATAAAAGCCTCTTTCCATCGTACACACGACGTGGCGTGTGCAACACACTGGAGCTATATCCAACACAATGATCCACTCCCATATCTTTTTGATCTGTCGCTTATCCCCCTCTTCTTTTCTTGTTCGGTTAATCGTCTCGAAAGGGTTACTAGTAGTCATGACGACGCTGCCGGCCCTGGGATCTGTCGTCCCGGTAGGAGTGTGAGCTGCGTCGCCGGTCGCTGTCCTCCCTCCCCCTCTTCCTGTCGTAGTCGGATCCATTTCTCTGAGAGTTATTGTTATTGCTATAGCTCGAGCTGTACGAGGGCCTATTGTAGCTGTTTTGCTGGTGATTACTGTTCTGGCTGCTGTACGGCGTGTAACCGTTGTGTTGGTATGAACCGCTGTACGAGTTGGGGGAGCCGCTGCTGTTGTAGTACCGGTTCGTGCCGCTGTGCCCTGACCCTTGCCGCTGATGTCCTTGATAGGAGGCCCCATAGGATCCGTTGTAACCGCCGTTACCGCCGGCGTGAAAGTTAGAAGGAGCGCGTTGATTGTAGTGTACCATTCTTTGCCCTCCGGCAGAAATACCCCGACTCATTCGCTGCACCCATCGGTCCGCGCTTTGGTTGTTCATGGCCCGAGTATTTTCCCGCAGCGTACACGTGTATGCTGTGTGGCCACGTTCAGCGCAGCAGCAGCAGCTGAGCTCACTGGCGCTGCAAGCAGGCTGCGCTGGACCGCAGTCCAGATGCCCGTTCGATCCACACCGCACGCATTGCACTTGTGCCATATTGTTCGGCAGGCACGTTAGCGTGAAGATAAAGGATGATTGCAGGACCTCGCCACAGTGGTGGGGCTGCCCCATCCCGGACTTACGTCCGTGGCACGTGCGGCACAAACTATTCGTGCATTCGGGCTTTTCGTGTCCGCTGAGTCCACAGTTCCAGCACACTTTCTTATGGGGGCCTCCGCCACCCCCTTGCTGCCCCCGTTCCAGGAGCTCATAATAACGCGACCCCCCAGAGCCAGCAAACTTGGTCGGGGCTTGTGTGCTGCCATCCGTCTCGGGAGGTTTCGAGTCGCCTTCGAGTGGTGTGAAGGATATGCCCATGATGCCCCCCCCACCCTCCACGGCCCCGCTCCGCCCCTTCATCGAGCTGCTACTTCCATCGAATGACAGCGCTTCGGCGTGGCCCCTGTTCGTGCACTGATGACTGGGTTTACAGCGGTACGCGCGCCCCACTTCGTTTTTGTTCGCATCGAGCACAGGCACTTCGTCACAGTTTGTCAGCAGTCTTCGGGCATGATGCACACAGCAGACGACCAAGTCTCCCATGGGTCCTTTAGTGCTCATTTCCTCGTACGTAAGGCTTTGCGGTTACGACACCGATGCGTCGGATCCGTTGCACCTTTTAACTTACTAGGAAGAATTTATCAAGAAAGAGAGAGTGGGAAGTAAGAGAGAAGTGGTCTGTCTGTAAAGCCCCGTCTACCATTCAGCAAAGAGAAGCTGAAAGAACAAAACAGGGGGAAAAAATGCCGAAGAAGGGCTCGTGATATCGCACTGAAGCGAATGAGCTCTATCTCGATCTCTGATTCGCACATTAAATAGGTAGACATCCATATAAATATAAGCGTAGACAGAAGGAAGGCTGCCTTCATCTCCGATTTAGTATTTCCATCACTGCTGCGCGGCTTCCCCCCAGGTGGTTTGTCAGGTGGTTCGGGCGGGGAAGCCACTAGAGATCGTCTTGGACCATACAAACAAGTGACCACCTACATGGTGGTACCCTGAGTAAGGGGAAGGGAAAGATACACTCCTGTCTTGGAAAAATAAAATAAAATAAAAAAACCTTTCACACAGAAGAAAAAAAGGAGGAAAACAGTTCGAAATATATTAGATATTATATAATAACAGTACGTACTACCTCAATGGATAATCAGAAATTCAGCGGCGGAAGTTGCGTTGGTATTCTTCTGTTGTGCCGGAGACACAGAGGTGCGTGTACGGAGAGACGTTAGCACCGTCACTCTTTATTCTTTTGATGCGCTGTGGGATGAGGTGTATGCCCCCGTATCCATCTCCGTAACATCTCCCCTCCCACAACAGCGAGGGGCGGAGAACTTTACATCATCAGATAGATCAAGAGGGCGAATACGACCACCACGCCGCCTAAGATCAGCGGCAGGGGGACAATCTTCGTGGCCCCTTTGTAGTTCTTGAGATCTTTTAGATTGGACTCCGACCACTTGGGAGCAGGGGCAGCACTCACTGGTTTCTTTTTCTGACAGGAGGGGTCGAGGCATCCAACAATGAAGGACTTGCTCTTGACAACCGCGGTACTTGAATGACCAATACTTTCGAAGCTGCTGGTAATATCTTCGCCAGCCATGTCCTTGATGGGGTCCAGCCCGCCGGGGTGCTCGTTGAGAAATTGCGATACATCCAGCACCTTGTCATTCATGACAACCCAGCAGTCCGTATCCTTGTCATGCTGCTTGATCTCCTCCCACGTGTACGTCTTGAGGGGAGCGGCCATGGTCGCTAAAAGGTTATGAAGTAAAGTATGTAGGAAGTAAAGCAATGGAAAGCTAAAGCTTATCGACAACGAACAACAGAAGAAAACAGATAGAGCACTCAAGAAGAAGAAACAATCAAATAATCATACCACAGCAAACACACCAAAAAAATAATATAACTTTATGCATGTATCAACCCAAAAGACACACACAAAACACCAGAAATCGACAGAATTCTCGATTTCTATATTAATACATTTAAAAAAAATCATTCGCTCTTTCTTGTAATAATCAACAAAACAACGGGAATATGCTTCCTTACCCTGAAATTCCAGACCCTTTGCTAGTTTAGCCGTACACGCTCCCATTGTTCTTGAAGTATTAACCCGCTAGTGTGAGGGTACCAACACTCGCTGCGATATCTTATGTTCTTCTCTGTTTGTTATGGTTATTGGTGTCGTTATGTTTCTGTGTTTGTTCTGGTTGTATTTCAAGCGATTTTCACTCGCTTAATGCTCATGACACGGGCACGGGACAGCTCTGACTACGCACTTACAAGTAATGCATTGTGCTTCTCATCTTCTCGTGCAGTTTCTTCAGATCTGGCAGGGAGTTGTACTTCTTGTTGTATTCCGTTGCAGCCTTGATGGGCAACGGCATTGGCAGGGCACCCGGCATATTCGGGTACATGTAGCACAGCGCGTACAGCAGCTGCTGTAAGTCTTTCATCGTCAACTTCCCGCCCAGCTCAAACACCAGGTAGAGCAGTGTGTTCGCCTGGCCGAGGACACAGTTCGCGCCGCACAACCGGAAGCCGCGAAACACTTGATACGTCTGCTCCCCGTTGAGCGTCACTGGGATGGTCATGCTGTCGTCGATGCATAGGCCACGAGGGACATTGCGGAAGTCCGCCGTGTTCCCTTGCCCGTGGGTGTCCCACGCGAGCTTTGTGTCCCCGCGCGACTGGGACCCCACAACGCAGACATTCCACTTGCCGAAAATGGACGTGCACAGGCCGGCCCAGTGGAAGCACATGGGTAGCTCGCCGCTGGACGCGGGCGATCGGCACAGCAGCAGGGTCCCCGTGGAGGTGGCGACGTTGTAGTACTTGGCCGTGGCCTCCAGGAACTTCTTGAGCGCCTCGTTAATACGAGGTACGGAAATGTCCTGATTTGCCTTGTTGCGCGTGTCCACCCAGGTGTGGTCGCACCGTGTCTCCCACTGGTTGCCGCCCTTCACGTAGAACGCGACGCAGGTCAGGAGGCGGGCGGGGCGTGTGCGCGCTGGCGGCCCGACGTCCACACCCACAATCAGCACGTTCGAGGTGTTCGAGGGAGCGAAGCTCGGAGCCACGGCCTGCAGGTCAATGCGGAAGTTAAAGTACCCAAGCTTCGCGGCGATCTGGAGAGCGATCATCTTGGGGATGATAGCCTGGAGTGGCCGCCAGTAGCACTGCGAGACCACGCCCTTGGTGCCGCATGCCATCTTCGCGTCCTTGTATTCCGGTGTTTGGTTACCACGCATGCCGACAACGTACACGCTGTTGTCCGCCACACGGCGGATGTCGCCTTTGCCAACCTTCATCCCAAGGCCAATCCCGTTGAGGGAATCAATCACAGCTTGTGGGTTCGAGGTGCACATCAGCTGCGGCAGGTTCTTGCCTTCGTGACGAACATTGGCGGAGTTCATCAGCTCCTTGATGAAGCCGAGCTGCTCAGGGTACTTCTTGGAGTCCAGCTTGGTACCAGAGGGGAAGTAGATTATGGGGCATGGGAGCACGTTGCGGCTCGTGTTCACCTTCATCATCACCATGCTGGGCGTGAAGGAGAGTCCGTAGCTCTCCAAATACTTCCCGATGTCGTTCTTCTTCGCCCGCTCCAGAACGTCCTTGATGTGACGGAAACGGTCAGCCGGGTACATGGAGCAGAGCTGCACATTGATGCTCTGGATGTCAAACACGAAAAGCGGTTGCAGCACCTCAGCCGGGTACATCACCAGCTTCCTCGTTCCAGCGAACCGGCACTTGAGCACGGGTCCTTCGGGATCCAGGTCCATGTGGTACTCCTTCTTGAAGTACTCCTTGTACGTCGTGGGGTCGTCCTCCCTCATACGGTCACCAGCGGCTTCGTTGATGGCGCCAAGAATGGTCACGCCCTGGACCCCCCGCCCCTTCTTGATGGAGTGGCGTGTCCTCGCATGCCTCCCCTTGACCAGCTTCACCAGTCGATCCTTATCGGCCTCCTTTTTGTTCTTCCAGCCGCAAAACTGCCTCCACCAGCTGTTGCCAGATGGCGCAAGGGACCAGCGCACGTTCAGCTCCAGGAACATCTTATTATCCTGATGCACCGCCACAGACGGGGAGAGCGTGATGAACTTCTCCGTGTTCTGGTCAAGGCGCTCGCCCTGAGAGAAGACATACTCGGTGGCTCCCTTGCGCACGTACTCCTTCTCAAACCCTTGCCCCACAATGTAGTTGATGTTGGCAAGGTCTTTGGGATCGAGAGCTGACGGAGCTCTCCCTCTCCGATCGTGATGTGGGATGCGTCCTCGGTCCCACCGAAAATTCCACCAACGAGAAAGCTTAACTTCTCGCGGGAGATCAACTCCTGGCCTGTGCACACGGCGTCCCTCAGACACTTCATCTCCTCCGGGCTGTGCTTCTCGGAGCGGGCGGCCCTCTCGAGCAGCGTCTTCACATCCTTCCACTTCATCTCGTCCATCTCCTCCTGCTTGATTTTCTTGATCACCGGGTACACGTACATGTTCTTCGGACTGAAGGCCAGAGGAACGCGGGATAGGCACACAGAAATCTCAGCGGGCATAGACTGCTGGGCCTTCAGGGACTCTATCTCGTTGGCACGCCCTGCCCCGGCGCCGCCACCGCCCCACGACCACGCCCGCCGCCGAACCCGCGGCCACCGCGACCGCGGTCCTCGAAGTCGCCCCCACGACCACGACCGCCGCCGAAGTTCCCGCGGCCACCGCGACCGCGGTCCTCGAAGTCGCCCCCACGACCACGCCCGCCGCCGAACCCGCGGCCACCGCGACCGCGGTCCTCGAAGTCGCCCCCACGACCACGACCGCCGCCGAAGTTCCCACGGCCACCGCGGCCACGGCCCTCGAAGTTTCCGGGGTCTTGATGGCTGGACATCTCAGTAAATACTTCGATGGATTAAACCACAATCTAGGGCAAAAGAGTGAAAGGCGAGAGACGAGAGAGAGAGAAAGTAACAACAGCAACAACAACAAAAAAGGAAAACTGAAAGAGGGGCACAGGAACGGGCCAGAAACTCGCCGTATCCTTCAGAATGCAGATGCTGCGCTTTGCTTTGGTATAGTAAAAATCAGCTCTGAGCCGTACACGCTCCATTGTTCTTGAAGTATTAACCTGCTAGTGTGAGGGTACGCTGCGATATCTTATGTTCTTTTCTGTTTGTTATTGTTATGTTTCTGTGTTTGTTCTGGTTGTATTTCAAGCGATTTTCACTCGCTTAGTGCTCATGACACGGGCACGGGACAGCTCTGACTACGCACTTACAAGTAATGCATTGTGCTTCTCATCTTCTCGTGCAGTTTCTTCAGATCTGGCAGGAGTTGTACTTCTTGTTGTATTCCGTTGCAGCCTTGATGGGCAACGGCATTGGCAGGGCACCCGGCATATTCGGGTACATGTAGCACAGCGCGTACAGCAGCTGCTGTAAGTCTTTCATCGTCAACTTCCCGCCCAGCTCAAACACCAGGTAGAGCAGTGTGTTCGCCTGGCCGAGGACACAGTTCGCGCCGCACAACCGGAAGCCGCGAAACACTTGATACGTCTGCTCCCCGTTGAGCGTCACTGGGATGGTCATGCTGTCGTCGATGCATAGGCCACGAGGGACATTGCGGAAGTCCGCCGTGTTCCCTTGCCCGTGGGTGTCCCACGCGAGCTTTGTGTCCCCGCGCGACTGGGACCCCACAACGCAGACATTCCACTTGCCGAAAATGGACGTGCACAGGCCGGCCCAGTGGAAGCACATGGGTAGCTCGCCGCTGGACGCGGGCGATCGGCACAGCAGCAGGGTCCCCGTGGAGGTGGCGACGTTGTAGTACTTGGCCGTGGCCTCCAGGAACTTCTTGAGCGCCTCGTTAATACGAGGTACGGAAATGTCCTGATTTGCCTTGTTGCGCGTGTCCACCCAGGTGTGGTCGCACCGTGTCTCCCACTGGTTGCCGCCCTTCACGTAGAACGCGACGCAGGTCAGGAGGCGGGCGGGGCGTGTGCGCGCTGGCGGCCCGACGTCCACACCCACAATCAGCACGTTCGAGGTGTTCGAGGGAGCGAAGCTCGGAGCCACGGCCTGCAGGTCAATGCGGAAGTTAAAGTACCCAAGCTTCGCGGCGATCTGGAGAGCGATCATCTTGGGGATGATAGCCTGGAGTGGCCGCCAGTAGCACTGCGAGACCACGCCCTTGGTGCCGCATGCCATCTTCGCGTCCTTGTATTCCGGTGTTTGGTTACCACGCATGCCGACAACGTACACGCTGTTGTCCGCCACACGGCGGATGTCGCCTTTGCCAACCTTCATCCCAAGGCCAATCCCGTTGAGGGAATCAATCACAGCTTGTGGGTTCGAGGTGCACATCAGCTGCGGCAGGTTCTTGCCTTCGTGACGAACATTGGCGGAGTTCATCAGCTCCTTGATGAAGCCGAGCTGCTCAGGGTACTTCTTGGAGTCCAGCTTGGTACCAGAGGGGAAGTAGATTATGGGGCATGGGAGCACGTTGCGGCTCGTGTTCACCTTCATCATCACCATGCTGGGCGTGAAGGAGAGTCCGTAGCTCTCCAAATACTTCCCGATGTCGTTCTTCTTCGCCCGCTCCAGAACGTCCTTGATGTGACGGAAACGGTCAGCCGGGTACATGGAGCAGAGCTGCACATTGATGCTCTGGATGTCAAACACGAAAAGCGGTTGCAGCACCTCAGCCGGGTACATCACCAGCTTCCTCGTTCCAGCGAACCGGCACTTGAGCACGGGTCCTTCGGGATCCAGGTCCATGTGGTACTCCTTCTTGAAGTACTCCTTGTACGTCGTGGGGTCGTCCTCCCTCATACGGTCACCAGCGGCTTCGTTGATGGCGCCAAGAATGGTCACGCCCTGGACCCCCCGCCCCTTCTTGATGGAGTGGCGTGTCCTCGCATGCCTCCCCTTGACCAGCTTCACCAGTCGATCCTTATCGGCCTCCTTTTTGTTCTTCCAGCCGCAAAACTGCCTCCACCAGCTGTTGCCAGATGGCGCAAGGGACCAGCGCACGTTCAGCTCCAGGAACATCTTATTATCCTGATGCACCGCCACAGACGGGGAGAGCGTGATGAACTTCTCCGTGTTCTGGTCAAGGCGCTCGCCCTGAGAGAAGACATACTCGGTGGCTCCCTTGCGCACGTACTCCTTCTCAAACCCTTGCCCCACAATGTAGTTGATGTTGGCAAGGTCTTTGGGGATCGAGAGCTGACGGAGCTCTCCTCTCCGATCGTGATGTGGGATGCGTCCTCGGTCCCACCGAAAATTCCACCAACGAGAAAGCTTAACTTCTCGCGGGAGATCAACTCCTGGCCTGTGCACACGGCGTCCCTCAGACACTTCATCTCCTCCGGGCTGTGCTTCTCGGAGCGGGCGGCCCTCTCGAGCAGCGTCTTCACATCCTTCCACTTCATCTCGTCCATCTCCTCCTGCTTGATTTTCTTGATCACCGGGTACACGTACATGTTCTTCGGACTGAAGGCCAGAGGAACGCGGGATAGGCACACAGAAATCTCAGCGGGCATAGACTGCTGGGCCTTCAGGGACTCTATCTCGTTGGCACGCCCTGCCCCGGCGCCGCCACCGCCCCCACGACCACGCCCGCCGCCGAACCCGCGGCCACCGCGACCGCGGTCCTCGAAGTCGCCCCACGACCACGACCGCCGCCGAAGTTCCGCGGCCACCGCGACCGCGGTCCTCGAAGTCGCCCCCACGACCACGCCCGCCGCCGAACCCGCGGCCACCGCGACCGCGGTCCTCGAAGTCGCCCCCACGACCACGACCGCCGCCGAAGTTCCCACGGCCACCGCGGCCACGGCCCTCGAAGTTTCCGGGGTCTTGATGGCTGGACATCTCAGTAAATACTTCGATGGATTAAACCACAATCTAGGGCAAAAGAGTGAAAGGCGAGAGACGAGAGAGAGAGAGAAGGAAGTAACAACAGCAACAACAACAAAAAAGGAAAACTGAAAGAGGGGCACAGGAACGGGCCAGAAACTCGCCGTATCCTTCAGAATGCAGATGCTGCGCTTTGCTTTGGTATAGTAAAAATCAGCTCTGAGCCGTACACGCTCCCATTGTTCTTGAAGTATTAACCCGCTAGTGTGAGGGTACCAACACTCGCTGCGATATCTTATGTTCTTCTCTGTTTGTTATTGTTATGTTTCTGTGTTTGTTCTGGTTGTATTTCAAGCGATTTTCACTCGCTTAGTGCTCATGACACGGGCACGGGACAGCTCTGACTACGCACTTACAAGTAATGCATTGTGCTTCTCATCTTCTCGTGCAGTTTCTTCAGATCTGGCAGGGAGTTGTACTTCTTGTTGTATTCCGTTGCAGCCTTGATGGGCAACGGCATTGGCAGGGCACCCGGCATATTCGGGTACATGTAGCACAGCGCGTACAGCAGCTGCTGTAAGTCTTTCATCGTCAACTTCCCGCCCAGCTCAAACACCAGGTAGAGCAGTGTGTTCGCCTGGCCGAGGACACAGTTCGCGCCGCACAACCGGAAGCCGCGAAACACTTGATACGTCTGCTCCCCGTTGAGCGTCACTGGGATGGTCATGCTGTCGTCGATGCATAGGCCACGAGGGACATTGCGGAAGTCCGCCGTGTTCCCTTGCCCGTGGGTGTCCCACGCGAGCTTTGTGTCCCCGCGCGACTGGGACCCCACAACGCAGACATTCCACTTGCCGAAAATGGACGTGCACAGGCCGGCCCAGTGGAAGCACATGGGTAGCTCGCCGCTGGACGCGGGCGATCGGCACAGCAGCAGGGTCCCCGTGGAGGTGGCGACGTTGTAGTACTTGGCCGTGGCCTCCAGGAACTTCTTGAGCGCCTCGTTAATACGAGGTACGGAAATGTCCTGATTTGCCTTGTTGCGCGTGTCCACCCAGGTGTGGTCGCACCGTGTCTCCCACTGGTTGCCGCCCTTCACGTAGAACGCGACGCAGGTCAGGAGGCGGGCGGGGCGTGTGCGCTGGCGGCCCGACGTCCACACCCACAATCAGCACGTTCGAGGTGTTCGAGGGAGCGAAGCTCGGAGCCACGGCCTGCAGGTCAATGCGGAAGTTAAAGTACCCAAGCTTCGCGGCGATCTGGAGAGCGATCATCTTGGGGATGATAGCCTGGAGTGGCCGCCAGTAGCACTGCGAGACCACGCCCTTGGTGCCGCATGCCATCTTCGCGTCCTTGTATTCCGGTGTTTGGTTACCACGCATGCCGACAACGTACACGCTGTTGTCCGCCACACGGCGGATGTCGCCTTTGCCAACCTTCATCCCAAGGCCAATCCCGTTGAGGGAATCAATCACAGCTTGTGGGTTCGAGGTGCACATCAGCTGCGGCAGGTTCTTGCCTTCGTGACGAACATTGGCGGAGTTCATCAGCTCCTTGATGAAGCCGAGCTGCTCAGGGTACTTCTTGGAGTCCAGCTTGGTACCAGAGGGGAAGTAGATTATGGGGCATGGGAGCACGTTGCGGCTCGTGTTCACCTTCATCATCACCATGCTGGGCGTGAAGGAGAGTCCGTAGCTCTCCAAATACTTCCCGATGTCGTTCTTCTTCGCCCGCTCCAGAACGTCCTTGATGTGACGGAAACGGTCAGCCGGGTACATGGAGCAGAGCTGCACATTGATGCTCTGGATGTCAAACACGAAAAGCGGTTGCAGCACCTCAGCCGGGTACATCACCAGCTTCCTCGTTCCAGCGAACCGGCACTTGAGCACGGGTCCTTCGGGATCCAGGTCCATGTGGTACTCCTTCTTGAAGTACTCCTTGTACGTCGTGGGGTCGTCCTCCCTCATACGGTCACCAGCGGCTTCGTTGATGGCGCCAAGAATGGTCACGCCCTGGACCCCCCGCCCCTTCTTGATGGAGTGGCGTGTCCTCGCATGCCTCCCCTTGACCAGCTTCACCAGTCGATCCTTATCGGCCTCCTTTTTGTTCTTCCAGCCGCAAAACTGCCTCCACCAGCTGTTGCCAGATGGCGCAAGGGACCAGCGCACGTTCAGCTCCAGGAACATCTTATTATCCTGATGCACCGCCACAGACGGGGAGAGCGTGATGAACTTCTCCGTGTTCTGGTCAAGGCGCTCGCCCTGAGAGAAGACATACTCGGTGGCTCCCTTGCGCACGTACTCCTTCTCAAACCCTTGCCCCACAATGTAGTTGATGTTGGCAAGGTCTTTGGGGATCGAGAGCTGACGGAGCTCTCCTCTCCGATCGTGATGTGGGATGCGTCCTCGGTCCCACCGAAAATTCCACCAACGAGAAAGCTTAACTTCTCGCGGGAGATCAACTCCTGGCCTGTGCACACGGCGTCCCTCAGACACTTCATCTCCTCCGGGCTGTGCTTCTCGGAGCGGGCGGCCCTCTCGAGCAGCGTCTTCACATCCTTCCACTTCATCTCGTCCATCTCCTCCTGCTTGATTTTCTTGATCACCGGGTACACGTACATGTTCTTCGGACTGAAGGCCAGAGGAACGCGGGATAGGCACACAGAAATCTCAGCGGGCATAGACTGCTGGGCCTTCAGGGACTCTATCTCGTTGGCACGCCCTGCCCCGGCGCCGCCACCGCCCCCACGACCACGCCCGCCGCCGAACCCGCGGCCACCGCGACCGCGGTCCTCGAAGTCGCCCCCCACGACCACGACCGCCGCCGAAGTTCCCACGGCCACCGCGGCCACGGCCCTCGAAGTTTCCGGGGTCTTGATGGCTGGACATCTCAGTAAATACTTCGATGGATTAAACCACAATCTAGGGCAAAAGAGTGAAAGGCGAGAGACGAGAGAGAGGAGAAAGAGAAGGAAGTAACAACAGCAACAACAACAAAAAAGGAAAACTGAAAGAGGGGCACAGGAACGGGCCAGAAACTCGCCGTATCCTTCAGAATGCAGATGCTGCGCTTTGCTTTGGTATAGTAAAAAAATCAGCTCTGAGCCGTACACGCTCCCATTGTTCTTGAAGTATTAACCCGCTAGTGTGAGGGTACCAACACTCGCTGCGATATCTTATGTTCTTCTCTGTTTGTTATTGTTATTGGTGTTGTTATGTTTCTGTGTTTGTTCTGGTTGTATTTCAAGCGATTTTCACTCGCTTAGTGCTCATGACACGGGCACGGGACAGCTCTGACTACGCACTTACAAGTAATGCATTGTGCTTCTCATCTTCTCGTGCAGTTTCTTCAGATCTGGCAGGGGAGTTGTACTTCTTGTTGTATTCCGTTGCAGCCTTGATGGGCAACGGCATTGGCAGGGCACCCGGCATATTCGGGTACATGTAGCACAGCGCGTACAGCAGCTGCTGTAAGTCTTTCATCGTCAACTTCCCGCCCAGCTCAAACACCAGGTAGAGCAGTGTGTTCGCCTGGCCGAGGACACAGTTCGCGCCGCACAACCGGAAGCCGCGAAACACTTGATACGTCTGCTCCCCGTTGAGCGTCACTGGGATGGTCATGCTGTCGTCGATGCATAGGCCACGAGGGACATTGCGGAAGTCCGCCGTGTTCCCTTGCCCGTGGGTGTCCCACGCGAGCTTTGTGTCCCCGCGCGACTGGGACCCCACAACGCAGACATTCCACTTGCCGAAAATGGACGTGCACAGGCCGGCCCAGTGGAAGCACATGGGTAGCTCGCCGCTGGACGCGGGCGATCGGCACAGCAGCAGGGTCCCCGTGGAGGTGGCGACGTTGTAGTACTTGGCCGTGGCCTCCAGGAACTTCTTGAGCGCCTCGTTAATACGAGGTACGGAAATGTCCTGATTTGCCTTGTTGCGCGTGTCCACCCAGGTGTGGTCGCACCGTGTCTCCCACTGGTTGCCGCCCTTCACGTAGAACGCGACGCAGGTCAGGAGGCGGGCGGGGCGTGTGCGCTGGCGGCCCGACGTCCACACCCACAATCAGCACGTTCGAGGTGTTCGAGGGAGCGAAGCTCGGAGCCACGGCCTGCAGGTCAATGCGGAAGTTAAAGTACCCAAGCTTCGCGGCGATCTGGAGAGCGATCATCTTGGGGATGATAGCCTGGAGTGGCCGCCAGTAGCACTGCGAGACCACGCCCTTGGTGCCGCATGCCATCTTCGCGTCCTTGTATTCCGGTGTTTGGTTACCACGCATGCCGACAACGTACACGCTGTTGTCCGCCACACGGCGGATGTCGCCTTTGCCAACCTTCATCCCAAGGCCAATCCCGTTGAGGGAATCAATCACAGCTTGTGGGTTCGAGGTGCACATCAGCTGCGGCAGGTTCTTGCCTTCGTGACGAACATTGGCGGAGTTCATCAGCTCCTTGATGAAGCCGAGCTGCTCAGGGTACTTCTTGGAGTCCAGCTTGGTACCAGAGGGGAAGTAGATTATGGGGCATGGGAGCACGTTGCGGCTCGTGTTCACCTTCATCATCACCATGCTGGGCGTGAAGGAGAGTCCGTAGCTCTCCAAATACTTCCCGATGTCGTTCTTCTTCGCCCGCTCCAGAACGTCCTTGATGTGACGGAAACGGTCAGCCGGGTACATGGAGCAGAGCTGCACATTGATGCTCTGGATGTCAAACACGAAAAGCGGTTGCAGCACCTCAGCCGGGTACATCACCAGCTTCCTCGTTCCAGCGAACCGGCACTTGAGCACGGGTCCTTCGGGATCCAGGTCCATGTGGTACTCCTTCTTGAAGTACTCCTTGTACGTCGTGGGGTCGTCCTCCCTCATACGGTCACCAGCGGCTTCGTTGATGGCGCCAAGAATGGTCACGCCCTGGACCCCGCCCCTTCTTGATGGAGTGGCGTGTCCTCGCATGCCTCCCCTTGACCAGCTTCACCAGTCGATCCTTATCGGCCTCCTTTTTGTTCTTCCAGCCGCAAAACTGCCTCCACCAGCTGTTGCCAGATGGCGCAAGGGACCAGCGCACGTTCAGCTCCAGGAACATCTTATTATCCTGATGCACCGCCACAGACGGGGAGAGCGTGATGAACTTCTCCGTGTTCTGGTCAAGGCGCTCGCCCTGAGAGAAGACATACTCGGTGGCTCCCTTGCGCACGTACTCCTTCTCAAACCCTTGCCCCACAATGTAGTTGATGTTGGCAAGGTCTTTGGGGATCGAGAGCTGACGGAGCTCTCCCTCTCCGATCGTGATGTGGGATGCGTCCTCGGTCCCACCGAAAATTCCACCAACGAGAAAGCTTAACTTCTCGCGGGAGATCAACTCCTGGCCTGTGCACACGGCGTCCCTCAGACACTTCATCTCCTCCGGGCTGTGCTTCTCGGAGCGGGCGGCCCTCTCGAGCAGCGTCTTCACATCCTTCCACTTCATCTCGTCCATCTCCTCCTGCTTGATTTTCTTGATCACCGGGTACACGTACATGTTCTTCGGACTGAAGGCCAGAGGAACGCGGGATAGGCACACAGAAATCTCAGCGGGCATAGACTGCTGGGCCTTCAGGGACTCTATCTCGTTGGCACGCCCTGCCCCGGCGCCGCCACCGCCCCCACGACCACGCCCGCCGCCGAACCCGCGGCCACCGCGACCGCGGTCCTCGAAGTCGCCCCCACGACCACGACCGCCGCCGAAGTTCCCGCGGCCACCGCGACCGCGGTCCTCGAAGTCGCCCCCACGACCACGCCCGCCGCCGAACCCGCGGCCACCGCGACCGCGGTCCTCGAAGTCGCCCCCACGACCACGACCGCCGCCGAAGTTCCCACGGCCACCGCGGCCACGGCCCTCGAAGTTTCCGGGGTCTTGATGGCTGGACATCTCAGTAAATACTTCGATGGATTAAACCACAATCTAGGGCAAAAGAGTGAAAGGCGAGAGACGAGAGAGAGGAGAAAGAGAAGGAAGTAACAACAGCAACAACAACAAAAAAGGAAAACTGAAAGAGGGGCACAGGAACGGGCCAGAAACTCGCCGTATCCTTCAGAATGCAGATGCTGCGCTTTGCTTTGGTATAGTAAAAATCAGCTCTGAGCCGTACACGCTCCCATTGTTCTTGAAGTATTAACCCGCTAGTGTGAGGGTACCAACACTCGCTGCGATATCTTATGTTCTTCTCTGTTTGTTATTGTTATTGGTGTTGTTATGTTTCTGTGTTTGTTCTGGTTGTATTTCAAGCGATTTTCACTCGCTTAGTGCTCATGACACGGGCACGGGACAGCTCTGACTACGCACTTACAAGTAATGCATTGTGCTTCTCATCTTCTCGTGCAGTTTCTTCAGATCTGGCAGGGAGTTGTACTTCTTGTTGTATTCCGTTGCAGCCTTGATGGGCAACGGCATTGGCAGGGCACCCGGCATATTCGGGTACATGTAGCACAGCGCGTACAGCAGCTGCTGTAAGTCTTTCATCGTCAACTTCCCGCCCAGCTCAAACACCAGGTAGAGCAGTGTGTTCGCCTGGCCGAGGACACAGTTCGCGCCGCACAACCGGAAGCCGCGAAACACTTGATACGTCTGCTCCCCGTTGAGCGTCACTGGGATGGTCATGCTGTCGTCGATGCATAGGCCACGAGGGACATTGCGGAAGTCCGCCGTGTTCCCTTGCCCGTGGGTGTCCCACGCGAGCTTTGTGTCCCCGCGCGACTGGGACCCCACAACGCAGACATTCCACTTGCCGAAAATGGACGTGCACAGGCCGGCCCAGTGGAAGCACATGGGTAGCTCGCCGCTGGACGCGGGCGATCGGCACAGCAGCAGGGTCCCCGTGGAGGTGGCGACGTTGTAGTACTTGGCCGTGGCCTCCAGGAACTTCTTGAGCGCCTCGTTAATACGAGGTACGGAAATGTCCTGATTTGCCTTGTTGCGCGTGTCCACCCAGGTGTGGTCGCACCGTGTCTCCCACTGGTTGCCGCCCTTCACGTAGAACGCGACGCAGGTCAGGAGGCGGGCGGGGCGTGTGCGCGCTGGCGGCCCGACGTCCACACCCACAATCAGCACGTTCGAGGTGTTCGAGGGAGCGAAGCTCGGAGCCACGGCCTGCAGGTCAATGCGGAAGTTAAAGTACCCAAGCTTCGCGGCGATCTGGAGAGCGATCATCTTGGGGATGATAGCCTGGAGTGGCCGCCAGTAGCACTGCGAGACCACGCCCTTGGTGCCGCATGCCATCTTCGCGTCCTTGTATTCCGGTGTTTGGTTACCACGCATGCCGACAACGTACACGCTGTTGTCCGCCACACGGCGGATGTCGCCTTTGCCAACCTTCATCCCAAGGCCAATCCCGTTGAGGGAATCAATCACAGCTTGTGGGTTCGAGGTGCACATCAGCTGCGGCAGGTTCTTGCCTTCGTGACGAACATTGGCGGAGTTCATCAGCTCCTTGATGAAGCCGAGCTGCTCAGGGTACTTCTTGGAGTCCAGCTTGGTACCAGAGGGGAAGTAGATTATGGGGCATGGGAGCACGTTGCGGCTCGTGTTCACCTTCATCATCACCATGCTGGGCGTGAAGGAGAGTCCGTAGCTCTCCAAATACTTCCCGATGTCGTTCTTCTTCGCCCGCTCCAGAACGTCCTTGATGTGACGGAAACGGTCAGCCGGGTACATGGAGCAGAGCTGCACATTGATGCTCTGGATGTCAAACACGAAAAGCGGTTGCAGCACCTCAGCCGGGTACATCACCAGCTTCCTCGTTCCAGCGAACCGGCACTTGAGCACGGGTCCTTCGGGATCCAGGTCCATGTGGTACTCCTTCTTGAAGTACTCCTTGTACGTCGTGGGGTCGTCCTCCCTCATACGGTCACCAGCGGCTTCGTTGATGGCGCCAAGAATGGTCACGCCCTGGACCCCCCGCCCCTTCTTGATGGAGTGGCGTGTCCTCGCATGCCTCCCCTTGACCAGCTTCACCAGTCGATCCTTATCGGCCTCCTTTTTGTTCTTCCAGCCGCAAAACTGCCTCCACCAGCTGTTGCCAGATGGCGCAAGGGACCAGCGCACGTTCAGCTCCAGGAACATCTTATTATCCTGATGCACCGCCACAGACGGGGAGAGCGTGATGAACTTCTCCGTGTTCTGGTCAAGGCGCTCGCCCTGAGAGAAGACATACTCGGTGGCTCCCTTGCGCACGTACTCCTTCTCAAACCCTTGCCCCACAATGTAGTTGATGTTGGCAAGGTCTTTGGGGATCGAGAGCTGACGGAGCTCTCCCTCTCCGATCGTGATGTGGGATGCGTCCTCGGTCCCACCGAAAATTCCACCAACGAGAAAGCTTAACTTCTCGCGGGAGATCAACTCCTGGCCTGTGCACACGGCGTCCCTCAGACACTTCATCTCCTCCGGGCTGTGCTTCTCGGAGCGGGCGGCCCTCTCGAGCAGCGTCTTCACATCCTTCCACTTCATCTCGTCCATCTCCTCCTGCTTGATTTTCTTGATCACCGGGTACACGTACATGTTCTTCGGACTGAAGGCCAGAGGAACGCGGGATAGGCACACAGAAATCTCAGCGGGCATAGACTGCTGGGCCTTCAGGGACTCTATCTCGTTGGCACGCCCTGCCCCGGCGCCGCCACCGCCCCACGACCACGCCCGCCGCCGAACCCGCGGCCACCGCGACCGCGGTCCTCGAAGTCGCCCCACGACCACGACCGCCGCCGAAGTTCCCGCGGCCACCGCGACCGCGGTCCTCGAAGTCGCCCCCACGACCACGCCCGCCGCCGAACCCGCGGCCACCGCGACCGCGGTCCTCGAAGTCGCCCCCACGACCACGACCGCCGCCGAAGTTCCCACGGCCACCGCGGCCACGGCCCTCGAAGTTTCCGGGGTCTTGATGGCTGGACATCTCAGTAAATACTTCGATGGATTAAACCACAATCTAGGGCAAAAGAGTGAAAGGCGAGAGACGAGAGAGAGGAGAAAGAGAAGGAAGTAACAACAGCAACAACAACAAAAAAGGAAAACTGAAAGAGGGGCACAGGAACGGGCCAGAAACTCGCCGTATCCTTCAGAATGCAGATGCTGCGCTTTGCTTTGGTATAGTAAAAATCAGCTCTGAGCCGTACACGCCCCATTGTTCTTGAAGTATTAACCCGCTAGTGTGAGGGTACCAACACTCGCTGCGATATCTTATGTTCTTCTCTGTTTGTTATTGTTATGTTTCTGTGTTTGTTCTGGTTGTATTTCAAGCGATTTTCACTCGCTTAGTGCTCATGACACGGGCACGGGACAGCTCTGACTACGCACTTACAAGTAATGCATTGTGCTTCTCATCTTCTCGTGCAGTTTCTTCAGATCTGGCAGGGAGTTGTACTTCTTGTTGTATTCCGTTGCAGCCTTGATGGGCAACGGCATTGGCAGGGCACCCGGCATATTCGGGTACATGTAGCACAGCGCGTACAGCAGCTGCTGTAAGTCTTTCATCGTCAACTTCCCGCCCAGCTCAAACACCAGGTAGAGCAGTGTGTTCGCCTGGCCGAGGACACAGTTCGCGCCGCACAACCGGAAGCCGCGAAACACTTGATACGTCTGCTCCCCGTTGAGCGTCACTGGGATGGTCATGCTGTCGTCGATGCATAGGCCACGAGGGACATTGCGGAAGTCCGCCGTGTTCCCTTGCCCGTGGGTGTCCCACGCGAGCTTTGTGTCCCCGCGCGACTGGGACCCCACAACGCAGACATTCCACTTGCCGAAAATGGACGTGCACAGGCCGGCCCAGTGGAAGCACATGGGTAGCTCGCCGCTGGACGCGGGCGATCGGCACAGCAGCAGGGTCCCCGTGGAGGTGGCGACGTTGTAGTACTTGGCCGTGGCCTCCAGGAACTTCTTGAGCGCCTCGTTAATACGAGGTACGGAAATGTCCTGATTTGCCTTGTTGCGCGTGTCCACCCAGGTGTGGTCGCACCGTGTCTCCCACTGGTTGCCGCCCTTCACGTAGAACGCGACGCAGGTCAGGAGGCGGGCGGGGCGTGTGCGCGCTGGCGGCCCGACGTCCACACCCACAATCAGCACGTTCGAGGTGTTCGAGGGAGCGAAGCTCGGAGCCACGGCCTGCAGGTCAATGCGGAAGTTAAAGTACCCAAGCTTCGCGGCGATCTGGAGAGCGATCATCTTGGGGATGATAGCCTGGAGTGGCCGCCAGTAGCACTGCGAGACCACGCCCTTGGTGCCGCATGCCATCTTCGCGTCCTTGTATTCCGGTGTTTGGTTACCACGCATGCCGACAACGTACACGCTGTTGTCCGCCACACGGCGGATGTCGCCTTTGCCAACCTTCATCCCAAGGCCAATCCCGTTGAGGGAATCAATCACAGCTTGTGGGTTCGAGGTGCACATCAGCTGCGGCAGGTTCTTGCCTTCGTGACGAACATTGGCGGAGTTCATCAGCTCCTTGATGAAGCCGAGCTGCTCAGGGTACTTCTTGGAGTCCAGCTTGGTACCAGAGGGGAAGTAGATTATGGGGCATGGGAGCACGTTGCGGCTCGTGTTCACCTTCATCATCACCATGCTGGGCGTGAAGGAGAGTCCGTAGCTCTCCAAATACTTCCCGATGTCGTTCTTCTTCGCCCGCTCCAGAACGTCCTTGATGTGACGGAAACGGTCAGCCGGGTACATGGAGCAGAGCTGCACATTGATGCTCTGGATGTCAAACACGAAAAGCGGTTGCAGCACCTCAGCCGGGTACATCACCAGCTTCCTCGTTCCAGCGAACCGGCACTTGAGCACGGGTCCTTCGGGATCCAGGTCCATGTGGTACTCCTTCTTGAAGTACTCCTTGTACGTCGTGGGGTCGTCCTCCCTCATACGGTCACCAGCGGCTTCGTTGATGGCGCCAAGAATGGTCACGCCCTGGACCCCGCCCCTTCTTGATGGAGTGGCGTGTCCTCGCATGCCTCCCCTTGACCAGCTTCACCAGTCGATCCTTATCGGCCTCCTTTTTGTTCTTCCAGCCGCAAAACTGCCTCCACCAGCTGTTGCCAGATGGCGCAAGGGACCAGCGCACGTTCAGCTCCAGGAACATCTTATTATCCTGATGCACCGCCACAGACGGGGAGAGCGTGATGAACTTCTCCGTGTTCTGGTCAAGGCGCTCGCCCTGAGAGAAGACATACTCGGTGGCTCCCTTGCGCACGTACTCCTTCTCAAACCCTTGCCCCACAATGTAGTTGATGTTGGCAAGGTCTTTGGGGATCGAGAGCTGACGGAGCTCTCCCTCTCCGATCGTGATGTGGGATGCGTCCTCGGTCCCACCGAAAATTCCACCAACGAGAAAGCTTAACTTCTCGCGGGAGATCAACTCCTGGCCTGTGCACACGGCGTCCCTCAGACACTTCATCTCCTCCGGGCTGTGCTTCTCGGAGCGGGCGGCCCTCTCGAGCAGCGTCTTCACATCCTTCCACTTCATCTCGTCCATCTCCTCCTGCTTGATTTTCTTGATCACCGGGTACACGTACATGTTCTTCGGACTGAAGGCCAGAGGAACGCGGGATAGGCACACAGAAATCTCAGCGGGCATAGACTGCTGGGCCTTCAGGGACTCTATCTCGTTGGCACGCCCTGCCCCGGCGCCGCCACCGCCCCCACGACCACGCCCGCCGCCGAACCCGCGGCCACCGCGACCGCGGTCCTCGAAGTCGCCCCCACGACCACGACCGCCGCCGAACCCGCGGCCACCGCGACCGCGGTCCTCGAAGTCGCCCCCACGACCGACCGCCGCCGAAGTTCCCACGGCCACCGCGGCCACGGCCCTCGAAGTTTCCGGGGTCTTGATGGCTGGACATCTCAGTAAATACTTCGATGGATTAAACCACAATCTAGGGCAAAAGAGTGAAAGGCGAGAGACGAGAGAGGAGAAAGAGAAGGAAGTAACAACAGCAACAACAACAAAAAAGGAAAACTGAAAGAGGGGCACAGGAACGGGCCAGAAACTCGCCGTATCCTTCAGAATGCAGATGCTGCGCTTTGCTTTGGTATAGTAAAAAATCAGCTCTGAGCCGTACACGCTCCCATTGTTCTTGAAGTATTAACCTGCTAGTGTGAGGGTACGCTGCGATATCTTATGTTCTTTTCTGTTTGTTATTGTTATGTTTCTGTGTTTGTTCTGGTTGTATTTCAAGCGATTTTCACTCGCTTAGTGCTCATGACACGGGCACGGGACAGCTCTGACTACGCACTTACAAGTAATGCATTGTGCTTCTCATCTTCTCGTGCAGTTTCTTCAGATCTGGCAGGGGAGTTGTACTTCTTGTTGTATTCCGTTGCAGCCTTGATGGGCAACGGCATTGGCAGGGCACCCGGCATATTCGGGTACATGTAGCACAGCGCGTACAGCAGCTGCTGTAAGTCTTTCATCGTCAACTTCCCGCCCAGCTCAAACACCAGGTAGAGCAGTGTGTTCGCCTGGCCGAGGACACAGTTCGCGCCGCACAACCGGAAGCCGCGAAACACTTGATACGTCTGCTCCCCGTTGAGCGTCACTGGGATGGTCATGCTGTCGTCGATGCATAGGCCACGAGGGACATTGCGGAAGTCCGCCGTGTTCCCTTGCCCGTGGGTGTCCCACGCGAGCTTTGTGTCCCCGCGCGACTGGGACCCCACAACGCAGACATTCCACTTGCCGAAAATGGACGTGCACAGGCCGGCCCAGTGGAAGCACATGGGTAGCTCGCCGCTGGACGCGGGCGATCGGCACAGCAGCAGGGTCCCCGTGGAGGTGGCGACGTTGTAGTACTTGGCCGTGGCCTCCAGGAACTTCTTGAGCGCCTCGTTAATACGAGGTACGGAAATGTCCTGATTTGCCTTGTTGCGCGTGTCCACCCAGGTGTGGTCGCACCGTGTCTCCCACTGGTTGCCGCCCTTCACGTAGAACGCGACGCAGGTCAGGAGGCGGGCGGGTGCGCGCTGGCGGCCCGACGTCCACACCCACAATCAGCACGTTCGAGGTGTTCGAGGGAGCGAAGCTCGGAGCCACGGCCTGCAGGTCAATGCGGAAGTTAAAGTACCCAAGCTTCGCGGCGATCTGGAGAGCGATCATCTTGGGGATGATAGCCTGGAGTGGCCGCCAGTAGCACTGCGAGACCACGCCCTTGGTGCCGCATGCCATCTTCGCGTCCTTGTATTCCGGTGTTTGGTTACCACGCATGCCGACAACGTACACGCTGTTGTCCGCCACACGGCGGATGTCGCCTTTGCCAACCTTCATCCCAAGGCCAATCCCGTTGAGGGAATCAATCACAGCTTGTGGGTTCGAGGTGCACATCAGCTGCGGCAGGTTCTTGCCTTCGTGACGAACATTGGCGGAGTTCATCAGCTCCTTGATGAAGCCGAGCTGCTCAGGGTACTTCTTGGAGTCCAGCTTGGTACCAGAGGGGAAGTAGATTATGGGGCATGGGAGCACGTTGCGGCTCGTGTTCACCTTCATCATCACCATGCTGGGCGTGAAGGAGAGTCCGTAGCTCTCCAAATACTTCCCGATGTCGTTCTTCTTCGCCCGCTCCAGAACGTCCTTGATGTGACGGAAACGGTCAGCCGGGTACATGGAGCAGAGCTGCACATTGATGCTCTGGATGTCAAACACGAAAAGCGGTTGCAGCACCTCAGCCGGGTACATCACCAGCTTCCTCGTTCCAGCGAACCGGCACTTGAGCACGGGTCCTTCGGGATCCAGGTCCATGTGGTACTCCTTCTTGAAGTACTCCTTGTACGTCGTGGGGTCGTCCTCCCTCATACGGTCACCAGCGGCTTCGTTGATGGCGCCAAGAATGGTCACGCCCTGGACCCCCCGCCCCTTCTTGATGGAGTGGCGTGTCCTCGCATGCCTCCCCTTGACCAGCTTCACCAGTCGATCCTTATCGGCCTCCTTTTTGTTCTTCCAGCCGCAAAACTGCCTCCACCAGCTGTTGCCAGATGGCGCAAGGGACCAGCGCACGTTCAGCTCCAGGAACATCTTATTATCCTGATGCACCGCCACAGACGGGGAGAGCGTGATGAACTTCTCCGTGTTCTGGTCAAGGCGCTCGCCCTGAGAGAAGACATACTCGGTGGCTCCCTTGCGCACGTACTCCTTCTCAAACCCTTGCCCCACAATGTAGTTGATGTTGGCAAGGTCTTTGGGGATCGAGAGCTGACGGAGCTCTCCTCTCCGATCGTGATGTGGGATGCGTCCTCGGTCCCACCGAAAATTCCACCAACGAGAAAGCAACTTCTCGCGGGAGATCAACTCCTGGCCTGTGCACACGGCGTCCCTCAGACACTTCATCTCCTCCGGGCTGTGCTTCTCGGAGCGGGCGGCCCTCTCGAGCAGCGTCTTCACATCCTTCCACTTCATCTCGTCCATCTCCTCCTGCTTGATTTTCTTGATCACCGGGTACACGTACATGTTCTTCGGACTGAAGGCCAGAGGAACGCGGGATAGGCACACAGAAATCTCAGCGGGCATAGACTGCTGGGCCTTCAGGGACTCTATCTCGTTGGCACGCCCTGCCCCGGCGCCGCCACCGCCCCCACGACCACGCCCGCCGCCGAACCCGCGGCCACCGCGACCGCGGTCCTCGAAGTCGCCCCCACGACCACGACCGCCGCCGAAGTTCCCGCGGCCACCGCGACCGCGGTCCTCGAAGTCGCCCCCACGACCACGCCCGCCGCCGAACCCGCGGCCACCGCGACCGCGGTCCTCGAAGTCGCCCCCACGACCACGACCGCCGCCGAAGTTCCCACGGCCACCGCGGCCACGGCCCTCGAAGTTTCCGGGATCTTGATGGCTGGACATCTCAGTAAATACTCCGATGGATTAAACCACAATCTAGGGCAAAAGAGTGAAAGGCGAGAGACGAGAGAGAGGAGAAAGAGAAGGAAGTAACAACAGCAACAACAACAAAAAAGGAAAACTGAAAGAGGGGCACAGGAACGGGCCAGAAACTCGCCGTATCCTTCAGAATGCAGATGCTGCGCTTTGCTTTGGTATAGTAAAAATCAGCTCTGAGCCGTACACGCTCCCATTGTTCTTGAAGTATTAACCCGCTAGTGTGACGTGTTTTCCTAACACAAGTAAATTCATTTTATTTGGTTCTCAGGAAGGAGGAGTGGCTGTAATATATATGCGGGTAACCAAGAGCTTTGATTATTATCCAGTGTAGCTGCGGATTTTTTTTTGTTGTTGTTGTAGTTGTTGTTGGTGGTGGTAGTGGTGGTGATCTTATGCTGTTAATCGTAGTAGGCTGATCATCCGTATGCTAGCCGCATTGCTAGACTAACCCTATTAGGATGTCAAAGAAAAACGTATAATTCGGTGCGACGAAGGAGCAATCAGACGACCATAAACTCTGTTTCGGTGTCTTCGGGGGCCGCCGAAGTACTCTGCTCTTTTTTACGCGTTTGTGTAGGAGGTGAAGTACGTGGCTCACTGCTCTCTTCTCGACTTGTCTTGGAACGAGCGGGGCGCTGCTTGGGGTCTGGGGATGGGGTGGCCTTGTCCTTTCCGTCCTTCGCCGTGGGTGTGGACTGGTACATCACCTGGAGACGTCCGAGATCGTCAATCCCTTTTATGATGATGGTCTCGAGAAGAGCGCCGGGGTGAGTGCTCCCGACGTCCAGTTCTCGCACCAAGACGTCTTGGTGCAAACCGCAGTCGACAAAAGCTCCAAATGGAGTCACAGAGCGGACGATGCCGTTGATAACGTCACCCGGGGACAGCTCCGACAGCTCGAGCAGTCTCGTGCGCATAAAGCCAGCATGAGGCAGCGTACTTCGCGGGTCGAGCCCAGGGTTCTTCAGCTCTTTCGCAATGAGCTTGAGGCACTCCACCCCGCACCCCACCGTCTCGGCCACTTTCTTGAAGTCGGCATCGTTAAGGGTCCCGAGATGCTCGCCGAGGGAGCAGAGGCGCCGTTGCATGGCCGTTCGGTCTGTTGCAGGGGCTGGGGTGCTCTCCTGCACTTTGGCTAGTAGCTTCTCCAATCGCCGGACGTGCTCGTACCATTCGGGGAGTAGAACCGTGTTGTCCAGAGGTTCAGGGGAGTTGGGAAAGCGGAAAAATCCAACCGTTTGTGTGTAGATCGTCTCCGTCATACTTGGCACATGACGGAAGTCTTCTCGGTTGTTTAGTCGCTTCGCATGCCGAGCGAGAACGATCTGCTGTACCAGTTTCTTGTTAATCGCAGGGACCCTCTCCATCACGTACTTGTTGGCAACGGCGGCGTTGACGCCCACCGCAGCCACGCATGATTCTACGGTCTCGCTGAGCGCCTTGACCAGGTTCTTCTCTGGTACGTCATGCTGATACATTCCGATACCCATGCTCTTTACAGGAATCTTCACCAGCTCGCTAAGGGGGTCCAGCACTCGCCGGCCAATGCTCACCGCTCCGCGATAAAGGGCGTCCAGCTGAGGGAACTCCTCCTGTGCGGCCTCCGACACGGAATAGACGCTGGCACCTACTTCGCTGACCACGGCGAATTCCACATGGGGCCACGCAGCCTCCTTTATGATCCGGGACACCACCTGGGCCGTCCTCTGCGAAGCCGTCCCGTTGCCAATGACAATCTTATTCACCTTTGTTTGCTCTACAACATCCCGCACCTTTCGAATCATCGCTGCCTCCTCCAAAAGAGAGCACTTGAAGGTGATGAGCAGACTGCCGTTCTCATCTAGGGCAACGCACTTGACACCGTTGGTCAGTCCAGGGTCCATGGCAAGGATCCGCGCCTGCGTTAAGGGCCGTTGAAGCAGCATGTGCCGCAGATTAGTGGCGAAAACACCGATGGCTTCCTCCTCGGCGCGTTTCTTGAGGTCTCGCCGAATGGATTTATGGGCTGTCGCGATGAGGTGCTCGCGAGCGGCGTTCAGACCGTTCTGCAGCAGTCGTAGCTCATCGTTCTGCGGCCCTTTGAGGCGATCCTTCACGCCAGCAAATTGTTCCTCGCACACACGTCGAAAAATGCCGTGAATTGCCGGTCCGCAACTCATGCTAAGCTGCAGCGCGCCTTTATCCTCACCTCTTTGCACAGCGAGCAGAACGTGGGATCGAATCCGTCGCGACGACCACGAGCGGCCGTCATAGTTGGCGTACATTTTCTGCAGCTTGGCGAACTCATCTTCGTGAAGCGCCTTCGCTACATTTTTTCTAGGAGCTTTCACCACGCTCACGGCCAGGCATGCCGTGTCCGCCACGTACTCCATTACGGACCCCAGCACGGCACTGTTGCGTGACACGTCCTCCACTATCACCGCAAGGAGCAGTTTCTCTCCATCCTTTGTGCGCCGAATTTGCTGCAGAAGGTGAGGCAGGGGACACGACCGGTCGAGAAGCCCAGCCGCATCCAGCCCAGCTTCCCGCCCCCGAGCCGCAAGACTCGCTTTCCGTACCTTGTAAGGCTCCCACACATCTTCCAGTTGGTTCAGATCCGTCATCTTCAGCAACATGTCGCGAAGAGCCGGAGTGAGAAGGCGCCTCTCCTCCAGGCTGCGCAGCATGAACTGTCGACGCCGCTCCACCTCCTTCGCCTCCGTGGCGACATCAATAATGCGGCGTATAAGGCTCTCATCCATATTGCCAGTTTCATCGCGGCGGTATCGCGCCAGGAAGGGAACTGTTGCACCCTTATCTGTCTGCTGAAGTACATACTTCGCGTGATTCAACGGCAAACAGAGGCGGGCACTAACGGCCTGACATACATCACTTGCCGCAAGTATGGACATGTAGGTGTGTGCCCCTAGAAGGTGAGCGTGTTTTTTTCCCTTTTTTTCTATCCTTCTGTTCTTTTTATTATTATTATTGTTGTTGTTCCTAAAAAGAGAGAGAAAAGGGCAGAGCATGTGTATTGAATTTATGTGTGTAGATGCCGAGAGCCATCAGCGATGCGTCGCGTCTCCGCCTTTCTGTTCATACGGCGTGCACGTAATTCACACCGAAGCTTAAGAGTATTCGTACACTAAAGTCTAACATCCTCTCTCCATATAAGCAGGTACAAACGTATACACATATCTATAAATATAGATGGATATAGGTAAAGATATTTTCTTTTTGACATTTATTTCTTTTACCGTTACGGACAGTGAACAACAACAACAAAAAAAAAAAATACTGTCGTCATCCGAATCATAAAACAAAACAATCAGGGAGCCCCCCACACACACACACACACGCTTACAAGACTATGCGTGAGCTGAAGGATGCCTTATCGAAGCGAGTTTCCTTCTCCTTAGCCCAGCGGCACGACCTCTCCAATCTGAATGAGGGAGCCAATGGCACAGCCGAGAAGCAGCATGACACCGGTAGCCTGGCTCGCCAGCGCGCACTCCCCGTCGCTGCTGAGCCCCTCACTGAACGGCGAGAAGACAATGGTGAGAGTGCCGATGTAACCGTTCCCGATCCCCAGGATTGACGTAAAGATAAACGCAAGAGCGTGGTAGGGAATATGGTGGGTGGCGCAGAGCACCAAGAGCGGGACCATGCTAATGCGGCTGATGGCCATCCACACGAGCGTGCGGCGCGAAGGGTGCAGGCACTCCCACAGCGTGAAAAAGCGCCCGAGGAAGTCGGAGGTGTTGTACACGGCCATCACCGTCGTAGTGAACCACTTGTCATCGGAGTCCACGGCGAGCAGCATTCCCGGGTAGAGGAGGTATGTGAGTCCGAAGGTACAGAAGCAGGTGACCATCATAACCCACACCTTCTTCAACACGGGTACAAGAGGAACGCTTTGCAACAACTCGGAGGTGGTCATGTCACGGCCTTCCAAGTCCTCGATGCTTGTGGCATTCCTTTCCATTTCCCCGGTTGTGGCGGACAGCTCAGCTTGCTTCAGGACCCCCTGATGGCCAACACGGTCATCAAACAAAACGTCATCCTCGACTCCCATAGGCTCCACGCACTCACGGTCGGGGCTCTTCTCCTTCTCCGGGGCTGTCTCTGACGTTACGACTGTCCCGCCAGACGGTGCTGGTGCCTGGGAGTGGGAGGGCAGAGGGCGATATATATTCGCCCACACGCTGTGTCGAGACCGGAACTCGGCGATGTAGCGTTTGGCAAACGGATTGTACAGTAAGGTGATGAGCATCACCCCACCCAAAAGGATAATGAAAATAGAAAAGGAAAAGTATATGATGGACTGGGTCACAGCGCCGTCGTACGAGTCGGACATGACTGCCAACAACGTGATCTGGATTGCAGAGACGAGCACACCCGAGAACGCAGCGCCAACGAGGAGACCGGAGAGCATCTTGCTGGGGCAGGGCCCGAACATTGCGTAGCCGGTGTTCTCGAAGTACGCCCTTCCCATCCCGCCAATGTAGGCCATGATCATCAGCGCGGCAATGGCTGAGTTTTCTGAGCAGCCGGAATGTGGCAGTATGAGAATGACGAGCATCTCGATCAGCATCAGGATAGTGCTCATCTCCAAACGGAAGATGAGGGAGAAGCGGCACATAAACGAGGTCAGATTCGTTGGTTCGTGGACGCACTGAGCCACCAGAGTTACCACAGTGTAGAACGTTAGAACATTATCCCAGAATTTCGGGTGCTTCGGGACGGCGTTCTCGTCCTTGGCCACATACTTATAGTAATCGAGCATGAAACTTGGGGCGGAGTTGACGGCGTTCACGCCGATCACCATTGTGAAGCCAGCGATTAGGCTGGTGAAAAACATGGCGATCTCTCCCGCATTCTTAAAAAAGCCCATTATTGAAAACTTCTTGTGTGGGGGTTATAGTCTCTCAACGGAAAACAAAATAAAAATAGAAAAAAATAAGTAAAAAGAAATAACAATTAAGAAATAATCCGCAGAGACAGTCAACGTCTAGGGAGACAACTATTGAAGAAGAAAAAAAGCGCAGAGACAAGTGGGAGAAAATAACAAAAGAGTCAAACAGAGGGTACGACCGTCACACAGCTCAATTGCCAAGCTGCGACACTCTCGCCCAGACCGCGTATGTGTGCATGAGAAAGAGGAGGAGGGGGGGTATGAAATTATGTGGGCAGAAAGCTCCAGTGGGGACAAGGGGCGGGAAAAAGGAAAAAAAAAATGACGTGCTACTGAACAAATACTCTACCAGAAAGTGAAAAAAAAAATGTGTCGAACCAGAAGTTGGACTTTTCTCCTTCGGTCCCGGGTAGTAAGAAGGGGATGCAACCCGCACACCCATTTAACGCCAGCTGGTGGACTGGAATATCGTGTCGCCAGTCTGCTTCGTTCCTCTTTCTATCCGTAGAGAGACGATGAATAAAGTTTCCAAGGCGTTGGAAAAAGAATAAAAACACAAGAAAGGTACCTTCTGGGAGATTATAGTTTCTTCTTCGGCTCTTATTATGTGAATTTCTAAGGCGAATGCTACATTACGTTTTTTTTTTTTTTTCTGTTCTCAGTGGTGGACAAGCAGTGTATCAGAAAGCGGCGGGCGGGGTCGGGGGATGAAAACACCCAAAGATGTAAAGAATACGCAACCACACCTGTTAGGGTTAACACATGTTACATATTAAAAGCAATGGCTATCTAGTGGCACAACTAAAGTCATTCGACTCTACTGTCTTGGTGCAACAACGAAACGCGGAATCATAATTTAAGGGCGGAAGTCCTCTCTCCCTCCAATATAATCCTCATCCTGCCACATGCTCGGCACGCTACACTCCGCTCTAGAATGGGGGAGGCGCCAGCTCTTCCATGCAGCCGACGAACATGACCGGCTTGCCTTCGTCGATGATTTCATTCATACTGAGGTTGAGCTGGAACTGCTCGCCATCCTTTCGCTCTCCCGTCACTTCTCGGGTGCTTCCAATGACACGCCGCTCACGCGTTCGGAGATACGTCTGCAGGTACGTGTCGTGCCGCGTGGCAAAGCGCTGGGGCATCAGTAACTTCACGTTCTTGCCAATCAGCTGCGAGCGCTCAAAACGGAACATACGCTCCGCTGCGGCGTTGAACTGAAGGATCGTTCCGATGGCATCGATGACGCAAACAGCGCTAGGTGAGTTCTCCATCATGCACTGCATCACCTCCAGGCTGGTGCGCTCTCTCTCGCGTTCGTCCTCGTCACCGAGAAAGACAATAACGTAACGTCGCTGGGTCTCCTTCAGGCTCACTACCGGCGGCCGAATCTCGGAGAAGCGGAGGTCAAAGTACCGCACCTTACCAGAGCCCAGCGCTATCGCGGATTTGTTGGGCATCGCAGCATTCATCGCCCTAATTTCTCCCCGCATGGTGTAGAACCGATTGTCGCTGCCCGACTCCATCTGCAGCGTATTGGTATTCATTCCAAGGGACTGATCGCCAAGGCTGACGGCGAATGGTGTGTGGCTCGACATGTCCATGGACAGCGTCCCCTCCTTTTTGTCGCCGCAGCGGTCGAACAGAGAGATGAATCCACCGTCTAGCAGGCGCTGTGAGGTAATTGTGTCGTCCTCCTCGTACTCCAGCAGCGTCTGGGCGTTCTTACTGAAGAAGACGATATCGTCTTCCTCGTTAACAATAAGGAACGGGTCAAGCACCAGATTCTCCAGCCCATTAAGGAAGGCCTTGCTGAGGTACTCGTAATGCAGCTCTCCCATGTCCTGGATGCGGAACAACACCTCCTCCGTGTAGGCCTGGATGGTGATGGAGGCTGAAAAGATGGTCCCCTCGCACGTCATTACCTTGGTGCCGATCTCCTCCTTCGTGTCCCCGAGAAACGCTGCTACCGCCGCGTCCATCTGGCCGGCAGCCCCACGGGGAGCAGATGAAAGAATCGTCTGAGCGGCATCGGCGTCAGGAATAATAGTTCCTAGTGGCTTCCCGTTGAGGCTGATGATCTCGTCGCACTTGAGGAGCTTCTGAGCAGCGTCGTTGATACAGATGATGTTCCCTGTCTGAGGATCCGCACACACCACAGCATCCTTGATGAATGCCATGAGGCGGTCGCTGCGCTGTTTGGCGCGAAGGAACATGTTATTCACGCTGCGGTCGCCGAACATAATGCCTACCCTTGTCAGCGTCGAGTTGAGGTTCTTCGGATCGACGAGAGGGCAGATAGCCACGTCGGTCTCCTTCACCTCACCAAAACGGGTAACGACTGGAACAGCGTGCATAGTAATGGGACGGTCCGCCTCGGGGATGCGGGTGGAAACAATGATGCTGATGCTCTGCCCAGCCAGCTCGGTGTTCTTGTAGCCAAAAAACGTTTCTGCAGGACCGTTGAGATCCATAACTATCCCGGTCCCGCTGGCGATGACAAAAGGAATCGGCATGCTCTGCTCGACTGTCTGTGCGAGGTTGGCGGCCCGCTCTAGCGTAAACTTGGAGCTCCGATCTGTGACGTACCCCACAAAATCCGCTTTCATGCCATTCGACGCAGGGATCTCCCTCGTGAGGAGTGTAATTGGAACCACTTCGCCGCTCTTGAGTCGGGCCTGCCGTTCCGTGTTGGCACCCACCTTGGAGTCGTCGCCGGTTTCATGGTAGTGGCGCATGATCCGTTCGTGCTCGGCGGCCTCCTCCGCAGTCATGATGATTCGCATGCTCGCCCCCACTGCCTCTTCCGACGAGTATCCGTAGAACTTTTCTGCCGCAGCGGAGAAGAGCTTGATGACCCCATTCGGTCCTACTATGATTACCGGTACTGGGCTGTGGTCTGCAATGGTCATGTTCAGCTTTTTTTGGGCTAGAACGACGTTTGTCTGGGTCATGTCTGTGAGGCAGGCGACAATGTAGACAGACTCTTTCACGCCGATAACTGTGAAGACAACCTCAGCGTCGAAGGAGGACCCATCCGCACGCATGGCGGTTACCATACGCTTGTGGTGCACTAGTGGATTGGTGGTATCCGAGAAACGGGGTTTGATGTCACCAGCTTCGGTGCACAAATCCGGGAGGAGTTTCTTTACCGGGATACTCACCAGCGTCTGACGATCGGGATAGAGGAACATGTTGCAGGCTGCCTCGTTCACTTCTTCGATAACTCCCTTCGTGTCAAACACGAAGAGCGGCTGAGGGCACAGGGTGAAAATGGCGTCCGTGAAGCACTTGGCATCCGCCAGCTCCAAACCGACCGACTCGTCCGTCATGGTGCCCATGAAAATTGTCTCCTCCTGGCCGGATTCGTCCTTGATCTCGTGTATCGTCAAGGAAGCGGGGAACAGAGTTCCGTCAAAGCGCTTAGCCGTTACACTGCTCGTTTTTCCAATCTTCCTCTTTATCCTGGTCTTCGCGTACGCTACCAGGTAACCGTCATGCTGCTCTCCCACGTCTGGTGGCATCAATATACTAACATTTTGGCCAATGAGGTGCTTTGCAGAGGGGTATCGGAATAGCATTGCGAAGGCTACGTTGCAAGATATGATCATGCCAAAGCGGCTAATGGTGATAATGGGCTGCGGATTGAGATCTAAATGAGCTCGGCTTACGCGCTGAGCCGCCTGCTGCTGCATTCCCTCGCTCAGATCCGTGAGATAAGCTATGAATGCCTTGGTCCGCTTTTCTACATCAAGCGTTATCTCGACCTCGTTCACCGCCAGTTCTACTGGGAAGACTTTACCATTCTTGGTCTTTGCTTGGGTCTGATAGATGCGGGCAGTGCCATAATCCTCCGTGAATTCAGGCACATCCTTTGCTTTCAGGATGTCGGAGACCACTTCGCTATCTTTGATAAAGCACTGAAAGTGTTTGCCAATGGCATCCTCTCGCTTCCACAAGAATTGCCTCTCTGCTGCGGAGTTGAAGCTCGTGATATTGCCTGCGAGATCAAACTCCAGCATCGGAATGGGAGAGAACTCCGCAATCTGCGTGTTCCGCATCCCCTTCACAGCAACAGCATTGTCTTCGCAGGTATCGCGGATAAGCACTAGATAGTATGGAGGTTTGGTGTGTACGACCTTGACCATCGCCTGCACAGGGATCGTTGTGGCGTCAAAGGTGATCGCATCGCACGCCACCATCTTGTCTACCGGTAGCGTAAAGCCAGTCCGCTCTCCCTGAGACAGCGCGGGATTAGGAAGGAATGTCTCGATGTTCTCGCCGACCAGTTCACCGCTGCGGTAGCGCAGCAGCCGCTCGGCAGCCTCGTTGCATTCGAATACTTTGCCATTTATATCGACGGCGACAATTGGCATATTGGGGTGGCTCAGAATGACCTCGTTGATCGCCTCTTGCCGGCTCATGCGAACCTCCTTGTCCACGTTTCGTAGGAAACCAATATATGATGGCTCGTTGTCATCATCCCGCACTTCCCGCACACGTAGCTCCACCGTGAAGAGCGAGCCATTCTTTCGTTTCCCTTGGAACTTTCTCGTGTTGTTCACTACGCTCCCAACCCCGGTTTCAGCGTAGCGCGACAGGTACGAGTCGTGTTTCTCCGCAATGTGCAGGGGCATTAATATTCCCAGGTTGCTGCCCAGCAGCTCTTCCAGCGTGTATCCAAACTCTAACAGCGCGGCGCGGTTCGCCTGAGTAATGATGCCCTTGCTACTGGCCACCACGAGCGGCGTGCGGTGATTCTCCGCCGCGATCTGCTCCAGACTTAGGTTATTTTCGAGGTCTCGAGTCTCCGCAAGCTCTCGGAAGAAGCCCACCAGCGCTGTGTTATTCGCACTCGACGTCTTTACCTCATGCAGCGAGGCGTACAGGGGGATCACACGCCCGTCCTTGTGCCTGCCGATCACGGTGCGGTCCACGATGGCGGACGCTCTCTTGCTCCACGTTGTGCGGTAGTTCTCCATGTACTCATCGTGGCGGTCTGCCACCGTCTCCGGCATCAGAACCTTACAGTTGTGGTCCAACACCTCCTTTGCCGTATATCCAAAGGTCTTCTCCGCAGCCTTGGAGAAGGATACAATGCGGCCATACATGTCGGTGCAGATGATGGGGGTGACAGATGTCTTAAGAATAGTGTCCGTGATGGCAATAGCCATCTCCAGCTCCTGGTCACCACTCAGATCTCTGGCGAAACCAATGTAGGTGGAAACGTCGTTGGTGTCGGAAATAGCCTTGATCATCAGCTCCACTGGGAATTCCGTGCCGTTCTTGCGAATAGCTCTAGACCGCGTTATGTTATCAATGGCGTGTTTCTTCTTGGTGCGGAGATACGTGGCGAGATACGTATCGTGCCGGTTTGCAATGTCCTCGGGCATTAGAATCTTAACGTTGGACTCGATGACTTCTGCGCTCGTCCGACCAAAGCATTCTTCTGCGGCGCGGTTGAAGCGCAAGACAGTTCCGAGGGAATCAATCGCAATCATGGGGAGCGTCATGTACTCTTGGACAAAACGGCTCAGCTGCTCGTTTCGAGATTTCTCAACAGTGTCGCTGATGTCCAGCGCGAAACCAATGAACGATCGTGTGCCATCGCGCAGCCTCACCTCATTCACGGAGAGGCGCATGGTAAAGTGCTCGTTGTTCTTTCGCCGGCCTTGAAGTTCTCGCTCACGGAAGATCTGCCGATTCACCGGTTTGGCTTCGTCGTACTTCTCCAGGAAGCTGCTATGCAGCTTTGCTATCCGGGTCGGCATAAGAATAGAAACATTATTGCCGAGCACTTCAGCTGACGCATACCCAAAGACTTCTTCAGCTGCACGGTTGAAGTGTGTTACAACGCCTTTAGTGTTGATAGCGATAGTCGGAATACCAATTTCATCTGTTGCAGATGATGCGTCGATTTGCTCGTCAAGCCCGTGAGCAATAAAGCTGCGCATCGCCGGAATACTCTCCTTCACATCCTCTGGAATCAATTTGACCAGCATACGGTAGCCAGCTTCCTCGATTGCGTAGTGACGGGCCTCAGGAATGAGCAGTACCGGAAACGTCACCACTGTAAGAATCATGAACAATATGACCAGGACAACCTGAACAATAAGAAACTTGTCTGTGGAGGAGCTCGATAAGTTGTACAGAATATGGCAAGCCTCGTCCAAACCTCGCAGAAGCTGCATGACGGAATCTCGCATGCTGGCTAGAAGAATCTTTGTGCTCGTGTAAGTGGGGTAGCGTGCAAGCTCCAGAATCTCCTGCATCCACATGGCCAAAGCGTTCTCTAAACCCTTAGAGAAGGTGTAATCTGTGGAGTTAAATTTATCATCCGTGAGGACCATGTCATCAAAACCGTAGCGGAACTGTTCCGACAGCTGCACGTTCTGACCCAGGAGATAATTGTCGAGCTCGGAGAACGTGTTGAAGATGTTATTTTCCCCGAACGAAATCTCCATTCGAATCCAGTCGAGCTGTGCGTAGTAAAACTCTATCTGGCTCTGCATTGACGGCTGTGGAATGTTTCCACTGTCCCACAGTTCTACGCTAATCATACTGGAAGCTACAAGATAGCCTCTGGCGTTAAGAAGATCCAGCTGGTTGGCCAGAGAGGAATGGTAGCTACGTGAGTAAATGCACACAGCAAAAATAGCTGTCAGTGTCAAGAACAATATAAGCATAAGCACACGCAGGCGGGTGGCAGCGAAAGTTTGATTTTTCGGACGCTTGAGGAGACTGTTGGCGCCATAGAAACTGGAGAGGTGCACTTGGAGCTGAACGAAAAGGAAGGCGATAAATGTTACCATAGAAAGTACCGAGCATGCGATGCACAGAAACATTAAAACTTGAATCGTCTTGGATTTGCTTTTGGCTGTGTCGTGGAACAACTCTGTGTACCGACGGAATTCGTCTTCCACCATCTCCCACATCCTATTGAGCATGTCGTGTATTCGCTTGTTGCTCAGAACATCTTTTGCCTTGAGATGCAGTTGAACATCTGGGAGCGCCTCATCTTGTGCTGTCGTGGTATATCGCAACGGATCATTGGGGTAGTCGACGCGCACAGTCATCGCATCCGGCTCCTTATCGAAGTCCCACGTGAAACCGTTAAGCTCTATCAGTGTCTGTCCATTGATCTTACCCACCATTGTCAGGGCGATTTTCTCGAACATTCGCAGGTGCTCCATAATATTGCTGAACTCCGCTCTTCTTTCTTCTGGGAGGGAGTCTCGGTACGATTCCCATGGGTTATCGAAGATGTAGTCAAAATAGTACATGGCGACGAGCAGGCTCGGTGTTCCAACCTGAAGTACGTAAATACTGGCATAGACTAACGGTGTGATGCAGTATTGAATGCTTTTGCTCTGTAGCTTCTGTGCAGAAATGTATTTCCAGCAATTATCCTCCAGTTTCACAAGATTCATGAAGCTGAAGGCCCCGAACAAGCATCCCGCGATCGAGAAAGCCAAGGAAATTGCCAGGAATGCAGCCACTACTCTGTTGATATCAGTCCCGTAGCGGCATACTAAAATGACACAGGTAATAATAATAAGAACCGCAGCGACGGCCTCGCAACACGTCACGGACATAATCAGACGCTTCCGCTGCAGGCCGCTAATGCACTGGTCCTTGTCTCTGGTGGCCGCCCGCACAGCGCTGTTGGTGGTGTTGATTAGATTATTGAGCATCTGGTAAAGTGGAGGGTTGTTGAGGGTCTCATCGGAGGCCAAGCCGACAACGACGCCAAGCGCCTGGTTACCAACGGCGTTGGAGAGATCCTTTGTGGGATCCGCAGGATCGAACTGCGATGTAGTGCTGGATGGGGTGCTGTAGAAGGAGGTTACAGATGGTACGAGAGCCTGATTGGCGTCCAGGTAGTTCGCCACCATAATAAGGCTCTCCACTTCCGCCTCTAATGGCCCGTAACTCAGAATCGACGGAATAACACGGCGAAACTTCTCCCAGTAGTCAAAGAGCGCCAGGTATGCCTCTGTTGTGCCAGATGCAAAGAATGAGCAGACAGCCATGGTGGTGAGGTAGATTTTGTTCTGTGAATCCTTATACAGTCGAATACGCTCGGCAACATTACTAACAGATAGCTCCTTGGTGTTTTCGGGCACGGACCAGACGCTCATGACAACGGAAGCGATGAGGAGGCCTGTGACAACACAGTAAATAAGAACCTCCACTGAGCGTGCGGAGCTGTAGAACGTCCTGGCACTGCTGACCTCCTCCTCCACTTCTCCAGAGTCACCCGCATTTGTCGACTTGGAAGTGTGTTTCTTCTTCTCCGAGCGTCGCAGCAGCGGTTTTGACTCATTATCACGAGGAGAATGTTTGTCTTCATCGTCGTCGCTAAGACCAGTGTTCTTCTCGCCTTTTGCATCTTCCTCGGAGAGCAGCTCACCCGCGGCTCGTGAGCCTGCGGCGTCTGTCCCCGCTTCCTCCTCTTCATCCTCTTCGTGTTCCTCCTCGCGCGGGTCTCCCACCTCCACTTCCTGCAGCTTCTCGTCGTCGTCACCCTGAGTCGCGTCGAACTTCTCAACCTTCTTCTTCGCCACATCTGCGATCTCATGGATCTTCTTTGGTGGAATGAGTGTCACTAAAGTAATAATCGTGCTTTTGAGCTTCTCCACTGGGCTCATCATGGAAGAGAGCTGCATGAACATAGAAAGGCCGAGAAGGCCGACGGCATAGATAAAGCAATACATCAGGAGGATGTTACGCTGCACCGATGTATGCCACTGCTTACAAATCTGAACGCTGGAATTGTACGCATTGGCTCCCCAGAAGCGCCCATTGACGTCGAACAGACTGGCCTTTACCGCCGCCACTTCCGTGAACGTGGTTTCTTGTGTAGAGGAGGACTTCAGATTGCTCCTGGCAATAACCCCCGCAATATCATTCAAGTGTGTAGCGTAATGAAACCCAAGACTCAAAAAAGAGTTAGTGATGTGCTGAATATCCGAACCGCTGTAAAAAGAGTCTACCACAAGCCGTCGAATGAAGAAGTCCTCTCGACTGGTAGACGACGCACGAGGCAAGCCGCCAGTAAGGTAGTCGTGGATGTACAGCATATCTTGAGAGATAGCAGAAATAGCATGCAGTCTGGTACCACTGTCCTCGAAGAGCTGCTGGGTCGTCCAGAACTGCATCGCAACCAGGTCTCCCTGCATTCGAAGCGTACGCGCCGTCGCACTCGTTTCGACGCACTGCATGGTTGCGTCGACCCAGTTGTGTGTGAAAAGAACCACAATGAGGAAAGCTGCCGCGGTGCAAAGGAGGAGAACTAAGTTCAAAATCTTCCACAATGTGTGAAGGTCAATTCGAAGCCCGCAAAAGATATTATTGTTCAGCACGGTACCACGATTCTTTTTCACCAGCTCGGCGTAGCTGTGCTGTGGGGCGCTCCACTGGAGGCTCCGAGCCCCCCGAACACTGTTTTGACGTTCCATTTCTTGAAGAGCAGAGTGGCGTAGCTTATCTGCGGTAGACGGTTCCATCATCACTTGCTCCAGGAAATCGGCGTACTTGAGCAGGAGTTCACGATCACAGTTTTGATGCTGGAGGGCCGCGAGAAACATTTCGTTCGTCGCCTTGCGTCGCTGTGCAATAGCGGAGAAGGAGGATTGAAGTTGGCTGCGGTCGTGCTGAGAAACGAGCTTGTGCCAGAACTGGTGCAGACGGATGAGAATGTCCTTGTGGGCGCGCTTGGCCTCTTCACAGCGATGCTGATATGCGCCGTCACGCATACCCACCTGCATTTTGAGATAGCTGAGCAAACGATACGCGCGGTATCTGGACGGAATGGACGATGCTATGGCGTTGGTGCGCTCGCATTGAATGAGCGCCACACTGGTCTTGCTTGTGTACTCACTAATCATGGCCGCAAAGGAGACGATAACGCTCACACTGTCGGGGAATCGATAGAGTGCCTTTACGTAGATCCGCGTCGCGAGATGCAGCATCTGTTTGGTCGGGTAATGCCCTGTGATCTTCTCCAACAGCGGGATGAACCTCGTTGATACCTCCACATCTGAGACAAAGTAAATGCGCGTCAAGTACGGAAACTCGAGACTCACCAACGCATGCCCTTCCCCAATCGCTCCGTCCGCAACATCATTGCACAGATCCATGGTGGATTGATAGGCCATGTCGTACTCGGGGAGGCCTTTGGGATAAATGAGGGTGTACCGCTCCGGAAACGGTGCCGCAGCATCCGTCACGCGGGGGAGAAAGTCCAGCAGCTCCCTGTTTATACGGAAGTCCCCTAGAAGCCAGCCAACCACCACCATCAGAGACCCCAGGGTCAGCAGGAGTAGGCCATCCACATCCATCTTCGCCAGCATACTTTCTTCGTAGAGGTCTGCTTGTCTGCGCTCTACACCACCTTGGCACGAGAAGAACACCACGACGCCAGCGATCGACACAATGAGGAACGCAATCGTAAACATGCGATTGGTCGTCTGGTGGATGAACGGCAAAAATATCACGTACGTTGCTGTCATGATTCCTGCCGACAGCGCAATATACATGGGAAGCCACATGTATGTAAGCGCCTCCCGCGTGGAGTTGGACAAGAACAGGTGAAATAGCATCACCGACAGAATCTTCCATGTAACGAAATACATATCGTTGACGTAATGCTTTCTGGCGAGCGGGTGGGGGCTGTTGTACCCCTCCAGGAACAGGGTCGACTCCGCCATGTACGCTGTTAAAGCCAGTAGCACGAAGCTGATCAGTGACACGACGAAGACGGGACTTGTAGAGGTTGAAAAGCACTTCGTAGTGGGGAAAGTCCACAGGTGTTCCTTGTAGCACACCATTTGAGAAAAAAACGACTGTGCTAAAGGAATGAAGAAGATCGTAGACGCGCCGTGAATGCAGAGGCGCAGGTACACAAATAGTTTGGTCCGGCGCATAGGCGGGCGTCTCGTAATAAGGATAATTGCCAGGATCACTACATAGAGCAGAACGTACAGCACGCCAAAGGCCCACATCACAACGTATCCCACCCAGGAAAGTTTTGCCCATGTGGCGTCCCAGAAAGGTAAATGGAAAGCGTATACGAAATAGGAGACGTAGTGCAGCGTCTCTCCGTGCTGTAGATGAGGATTCAGCACAAAACCTAAAAATTGGACGAACTGAATTATTAGTCCAGCGTACGACCAAATCTTGTGAAACCCTGACTCTAGCGCCAAAAAAATGGGGAAAATGGGGATGGATGTGGCGAAGAGGCGCACACCGAGCCGCGATCTCGACGAGGAGATCGTCCTCTGGCTCGAGGCCATACTATTCGTTTCAGACATGGTGACGAAATTCGGGTTTCGTGTACAGCGCTACCGCAGCCTGAAAGCTAGAGGAAATGGGATAACAAAAAATGTACTAAGGTAAAAAATAATAATAATAATTTGTTCTGTAAGAAAGGAAAACAAAAAAAAAAACGAAATGGAAAAAAAAAGAGGGAGAGTCGTACCCCCGGGCCCGCCAGTTTTATGTGTCGTTAACCTCCGTTTACTACCTCGGATGTGTCACGAAACAGTTATTAAGGATATAACAAAGGAGAAAGGATATATGGATGTAGCACAGTGTTTTCCTATTGGTATATGTTGCTATCCCCTTTATATTAGGGGAGAGGGACGAGGGGGGGGGGGGATATTTCTCTGCAATTCGCTTTGCACGTGCCCTTTTGAGACGAGAAAACTAGGGGCAGAAAACAGTGTTTTCGCAACACTTCGAATACCATCACGAAAAGAAGAAGAAGAGAGAAAGAAAAACAGTGTGTGTGCGTGCGTGTATGTATGTGTGTCAATCGTCTCGACAAGACGAATTCAATTGGATCTCAAGGATCTCGTTAGGGACGTTGCATCGCAGCGTAAATGGCGGTTGGATTCCTTTGTCTGGTGTGCTAATACCACACGCTGTGTCGTTCGTTCGGTGTTGGTTAGAATCATACCACAGCGACATTTCCCAAACGGGTGTAGGTCGTGCGAGCCTCTTTTAGGGCTCCCTCATCGTTTCCGCCGTAGTTGCACCATAGCAGCACATCTGTTACTCGTTGCTATCAATGTCTTTGATTGTCATGTCCACAACGTCCAACTGAACAATATCTGCACGGCACCCCAGCAGCGTGCCGAGGTTTGGCATTGTTCGTCCCATATCCCCGTGCACGAACTCCTTGATGTACGTTCCGGCCTGCGTCTCCAGGTCCAGGACGCTCCAGTGGGCGTTGATGGGCTGCAGACGCAAGGAATGCACCACCCGCTCCCTTGTGTGCAGCGAGCGGCGATGCAGCACTCGCAAGGGGGTTTTCTGCTGCAGCACCACGTCCCGCATGGCATGTAGCCGCTGCACAAGCGGGTCTTCATCGCCTTCCAAGGCGCGGCTCGTCCAAACGACACAGCGGTAGCGCTTCACTTTAGACTCTGAATGCCGCGCAAGTCGAACTGTCACGCTCGCATCTGTGAGACGAAGCTGGTTGATCTCCACGCATTCCATCTCACTTCGATTGATTCGCTCTGAGAGCACCTGGAGGTCAGCCTCCGTGAAGCGCTCGCGGGAGGGCGAGACAATCTCCAGCACAAACGGCCGGCCCGTCCCAAGCATGCGGACGTCCACGTCCTCCCTCCCAGCGCTGTGAAACTTGTACCGGCCAAACCCAAACACCTTTTCGGAAGCAAGGATGGAAGGATGGGCAGACACATCGACGGCCCTCGGCGCGTTCGTTGCGAGGCCGGCACCAGACCGCTGAGCGGTGATCCCACTGGGTGGGAACTGTGCTTCCTTCTCGAAAGAGGCAGCAAGGAGCCTCTCATCCAGCGCGGCCGGTCGCACGCCCTCCGGGAAGAAGTGGGGCAGCACTGGCGCCGCGATTACTTCTTGCAGCGAGAAGGTGCCAACTCGTTCCCCCGCACTGAACCACGGCGACTGAGACAGGTTTCTCGTCATCTTCCGGTAGTTGCCCAACAAAAAAATGTTGGCGTGGGAAATAGTGCAGGACATGGTGGACACTTCACGAGGTCCGTGGTCAGCCGGATACCCCTCGGTGTAGGGCGGGCCCCACCCGATCCGATGCAGGTACGGCTGCACGTACTCGTACAACACCCCATACTGAATCACACAGTCCCCACGGTTGCTACCGTATTCGGATGGCAAGCCCGAGTCCGTCACAACCGCCTCTGTCGGTGCGTGGGAGCACGAGATATCCATTATCACCCCCTCATTCTCCCCGCTGTACTCAAATGCCTGAGTAGTCCGAACTGGGTGCAGTTCTGTGTGCTCCTCTTTCCGTCGAATTTTTGCGGGCGAATCCACCCTACCCTCCAAAGCCTCGCGGTAGAGATAAATTCCTGGAACATCATCCGGGAGAAATGCGGTGGCTACCGTATCGTGCGGATGCCGGAGGTAGACCATGATCCGCGCCCGAAGGTCGCTGACGTAGAACTCTTTGAAGTTGCTCATCTCTTCTTGCACTGTGCTCTTTTCGGGAGGACGCTGGGTCCCCTGCTCCGCCTTTTGATGCGCTCCGCCGAAGTAGCGCGTCGACGCCATAAGCCATGTGAATGTATAGCTGCGGTGAACACTAATGTTAATGGAAATGGTCCGTGAGTCCGCAAAAGGACTGCGGCGGATAGACGCCGCCAGCAGGGGGCTGTACACCCGATCCATGAACTGGTACAATCCCAGGCAGGCGACGCACAGCCACGTCGTAAAGGCTGGGGGGCGGCGGAGCACCCTGTCGCCCATCACCACAGACTGGACAAGGCCTGAATCCTGCAGGTTAGCGCAGCACCGGCGGACACTTTCCTCCGTTTCGTGAACAATAAGGAAATCAGAGTGTGTCGTGTCGTCGATCAGAGGTTTTCCAGGCACGCACGTGGCGCGTTCTCGCACCTGCTGCTCAGTCGGTGGGGGTGGAAGTCTGTGGAGAATGGCCATGCGCAGCGCACACGGGTAGCACAGCACCTCCCGCCCAGCGTTGGCGGTCTGTCCTCCACTGTCCAATAGCGTCATTTGTGTAGGAGCGCGCACCCCTAGCAAACAAACAAATGCAGGCGTTATAAATATTGTTTGAGTAGGAGAGTAGAATTATTTTATGTTTTTGAGAAGAGAGGAGAGGAGGAGGACTAGAAAAAAAAATCAGAAGAGTCACTATTGGCTGCAGCTCGGTGCTTCCCCATTGGAAGTACTTCATAAGAGGTGGATGGCAGTACACAGAATGAAAGGCATGTTTTGATTGCGCTGGACCAGAGACAACGCGCTGGGCGAATAATTGTTCACTCATTGGTATCATTGACAATGTCTTTCTTGAGAAAGTAGTAGAAGTCCTCTTCGCATAACAATAAAAATAATAATAATCTGGTGTTGTTACAACAGCAATTTTTGAATCAGGATTTTTGAATCACTTTGTCCATTGCAGAGCACGAGTGCATGAACATATTAAAATTTTAACAGGTGGAAAAAAGTGCAGGGAAATGATGTTAGGCAGCGGAACCACAAACGAAACAGGCTGCTTGACAAAAAAAAAAATCAATCGACCTTACCTCTGTTAAATTGTGGAAGGTGAAGGCAGCAAGGATACTAGAAAAAAAATCATTATTGATAATAAAAAGTATTCGTTGAAATATATTTTAAAAAAAAGGGGATGAAAAACACTAAACGAAGGTACGCTGTTACCAGATTCCTTCATGTACAGCGGTACATGGGTTTCACCCGTACAACCGACCGAGTAATACACATCTGCCGTCAGCCCCCGTCCGAGGTGTCCGTGAGGGAAGCGAACTCAGACTCGGCCTCTGACCCTAGTACCGCCTCCGTCTCCGCCACCGTGACCACCCTCCCCAGAAATTCTTCCTTATGGAAGAAGAAGCAGTAGACCCAGCTGAGGAGTGTGGAGCCCGCTATGATGCTGGTGCTGATGATGACCGTCTGCATGTCTCCCACCATGGAGAGAACGGCGAGGGCCAACGACAGCAGCATAGAGAATAGGACCATGCTATTCAGCGTCCATCCCTGCAGGGGAACACGAAAAGGGCGTGGGAGATGAGGGTAGAGCGCCCGGCACCGCCAGAGCGCATAGTAAATTGCAGCGAGTCGAATACCGTAGAGTACCTGGTCTGCCTGGACAAGAGGACCGAAGTCGAAGAAGGAGCAGAAGACACCAGTCATCATGAAATTAAAGATGATGGCCCAGTGGTATGTGCCAAACCGCCGGTTCCTGGTGCACAACCATGTCCCTATCTTTCCTGGGATAGCCTCCGTGAGAGCCGTGCCGGCGATAAGCCGGCTGGTAGTGCAGAGGGATGAGAGGGTCAGCCCAAACCCAGAGAGAATACTGCCGATCAGGAGCACGATTTTTAGTGGCTCCCCTGCGGTGCGGTATGACACCGCAGTCCAGAAGCCAGTCGTCCACTCATCCAGATTGATAGGGCCGGACCAGGTGCTGGCCCCCACAAGGATAGGCGGAATGTATGTGAGCATAAAGAGAAAGATCAGAGGAACAAGGGCCCGAATCATCGTCTTTTGGGGGTTCTCCACTTCCTCCGCTAGCGCTCCTGCCTGCTCCAATCCGGATACGTTCCACGATACGGTAGCAATGAACAGAGTCCAATTGATGTTGGGTGGAACAAAGTCGATGGCCTCCGTGTTAAAGTACATTTTACTCTTGATCATGTGAATCACCAGCATAAGGAGAAACGGTGAAAGCGTTAGCACAGACAGGAGAACACTGGTGAGGCCCACCGCCTGCACCCCGAGGATGTTAAGGGTACACGAAATTGTAAGGATGCACAACCTCCAGCCGATCTGAGCGTAATTGGAGCACTGCATGGCGGAGCACACGTAATCCGAAAAGACGACCGGGTATAAAGCGTTGTCCACAAAAGTGTAAATGATAGATAGAATTACCATGTTTAGATAAACAGCCCGATGCATGCTTAGTTTTATCCAAATGAGAAATCCTGCGCTGGAGGGTATGCTGGAAGAAAGTTCCGCTACAGACAGTGAGATCGGAAGGCCCATGATAATGGGGAGAATCAGGATAGAAACAATCGAAAGCAGAGCTCCACCACCCATCACGGATTCCTCGATACCGTACGCCCCACCCGTCGTATACGAGTACATAAGACCAATGATCATGACTGTGGAGAGCACCTGACGGCGCTTTACTCCTGCGCGGTCTTCATTTTGGCTGCTGGCTGTATCTTCTGCGGCGTCAACCGGCTCGTCGTAATGATGGCTCTTTGGCGGATGCTCAAATCGCTGGAGCACTCGTTCTGTCAAGTATGGCACCGAGGTACCACGTTCTTCTCCTGGCTCATGGAGAAGCATTCCTAACGACTACGAGACAAAATGAATCGACAGACGAAGAGAGAGAGAGAGAGAAACAATAATTGTAAAGAGAGCTCTAAAAAAAAAAAGAAAAGAAAAAATAAAATTGCTTCAGCTTCTTCGATTACGCGCTGTGAGCAGTGCTGCCAGGGATACAAGAACTAATACGCGTTTGGAATCACTACTCAGGCTAGCTAGGACTACCTCCTGGCGCAATTGGACTATTTTGTGGCGTTTCTTCTCCTGCTTACCCACAAGTTTGGGACGTCGAGAAACAGGAAGCTGCCAGACATGAATCAAAACTAAAAGAAACCAAAGTAGCTGCACGCAACTTAACGTATGGTTCTTCTGAGTTCACTAACCTAAAATAACAAAATAAAAAATAATAAATAAAATAAACGTTGGTTAGGTGCTTCATTAGTTTAGCAACTATTTTTCCTCTTCCTTTTTTTTTGTTTGTTTGTTTGGTGTTGTTGCTTTGAAGAGTTCAGTTGTTAGACTTAAGGTAAAAAAAGTGAGAGAAAAGAAACGATAAAAAAATAACGATATATATATATAATATAATATATATATATATCAATAAAAATATCATTGTTCTCATATATTGTTAGCTGCGATCGAAATACCAACTGAAAATGCGCCGAGTATTCGAATCTGCCCTCATCACGGTAAGTGGAGCACTAAAATAGACGGCCTATCAACGCTTTCTGACAGTCAACTGGCTCATCAATACTCCCTGCAAGTCGTGGGGTTCACTTGGTTTGCAAGAAAGAATGGGCGAGGAGCTGGGAGCACGTGGGTCGTTTTGAAGGATCCTCCTGCAGACACGATAGCACAAACTCCCTGAATTCCTCGGAGTAGGACGCGTCGTCAAGGTCATTCAGCATTGGGCCAAACGAAGTAACCGTGGGGTCCGACGCCCCGACGCCGTAGTTCAGTGCTGGAGCAGGACCTTCAAAAGCTAAAAGGCCCCCGGCAGCATACTTTGCACGGTACCCATTGATGATCATACACGGGTTTGCTGCCTCGATACCTGTCCAGGGAAGATGTCCCGTCGCGATGTGGAACATGGTTATCCCAAAGGACCAGATATCATTTGCGGTGCTATCGCTCATTCCGAGGCAGCTTTCGGGAGACATGTAGATCGCAGTTCCAGGAAGATATAGTCTGGCAGAGCTGTCAAGTACTTGCTGCGGCGTGTGTTTTAGCTTCCACACGACCGTGTCCATAGAAGCCGCAAACCCAACAGAGGTCAAGTCAGCAACTTTGTAGATGCGTCGGCCGCTGCGGTCAAAGTGTTCCTCTTGGCACACTAGCAAGTTGTGCGGCTTGATGTCGTTATGAACAATTCCTATGAGATGAAAGTACTCAATTCCACTGAGCGCGTCCCGTGCAATGCGCCTAATTTCGCTCTCGTTCAACCGTTCTTCAGTTCTAAGCATATCCTTTACGGACCCGTCGAAGGCTCTCTCGTTTATCATCATGGAGTGCAGAACTGGTGGATTTCTGGAGTAGTCCAGCTCTTTAATTTCCATGTACAAGTTCTCGAGCAGGTGGTTGTGATGTGTGCTGATGCGAACGTCTAATAAGGTGCTCATGATCGCGACGGTCCGCAACGTGCATGGCATGACCATTTCTTTGCATGCTACCTCCCAGCGAAAGTTGTTCAAGTCCATGGGCTTCTCATCATCAAAATCTTCCACGAAAAGAACACCACTGTAAACAGTAGACAGTGATCCGCGTCCCAGGACCTCCGTGCGCTGAAGAAGTCTTATACTTTTTCCATTTATTTTCCCCAGTTCCATTTCTCTTTCTTCCGTGGCGCCTTGTCGCTCTGTCGCATCGGGTGAGTTGATGGCAACCGTATTGAGCGGCACGTCGCAGTCCTGTGAAGCGACCACATCGAGTTCATCCCCAGCTACATCAAACTTGAGGAACGCGAATGATGAGCTGAAATCAGGGTTAGTATGTGAGCCTGGGTATTCCCTGCTCACGGGGAGGGGAGAGTGCTCACTGGTGCCGCTGCTAGGAGATGGAGATGAAAAAGCATCGCAGTCAAGCACAGGCTTCTCCACCACTCCACACTGTTCGACGGAGTCCCTCACAGCCACAAACTTTCTTCGAGCCTCTTCAAAACTCCGATGTCGAAATTCTCCATACACCGTGTTGATTGGATACATAGTGTGTTGGCGGCTAAAAATGTTTGAGCTGTAAACAGAAAACTAATGCACTTTTGATACCCATAGCCATTCTCTGTTAATCCTCGAAATAAACAGGATAGCTTCTTCAGTCAAAAGCCAATAATAATAAATAAACAATATTTTTTTTTTAAAAAAAAAGGATGTGAAACAGATCGAGCACCTAAACATCAGCATCACACAGACAAGAAAAAATCGACAGTCAGTGCGTTCCCTACTTCACTATAACAAGCAAATGAGGAGTTGAACTCCGCGTGTTGTCATGCTGTGCTGTTTTCCGGCTAGAGGGTTTCTAACTATGCTACAACACTATTATCCTGCTTTCCCGTGCTACTACAGATTCCTATGGGATAAAGGTGGATACCGTTTCCCTTTCTCATCTAGTTCACCCAGCGGTGGCCCCCAGACATGTTCGGCACGGTCCAACCGTCTTGGTACTGCCAGAAATGATGCGGCACGCCAGCTGAGTTCCCAAAGAAGAAGTGCTTGGGCTTCCCTGGTGTTCCCTCCTTGATCAGTGGAAGGGGAAGTCCAAAAAGGAGATCAAAGGCTACGCATCCCACAAACAGACTCACAGCAGACCGCCAAAAGAGCCACTCGAATGGGATCTGGAACGGCCAGCCCAAGGCATACTTGGTCAGATAGAACCCTCCAGCAGTGGGGGCTGTGGCAATCTGCTTTGCATGCTCACGGTACGGGAAAGTACGTTTCGGGACTCCATGTGGGTACAAATCCTTGACGTGGAATCCACTGCGTATTAATGTGCTTCGGCTCAGCATTGTTGTAGTACTAATAAATTTTTACTGTGTCTTCTACTACTGGACAGCAGGGACGGTATTGTCTTTGTTTATCTTTCTATACCCAGAAGCGACTCAATGATAACAGCTAGAAAAGGCTCAAGAATAGAACAGAAAAAGAACAGAAGGAAGTACATATTACCGAACGAGAAAAAAAAATAGTTGCTCATTATTGTCCCCTTTCTTAGCCTAATCAGGTATTCTTCTTGGAAACGTTGTTTTCTTTCTTCCTTGTGCGCGCTCACTAGTCACTCATTTCAAATGAGGCTGCAACTAGAGACTAGAAGGGAAGCTCCATTTTTACATGTGGCCGATCGTGATAATTCTCATTCCTCTTTCTTTGCTTGTTCTGCTGCCTTTCTGGACTTCTTATGCTCCAATTCTTTCTTGCGCAGTGCGACAACCTTCTTTATCGTCTCTAAATCTTCTATTGGGGGTGCATCACCGTCTGCCACCATGCCGGGACGACTTTGAATGATTTCATCTGTATACTTGAAGTACTCTGCTGCCTTCACCAGATCATCCTTTAGAAGATAACAGACACCAAGGTTCAACACTACACTAACATCTGCTAGAAGCTTGTTGGTCGTTTCCGGATTGGGAAGCAATCCAGTTAAGTCCTTAATGGCCATCTCTAGCCTAACATTAATGCCTTCCTGTCTCTTTTTCTCGATCATTTTGTTCTTGATTTCTTCTTCAATGTCCTGCAGGGAGGGTAGATGCTTCTCGTCCGAGCCATCATCTAACACTTTCACAGCGCAAGGGTTGTCGCAGAACTCATCTACAGAGAACCGGGTGCGAGTGTTCAACTCTACCCATCGTAGAGCTGCACATCCACGGCGAAATTGCGCCGTTGTGTAGTCCTCTTTCACGCGAAGCGCAGAAGTATAGGCCTCTACCGCTAGATCCATCTCACCTTGATCTTCATACACCTTTCCAAGATTGCATATCGCATAATAGTTGGCTTCATTCAGGCGAATGGCGGTTTGGAAGTCCCCCACGCATTTATGATACTCTGCCTTCTTCATTCGCAGCCCAGGAACACGAGCAATTAGATAGCACAGTCCTCTCATGTTGTACGCATGATCGTTATTCGGTTCGAACTCAATAATAGAGGAATAATCTTCCATCGCGTGCGGCAGGTCTCTCAATGCTTGATAGCAGGACGCACGCCCTTCCAAGGCCTGGACGTACACGGGTTGAAGATCCAAGGCGTGCGAATATTGCGCAATGGCTTCTTCGTACTGGCCCTGTCCCCTATGGCACTCCGCTTGATAAAAGAAAGCAGGTGGATGGCTATTGTAAATTGCTATCGCGGCATCGAGGCAAGCTTTTGCCTTCACGTAGTTGGGTTCTGCATTTCTCCCTACGGGCTCAAGAAAAGCTCTAGCTTCTTCGCATTTCTCTTTGCAATTTCTTATCTGCTCTTCGAGTGCCTTGCGTTCTCTCCGTTCCTGCGCCTTTTTGGATTTAGACGAGGACTTTTTATCCTTTTTCCCCATTCGCACGGGTTGTATGGCGACCCTAGTACTTCCAGAGCGAAGACCGCACATACATAGAACAGTAAAGAAATGGGAGAAAGTAGATCATCAAGCATGTACATCATTATTCTAGTTGAAAATGTCATTAAGGGGTAGCGCTGTTAAGCTACCACAGTCAGAATCTTCAGCAATTCAGCCCCACAATCTCACTGCCTTCTTAACTTTGTGTTGGCCAAGTTAGAGTCGTTAGAGAGATAAAGAAACGATCTAAAGCAGCACAATCTAGAGCGATAGAAAAAAAAGAAAAAATAATGACCATAGATTAGTTTTAATTGTGTAGCTGTAAACAGAAAGAAATGAAAGCGAGGGGGCTAGAGTAAGTCGAATAATGATTAATCATTGTTACTACCCTTAGCGAAACCCCCTCGCCAATTCACCCATAGAGACTAATTATTGAGTAGGTAAAAGTATATCATTGTCCTTCTTGAAAGCAAATACGCGCAGTGATCGTAAATACTCTTTCTCTTCTGAGGTTTGACTCCGTGTCCAAGAAGGATCGCTGTCGATGAGCTCCCTAAATGACTGCCAACTCTCGGGAATTGCTTTAAGGTTAAATGAATCTGCGACTGCCACAAGGTAGTCCGTGGGAACCACATTCATTTCTCGAGAAGGCTGGCCATCGCGTGCCAACGCGAAAACATTTCCTATGCGTGGGACAGCACTATCCTTCCACTCTACTGAAAACAACTGTTAGAGAATTTCTTGCCCTTGTGGTACATAGCCCCAGCGTCAACAAACATCCCTAGAAACAACCCTCCAGGCACTAAGGCATTTGCTACTCTGGCAATAAAGTGTCGGCTTTGTTCCTCGTTGATGAAGGCGTGGTGAAGACCAGTGAAACAAGTGATAGTCTGAAACAGCCGTGGGTGTACTTGGCTCAATTCATCGACCCACACCCTTTCAGAAAACGCGTCAGCACAGAGATAGTCATAATGTCCCCCCTCTGGCATGTCCACTGAGCGATGGGATTTCAGTGCCATAACCTCATTCTTATTTTTGTCGATTCCTATATAATGCATCGTTTTATTCCGCATCCATTTTCGTGGAACTGCGCCTCCACAGCAGAGCTCAAGGACGTCATTTGTGGGTCCCCGCCGGTTAACAAAGTCGACCAAAAGAGATATGCAGCGGGAAGTGACTTGTTGGGTGAATGAGGCATGCGGTGGTGGTGGGACATGATACCCAATCTCAGCCACTTTGTTGGTAGAGGAGAATTCTTGACGGCAGTTCTCGCAGTAGAAGCGATTACTGCTCTTGTCTAAAGTCCCAACAACAAGCGTACGACAGCACAAGACGCAATCTCCATGGCCCGTTGCTCTCCAGCATTCCAAGCACATGTAACTCCCGTTTGAGTCATGCTGGCCATTATCGTGTACCTGTTGGCACCGTTTGCATACATACTGTGACGCGTCGACAACGGTCATGAGTTCATTCTTGCTAAGACCTCCAGAATGCACAAGTTCTTCGATCTGTTGGTAAGAAGATGGAACCACTCCAGAGCTGCAAACATTGAGTATATCCCACCAATGGGTGCCGTCATCTGCGATGTGCAACAGGCATTCCACTACTTTAGTTTCTCTTAGGGTCGTAAAAGATTCTACAGCGCATTCGGAGTACTCCTCGTTGTAGCTCACCAGCTTACCGTTTGCATCCAAGCAGCTCAATAACACCCGCAAGATGTTGTCTGCAGTTATTATTTTGCTTGCCTCAAACTTTGCAGTGATGGAGTTCGGTGGGATCCAAACAAATATTTTGCTTTTTTCGCTAGTGCACTTAAGCTGGAGACCTAATGAACAGCATCCTGCTTGTTTGCGGATCAAGCTCCGCACATTTTCCATTGGTGAGTAATCAGATCTCAAAATAGCCACACGAAGTGGAGTGGTGTGGGGCCACGTACTCTGTTCGTCCATTTCTATTTGAGTTGCGAAGCTCCATCTTTCTGAAAATGGGCAATTTGACACATCAGAGTGGTTAAACTTGAGGACATCTTCAATAATTATCCGAACCTCAAACATATCATAGGGTGTAGAGGAAAGGGTGGCGACAAAGAGGCATCCGGGAGGTACGTACGTTGCCCCACCGAAACAACAGGGAAGACCAAAAATGCTGCCTGATTTGATATCGATGCCAAAGACTTTCCCTCTGGGTTCTGTCCCCACTAAAATTTTCCTTCCAATGTACCTTCTGCAGGCTAAGAAATGGCCGGCAGCAATTTGTTGAGCTGCCTCTTTCGCTTTTTGTCTGGTGAGCAATACCTTCTTCTGTCCTTTTAACTTCCCATCTGCAACAAAAGTAGCATATAATTCTCCTGCTTTTCCAATGAGTGACGATTCCATAGGAATAGTGATATAAGCTGGAATATCTCCTAATACAACCCGAGAGATGCTGATCGGCAATGCGTAATTAGGAAAATCCAATGACTTCGAGACAAAAAACGATTCGGTTCTATTTGACGTCAAGAGTTTCTCAACTCCAGGAGCAACATCAGCTGAGTCAAACGAAACTCCTAGAAAAAATGCCAAGGATCGATTACACATGGTACCAATGAAACGGAAAACGTCTCCTATTGGAACAATGCTGCGGCGCTGTTTGTCCGCGATGACTTGCACATGAATATGAAAGATAGAAACTCTCGTATCCACCGATCCGTTTCGTAAAAAGTTCAAAAAATCATCTTCCAAGTTTATCAAACTTTCGTGCGTCGCTTTCATATCGTGGGGGATATATTTCACAACTTTTGTGTTGAACTTCTTTATTATAATTCCGCTCTTGGCCTACTGTAGCGACAACTGCTAATGTTGCTTGAGGGGAAGCAACAAACGGAATGATAGACTTGACTAAAAATTGCTGTTCAAATGGCATTTTAGACAGCTTAGAAAAGCTATTTATTTGACCTAGGAGCTGCTGCTCAGTGCCACGATCACAAGTAACAAAAAATAAGTGTTTGTCGGCCAGTTTTCCCATACGCGTATCAGCGGAAATGTTATGTCGAACGTATCCAATTCCTGTCACTGCGTCAATTCCGTTAAAACAAGAGAAAGAAGTGCACCATGTCTCGCAGAGAAAGTTAATTATCTCGGTAGACTTTTCATCTACTTCTAGGGGAATCAGCACACCACTGCAAGAAGAATAGGAGGAGCTAATCTCAGGTGTTGACAGATTCACTCGAGAAATAAAAAAACCTCTCGTAATAATCGATCGCTGTAGCGATTGGAATGTCTTTTTCACGAAGCCATGAATGTGATCAATTCCTAAAGGAACAAAAGGTTCGCACACAAGATTTATACCTGTTTTAAGGAAGTCAGACACAGTCTTAAAGGAGGAGCTTCTCTGCTCTCTGGGAATCGGGTAATTAATTGTATATGGAAAAAAGGATGTTAGTGGAACAACCCCTTGAGCACTATTCTTCGGAATAAAATCAGCGGCACCAATGTTTAGCATTTTCCTTTTTCTTTATAGGAAGCAAAAATACCAAGTGTCCTTAAAAGGAAAAATGGAAAAAGAAATTGACAGGGTACCCTTGGATCGCTTCTCTCCCTATTGTTACCAGCTAAAAGGAATACAAGTCAAATGAGAAAAAAGTATATAATAAGAATAAGAATAATGAAGAATAGAGAAGAAAAGGAAACAACGTTTCTTATCAACACATATTGAAGCCAAGCGCATAATGCACAAAATCAAACTTATCGCGAACGACTGTTACATCATCATTTTTAGTAGTAGAATTGTAAATCTAACTGTCTATCCATATTATTCCTTTCTGATGGGATGGCGATAAACGAAAAAACAGGTAGATGACAATGTGTTAAGGAAAACCGGGAGGAGAGTTCAAGGGTAAGCTGGCACAAACCATTTTTCCAGCGCTGTTGACGTAGCGCGGATCCCAAGAGTACAATAATTTCAGTAAGAATAACACTAGCAGCAAAAATCAATGGTTATATATACATTATGAATAAAATTTTATCGATTTTATCGATTTAAATTGCATTAATTTATTTTGTTCTTTATTATTCTTATTGTCATTGTTATTAGCACCGAAGGTCCGCATTCATTTGTATACCATGTAAACCGTTCAACATCCACATTGTTAATAACACTTATTAGTTGACATTATTATTTTGTCGTATTGTTTATTTATGAACATTCATTGGATGCAATTATATATTTAATAATAATAATAATAATAATAATAATAATAATAATAATAATAATAATTTACAATAATTAATATTATTGGATAATATTCATCAAACATGTTTGACTAAATTCCCCAGGAACATCTTTTCCATTTCCCAATAAAAATATCTAATTATTGTATTTTACTATATTTGACACTAATAAAATAAAACTTGATCACATAATTTTCACTGCTCTTTAAAAATGAGAAATGATAATGACAGCAATAGTAATAATACTAATAAATAAGTAGTAAAGAATCATTTTTCTGCTTATGTTCAGTTCGAACGGGTAGAAATAACATCACTCAAAAAACTAAACTTAGTAGAAATTATTTTTGTAATTTTCATTTCGTTCTTGTTCTTCGTCCACATACTTCAGCTATTTTGGGACCGTTATTTTATATGGTTCAATGGGGAGGAAAAAAAAAAGAAAGAAAGAAAGAAAGAAAGAAAAACAGAAAAGAATCGATGGCATCAACATAAAATTGAAAAGTATGGCCTAAGGCAATATATGCATCAAATAATATATATATATATATATATAGATATATATATAGATATAGATATAGATATTTTTATATATTTCAATTATTTCGAGGTAACAATATCCATTGATTTTCTGTTTAATGACTCTTTAATAATTTTCTTTTTTTTTTCTCCTATTTTGAAAGATTCTAATCTAATAGTGTGTTTTTAACAACCAACGGTATTCGATAGAATATAATACTCAACAAAAAGAAACAAAAGAAATTACATTGTTGATGTCTCTAAAATATGTGTTAAGATAAAATTGTATACACAGAGAGAGAAGCAGCTCTCAATCACAAAATATTATTTCTAATATAATAACAATGAGAGACGAAGAAGAAAGAAAGAAATAATGTTTTATGAATAAATGCAGCTACTGTATTTATTGCAAATATTATTTGAACACGAGCAGAAATAAAGTCCAATTAATCTTATTTTTATTAAATCATATTAATATCATATTATTATTAATAATAATAAAAGATTATTTTTTTTATAGTTATTATTATTATTATTACTATTGTCACTATTATTACTGTTATTATTAATGTTGTTATTGTTTTTTTTCTCTAATAATATCGTCAAAAACAATAGTAATATAGTAATAATAATAATAATAATAATAATAATAATAATAATCAACCAATCATAATCATTGAATAACAAATTATAATAATAATAATAATAATAATTAATAACCATACCATAAATAAGTTTAACCTAAAGAAAGTTTCTACAAAGGTTTATGACCACCAATCCACCAAGAAGAATTTATTCATGGTAAAATAACCACAAATAATACCTAACTTCGGAGATATTATTAACAATTATTCACTATTCATAATAATAGTAATTTAAAATTTCAGTCTTTTTTTCATTCTTTTCTATCAGTGGTAAAAATAATAATAATAATAATAATAAAATAAAGAGAAACTGCATCCACTCGACATGGCGCTGATAAAACTAATAGCGATCAAAAACTAAATGTGCCCCAAAATATTTCCCTTTCAAAAATTAACAGATACTCAGCAGGAATAAATAAAAAAAAATCTTTAAAGTTGACGAAAAGCAACCAAAAAAAGCAAAAAAAAAAATACACAAAAAGATAAACATAACAAAAACACACTATAAAAAGTATAATTAATTACCAAAAGTAAAAAATGAAGTTAAGTGATGATATAAAAAATAAAGCATCAGAAACACCCATTGCTGAAACTGTGTCCTTTCTTGGTGGCGCGGTTGTTGGGTTTCAGGGTCTCCGTGTGATTCTTTTCGTTCGCTCTTTCCCATCCTTCCATGCGGTATTTCAAAAGAAAAGCGGCGGCCGCTGTGGCAAATGTTTGTGTCCGTAGAGCAACCCAGGGGCATACTTCGCTTTGGCTACGCTTTTCTATCGGAGAGACTCTCCGAAAATCGCACTGGCTGGAGGAAGGCCGAAATATGAGAGCGGCTTGGTGAGCCGCCAGATGATGAAAGCGAGGGCCCCAGCAGCAACCAATCGCCACGGCCGGGTGGAGACTTTTTTTTGTCCCGGCGGAGATCGCAGACCGAGGTGGCGACCATGCAAGTAAGCAACGCCTTTTTAGTAGGAATGGTAAGCAGGCACCGACGGAATGGTACCTCAGGGTACTTACTTCGTGACCATGGCCTTCTGTTTGCGATCCATCCTATGGCAAGGGCCCTCTGCGCCAGTGATGGTCTTATATGCGGGGTTTATGGCGCAGAGTAAAGCAAGAGAAACAAAAGATAGACACGTCAGCCTGGCTGGAGATATAATCCAAACAGCTGGGTGGGGTATATAGTTAATGAGGCCGCAGTCAAAGGGAGGACTCCTTCCAGTAGGCATGAAGAGCCCTGATTAGTTGCGCCTGTGCCTTCGTTACTTCCGAGAGTTCGTGGCTTCGCTCCTTGGTTTCTTCGTGGCACTTTCCTCATTACGTTTTCTGGGTTTTGTTTCAGCTTTGTTACCGGTGGTATTTCCTGCGTTTGATTTCTTTTCATGTGGTGTCGGATTCTGGAAAGGTAGAAAGTGAGAGCTGTGAAAAATACGAGTTTGGTCGGGGTGCCTTGGAGTTTGGGGACGGGTGATGTCGTTGCTATTCATGTGTGTCCTTGTTTCCTTTTTTTTTTTTTGTCCCTGTCTTTGTGCGGGAGAGATCGCAGACCGAGGTGGCGACCGTGCAAGTAAGCAACGCGTGTGTAGTAGGAATGGTACCTCAGGGTACTTCGTGACCATGGCCTTCTGTTTGCGATTCATCCTATGGCAAGGGCCCTCTGCGCCAGTGATGGTCGTGTATGTGGGGTATATGGCGCAGGATAAAGGAAGAGAAACGAAAGATAGACACGTCAGCCTGGCTGGAGATATAATCCAAACGACCGTCAGTCTCCGCAGTGGGGTCCAACAGTCCCACATTCTCACTACGGAGAGGAGCATCGCCAACGTGGGGTTGTACTTTCCGGAAGGGTTCAGAGAATACCCTAGACGAGGCCCCAAGAGCACGGCACCCCAGACGCCAAGGCGCAGAGACACACCGCACAGGAGTCGCGCCACAGACACACCGAGCCGCAGATAGGGACTGTGGCCGAACGAGGCTGCTTCAGGAAGAGCCTGAGCAGTATTTAAACGAGAACGGCAGCCCGGCCGGGGGTCCGGCAGTCTGCCCACGCAGCTGGCACATCTACAGCCAGAAACCCCCACACGTGAACGGAGCAGCGTGGGAGAGCACCACGTTGCCAGTACGCCTGCACCACATCCGCTGCCTCCGCAGCCTGAAGAACATGCCGACAGAGCTGCTGAACACCAGCATCGCGTCGGCCGTTCTGGAGATCGTTCGCCGAGACGCGCGCCAGAGGAGCCAGCGACGATGGCAAAGGTACGCCGCCATGGCCGGCGCGCTCCGGACCTGCCGCTGTACACAACGGAGAGCAGAGGGTGAACCTGTCGGAGTTCCCCGAGTGGAGGGCCGCCCAGAAGACGGTCAAGAGGTTGGAGCGCGAGTCGGACACGAACGAGCCTGCACCGATCACATTCGTGCAGTACGAGAAGGCAGTTCGGGAGCTCCGCACCAGCAACCCGAGGGCCGCCCTGTACTTGTCCATGATGGGCGCTAGCCGCGAGCGGGAGACGTCGGGGCGCTGAGGAAGAAGGACGTGACGCTGAGCGACCAGCCCGCCAGGACGGAACCCACTCCCTAGGTATCGTGCAGAAGTTCGGGAAGGGAACGAGGTTCCGAGGAACGTACTGGCCAGCTTCAACCCTGGTCAGGAGGAAGCCGCAGAGCTCAAGCGGCGGATGAACGCCCGCAGCATGGGCCAGAAGCTCTTCCCATTCGAGGAAGAGACGGAGCTACGGACTGCGGTCCGCAAGGCGCTCCAGCGCCAGAACCGAAGAGCGCACTGCCGTCAGTGCGCAAAGGCGCGATACGCCACCTGGCCGCGCAAAGGGTGTCCGAGGAGGACCTGATGCGGCTGACCGGCCACAAGAGAGTGGAGACCCTCCACCGGTATATCGGACATGGCCTCCCAATAACGAAGGAGGCCGTAGCCGCGCAGGACAGCGCCGCCCGAGTCCACCACCCGCGCCGAGGACATAGGCACGCGAGCCCCGTCCACCAAACAGCTCGGTTTGGACGAAGGTCTTCTGTATCTGGAGATTCAGAGGATGAAGGGGACCTGAACCCCGTACCCCCACCAACCAACAAGAAGCATTGGCCGCTACATCTGAAGAGTAACACACCAGTAGACGCTGATGCTGTTTTCGCTATGCCGAGCACGAAGGCAGAAACGAAACAATTCTAAGCGACGCGTGGCGCTACATGCGGGCCGGCACATTTGAGGGCCTGCAGACATCACGTACGTTGAAGTCGACGCAACTATCCCAGAGCGACATCGATGAAGCAGTGCGCATGGGTAAGTTCGAGCGCTGCGACGAATCAGAGATCAGAGGGGCGCGACTACCGTACGGGTGGCATGGCGTGAACGTGTTCGCCGTTCCCGAACTCAGGGGCGAAGGAGGCTCATCACAGAGCCGCTTTTGAATGCTGCCGTTAACCGGAAGGTGATACCGAATGTGTCGTATCCTTCCCGTTTGGCCCGGAGACAATCGCTGCGGTGCTGCAAGTACATGCTGCAGATTGATTTCGAGGCTTTCTACGACGCCATTCAATACCCCAGGCGCTACGGAACAAATTCGTGTTTGGGAAGAGGAACGCATATTACCGCTTATGCACCCTTCCTACTGGAGCTCGGTGGAGCGTGGCTGTTGGCCAAGCAGTCACGTGGACCATCGTGGACATTGATACGCCGGTCGTGATTCACACGATGATCGACAACATCATGATCGCGGCAAAGGAGGGAGGCCGAGTTCGTGAGCGCTGTCCGGCGCATTGTGGACCGGATCCGGGAGGCGAATCTGATGACCTCCCCCGACCGCGAGTCTTTGTCGCAGGCAACCGATGCCCAGATATTGGCGATTGGATGTGAACCCAACACATTCATTGGCGAAGAGTATGCGTGGAATGGGCAGGAGAGACTGATCCGAAACTCGGTCAAGACGGTGGCGAAGCAGGTCTGGCGCTCAAGGCGCAGAGCTTTACGTGCCGTTCTTTTGTCTCCTGGTCTCCCTCATTCTGTATGCCCTTCACGACGAAAATAAACCCAGCCAAGGCGTTCACCCTGCTGAGGGCGTATCGAGGAGTATACCGCACAGTGGTGGGGGGCAAGGATTGGGACGGACCGCTAGGGTACCTGGACCAAAAAGTGTACGCGAAGATGTTGGAGATTGGCCAGACCCTGTGCCTCAACAGCTGGTGGCAGATCGCCGACGTTGTGCAGCCCACGTACGAGGATGCGGACTACGACTATATCGTGGTGACGGACGCGTCTTTTGCCGGATGGGGGGCGTATGTGCACAGGACGTGTGACGATGTAGTAGTCGGCTACCAGCAGAAGTGGGAGAAGGAGGACAGGCGGATCAACGCCCCATACGCGCCTATAAAACAGGCATACGGTTTTCAATGCTCAGCATTCCGCTCATGCTGAGCCACGAGCTGTAGAGCTGGTATTGCGTCAAATCATGCGAGAGGACGAACCCAGCGGAGCGAAGGTGGCGGTCATCACCGACCACGAGGCCATTGTGCACGCGCAACGAAGAAGCAACGGATTCGGTGGCATTGGCAGAGGGTACGCACTCAACAAGCTGTTCGAGTACGTATATGACCTATGGTATCACCGCGCCATCGAGGTCACGTTCTTTTTTCTAAGCGGGAAGGCTAATCCGGCAGATATCAAGGAGCTTTGGGGGAGATCCAAACGACTTTGGAGTGTTCAAGTTCCCTGCACCGTACACTCGGCTCCACGCTGCACAGCACCTACTGCCCGGTGTGCGAAGACCTGCCTTTCAAGGCAACAAGGTCAAAGAAGGACTATTAAGCGCTCTGGGGTTTGCGAGACCACAGAAATCTGAACTATTCTATTGCCGTGACGTCCGAGAACTGGATATGATGAACGATTCTCCGCCGAGAGCGTGCAAGTCAGTTTCCCCTTTTCCCTCCTCTTTGTTACTCCGTAGGTTCACACACACGTAGGCGTAGGATATTTCAGTAATGCGGTGCGCGACCAGGTAGGCCACCTACCAGCCAGCGCATTCGTCTTCTCCCTACCTGCCTATCTAGTGTAGTGGCATTAAACCTACTGTTTTGTATACAAAGAAGTACAGGAATGCCACCGGTAAACTAACTTGCTTTGCTAGAATATTATATAGATTTCACTTGGTCTCTTATATACTCCATTAACAATCACAAGATGTCATCTGATATGCATCGACTGTCTTCTGATTCTGCTGATATGTCTCTTCACACGACGACGTCAACAACCCTTTCTTCTCTTCACTCATCGTTGTTGACTACCTATAGTGCGGTACCTTTAGTTTGTTGCTTTCCAACTTTCAAAAAAAAAAAAAAAAAAAAGTGACAGGTGCCGTGCATTGTGTGGTTGAGTGCAATGGTAGTTTTTTGTGTGGGTGAAGTAGAGAGTGGTTAGTTGGATTATTGTACTGAGTGTTTTTCGCACTTCTCGACTGGTACACATTGAGGGCTTCTCATTTTTGTTCTGAGTTGCCAATAATTTATTCGTTTATTTTACTTTGTATTTTTACTGTCTTTTTCTTTTTTCCTGCATATGTGTTGTGTTCAAATATTCTTTCGACATTACTCTGATACCGTCATCTGGGTCGAAGGTCATTTTATTACATCCTTATGCTATTATATGTTCGTATATGCGTATATATGTGTATGTATGTGTTTTTATTATACTTTCTTTTCTCTTTACTTTTAAACGCACTGGCCTTTCATGGTGTGGTGTTTTCCCCTCCCCCCTGTGATACGATATTGCATTTGGTTAACATCCACTAGTTCTTCGTAATTCCTACGGCACTAGCAGTATTTACAATCTGCACATTTCTTGCCCCTCAACAACGTTTCTTCTTCTCAGCAGTAACATTCCCTGTGGCTTGTGGCTTGCTTATACACAGGGCAGAGAGGATTTACGCATCAGAACGCTGAAGAATCCAATATGGGATATAAGTAGGTTAGGATTTCTTCTTGTGGAAATATATGTGAGTTAACCCATTATAAAGACTTTTTATTTTCGTTCATTATTTTGTTTTACTACTTTGTTATTTTCATTTTTGTTTTCTTTAAGTGAACTTTGGAGCGATATTCTCCGTGCACCACCGTGCTATTATTTTGAGAGTGCGTTTTCATTTTCTTCCGAGAGAGGTTTACGAGTAACGAGTAGAGTAAGCCAAACAACTAGCACAGCCAGAACAGCTGATACCCTTGTCCAAGTACGCAGTCTGTTTAAAATTTGTACCGGCATGCTAACAATAGAGTTGTCGTTGTAATACTAAGACCCGATAACATGAAGTTCCTGGTGCTCTTCACCCCAAAATGCACCCAACCAATAAGCTGAATGAATTGTAACCCCTCTGAATGGGGTTTGCGAGACCACAGAAATCTGAACTATTGCCGTGACGTCCGAGAACTGGATATGATGAACGATTCTCCGCCGAGCGTGCAAGTCAGTTTCCTTTTCCCTCCTCTTTGTTACTCCGTAGGTTCCACACACGTAGGCAATAGGATATTTCAGTAATGCGGTGCGCGACCAGGTAGGCCACCTACCAGCCAGCGCATTCGTCTTCTCCCTACCAAGCAGCCGATCACGCCGGAGAGTGTGTGGATGAAGCTCCCATCAATTGTCGCGTTCCGTAAGCTGGACCTGGCGGCCCGCCGGAAGTTCAAGGACTACCAGCACGGGGTCTGGGGAGATGCGGCCGTGGCCGTCAAACAGATCCGGCAAGCGAGGACCTCTGACCCCGAAACGTCGTGGTCGCGCTCGACGGCAAGAACGCTTACAACGCGGTAAGCCGTCGTAAGATACTCGAGGCGACGTTCGCCGACGAACACCTCCGGAGGATCTGGGGCATCTCGTGCCTCGCCCTCGGCACCCAGGCGTCCTCCATGTCTACGATGGGGACACCGCAGCGGTCAAGCTGGAGTCCACGGCAGGGGTCCGCCAGGATGGTACTCGGGCCAGTGCTGTTTGCACAAAGGGCTACACGAGGTGCTACGCCCCATCATGGACCGCCACCCCAGGTGAAGCTCGTCGCGTATCTCGACGACATCACCCTGGTGGGTCGCGATGCGGACGTTCAGGACGCCCTCGATGCTCTGCATCCAGCGCTTCGTAGTTTCGGCTATGGGGTGAACGCTCAAGAGCGTCGCGATCCAGCGGCCCGAGGCCCAACAGCTCTTCGTCGGAGGCGAAGCGATTCCCGTGGAAATGGGGGTCGCAAAGATACTGGGAGCAGCGTTGAGTGTCGACGACGCGGAGGTGGACATCACGCCGTGGTTGTTACAGAGGGTCAAGAAACAGGACCCGTTCTTCGACTTCCTGGCGGGACAGGGCTTGTCTGCACAGTCGAAGCTCATCCTGCTGCGTGCCTCGGGGCTCCCTCGCATGCAGCACCTCCTCCGCGCGACCCCCAGCACCTCCTCCGCCGCCCTCTGCTTCGACGACAAGGTCGAAGAGACACTCCTGCGCGTGCTCCAGGTCCCGTCCCTCCCAGACACGGCAAAGCGCTGAGGAATTGCCCCGCCACGGTGGCCTAGGGCTGCGGCGGCAGGCCGAGATCGCCTGCTACGCACGTGACGGCGTAGGCCAGAAGGGCGACCAGCACAACACCACGATGAAAGCGGACAAGGACAAGGTTACCTCCTCAATACACTCCTCACGGAGCCTGCGAGGAACCTCGTACGAGTCCACAAGAACCCTGGTGCGAACCGAGTGCTGCCGACCCTAAGGTCGAAATATCAGACGATGCATTCAGGTTCTATCTGAAACACCGCCTGCAGATCGAGGCCTTCCCTGGCAACAAGTGTGTCTGCGGTGCGCCAGCGACAAATGCCCACGTCCACACGTGCAGCCAGCCATCATCGAAAGCGAGACTTCACCGCCACGACGAGCTAGCGAAGGTTGTGGCGCACTGGGCGCAAGTCTGGGCTTCGAGGTCCACGGAGCCAGCAGCCTCCACATCGAACGCGACGAGGATCGACGTCCTCATCACCACGTACGGCCGAGTATTCGGGACGGACGTGCGGGTCACTTACCCGGGGCCACGCGCCAGCGGTTCCGGGCAAGGGGCCATGAACGCCGCCTTCGACGAGAAGATGAGGAAGTACGGCGCCACCATGGAGCGCCAAGGGGTCCTGTTCACTTTTTTTTTCTTTTTTTTTTTTTTTTTGTGTCCCTGTCTGTTGGGAGATCGCAGACCGAGGTGGCGACCGTGCAAGTAAGTAACGCGTGTGTGGTAGGAACCTCAGGGTACTTACTTCGTGACCATGGCCTTCTGTTTGCGATTCATCCTATGGCAAGGGCCCTCTGCGCCAGTGATGGTCTTATATGTGGGGTATATGGCGCAGAGTAAAGGAAGAGAAACGAAAGATAGACACGTCAGCCTGGCTGGAGATATAATCCAAACAGCTGGGTGGGGTATACAGTTAATGAGGCCGCAGTCATAGGGAGGACTCCTTCCAGTAGGCATGAACAGCCCCGATTAGTTGCGCCTGTGCCTTCGTTACTTCCGAGAGTTTGTTGCTTCGCTCCTTGGTTTCTTCACGGCACTTTCTTCATTGCGTTTTCTGGGTTTTGTTTCAGCTTTGTTACCGGTGGGATTTCCTGCGTTTGATTTCTTTTCATGTGGTGTCGGATTCTGGAAAGGTAGAAAGTGAGAGCTGTGAAAACTACGAGTTTGGTCGGGATGCCTTGGAGTCGGGGGACGGGTGATGTCGTTGCTATTCATGTGTGCCCTTGTTTCCTTGTGGCAAGAGGTTTGGTGACGTTTTCGTATGGTGTTTCTTTTCTTTCGGTTCTTTCTCTTCCTCCAGGGCGTTCTTTCACAACAAGATGGCCTTATGTTATATAGATTTGAAAAAGTTATTGATATGTGGGAGAGATGTATAAAAGTTGTGTATAGGTGTGTTGCGGTTGTGGCTGGCACTGCCTCATGGACTCCTCAAGTGTTAGGATGAAGCTCCCATCAATTGTCGCGTTTCGTAAGCTGGACCTGGCGGCCCGCCGGAAGTTCAAGGACTACCAACACGGGGTCTGGGGAGATGCGGCCGTGGCCGTCAAACAGATCCGGAAAGCGAGGACCTCTGACCCCCGAAACGTGGTGGTCGCGCTCGACGGCAAGAACGCTTACAACGCGGTAAGCCGTCGTAAGATACTCGAGGCGACGTTCGCCGACGAACACCTCCGGAGGATCTGGGGCATCTCGTGCCTCGCCCTCGGCACCCAGGCGTCCTCCATGTCACCACGATGGGGACACCGCAGCGGTCAAGCTGGAGTCCACGGCAGGGGTCCGCCAGGGGATGGTACTCGGGCCAGTGCTTTTTGCACAAGGGCTACACGAGGTGCTACGCCCCATCATGGACCGCCACCCCCAGGTGAAGCTCGTCGCGTATCTCGACGACATCACCCTGGTGGGTCGCGATGCGGACGTTCAGGACGCCCTCGATGCTCTACACAGCGCTTCGTAGTTTCGGCTATGGGGTGAACGCGCTCAAGAGCGTCGCGATCCAGCGGCCCGAGGCCCAACAGCTCTTCGTCGGAGGCGAAGCGATTCCCGGGAAATGGGGTCGCAAAGATACTGGGAGCAGCGTTCAGTGTCGACGACGCGGAGGTGGACATCACGCCGTGGTTGTTGCAGAGGGTCAAGAAACAGGACCATCACTGGCGCAGAGGGCCCTTGCCATAGGATGAATCGCAAACAGAAGGCCATGGTCACGAAGTAAGTACCCGAGGCATTTACAATATGCATCGTCGCCTGTCTGCGATCTTCCCGCAAAGACAGGGATAAAAAAAAAAAAAAAAAAAAAAAAACAGGACCCGTTCTTCGACTTCCTGGCGGGACAGGGCTTGAGGATCGACGTCCTCATCACCACGTACGGGCGAGTATTCGGGACGGACGTGCGGGTCACTTACCCGGGCCACGCGCCAGCGGTTCGGGCAAGCAAGGCGAAGGCCGCCTTCGACGAGAAGATGAGGAAGTACGGCGCCACCATGGAGCGCCAAGGGTCCTGTTCACTTTTTTTTCTTTTTTTTTTTTTTTTTTGTGTGTGTGTCCCTGTCTTTGTGTAGATCGCAGACCGAGGTGGCGACCGTGCAAGTAACGCGTGTGTGGTAGGAACCTCAGGGTACTTACTTCGTGACCATGGCCTTCTGTTTGCGATTCATCCTATGGCAAGGGCCCTCTGCGCCAGTGATGGTCGTATATGTGGGGTATATGGCGCAGGATAAAGGAAGCGAAAAACGAAAGATAGACACGTCAGCCTGGCTGGAGATATAATCCAAACAGCTGGGTGATATATAGTTAATGAGGCCGCAGTCAAAGGGAGGACTCCTTCCAGTAGGCATGAAGAGCCCTGATTAGTTGCGCCTGTGCCTTCGTTACTTCCGAGAGTTCGTTGCGTCGTTCCTTGGTTTCTTCGTGGCACTTTCCTCATTACGTTTTCTGGGTTTTGTTTCAGCTTTGTTACCGGTGGGATTTCCTGCGTTTAATTTGTTTTCATCGGTTCGAGAACGGCGAACACGTTCACGCCATGCCACCCGTACGGTAGTCGGGCTCCTCTGATCTCTGATTCGTCGCAGCGCTCGAACTTACCCACAAAAGGAAGCACCATACCATGACCGCGTTCGCAACTCTTTCTTTGGTGGACGTGTCGCACGACCCGACAGTGTCTTCCTTCACTGCGGGTCATCGGCGGTATGGCCCTGGGTGGTGAGCCTAGGCAATGGCATTCCTCCTGGTGATTGGCCGTCTCTCTGGGGTGTCGTCAGATTCCGGTGGCACCTGCTCCCTTCCGTCGGGATGAGATACGGAGGGGCCGCTGGCACGAGTGTGCGTCTCGTCCGTCGGATGTGGGGCCGCCAGATCCTCTACCGCCGCATCAAGGATGTCGCAGAACCGGGCCTGCAGGATCCTTCGTGCATCGCGTTCCTCCTCCTCTAGTCTGTCCGCCTCTTCGAACCGCACCCTGACCCCGGGGATGGGTGGGTATGGAGTTGCGATGGGTAGCGTTGGCTGCGCACTGCTGAGTTCGGCTGACTCGCCTTGGCCCACCGCCTCCTCCCCTGGGCCGTTTTGTTGGGGTGTTTGGTGTGTCCCATCGCCAAGGAAGGGATCCAGCGGGTCGTTGCCTTCCTCTTGTCCGTCGGAACGGCCGATGGAGAGTGGCGTCGCACCCCTGTGTCCTCCAGCGGAGGGGAGGGAAGCATGAAGAGGCTTCGCTCCTCTCCACCGGGCCTGGGATCGTGTGTTGTGCTGCGGGGGTCTCTGGGTGGTCGCGAGGGTGGGCTGTCCTTTTCAGCGGTGGGCATCGACTGCGACCCTGGTTCTTCGGATGAGGAAGGTTCGGGAGGGTGTGCGCCCACGCCTTCCGATCGCCGTCCCGTACGTGGTTTGGTGTCCGCGAGTTTCCCATGCCATCTTGGGCTCTTCCGGCCAAGGTACTCCTTGGCGTGGAGTCGCGTGGGGCCACAAACTGGGCGGCGGGAGGGGGACAATCCTCTTCACAGCGGGATGGTCGCCAGTGGGCCGGCGCTGCTGCAGAGAAGCCATCCATCAAGCTCCGTATAAGGTCGAGGATCTGCTCCTCCCATGAATGGCGCTGAGAGCGTTCTGCTCGGAAGAGTTCCTCGTGCGTTTCGATTTTGGCCGTCGCCGCCATTCTGGTATAGTGAGATGGGGAGAAGGTGTGGAGGCTGACAGGGGTGCAGGGTTACCGTATATAACAAAGTTGGGTGCAGGGTGTGCTCGCAGCTGCGCGCACAGCGTACAGGAAAGAAGGAAAGCAAGAAAGGAAAGAAAAGAAAAGAAGAAATAGAAATAGAGAAGGAAAAGGAAAGAAAGAAGAAAAAAGGAACACTCGCAGCCACGTCGCTGCCCGAGCCCCTTTTCTTTCTTTCTTTTTTTTTTTTTTAAATTAGATCTTTTGCCTGCGAGACAAAAGATCTCTCTCTCTACTAAAGAATAAAGAAAACAAATAGAAAGAAGAAGAAGTTGCGAGCTCCGGAGCGAGGGTTTCTGCGACGGGTGTTGCGAGGGAGCCACGGCTCTCACTCTTCTTTCTATCCTCCACTATACTACTTTTTATTTGTGTTTGGTTTCTTTTTGTGTGTGTGGTTTTGTGTTTGCTTTTCGTTATGTTTGTTTTTAGTTATGTGTTGTTTCGAAGTACAGTAAGTGTTTCTTTTATTTCTTTTTTCTTTTTTATTAGATCTTTCACCTGCAAGACAAAAGATCTCTCTCTCTACAATAAAGTACAGAAACTGTAACAATAATAGCGTTAGATACTCGCTCAGCAAGCTTTTCGACTATGTCCATGGCCTGAAGTGCCGCAACGGTATCGGGGTCGCCTTCTTCCAGATCAGCGGTCCATCCAATCCGGCTGATGCACTATCACGTGTCTTTGGGGGTGAAGCGAGAGGAGGCCAAATCGTGCGCAAGCCAGCAGCTACGACTTGTCTTCCCTCTCTTCGTTACACTTCGTCCCCGGTGTGTGAGGGCCTCCCCTTCAAGGCGAACAGGCGCGGCTGAGGCCCGATGTGCATAGAAGCATACTCGCTGTGGGGTGAATCTAGACCACAGAAAATGAATAGAGGTTCTTGCCGTTTCCGGACTTGATTCCCACGGATACTTGGCTCAGAGAGAAGGCTGGCTCCTTATGTTTTCTTTACTCCCTCTTTCTCCCTTTTCCTAGGGTACAGGTAAGTCTAGGCAAGGGGCTCTTTCCCAAATGTGATGCGCTATACGCATGCGAAGGCGCTGCCTCATCACATTCGTCTTGTCCCTTCCTACTTCCTAGGTCCTCGAGACATTCTTCTTTCCCAAAGAAAAACACCCCGCCTAAACGCCAGCGATATACACACGCACAGCATTCATCACACGCTTTTGCACTGGGCGCCAGGAAAGGGTTCTGTGGTTACCGAAAGTAGTTTTTACTTCATCACTTCATCGTTGGGCGTGTAGCTCAGTGGTAGAGCGCCCGTTTCGCATACGGGAGGCCTAGGGTTCAATCCCCTACTCGTCCACTTTTTCACCCTTCAATTAATTAGGGTATCATTCATCATTATCATTAATTTCTTTAAAGTCTTTATTTTTGTGGCATTTCGTGATCAATGATGTGTATGATGAAAAACAAACTAGGGTTCTATTCCTGAGTTTGGTTGAGGGAAACGAAGTATTACAATGTCTCAGGAACGATACGTTTCTCTTGTTTTCTTGTGTTGTCTACTTGTGCTGCTAAGATGGTTTTCTATCACCTTTTCTCCTTGTTTCCGATAACCCATAGCCTCTAGCCTCAAGATCTTCAGCCTCCAGCTGCAGAGTCCAAAAAAAAAACTTACCGAAGAAAACTAGGGTTACCGAAGAAAACTAGGGTTAACGAAGTGAAAAAGTGGACGAGTAGGGGATTGAACCCTAGGCCTCCCGTATGCGAAACGGGCGCTCTACCACTGAGCTACACGCCCAACGAACGATGTTAAATATGTTTCACTAAAAACTGTAGATGTGCTAGACGAAAATGCGCCGTCCGGGAATCGAACCCGGGTCAATACCTTGGGAGGGTACCATCATGCCACTAGACCAACGGCGCCGTGACATTGTTTTACATCCGGAAGCATATTTTCTCTAATATTTTCGCGATGCGGGGAGGGCCCTTTTGCTCTTCCCTAGCCTGAGCAGCGCTCTCCTGAGCGCCGCAAGGAGAAATCCTGGAAGAAGGCTGTTCGTTTGTGTTGCATTTGTCTCTGCGGTGCTTTTTGGCCCCACGGCGAGCTTTTTATTCCGCTTCTCTCAAAAAAGAAACGAAACGAACAGGTACTCTTCTATGTCTACCGACAATTGAGATAACAGCTGACAATTGAGACAGCAGCTTACCGTTTCGTTCGCCACCCAGGGCTCCAACAAGGCATTTCGGAAATAGAGAAGCCAGAGAGAGAAAGAAGAACACAGAATACAGCAAGTGCGTTCGACAGATCGAAAAAAGGCTCGTATCTAGATCGGTTTCCTCTCCGTGTTACATAACTGTTCTATACGATTATTATTATTATTATTATTATTATTTTTAAAGAATTTCCTTAGCATGATGTTATTCGTGTGTACCTTCTTTTAAGTATTACTAACTTCTTTCAGTTCTCAGCAATTTGGACAACAAACTTACCAAAAAAGTTACGTGACAATTCCTGGCGAAGAGATTCTGACGCTCGCAAAGCACTAGCAACTGCTTCTCTCACCGGTGGATGCGCTTGCATTAGTTTTTGAATTGTAATTGATCCACTTTGATCAGTGCAAATTGTCTTCAGATTAGCTGTTAGTTTCGCAATGAGAGATTCCACACCACGTTGGTCCAGAGAGGAGACTAATGAACAGAGAATATGCTGTGTTCCCTTTTCCATGCACAGAGGAACGAATTGTCTAGTCAGCTCGTTGCGAAGATCACTATTTGCAGGAATGATTTTCTCAATGAGAAAGCGACCGTTAACGTGCACCGCAAGTGCCTTGGAGTTGTTCTTCAAAGCGCTGCAAATTAATGTGTGAGTCGACGCATCGACGCAATCCAACAGCGAATAAACAACATGGGAGGCATAATTGTCTCTGCACAGTCCCATGAAATACTTTTGATCTTTTACAACCTTCTTTGCATAGACAGATGCCGCTGCCGAGCCGATTTCTTTGTAGTATCGCTGCACTACCAAGTTACCAATTGGATGGAAAATCAAATCGTCCTGACTCTGCTCAATAGACCTCTTTAAAAGAGCAGCTGCCTGAATGCTGGAGTCTTTAACGATCGGCATGATCGAGCGAATGGCAAGGCTACCGTTGCTACAGAAGAGAAGGTCATTGATAGTGTTGCGATTAATAATATAGTCAGCTGTCCTCTGGAGAGCTCCAGGGGAAATATGAAGTGCAGTTTCTGCAAGGGTGCATACAACGTGAACACCTACCGTACTAGTAATCAGCGCCGGAATGCTGGAGGACAACAATCGCAGAATCGCATTAAACGCGTCTGCGCCTATGGAGCCGCCGTACTGTGTTAAAGTGATGATCTTTTGCACTACGAAATTCGCCCGCTTGTCCAAAGCTAACTGATTGAGTTCATCACCGATACGCTCGAGAATGGCTGAAGTGAGGGAAGCCACTTCCTCTTCACTCACTTTGCCGTTTTCAAACGTGAAGAGATCTCGAAGAAATGCTGAACCACGCTTCGAGTTCATTAAAGCACTGATGTCAAGGTACTTGAAGAAAATAGCTCGAGTACGTGTGTTGATGAGTTGACGCATCACACGACTTGCAACAGGATCCTCAATGAGAGTGGCAATTCGTTGAGCAATATCTTCTTCAGAGTTTCCTTTGTAAGCTTTTTCGAGAGAAAGAGTTTCACTTAGCCATTTGCTCGTATCCTCATGCTGGTTCTTCAAGAGGTTGGCGATCGTTGTGGAAGTATGGTTGTTCCGAAGAAGGACAACAAGATCTTCTTCCGAGGAGACCTGATGTTGAAACACGGAGAGAACTCTCTGCCGTATGTTCTCAGAACCGTGAAAAGAGAGGGCACTCATTAAGCGACACGCGATATGATTTTTGGACAGGTTTTCATTCTCTTCGAATTCTTCAATCAAAGCTCGAGCCAATTCATCAAATTTCTTACTTCCTACCGCTTTCAACGCGGTGAGAAGAGTATACAGGGTACGCTGGCCATACTCATTCTGCATAACGTCCACAAAAATAGTTTCCACATCACTCTCACTATCATTTTCATCGTCCGCTTCATCCTCGTTAGCAGCCACTTTCTGCAGCTGAATCATTTTATCTGCGATCTTCTCTAGCTCAGAAATATTGACAGCTTCCTCTCGGCTTCTTTTTCGGGACGCTTCTGGTAATTCGACATCGTTAATACCGGCGTAGCTCCTAATTAAAGCACACAAGTCACGACTCGGTGCCGCTATCCGGCACGCTTGGCCAATCTGCTCTTTAAGTAGCTGAGAGTCCTCCGTTCCCGGGAGAGCCTTGCGCCTCGTCACCATTTTCACTTTACGTCCATCCGTGTCCTCCGCCAACCTTTTGCTACGCTCCGTGGCGGATCGCTGAGCCCTCTTTTTGCTTTTCACACGCGTATCGAATTTACGTGACTTCGAAACCGCTGCAACTCGACCCATTATACCTACTTCAGAGCCAAGTGGAGAAAAAAGAAGAGAAGAATCAACACCACTTTGAGGTGACCATACAAAGAGGAGAGAAACGAAGAACATATTATAATAGGAAAACAAACATACAACAATGACACACAATTGCATCAGACAGTTGCAGAAAAATGTAGCTGTTCAACACCATTTTTTTTTGTGATATTCTGATGAGCTGTAAGTCCATAAACTTAAATGTGATCCTAGCTCATTCGTCGTACACTGATACACCTGTACACGCATACTACAGGCTCAGCAGACAAGCGGCGACATGCCCTAGAAGCAGCACTAGGCCTTTCTCGCTATTATCCTCTCCGATAAATTGATCCACCCTGCCATTCACCAGGTGGCGTAATTTGCTCCACAGGTTGAATTCTGCCGACAGGAATGGCCGAACGCTTTCGGCCCAGTTGCGCAGGAGGATCTTCTCCCCTGCCAGAGGGCATGGGGCTTCAACAACATCATCAGCGCCAAAACAGTGCAGTAGAAAATTTACCCACCCTTGTATAAAAACGCTCTTTGGAGAAGATCGCTGTGATGCCTGTAACAGAACCAGGGGCAAGACTGCTTCATTGAGAATAGTAATCCAAGCAGAAACCTTTTGTAAAACTCTGGCTCCCGAAGAATTTGAGAAACCAAAATCAGGATCATCAATCAGCTGCATGTGCTTTTTAACCTGTAAAAAGACTTGGTGGGCCCTGCTGTCCGAGGCCACGTAACGCTCCTCCCCAGCATCGACATCTACATACGGGTAATTGGAGAGGAGCTGCAGACAACGGACCTCCTCAATGCTAGCCCCTGGAGAGGGAAAACTCAGTAAGGGAAGCAATGGTGCCGCAGTTTCTTCATCCGAATGTGGGATCGTGCTGTTCCACTCCCGTTCTAGTAAACACATTAGCAACAGAGTTGCTTGCAATGAGAGAGGATCGGCTAGTGACGAAGAAGGGAACAACTCACGCGAGCGGAGCTCCATCTTGGTTCTGCAGAAGACATAGAGAATCGCCCACTCCAGTGGCTTTCCCTCCCATAGCCGAATTTCCACCACCACTCGGTTTCCCTCACGATGGACTTCGCTCTGCTTTTTTAGCGCCTCCATCTCATCTGCAATGCTCAAACTACTATGACACAAGGGGTCTAGAGCGTAAGGAATAAGATACTGCAGACCTTCCAGATCATAATCCGAAATACCGGAGTATTTATTGGACGTGACGTGGCTGCTGAAAGTGTCCCGCTCGCGAATTAGTAAGAGTTGCTCCACGCAGAAGCGTCGAATGAACTGGTACATACAATTTTCATGGCACATGGAGGATTGCTTCATCAGCTTTGCTGTGGTGTCCACTACGCGTGACTCGATCCATTCACGTACTGGACCGTAAGACACTTTTTCGATCGACATGAAGGCGAGGTACCACTGAACCTGAGTTCCTCCCTGTGGAGTTACAGTTAAAGAATGCTAGAAAAACGAATATCAATACAAATAAAAACAAAAAGAATGGAACCGCTTCATGAGAGGACACTAATTTGCAGAACCACAGATTCCGGGCAAGCATCAACCGTAATAAGAGAACCATTTTCATTCGGTGGGGTGCTGGTTTCTAAACCAAGAATGGATCCATCTGTGAGAAAGATCCAAGGCCAGAACGTAAAAGAAGATCTTCAAGGACGAACTTTTCGTCTTTATCTATATTCTGCTGTAGAAGTTTCTATGATATGTAAGCACAGGAGCATCCATCCGTTCGGCGCATGTTACAGAAACCAGCCCTTCCCTCCTCGAATGGCTTTTACAGTACCAAAACGAGGGATTCCGTGTTCGGTTAACGTGGAGAACTTTACTGTAACGTACAAACCCGTGAGGGTTCCGTTTTTACCCTCTTGAGCCTCCTTCAAGTGCCGTAATAGCTCTACTTGCTTCTTCATACTCAATTTAGGAAGCGTTACGCTAAAAGTATGACCGTTGCTGGCTAGGCACTGAAGCCCGAAGAATGAGACCTTCGAGCTGTTCTTTATGCCATTAACCCCCGAAGTTTTGATCTTGTCGCCCGCCCCAAGGTCCGAAACATCGATCTGCGCCAGCTGGCGGGTGCGGGGGTTTGAAGATGGTTCCTTAAAAAGCGGACGCAAAACAGGAAATTCATCGTCCTTGTACAAAAGCAGCTTCACGGCAGTTGGAGAGCGCCGCGGGAGTCGCTTGGCGCGTGTTACTGCTGAGACAATCAGTTGCTCATCGCCGGATACCTCCTTTGATCTTCTAGTCCCATTAAGGCTCGCACGCGGAGACCTGCCGAATTTTTCAATGGAGATTGGGCAGCGACGGGTGGGGCCAGTTCGCAAGCTCCCTTTTTTCCTATCCACAATGCCGGATTTCACGATCTTCGCAACTGTCCCTGCACGCTTTTCACGCATCGCGTATACGTTGAGAGGAGTGCGGATGACGGCCCCTTCAAAACCCCGTCGAATGTATTTCTTCAGAAAATGATCCTGCGCATCTTTGAGAGACTCGCATAAACTATATGGAATTATTTTTACGTATCTCCCCCCTTGATACACAACGCTTGAATCACCTGCCACGTTTCTCGATTTTTTTTTCTTTTCCAGCGCAGAACCCTCCGCGATGTACCACGGACAAAAAGCACTCACAAGTATTTTTGACTCCATCGTACACCGGAGTAGCGAGCCGAAAAAACTCAACGCCCGCAGACGGAGTGAAAAAGGTGTGACGTTGGGAATGATGTGAAGCGTTCGAATGTCATTGATTTGATGCTCTCGGAGGCACCGCTGCTGAATGCGCCACAGCTCTGTTTTCACAGCGTTGAGATGGTGCCCTCCATTTCCTTTGCGACCTTTAGGTGGTTGGATCGCTGTCGGCGAGTAGGAGGCAACGTCAAACAAGCAGTACAGCGGAAGTGATGGGACGTGCTGCAGGATGTCCTTCGCTGTGGGGTTTTGGAGCTTGCCTCGCAATCGGTGAACTAGAGAGGCCACCGCTAAGAAGCCAGTCATGAATCTCGCTGATGGGTCGACACACTCCCCGTGCTTTTGACTATGGGCCTTCCTTTCGGTCCGTTCCTTGTGAAGATACAGCTCGCCGTCCACCACGAGAAACGGATCACCGGCGACAGCCCGGAGAAGATGCAGCTCCTGCTCTAACCACTGCATCCCCCAAATGGGTCGCCCGTGGCGGGAGAAGCAAGTTTTGAGCTGCTGATTGTACGACGTCACCGCAGCATCGGCGTCTAAACCAAGAGGTGCTAATGTTGCTGTGGGGTCCACATAGGAGACCACCCGGACACCGTCATGCTTAGGAGAAATAAAGAAGTAACCATTACGAAACGCTTCGATTCCTTCCTCTCTTCCGAGCGGCACTTCACGCTGCAGGTGCCCATTCAGAAAGTCTAACGTCGTCAGCGCCATGGGCTCAAAGGGAAGCGCTGCACATCTGCGACACGTCCAGCGCAGCATGGCGGAGGAAGAACTACAAAAACTAAACAATTTTGCTTCTCTTTGACTTACCCCCACACTCATATAGAAATCAAACAGCAATAATAAAAAAAAGTAATAAACAGAAGTATTGAACAAGATAGCGAGACACCCACAAGCATGCAGTTACGGATCGAATCAGAAGAGCAATAATAAAATGCATTCCATGGAGGAAATTAACTCGCTACCGTAGTGGGCATCAAAAAACAACAAAAAGGATTTTACTTGGTTGTACGTGAATGACAGAACAAAGCATACCTACGCATATACTTGTATAACTTTTTAGGAGCGCAAACACCCATAAAAAAACAACACAAACATTATGATACACTCTCCTTTTCTCTTGTGACAGCAGACATACCTCAACGTCATTCCCTACGGCTGTTTGTTGTTCCCTTTAAACTACAATTGAAAGAAAACAAACAAACAGAATAAATAATAATCATAACAATACACTTCTTGGCTGGATCTTACCAGAAGCCAGCAAGCATTTTTCTACGTTTTCCCTCTTCTTTCCCCCGCCTTCTTTTCTGCTATCTTATTTTCAGTATTCACTTTGGATTATCGAAGGGGGGGATGATGAAATAAATAAAATAAACAAAATAGGGATGCCTCTCGCTGAAGTGAAAACAAAACTAAAAGATAATGTTCTGTCGGCATTACCTCGACACAGATTGAAACGACTTGCTAGTATTCTCCCTCTGCCTAGAACGTTTCGTCGATCTCCCTCCTCAGCACCTACGGAGCACCTTCATTTCTGTGAATCGTGAAAATATATACACCTGACGGAACAGGTGTCGTACGGAATGTGAATTCTTCCTTGGTTTGAATAATAGACACGTGATGCTCTCCCTCAACCAGTATGTTCTCTGCAGAGCGGATGAAATTTGTGATACTCGAGCCAATGACCTTCTTCTTATTGAGTTTCATGGTGGTGGCCGCCGATGTCGAGCAGGTGAGAACCTTGCCATTGTTGGATACGATCAAGACAGGAACCGGATAGAGGGAAAGAAGAGCGCTGGACACCTTTTCGGCGTTGCTCTGGTGCTCCTCGTTCGTAAGGTCAATGACAAAACCGAAAAATTCTTTACCACGTGGCGTTTGAACATCATCGATACGAACCCCGATGGGGACACCCGATCCATCCTTGCGCTTCGCCATCACACGGCGCATCTGGCCGATGCGGAAGGAGTTGTTCTCCTTTCCGTCGCGGAGATAATCATCCATGCTCTTCTTGTGGTCGTCCTTGATCTCTTGGGACATAAGAATGCCAATGTTCTGGCCCAGTAGCTCACTTGGCGAATAGCCAAAGATGCGGGCCGCCTCATCGTTTGCGTACACAATGATGTCGTCGACATCGTTCACCACCACGCCGATGGTCGGGAGCGCCTCGAGAGACTTCCGTAGAAGACGCTTCTGCTGGTCTTCCTGTGTGATAAAGCTGTGCAGCAAAAAGGCGTAGCTGATTTCATCTCCTTGAGTGGAGATCTCCTTGATCCCCACGGAGCAGTACAGGGACTCACCGGTCCGCAGTCGTCCTTCCAGAAGCCTCCCGGAGAGGTCGTTGCGGTCCTGCGGAAGGTTCTTCTCCACGAACTCTGGAAAGTTGTCGATAGCTGGGAAGACCCGTTGAATCTGCCGGCCAGCCAGCGTCTGGTCACTCATGTAGTTAAAGAAGCGAGATGCCGAAGTCGTAGCATCCTTGATGACGCCGTCTGCTCCCACGTGGAGCACCGCCATCTTCTCCATGGTGGCAATCACCTCCGTCAGCGTGTACTCCTTCTTGAGTTCCGCTGCTTCTTCCAAACTAGATGCGAACACGTACATCGACGTCTTTCCATGACTGCGGTACACGCCGACCAGCAGTTCAACAGGGATCTCCTTCCCGTCCTTCCGACGAATCTTGGTGTATATCGTGGAGCTCTTATTCATGTCCTCCGTACCTAGCGCGTACTGGTCGAACTTGCGTGCCACATCTGGCGTAAGAAGTATCTTGACAGTGTTCCGAAGCAGTTCATCCTTGGTGTACATGACAAGCTCCGAGAAGGCATCGTTAACAATTTCGATCATACCAGCGGCAGACATAACAACGAACGGGTTGCCGAAGGACATCATCGCCACTTTACTAAGCTGTCCAGCGAGGCTGTCTGCCAGCTCGGACGTCGTGTCACGCATGAGGGACACGAAGAGTCGCTCTCGGGAGGATCCGCCCTCGGCCTCGTACATGGTGATCTCGATAGAGATGAGATTTCCGTCCTTCCGCTTTCCAATAACGCGTGGAAGTGACAAGGGTGCCGTACGAAGAGCAGGGTCTGCTTCCTGCATCTTTGCAATCCAGGAGCCACAGTTCCGCGTGTCTACTAGAACCGCGGCTGGTTGTCCGACCACTTCCTGCTCTGTGTACCCGAACATGCTCTCCGCCTGCTCCGTGAAGAGCACGATCTCGCCGGACAGGTTGCAACACACAATAGAGAGCGGGCAAATAGCTGTTGCGGCGGCACCCACACCGTTGCTCACCTGCTGCTTGATGAGCTCTGTGGTTTCCTCCATGAAAATGAAGAGAGAGTCGTGATTCCGCTCGGCATCGAAAGATTCCATCAGCGATACACGCACCGGGAATGTGCTGCGATCCTTCCGCATGCCAATCGCATAAGTTGTGAGCGACACTAGAGCACTGCTGGCGTCTGACCGCCCCGAGTTCTTTTGGTCGCCCTTCGACGCCACGTGGAACTGCTCTGTGAGGGAACGCGATCCCCTCCCTGTTGGGGTGAGTATACTCTGAAGGTGCTTGCCTGTGATTTCGTCGAGGGAGTACTGGAACTGCTCCAAGGCCGAACTGTTCGTGACATAAATGGTTCCGTCTTCGCCAACGAGTCCTGCACCCTTCTTCCATCCATAGCGGACGACAATGGCAGGGAGAGGGGCGGTATCGATGACATCGCGGATGAGCTTGCGATGGTTGCGATCGGAGAAGGAGGCATTGATATTGCGAATGTACACCAAAAAACTGATCTTTTCTTCTTCTCGAAGAGGACGAATGATTAGCTCTAGATGAACCTTCGTGCGGTTGTGGCGCGTTAATTGGAACTCCATCAGATTCGAGAAGACTTCCCCTGTAACTCCCGCTGCGGCGAATGCGTTGATCTGCTGCATAAGCTTCATGCCGACCTCGTTGTTGATGAGAGCAGAGATCTTCTTCCCCACGGCGTCTACCTTGGAGGTGAGGGCCAGCTCCCGCATAAAAACGTCGTTGATGGCAGTAACGGTGCCGGTCTCGTCCAGCTGCGCCGTGCCGTAGTCGAACTTGTTGAGGAGTTCGTCATGAATCTTGGTACTCTTCTGCAACAGACCCTGCTGCGTAAGATCATCCAGCATAAGCACAATGGAATCATTGTTTCCAGTAATCGCTCTGGATTTGGAGTTTGTGTCCTCCATGCGCTTGGCAGTGATGTTCGCAACAAAAGGTACCCCGTTGCGGCGTACGCAGTTGATCTGGCGTGGTTGCCCAAAATTGACGGAATCGACATCCAGCAATGAGGCCACGATGAGCTCCCGCTGACGGAAATCATCGCCGTTGATGAGAGCCATGAAGCTGGTACCAACCGCTGCTTCCGTTGTGTGAAATGCAAAAGCCTTGGCAGCGCCATCGGAGAAGAATTTGACAACTCCTCGGCGGTTGGTGACAACAATACTTCGTGGATACATGCTGATGAAGGCCTGCTCCAGCTTGCATTCGTCTTGAATCTTGGATTTGACAGATACATCCTTGACGGACGCGACGTAGATTGGGTCAACTACACCCTTCTTGAGCTCCATAACGTGGATGCGCACCGGTATCTCCACTTGGCTGGACGTGAGGCCCACAACGTCTCGCATGGAGTCGACCTGCGAGGAGTGGTTCCGCGCCGCACGCTGGATATAGGAATCGTGATGGTGCGCATACCGGTCAGGCATCAGCATAGAGACATTCTTTCCGATAACAGCCATCGGGCTATATTCAAATAGTTTCGAAGCGGCAGGGTTGAAAGAGAGGACGATACCGTTCTTGTCAATAGAGATTATCGGTGTTGGGCAGTGCTTCGTGATTGCATCGTTGATCTCGTTGGCGCGCTGCATCTGGTACTGCTCCGACATGTCTCGCACATACCCCACAAATAGTTTCCTTGAGTCAGCATCAGAAAGCACGTCATCCAATTCAAGCTCAATAATTCTCAGCTCTACAGCAAACAAGCGCCCGTCTGCTCTCTTGGCGTACTCTCGTCTGGGGTTATTGATGACCGTTTTAACCCCCGTATGAGCGTAACGTCGGAGGTATTCGTTGTGTTTTGCAGCGATGTTGTCCGGCATCAACAAACTAACATTCTCCTGATCTACAATATCGTTTGTGCGATATCCAAATAACTTCTCCGAAGCTTTATTGAAACCTTTCACCTTACCCGTTTCATCAATAACAATGATAGCAACCGGCGACATATCGAAAGCCGCTTGGCTCATTATGTTGCGATGCGAGATCTCCATCTCCTTCGAGAGATCCTTGAAGTAGCAAATAACAGTGTTGTCTCCATCCTCCGTCTGCATCTCCTTCATACGCGCCTCAACCACAAAGCGCTCCCCGTTATTCCGACGCGCGACAAGTGCACGGGTGACACCTAGGAAGTAGCGCAGGTCGCTATCGGGGGAGGCGGTGAAAGTAAACCGCTCGCCGTCAATTTCGTGCAACAGGTCGTTGACGCGGAGACGGAGTGCGTGTTCTGCGGAGTAGCCCCAGCTCCGCTCTGCCGCGGGGGAGAAGGCCACAATGCGGCCGGTGCCATCGAACATCACGACTGGAACAGGAGAAGAGTGAATAGCGGTGCGGCTGGCAGCACTCATCTGCTTCGCAGTGAAGTGGTCCGACATGTCGATCATGGACGCTACCACGTACGTGACAATTTTATCTTCGTTCACAATGGAGGCTAGGGACACTGTTAGCGGAATCTCCAAGTCGTGCTTCCCTCTACCGATGGCCTCAATGGTGGCCGTGCAGGGCTCCTCCGAGGACTGACACTTGGACAGGAACTGATTTAACTCTGGCGCACCGTTGTCCTCCTTGCTGTTAAGAAGAATACTAACGTGCTCTCCCACCAGATCTCGGCACTCCACTCCAAAGAGCAGTTCGCACGCCTTGCTGGCGACGTGGATGGTGCCGGCGGGGTCCATGACGAGAAGCGGATGCTGACTGGCCTCGGAAAGGCTATTGTGGATACGGCGGGTGAGTTCGATCTGGCACTCTACTTGAACAGGACGTACACGTAGCACGTAAAGGGTTTCGGGCATACTCTGCGTGGGAGCTACTTCCTTGATATAGAGCTCAATAGGGAATATGACCCCGTCGGATCGCATTGCAGCACTTCGGATGGTCTTCCCAACAACGACTTTCAGTCGCGAGGTGCCCATTTGCTGACGGTAATCCACCATGTCCTTGGCACGTTCGGGAGAAAGCAGGCGGTCGAACAGCGCTCCAATCATTTCTTCTTTGGAGTACATGAAGCGACGGAGTGCTTCATCTGTTGCTTCCAGAATGTGATCGTCCTCCCGCACGACAATGAGACATGAATTCTCAAAGGAGGAGCATGCGTCGGTAAGCAGCTGAATATCTGGGTTAACACTTCCATTTTCAAAGAAGTCGTGGAGCATGGGAACATCCCGGCGAATGTTTTCTGGAATCATGCGGATCAGAAGCCGTGTTCCTTCCTCTTCTTGCACGAGATGCCGCAGAAGCGGAATGATAACCACGAAGAGCACCACAATAATCATAACAAGTAACACAGCCACCAACGAAATAACAAAATATACAAAAAACTGGGAGCGGTCGTCTTCGGATGCATAGAAACCATGGAAAATAGAAAGGGTGCGGGCTACGAGGGCGTCCGCGGTGGACGTGATAGGAAGTCGCAGGCCCTCGCGCTGCTGCGCATCGAAGCTGCCCGCCATGTTGGCAAAGGAAAGCATGTACTGGAACCAAACATTCTCCGCGCCGTACGAAAAAAGACGATCGAGCCACATGGGGTTTGCAGCTGTTGTCACATCCTCCGTGAAATCCAACACGGAGTAGCCCTTTTCCACTTCGAATTCCTGGCATCCGATAGAATACTCCAGGTACTCGTATACGGGACTACCAAACAAAGCAGTATCTGCGGAGCGATTTTGATGCAGAATACCGGTGTATTTGTCGCTGTCGCCTAAATAAAGGTCTTCCAAATAGCTTGTACTGTAGTCCAGGCTCTTCATGAAGGGGACTGTAAGTGGGGATTTTGGAGAGTCAGCTCCTTGAACATACCACATATTCTGAGCGTTAACCAATACCTGTAACAACACCAATAACCGCGTATGCACAATCTTATAACTGGTTGAATCATTGCGATCAATCTTGCCCAGCTCCATGAATAGAACGAGAATAGCCACAAGCATTATAATCAAAATGGCAATGGAAAAGAAGAGCTTCAGTACAACGGATGTTCGTGTTCGAATCTTCTTCACAATTTGGTGCTTCGAAACGGACTTGTGCTGCCGGCTCATAGACTGCATCATGAATACATTGTACCCCATATCTACCATGAGAAGAACCACTATCCCGAGGAAGATCGCACCAAGCGCCATGCCTACCAACGTATAGCGAGAGACGTCGTCCTTGATTTTTCCCCAGCCGCTATCGAGTTGCTCCTGCAAACTCGTAAGAGCCGTGTCGACAGTCTTAAAGCTCGAGGACGTGACAAAATCGAAGCGCTCTCCGGAGACTGCTGAGTACGCCTTCGCCTGTCGTGTTGAGGCATCCGAGCCGGCGCCCATGTCCCCCTCGGTACTGGTGTATAGGTCCTGGTTCGCTGCCGTAGAATAAAGGGCCAACTGAAACATAGGCTCAAGCGCAATGTTGTAGCTAAACCCGTCTAGGTACGGAGAGGCAGGCAAGTTCCAGATAGAGATTGCAAGCTGTGCGGCAATACTGGAATAATACATCACTTGCTCCACGCTAGCATACGCTGCCGTGACATTTAAAGATGCATAATATGCATCTGTGCCAGGGTGGCGCTTGATGGTAGCGTACAGAAGATCCGAAAGCTGATTTTCCACGTGGGACGAGAATAGATTGTTCCACAGCTGCTCCGTTGATTCGTACCCATAAATAACCATTCTCAGTGCATATCCTTGTGCGGCCAACAAATTACCGGTAGTGAGGTTGGAGGCTGTGGTATACAGCTCGGTGATCGAGTTGTGGTCATATGCCGACTCCAGATTCTTCTTTGAGAGCCCAAGCATCACAATACTGGCTGCTGCCGTTAAGGAGGCAACAATGATAGAGGCGATAAGAATTTTGCTGCGCCGCTTCGCCACTGTTTCGCGTAAAATGATCAGAAGTAAAATTAAGCACACAGAAATTGTTGCGATCGAAACGTACCAGTAAATAACTTGAAGCTTGTGGTTCTGCGTATCGCTATTATCCTTCGATGCGATAAAATCATCCACGTACTTGAGCATTAGGAAGCGGTGATCCTGGTAGTAGTCGTCGAACATCAAGTTCTTCGCCACAGTTAACTTATCCGCCGAAGAGAGCGCTTCATCGGTTGCAGTGGTAGTTGCATGAGGGTCGGGAAGCACGGGATTGTACGGAGCGAAGAGAGCATGCAATACGGAGGAAATCACCGTAAAATCGTATTCTTGCTTCACTGCATTGATACGGGTGAATATGTAGAGATGATCCTGGGGAGGGTTGTAAAACACGGATGCCAACCAGATAGCCACTTGCTGGCGGGTAGTCGCGCTGTTGATAACTTGCTCGATATTGATGACCGCCTGAAGCGTATTGATATCCGAGAAAGAGTAGAGCCCGGAGGTAAACTGGCCTTGAATGTCTGTATTCAGCACGTAATCGTAGTAACGCTGAGGGTGCACTACCGCCCCTGTGAGAACATACTGCTGCGAGAAGCGTGTCAGCTCCGCAAAGTACCTATAATAGCCCTCCATCAGCGTGAAGAACAGAGTTGTATCCTCGTAGCTGTCCAGAGCCTCTTTCGTCGTCTTGTGCAACGAATGCACCATTCCAAAGCTCACAGCGGCGAGAAACACTAGTATGACGGACAACACTAAGATCACAACGGGCTTTAGAAAGAACTTGCTAATCGATTGACTACAACCGGAGAGACATTCCTGCTCGGTATCTTCCGCTTCTTTGTCTTCCTGCGTAAACTCGTAGTCATCCTCATCTTCATCCATTTCAAGCACGAAGACAGATTCGTTCTCCATCGTCCGGGACAGAGAGTAGCCCGTCTTACCGAAGCCTCCTGAGGCGTTCATGAAAGACTCGTTACCGTCCATCAGCATAACCGGGGCACCTTCATCCTCGTTGGTAAGCGCGACAGGGGCCGTAGCACCCTCTACTGCCACCGTGGCGGGGATAACATCCTGAGAGAGCTCCTCTTTCGCGTTCTCCGTTGCAGTTGGCAGAACTGGGCTGGGATTCCCAGAATTCTCACTGTCAGAACTGCTCTCGCTTTCCAGACCAAGGTTGGACTCATTAGCCACCGCATGTACTTTCTCCCAACTCTTCTGGTATAGAGCTTTTACATAAGACTTGGGAATAACGAGGAACAGATTGATAATGGACTCCTTCGACATTTCGATGCGGTGGATAAAGAGCAGTATCAAGGTAAACACACAGATGAGCAGGAAGATCGACACCGCAACGAGAACAATGACAACCCATTTGGTGCTATCGATAATGCTGTTCCTGTGATCCACGTACGTCGAGATGGAGTAATTGAATGCCTGATCGAGGTTGTCCGTGTTCATCTGCACATAGTTGACATCCGAAGCAGGAAGAGCATCCCCTGCAGCAGTTGCAGCAATATTTGAGAAACATTGAATCATGGCAAAACCTACTTCAGACAGCTGGGCCAACGTCCGCAGAAACGTACCCTCGATAGAAATACCGTCTTGAATTATAGCCACACGGTTGTCGGAGTTGAACTTTTGGACTTCCGGATAGTTGGTGCGAAGATTACCAAGAGTAAGGGAATTGTGCTCGTTGTACAGCTGTCCCACAGTGGACCCCAGAGCAACCTTCAACTGCGCAACGTAGGCTGTCGCACTCGTATCCGTGACGTACTTAACAAGCTGATTCACGATATACACGGCGTACATGTAGTAGGAACAACGAGAAGTCGAGGCTTCAATTCGACTCACTGTTTTATTCAAAAGGGAGATGCGCACCAGCATAAAAACCAGAATTCCAACGACCATCGTAAAAACAGAGCCAAACATGAAGTAGACCGTAAAGCGCAGGCGGGAGACATCCTTGGAATGTGCCAAACCAGCGTTCTCATCCGTTCCATCGTACTTCTGACGCTGCTGCGCGGTCTTCACCATCAGCTGGCAGGAGTTCCAATTTTCATTGCCACGGGATGAGCTGAGACTAGCATTCCCTCGCTTGTGCTGGTTGGCTCGACGGGTGCGACGCATCTCCACTTCCTCCAACACCCGCTCTCTCAGCGCTGCCGCCCCCTCCTCGTCCAGCATGACATCCCGCAGGAAGGTAGAGTAGTTCAGAAGAATATTCTCGCTCGGGGACTGCAGGGTCGAGTCGTAGAAGCTCTTGCAGTTCTCTCTCTTGGCAGTGATGTAGTCGGCAATTTCAGTCAAGTCCACCGTACTTTGTGTCCCATTAGCCAGGCAGCCCCAGAAAGAAGACATCGCGCCAATAATCTCTCGGTGTAGCTCAGAGCTAATACTGGCGAGGTGGATGTGAGTGCTATTCAGCATATTGAGCGAGGTCTTCAAGCGTTCAGTAAGGCGGTACGTACGATAACTCAGTGGAATCGAAAGGTATGGCGCGTCTCTCACCAGCAGTGTGAGCTCGGTTAGACTCATGCGCAGCTTTTTTGCATAAATGGCCAGAAACATGCAGAAGAGATACTGAATCTGAGGATTATTGGGATACTTGGCCATTCCTTTTGTATAAATGCGGGCGGCGAAGATCACCATTAGTTTTGTTGGGGAGGCATCCGCTGACCCGTTAGAGTACTCTCGCAGGAAGCGACAGGCAACTTCGATGTCACTGGGGAAGTGAACAGCATCCAGGTAAGCGTCCAGCTCAGCTATCGAGTCGCTTCGGCCGTGGGCACCGCCGTGCTCATCATGCCGGTGGTGCCCAATCAAGAGCTTCTCAATGCGGGGGTATCGACAGAGGACGAGATCATGCTCGGGGAGGTTTGCTGGAAAATCTGGGTGCTCCTGGACTGTCAGACCACTCTTGTTGAGAATTGCCATGCGCCGGGTCAGCTTGCCGCTGCGCCGGAAGGCAGGCACACAAAAGCCAGCAATGCCACCAAGCACGATACACACCACCAGGATGATCGTAGTGTACACCTTTTCACTGAAGGATACCGCTGTGGCCTCGCATATAATGCCAACAATAGCTGCCCCCGTTGCGATACCCCACTGCATCGCCCGAAGACGGTTCATCATTAAGTCGTAATACGGGAGGATGAGCACGACCAGAGTAATTACCGCGATCCCGATGATGGTGTACACGATACAGAACGCTAAACCCTCCTCCACCGGGACCAGGATATGAAACAACAGCGTGACAACCACTTTCGCAGCCACTATCAGCGCATGGAACGAACACCTCGGCCGGGCGGCTAGGTTGGTGTTGTCGGGCATGTCGTCGAAGCAGAACGCGATGGAGATATACAACAGAATGATATATAAGAGCATTGTCAGGTAGCTCACGATGTGAAAGGCACCGCCCACCCCGGTCCAGCACTCATTGCCGTCCCAATAGTTCTTCTCGTAAGGACGATCGCACGAACCTGTAGCTCCAAGAATGGAGAAGATCGGGATCACCAGCACAGAGGGAAGAAGATGCATGAAATATTTCATCCCCCACGAGATGAACTTTGACATGGAATGTACATTGTTCTGCGTGTAGAACACAACACCCACCAGGAGGCCTATGGCAAGTGCGAGAAGGACACAAACCAAAACATACCATACAACCTGTAGCCCACTTATCCAGCCCTCATCAAAAAAGGGGAAGACAAAAAAGTAGGATACCTTGTCGATAATCCCCTTGATGCCTACACCCCAGGGGATGTTGTTGTTGACCAGCAGTCCCACCAGTTGAAAAGTTTCGATGATGATGCCAACGAAGGTGAACTTCCAGTTCACATCCAACTCAAATATATCGAGCAATGGAAATAGCGCCTTCTGGGATGGAAAGAGGCGTCGCTTTGGCTGGAGCTTCTGCGTGTACGTCTTCAGAATGGCTGTACTCTGCACGGAGAAGGCGCTAAAGGAGTCCTTCGCTGTCCGTTTCTTCGGTGCCATCTTTCCGAGTATATGTCAGCGAGCAAAGTACAAGTGGACCAGGAAAGAGTATTGGTTAAGATTGATGCCACAAACTCGAGTGGCGTAAGGGGTCCGAGTAGTTTATAGAAAATAAACAACCCGGCTACACTTATGGAGCTGATGGTATACAAAAAAAAAAAAATAAGAAAAAAAAATACGGAAGAAAAGTATAATATAAATAATATAAATATTTGTTCGTATATCGATTAAAAGTGCTATGTTTACGCTCGGGGCAAATTGAGCGTGAGACCCCTCACGAGATAAGCAGCGACCTTGATCGTAAGACCGACAGCAGCTCGCCACCAACGTCGACACCTAAGAACCGTCCAACTAGGCTGCGGTAAAACAACATAAATACAGAAAACAAAACAAAAACAAAAAACGCCCAAAGAAGAAAGAAAAATTTAGAAAGAGAGAGAGACAGCGAGAGTTACATCAGCACCACTCAAACACCCTTGGATGGATTAGTCTCGACGGGGGGATCTGCAGAAGAAACGGCCAAGGGGAGAGATAATTCGGTTTCTCTAGAGAAACGAACTTTCAAGAGGGATGGTTAAAAATAAATAATATTTCAGAGGACATGAGTGAAGCGAACCTCCCACTCTCCGTCTCAGGGTCGTTGTCCGCTGCTCCTGCGAGCCCTCACAAGCTTGTCCCCTGGAGGGCAAGGCGGAAAAGGGTTTGGGCTGTGATACAAAGGACAGCCACTTCCACTTCACTCTACCAATGTGAACAATAGGGGAAAAAAAGTGTTGTGATTCGAACAAATGTTTCTGTGAGTGAGGTCAAAGTGACCATGAGACGTGGCCCTTGTTCAGAGTAATTCCATGCGGCAACTTCGTTTCAGCCCTGCCGCTAGTCCACGTCCTCGTCGTCGTCTGCCGCTTCTGGTGACGACGAGGAGCCGAACGAAGTGTGCGAAGCGGACAGCTCCACCCCAGGCACCTTGAGGAGGTGGACCACAGCGCTGTGCACAGCGTTTCTGCTCTCACTGCCGACGATGACGTTGAAGTACTCTGGGTGTTTAGTAACGAGGTAGTACATGCCACCGTACTGCTTCTTGATCGACTCGTGCGCTCCCCTGGGTAAGTTGACAAGAATCTGCGTGCAGGACTTGGGGCCCTTCTGCTGTAGGTACTGTGCGATCAGCCGAATAATATCGCTGTCTGAGAAATCCTTTCGGATAACTCCTTTTGGCAGCGGTTCCTCGGGCCTGCTCACGCACCACGCACCAGGGTGCTGAAACTCGAAGATGGTGAAGTACTGCGGATACTTGGTGAAAAAATTGTGCGTCTTCTTTGGCATGAAGAAGAGAAGCTCCTCGGAGAACCCTCGCTTCATAAACTGCTTGAGCGTTACGAAACCTTTTTTAGGCAGGTGCCGGGCGACCTCCCGCGCCAGGTTGTCGGGGTCGTGAAAAGGATGCGAAGGGTTATCCCGGAAGGCGATGCGCCGCCGAAGCGTTCGGATCTTGCTCTTATCACGCCGTTGCATTGCAATTTGGAGTTGTTCCTCCAGGGGAAGCGACGCCACGTGCATGCGGCGCTTGTAATTGGTGAGCATCACCACGCTGTGCTCCACGTAGAAGAGGGGACCGTGCTTCTCTAAGCAGGCGCTCAGCGAACCGTAATACTGCTTGATCTCTTCCATCAGCGCGGGGGGCACGGCGGCTTCCACATGGGCAATATCGCACGTTCCCTCCAGCGGCAGATAGCGAACAATAAAGTTGATACTTTTTGGTGTGGGTGTTGTGTTCGCCTCGAGGCCGCCGTACCCTGGCGGCCGCAACAGCACCGCACCACCGTTCTTCTGATCTACCGCGAAGGCGAAGAGGTGCTGCATCTGGGCGAAGTAGATGATCGCAGCGGCGCCTTGAAAGGGTAGCTGCGCCACAGCCTCTTCGCCCGCCCGAGAGAGAAGCGTGCCCAGCGGCATCCACATCTCGGTGATCCCCTCAAACGCCTTCACAAAGGGCTCCGCGAGGGAGAGGTCTGGCTTGTAGGCGCGGAAGCGCTCCTCGGAGGCCTCGCACCCCTCCAGGCTAATCTTCCCGTAGCCCCCAAAGAGGCGTATATAGCGTTGGCCTTCGATGGTCACCATTTCCACGGCGGGAGAGCGGAAGTAGCTCTCAATGTGCTGCTCCGTGTACCCCGGCATCTGAGCGAGGACCTCGTGCAGCGGAACGAAGAAGTACGGTATATAGGCCACAAAGCTCTTCAGGGAAATAACAGATCCGTCCTCCGTCGGCCTCACGCCTCCGAGCGACGATGGCGTCACGTTAAAATCTGTAGGCGGCGGCGGTACCTCTGTAAGACCAACGTCGTAGAAAAAGTCGACCGGCTGGCAGTGCTCCACCGCCGCGAGGGCCGGAGAGAAAGGGCTGGGCCTTGGCCGCAAGAAAGTGGCCCGACGTCCCGCAGACACGATGGTGCGCCCGCTGCCGGCCTCATTGCTATGAAACACGGTGCAATCATCGGCTGCAGCGAGGGACTCCTCTTCTTTGTCGTCTTCCTTCGCATCGACGACTGCAGGGCTACTCGGCGGACTGCCACGGCACCAGTACACGCCGCCGTCGTGAAGCGTGACACCCACCTCGTTTGCCACTAGCTGCAATACGGCACTGAGCGTTTTGTGTGGGCGGACGATTTCCCGCCGCGAGTCGGGGGAGAGGCGCCTGTACAGGTCGGACACTCGTATCCACTCCTTCTCAGGAAAGCTGCAAGCAGTGCTGGACAGCTCCTCCAAGAATTCCTGGGGAAAGGGGGCGGAGCAGGGTCCAGGGCGGTCGGCCCTCGCCTCGGAGCTCATGCCTCGCTTTGCTGTAAGACACGGCAGCGCGAGCTGCCGCAAGGAGGGCAGCACGGGGTATGCACAGCGACGCGCGACCGCGGAAAGTGTTGTGCGTGCTGCCGGCCAGGGATGCCCTGCCGCCAGTGGCCGGAGAACGGAAGAGACCGCTCGAAGCTTCATTCCAAAACAGGATTCATTAAGAGTGCGATGATGGCACTACAAAGGCACCGGGGGTGGGGGGTCGCTGCACCGTCCGATAAATACCCTTCCAATAAATCCTCTGTTCTCGGAGAGAGTGGAGTGCGAGTTAACCAAAGGAAAAAGAAAGAATGAGAATTATTACTTCTAAAAGGGAGAAGAGAGAGAGAGAGAGAGAGACGGCATGATGGTGCGGACAGCTTTCTGTACGGCACCGGCAGGCATTCCTCACGCCTTGTAGGAGCTCACTGGCCAGCTGGAATGGCTCCAAGCAGCAACGGGAAATGATTGTCGAGCGTCACAATAACTTAACGTAATAAATACACACGTATAATCTTTCCCAGAGCAATCGGGGGATGAAAAGTCAGTCGGTTGGGATCTTTTCCACGTCCACGAGAAATATGGTATGGTTGACACCCGCACCGGCGGTGTGGATGCGGCGCACTTTCCATTCCCCCGCACAGTCTGCCGGGACGGCGACAAGGGCGGAGGAAGGCAGCCGGACAAAATCGCCGCGACGCAGCAGCGGCACCGGAGACAGCTGGAGGTCTCCCTCACCGGGGCCGAGCTGGCCGTGGAGGTTCGACCCGAAGCCCCACACCTCTAGCTCCCCATCGTCGGCGCCGTCGGCCAGCACGACATAGTGGTCCCGCCCCTCCAAGGCCCGCACGCTGCGCCACCCGGCCTCTACCGCGGTCCAGGCGGTCTCGAAGGCGTTCTCCACCCCCGTGCCGAGGGAACCACTACCACGCGCCATCAGCAGCGGAGCAGCCGGGCCGCTTCGGTACCGGAAGAGCCCTTCGCTCCCGGCGTGCAGCCCCACCCCGGAGCTGCCCTCCCAGGCCTCCTCGACCGGGATGGAGGACTCGAGGCCCTCCACCTCGTTGTTGTAGTAGCAGCCCCAATGAAACACGCGCTCCGTCCCGGCCGCGTCTCCGTCGGCGTGCCGCAGCACGACAGCGGAGTGCAGGTGCATCGCCCGAAGGGCAGCCACTTCCCACGGGGAGTCACACGCACTGCTGCGCTGGGCCGCCGCGACGGCATCCGCCTCCCTCACGACCGATTCGAGGAGCAGCGGCAGGCGAACCGGCAGGAAGTGCGGGGAGAAGAACTCTGGGCGACGCACCTTCGCCCGCTTCTGCTTCCACCACGCGCCGGAGTAGGGAGTCGTGGATGTGGATGTGGCTGCGGTGGCCTTATCGTCTGTATTGATGCCGCCCTGCATTTTCGTCCTGCTCGCCTCCCACTGCAGCGCTGCGTGCTGCCGCTTCTCCAGCGCCTGCATCACGGCGAGGCTGTCGCCATCATAGCCGAGCTCGCCAAAATCCCCCTTGCCCGCCGCGACCAGCAGCAGCGGGTGGTACTCTAGCGTGGCGGCGCCTTCCTCGCCGTCGCACTCCACGACGGCGTCGCGCCAGGCGAGGAGGCTGTGGTGCGTGCCGCAGCTGATGTGAGTCAGCTCCCCATGAAGAACCCGCAGGTAGTGCTGCTGGCGGGGCGGCGCGGCGGCGGCGAGATCGGTGTCCACGTTGAAGGCCAGCACGCGCCGGTGGTGCAGTCGGCAGCCACCAACGAGGCCAGTGAGGAGCGTCCACTCAAAAACGTCGACGTCCGTCCCCAGCCCGAGCTGCCCGTAGGTGTTCTTGCCGGAAACGTAGAGCCCGGACTGCGTGAGGACCATGCTATGCGCCGCGCCGCAGCTCACATCCAGAATAAACTGGCTGCGCTCTGCAAGGCCCTCCGTCGTCCGCCCGCGCACCTCCTGATCAAAGAGCGCATCAAAAAACGCCATGCGTGTTGGGGAAGAATAAAAATCCTTCCCGCGCGCCTTACCAAAACCCAGCTGCCCATCTTCGTGCAGGCCCCAGCCGTAGAGCGCCCCGGATGCTGTGAGGACGATGGTGTGATATCCCCCGCAGTGTACAGAGCGAATCGAGTCGCCCATGGACACGAGCGTGTCAAGAAAAAACGGCACGAGCGTCACGCGGTCCGTCGAGAGCACCGCGTTGTGCTGCAGGGGATCCCCCAAGCCCAAACGACCGTCGTGGCCGCAACCGAGGACGGCGAGGACCGAGAAGCGGGGCTCAGGCTCCATCTTCTATAACGGTACGTAACTAGCTTCACCGTCTCCTTTTGCGTTGTCTCGGCACGTGCTCACAAGGGGTTTAAAAAAAGAAAAAAAAAGAGGAACAAGAAGCGAAAACAAGGGAGGGAATGAAGGCGTGTGACAAGGGATGTGTGAGGCATGGTATGGAAAGGCCCCACGGACTCATCTCCACCAGAGTGCATGCATTTCGATGCTGCGGTACTGTCCTCATGTATCATCATCATCCGCTTCATGTCTACATGACGGCAGTTTTTTTATATTTTTTTTCTTTTGATTTGATGTTTATATGTAGCTTATCTTAATTCGCTTAATAGAGTGTTCGAAGGACAAATCATGGAACTGATACGCTTCTTCCTCGTACGCTGCAACAATCGCATTGACGGTGCTTCTCCGAAGGATCGATTGTGGGTGGGAGGTGCGCCCTACTCGGTCCACGCCGTCACCACGCCGTCTTCTGTCGCAGAGAAGAGCCAAGGCAGCGTTGGATGCCACGCAACGGCATAAACCGTACGGCGGTGCTTCAGAATCTTTACGGGGACGATGAGAGCGTTCTTCGTGTAATCGTCGTAGACCATGCCATGAAATACGTGCACCTGACCGTCCCCAGCGGCCGTGGCGAAGAGGGGATACGCGCCGGTATTGGGGTGGAAGGCGACGGCGTTCACCACGCCCTTGTGCGACCGCATACGCTTGTACGGCTTGTCCGAGAAATCGCAGTCGTACCAGGAGGTGTGGCTGGTGGTGTCCCCGACGAGGAAGTTGTCCCCCTCGGGGTGCACAGAGAGGCACGTGGTCACCCCGCCGGGGGCCTTGTAGCGCTTCTGCAGCCTGTGGGCGAGGAGGTTGTAGCACCGCACCGAGTTCGACGTCGAGAGAAAGAAAAGCGGCTCGCGGGAGTGAAACTTGCAGTCGGTGACGATCTCGGCAAATTTGCGGAACGGACAGAACACCTTTCGTTTGGACAGCTGCAACATAATGGTCTGGCGGTACTTGACGTGATCCTTGGGGCACAGGGCGCAGAGGTAGTCCCCCTTGGCATGGAAGGTAAAGCGCTTCACCTTGGCGTGCATGACCACCTTCACCACGATGCCGGCGCGGCGCTCCGCTGCAGATGCATTGATGAACTCGGCACGTTTCTCCTTCTCCTCCACATCGTGTAGATCCGCCGTGGGTTCGTGGGCGACTTCATCATTATCCATAGCCGACTGTGTGATGCCGCGGCCACCCAGGCCATCGGCGACGCCGACGACGTGGGCGTCGCCGTCCTTCCCCGCCGAGAAGCCGGGTGCCTTGAGGAAACGCACGGTGTGGTCGTTGATGGCCATATGGGCGGCGAACGTAGGAACGATGAACACCATGCTGTATTCCACTGCGGCAACGAGAAGATTGAGGGACTTGACGGGGCAGAACTCCACCTGCTGCACCGGCGCGCCGAGGTCGTAGCGTTTCATGAGACGGCCCGTCTGGACCTCAAAAATGCGTACGAGGTGATCGTCGCAGGCCGTGGCGAGATATTGCCCGTTGGGGTTCACCGCAATGCTTCGCACGGTGCCGGTGTGGCCCTTGTAATGGAACGAGAGGCGCTCCGGATAGGGGCGGAGGTCCTTGGGGTCCGGGAGATCCGGGAGGAGCTTGTTGGGGTCGACCACTAGCCGGGTCCGCTGCGCACGAGGGAAGAAGGCGAGATCGAGGCAGCGCTGGTAGCGATCCTGAATGGTGTGATGATAGAAGGGAACGTGGCGCAGCGCGTCGAATGCTTGGGGAAGAAAGTGCTCTTTGCGATCAATGGCGCGCAGGCGGGCCTGCCGCTGCTTCGCCTTCTCGCTGGGAAGGTATTCTGGGGGTGGCCGGTAGCTCTCATACGTGCCTGGGGGAGGCGCCTTTGGCTTCTCCACACGATTCCAATACTTGAAGTGGGTGTGCGTGTCCATCTCGACATGGCCGTCATCCCAGATGATCTCGGGCTCCTTCTCGGGTTCCACTTGCTTCTTGTTCTTCTTCTCCTTCTCTTCGCGGCGGAGACGGCGCACCATCTTGTAAATGACCTTCATATCATGGCGTGAGGGGATAAATTTGCTCCTAGACGGGCCACCGCCGCGTGCCAGCGGGTGATTGAGCGGATCGAAAGTGATGGTGTCCTCTGGAAGCTCTGAGTACATGTTGTACTTGGCGTTGAGGGTGCGGTTGCGTTGGAGGTTGAAAATCATCTGCAAGTCGGCGTTTGACAGCACCTTCTTTTCATCGTGCAGCGCGTCGTGAATGGTTCGAAGGGCGTTCGGGTCGTCTGTTGCGTCTAGGAGCCGCTCGAGGGCAGACCGCTCACTCTTCATCAGCTTGTTCCCCTCAATGTCGTACCCAATATGTTTTTCGTCTTTGTACCATTCCATAGGAATATCGCCGACACGATTTAGTGTGGCCTCGTCCTCGCTGCTGTCGGATTCGTCAAGGTGCTGTGTGGTGCCGAGACGGATGACACCATCGTCGTCGTCGGCGAAGGGGTCGGCCTCCAGATCAGCCGGGTCCGGGAAGAGGACCACCTCGCCGTCGGCCTCACCGTCGCTCCATATGATCTCATCTGCCGTTTCCGCCTCCTGCGGCTGCTGCACGTCGTCGTCCGACTCGGCCAGCACCGGTACCCCCATACTCGCAGTCGAAGCATTGAAGTCCGAGAGCCCACCAGCGGTGTTTTCTTCGCTCTTGGCGGTCGCGCTCGACGCTACGGATTCCACGCGGCGCTTTTGCGGAGGCATGACGTGATTCCTCAATACTTTTAGAGGTAGAAAGAAAAAGAAAATATTGGCACGAAAGCCATATTTGTGTAGCGATGAAGAAGAAAGGGGAAGAGAACGATTCATAATAATAATAATAATAATAATAATAAAAGAGACACGACGCTTCGCAAGGGAAGCGAAAGGAGCAACACAACGAAGATTATCCGTGCCGTTCAACGGACGACAGAGAGCATAAAGAAATATAAGAGTTCGAGGTGCTCTGCTCTTTTGATTTTTTTTTGTAACTTTTGTTTGTTTGTTTCAGATCTTTCTGATAAAAGGTTTCGAATGTCCTAGTCGGCACTAAAAGTAGACCAAATCTCGAGAACGTGAGCCCGCAGTGCCTTTATTGATTCTAGTGAACGATGTCGAGGTGAAGGTGAAATAAATATAGTTAAGTAATGTACTAGTTCATGTGTCACTGCCCGGGAACCCCTCGGCACCTTTCAGCCTCCTTTTTAAATCAAGTCAGTCGTTGCCACCCCTCACGGCATTGTCGAGAAACGACCGACAAGTGGGAACGACGTGCCGCAGCAGGGGGTGGAGTACGAGGGTAGGTGGGCATCGATAATCCTGTCAGTTCAGTGATCCCTATGGATCTCGGTGGTGGGAAGAAGAGTGTGTCCCAGCTGAATTAAAACAGCTCTCCTCAACGTGAAACCATTGCATTTCGTTCAGAAACAAAAAATGGAACATGAGTCAAGTGTTTGAAAGTAAAGAAAGATATAAGGAAAAACGTATATGTATAAAACTCAAAAAAAGTACAACTTGTCGTATAGCTGATGCATGTGAGAGTACAACACAAAAAAATTGAGAATCATCGCTACCTAGCCAAGGGACATTTGCAGAGCACTGCCACCAACAGTCCACACTGCCACAGAGAGGGAGTAGGAATCCCGCACAGTTCATATATCTACATACCTGTCCACCGTGTAATGTAGAATTCAAACGGACCTCAATGAGCAATCGCCGAGAATGTGGACCAGGACTGGAGGAGTGACATGGATGGAGCCGGCCTCAGACCAAACAGGCCGTGGCACGCCTCTACGGCCACAGAGCACCTCAAGTGTACTTGTACCTTCTCTTCGCTCTCGTATACCCGCCCCCCCTTTTTTTTAAAGTCTCATACAACGGGTAGAGGGCCTTTTCATCTTCTCGGTGCGTTCCGTCCGTCTTCACAGGAGAACCAGACTTCACCCGTCCTCCAACGTCTTCATAGGACGCTGAAAAGATACACGCGGCGGTTTCCCGCCTCCACCGCTGACAAAAAATAAAAAAAAAAGATATACGGCGCAAGGTAGTAAACCACCCAATGTAAAAACCGTCGCAGTAACAGCACAAAAAAAATAAAATAAAACAAATAATAATAATTAATACAGGAGAAACATAACAATAACAAAAAGAAAAGAAATAAATAATAAAACCACCATTGAAAACACAAAATAAATAGTATTAATTAGAAAAAACAGCAAAAAAAAGAAAGATGTTACAACCTTTCGACTGCAGCCAGCCATCCGTTCTCTGGCCCTTACTCGCCATCCTCCAACTCCAGGTCTTCGGCATTGGGGTCTTTCTCGGAGAGCTCGTCCAGCTTCTCCTGCAGGTCTTGGAGCCATTTGAGCTCCTCCTTGGTGGGCATCGGGCGTGACATGGATTTGTTCGGGATTCCTTCGACGTATTCTTCCTCGCTGGGGTCCCGTGGTGACGGATCCTCTGGGGGAGGAACGAAGTTTGGCGTCGGCTTCGCGCTCGCTGTCGGTGGTACCTCCGGTGGAGCCTTCACAAGCGGCGAGGCCACCACCTCTGGCTTGAGCTCCGGCGGTTTGGTCGACCACGCCTTGAGGGCTGAGAGCCGGATGCGCTGGTACTCTTTCTCGTACTCGGCGTTGGTGGAGGGATACACACGCGTGAAACCGCGCAGCTTGGCGTCCTCCTGGGCCCGGCGGTTCTTGACGTATTGAGGGACCTCCAGCGGGTTGCTGGGATTGGCGCTCTGGGAGGGCGGCGCATTGGACGGGTTGATCACCAGCGGGTCTCGCCGGCCGGTGCTCACCGTAAGGTGCTTGGAGTAGATCGGATGGTTGTTCGCCCACGGCGGCAGGCTGCGGCGGGTGTACTCGTACTGCTCCCGCAGCATGTCCTTCTCCCAGTCGGCTGGCTGAATATCGATCACATCCCACACCTCCGTCAGGAGGCGACTCTTGATGTCCATATCGAGGGGCGTGTCGGTGGCGAAGGAGGGCGTGTGGTTCACCTCGAGCAGCCAGGGCTTGAGCTTCTCGTCCACTAGGATATCAAAGCCAAGCACCTCGAAGCAGGTGTACCCCTCGTTGGCAATTGGGAAGCAGGAGTTATAAACATTCGCGATTTGTGGCTGCGCTGCCAAAATCGTTTTTGTGATGACGTGCCCCACACGATCCCAGAAGAGCTGCGAGGAGTGCCCCTGTTTCTCCAGCCATTCGTTGAAGAACTTGAAGTTGCGCTTGTTGCCAATGTCACCACGGTTGAGATCCGTGTTAAAGACGAAATTGGGGTTCTTCTTGTTGACGGCGTAGTTGGTTAGGTGCTTGCACGCATTGCGAACGTTGCTCTCGTTTGGCGCTTCGTAGGGGTCCGTGCAGATACGCACCAGCCCATCTTCAAAGATGAAGATGGAGGGCTCGCGAATAGAGGTGAGGAGCACATACACACGGAGGTCAAACTTCCGGCCCTCAAGAAGGAGCGGGTTTCGAATGTACTCCTGTACAATGTAGTGATCAAGATCCCTGTTGCTGTTGAACGGATTCTTGGTCACGACGATGCCGCGCCCCTGGCAGCCCGAGTTTGGTTTCATGATGAAGTACTTGGTCGTCTCCTCTTTGGACTGCAGCACCTTGCGGAAGACCTCTTTCTGCGTCCGCATGAGCCAGGTGCGAGGGTAAAAGCGGTAGGACTGAGGCTCCAGGTTGTGGAGCTTGGTGAGAGTCGCGCCGAGGTGGCCCTTTCGGCAGAGAAGGTACATGGAGGGGAAGTGGTTGCTGCGCTGCCAGTTCGAGAAGCGCACCAAGGCGGGGAGGGAGAGGACGGTGTCACTCCAGCACATGTAGAAGGTGTACCCCTCCAGGAACTCGAGCGACTCCTCGACAATGTAACCCAGCTTCTTGGCCACGAGGCGCAGCACCGAGTACTTCGTGAGGTACATGCATACCACTCGTTTTCCGCGGCGGGTTTGGTGGTAGACGGCGTGGATGATATCGGAGGGGTCGGACTGCGTTAGCACTACCTTGTATGGCTCCGTGTTTTTTGTTGTCGCACTCTGCTGCTGGTTGACGCGCTTGCTCTCGACTACGGTGAGGTCCTCGTTTGTAGGCTTGTGCTTTCGCTGCTTGGGATACTCAATGATACCAGAGCTCATGGGCTTGTAATCAATTTTCGAACCCAAGCGGAGGCGGTTCGGTGCGATGTTCGTAGGGCTCTGCGAGGGGATAAACATTCCGTGCGTGGCGGGGGACAGGGGCCGGGCGACGGGCGACATGGCGCGGGGGGAGGTGACGCCCCTTGTGGGGTCCACGTGGCGGGCCTGGCCGGAGAGGGAGCGCGCGGTGGGGCTCATCGCCTTCTGGGCGGGCCCTCCGGCGAAGGTGCGGCGGTTGGACTTCGAGCCGGGGGCGGAACGGGTCGTGCGGCTCGTGGCGCCCATCGAGCGGCTGCCGACGGTTACCGAGAGGTTGCTGGTGGTGGTACTGTTGAGGCTGGTGGGCTTCTTCGGGCGCGGGCTCTGCTGGTTGCCAGCGGCCGGCGCCGGCTGCGACTTCTGGACGATGGTGCGGACCGTGTTCTTGGAGATGGGCTCCGCCAGCACGGACGGAAACGCCGTCCCGGCGGAGAGCGCCCCTTTGCGGGGAGACGAGGGGCTCCCCACCTTGTCGACGATATCTGGAACTGGTTCAGCGGCCTTCATGGTAACTGGGTAGCTGTGGATACGACGTGCTCTCGTCTACTGCACTGCGGGTTTGCTGGCGGTGCAGACCACGGGTAATAGAAAGAGACAAAGTGAAGAGGGAAATAATAAGCAGAAAAATTCTTCAACACGCACCCAGCGAGAGCTGAAGCAGCTCTACACAGTGGTCTTCCAGGGGGTAATTACGATCAAAGCAACGCACCATCAACGGTAACTAGGCGCTCTTGCTCTCGCTCTCATTCTCTCTCTCTCTCTCTCTCTCTATATATATATATATATATATATTTGTTTGGTGGACTCCCTTCAGTTTGTACGCCTACGCTCTCACAGTTATACATACGTGGAGAGGCGGTGGTAAGAGAGAATTTTATATCGGCGCAGACCTCGCGGGGGATAGGCTAGCCTAGCTCTTTGCTGGCGGCACAACGATAACGTGGGGCTTATTGTGGCACAGAACCGTCTTGAGAACTGGTGGCGGGGCACTTTCTGCAATGACGGCGAACTCGAGTTTCTTTTGTTGGAGACCCTTGATCAGCTGTGCGCTACTGTCCCACACCGTCGGCTGGGGTACATGCTTGGAGGCCTTAAACGTGCAGATCGACACTGGAGGCCACGCTTCGTCCAGCTTGGCCAGTTCCGCCACCACCTCTGGCGGTGCCTCGGGTGGTGCCGGGGAGGGGTCTGCTGGGGCTGGAGGGGCAGGGGGTATCTGCGCGGGCTCCTCCGACGGCTTGCCCTCCTCCGGGGCTGGGACCTCATCGGTTTCCTTCTCCCCGCAGACGTCCGGGGCAGCGGCGATCTCGGCCTCGAAGACTTCGCGGTACTGGTTCACAAGGTCCTCGCTTATCTGCGGCTCTACCACGAGGAGAACCGCAACGGCATCTTTGTGCCCCTGGCGGCGCCTGGACAGGGCATAGCGCACGGCGTTGAGGCCGTCCTGGAGGGCGTCTACCTTGGGCGGCTGCTCTACGGGCGGCGGCACTTCCCCGACAGGGTCCACGATGACCACCGACGAGGCGCCGTTGGACAGCTGCGCCGACGGTGGCGGCGACATTTTGGAGTGGTTGCCGTTGCTGGGGTGGGCGGTGCTGTCCCCGTCCGACAGCCGGTGGGATCCTTGGCCCTTGGTGGGCGACGGGGCCAGCTCGAGCGGGGCCGCCCCCGTCCCCGCCCCTGCCTGCTCCTCCGTCTCCGGCGGGGGCGGGGGACGGGGAGAGCCGTTGTCCACCGTGACTACCACGACGTAGCGTATCAGGGAAGTTGTGTGGCGAAGCGTGAACCCATCGTTCTTGATGAAGTAGAGATAGAAGCGGTCCTTGAGGTCTCGCAAGACGGCCTCCGCGGTGTTACCCATTCGGATGGACTTCCCCTCCATCACGTTGCCTACACCCAGAAAGAGCGTGTTAACCTTGTGATGGTCCGCCCGCTGCCGCACGTAGGCCGCCGTCAGGGCCGCGGCGGTGCTTGTGATCTCCTCCGCTGTTGGCTCCTGTATCTTGAGCGGGGCGATGTCTTCCTTGGTCGACCGCGCCGTGCTCGCCCGAGGGATCTTCTTTGGGCGGTCGTCGTCGGGCTTCGAAACTTCAGGGCCGCTCATGTACGGAACGTTGGCGGTCTCAAATTTGTAGTTAAGGAAGTCCTTGAGCGCCTTGCTCTCCTTGATGGCCGCGATGTGGGCGTGAAGGACGTAGGGGACGGGGAGGCATTGCCGCTGGGACTCCACCACCTCCGGCGAGACGCTGGCCACCGCCATGGCCATCAGATCCTGGTACCCGTAGCCCGATGCCGCCGCGCTCATAACGCCGCCAGCGGAGGGCGAGGACGGGGCCGAGACGCCGCCGTCTCTCATGGCTTGGGCGGCGGAGGCGCCGGCGAACAGAAGAAGACGCGTGGGATTCCAGGCGTGCACTAGTATCAGCTGATCAGTCGACCCGACAAAGAAGCTCGGGAAGCCGGCAAACTCCGCGGCCTTCAACGCACTCGGAGCGCCATCACACAGGGCAGCGGCAGGCATCAGAGCGGGCCCGGCAGCGTACTTCTAAGTGGTGTTGCGCGCTCCAAGGCAACAGCAACAAAATAGGTCTAATTGAGAGTCAGACACACACAAACACACAAACACACAAACACAAAGATAAACACGAGAATCAAAGAAGACGATATGAGCCGCTCGAGCAACAGAAGAAGTAGCGTAGCATTTCTCCAGATAAAGCTACTCCGGATCCATAATGGGCTATCCATGACTCCGGCTGTTCTCGCTTGTTCTTTCTTTATATATTTTTTTCCATTTTTTTTCTTTTGCCTTCTTGTTTCTTCGTTTAAAGAACACCATCATTCTATTTGTTTAGCTGCACGGCACCACGACTCTGTTAGAAGCAGCTGAGCTGCAGTGAAGCGTGCAGGGCTAATATTTCATTTCGGTCTATGTTAGTTATTGGTGAGCCGACACGGGCGTTAGTAACAAACCGAGCGTCCGATGGGATCGACGAGAACCCAGCCAGCTTTATCAACAGGGAGTTCGGGATGCTTCTCCAGTTCGAGCTGCATCTTCCACACCTCCCGCAGAATCTCGTAGATCCCCTTGGTGTCCATTGAGCAGTACTCGAGGAGCTGGATGCGCAACGTCGCCCACACCCGCTCGCGCTCCTTCGCCTCAAGCGCTGGGGGGAGGCGCATGGCAGTACTGGAGCGAGCAAAGAGCTGCCGAATGCTGTCTCCCCCTTCGTGGTGCTGCCACATGCGGTGCAGGCCCATCGCGTTCTCGCCCTGCTGCTCATCCTGCACCGCCCCCCCCGTCTCCGCACCGAAGACGCCGTACTGGAAATCGGGGCACAAGGCGGGCAGGATCTTCTTTAGCGAGTTGGAGCCGTGGGCGTTGGGGTGAACAATCCCCTTCTTGAAGAGTTCCAGCGTGTCGAGGAAGTAGAACCCGCTGATGTCCTCCCGGTACATCTCCTCCAGCATACCGAGCTTCTCCAGGCAGGATTTCTCAAAGGCTGCGTAGTGCGCCAGGAAGCAGCCGTCGTAGGGCGTCAGCGGACCTGCCGAGGCCTCTTTGGGCTTCGGCTTTGCAGGCCGGCCGCGGCCCCGCCGCGGGGCCGATTCCTCCACGGGCTCGGGTGCCGGCGGGGCGTCGAGGAGGGCGAGGCGCTTCTTCTCCCTCTCCACCTTCACGATACGCATGAGCTCGTTGATACACGCGCGGCGCGGGTCCTGGCTGGGGGAGTAGCCCTTGCCAAAGTGGAGGAAGTCGTAGTGCACCGGGGTCTCGGTGAGCACATCCGTCTGGAAGACATCGAGGGAGAACTGGAAGGGCACCGACTGGTAGGCGACCACCTTCCGATGCGGCGGCACGGCGTACGAGGTCGCCTCGAAATCCAGTATGAACAGCGGGTACCGAATGCTGTCGAAGAAGCCGCGAATCGCGGCGGGGTTCATGGCGATCTTCCCCTCCACCACCGCCTGGGCGTAGCGCATCTGGGCTGGGCTGAGCTTGACGCTGTCCGTGCCGTTGGCCTTCAACACATCGCCCACCGAGCGCATTCCGCTGGCCCACCACCCGACCTTCTTTGTGACGGCGGAGCTCGGCATGGTGAAGAGGTGGTTGTCCTTGACCGCCACGGGGTCCTCCACCTTGCAGGGAAGGCACTTCCCTCGACAAAGAACGGACAGCCCCCCTTCCCCTTGCTGCAGTGCGGGCCGAGGTGCTCCGAGTAGCAGGGCGGCGGCAGCGCCTTTTTACCCTTGCCCTTCGTGGGGGCGGCGGGGGCTGCCGGCGGCTCTGGAGCATCACTGTTTGAGAAGGTGGTCCACCGCTTCCGCCGCGCGGGGTCTTCGCAGCGGTGGACCAGAGCGGGGACGTAGTGGGCGAGCAGCGCTGACATGAGCTCCTGCTGGTGCTCGAAGAAATCCTTCTCCGACGAGTCGCGTTTCTTGAGGGAGCGGGAGCTGCGCACCTTGCCTGCTGGGAACGCGACGCTGGCGGACGCCACCACCTCCTTGTACCGCCGCGCGATCAAGGGGTGGATAGGGCCGGCGAGGTGGCTGAGGTCAAAGAGGCCGCCCCCCCGCGCGATGGCCCGGCAGTCCTCGTGCAGCAGGTCTTCCAGCGGGAGCCGCTGGATGTACTTCACCAGCTTCGGTGGGTCGCAGTCGAGCACGGAGACGGGCCCCGGAAAATACTGCCGGATGTGTAGCACGCCGCTGCGCTTGACGTCGATGGGCGCCACCAGGGGGGCGTCCCCATCGCTATCGCTGTGGTGGTTTCCGCCTGGATCCATGTTTACCGTAAGGAACCGCTTGCGCAAGGTGATGGGGATGTGCGGCTGCGTGACCCAGTTGCGGAAGGCGCGCATCGCGAAGTGAATTTGCTGCAGCGACTGCGCCGCCTTGGCCGCCGTGCTCATGGGGTCCACAACGGCCTGCGAGAGGATAATGACCCACTGGTTGTCCTTGGGACGGTAGCGGACGACGAGGGGCCGGGCACGAAGCACCAGGGGCCGCCGCCCGCCCTCACCGGCATCGGCTGGTATCATGCAAGGGCCTGCAAAGGCGGGACGGTGCAGCGTCAGCGTGGGCCCCTGCTCCGCCAGCGAGGCATTGGCGGCAAAGTAATCCAGAATAATCTTCTCCGTCTGCTTCTGCGCCTCTTCAAAGTCGGGGAATCGACAAGCAGCGCCTTGCTGCCAAACTGGAGCCGGTCCCAGCGTCGTGCAAGCTCGCCGAAAGCAGCTGCGTCGTCGTAGTGAACCGCCTCGCCAATCGTTTCGCGCGGAAGCAGGTCGGGCCGGTACTGCATCAGAAAAAATTTCTTGGGGCACGTGATAGCTGCCGAGAAGGTCCGACACGAGAGCGTTACAGGCTGGTCGGGGGCGGCCTGTGGAATGATAGCCGACGCCTTTTCGCCCTCCGGCGTCTCCATCGGGTCCTCCAGATCGCTCAGATACTCCGTCGCGGCACGGAAGCTGGAGACGAGCTCCGTGAAGCGGACGGTGGCCGGGGCTGTCTGATCCAGCTCGGGCACCGAAGGCAGTACGCGGCGCGACGCCTCCTGCGGTGGCGCAGAGGGGGCGGCCACCACTGTCTCCGGCTTGCGCTTACTGGAGGCAGCAGCCCCCGGCCCCACGCGCGACGCGAGAAAACGCAGCGCACGCCTCATTCGCGACCAGGATGGTGGGCTACTGCTAGTAGGTCTGCCCAAGATGCACCTGCTACTGTTGCAGTTGGTATCGTTATAGTTTAATCGCTGCAGACACCGTCTTTAGGCGCTAGAGATATGAATAGATAGATACAGACACGCAAACAGCAACAACAACAGAAAAATATGTAGGCGGAACACGGAGAGCAGAAGAGAGAAAAGAAAAAAGGTCAAAAAATGTTTGGCGAGACGCATTGGTCATGTATTATGCAGTAAATGCAAATCAGGTGTGGATGGCACATTATATGAAAGGTTAGCTGCACCACTCAATGAACGACAAACAAGCAAACAAACAAAGACACACACACACACACACATACGCACCACCGAAAGCCTTGACCGGACCATTTCTTCAACTATTTGTCTGTTTCCTGAAGAGGCCGTGCTGTGCTGCGCGGCGCTTCTCTTCCTCAGAAATGAAGTTGGTCACCGCGTCCCCCACAGCATTCCCCACAACACAGCCGCTGACCGTTGCCGCCGCCGCCGTGGCGCCCGGCTGCTGGGCCTCCTCGCCGGAGGACTCCCACACCCAGCTGGGCGTGAGAAGTTCCACCAGGCTCCGTATAGCACTCTTGGTGCGCGGGTATCGCACAATTTCCTCGAAGGCGTAGGGGTTGAAGTGTGGCCCCTCATCGAGCTGCAGATCATGCCGCGTCTCGAGCACGGCAACGCGCCGCTCTAGTGCGTCGATGCGGGCGTAGAGCATCGCCTCTTTTCTGGCCGTGGCCTTGAACTGGAGGTACAGCTCGTACGACAGAACCATCGCGAGAATAAAAAAGGCGGTGAACTCCAGCAGCAGCTCGGCACCGGCGTCCACCAGCTTGTCCTCCGGATACGGCGCCAAAAAGCGCTTGCGGAAGATGTCCCACGTGCTCTTGTACGGGTACTGGATGAAGATCCGGACGGCCTCGCCAGCACTGCGGCCCGGGTCCACAAAAACAGAGGGGTCGTACCGCTCTCTGGGAAGAGGGCCATACGAAACACCCTGGAGCAGCGACCGGGACCGAGGCGCTGCCACACGCGCCGCCCCCGTGACGTCTGCCTCCTTACGGCCGGATGCCATGGATGGCGCTGGTATCAGCTTTCCTGCAGAGGCTTCCTTGCTCGCTTTCTCCTGTTTTGCTTTAATTTCCTCTTGGGTCGCCAGCTCCATGATGCTGCCCGAGATCCCAAGGGAAACACGGCCGAGGACAATGCACACCCTGCGGCTGGTTCCGGTCTTGGCCCGCTCCACGACACGTTTGGCCAGCGGCCGGGTCACCTGCCGGATAGCGAGAAAACCGAGCTTGATGAGCGGGAGCCCCACCATGGTGCGCCACTCACAACTTAGCTAGAGTCCGAAGGAGAGACGGAAGGGATGCGCCTCTGTGCGCCAACCAATCGAATATCTGTAGGGTCTCTTGGAGGAGTGTGCGGTTCGTCTGCTGTGGGCTCTACCACCAACAAATCATGCCACGAAAGAGCCGCTAACGAGCCTGTAGAATCTGTCACAACTTAGCTAGAGTCAAAAGAAAGTTTCGCGCTCGATGCGGGGGGGTTAATTTGAAAAAAAAGAAAAAAAAAGAAGAAGAAGAACAAGAGAACAGTTGAAGGAGCACTGGGAGTGGAGATTGATTCATTTTATAATACCTAACGTTTAGCTCTAGCCGGATATACAACGTGTGCGCCAGATGTACGGCACTCCCACACGATCAAGGAGGATCGAACTAGTTTCTAGAGGCTTCCATCCGACGAAACGTACAGCTTTTGCCCCCCTACCCACCAACTCGCGAGATAGACGCTGTGAGGGTGGTGCACGAGCCAGAAGAGAAGCACTTTCCCCTAGTGACGACACCCCCTCGGCTCTAACGTGTGTGTGTGTAGGGGGGGGGGGGGAGGGAAAATGTGTATTCTGCATGGGAAGTGCTCGCGGTGCACCCGCCATCAACAGCACGTGTGGAGGTAGGGTAGTAGAGATCTAATCACAACAGAGTGAAAAAAGAAGAAACGAAACGAAACAGAAAACACCACCGTCGAGGGAGTGGGTGGCGGCACCTTTAGACCGAGGGTAGAGATCCCAAGTTTGTCTCCCACCTTCTTGCTGAGAAGGCCCTCCACGAGCTTCATCTGCGTAGAATGGAGAGAGAAAGAGAGGCACGGAAAGACAACCGCCCGAACTCGAAGCCTCCGACCCCTCCACTCACCTTCAAAGCTTCTGCTTGCATGGAGAGAGTTTCTCCGCAGAGTAGAGTGGTATACGCAGCTGTTGATGGGGCGCTTGGTCGTCCTACACAGTCCCCACTCCCTCTGAAGGCAGGGCCGGGGCACCCTCTGCTCTGCTTCGCGCTGTGCAGTGTCCTACTTGATTTCCTCTTCACTTTCCTCCACCACTGCTACACTTTCTTCATCGATGTTTCTTCTCCTCCTTTTTTTTCATTTTTTTTCATTTTTTTTTTTAGATAAATATCAAAATGGAAAACAATTGATAAAAATAAAACAAATAAACCTCCACCACCTGAAGTCCCAGACATCCAGACCGCATCCCGCACAGCGATGTCACGATGGAAATCCGGTCGCAACAAAAAGAGGAAGGGGGTTAACGTGTGCTGCTGGCCCTGTTGTGGGACTGGCGCTGCTCTCGTTCCGGCGTCGCCTTTCGTACCCCCACCCCATCCTCTGAGGCCGGCCGGACCCGTGGCTCCGCCAGAGCAAGGTCGTCGCTCGGAGTGGGCGTATGTGTGAGCATCACCTTTTCGCTGGTTTGGCCTACTCGAGCTCTTCCATTGCGGTGCCGTCGTCGTGGCCTTCAGGGTGGTTGTCCTCGGTCCAGAGCGTCAGATTATCGCGGAGGAGCTGCATAATGAGCGACGCTTCCTTGTCATCCTCCTGCACCTCACGCACGTCCACGGCTTCGTCAAAGGCCTGACGAGCGAGCTGGCAGCCCCTATCTGGGCTCTTGAGGATCTCGTAGTAAAAGACAGAGAAATTGAGGGCCAGACCCAGACGAATGGGGGACGTAGCCTTTCAGAGAACCCGTGAACTCAGAGGCCTTGAGGTACGCCTCCAGAGCCAGGTTCTTCTGCGCCTCGGAACCAGACTCGATTTCGGCGTAGTAGCGGTGGTAGTCGCCCTTGAGCTTGTAGTAGTACACTTTGCTTTCATCGTTGTCCGCGGCAGGAATAAGGTACTGCGTAAGGAGATCGAGGACATCGTTGCAGATTTCAGCGAGCTCCTTCTCCACCTGGCGCTTGAAACCCTTGATGAGCGCGAGGTTGTTGTCCTTGCGCGCCTCCTCCTTCTGCTCGAGGGTGCTGATGCTGCGCCAGCATGTGCGCCGCGCGCCAATAATGTTCTTGTACGCGACGGACAGCAGGTTGCGTTCGTCGCTCTCGAGCTTGGGGTTGAGCTTCACAGCGCGTTTCATACAAAGAAGGATCTCATCGTATCGCTCGCACTGCTCTGCTAGCTTGGCCGTGATGATGAGCTGCTCACGCTGCTCGGGAATGACAAACCCAGTAGACATCGCCGGAGAGGAGTTGAATGATTCTAAACGAAAGGAAATGCTCGAAATAGACCAGGGGCCCTAGAAGATGGTCGACTTTCTTTAGAGTAAGGGAGAACAGGGGATGGAAAGGATGGTCCAAGAGAGAGATTGAGAGGGAGAAAGAGAAATGAAAAAAAAAAAAAAAAAGGTCAGAAGAGAGGCGTCACTCCATCTCGATGAGGGTAGCAACCCTCCGTCTGATGCTAGTAGTGTTACTTTGTGTGTAGCAGGGATAAAAACAAACAGTGAGGAGGGGAGGGCCATTGAAAGGGGAGGGCTTCGGGGCTTCTCAACGGTTCTCTGACGGCGGGGCAGGGGAGCCAACCGAACTGCTTCTGTGATACGAGTGGATGACATTAGCTAATTCGGCCACCCGCGTCTGGCCCTGGGACGCCCAGCGGAGGCCGCAAACGTACGGAATGAGGAACGCCCCCGCTGGGGACGCGTATACTGGGATAGATGCGACGGAAACCAGGCGGTGCGCGCCCTCTGAGAGCGGCGCGGCAGCAGGGGGGTCGGCGTCCGTGTGAAAGGCGCGGAGAAACAGCGAAAGATGTCCCGCGTCGACCGCTGACCAGCGATCTGCCCGGGGCTCCGTCTCAAGGAGGTGGGGCTCCGCCGTGTGCCGGGACACCCACACGAGTGGCGTGGAGGTGCTGACCGTAGCCCGCTCTGCACTGGGGAGTGGCCATATCTGCAGCAGGAGGAGCACCTTTTCGTGGACATCACTTGGTAGTAGCACAAGTAAATCCGCCGGATCGGCAACAAACGAGGACACATCTTGAAGAAAGCCTTGGCCAGATGCCCCCACGTACATGAGGATGAGGGCTGCTACTGCGGAGGCGCTGGGGTCCGGTTCCTGGATATGCAGCCATTGCATACAGGAGGCGTCGGAGAGAAAAAAGATGCCTCTGGTGCCGCTCTCGAGCACGTAGGGCAGTGCCGCCCCGGGGGCCTCCAGAAGCGAAGGGGTGTAGCTGGTGACGCACGGCACCCCTGCCGGAGGACTCGGCGCCTCCTCGGGTGGTTGGGTGGGCGAATCCTTCCCATCTCTGGCCTTCTTGGGCCTCCCCCGCTTCTTGAGTACATCGGGAATGAGTGGTGCACTGGGTATCGCAGGGTCTCTAGTGGTGACCGGTTCACTGTGGTGATGGACAGGCGCCGTAGGCCGCGCGGATTCTGGTTCGGCTTCTCTTTGGGGTTCTGCCTCGGGTTGCAGCTCTGGTGCCGCCGGTGGTGACTTGACCATCTGCTGCTGCCGAGTTTGCGTGGCGGTCGCTGGCAGCGCTTTGAGCTTCACTGCCCCAGGGCACTCCTTCTTCCGTGAAGTGCCGCCCGTGGACTTAGGGACGTAAGTGAGTCGCTTGGGCTTGCGTCTTACGGTCATCCTGGCTGGAGAATTGCAGAGCAGTATGACGCCGTACCCCTAAAGCAAAATTTCGAGGACCAAGAAGGAAGGTAGATAGCAAGGCGCTGGTGGCGCGACTTCTTCTCAAGGCGGCAAAATAAAAAAAAAAAGAAGAAGAGGGGTAAAGTAAGTGAGAAGACACACCACCGCAACGCCTAGTAGCGGGTTCAACGGAGACTCACCTCCGTCACGGAGGATGGAAAGGAATATACCTTCTGCAATCGAACACAGATCCCGTTCGTGAAACAACAAAATGTGTGTCCATGATCTAAAGGATAAGGCAGAGGGTATTTCGCCTACAGTACACTTTGGGGAAAGGAAATGGATATGACACCTACTCTCAAATAGTGTCGCAGGGAACACAAGCGCATGGCAATCGGTTCGAAATTCTTCTCCCGACAACAGAATGAGCCGCTTTCCATTGCGCTGTGCAAGTGCTCCCTTAGGATCTACTAACAAACGAATGCACCGCATAGGCGTGGTGGTTCACATTCACACACACCACCAGCGAGGTAGAGGGTGTGGATCAAGAGATCCCGGAGCACTAAACTGCAATGCGGACCTCTGTCTCTCGTTCATTCGTCTTCTCTATGTATGTATATAGTAGTACTGCAGACGGTATGAATGCTCTATGTGTGTGGGAAGAGCGGCGCAGTTGTTGCAGTCTCATTAATGCCTTGTTGGTGATGCTTCTTGTTCTTCTTTTCATACAGCCGCTGAGATACAGGAGGGGGTGGGAGGATAGGAGGAACTCCTCTAGAGGCGTTCCAGAATAGACGACGGACCGTCGTTGCAAAAGTACAAACAAACAAAAAACAACAACAACAACAACAACAACAACAAAAAAAAAAAAAAACAAGCCAGCGGAGGAGGCGCCACCTCTGCAAAAAGAATGTAGTCGTGAGGTGAGAAATGTAGAGATAAAAGATGTAAGTGCTCCAATCGGTGGACAGCAACCACTTCCTGCATTGGATTCAATTGGTTCTTCGCGTCTATTTTGAGGCGCGGGGTGGGGGAGTCTCAATAGATGAATAAGTGGAGTGCATCCTGTGTTGGACGACTAGAAGTGCTCCACCCCGACGTCCTCCTGGGTTTCCTCCGCGGCAGCGTCCGTCCCGCTAGGCGCCTCCGCCGCTACCACCTCCTGGTTGCGCTCTTTCGCTCGCTGGTGTGCGATGCGCAGCTTGGAGACCCGTTCCACGTGCTGCACTAACTTCCGCATGCGCCGCGCCACAATAACAGAGTTTTCCACTGCGAGAAGGTGTTCTGGCGACGCCTCCTCATGGTTGCTGGAGGACGACTCGCTGGCCTGGTTTTCGGCTGACTTGCCCATCATCCCTGCCTCCTTGAGGAGACTGCGAAGCGACGATCCCTGACGTCGGAGGTGATAAATGGTGTCGGTGCAACGCTTCCACGACGACACCGGGTACTGCTTCAGAACATCCTGCGTGAGATACTTCGCATCCTTCAGCTTCACATCAAAGCCGACGCAGTCCTTGTTGGCGACGATCATGCTGGGCTCGAAACTAGACATGGAGAGCTGGTCCGGGTTCTTTACGCGGCTCATCGCCACGTAGAGGAGGTGCTCGCAGGGCCACATGCGGGAGAGTTCAAGGTGGACACGACCGACGAGGGTCAGCCCCTGCACCTTGTGTACCGTGAAGGCGTAGGCCAGGGTAAGCGGGATACTCACACTGGACAGACTGTAGTAATGCGTGTTAGGGCACCCGCCGACGGTAAACTCCCAGGGGGGTATGGCCAGGGTCTTGCCGTTGTGGAACTGAACGACGGGAACGAGGGGGATGGGCATGGCGCACTCCGTGAGGCAGAAGCTCCTGTAGCGCTCGATGCAGTTATCGAGGTTTTCATTGCGAATGTTTCGAGAGAAGTTCTCCAGCTTGCACTCGATGAAGTCAACGACGGTGCCGATACTGCCGTTGACGAGCACAGAGGACAGATTACTGCGGAGCAGCACACGGCACCCCTTCTTTAGCGTAAACGGCTGTGCTATGGGATGCTTGGCCATCTGTCGCTGAAGATACTCCTCGCACTCGGCGGTGTGCAGACCATCCGATTCCGGCACAATCTCTGTCACGGTGGCGCCAAGCTCCATCTCGTTGATGAGCGGGGCGATCTCAAGGAATCTGTCCCGCATAGCTTCCTTCCACGCCACGCTCTCGCCTGGGGGAAGCATGACACGCATCGCGTGGCCATCCTCGTACACCCTGTAGAGCGACAGCAGCGAGGTGCGGGGCAGCTCCAGGGTCGCCTGCAGCAGCGAGCAGACATGCTTAGAGAACTCCGCTTCGTTGAACTCCGGGGTCGTGCGAAGAAGCATGGTGGCGGTGGTCTCGCAGCGCAGGCTCGTGATGCCGGCCTCTGGTGTGAAGAGAAGGGCGTCCCCCTCAAGCCGCTCCATTTCCTTCTCATTTGCCTCGTGCACCTCCTTGTTGGTGGGGAGGAGGTTGACGGCGGCGGGTACCATGGTCCCTGACGGTAGTTGCTGGATCTTCTTAGTCAGATTTTCTGGGACGATACCGCGGCGCATAAGCTGAAGATCGGCGGCGAACTCGGGGTAAGCATTCTGCCGAACGATCGTCTGGAGACGCATCTTGACGAAGTTCTTCTGAAAGACGCGAGAGTAAATGACGGAGGACTCGTTGATGCAGCCGAGCTGCAGGAAATCCCCGCAGAGAATGATCTGAACGCCGCCGAAGGGCAGGTCGGGGGTGCCGGCCTCTTCCCGCAGCACGGCATCGAAGCTGTCGAAGAGCCGCTGAGAGAGCATGGAGACCTCGTCGATGATCACCACGTCGTAGTCTAGCATGCCGCTGCGCCGGACGAATTCTCCCTGCGAGGAGACGCCAAACGCGTGATGGAAGGTGGAACCGCCGATGTGGCAGCCGGCGACGCCGGTCGTCGCCGTCATCGCGACGCGGAGGCGGTGGGACTGCAGGCGGCGACAGAGGTGACGGAGCAGCACCGTCTTGCCCGTGCCGGCGCTGCCGCCCAGATACAAGTGGTGGCCGCGGAGCGCGATTTCAATAGCACGCTCCTGCTCTTCGTTGAGCTGGACACTCTCTGCGGGATCGCCTTGGCCCATCTCGGTGCCGTTCTGCACCGCAGCGGGCTCGTTGCCGTCCTCAGCACCAGCGACGGCAGAAGCGTAGCGCGTCACAGAGATAGCGTTGATCTTCGCGCGGATGAGCTGCTGGATCGCCTCCGCGGGGTCGGAGATGCGGGTGTTGGCCAGGACGCTCCCTAGTTTCTTGACGAGCGAGTTGGGCCACTTGAGGGCGGCAACGCTAGTCTCACCAGAGCGGATCTTCGCCGCGAGTTGATTGAGTTTCGAAGGATCCGTCACCACGAGCTGGCGGTTGCTGTTGAGGCTGAAGCCCAACTCCAGCAGGATCTTCATTGTGGGGGAGAAGTCATTCGTCATGCGGCCCGTTAGGGTGTTGTACACGAGGAGGGAGTCCTTGATGGTGCCGCGGTTATCCGGCTGAAGCTGCGCGAAGAAGCGGATGCCCTCCTCAATCCCGAGATCTGGGAGGTTCGATTCGCTGGGGCCCGGGGGGGCTGCCGGAGGGTCCCACCTACCATCCGCCTCTTCGGCCGCCGCCGCACTGTCGGATGGGGCGGCGGCCGCGCGTTTCTTCCTCTCTCTCTTTCGCTTCACGACCGGAGCCGGCTCCGACGCAGCGGCTGTAGGGGAGCTGGGGGGTGGGATCGGCTGAGCCTCGGAGGGCGGGGCTGCAGGAGGAACGGGGGCCACGGCCTTCTTTTCCCTCTTCTTGCGGGTGCTGGTGCGAACCTTCTTGAGGGGCGCTGGGGCAGCTGGGCTCTGCGGAGGCTCGGGCTCCCCCTCCGGTCCCTGGCCGCCTGGGGTGGAGGATTGGAAACGGTACGACACGAGCCCGGCGGACACTGGGGTGGACCACTGGCGGCACAAAACTCTGGACGAGAATCGCACAAGCGTGCTGGAGCCAGCGTCGTGGGTCGCCGCAGCGGACCGCATGGCGAGGCGGTAACCCAGACGCATTACCGACTCTCGCCACATCGTGGAGACTCCAGCAGAGAGCGGTACAACTACTATCCGGGGGAAGGTAATAGGGGAAAAAAAAGATCTAAGCCAAAGAAACAAAACAATAATGATAGTAATAGGATGTGAAATACAGATTATAAATCGAAAGCTTGAAGGGCTTGGATTACGGTGATAAAGGTCTAGTCTAATACAAAGTGGCCCTTTCCCCGGCTACGTGCCGTGCCGTGGGCTGCGCGGAAGGGTACCAACCAGGGAGCGACTGTTTCGTCGCGGCGGCGAAGTCCGCACGGCAGCGACAGTGACTGAGGAGGAGCGGGGAGGGAACCCAGTCACTTGGCACTTGAAAAAAGCGTAGCGTACAACTATGTATAATTATATAGGCAAACCACGAAAAAAAAAAAAAACGGTTCTCTGTATGACACAGGATGATCACGATGCCGAGAAGGGCCGCCGTGGACTTCCTTCTGCTGGCTTGCGACCCTCTGTCTCACTCCGTCTGGGAAGCTACTTTTTCGCGAGTAGCACTCCTGTGCCGCAAATTATATATATATATATATATATATATATATATAAAAGAGAGAAAGAAAAAAGGAAAGGGAGAGAGAGGAGCACAGGAACAGTGGTAAAACAGCAGCAGATGCACCGCATAGGTGATGCTTAGCCTTACTAGGAGTGGAAGTGGAAGCACAAAGTAGCAAGAAGCAACGCATACCCCCGCCTGACGCCGGCGCATTGGAATGATTGAACACGTAAGTAGAACAAGAAATGCACTAGTAGACACACGTCATTGCTGCACACGTCATTGCTGTTTGGCGGCCTTGAGCTGAAGCCCCGCCGGATCCGCTCCTTCGGTGTGAGAGAGGAACAGGTGCTGCAGGGAATTTATCTCGCGGCGCCGCTGCCGCGCCTGTGCCGCGATCGTTGGGGGCACGCGCCGCCCCTGCCGCCGCTGTCGCCGCCGGAGGATATCGCGGCGGCGGCGGCCCGGGTCTGTGACCCACGTAGCTGGGAGGAACCCAGGCAGTACCTTTGCCTCTGCGACGGTTGGCACGCTGTGGTCGAAGAGCAGGCAGTCCGCCGCGACGCGCACCAGATCGACGTGAAAGTTGGAGATCGAGAGCTGGTCCGGGTTCTTTACGCGGCTCATCGCCACGTAGAGGAGGTGCTCGCAGGGCCACATGCGGGAGAGTTCAAGGTGGACACGACCGACGAGGGTCAGCCCCTGCACCTTGTGTACCGTGAAGGCGTAGGCCAGGGTAAGCGGGATGGTTACAAGGCCGCTGGCGTAGTAGTGCGTGTTGGCGAAGCCGCCGACGGGGAAGGACAGTGGAGGGATGACGATGGGCTTGCCGTCCCCGAAGTCGACGACGGGCATTACCGGAGTTGTAAAGCCGCGCTCGTAGCGCAGGAAGTCGGCGTACTGCTGCACGGACTCTTGGAGCCGCGGCGACGTCCGCAGGAGGTGTGCGGGCAGCAGGTCCGTCTTCATCTCCTCGAAGCCCACAATAGTGCCCAGCGAGCCGTTCACCAGCGACCGCGAGAGATTGGCCCGCAGCATCACCTTCGCCCCGACTTTGCACGCAAACGGGGCGACCATTGGCGAGCGCAGGACGTACTGCCGGAGCACAAACTCGTCCTGCTCGGTGTGAAGCCCGTCTGCTACAGGGAGTACCTCTCGTACGTGTAACCCTGGGGCCCGGGCCTGCAGAAAGCTGCGGAGCCCCGCCTCTAGGGCAGACACGAAGAGACCCTCGCCATGCTCATCCAAGTACGGCGGGAGCCGCACACGGAACACGAGGCCATCCTCATACAGCCGATACAGCACCACATGCCGTTCCGGGTGCTGCTGTACATCGTCATCGACTGGCTCGTCCGCACCCTCGCGCGGGGGCGGCAGGCACTCTCGTACAAAGCCGATGAGCCCCACCCGTAGCTGCTGTATCGTCTCCAGCGAGATGGACGGCACCGCTTCCTTCGCGTTGGCACACGGCCCTAGAAGAAATGAAGGCGTCCAGCGCTCCAAGAGGTGCGGGCTGGTCACCATGCCATCGTAGCACACCTCCTCCCCGCCCAGCTTGCGGAGCATTAGCGCATTAGCCCGCCGCACAAGTTCGTTGGTGGGGAGAAGGTTGACAGCACCCTCGACCATAACGGCAGGGCACGCCTCCGCTTCATCTTCTCTTCCCGGAGCTGGTGGGAGGAGCACAACACCCTCGGGCAGTGGAGCACTTTGGTATTCCGTCGGCGCAGCGAGTGTGGGCACCCCCCCAACCGTAACCCTGCGCGTTTGCGCCACAGTGTCGATAAAGCGGACCGTCTTGGTCCAGCTGGAGAGCACCTTTCCTTGCCGCAGCGCCTGGAGCTGGAGGTGGAACAGCGGGTTCTCACCTTGGCGAAGGGCGCGAGTGAGCTTGAGCATGACGAACTGCTGGCGGAACAATGCCGAGGTGACCATGCTCTTCGCCGCGATGGCGCCGAGCTGCAGGAAATCCCCGCAGAGAATGATCTGAACGCCGCCGAAGGGCAGGTGATTGCGGTGAGCGATGCGGAGTTGCAGCTCCAGCGCCTCGAAGAGCTCCTGCGACAGCATAGACACCTCGTCGATGATGAGCACATCGTAGCTCGTGAGCTCCTTGCGGCGCAGAAAACGGCCGTCCATTGTGATCCCGAAGCGGTGGTGCAGCGTCGTGCCGCCAATGTGGAATGCCGCGAGACCCGTGGTGGCCGTGACGGCCACGGCGATGCCTTCCGCCGCTAACCGCCGCCGCAGGACACGCAGCAGCACGGACTTCCCGGTCCCTGCGCTGCCCCCCACGTACATGTGATAGCCTTGCAGCGCCAGGTCAAGCACCTGACGCTGCTCCTCCGTAAGATCCGCCTCCGACAGCAGCCGCTCCTGCGGTGTCGGCTCCGACTCCTGCGCCACCGGCACTGGACCCGCAGCCTGCAGGGCGGATGGATCTTTAATGGCGGCCTGCTGCGCCATCAGGAACTCCTGTGCGTGCTCCACCGCCTGCGGTGGCGGCGCCGACTCCAGCAGCCACCGCAGGCGCCGGAACGCTGGGGAGGACCAGGCCGTGGGCCAGGCGATGCGCCTCTCCTGGAGCGCCTGGGCGAAGGCCGCGAGGGCCCCAGCGTCCTCCAGCTGCAGCGCCCGCCGCTGCGGACAGACACCGAACCCAATGTAGCGCAGGCTCTGCACCGACGCGGCGTCAGACGGAACCACACGCCGAGTGAAGACGTTGAAGACGAGACGACGCTCAGTGGGGATGCCGGTGCGGGCCGGGCGCCGGTCTGCACTGCTGGGTCGAGCGAGGTAGTGCGCCCGGAGAGCCTCCAACTGCTCCTGCAGTGGTACAGGGTCCGAGGCTGGGGCGGCGGACACCTCGCTAACACCACCGCCGTCACCGTCAGCGTCCTCCTCGAGCCACGCCAGCGGGTCTTCAACAACCACCGTGGTGCATTTCGGTGTAGCCGGGGCACTCGGCCGCACGGTCTCGAGAGCCGCCGGGAGACCCGCCGCGTCGACAGAGGGGCCACAGCTGCGGCGAGCCCCGAAGTCCTCTCGGTAGAGCAGCGGAACGTACGGGGCGGCCGCCGCCGATGATGGGGCCGAGGGCTGGGCACCGGAGCCGCTGTCTGTGGCGTCCAGCCGACTCAGGAGGCCCTGCAGAAGCGACGGGGATGGGGATGGCGTACTAGCGGACCCGCGGCCGGGGAGGGTGGAGTGACGGCGCCATAGACACACGGGGTGGGACCCTGCCGGGGCGAGGGGGTGGGGACGGCGGCAGCGAAGGAGGAGCCAGCCAGCGGCGTGTAATGGTCTACGGCTACGGACAGGTGCGACAGCACAACGCGCTATGGTGGCATGCATGCAATGAGCAGCGCGTCGAATGGTCTGGTGCGTGCGGCCTCAGACCTCTCTCTCCCGCTGCGATGGAGAACGCTGTGCGGAGGCGGGAGTGTAGCAAGTACTGGGTCCTTTGGGGGCAGCGCCGTGGATATCATTAAGGAAGGCGCGTTGCTTTGATCTTCTTTCTTCTAGCGGATATAGGGGATAGGAGATAGGACTGGCGATGGAGCACAACGTGGAATCCCACGAGGCAGCGACTCGACTCCCACACTGTTGTAGGCAAGCGGCTCCGGCTCCGGATCGCCGACGCAACACGCCGCCGGTTCTCGCTGCGAAAGTGCACCGCCTAACTTGTGTGTGTATGTATGTGTATGTGTGTGTGTGACAAAAAATTAGATTAATGAGAAAATAATAATAGTAATAATAGAAACGTAAAATTGCAGATTTCTATTCTAGATCTATTTAAAGTGGAGGTGTCTATAGCGATAATGTTTACTGTACTGTAGGGTGCTTGTGTTGACTAGTTCCTCCGTGAGCCTCTCGTGATTGACGAGACTGTCTATTTTCTAGCCAGATGGTAGTAAGCTAATTCTTAAAAGGTTAAGGTGAAGCGGTCTTCCGCTGGAGGGAGTCGACGAGGTGGCTCCACGAGATGAGGGCGCTCCGACTCGATGCCCTTGAAGGGACGACGGCCCCAGGGTGAGATGAGCAGCAACAGCCTTGAGGACAATCGTTGGAATCTCCTACCACTCTGCGATAACATACTCGTGGTAATAATACATAATAATAATCAGAAAAAACAAACAAACAAACAAAAAGATAAGACGGATATATAATAATAATAACAACAATTTTTCAAGAGAGCAAAGAAGAACAAACAGAAACCAAGGAGAGTGAAACAAGGACAACGACGACGACCACCACCACCGCGGCTATTCACTCACCCTTGGCATGCATCAGGGCGTTCGTTTACGACACAAAGAGATTTCTGGAGCAGTTCGACTCGTAATGCTTTCTTTCGTTTTTCTGGTTTATTGCTGAGCGGTGTGGCCACCCACCACCACCCCCTTGAGCAAAGAGAGAGAGAGAGAGCAGCGGCGCCCCCTTGCCATCCCGGGTCACTGAAGTTCTTCTGCTTCGTCCTCCATTGCGCCGCTGCAGACGTACTGTCTGCACACATCCTTCATGGCCCGGACCATTTCTTCCACCTGCTGTATTTGCTTCCGCTTGTACTGCCACGCCGTACCCCAGCAGAACGGCCGCACAGAACCGTGCTTTACATAAGCGATGGCGCGGACGCCACCGGCGGTAGAGTCCGGCCGGCTGGCGGCGCCGCCGTCGGCAGCCAAGGCGCGGGGCGAGCTGGCGACGGGGGACCCAGGATCGGTCGCAAACTTCGATTTCCAGCACAGAAACCCATACGACGGCAGTTCGATGCATAGAGGGCGGTCCAGCGGCGAGAGCATCTGCTGCAGCTGCTCGTGGGAGCGTGTCTCACCGCCATAGAAAAACATACAGGTGTCGGGCGGTAGCTTGTGCAGGAATCCGAGCGCCGCCGCCACGCTCTCGGGGATCGCATCAAGCAGCTGACCGGCCGTGAAGTGCACGCCCTCGATGAGCTCCATTGTGACGCTGCGCGGAGAGACGACGCGCTCCGCACCGCGGACCTTGTACAGTGTTTCAACGGGGACCAGCCCGACCTGATCCGGGTGCGCCGGGCGCCCGACCATCCCGAGCGGCTCGCGGCGGCTGACCTCAAACCCAAAAGTGGGGAACAAGAATGTCCCCAGCAGCGCCATCTCGACCGCGTCGAGGCACTGAAAGGGGAAGAACATCTCCGTCTTGAGCTGCCGGAAGCCGCCGCTGTCCATCCGGGGGGTGAAGAAGGACTGCACGCCGTTCTGGCGGTTGTCCACCAGCGTCTCCCACACCCGCTCCCGGGATGCCTGCGCCATGTGCTCCAGGAATCGAACCAGCGGGGCGGGCAGCACGGTACCGCGGGTGGGGAGGCCGGACGGGAAGGCGGCCGACTCGGATCGGATGGTGGAGGAGGGCTGCCCAGCGATGCCGCCGAGGGGCTCCAGAGCTGGGGCAAGGGAGACCGCGACGGGCGTGTCGGCGGACCAGTGGATACCAGGGGGGGGCTGCGGCGACCGTCTAGCCGCCGGCCCGTCGCCGGTCCCATCGCCAGACGCCGATAGAAAAGGGTAGTAGCGGCTGTTGTTGCGGTAGGCGATGAGCTCATTCGGGAGCGGGCCGCGGTACTGTAAAATCTTCACGAAACGAAACAGCGCGTGGATGATGCTGCGATACACGGTGTGGCGGTAGGCAACGTTAAAGTGCGACAGCGACGGGATCGCCAGGCTTCGATTGACACAGAGAGTGAGCGTCCCGTCCGGCTCATCGAAGCCGATCCACACAAGGTGATGCAGCGTCGCCAGCTGCGTCGCGGAGGCCGGCGAGACAGGCGGCACAGCAGAGCTGAGCGCCTCCAAGGGGCAGTGCACGGAGGACCACATGTACGCATACCCAGGGGCCCTGGCGTCGGATGCGCTGCCGGCGCTGGTTGGTGTGGCGTGCGCCTCCTGGAAGGGATGCCGCACGCCCAGCTCTCGCTGCTGGTCCTCGTCGAGAAGAACCGCAGGCGAGACGTACGAGAAGGTTTCATACGGCGTCACCCCGAGCACACGCGAGTGAAATACTGTGCGGAGGATGAAGACATTGTTTTCCAGTTGTTGAACCACCTCCATGTCTGTGCAGAGCGGGTACATGAACGAGGGAGCCAGAGTGGGCGGCGCGTCCTTGGCGGCGGCGACCTCAGGATAGAAGGGCTCTAGCAGCACGGACTGCATCGTGCCGATGGACGCGTTAGAGATGTTGATGGCAGCACGCACCTCGAGGACATCCGAGGCGTACGGGCTCTGGCGCTCTGTGAAGTGTAGACCTGCGAAGCTCCAGGTCTTCGCCCAGCCCGCCGATCCACGCCGCTGATTCCACCCCCGCAGCGGCCGCAGCACAATACACGAGTACGGTGCGCCGTAGTTCTGCAGCTGTGTCAGCAGGTGCTGGTCATGCTTCGAGAGCGGCGTGTACGCCTTCCGCAGGCGCCGCACGCGGGCGCCGCGGTTGTAGCGCAGGGCCCTAGCGACACGCAGCGGGTGGCGCTCTGCTGCGGGCTTCAGATAAAACAGGAGCACCAGCGCGCTGAGCGCCGCTACCGCGACGGCTGGTATCTGCACGAGGGGCGGCGTGGCGAGCAGCAGCACCGCCGCGCTGGCCACGAGCGCCGCCGCCGCTATGGAGGCGACGGCCTTGTCGACTGGCTGCGAGGTGCGGATATCCAGCGCGGCGCGTATGTGGCGCCACTGCAGCCGCTGTCGCAGGCCGTGCCACGACACCTCCGGCCGCTGCAGGGACGGGAGACGGAGAGGGAGACGGCGATGTGTCTTGAGCGGCTCTTCGGAGGCAGCGGCCGGCTCTGGCGGTGGCCCTTGGCCGAGCTCCAGGGATGGCTGAGCCGGCGCTGGGTCGTGGATAGGGGCGTCGGAACCGCTCGCCTCCGCACGCGCTGGCTCTGCTGGTGGGGGAGACGGTGGGTGGGGCGGCGGGCTGGCGCCGTCCCGCGGCCCGTTGTCCGTGGGGCCGAGCTTGGTGGGCTCGGTGGCGAGGTCGAGGGCGGAGAGGTGACCCTCGCGGATCGCCTGCAGCGCCGCAACCGGGAAGCGCCGCGGAGACTTTGGGGGCCCCAGCGGCGAGAGCGGATCCCCCGCGGGGGAACTCTGAGAGCGCAGGTGAGAGCGCCCTGCCGGCGAGGGCGCAGGGGTGAGGGCACGTGACGGGGCCGAAGCATTCGTCTCGACTCTACGGCCGAGTGCTCGACCGCGGACGGATGCCGCTGCTGCGGGTTGCTCCCCGCGCAGGTAAGAGAGGACGGCGGCCCAGCGCGCGACGGTGAAGTGCTGGGGGGCCTTCCGGCGGGCATCGAGTACAGGGGGATCGAAAGCATTGCTCTGCGCCCGCTCTGCTTCCGGGCAGGTGGGGACCGCTGCTGCCTGCGGTGCGGCGAAGAGATCCTCCCAGGCGTGCAGGATGATAGAAAAGGCCTCCATGACGTCCCCCAGTGCATCCGCCACAGCCAGCACGCGGCGCTCGCTGCCGTCGTCGAGGCGGCGCCCATCCCGCATCCGCTGCCGCTCGTCCACAAAATCGATGGGGTTGGTGGTGTGCAAAACCCGGAATAGACTCTGGTCACACGCGCTGCGCAGATAGCGGTTGTAGATGGCAGAGCTTTTGACGCGGCCGGCATCCGTGCGCTGCTGCACGCAGAGGCAGCCCAGCGCCGATGCGATGTTGAGCCACGAGAGCCGCGAGTACGACACCTCCGGGGACTCAAGCAGGTGATGCATCGGGGACGACGGCGGAGGTGCACAGGCAAAGAAGAGCCAACCCAAAAAGAAACGTGAAAAAGCAAACAAGAAAAAAAAACAAAAAAAAAAAACGCAACTAGAAGTGGTGTGGTATCTGGTGGGTCGTGGGACTGCTGCGTACGACTAGGTTAGAAAGTGCTGCGACAGCAAAGTTTAAATATTGGAATGAATACTAGTGAAGGCAAACCCAACTGGCTGTACAGTACGCAAGCCAACAAGGGGGATTTGGGGTTCACCCTTAGCAGTACAGACGGTACAACGGAAGCGTGCCAGAGATGAGCGGAGGAGAGCGAGCTGTTAGTGCCCAGCTTCACAACGGAAGAGATATGGGAGCGCTTGGATCCGATCCTTCCACCGCCGCCGCGAGGCACTTAAGCTAATTCTTCTCGGCAACAACAACCGTAGAAACCAAAAAAAAAAAAAGAGAGAAGGGGGAGGGGGAGATCAGCACATAATCATATATACATACTCTGGTCTGCAACAGGAGATGATCGGCAGCCTTCAATGCACACGACACATCCCATAGAGGAAATATTGGCATTTATGTTCGCATTTTTCTATTCTCTTGTCTACATCAGCAGCCGGTGGGAGGGCCTCAGCAAAACAGAGCTGGACGCGCTGCTCTATTCTCGTGCCCAGCAGCGCACTTGCATCCGACACGTGGATTCATCCCTTTGCCGCCTCCGTCGACCTGTTGGGCAGACTGCGCCGTCGTGTGCCGAGGGACTCTCGCCGCATCGAGTCGCGCCGGGCATCGCCGCGGCTGTCCTTCTCCGAAACCTCCTCGCTGGTCCGCTTGAGCGATGTCTTCGTCTGGCTCAGAAGGGGCGCGAGGTTCTCCACCTTCCGTTGCAGCGGCCGCAACACGGAGCGGCGGAGGAACACATCCAGGCGCTGGCAGTAGGGGATGAGCGGGTTCGGGATTTTGAAGCTGCACATAACGCACAAGAACTGCATAAAGCCCTCATAGACGAGGACTTGAATGTCCTTCTGATGGGTGCCCTGGGTCATCGCTTTCGTCCTGGGGTCCAGAATGCTGACCGCCCGTGGGGCCCGGCGCCGTCCGTCGCGGGGCTTGCCATCAATCTCGCGCCGCTTCGCGGCCGCTTCCTCCTCGTAGGAGTGTCGAGTGACGCAGCAGTGCTGGAAGACTTCGTAGATGAGGTGGGGCGAGATCTCCGTGCTCGTCAGCATCGCATCGCGGAGCAGCTGCAGCACATCCTCCTTCTCCATGCCGGCGGCCCCGTACACATCCTTGCTGTACGAGTTGAAGACCAGGATGATCGCAGGGGTGTAGCGGGCGAGCACTTCCTGCGTACCCGCGCCCATGGTCAGTCGGTGGATCACCGCGCGGGGATCGTCGCTGAGGACGTCGCCCGCGACCTTTGGGATGTAGCTGTGGATAAAGTGCTGCAGGCAATTGCCGAGCCAGATGAGTTTCTTCTCCGGCTGCATCAGCACCGAGTTGGACGGCTCCGGGACAGGCTCGGAGGTGCCGACATCCAGCGGGGAGTCGGGAACACTTGGGATGGAACTCATGCCCGCGTCCGATATCTCCGTATCGACGCCGCGGAACGGCGACGGGACCGGCGACTCCGCCGGGGAGCTGCCCTCCTGGAAGGCAACGTACTCCTCCTGGAAGTTAATGGCCGGCTCGACCACCCGGGGCTCCTTATCCAGCGGAAACATCTCGTTAGCGACCAGCGACATCGCAATGAGGAAGGCAGCAAAGGTCATGTCGTCGCTGACCTTCGGTATCGCCGTCCACGAGGAGATCACCTGCTGCCCAAGGGAGGTGCGCCGCTCGCCCTGCGGTAGCGCGCTACCGGTAAACGTGTTGGCGCGGGCGCGACCGGGAGGTTCGGCTGGGTTACTTGTGGCCACTTCGTTCAGCGCCATCACCGCTTCATAAAAAATAGTGGAAGCGACGTCCATGTCCAGCACGGCGTTCTCTTCCTCCTCCGGGACACTGGCCAAGAGCTTGAGGTCCGTGCACAGCAGGCGCCAGCCGCCTAGGCTCAGGGTTGGCAGGGCAAGCTCGGCGGAGAGCGTGGAGCGGCGGAGGAAGAGGGTCAGCAGATCGCTGGAGGTGAGATGAATCGCGTGCAGGAGCTCCTGCGCTTCGCGGGTGATGGCGACGCTCGTGTGCAGGACGAAGGGCGTGTGGACCAGCTGGGGGGATCCCAGCGGGCTGCCACTCCCCGCCGCACCGGGACTCGCTTCCAGGTCGATGAGATTTTTGTCGTCCGCCTCGGAGGTGGAGAACATGGCGGAGTCCACTGGAGGGGAGTTCACCTGCTGCGCCACCACGTTGTGTGGGTTCTCGGCGAGCACCTCCTCCATCGTGAGCTTCCCCGAGCGGACCATGGCCCGCAGCGTGCTGGCGCGCTTGGCGTAGACCCGAAGAAAGCAGCGGCAGTGCAGCGGGACGTTCCACTCGCCCTCGCGCTCGAGACCGACACGCAGCGCCTGCGGCGACGCCCTCGCCCCGGTAAAGACGCCGCGACTGAGGCCAGAGTACGTCATAACGGGGACGAGGCAGCAGATGATGACGTGCCAGCGGTGCAGCTGCAGGGATCGGTTGAGCGCCATGCCCAGCTCCCCTAGGATGTTGGCCAGCTGTGGGGAGTCGAAGGCGTCGCTGGGCCAGAAGTTGCCGCGGAGGAGAAACGGGTGGGCGCTGGTGCCGAAGACGGGGAGACAGCGCTCCTTGAAGAGGTACCACGGGGATTTGTCCTCGTCCTCGAGATTCAGCATGATCTCCTCCTCGATCGTCGGCCGGCGGGGCTCGGATCGGGACGAGTTCTGGCGGTACTGCACTCCGCCGCTGAGCAGGTGGAGGATTGCCGCCTTCTCCACCTCCGCACTCTGCTTACACTTGTGGTTAAAAGGGTGGGCGAAACGGCAGTACAGCAGAGACACGAACGTCACCACCGACGCCCGCTCGCCCATCGCGAGGGCGTGCGGGTCAATGACCTCCTGCAGCTCAATGCGCCCCGCGGCGGGCGGGTTCTGCAAGTCCGTAGCGTTGAAGACGGCCTTGTACAGCTGCTGCCGCTGCTGCTCGAGACTGGGGTTGGTCAGCATGTCCGACCCGGCCATCAGCTCCGTCGCGAACTGGAGCAGGAGTGTCATGCGTTCGCTGGGCCGCATGCTCAGCAGATCACCAAAGCACTCTGGGTAGACGGGGAAGGGGGCGTCGAGCTGCACGTTGCACTGGCGCAGCAGCTGGCGGCGCCGGTCTGGGTAGTTGGTGCCGAAGACTTCTTCCCCGTCGGCACCCTTCTCCTGGTCGCGGCTCGCCGTCCGCTGGAGGTAACGGGGGAGGGAGAGGTAGAAGAGCAGCCGACTCAGCAGGATGGCGTTACGAGCCTCCTCCGAGAAGGTGCTGAAGCGCGTGGAGAGCGCGCCGCCCTTGAGATCATCGAGGTCCTGGAGGTCGTCGAGGCACGCGTTGGCCCAGTCCTGCAGGATAAGGAGGGCGTCTGGTAGGGGGTAGGACGACGAGAGCACAATGGGCGCGAGTTTGCCAAAGAGGCGCTCCTCTTCGTCCTGCTGCGAGGGCTCGTAGGGACGGCCGTCGTCGCTCCCGTCGGTCTCGATACTCGGAGAGCGCGCGGCGGCGGCGGCGGCGGCAAAGCCTATGGCCTTCCGGTCCGGCCGCTGATCCTTGCGAATGCGGAGATTATCCAGCGCCTCGGAGATGTGGGTGGAGGAGCCGCACAACTCGCCCACCACGCGGAGAACGACGCGCTGCCACGGGCGATTTCTGTGCGCTCGAATGCGAGACTTCAGCTGGGTGATGCGCCGGTCGCGGTCGTTGAGAACGAATTGCTTCTCCTGGACGACGTTGCAGTAGTGCACCTTCTCCTCCGTGACACGCAGCAGCTGCTCCTCCAGCGTACGGTTCCGCTCCCGGAGGTTGTCGCGCTCCTGCTCCACCTTGCGCAGCATTTTTGTCTGAACACCGATTTCAGCGCGAAGATGGTTACACACGTCCTCCATCTCGCGCAACTTGCAGAGCATGTCCTCAAATGTGCCGCTCGCCTTCACCTGCAGGTCGTGTACGCGGGCAGGGAGGACGTGGTCCGCCAAGATCACGTCGCCGGTGCCGGTGCCGGTGCCCGTGCCGGCGACGGGGACGGCGGGAGGGAGGGGTGGATGGGCGGTGGCGGTGGCGAACTCCCACGGAATGTTGCTGCTGTACGGGGTCTCGACCACAGAGAGCTGCTGCACGCCCTCGTCGCGGTTCCGGGGAGAGATGGAACTGGAGTGGGTCGCGTTCGAGCGCGGACTTGGGTAGACGGAGCTGGCGTCTCGCGTGGAGGCCATGGAGAGGCTCATGCTCCGAATGCTGGGAATCACCTTCGCCAGCGTCGTCTGCGGGCCCGACGGGAGCGGCGCCCGCCCAGAGTCCAGAAGCGATGACCGGTGGAGCATCGACGTGGGGCCGCCCGACCCCATGATCGAGTTTTCACGACCGGGCCGGCCAATGAAGTTCGCCTGCTCCTTCTTTGCGCCCTTCACGTGCAGCGCCGTCTCCGCGAGGTGCGTGGCGAGCAGCCGACTCTTGACAGCCCCTGAAGCCTCTTCCGTGTTTCCTCACCTGGAACCTCCGCCGGGAAATCGGTCCCGTTGAGGAAGTTGACATACTCCTGCCGAACGTTCTTCAAGTAGTTCATATTGGACAAATTCCGCGCCTCGAAGCGCCACGCGGCGAAAACGGCGTGGATCAAGCGGCGCATCCTAATGCGGGTGATAAAGTGTAGAACGTTTTTGAGGTACTTCTCTCGCTGGCGGAGCTCATGGATGTTTCTCCGCCAGCCCCTCAGCGCCCAGTGCTTCATGGCGTACTCAATGTACTTGGAGTCCGCCTTGCTCTGCTCGTAGGCGATACTGGCGAGCCGGTTGGCCTCCATTCGGAGCGGGATGGTGGACAGCTGCATAATCTGCTCGGAAAGACCGCCGAGCGATGGGATCGTGCTGGAGTAGGAGCTGAACGTGTCGTACACGTGCGGCAGGATGTAGTGCTCAAAGATGTGGATCGCGAAGTTCATTCCCGGCACGACGGCGCGCACCTGCTCCAGAATCTTCCAGAGCAGCGCCACGCTCGTGGCGGTCTCCAGGACGAGGCACGGGGTGAAGATGCGCTCTGGGGGCAGGGAGACACAGGAGGGCAGCAGGCTGTCGTCCTTGGCCTGCGCGGCAAGCTGGTGCTCCGAATCGAGCAGAAGCTGAAGAGAGAGCTCCTCCATGTCCACCACTCGGCTCACCCGCTTCCGCTCATGGGCAGTGGCGGTGTCAACGCTTTCGTTGTCGGCAGCGTCGGATAGAACCAGGTTGTTCTGCTCGTCGGCCTCGTCCTCGCCCAGCTCGCGGGCGGTGCGGCGGCCGTGCCGATACGTGGTGAGTAGCCCAATCACGGTCTCGTGCATGAGGGCTCGGGTCTCGCGGAAGATGTGCTGCATCACGCTCAGCGGCAGCACCATACCTCTGGAGGTGCCGGCGACGTTTTTTTCCACAGAAGTTGTGTCTTGCAGCAACGAGGCTGTGCGAGCGCTCGGCGCAATGCTCACCTTGGTGGCGCCGAGGTGCCCCTGGCCTTGATTTTGTTGGAGGGCCTTGGCTTCCTCCTTCGTAATGAGCTGACGAATCACGTCCGAGAGCGGGCGTGTGACAAACTTCGACAGCTGCTCCTCGTCCCGCCGCCGCTCCCGCACCGCTTGCCGATTGTTCCACCAGTCAAATAAAATCCTATCATCGGGCGAGATGTCCTTCGTGCTCTGCAGCGGGATACCGAGGGAGTCGGTCTCGGTTCCAACGAGGGCCGCACCGGTGTTCACGTTGAGCTTCGGCGGAAGGAGGGTCTCCCTGGTGGGCTTGTAGGCGCTCAGCCGCACCTGCTTCATTTGCCCTGGGTTCTCCGTGCTGCCAACGAACACAGGCTGTACTTCTGGGCGCCGCTCCATGGTCTGATGGAGAAAGTGTTCGGCGATCTTGTGTGTGCGAACGCGGCGCTTGCGTTGGGCCTCCTGCTCCTTGAGGGTATCCATAAAGTTGTCTGTGAGCTCAAACGTCTGCCCCACTGCCTCCGCGCCGGCCACCTCCCTGTACGGCAGAAGTGATGTGGGCCGGGTGTGGCTCAGGATATGCCCCAGCAGGTCTTCGGGGCGGTTGCGGCTCTCCATGCGCATCTTCTGTGACTCGGGGTTCGAAACTGTGTACGTGTGCGAGAACTTGAACTTGAAGTCTGTGTCCGCGCCGCGGGGGGGCCCTGCCCCTCCCCGCCCTTCGTCCTCCCTTGAGAGTCCGACATGAGGAAAGAGACCGTGCGAGGGGTGGCGAGCCTGTGCCTCTGTTTAGCGAGCAATCAGCCGTTCCCTTCGATTTCAACAAGAGAACAGAAGAACAGGGGTGCGTGCCTCGCAAGCACTACACAGGATAATAATGTAATGCGACTGACGGTAGAGCGATCAAGTCTGCCGAAGAGTGCCTGAAGAGGGGCGAACAGCTACACAATTTCTATTCAACTGGGCTAGCTAGGCCATCAAAGAGAAAGAGAGAGAGAGAGAGAATGTCCATCAAGGCATGCAATATATACGGCACGAACACCTGTTCGTAGGTGCGCTTCAACCACCGTACTCCCATTCAATCACTCCGCGATAGTATTGAAAGCAGCGCCCCTGCCCGAGGGGCTATAGATTTGATACGGCGCGTCACGGCATACGAACACCTAACGCTAGACTTCCACCGGGAAGAGCCCAAAAAGACGATGAAGCAGCACATAGCCCATTGCCATCATGAAGCACACAAACGAAATCCGGAGCACCGCAGAGTCCACCGTGTCTGCAGCCAGCAGGCGCCTTGTGTAGGACTTCGCCTGGCCCATGGAGCTTGTTACACCCAACAGCGACTGGTGCAGCGTCTCCATGTTTTCCGTGTCGCTCTTGATCTCCTCAAGGGCCCCTTCTACTCGCTGCACCTCAATCGAGAGAACCGCACGGGTGCGGAGGAGGCTCTGCACCGCCGCGTGCCGCTGCTTATCCCCCGCACCGCCACCACCGGCAGACTCGTCGGCTCGCCGGCGTTGCTGCTCGAGGGTGAGCGACGCCTTCAACATGGCGCCGGCCACTTCTGACTTGTGTCTCTGCACAACCGTCACGTGGCGCCGGATGGTCTCGTCGGTGAGTCCCGAAGCAGCAGTACCAGCACCAGGCGCAAGGTGTTCCGCCTTCGACTCTAGATACTGGAGAAAGTGGCCCAGTTGCTCCTCCGCGTGCTGGCCGATGCGGATCCAGTTGAGCAGCTCACGCTCCCGCTGCGGCTCGGGCTCCTGCAGGAGTATCAGTCGAGCTCGAGAAATGCGCCGTGCGGCGTCGGCGCTGCGGGAGCACAGCTCCGACACACACTCGTGTAAGGCCCTGTCGTCCACAGACGCCGCATCCACGAGCCGGTGTAAAATGTCGTCCATCTGGCCGGCGGCAATATTTTTCTTCGCTAGCAGTTCAATCATATCAGAAAGGGGTGCGGAAACGCAAATCAAAAGGGAGGAGCGAGACGACTGCATGAAACAACGGTAAAGATCAACCAACACTGCAGTTGAAGAGCAGCAGCAGTGGGGGCATCGCACGCTGCATGAGCCAATAGGACTGGGGCTGAACAACCAGATATCAGGGAGTATTAGGCAGTCATGGGGCTGGTCAGAATCGGTATGTCGACGTATATATATATATATATATATATATATTTTCCGCTCCTCATCCTGGCCCACCTGACACAAACGAGGCGAGCGGAGGATGGCGCTTCACGCTCTAGCTCTAAGCCATCAAGGGTGTGTCTTCCGAGGGGACCCCAAGCACAGATCCAGGGAGAAATACAGCAGCACTGCGTCGCACCACTCACTCCATCGAGCGTACCGCCGCTCCTCTTTAGTGATTCGTTGAGCTGGACCAATGTGTGATGTATGTATGAGAGGGGGGTTGGGGACCAGCTGCATCCTCTAAGGAGGGGAAGGGGATCCCACAGGGTAACGACAGCCAGCCATACATGGAAGTACGGAAGCATCATTATATCACCCCCCAAAAAAAAAGAAGAAGAAGAAGGGGTATAGGTGGTAATGAAAAGAATATAAAATAATAATAATAATAATAATAATAAAATAAAAAATAAAACGTTTTCTTTTTCTCCCCTCTTCGTACACAGAATTTCAGCTCTACTCGTTTTCACAAAAATTACCAACAATAAAATAAATTATAAAGATACTATCTACAGTTGTGCACATAACGGAGTTGGATCCAACACGACGAGGCACTAAAGTGAAAGAGAGCCAAAAAAAAAATATCAATGGATGGATGTTCATCAGCATCAGATTGAGTAGTTCAGTGCGCCTGTAAGAGATAGAACAATAAACAAACAAACAAACAAAAAAAAAAAAAGATGAACACGAATGAAAGATCTTCCGGCTTTCCCCCTCACCAGCCGCGCTGCTCCAGGGAGTACTCCCGCTTATAGGTTGCTGTGCTGGCCCTCATAGAGGGAAGCAACGAACACGCCGTCACAAAGCTCTACGGGGTACACCTCTGGAACGATGTTGAACTTCTTTTGAAACTTTTGTTGGGCGCGCCTCACAATACCGTCCATGGACTTCTTTCGCATGAGAGCGAGGATGCAGCCGCCGAAGCCAGCGCCCATAATTCGGCCGCCAGCCACATCCGGCTCGCTGGCAATCACCTCATGCAGGAAGTTCAACTCGGGGGTTGATATGCGGAGCATGTCGCGCTGCCCGTAGAAGGTGGCGTTGAGCATCTCACCAGCCCGCTTGTAGCGCTCCTCGGGGGACAAGGGGCAATCGGGGTCGGACAGGCGAATGAACTCGATGGTCCGCATCTGCTCGGCGATATTGAAGGTGCCGCGGTCAAACTGACCCTGTGTCATATGAGATTTGCAGTCGGCGACGAATTGCACCGGATCGCCCTGGGTGAACTTCTTCGGATTGCGGGCGCAGTCGCAGAACTTGAAAGGCTTCCCCCCCAGCTTGACCTTGCTCACTGCGGCCTCCGCCCCCTCCGCATCACTGCGAAGGACGTTGTAGCTGCTGCTGTCATTCGCGCCGGTGAGCTCGTGCTTCACCATGGAGTTGATGAGCAAGAAGCAGCTGTCCGGCCCCGTGATGTTGTTGATGTCGTGGTTGGTAAAGGTGAGCGCGTCGCAGTCGAGCGCCATGAAGTTGTTCTGTGTGGCGTGGACGCAGGAGAACTGGTCCAGGATGCCAACGTTGACGCCACAGTATTTGGTCTCGATGAGCAGCGCCTGCTTGGTAAGGGTGATCTTCTCGTCCCGGTCCCCCTTCGGGAGCTCCGGGAAGTGCTGGCTGCCCTTCTGCTTGGGAAACCGGCGGTACGACTCCTGAATAGCGGCCTGGATACCGAAGAGGAGCGCCACACCGTAGGACGTGCTGGCGCTCATGCCAGATCCCATCGATAACGTCCCGTGGGAGATGAAGCAGACGCCACTGAGTGCGGGGTCCTGGATGGTCTTCTTGAGGTAGTCCAGGGAGATCGCGGTGGCACCAACGGCGAAGGTCGTCCAGTTCTTGTTGTGCTCACCTTCCGCCACGCTGCTGATCTCGGTGGATTGGCCCTTGGTGGTGGCGAAGCGGATCTTTCCATCGCCCATGAACTTCTTCACGCGCCCGCAGAGGAGATGGCAGCCCTCGCGCAGACCCGCGGGGCACACGTAGCCGCCCATGTAATCCACGTGCTCCCCGTAAAAGTTGACACGTCCCGGGGCGAAGGAGAAGAGCAGCCACTCCACATCCGCCTCCGTGGTGTGGAAAACCTCGTGAAATTTGGGCTTCATCACGGCGAGGGTTTCGCGGATGCGGGAGTCGGGGTAGGAAGGCGGCATAGGGAAGCACGAAGGAGAGAAGACAATAAAAATCAACTAGCAGCACAAAAAGGGGAAGAGAAGGAGGGAAGTGCAATGGAGCAGAGGTGGCGGAGCCGCATCCAACACATTCCGCGTCACTTGGAATGCGCTCTTTCAGAAAGCAAATGAACAATAAATATATATAATTAAAAAAAAAAATGACGAAGGAATATACACAATTACTGCTGGGCCGTGCATATACCAATAGTGTACACAAAAAGACAGGGTGAATCATTAAACAGCAAAAAAAAAAGAAAGAAGAAGTACAATGTGCCGTGGCACACACATATATTTCGATTATGTATGAACAAGATGCATCATGATGCCAAACTTTATGGAAGATTCCTTCTATGACGTACGTCTGCCGCACTTCCTCCCGCTGTCGGTTACAGAGCGAATCGCCTGGGTGTGGCGGCACACGAGATGGGCGCTCCCCGGGGCTCCAGGGCTGCTCGCAGCTCCAGCAGGTCCGAGACAGAACTCTCGTTGGCACGCTGCATCATGGCCGGCAGCGCCCGCGAGATACGACTTGAGGAGGTAGGGGTCGACGTCGACGTCCCCTCCAACACGGTAACGTTATCCAGAGAGAAGGTGTCGAAGAGGACCTTGAAGGCCGCATCCACCTCCGTGTCGGCTGCGCGGCCGCTGGAGGAGGAGGGGGTGAACGGCTGCGTCAGTGCGTTCGTACTGAAGGTGGCACCGCTCCCGGAGGGTTTTGGGGGCCCACTGACCACATTGAACGGGCGAGGAGTTAGTTGAGGAGCCGTCACGGGGGTGTGGGCCCGGGCCTGCTGCAGCAACAACACCTCTGCCGCGACCTCCTCCTTGCAGGCGGTACAGAGCTCCCCCACCTCCTTTGCACTGCCAACTGCCCCTACCTTGAGTTCCTGCTGAAGCGCTGCGCGTACCGCGGCCACAACATCGGTCTGAATCTCTCCTTTTAATTCCTGCACAGCGTTGCGAACGGTGTTCTGAAGGTCCGCTGGAGCCAAGGCCGTCGAGCAGCACATCCGCGAGGCGGGGCGCAGCGTCTCGTTCGTAGAGGAACTGCTAGGCAGTGTTTCACTGCTGCTCGGCTCACAGGAAACAGCTGGCTTACGCCTATCGACGGGCGCGCTCTTGTTGAGCTGCTGGACTTGATCGAGCAGCGTTGCCACACATTCCTCTAGCTTTATGTTCCTTTGCACCAGATACCGCAGCGCCCCTTGCAGATCGTCGGGACTGTGGGGGTAGGCAGGCGAGATCATTTGGCGCAGCGTCCCGGGGCCCAGGGGGGTTAGTACAGTATAATCCTGCGTCTCCACGAAGAAAAATAGAATGTGTGAGAAGGGACAAGCGAAGGCTAATGAACCTGCCCGTGCCAGCCCGAATGTTTGGCGCAACTCTGCGTGTTACACGCACAAGAAAGAGAAGAGAATCAAAAGACGACATAAAATGTGAAACAACACCGCACTACGCCTTCGGCGTGCATGTCTCTGCCCATCAAAGGCCCCTTTTCTTTCCGTTCCTTTCCCTTTTTCTTTTTTTAATTTTCCTTTTCTTTCTGCTCTTGTTGAACCCTAGCAGGAATGCGTTCGGCTGCCAATTGGAGCTCTATCGGAAGCCGTTCTTCCAATGTCCGCACTTCAACCAGGTATGGACCCATGAGGAGCATACATGTAGACCCCGCCAGCGAAGCACACCTTGTACTTTCCTGTGGCCCAGCTCCTGGACAGGCTGAAGAAACGCTGAAGGCGCCACATAGCCCTGCTGAGGTGGCCGTCTCTCCGCTCGAGGCACATATCCCCACGCTTAAAGCACCGCAGCAACATGTCTTGCACAAACCAGTTCGTGCGGTACATGGCGGGGCTCAAGGTCCACGCCGCGTCACTCGATGGTACACAGACCACCTCCATCGTTCCACGGAAGCGCTCCGCATGAGCGGTACGCACAGTGTTCCACATCACCGCCTTCAGGGTTGTGTTGGAAATGCGGGTGCGCAGCGCCGTGCGGCTCCCCATAAAACTCTCCCGCTCCGTGTCGCCCTCCGTCATGGCAATGAGAGACCCCGTGAAGATATCCCCTTGTGCTAGCAGCCGCTCCGTGTCGAAGACGGCGCGGGCGAAGTATCGCAGCACGTCCGGCACCCCTTCTGCGGGGGTTGGGGCATTGGCTGAGCTGGAGGGTCCCCGACGGCTCGCAGCGATCTCCTCCAACTTGAGAACGCGAAGCCACTCGTAGGCACACACACCAGAGCTGACGTCCATCTCGTCTCGGTTGGCCTGCGGGTCCCACACCCCTTCCCGGTGCACGTCCGACTCCTTCCGCAGCGGGCTCACCAACTTTCTCCACTCCTGGCAGAACTGCTCGTAAAAGACGAGTTCCGGCGCGGCGTACGCCTGCCGCATGCCGCTCTTTCCCGAGATCAGTATCTCGCAGAGGGTCACTGCGGTGCCGGTGGCGGTGCTCCCAGCCCCCGGCCCCGCCATGGCATGAGTGGGATGCATGAACGACGGAAGGGCATGCTGCAGACTGTACAAGGGTGCGCTGTGGCAGTGATAGAACGGGTGTCGGCCGTAGTGGGGCTCCGGGAACGTGCCGACCACGGAGATCGGTGCCGCTGGGTCCGACTTGGGCAGCGGCGGCACCGTTGTCAGGTTCAGGGTGGTTTGATTGCTCTCCAACTTGGTCGCTACAAAGTGGCGCAGCCGCATGCTCATCGCCCGGTTAACCTCTGCGCTCTCCTGCAGTGTATTTGTGTACGCCTGGAGCTTGAAAACGTGGGCCTGCTCCACGTTCCCGGGGCGCTGCAGGTCCATCAGCACAGGGTCCTGCACGGCCTTGTTTAGCGACAGTGCTTGAAGAGCTACGCTGATCATCTGGATGGGGTACGGCGTACCGGAGAACTCTCGCGGTGCCGTCCCGCTGCCGGCGATGGCCGTCTGGAGGGAAATGGGGACCCACTCGGGCGTTTGAAGCAGGAAAAACGCACTCTTCACCGCCATGACGCACTGCAGGAGGAGCTTCGAGGCGCTGGGGTGGGGGGACCGCAGCGGGCCCGGGGAACTGCCCACATGGATGACCCGCACGCGCGCCGGCTGGTAGCTCGGGGCGTCGGCGCCGCCCCAGCACAGGCACTCCGGGCACGTGGTGCGGATCTTCTCCTCTTCCGCCGCCCACGCCTGTCGGATATGCTCCTCCATGTGCAGGTTGTCCGTCTTCTCTTGGGGCGAGCACACAAGAAACTCGTAGAAGTTGGAGTGTCTTGTGACGCCGCTGCGATGGAGCCGGGCTGCCAGCTCCTGCACATCGTCCGCGGTGTAGCGGTGGTCGTACGACATGGAAAAAAGGACTGTGAAGCCGGTGGCGACGCGATCGCTGTTCTCCAGCTCCGGCGGGGCAGAGCTGCTCGCGTTGTTTGCGGGGCTGGCGGGGCAGCGGGCTGTGCTATGTGGCATGAGAGAGGAGCTGCTGGACGAGGTAGCGAGAGACGGAGTCGGAGGGTCGGAGGACTTGGCATCGGGGGCCTGCCACTCCATCTCGATCGGCAGCTCAGCTCTAGGCTTCCCTGGAGCTCTTCCGCCCGACTCACTTGCCCGTGTACCCCACCAGTATGACGCGAGACCTGCCAGCACAAGCAGCAGCGTCACCATCGGGCAGGCTGCGCCAATACGCCGCGACCGGCGTGCCGTAGTGCGGCGCGTGGCCCGCAATGGATTCTCGGGATCTCTCGAGAACTCCGGCCGCTGCCGCTGGTCGCCCATGCCCAGTCCGTTGCCCACAGACACCGGTGAATACATCCCGAGATGTATGGCAGACGTGCAGTGACGAGGCTAGCTTTTGTTTTTATTTTGTACTTTTGTGGACCTGGGATTTAAGAGAGGAAAAGTGCGATCAATATGCATATAAACGACCGAATACAAATGACAAGAAAAAGGGATATAATCGATCTTGCAGTGATACACATATTTCCCTTTATACGGCACACCTCCTGGCTGCAGTCCATAAAAAACTTCAGCGTTAAACGCTGACAAGTCGATGATTTTCTGTTCGTTGTGAGGAGAGCCAGTCGCAATTATTGAATGGCCATGAAGTGCTTCGACACGCCGAACTTATACACCTGCCGACGGTCATACCCCATATCGTACAAGAAACCCGTGTAGAACTTGTAGAAGGGACCTTGGTAGTAGGTCGTGTGGGCAAACGTGCTCACCTTCCCACACACAAAGGTCAAGAGGGACTGCGGCCCGCAGATAAGCAGCGGGGGGCGGTACGCGGCCGCTGCGTCTCCTGTGGCACGCACTGGTGGCGGCATGGTTCGGCGCACCGTCTCGGGCTGGATGCCGCCGGTGAAGAGGTTCTTGCCGAGCTCCAAGCCTTCTGACACCAGCAGCGCGGGGTTCCGGTAGGCCTCCATCCCGAGCCCAAAGGCGTTGAAGAACACTGTGAAGCGATTGTCCCGGGAGGCGAAGTCCTGGAACTCGCGGCGGAACGGAATCCCTACGGGGGAGCTATGGCAGTACAGCAGGGACACACACGTTCTGTCCGCCGGCTGCTTGTCCAGATAGTTGAGCAGCTGCAGTGCGACAGAGGCGCCGCCGGTGGTGCAGATGACCCCTATCTCGCGCTGTGCGTGTGGCTGGTAGCGGAACTCCCTCATCCACCGTCCAAGATGGACCTGCTCGCCAACCGCTAGCCCGCGAAGCCGTGCAGACATTCGGCCAGGGTCACAGTCCTTTATGGCAAATTCGATAATCCCGCGCTCCTGAGGGTGGGAGATGGGCGTGTACCAGCGTGTGACGGACGACAGGCCCCGCACACGCCCGCTGCAGATCTGCACAGAGCTGATAGGGTCGTACCCAGCGTAGTCGTAGTGGTGGGGCAACGCGAACCTGTAGTAGTACATGTTGGACCCCTCAACCTGCTGGCGATCAATGAGAGTGATGGGGACCGGCGGTGAGAAGAGCCACCAACGCTGCGCCAGCGGCTTGTGCTCCTGGGACTTGACTAGAACACCCTTGTAGAAGGCGTAGCCAGCGGCGCTGCCAACCCCGAGTAGCAGGCCGAGGCGGGCAGCATAGCCGTAGTGGATGCTGTTGAGGGCCCGACTGAGCATTCTGGGGGCGTCCTGGAGCAGAAACGACCAGCGTCGCCCGGCTGGTGCACCGCCGGCCCCCTCTTCCCATGCGTAGTGGCTGCCAGGGCCGTCCTGGTGCCCCCACCGGTGCTGCTGGGACCCACCTGCCCCGCCGTCGTGGAATGTCTGCTGCAGGTTTGGAGCAGAGAGCGGCGGCTTCATCACATCCTTCGTTGGTGCAGGGGGCTGGTGCACCATGCTGCACGACTCGATATCGGCTTATATTTATTCCTTCACCGTCGATATGCTCGGCGCAGATAAGCCGCAAACCCCTTTCAGCAGAGCACAGTGCCGAGGCAAAGAGACGAAGTTGTTATTATGGCCTTTAAAAAAAAAAAAAGAAAAAAAAAGGAAGAGAATAAAAGAATAGAAGAATGAGAGCGACGGTTTGCAGCCCAAATAATCTCCGAGCTCACAGCCAGTCTCCACAAGAGGCCATCTATCCTGCACTTCCCCACCGCAACGCACTTTTTATTTTCTTTCAATTTTCCTTCATAAACTTACAAGCGCAACAGCGCAGCCTAACTTCAAGATAGGCACCGTCGGAAGACCCCGGCCGCCAACGCACGGCCTGGCTTGTTGTCCCACCCCACCCGGGCGTGGGCCGGGGCCTCCAAAAGAAGGTGCCGTTCTAACTATGCTATCCCTATGTGTGCCAACACCGGCCTGTGACTCCACTACAGAGGCGGCGGCGGCGCGGTCGTCTCGCCCACTGTTCTCAGCCGAGACGTTCGTGCCCCGGAGCCCCGAAAAGGGTTTCTTTCAATGATTTCCTTCTAGATTTAAGCCGATTTTTTTTCCTTTTTTTTCCGTTCTCTCTTTGCCTCTAACAGGTGTGTATCGGTTTCTTACCTTACTCGCATCCCACGCGTGCTTCCCTTAGAGCTGGCCCTTCTCGCCGAGGCCCTGCAGCACGGAACGTGCCTCGCCCGCGGGGACGACCTTCACGCTGCGAGCAGCTCTAAAGGTACCCTGCAGTGCCTCTAGCAGTGCCGGTTCCTCACCGTAGAGGAAGGAACGCTCGCGGAAGACTTGGAGGGCCGCGGCGGCGGCGTCGCTACCCTCGCCGATCACGACCACGTCGGTACTGGCCAGTGGGATGGCGGCGGGGCGGGGCAGGGCGTCGATGAGCGGTTGGGCATGAGCCGGCCTGCCAAACAGGTGGCCGCCAGCAAACGCCTTCGTGGCGCCGTCCTCCGTGTAGTTGTGCGGCCACTTAAATCCGAACTCCGATACGTGACGGCGTCCGAACTGGCGGTGGGACTGTGCGGCGGGGACGCCGAGGCGCAGCGGCAGGCCGCGCTGCACTCGGTTGTTGTGCTCTTCAATAATGTCGTTGGGGGCCGCGGCGGCGCTGCCGGGCAGGGAAACGACATCCCACGCGCGGGAGACGGCGCCGTTGGCGATGCGGTGGTGGCGGGACCCGTATAGGTGCGGCGAGGTGCGGACGGTGTCGAGCAGCGCCTCGTCGGACCCCATCACGAGCGTCAGGCCCTTTCCGTCCGGCGACAGGAGTGAATCACCCGTGACGGTGACGAAGCCCTTGTCGTCCGCGTAGAAGCCCCAGCGGGCGCACAGGGCTGCGGTCACGTCCAGCAGCGTGTCGCAGCTGGGCTCCCCGGCAAGCACGGCCTTCATGGGGATGCTGTAGGGCTCTACGGCCACGAAGTGGTTGCTCTCGAGGCTCATGTCGGCCGGGCGAGGGCCGCCGAACTCCTCTACAATTCGGGGGGCTTCAAAATCGAAGCACGGCGCGTGATAAATAAGGACGCCGGGGCGGCGCCACGCCCACTCGTCGATGGGAGACTGCCCGACGCGTTTGACAAGCATAATCTCCTGCTGCGCTACGTAGTTGAACTTTCGGAGGGCGGCCATGGTGGCGAAATAGGCGTGTGTCGGGTTATCGGTGATGATGCGGTACGGGGTCGCCGTCTCGGGGTGGCTGCCGAAGACACCGTCGACCATGTAGAAGCGGAGCCCCTGGCCGAGGTGGTACTGGATCTCGCGCAGGATGCGCTTTCCGTGCAGGGTAGACACCTCCTTGAAGCCGCTGTTCATGGGCTGCTTGAGACGCCGGTGCTGCTGATGCTCCGGTGTGTGCGGGAAGACTAGCTGCTGCAGAGGCTGTTGAGGGGCGTCGAAGGGCATCCGCACGGCCCCGCTCTTGGCGTCCTTGCGGCCCCAGGCTCGGCCGCGGAGCTCGAAGGGGCGGAGGTTGTACTCGCCCACGCCGTAGGTGTAGCGCCACACGCCGGACCACATTCCCGCGTTGGCCGTGTCGCCGACCTGCGACCAGTTGGAGACGAGGGTGCTGCTGTTCGCATTCCACCACGGCCCCGGGTCCTCGTTGGTTTTCTTGAAGAGAGTGAGCGAGTCGTAGCCCCACTGGTACATGGTGCGCTGGTAAGAGGCGCCGGCGCCGCTCGGGCTCGGGGCGACCTCCTGGCGGAATACGGGCTTGCGGCGCTCCTCCTCGGCATCGGGGTTGCAGCAGATCTCGTTCAGGATAGAGATCTGGCCGGCGCTCTGGCCGGCGGGGGCACGAAGCGCCTCCTGCAGGTTCGCGTATCGCGCGCCGCGCCGCTGAAAGCAGACAGCGGCGGTGGCCGATGTGGCCAGTTCGCTCGCGGCGGTGAAGCGTTTGAACATATGTCCAGCGGGGGGACCCAAAGCTACAACTTACGTTCACTGTATATCCTAGACGAGGGTCAGCACAGCTCTGCCGGGAATCCGACGAAGATGAATCCTTGACTGCCGCGGAGCAGCAACGTACCTAAGCAGAGGAGAACTGGCAATGAACAACCAATAGAAACAAATCAAAAAGAAGGGGAGCGCGAGAGAATAGAGATGCCATATCATCGGCCACGGCTCTGGAGCGCCGAGCCAAGTTGCGAACACTGCTTGAAGCCTCCGTCGTTATAGTTACGCTTCGTCGCCCACGTTTCTTTATTCATCTTTATTCGTACAGAGAGCACTAGAGAATGTCCCGAGCACATTTCCCACAGGCACACAATAACAGTAGTAAAAACAAACGTTTTCTCATACACCAAATGGAAATGATCGCAATATGAAACATAAAATCAGGTCTACGCATAAGAAATAACAACACCAACACATACACTTCGTATTCTTCTAGATACATCAGGCATAGATTGTGCATTGGGGACGCAAGGTTAGCATCAGAAAGCAAGCGTCATAGGGTTCACCTATTTGTTTTTGTGTCTTTTCAGTAGATCGGTTGAGAAGACAGATGAACAACAAAAAAGTGGATCCTGGATAATTGCGACTCCCGATCTACTAGTGCACCACGGCGTCTGCTGTCGAATTCAATCTCGTCACACACACCCTCCACACACTCTACGCTCTTTCTCTCGTTTCTTTTGCCAGCGCCGTTTCATCGCCCTACTATATATACCATGCCTGCCAGTCTTGCCCGGAGTACGGCTAAACGCATTCTCTCTCTCACGGCGCAGACTGCCCGCATCACGAAGGGTAACGCAAACGCTTGCGGCGACGACAGGGACCTGCGATTCGGCCGCATGACGGCAGTCAAAAGAGTTCCGTTCTGCTGCAGTACGAAATGATGAAGGTGAGAAAGTATTTTTTTTTTGCTGGTTTGTTTGTTTTTGATTGTACTGCAGACTAACAATTAGTCTTTCAAGTGAATAAATAAATCCAAGAAAACAAAAACAAAACCATAAATAATATTCAAACGCATAGAAGAAAAAAAGAAAAAAAAGAACAAACGAACAAAGATATATATACTGTTTTACAGAAGAGCTGTATTAACAAAAGAAACAGTAGTAAAAATTTAAAATATAATAATAATAATAATAATAATAATAATAAAATGAAATACAAAATAAATGATAATCACGGAATTATAAAATGATGCGGATACCTATGACACCATTGAACAAGATGCGAAGCAAATGAATACTGCGTGCATCGCTATAAAGAAGCGAAGGTGAAATGCAGCTCTGCTAGGAGAAAGGGCAGCTTCAAGACAGGGCAAGTGCAAGGGCGCCGTACTCTCTCTCCACCCTCCTCACTCGTACATACACACACAAAAAAAAATAAGAATACATATAATAAAAATAAGAAGAAGGAAAAAAGGACTCTGAAGCTCGACGACGACGACGATGACGGCATGATAAAAAAAATAAAAAAAAAAGGCACAAAATAAAATAATAATTGGGTTCTCTATTAAAATACTTTCGCGGAGGTTTTTTTTTAAGTATGTTGATGCCTGGAGAGAAGAAAAGGCAGGCCAGGCCACCTTCTGGTCTCCCGGAGAGCACAGGCAACGGCGCAGAGGACACCTTACGAACCTATTTTCCTACCGAAAGAAGTTGTCGATGAAAAACCGAAAGGCATCCCATCCATATGAGTTGGCGAATGACGCTCACACAACGCGCAACAATTCTCGCTCCGAGGCTCCATGGATGTACAGGGTTTGTTTTGGTTTCTTTGTTGCATCTTGTGGCCCAGCCCGTTCATCCAGGTACCCCCTGTGTCCCTAAGGACTTGCTGACATTTCTGTGGAGCGGGGAGCGCCGAGTTTGTTGCTCATCCGCTTGTTTAAGACGTACAAGCTGCTGATTTGGCGCTGAAAGGTGGACGGCGTCGAGTGAATTGGGGGAGCCGGGACGGAGACTCGCTTTTGAGAGCTGTGCTGCACAACGGCCCTTCTTGCTTTCGATGAGCCGGCGTACCGTCCAAACCGATTCCTGCCGCAGCTGGACTCTCCAAAAGGGTTGTCACTCTGGTTCCCGGAGCTAAGCAAGCCGGAGCTGGCGGAGTCGTCCGGGTTCGGATTCCTCCTCTCGCGCTCCTGCAGGTAATGCCTACTGACCAAGATGAGCGCCTCGTCGGAGGTCAGCCGCTTGCTGGAATCCCTGTTGAGCATTCCAGAGAGAAGCGTCACCCAAGGCTCGCCGTACTCTGTTGGAATACGAGGCAAATTTGGGTCGATGATATCCTCCAGCTTCGTGAAGGGCAGCCGCCCTGTGAGGAGCGTGTAGAGGGTCACACCCATCGCCCAAATATCAACCGTTTTCCCGGGGGCCCGCTTCCGCGTCCATAACTCCGGGGCAAGAAACAGCATGGTCCCGCGTGTGCCACGCACCAGTGGACCATCGTCGAGGCCGATCTGAGCAGAGTTGAGAGCGTCGACGCTGTTGGTCATGAGACGCTCTAGCTTGGCGCGGTACTCATTGTCGAAGGTTTCTGCGACGCCGAAGTCGGCGAGATACACGCGCTTCTCCGTACTAATGAGAATGTTTTCCGGCTTGATGTCGCGGTGTACAACGTCCCGCCGATGGAGGTACACCAGCCCGGTCAGCATCTGCTTCGCGTATCCAACTAATTCGCGAGCGTCGATCGGCTCACACACAACGTCTGTATTGGGCCGCATTTCTAACTTCCGAATGGGCCCGTCGTCAATGTATTGCATCACCAGGCACAGCACGGAGGCGGTGGGGTCGTCGATGATCTCGTACACGGAGACGATATTCTTGTGCCGCAGCTTCTTCACAATATCGATCTCGCGGAGAAAGCCCATATACACCTGCTGCGACTCCGAGGGACCACCGACGCGGAACTTCGTGCTGGTCCGCCGCACCTGCTTGATGGCGACCAGGCGGTTCTTGCTGTTGTCGTAGGCTAGTTTCACCTTGCTAGTGGACCCACGCCCGATCTCCTTGATGATGCAGTACCCGTTGATGTACTTGGCGCCGGTTTTCCGGTCCTTGCGCTTCCTGAGCCGCACTGTCTCGCAGGTGTCTATCATAAAGCTTCGCATGCTTTCCAGTTCATCCTCCAGCTGCGTGGCGCCGGAAGGTGGTCCGCCTGCCGGCACGTCGATAGTGTTCGGGAGGGGCGTCTCGTCCGCGTCGCTCTTCCTTCGTTGGTTGAGGTGCAACGGGCGGGAGATGGGGCCGCAGAAGTGCGTAACGAAGTTGAGGCCGCCGCGCACCACCGCTGGCGTGGTCCCCTCCTCTTGAATGACCACGCGGAGCGGCGGCGGGGACGGTGGTGAGGTAGGGTTACCGATCCCGTCCGCGTCAAATGGCATGACCGGCGAGTTCCGCTCCTCAGACGGCAGGCCCTCGCCTCCGTGGCAGGTCTTGTTCACGAGAGTAGGTGAGAAGAAGTCGCTCCCCTCGTTGCGGATCAGCTCACCACCCTCATCCGTTTTATCCTGCTCCGAGGTACCTGGCCCGCTAGTGGGGAGTAGCGTCTTGCATATAAATCCGAGGCTACTAGTGTGATTGCTCGGGAACAGGATCTTGGATGTGGCGGTGGGCGTGGGCTCAGGGTCGGGGTTTGGTGGCTGTATGCTGTTCCGACGAACGTCACGTATAATGGAGCCCATGGAGCCCATGGTAGGGTTCGACTCTGAGAAGCTGCTATACGAACTGTTGGAGAGCGAGGAGTTCTCCAAATCTGGATCGGCGTGATCTGGGGAAGCCAAGTAGGTCCACAGGTCCTCTACATAAGGGCTCATTTGCGGGCTGGGAAGCTGGCTCGGAAGGGCGGAATCCTTGGATCGTGCACTATGATCAGCGTCAAAGAAAACTCGCTGGGCGTTTGCTGCGTCCTTCAACGAGGGGCTGAAAATCGAGCGAATACTCCCGGCGTCCGTCACGGAAAAGGGTTTGAAGCGGTCATCGGCTGTGTAGCGCGACACGTCCACCCGGGACTCCATGATGGGCATGAGGTTGACTCTAGGGCACGAGTTGTTCCCTCGTCGACGCTGGCCGGAACTCTTCGAGTGCAACGGAGAGTGCGCCTGCACCCGATCTCGCAGGGACTTGAGCAATGCCACCAGCTCCTCCTTGCTCATTGCGTCAAAGTCTGCCCTGCAGAGATCCTTCTCCAGATCCTGGAGAAAGCAATTCATCGTCAGACTACTAGAGGGGTAGTAGGGCACAACTTGATGTGAAAAGAATGGGCTGTACAATAACGTTGAGTCAATATCGTCCTGGTTGGAGAGCTTGCGGAACTAGTGTGAGCGACTCTGATTCGAGCAATGGCACCGCACCGCACCGCGCACTAACGCTACCACTTGGAGATCGTGTCCAGAAGCACTTTTCTTTCCAGAATTTTTGAACAAGAGTTCCTGACGTACCGAAAAGAATGTACAAAGATCGAGAGGAAACCACCACTTTTCCTTTTTTTTTGAGAATGTAGAAAAGAAAAAAAGAAGCTGTTTGGTTACTTGGGTTTCAATAGTATGATATATAAGGTGGTACGAATTTCTATGACGGCGGCGTTCGATGCGATCTCTACCGAATAAAGTGTATTAATGGAAACTAAAGAACAACAACCAAATACCGTGGAAAAAAAAGTTTCAAAACAAACAGGATGTAGATGAACAAACAACAACAACAACAAAAAAGATAGTATATCAGCGAGAAGTAGAGTAACAAATGAAAAAAAAAAGGAAAAAAAAACTACCAAACACAGTAGTCAAATTTGTCTTGATTATTCCGTCTGCACTGCAGTACAGAAAGACGCGGAAAAATATATCAATCCACAGAAAATGTAGAACGTATTCACAACAGTAGCATATATGTCACTAACAGAAAAGAAAAAGAAAAACAAACAGAAAAAGCAACTAAGAAGAAGAAAGAAGGGGAGGGAGGGCATGGAGAGGTCTGGAGAGTATCTAGCATAGAATAGAAGGGCCAGCATAAAGCTGGTCCTTCATTGCATCCATCTCTCCGGCATGGAGTGAAACCAGTCGCCCCGCTGGAGGCGGTTGTGAGGAATTATGTTTATACTTGAATAGGGAATAACGGCTTCGCTTCCTGGTCCTAGGTTGAGGCTACAGGGGCTACCCTTGAATAAAAACGATCTACGCCTGGCACTGGCTGTGAGTGCCGCAAGGCGACACTCCACCTCTTGGGCTATTCATATCGTACCAGCACGATACGATAACAGCTGCATCGAAGCGGTAACAAACAACGCACACCGCACTGGTGCCAAACTGCACTTCCAGAGTCAAAAGAGAGATAGCGGCGAATGCCTTCTCTCGCTTTCGTCTTTCTCGACACCACCGGGTGATGTGGAATCACATCACACCGCATTGCACTGCAGCTTTTTCAAGTTATTCCTGGTCGGCCTTTTTCTTGCGTGCCTCCTCCTCACGCTCCTTCTCCACCTTCTCTGCAAACTGCCCCAACTCCTTCTCGTTGAGGTATCCGGACTCGTGGTGCTTGATAACCAGCAGCTCGATGTTCTTGGAGCCGCTTTCAACAACCTCTAGCAAGGACTTGATCGCGAAGTGTATGCACTCGTCGCGGGACATATCATCCCTGTAGTTCTTCTCCATGTACTCCACAACGGTTTGGTCGTGGCGCCCAATGGCGACCGCCTTCCACGCGGTGTTCATTCCCGACGGGTCTGTCTTCCAGAGCTGCGGGACGCCGTCCTCGTTGAACCCGCCAATAATGGTAGAGACGCCGAAGGGCCGACTGCCACCGCGCTGGGTGGAATTCTGCTGCACGCCGGCTACAAAGCGGGCCAGTATGTCCACGTCAATGGAATCCTCGTAGTTGAGGCGGAAACGCTGGCACTCCAGCTGGGCCTTGTTGATCAGGACACGGGCATCCGCAGAGAGGCCTGCAAAGGCAAGAAAGATGTGGTCGTCGACCCTACAGATCTTCCGCAGCGTTCGGCTATCCTGGAGCTTCTGGGCGGAGCGCTTCTCCACGGCGATGATGATGGTGTCCTTCCCTCGGACACCGAGGCCCACCAGGCCCTTCTTGACGGACTCCTGGGCGTATTCCACCTGGAACAGATGGCCGTCCGGGGAGAAGACGGTGAGAGCGCGATCGTAGCTCATGACGGTGCCGGTACGGAAAGGGAAGGGAAGTCAAAAGGGAGTGCTGCGAATAATAACAAACCCCTCGTGAAAGCAAGGGGAGCGAATAGGCAATAGCTAGTGGCTGCGTCGGTAGGCAAATGGAATGTAATATGGAATGTAATACGTATGAGAAGGAATGAAAAAAGAAAAAAAAAGAAATAATAATAATAAATGACACAGACGACAAAGCAACAAATATAAATAAAGAACACAAGAACACATTTATGAACTAGACACTAAACATTATAGCGCAGACGCTCAACCTGGGGGGCAGCTTCAACATGGCCCCTGCTTCACCACAGCACTCTTCTTTTTTGTTTGTTTTTCTTTTTGCTCGAGTATGGCGCGCACATTTTTGCATCGCCCAACAGCAGGGGGAGGAGGGGGGGAAAGGGAAAGGGGGCTCTGTTCTCCTTTGATGGGGAGCTAGAAACGCCAAACGTAGTCCAGCGGGTCCAGCGCGCATTGGACGTGCTCCGACACCCATTCCTCGGGTCGGGACTGCTTGGGGGTCGTTGGGATGGCCTCTATCATTCCATCCGACCCGATGATGAACGGGACCATAACGGTGCCGCACATGGGGCTTTTGAGTACCTGTACCCGGTGCACGCGGCGGGGAGGCTGCTCTTGTGAGAGAAACCAGCCAGGCGCAACAGACATTCGCACGTTCATGGCATGACTGAACGCCCGGCTGATGACGTCTGGGACCTGCAGGCGGAAATAGCCCATTCCGTCCGTGAGACATCGAACGCTTGCGGTGGTGAGCCACAGAACCACGAGGTTGTGCCGAAGGGCCATAGCCTTCCACAGGTCGACCAAGGAGCTTGCCAGCTCAAGCCGATCTCTCGCCTCTTGTGCGGAGACGTCGCTGTTGAAACTGCGCTGGAGGAGCAGCGTAACATCCTCCAGCACAACGAGGCGCAGGTGACCTGCTTGCATAGCATTTAGGGAGTCTCGCACAGCTCTGGTGCGCTCCATCAGCTCGTGCCCCCCCTCGACTCCTGCGAGCAGAAGACGGTTGTGCCACCCTGCCCCTGTCTCCGCCTCTTCGGCAAGAAACAGCTCGTCGAGAGTCGTGTCGCCGGGCGATGGATGAAGCCACATGGCGCTGGCGGACCTATCCACCTGGAGGAGGTCTTGTGCCATGCGAGCCGCCAGCAGCCGGCACGGGCTGCGCTCGATGATGGGGCAACCCCCCCGGCCTGCTGTCGTGGATTGAGCGCTGATCAACTCCACGAGAGACTGTGGGTGTAAACCGCCGAAGAGGGCGTGGTCCAAGGCCTCGATGCCTGTTGGGATGGGGGGTGGGCGGGGGTCCGCCGTGGAGGCCTCGTGCGTCCCCTGCAGCATCTCCCACGTCGAGGTGATGGGCACCCCGAGCCGGTACTCGTTGCCGACGCGGCGCAGTTCGCGCCGGACCTGGACCTCACTCCAGTGCTGCTGGGCCATGATGTCGCTCAGGGGCTGCTGCAGGAGGGTGGAAGCGGTGATGTGCGGCGTAGACGCGTCGCAGTGCATCGCTGGTGGAATGGGATCCAATACGCTGGAATGGTGGATGGTAGGGCAGTAGTGTGTCAGGGCGTGGCAGTCGCTATGCACATATCGCGGCGTGCTCTCTGTAGCCGAGATACAGGAAGAATCTTGTACGACATAAAAAAAAAAAGTTGAAGTAGTAGTGAGAGTCAAGAAAGAAAAAAAAAAAACTTGGCTTGGAGCAGTGCCGTCCCAGCCCCTCTCGTGGAGAGGGAAATAGAAGGAAAACGGTGTCTTGAACAGTGGCAAAAAGGCATCGGCGCCGTCAAACAGTAGCCATTACGACTACGGTTGTAGATTACTCAGAGTTTATATATATATACTTTTGTTAGGCAGTGACGCCTGACGAGCCCTTCTTCAGAGTCTCAAACACATCATTCATGACCGCCGCTAGCTGGAGATCCAGATCGGTTACCTGATTCCCTGCATCGTGGGTGTTCAGCTCCACTGCCACTCGGTTGTACGTGTTGCACCAGGTTGGATGGTGGGCCATGTCTTCGCACGTCTTCCCGACGGTGTTCATGAACGCCAGAGCCTCGTTAAAGTCGCGAAATACAAACTCCTTCCGGATGCCGCAGCGGTGATTGGAGTTCGCGGACCATCCCGGCAGCTGCAGCAGCGCTTGCGTGATCATTGGGGCAGAGAGCGGGCGACTGAGCGCAGCCCGAGATGGGGCTGCACAACACAAATAGAAGCGGCAGGCACGAAGCATATTCGAACGCAAATACACGTTATACTAAATTCGAGCTAGAGATTAGGCAGAAGGCGTGGGGAGAGGAGTACTGCAAGGCTACACAACTTATGCAAGTCCTTTCCACGTTAAAAGCAAAGCAGCAGTGGTTTCCTGGTAGCGGAGAGGAGAGGAAAGAGAGAAAAGTTCAAGTTTGTGAGTCACGACGGGGAGGGGCTGAATCACCTCACCGGTGTGAAAGGTGTGTATGTGCGGCACTTCTTGAGAGCCTCAGTCCCTTTCATTCTTCGTCTGCGCCTCAAAAGAGAGCTGAGCCTCATACTGACTCCGTAGAATGGCCGCGTCAGCATCAAGGCGCTGCAGAATGCGTTTTAGTGCTTCCCGTTCTCGAAGGGCATCCTCCAGCTTTGCTTCGACAAATCCCTGCAGTCGCTGATATGTTTCAGTATCGACAAAGTAATCGATTTCCCTCTCTCTTCGGCGCTCACGAGGCATGGAGATTGGTCTACTAGTCGTTCCTTTATCTAAACTGTGTGAGCGCACTACTCGCAAACACAGTAAGGCGACACTGCCGGTTTTTTTTGTTGTTGTTGTTCTATACTTTCCTTTTAATATTGTGTATTCCCCAACAAATACGAGTAGCCATATATATCAGTGGAAGAAACCATCAGATGAGACGGGGGAGCACAGCAGCCAGATACCAGATGCACATCACGCGATGCAATTGCTTTTTAAGGTCCAGTTTCGGCTCTTCTTCTTCTTATTATTATTATAACTCTCATCGCATGATTCCTCATACAACATGCACTATTGGAATTTGTAGCTGATCCGCCCTCGCTCCACAACCGCACCTGTCTCCGGGGTGGGTGGGGAGCGAAATCCCGTCAGAAATAGCGCACCACATCCAGCGATCGCCCGATGTGCACGATGACCTCCGAGCCCCACTCCGCCACCGCTGATGCCAGCGCATCATAGGCGTTACGTGAGACGATCTCAACAGGCAAATCTAGCGGTGGGTCCATCTCGATATATCCGAGCATTCCGTCTGGCTTATATTTGGGATCAGGTAGCTGCGTCAGGACCCCCTCTGCCCCAAGTGTGTCTGCCGCCAGCGCCTTCTCGTAGAGAGGGCAGACCCCGTCGTCGGTTAGCACGACGAGACCCTCCAGCCGAATAGGCGCGCCGGTGCGCGGCTGGACAGGGAGTTGGCCGTGCCGCAGATCGGTGGCCACCTTGCAGAGGGCCGTCGACGGGAAGGGCATCACTCTGCCGCGCCGCGCCGTGCCGACCCAATCCGGTGCCGCGACGCTCAGTCGACGGACCTCCATGGGGAGGGAGGCAAGAGCCGTCGGCCGCTCGATCTCCACGCTCACCACTAGCGCTGTCTCTAGGACCAGGGCAAGGCCCAGCAGCAGCGCTGCGCTGCGCCAGAAAGGCGCAGCTTCGCCCATGACAGAGTCTCAACGATCTCGCGCAGAGTCACTTTTTAACCCGCGATACCTAACGGAGCAGCAAGACAGAGAATAGGAATATAAAAAGACGAAGGGGGGGAGCAATGAACGACAGCGTTCTTTCTGTACACGCCTTTGGGCCTCCCGACCCGCCCCGGGGACCAAAGAAAGTCGTGACGCGAATCCACTCATTCTTGACGGGGAAGTAACCGCACTCACTCAAATTGCAAAAGTCAAGAGGAATATCATTGAATAGATCCGCTGTTTCCGCCGTTCCTCAGCAGCAACTTCCAGTTGCACTCTCACTTCGACTCCGCTCAGCTTAGCGGTGGAGGGGAGGTGGCTTGCGCTGGCCAACTCCCACTAGAATTCATCCCAAGCGGCTTCGCCGTGGTGGGGAACCACGGAGGTGGGTGTGGGTGAGATGAATATTGACACGCACACACACAGAAAAAAAAAACTGTTTGAGAGCAAGCACAAACAGAGATAGCAGTTCTAACAGAAAACAAACAGCAGCATCACGAATAATAGTATGCTATGCGCTACATCCGGAACAAAAATAAATAGAGGAGAAGATAATTCGCAGGTGATGTGGACCTCTTCCCCAATAGGGTATAGGTTCAGGTGTACTTTTTCCTTTTCCACACGGGGAAATGAAAAACAAAAAAGCTGGAATCCAATTTTGTATTCTTCTTTGTGATAGGAAGTCCAACTCCTCCGTACCGCACTTCTCCATAACGACATAAGTCTGCCTCGTTCATCAGGTGGGTATCCAGGCGGTCCATCACCAGTCTCAAAATGGCTAAGGCATCGTCTCCGTCCCGCTCAAGAACAGCGTGCAGCGCACTGTGGCCCGCGGCATTCTTCACTTTAAAATTATGACGACGGTGGTCTGCAACACGGATTTGACGACAGCGCGGGGGGGGGAGGGAGGGAGGTGCATTGGCCAGCAGTCGGTGCAGAACACACTCGCTTGCGTACGGGATAGTGACACACAGACCAGCACCATCACGAAGGCAGCTGTTGATCAGTTCCGCGTCCCACCGGCAGCGCTCCGTGGTTCGCAACAGTATGGCAGTGTGCTTTCGCCCTCGATTAGTGTAGCTGTGTCGTCGAACTCAAAATACTTTTCTTTATCTTCACTGCTGAGCGCGTCTAGATCGAACTTCCACGTGTACAGCAGCGGTGTCCTATCCCAACCATCCCTTGGTCTTCTCCGTCCGCGCTGCCCAGATTTCCGAAAGCCTTCCCACTCGGGCCGCAGCAAGGCAAGGAGCGTATCCCACACCATGAAACACCGGCACGCAACGGTAACGCAAGCGCTGCACGAAGATGCGCAGAATGTCGGTAGGCTCGTCTACCTCCTCCCGTAGGCAGCAGAGAGCCATTATATCTCGGTAGCGCCTCCCAGGGGATTGGAAAGGGGATGGAAGGCACGCCGCCACGCAGGGCGCCGGGGCGTTCGCTGCGAGCAGCTGCAGCACCGTCTGGGACCAGTTCGGGACTTCGGCAACGACACTCGCACGTGCTACTCAATCGCCGTTGGGTCCAGCTGGGAAGAGCCCGTGGTGAAGTCGTACGTCTCCAGGAGGCGCACGAGTTGGCCCGTGGCACGACCTGGGAGGAGTCGACACCCTGGATCGGCAGATGCGCCTGGGATATTACAGCCGGCAAGGACACCCACACCGCGGGGGAAACCCAAATGTACGACGGGTAGCGGGTGGCGCACTGAAGTAGTCGATAGTCATCATGGTGCTCCACACCGCGCTGGCAATTTAGAACGGAGCAGCGCCAACACGAGGAAGTCACGCCCTTTGTCGTCGGCGTTAGGCCCCAGTTTACTCTATCCTCGCTGTGGAACCGAAGCCGGTCGGCGACAGCACGTAGGAACGGCAACGCCACGGCTTTTGGTGCCTCCGTGATGCGATGCAGCGGTGTCGCGCCGTAAGTGTCCCGGACATCGAATTACAGAGGTAGAGGAGTTCGAAGGGCCTGTCGGAAGAGCATAACTCTTCTCTTGGCGACCGGATGCAGCGGACTGTTGCTGTTTCCTCTGTACGACACATTTGCCCCTTCAGCGATGCGTTGAACGATGTCTTTTGGACGTATGCAGAGTTGTATCAGCGGCGTCTGGATACCATCTCGGCCGTACAACAGCTCTAATTTGCCAAAGAAGAGGGATGAATTAAGCGCGTTCAGAGCAATACATATGTTTCCTTGTCCAACGACGCTGGGGATCCATTGCTCTCTCCCCACACCCAAACTGATAGACAAGATCTTATCGCGTTCTCCTCCTGCGAAGTCCTCTCGTCCACCACCAGGCGGGTGTCTTGCGAGCGTTGCGACAAAAGAAGCGGGTCGTTTCCATTACTTGCCCCATTGTAGCGACCACATCTATGCCCTGCAGCACGGCAGCAGCGAGCAGCGCGTATTCCTCTTGAAGGATCAGCTCCACCGGCATATCCAGCACAGGATCCGCCCAGTGCATTTCCTGGCCAAAGAGGGCTTTGACATACGTCTCCTGATCCACCGGCGCCTTCATTTCTTCGATAAGAAATCCTTCCGCCCCCAGCGACTCGGCTGCACGGGCCTTGAGGAGCATAGAGCACGAATCCTTCCCCTCATGCGTCGTCATGACGATATAAACGTCCAGGCGCAGCGGCTCCCGGGTCCGCTTTCTCACCGGCACCTTCCCCAGGGAGACCTGGAGGGCGAGGTCGCAGAAGCGCTTGGAGGGGAGCATCAGCAGCTGGCTCCGCCGCGTGTTCCCCACCCAGTGAGGGGGAGAAGGGATGAGACACCGACGCTCGGGATCGTTGTGTGTCTCTGAGCCGCGAAGCAGGGCGGGCCGCTCAATAAGGAAAGCATCGCCAGGACGAAGAAGGAGGAAGGAGGCGAAAATAACGAGCACTGCGAGCCTTCGGCTCATTCAGAACCACAGACAAATTTCAGCACTTTCAGACGTATATGAGGGCACGAGAGAAGATGGACAAAGCGGTGTGCTTACATGGAAGGAGCGGAACAGCACTGTCCGTCTTCTGTTCCGTATCTCCTATGCGTACCTCACAGGAAAAAGTGACAAGAAAGAGTAGCAATGCACATCTCTCGCATCTTATATTATTATGATTTTTTTTTTCGCATGGTGTGTGTTGTTGTTGTTGTTGTTGTTTGTTGCAGTTTGTTCTTATTTTTTTTCCATAGAAATAAAGAGATGGACACGAGAGGATAGAAGGAGAGGAACCCAGACACCTCCAACTCCCCTGCGTGACCCGCTAGGCAGCAAGGACGGAGCGCGGTGCTGCGCTGCCCTCACCCTGCACCAAGTGGAACAAACTCAGTCATCGCCGTTCTAACTGAGTAGAACAGCGCTTTGAACCCGCCAGCTCCTCCGCCGGTGCACCATAATTCGATAAATCTGTCGTTTTCTGCTTCCAAAAAAAAAAAAAAAGATGCGTAGAGAGCATTAAAGCAGCCGCACGTAAGACATGCATCACGTCAAGAGTACAACAACATCAAAACAAAATAAATAGTAGTAACCAGAAAAAGAAAAAAGAAGGTGCTGTTTGCTCGTCTTCGCCTAACGATACACGAGTCTCACGACAAAGATCGGTCGGTTAAGAAGCAAGAATGGAACGTGAATGAATAGACCGCAGACACATGTATACTCGACGTGTTCGCTTCTTTGCTCCTCGTTTTTTTTTGTTGTTGTTGTTGCTGTTGTTGATGATGATGTTTTTGCTTCGTCTTCCTCTCGACGTTTTTATTTCTTTTTGTTGGGAGTCTCATAGCGAAGAAAGCGAACATTAGTCGCGCCACAGGAAGCCATAGGAAAAGGTAAACATGCATCGGCATCGGCATCGGCATCGGCATCGGCATCGAGCGCACATTACCTGCCGTCCACCATCCGGTGCATCGACCCGTATCCAGACTCGTATCTCTCGGTTTGCCACAGACAAAAAGGAGAGGCTAATGCCGCCGCAGTGAAATGGATTGGAGGGAATGTTGTCTAGACCTCCACCTTACCCTGTATCTTTCGCAGGTTGTTCCACATGTGGTGTGATTCGCGCATCACCTGCAGTGCGTACTCCTTGTCTTTAAATTCGCCGTTGAAGGCAAACTTGTTCTCGACGCCACCCTGGCAAATCTTGTACACACGGAAGAACTCACGGATGGCGTCGAGGCAGCCCGGAAGAAATTTTGGAACGTCCTCAATGTCGCGGATAAAGCGGGCAACGGGATCATCCACTGCAATAATAATAACTTTCCAGTCCATCTGCCCATCGTCGATCATGCCGAGAATGCCCAGAACCTTGACGGCTGTTACAGCGCCGACACGCATCTGGCGCATACCAATCTCGATCCCGTCCAGCGGATCGTTGTCGCCGGTGAACCCCTCCACCATGATCTCCGTGCTTTCCCAGGTCTGTGGGAAGGCGCCATAATTCCACATCATATCACCGTGCTTGTAGAAACGCGGGATACCGTTCTTCATGTCCTGCTTGATGGGGTTATAGGGCTCGCCGGTGGCGATCTCAAACTTGGCGCGAGTCCACTTCGGCACCTCACAGATGAAGTTGAAGCGGTTCGGCGCGATGTACGCCGGCTTCGTCCGCACCGGGTCGCGGACGGCGAAGGGGATATCGTGCCAGGGGGACACCCGCCGGCGGAGACCGTTTTCGAGGTCACGGAAGTAGAACAGTACGCGGTACGACGGGGTGAAGATCTCGCCGTGCTCTTCAAGCTCCATCTGCTGCTGGTGGTAGGGCTCCGAGAAGTCACCCTTGATGAGAGAGAAGGCAGAGTCACTGAAGGCAGAGTCGGGGCGGCTCTCCCACCACTCCCAGAACTTCTCGAAGGTAATTTGGTCCTTGGTGGCCTGGTCCGTCAGCTCCTTGGTCAGGTTTTCAACGTGCTCTGGTGAGAGATTCCGCCCTAGATACCCGCACAGCTCCGTGATCTGGACAATGTTCAGGGAGCCCTTCATAAGAGAATCAAAGGCGTAGAACATGCGTTTCATAACGTGCTTGCGAACCGAGGTGTCGAGGTCTGCCTTGCTGTACGCCGCAAGGTCCATCTCCGTGACACTGTTGTTGGCGCCGGGGAGCTCTTCCTCCATCCGCATGGCGGGGGAGTCCTTCAGACCGGGCTCGATTTTCTTCTTGAAATCCTGGAGGCCCAGCACCTCGCGCTTCAGCTGGGTCGTCACAACTTTATCCTCTTCATCCACTGTCGGGAGCTCCGTGAGGGCATCCGCACCAAAGTATGCCCGCTGGGCAGAGTGAGTGGGGTAAGCGTGAACCGTGCTCATGGAATGATGACAAAGGTGAGAATATGTTCAACTGTTTCGAATTAGTGCTGCGAAAGGTAGAATGAAATACCTCGTGGGGGAGAGCAGAAATGACAGAGAAGGAAAATAATAACAATAACAATAGTGAAGAGAATAGGAGAGGATAGCGGGGATCGTGCACAGGCTTCTGACAACTTCTGGAAGCGAGGCGGTTCTCATCACAGCGCGCCGTACCAAAAATAAATAAATATAACTGTTGGCTTCTTTCCCAATCGTGTGTTTCGAGGCAGCTTTCTCTCCACCCGCACACATCCGCCGCAGAGCGCGCGCGGCAGGAGACTGCTAGCTCGCACCAGAGGGGACGGCTGTGCTTTCTTCTTTCATGGCCTCAAGGACGGATTCGATCTTCAGCACGGCCAGTTGGCGTTCATGAATTTCCTGCTTCAAGTGCTGCACCATGGCAAACCGCGCGCACTGGCCCACTTTTGACCGGATGCCAAGCTGGAGCTGCGACACGCGCTGCGCAAAGTCGTCCCCCGCCGCCTCCATCTGGCGGGCCGCCGCCGCCGAGTCCTGCCCTGGGCCCGCAGCGGACAGCAGCTCCACCATACGGCAGAAGTCCCCGTAGAGCGCGTCCGCCTGCTGAAGGAGTTCTTGTGTGGACGCCGGGTGGTGCGCTGCCTCTGCGTACGCATGCCAGGGTACCTCCGTTCTTGGCGCGATGTTATCCGTGAGGCACACCAGAGCCTTCAGCGAAGGCGGCATCCCCCCGTCCAGCATCCGCCGTTGGGCTGTGGCCAGCGAGCGACATCGGTGCAACGGCAAAGATCGCGTCGTCGTTTTGCTTTTTTTTTTTACTTTAAGCCTACAACCGCAGTGGGACACATAATAATAATAATAATAATAATAATAATAATAATAAATAATAGAAATACGAAGCAAAAGAAATATTATAGTAGCGTCTTGTCCTTGTCGCATCACCCCCCTCAGAAGAAGAGGGCCGCTGAATCGGTTCACCTCGTGTGCGGTGCAAGAGAATAAATAAATAACCCCCCCCCCGTGTTCATTCCGGGTCTCCAGCGTCGACCGGCCTGTCTGGCTGACCCCTTGACAGCTATGCGCCTTCGCCTCCCCCCCCTCGCCTCGTTCTCGAGCGCAGAGCTCCTCGACTTTGGACATCCTTCCCGGGTGAAATGGCAGCTCCACCGCATCGCACACCTGCTGCACCTGTCGCCCGGAGGAGGGCGGAAATAGAACCACAACGGCTCCCTCTTGGCCCATCCGGCCCGTCCGGCCCGCACAATGCAAGAAAGATGTCGCGCCAGGGCACTCCCCATACACAATAACGTGGGTGACCCCGTTGACGTGCAGGCCGCGACAGCTCTCGAAGCCGCACACGCCCACCCGTAGGCGGCCCTCCACCCAGCGCGACAGCGCCGTGTTGTCCTTCACATAGACATCGCCCCGCTGCCGAACGATACGTGAGGGCGTACGGCGAGCCTTCTCCCCTGGTGGGCTGGCCATCGCCGGCTGGAAGAGCCGTGCGGCCAATGGACCGTCCTGTGCATCCGACGACGCGGACTGGATGCCGGGAGCCACCTCTTCACAGATGTAGCGCGTTGTCTCGTCCACATTCGCCTGGGCGGTGGCGACGAGGATACGCGCCTTCCAACCTGACTCTCGCAGGATGAGCTCCAGTGTCAGGTAAAGGCACCGTGGCAAGGGGTACCGGGCGCTGGCAGAGAAGAAGTAGAAGGTGATTTCCAGCGGAATGGAGTGCTCCGAAAAACTGGTGGTCAGCCGCACCGCAGCGTCGTTGCGGACCCAAGTGTTGAGCAGCCGCGCTGTCTCGCTGTCAACCGTAGCGCTGGCGGCAACCAATTGAGCCGGTACTTCCTCAGGCCTGTTGCGGAACAGCCGATCCACCAGCCCCGCTCCGTCCGTGAGCACTTCCCTGGCACCCGCCCCGGCACCCCGCCACCGCACCGGCGTTGCCAGCACCACGTCGGCCTCATCCAGCACGAGACAGTCCACCCGCCGCCGCAGCGTGTCGCGCAGGAACACAGGGGCAGCCCGGGCGACCTCCGCCACGCGCTGCGGGGTCCCAACCAGCACGTGCGGCTGGATGTTGTGCAGTCGCCCTAGCTGCACCTCCAGGGGTATGCGGTCGACAGCGACCTGAACCATCTGGGCGCTGGTACCGGCAAGGTGGCGAATCCACTTCTCGTACTGCAGGCAGAGCTCCTCTGTCGGAGCCAGAATGAGAGTGTGCAGCCGGTAGTTGACCTGCTCCCGCAGAAGGCGGTTCGTCACGGCCAGGGCGATGCCGAAGCTCTTTCCAGACCCCGTCTCGGCATGAGCAATGACGTGCTTGCCCTTGAGAATGAGTGGAACCAGGGCGCCCTGTAGCTCTGTTAGCTGGTGAATCCGAAGCTGGTGCAACGCGTAGACCAGCTGTGGGCACAGACCAGCTTGCTTTGGGGATGTCTCGGCGTAGTAAAGAGGGTACGCGTTGTTGAGATTCGAGATGTGTGCGTGGCCCTCTTGTGGGGCCGCCAACAGCCGGGCATCGCCCAGACGGAGTTGAATAGCACTGTGGCGCTGGCTCAACCCCGTGCGCTCATTCTTGTCGGCCGAGCGGTAGAAGTACTGCTGCGACTGGGGAGCGTTGGCTGCTGTCTTGAGGCCAGGATCCTGCTCGAGGTACTGCGATACCAGTGCCGCGGCGGAGCCCCCTGCGGTCGCCCGCACCCCCTTCAGGTGCTTGAAGTGTAAGGGAGCAGTGCAGTGAAGTATCTGACGCTGCATTCAGAGGGAGCTGTAAAGAAAAGGCGGCGCCGTCTGCGGGACGTCGAGAAGCATGTATACGCACGGAAAGGAAAATGTTTGTGTACCGGCGTTGGAGATAATGCGCTCCGCGATCAAATGGAGCCCTCTCTACCTTTTCCTTTGCACTGCGATCTATTACTATCCCTTTTCCGAACAAGGAGAAAGAGGAGATGGGAGGCATAGACCGAGAGCATCACATGCAAAAGGCCAGTCGAAGGCCCGCGCCGTTCTCCTCTTCATACCGGATCGATCCGGCCGTCCACCTTGGAACGAAGGGCGCTGCAGAGGAGGCACAGGCTCCGCTTGGACATGCACAACAGGATAAGGGACGTATGTTTACCGCCGTATGTTTCCTTAGACGCTCAGATGCGACGCACTGAGAATAGGGTTCATCCAGAGGCCATCGCCGAGGTGATGGACATTCTCGATGCAGACCCCCTCATTCTTGTCTTTAATCTCGTCAGAGGACAAGAGCGTGGTGCCGACGGCAACGGCATGATTCTTCCCCTCAATGTAGATGGCGATCACTGCCCCAGCCGGGATGTCCGGCGCCACAACGCCGCCCGCGGAGGTGAGGCCCCGGCACATCACGTTGGCCCCCGAAACAATGTGCTTGCAGCCTCCAATGTCGAGCTGGTGGCTCTCCAGCATGAAGGGGTACTTATGGAGCAGCTTGAGGTGTGGGAAGTACGGTCCGTCGTGGTGGTTGAAGAAGAGCACCTCGGGCTGCGGGCTCACTAGGGCAATGCAGTGAATCTGCCCCTGACATCGAATAATAAAGATGTCGCGCTTCTTGGGCATGATCTCTTCCCAGTAAGGCTCGAGGGACGGAAACTGCTCCATCAGCGCGCGGCGCACCTCCGCCTGGTCCTTGTGGCTACTGCTGGCAATCTGGGCGACATTCTGCAGCGTGAACTTCTTGAAGAGATCCGCCGAACTCAAAGCAGTCATGTTGGTTTGTTGTCTAACTGCAGTGCGTTGTTCATATGAAACAGTAGAACCCACAAAGAATACATTTTTTTAAAAAAAAGAAATAAAAGGAAAAGAAAGAGAAGGAAGTTGGGGGGGGGGGGGAGAGGAGGGAAATAGATTGAAGGAGCCCTGATTCAAAGTCGGGTGGTCGATAATGGAGAAGTTGCTGCAACCCCATACACGATACTATGGGTGTCTGGCATACGACTTCATGAATCAACACGGTTCCCTACTCGGGAACGAACACAACAATACCAAACAAAAGTAAAACAAACAAACAAAAAAAAAAAAACCACCAATGTCTGATGCTGGTTCTGTATGGGTCTTCGCCATCCAACTAGAGATGGGCCTGGGATGACCCACATTTGGTTAGATGCAGCGTCTATGTGCCTCCTATGCAGTGGCGAAGTGCTTGCCGTGCGTACCTCTCTCATCGACTCTCACCCGGCGGCGGCGGCTCTCTTCTTTGCCTCGCTGGCGGCGTCCTCCTCCAGCAGTGCCTGCAGCTCCCTCTGGGTCTCCTGCAGCATGATCGAGGAGGCCCTGACGTCCGAGCAGTTCACGGAGCCATTGAGAGACCCTCGGCCCGATGTGGGGCGGCGGGTATCATCTTCCAGCGGCGTCCCGCGCTGCCGGCTCCCCGACTCATTTTCACTGCCGGAGGGAGAGGGCTTTACCACGGACTGCGGCTGCGGCTTCGGGGCGCAGAGGTGATCCGGGAGGCACCTGGCCGCGACCTGCTGCCCGCACTTCTTGCAGCGCACCTTCCGCATATCGCAGTTGCTCTCATGGATATTTCGCCCAGCCGCGTTGATCTCTGTGCCGCAGTGCCGGCAGACGGCCTTGCCCGGGTCCAGCGGCGGGCTTGAGCTCTTGGCCGACTCGGAGCTCTTTGCGCGGGCTGCTGCGGCGCGGGGTCCCACGCTGGGCTTGCGATCCGATGACACTTGCGAGAAGGACGAGTTAGCCAAGTTGACCCCAATGCCCCGCATCGCCGCGGCGGTGATGTCGTCGAAGGAAACGGAGAGCGACCGGCGGACGCCCTCAGTGGGGCTGGAAGCGTCGGAGCCACCGTTGCTGTGCAGGCTCTCTCGGTCCCGCGAGGAGGCGCGGTCTGCGGCGAAGGCCGGTATGTCGTCCTGCGACACCACCGGCGTGGGGCGCGTGGTGGGGTTAACGGGCGGCGACTTCTTCACCGTCGAAGCCTTCGGCGGTGCGGTGGGCGGCGACTTGGGCAGGGCGCGGGGCCCCGGGGCGGAGGCGGGCTTGGGGGCTGGGGGCGGAGGGGCTTCTGGGGCCTCCTCAAAGAGCGATGGCGGGGGGTTTGAGGGGGATGTCGTCGACTTGCTTGAGGGACAGCGCGCCCTTGAAGGCCGGCGGTGGGGGCGTGATGTCCGCCTCAGATTTTACTTCTGGCGGGGGCGGGGCGGAGGAAACTGGAAGGCGCCCAGAAGTGTTCGGCGAGGCCTTGGCCAGCGGGGCGCTACTGCTCTCGGAGGCGTGGCGGGAGGGGGTCGGCGTGGTGGTGGGCGGGGGGAGCAGCGCGGCGCTGGCATACCCTGCGGCCCTCTCGCTGTCGGCGCTGCTCCGCTGGGAGCCGATCGGGCCGCGGCCCAGCAGTGGCGACGACAAGGGCTTTGGCCCTGTCCCCAGTGTCTGGGGCGGAGAGTGGGCGCGCAGCTTGCCCGGGGAGCTGGCGGCGTGGGAGGCGGACGGAAATTCAGCGCCGCGGCGCTCCGCTGTGGGGGGAAAGCAGCGCGGAGGAGACGGAGAAGTTCGGCAGCGGCTTCTTCTTCTTCGTCTTTGCGGACCCGCCCGTGCGCTCCGTGAGGGACGAGTTGGACACGGAGTTGTCCTTCTCCTGCTCCGACCGGGGCGAGATCGGCCGCGGCGAGCGGTTCGTGCCGTCCCCTGACGTATCGCTCTTCGGGGTCACGACGCCCGAGCCGGAGCTTGCGGCGCGCCGCGGGCCTGGGCCGGCCCCCGCTGCCGGGCCGGTGGTGCTCGTGGAGGGCCCAGCTTCCAGCGAGGGCTGTGTGACGGTGCTCTCGTGGGAGGACGGCTTGCCTGTGGTGTTGACGCGAGTGGGGGGACGGGATCGTGGCCTTGCTCGCCATGCTGAGTGCGGAGGTATCGCGTAGCGGTGGCACCAGACGCAGCATACGCGGCGGGGCGTCGGTTCCCTGTAGTGTGTCGGGCTCTGCTGCGGGCAAAGGGCTGCGATCCAAACCCTTTGGCGTGGGAGCCGGCCCCGGGGCGGGCGTGGAGGCGGGCGGACTGGGGGTGTCCGGGGACGGTGATTGGGAGGCGCTGCTCGGCCGCATCGGTGGTGTCTTTCCTTTGCTGAGCGCCTTGTGCTGTTCGGGGGGCGGCGGGAGCGCTGCGTGGGTGGCGGCAGACGCTTTGGCCGGGGCTGGGGCTGGGGCTGGGGCTGGGGCTGGGGCTGGCGGCGATGCGGCGAGGACCGCCCCTATGTTACGAGGGGGGGTGAGGGGGGTGGGGCGCACCTCTGGCGGTAGAATGCGGCGACGCATCTCATCGATGACGCCGAGGGTGTTGGGTGAGTCGGGCTGCGGTGCCTGCTGGCCGCGGCGCTGCGGAGGGGTTGTCATCACGAGCCGGGTCGTACTTGCTGTCGACTGATCGACACGCGCGGAGGGCGGGGACCCAGCGAGAGCGAGGAGCTGGGCGGCGGTACCACCACCCCCCGTTCTGGGCATGAAGCAGAGCCGTCTGCAGGCTATGGATCGCCGCGTGCAGCTCGTTGATGCTCGCTGTTTGGCGCTCCACCGTCTGATGCACCTTGTTGGTATCGTGTTTGCTCTGCTGCCGCACGTACTCCAGCTGGTCGTGAAAGTCGTCCGCGAGCGACTCGACGGAGGTTTTTATTTCCCTGGAAAGGAGCTGATCCTCCTCCTGTCCGCTCGATTTGCTGCTGGCTTGGCTCCCTGCCTGCGGAGAAGTGTGCGCTGCATTTGCAGCCGCGGCGGCAGGCCCATCGCCAGTACGCCGTGTAGGGCCTGCCCTCGCGGAGTGAACCGACAGCTCCAGTAGGCGCGGGTCGGCGCCGGCGGGTGTGACGTGCCCCTCTCGCACCGGATGGCGGTGGCGGTGGCGGTGGCGGCGGCGGTCCTCTGTCGCAGACGACGTGTCGCTGATCCCAGTGGAGCTGTAGTCCGCGGTCGTCGCGGAGTGCCGCCTGGTGTGGGTGCGCTTGTGCGTGTGGGAACGCCGTGCGGTGGTCCCACCGCAGCAAGGCTGGACCTGGTGGTGGCAGCCCTCGCAACCCCAACGGTGCTCACCGCGCTGGAGATAGACAGTGACCGGGGCGGGACCTGCGGCGTGGCCGCACTGCCCACAGCACGCAGGCGCGGCACTCGCTCCGTGGCAGCCACACCCAAACCCTCTCTGTTGTAACTGCTGTTGTTGCTGCAGCTGTTGCTGTTGCAACTGGAACTGCTGCTTCAACTGGCTCCACTTGCGGCTCTCTGACTCGAATCTTGTGATGCGTTGCCGCAGACCGGCAACCACCTCCTCTAGCTGGCTCCCACGCGCCTGGGCCTCCTTCGCCCGCCGCCGCTCGCCTCGCACCTCATCCTGAAGGACACTGACCATCGCATCCGCCTCGCGAAGAGCTTCCTCCAGCGTCATGCATCGTAGCGTGGCGGCGTCGCGCTCCTCCAGTGCCACTCGCAACGCTCGGCGGCAGCGCCGTACTTCGCTGTCATCGGCCCCGCGGCCGGCGGCGGCCTCAGTGAGCTGCCGCTGGTGCGTCTCCCGCATCACGCGCTGCGACCACAGGGAGAACTGGAGGGCGAGCTGCAGCACACGCACCAGCTGCACAAGGTCCGCTGCCGGCACCGAGGCGAGGGTCTCGGAAGTGACGCAGGCGCTTGCGAGGGACGGGAGCAGCCTTTTCATCTCGTCGAGGTGCGGTGCCTGCTGCTGCGCGGCAACGACATCCGTGCTGCGGACGACGTCCCAGGACAGGCCTTGAGAGCCAGCGAAGCCCCGGAACGAGCACAGCTGTTCCGTGAGGCTCATGCCGAATCTATGCTAACTGCTAAGAAGAGGAAAAGGTATTAAGGAATATGTTACAAGCAGAGAGGAGAACCGAAGAATACAACGAATATAAACTCCAAATAAAAACTGTATATATATATGTTAAAAAAAAAACGAGAAAATGCAATACAGTTCAAGAAGCGGATGAAGATACAATGCGGCCCTCCTATGCACTTGCTGGATCGACGGCGAGCACTTACAGAAAAACAACAGATTGGCAAGAGAGAGAGAGAGAGAGAGAGAGAGAAGAGCACATGGAGAACTCAAGCTACGAGGGACAGGAACCGCAACTGGCAACATAAGCTAGCACAGAAGCGTTCTGCGCATTGTCTCGTGTCGTTGTGTGTTCCTCCAATGATGAACTGAATGCATTGCCGTCCGGGTGGACCAGAGCAGTAGCACAACACCGAAGAATCCAGGGCCAACAACAGGAATACCCTGAGAAGAAGAAAACGCAAAGCGAACGTATTTGAGCACGCCGCTTGCACCAGCGACATGGAACAGAACAGATGGCTCAGTGAACACTCACTCCAGGCATTCCGTGTCAGCCCTGCCCGCCTACTCCGTTCCGCCGGCTCCTGGACCATGATCCTTCCCACCCCGTTTGAACGGTGTTGCCATACTCTTCCCGATGGCCTGAAAGCCCCGGGAGAACGCCTTGCCTGCGTCCTCCATTGCGGTCACCAGCTGGGGCTGATTCGCCCGTTCCTCCGCACAATACGCTTCCTTGGCGTCGATCCACGCACGGGCGTTCTCGGCGGCTCCGTGAGCGTCCAGCGGAAAACGTGTGGCGGCCGTCACGCCGGGCAGCGCGATTCGAAGCTGCTGCTGCCACCTCGGTATCCCGTTGGCGCACTGTGTTTCAAATTCCACGACACAGGCCCGCATCGCATTGAAGTTCCGATCACTCCCAGCGTAGGCGCGCTTCAGCGCTGTCTCGAGGCTGTTCTGCATTCCCTGGCCGGCGTGGGCAATGGCCGTCCCGATCACACTGCGCACCATAGACCCAGGGAGCATCGCTGAAAGCTGCGGAATGAGCTGGAGAATGTACAAGATGCACTGGGTAAAGCATTCGCCCGCGGCGCGCGCTTCCTCGTCCGACTGCCGAAGGTCCATCTGCTTGTACCAATAGATGATCGTTGCGCTCAACGCCAGCCGCGTCTTGACGTCCGCCATACACGCCGCCAGCATCTTCTCCGTCCCCTCCTGCATGGGCTTGCTGAACCAGTCCGCCGCGGCCTTGAGAAGGACCGGGGAGCCCATCTTCTGCTTCCGCATGGCCATATCGCTGGACCAGTGAACGAGGAACTCCTGCTCCACACAGCTAACAATTGCAGGCATTACGGCGCAGGAGGAGACGAATATGGCGCACTTTAGCACCGATTGCTGGCCACTGGTGTCCAGCTGCCGCATCGCCTCCACCACAGTCCGAAACACTACGGACAGATACTTGAGCAGCATCTCGTCCACGTTGTTCCGTTCTGAGTGCCGCACCGCCGAAGCGGCGTCAAGAATAAGAACGGAGTAGCACCTTTGCAGGAACCCCAGCGCCGCAGCGCCCACCTTGGGCACCATCTCGCCAAACGGCAGCGTCACCGGCGATCCCGTGAAAGCAGACGGGATATGAAGCTCCAAATCAGGGCACTGGTCCAGGTGAAACGCCGCCACGTAGCGATCAAAGTCAGCCGGATTCTCTGCGACGAGCGCTAGCATGGGATCCTGGACGACGTCCGCCGTTAGCTGCATGCAGGTTTCTTGCAGCCAGACGCTGACAAGGCTGTCCGTCTGAGCCTCCATCACCTTGAGGAGAATCAGTGGGCTGAGCTCCACACTCTTGACGCTTTCCATGGAGTGCCGCAACAGCAGTCGCATTGTTTTGACGATGTGCAGCATGTTACCTGAGAAGTGCGGCTGCCCCACCAGAGCCCCCGATACCATCGTCAGCCGGCTGGCGATGGCGGACGCCAGCAGGTCCCACGTGCGCAGTATCTCTGAGCAGGATTGTACCTGTGGGGAGGTAGCCGTGTGAACGATGTCTTCAATAAGAATGAAGCCGAGCGTCGAGCAGCAGAAGTCCTCGAAGTTTTTCACCAGCTTCTCCGCCTCCACGCCTTGCGTCTGAAACGGGGCATTGCAGAGATCCACCCGCGCCTGCTGCTCCCGGCCTTCACAGTAGTGCCGTCTAAACTCTTCACCGCGGCGGAGCTCTTCAAACACACTTTGGATGCCTGCGCCGTTGCACAGGCACTGCACCGTGTCGGCCATCGCGAAGGGGGCGAGGGTTCGCTCGGACGGGACAAAGCACTCGGCGATCCACCAATCGCCGCCGCTGTCGGCGAAGACAACTTCCTTCGCCACCCGACCGGGACTATTCGAGCCCTCCCACTCGAGCGCTGCCCGGCCGACAGGAAGTGCCTCCTGCCGGAGCCGATTCAGCCACGTGTTGAGCTGCTGCACGGCACCGTTGAGTACCTCCCGGGTAAGCGCCGGGACTCGCATGTGCAACACGTACTCGCCGAGGGTGAAGTGGGCGATAGGGGCCGCGAGGCGTACCAGCTCCCGCAGTGAGACCACCGCCCCACGCAGTTTGAGCTTCAACACCTGCGACTCGGCCGTTTCGAGATAGTCAACGATCGCGAGGCACCGATGGAGGAGGGATCGCGTGGCGTCCAGGTTGCCGCAGGTCGTGCGCAGGTTGACCATCTCGCTCGCCATCTGCTGGATCTCGACCACAGAAGCTTTGACCATCGCGTTGGCAACACTCAAGTGCTCGCCTACCACCTCCGCGTCCTGCGCCGAGATGGCGAGGCACTGCTGGGCAGCGTTGATGAACGCAGGGTAGTGCTGCTGGCACAGTGCCTCCACCCGCCCTTCGTTCTCATGAATGAAGACATCGAGATCCTGCATCACCTGGTCTTCCTCCCCACGCAGGTAGGCGTTCTTGAGCGTTGTGTAGTCCGCAAATTCACCGTCCACCAGGGATGTGAGGGCGATGTACCGCGCCGGGGCAAGCCGCAGCAGCTCCTCCAGGTTACCATGAGTGGGCCCGCGCTGGTCCGGCAGTACCGTCGCACCGGGCAGCGCTCCGGCCTCCGCCTCGCTACCCGAGGATTCCAGGTCCCGGCCACTGTCATCACTATCGTCCGCGGCAGCCCCCGCCTCCTCGAGCGCCAGAAGTGCCGCCGCGCGGCCTGCTGCCGCAACGAGACGAGATACTGCCTCCTCCACCTGCCGGGCCACCGCCGCACTCCCTGCCACTAGCGTGGCTCCAGGGAGCGGTGCCTGCTTGCCGGCGGAGCTTTGTGGTGCTGCAGGATCGCTGGCGCAGCTGAGCACGATAACGGCCCCTTGTACGCTGACGGTGAGCCGCCGATTCGCCCAGCGGGTTTGTAGTTTGTATCCGCTGCGCTTGAGAAGGTACGTGTAGTACTCGGTGCAGACCAGCACCACCTTGGTGGTGCCTCTAGAGTTGCCCTTGCGCCACAGCAGCGGGTCCAGCACACTGGAGGCGAACAGAACAGTGGGGGAATCGCAGCATTCGCGAAGGACCTTGTAGACCCGCTTGTCCATCCGTGCGGGTGCTGGCTCGGCCATTCGTACAGGCGAAGAAGAAGATAACCTTAAAACGTAACGGACTGCGACGCTGCAGGAATAGGGATACGGCTAGATAGTGAAGACCCGAAGTCCTGCTGGGTCGTTCCGGGGTGAATCCACCACAGAATTACGCCGCAGTACCCCTATTGCCTTACTTGTACTTTTCTTTTTTTTTGAAATTTTAAAGAAAGACGCACTGAACGGATCAGTTACAGTGGGTGTGCAACACGATAGAGAGGGGAGAAAGGCGGTCAAAAGATATTATTCTTGTGTGAAGGCCATCGACAGACATTTTCGTTTGCTTTACCACTAACGCTGTGGCAGAGATTACAAAGAAAGGGCCTAAGAAAGAATACCTATTCGGTTGAATGTGTGAAGGGAGAGGGCTGTTTTGATTGTGATCATAGGGAATGGGCCACGGGGCCCGCACCCCATTTCTATGCCCATAAAAGGCGTTCATCGCCGTTTCAGGAAAAAAAAAGTTAGACAACACGTCGTACAAACTCTATTGATGTATAAAAGACCGTTAGGGCACCATCCATCCTTGAAGAAGGACCCCGAAGGGCCCAGACTCTCTAGCTACACAAGCGGAATCCGCCTCTGCTCAGACAGGATGAAAAGGGGGAAGCGCTAGATGCGGATGAAGCGTGGTAGGTGGCCCATGCGTGCGCTGGGAGGAATCCGGCAAGCAGGTTGCAGGGCTCCTGAGGCCCATTTACCCCCTCGTGCTGCCCGCCTTTACTATACAACTGCAGATCTATGTCGATATCCCCCCTTCCGTTCGTCTCCGGCGCTACGAGAGAGAACGAAACTCTCGTACGCCCTCCCGTTCGTACCAGCAACGCCTCTTCTACGACAGTCTGTGGCACTGCAGGAGACCCCACCGTGGAGTGACAGACGCAGGTCATCCACACGCGGCCAAGACAGGTCTCAAGCGATCCCCACGCCCACGCCCACGCCCACGCCCTCCTCCTCCGCCTCCTCGTCTGACTGGCAACAGCAGCAGCAACATCGCGCCAAGCATTGAAAGAACCGCCTCATCACGGCGCAGCACCCACAGCAGCCGCATCCGTCTTCACACAGCCCACAGCACGCACCGACGCAGCAGCGGTCATCCTCCTCAGTCGTGCGCAGAGACGGATCGGCCGGCGGCAGGTCGGGAAGCTGCAACGGCATGTTGCTGAAGTGCCCGTAGGGGCGTGCGGGCTCCGCGATTGGCTCCTGTGGCGGGGCGACGGCCTCCGTGCTGCCGGCGTCAGCTGGGCCGACGGCAGCCTGCTCTTCCTCCCGAATGTGAGTCGGCTCGCGCTGCTCGTTGCCGCCGTCCGACGGTGGCACTGGCTCATGCGAAGGGCTGGGCCGGACCGGCTCCGTGGACCAGCCCAGCCCTGGTCCCGCGTCAATCCCTATCCCCCGGGGGGCCTCCAGGGAGTATCGCTGGCGCAGGGGGCTCGGTGTGCGGTCTTCTGGCTCCGGAGGGTTGTACACACCGCAGAGAGGCTGTGGAACTGCTTACTGGTGAGCGGCCCGGAGGCCGCGACGGAGGTTGGAACGTTACTGGTTACATCCGGGGCACCACCCTGGGTCCCGTGCGGCCAGTAGTGGTTGAGGGCCGCCCACGGCTGCTGCGATGAGGCCGGCGTGCGTGGGGTCGCTGCCATGTCGGCTAAAGCGCTGCTACCAGGCACCACCACCACTTGCGGAGGTTGCGGCTGCGGCTCTGGGTCTGCGGGGGGTGGCGGTACGGGAACGACCTGCAGCGCTACAACTCGCTGCGTATCGCTCCGCACACTCACGGACGAGCTTTGGCCCCCCGTGCTGGGGGGGATGAGGGAGTGGCGCTGCCCCGTGCTCGCTGGGATCAGCGGCGGCATGGTAACCGGCGCGGCGGCCTGCGGCCCTAGAGGGGAGCTGGTAGAGCTGCTGGACTGGTGCTCCGCGCTGGGGGCCGAGGGCAGCGACAAGGCGTCGTCGGCCGGCCCAGGCGGCAGCGAGGGGGACCGCAGCGGCGTGGCAGCGTCCTGTCTCATCCTCTCCACATCTTTCTCGCTCTCGCTCTCGCTCTCGTCCCCGGGGCTCGGGGAAGCGATCTGCAGGCTGGCGGGCGCCTGGCCGGGCTCGCCGGGGCAGTGGGCGCCGACAGCACAGCGGGGAGACGGACGTCCGGGCCGGAGGCGCGATACTCGCTCGCTCGGTTTAGTGCTAGTAGGGGGGCCTCCCGGCACCCGAAGCGGTCCCCCGGCCGCTGGCCTCACCCTCGGCGCTAGCAGCTGCAGGCGGGGTCGCAGGGCCCGGGGCTGGCGGTGGCGGTGGCGGGATGAGGCCGAGGCGGCTTACCCTTGCCGTGTGCACGTCGAACAACGCGTCCGAGTAGCTGCCTCCACCCACCACCGCAGCGGCGGCCACGAGCTCCGCAGGCGGGAGGTACTGGCGGCTGAGGTGCCGCAGCAGCGCCTCCTTCTCCTCCGCAATGGCCAGCCGCATTCGCTGCAGCTCACACTCCTTGTGAAAGATCCGTTGGTAGGCACCAGCGGCGGCGCTCTCCGCGTCACCAGCGTTCGTGCTGCCCTCGAGGAACAAGGAGCGGCGGGAGCTGCGTGATGGTCGATGCGAACTGGAACGACGCCGGCGCCGGCGGCGGTCGCTGCTGTCACTGCTAATGCTGTACACGCTGCTGTTGGAGTAGCTGCCGCTCGAGCTGAACACCCTGGAGCTGCGGCAGAGGCGCCGGCGATGACCCCGGCGCCTCTGCCGCCGGAGGGAGTTGCTCCGCTTCGAGCTGCGAGTAGAACAGCTGCTCGTGCTGGCGCCGCTGGCTGTGGAAGAGGACCCGGAGCTGGTGGCGCTGCCCTCGTCGCCGCCGCCGCTGCTGCTGCTGTCGCTGTCGCTGTCGCTGTCGCTGGCGCTGTCGCTGCTGGAGACGAAATCTTCTTTCCTATTAGCGCCGCGGCGTTTCCGGTGACGAGTGCGCTTGGAGATCCGCCTTCCGGCCGCAGCGGAGCCGCTGCGCCGACGCGAGGAGAGAGGGCCTGTGGGTTCTGGGTTGGGTGGGACGGAGCCTGGGGCCCCAACACAGTCCAGATCTGCGCTGGGGTTCATGGAGGTAATCGCTACGGTCTACGTTGTATACGCTTCGCTAAGGAAATTGTATTTTTTTTTTCTTTCGTGTTGTGTAGAATGGAGTAGGAGCTCAACCTGACTGCTGTATGCGGGACTTCTATGCGGCCTGAAGAAGCCGTAGAGGCCTGTCGTCGTACGGCTGGATCGCGATATCCTGTTGGTGTTGGAACCCACAAGGGGGAAGCGTGCGAGTGAACACCTGGCCGGTCAGGCAAAGAGACTAAGGGGAGCGGGTGTTGGGCCCGACAAGAAGAACAAGAAAGAACGAGGGAAAGGATACGACAACATTTACTTCTGCCACTTCACGAGAGAAGGAAGTCCGTTAAGTCCGCACCGCTGCCACCCGCAAAGCCTGGCTTCGAACTGTTATGGTTGTTATGTTTGTTTGTTTTGTTTTGTTTTGTTTTCTATATGAATGAATGTTCATCATCGTCAGCGCCAGTTGCACCGTTCTCACTAACGAAGATTCGCTGGAGAGAGGTTCCCCAGAGTTCATGACCGACCGCCACCGCCAGCGCTGCGACGTACCGCCATCAGAGGGGAGCAAGGAGAGAGAGCCCAGCAGGCCCTGGTCCCCCCCCCCCTCGGCATCTTCACTTCCAATAGCACTCCACCTTTTGAAGTCTCGCTCGATAGTCGTAGGCTGCGCCCTACCCCCCTGGACGCACGCGGTTTGCAGGAGGGCGAGCCGCCAGTCAGGCAACCGGGAGACCACCCCCAAACTGTAGGCGAACGAGAGCCCTACTAGAAAAAACGCGGGGTAGGGTAGGTGCTTCTCACAATAAAATACAAGTAGCGTACAAGCGTAAAAAAAGGAAAACAAAACTAAAAAACGAAACTAAAAAAAACTAACAGTAATAAAACACAATAGGGTAGGCTAGGAAGGCTGCTCCGCTGTGTGAGTACGGGGCAATTTTTCCATGTACCATGTGTGAAGTGTGTGTGTGTGGGGGGGGGTTACAGTGCCGGCCACCGCTGCTTACCCTTTAGCCTTCTCCATCCAGATGCGGGCGTGAAAGCGTTGGTACAGCTCGCGGATAAGGTTGCGAAAGTCCGGCCGGAGAGCAGACTCGTAGTAGAATGTGAGCTTACGGCGGTCGAACTGGTACTCCGCGTCTACGATGCTCATGTCGAGCCCCTGATGGCGCGTTGCTGCCTGCGCCCACGTGACGGCCTGGTCCTCCGCCTCACGCTGCTCCCCTAATAGTGTTTGAACTTCCTTCGGCAGGGCGCGCCGGAGGGCCTTCCCCGGGGCCGTCCTTGAACCCCTTGGGCACCCGCTCCCTCTCGCTGTACACGTCCGTGACCAGCCCAATGTCCTCCCCGCGGTCTCCGCCCACCACGACGTACTCGCCCACCCTCGCCAGGAAGTGTGAGCCGTACATGAGTTTTCGATTCTTGAACTGCACAATGAGAAAATGGGGGTCTGCACTCTGGAAAGAGGCGCTGACATCCTCGTCATCGGCGAGGCTGATGCTGATGCAGGGGGCCGTCCCGCCCTGCCCGCGCAGCTGCGAGAGAAGGCTGTCATCCGCACCCGCGAAGGCCGCACGGCCGGAAGGGGTTTGCGCCAGACGCGACTCCTGCAGCATTGAATGCGAGGAGGAGGGCGTGTGCTCGAGGGCCTCGCCGGTGATCATCTTCTCCACGTGTCGCAGCTGTCGCATAAAGCTCTCGTGGTTCGCCTCCAGCATGGCGGAGGACTGGCGGTACCAGGATTCAATCGCCTGCTCCGCCGCGAGGAGGTCCTCCACTAGTCCCATGGTGCTGTTCTACTTTTTAAAAATCTTTTCGTTTCCGTTTAAATTGTGTAGCCTCTTATGTTCTAATGGGCGTTAAGTGATGTCCGTGCGACAGTGGGAAATTACTTACTCTTGTACACCACCTCCAGAGAAATGGAGCAGGCGTCTATGGAACGTTTATATATCTATTTACTCTCCTCCTCGTGAAGGCTCGTTACACGCACGTGCAAGATCAGATGCCCAAAGAAAGGGATGGGAAGAGCAGCAGTATCTACAGTAAGGGCACAATGGAGAGAATACGTCAATTTCTTTTCTTTCTATCTTCAAATAAATGAAGAAGTGCAATGTCTAGCTCTACCCTTCTTCCCGCTAGATTCTACTCCTGTTTGGCACACCACAAAGAGAAGTTTGCATCACCGCCACCAGACAATCACACAGCAGCGAAAGAGACAAGGGAGTGGAAAGGGGAGTGGAAAGGTGCATCAGCCTATTCACTGCTTGCGTCTCTTCCAATGAACTAAAATTCAAAAAAAAAATCGTATTATTTATGTATTTATTTACTTTTTTTTTTCTCTGCCGCTTTCATTTTGCAGCAAAGAAAGGAACGCTGGGTTGTACCGCCGTCGTGTCTGCACTCTGGAACCAACGATCTACCACAACTTCAGAGGGTCTTCATCTACTTGGGAGGTTAACACCTGCACCTCACTGCCCAGGGCTTTCTGCAGGGCGGGTTCGAGTGCGGCGCGTAGGTACCCTCTTTCGGTGTTGGTGTGCTCGCACAGGATAACCGCCTTTCCGGCGGCGGTGGCGGCGAGAACGTCGTGGTGGCCCATCTCCCCCGTGAAGAGCACATCCACCGGTTCGTCGGGGGGCAACGAGCGGAACACACTACTACCGCTTCCGGCGCATATGGCGATAGCCTTCACCTGGTGATGGCGATCCGAGCTCCACGAACTGGGCAGCGCCACTCGCACGTGCTCGAGCTGCAGGCCGGCCTTCACGCGCCCGACCACGTCCTCGATGGAGAGGGAAGCCGAGAGCGTCAGCACGCGCCCGACGCCGCACGCGTCTGTCACGCGGGGGTGCTGCTTATCCTTCTCCGTTAGTCCACGGATTTTTTCGATAGGTGCCAGCTTTCCGTTGGGGTCCACGAGGCTTGCCAGCCAGTCGTTGATGCCGCCCTCCACGGCGTCCAACGACGTGTGGGGCGAGTAGACGGACACTCCCGCGGCCACAGCGATGAGGAGGATTTCCTGCCGGGGCAGCGTCAGGGACTTCATGGCGGAGAAGATGACGGGGTGGTACGCCACAACGACCTCCACGTTGCGGCGGATGCACTCCTGCAGCACCTCGCGGGTGAGGTCAATGGTGAGCAGCACCACGCCGCTGCCCTTCGGGCGCGGGTTCTCCACCAGCACGCCAACGTTGTCCCACGAGCGATCGGCAAGGCACAGCGGAGCGTACTGCTGCATCGCGCTGGACACGCGCTGCAATAATGTAGTCATGGGACAGGGAGACGCGCCTTCCTTCTATATATATATATATATATATATATATATATTCTGTTGAACCGACAAAAAAAAGGGGGGGAGAGAAGTGGAGGAGCAGAATGAAAAAGAAGTCGTTCTCTCTGGCGGCAGTCGTTCCACCGTTCCGCGACAGCGCTGGTCTCGCATCCATCGTGACGCTTCTTTCATGTACTGCAACGCTATTTGTGTTCCTTCTATTTGTTGTGTGATGGTGGAATGCTGGAAAGGGGCCATGGGCTAGAACTTTTCCCTCCCTTTTGCACGGCGGTGTTTCACTTCGAGCCAACGAAATCTGTTGCTCTCCGGCAGTGTGTGTGCCAGCTGCGCCGGGGTGTAGGCTGCCGGAGGCCTACGGAACCAGGCGTCGTTCCTGGCATCGGCCAGTCGAATGCGGTCCTTGGGCTCCCACTGCAGAAACTGATAGAGGAACGCCGCGTCCTCCCTCCGAACGGACATGCTCTCGCAGTACTCAAAGAATCTGGAAGGCCTATTTGGCGGCACAGAGACACTGCGCTGCACGCCATCCCCGTAGTACAGCATCGAGCCCGCCGGCGGCGACCCTAGCAAATCAATCAGGGTGTTGATCGCCGCTACTTCTGTTTCGGCGCGGCTCAGGCTCCTCCCCATCAAGAGTTCAAAGAGAACGCACCCGCAGCACCACGTATCCACGGTGAAGTCATACAGATGCTTGCGGTGGCCCCCAATAAGGACCTCGGGGGGGCGGTAGGCTGTGGTGCACGGCGGCCCCGTCATGCCGCGGAGCTTCTCATCTGTGATAAACCGGGACCAGCCAAAGTCGATGATGCGGACCACGCCGAACTCGTCGATCATGATATTGCTGGGCTTGAGGTCCCGGTGAATGACGCGCTTGGCGTGCAGGTAACCCACGCCCTCGAGCATCTGTCGGAACACGCACTTGACGACGGGCAGCGGCACGCACGGGGACTGCATCCCGGATCGAAAGTCCCACGAGCGCATCAACGCGGAGAAGTCGTGCCGGATGAGCGGGAGAAAGAGCACCAGCGTGCCGTCCTGCAGCAGATGGTAGTCGATGAGCGGAACAATATTAGGGTGTTCCAGGGTGGAGAGCAGCTCGAGCTCGCGGAGCGTGGTGGTGTGCATCCCCACCGCCGACTTCCCAGGGTTGTGCAGCAATCGGAAGACACGCTTCATCGTGAGATAGGCGCAGGCCACCGTGTCGTACACAATAAAAACCTCCCCGAAGCTTCCCTCTCCAATCTTGAGCAGCCGCTTGTAGCGTCGCCGCAGCTGACCACGGCTCGGGAAGCGTAGCTCACGGGACGTCGGCTCTGGTGGCGCCGCCGCGCTCCGGAGCAGCTGCCCGTACCGCTGCACGACCGCCTGTTTGTACTCCTTCTTGTTGGACAAGTCTAGGAGCGATGACCCGGTCGAGGCGGAATTACTTGCCTTTCCGCTGCCGTCGAACAGATCGTACTCGCTGCGCTGCCTCTTTGCCGGCGGGGTGGTCGCCATGACTCCGGCGGGTCTACTTCGGCTCGTGTGCTCTTCTGCGAGGCTGTCGGTCGGAGGTGGCGTGCCTGCACTATTGCTCGGGTTTCTTCTATTCCAACAAACTCGACTGCAAGGCACGCCGTTTGCGTGGGGGGCAAATGTCTAAAAAAAAAAAAAAAGAGAGAGAGACAGAGCGTACGAGTCGTGGATGTAGTTTCGAGCGCCAAAAGCATGAGAAAAAAAAAAAGATTCATGCGTAAGGAAGGGTTTTGGGTTCTGGTAGACGTTAGGATGCTCACAGAGGTCAGCCCTCAATGGTAAGGTTAGGGGAACAGTGGACTTAATTTAGAAGAGACAGGGAGGTGGAAAAAAATAAATAATAATGATAATAATGCCGAAGCAATCGGTCAATGTAGCGATAAAGAGTGGTCGTAACACCGCGGCGAGAGAGAAGATGCTGTCTCTTCGTCATTCACTTCCTTGTCTGGACAACTGCCCGACTATACGCTAAGAGGTAGGCCTCTACTTGCCCTTCTTTGGCTGCTGCTCGGCCGGCACCTCCGGCTCCGGAGGGAACGGAATGAAGTCCTTGCCCATCATGAAGGGACGCAGCACCTCCGGAATCACGACGCCCTCATCTGTCTGGTAGTTCTCGCAGATGCAGCAGATGGTGCGGGTGATAGCGGTGAGTGTGCCGTTGAGCATGTGGCAGTACTCCTTGGGGGCGTTGGCCGACTGGCCCTTGAGGTTGGGGCCGTAGCGGCAGTTGACACCGCGGGACTGGTAGTCGGTGCAGTTAGAGCACGACACCAGTTCGCGGAACGCACCAGAGCCAGGGAACCAGCCCTCAAGGTCGTACTTCTTTGCGGCAGCGTTGTTGAGTGCGCCAGAGCAAATGGAGATGGTGCGGTACGGGAGACCGAGGCTCTCGTAGAACGCCTGGGAGGTGCCAATAACTTCCTCCAGCGCCTTCCACGACTCCTGATCACGAGGAGAGCACACCACGAACTGCTCAATCTTTTCAAACTGGTGCACACGGAAGATGCCGAGGGTGTCACGACCGTGAGCGCCAGCCTCCTTGCGGAAGCAGGAGGAGTAGCCGCCGTATTTGAGCGGCGTTTTCAGGTCTGTGTACCACTTGTTCTGGTGGAACGCCACGAGCGCCATCTCGCTGGTAGCGATGAGGTACTTCTCGTCGCCATCGCCGCTCACCTTGTACAGGGAGTCGTCGAAGTCCGCCAGCTCCGCAACATTGGCCATGACGGGCTTGTTCAGGAAGAACGGGGGGTAGAAGGGGTCGTAGTCGCGCTGCACGAGGAACTGCATGCCGTACGTCACGAGGGCGAGCTGCAGCTGCACCAGCGCACCCCGGAGCACGTAGGCCCGTCCACCGGACATGGCGGTGATGTTCGCCGTCGTGTGCATCAGGCCGAGGCGCTCCATGCAGTCCACGTGATTGAGTTTGGCGCGCTTCGTCACGTCGCCAAAGGTGCGGACCACGACATTACCGATTTCTTCATCGTCCGCCACGGGAACCGACTCGTGGATAATATTTCCGACCTTGTTAAGGAGGCGGTCGCGCTCCTTGTCAAGACTCTCAGCGCTCTGGGCCAGTTCCACCACATTAGCGGACAACGCCTTGGAGAGCTCCTTCAGCTGGAGCACGCACAGCCCGTCGAGCTGCTCGGGCTGTAAAAGGCCATCGCGGGCAGCTGCCAGAAGTTCCTGCGGCACATCAGAGGAGATGCCATCGGACTCCTTCGCCTTCTTGCGCGCTCCCACCGCCTTGCTGCAGTGGTTGATCATTTTCTTGCATTGCTCTGTCAGGTACTGCGTACGGCGCCACTTCTCGTCCGTCTTGATCACCTCGTCGACGACTTTGGGGTCACGGAAACGACGGCGCTCAGACTCCCGCACGATGTCCGCCAGCGCGGGATCGCGAAACAAGTTGATATCCAGCATCCTTTTTCGACGTGAAAATGAATCTATGAACGGTATGCCACAGCCGGTAGAACAGCAAGCGTAATAATTATTTTATTTTTTTTTATTAAAAAAAAAAAACGAAAGGAAGGAGTATCAGACAAAAGGATGAGTACTGCACACACACACACACACACACACTGACGAGAATGTGTTCAACTTGCTTGGTGATAAGCACGTGGGTAGAGAGATTCACCGCGTGTATCCCTCTGCTAGTCTTCGTGTATCTGTGTGTTTATGTTGTGGATGACGTGCCACTTTCCCCTCAAAATAAAGGGATGGGTGGCATTTCTCTATTCTTGTCAAGCGGTTTCGGGCATTGTACATCATAATAAAAAAGAAAACAGCGTGAGTCACTCGGCTGATTGTTCTTGGTTGTTTGCTCGTTGTCCGCCTGGTTGATTTGCTTCCATGTTCTTCTATGCCCCCTGCTCTGGCTCGTACCCGCAGTGCCCTAGATGGGCAGGGGGAGGATTTCTTCCTCGATCACCTTCTCCATGGAGCACCCCTCGTCCTCTTTGGCGAGCGCGAGGGCCAGAATAACCACCGCCTCCACGAAGTCTACGATAGTCAGCACCTGAGAAACAGCCACGCCAGCAATGAGCCACTCCATGTTGGGTCCACACCCATGATAAAACATGCTCACGTTGAGCTTGCCGTAGGGTTTGTTGTACCCGGGCGGCAGCGTTGTGCTATGTGGAGCTGGCAAGAAAGACGGGAACATTAGCGCAATGGCTTCGGCGTAGCGATTGTTGCACTCCTGTCTATCGAGTAGCACGTGGATAAACCGAAGAAAGTCCCGCACTTGTAGCACACGGGACCGCTGGTTGAGGTAGAGATCCACGAGGCCATTGAACTTTGCCTCCAGCTGAGGGAGGTATGGGCGTACCTTGTCCAGGTGTTCACGAGAGTATTTGCAAAGTGGCTCCGTAAAGTTGTTAGGGATCAGCTTCTCTGTAACGAGGTAGTTGAATTTCCCACCAAGGCCGTAGAACTCCATACCAACGCACACCGCTGGTGAGAGGCGAACAACGGTTTCAGCAAACTGTCGATAGTTCAAGGACCCCTGCAGCCGATAGATTTTCGCGGTAAGATGGGCACACTTCTGCTGTGCGGTTGGTTCCTGTTGTCCCTGGAACTCCAGCTCGATCACTCTGGCGATGCACTGGATGACAGTCCCGATAGAAACCAGACCACTGAGGATGTGTTTGTCGCTAAGGAATCGGAGGAACTGGGGAATGGCGATGCGAGAAGGGAGTCGGTGCTTCCACCAGTGCTCCGGCGTGAAAGCAAAGGCGACATCCTCCTGCAGGTTTGCGTAGTCGCTGAACATCGCGCGCAGCGGGGTGTTGAAACGGAGTAGCAGTGAGTTGGTGGTTCGTCGGAGGTGCTCGGTACTGCCGTCTGGAACGCCGCAGATGTCGTCGATGTTGAGCTCCGGCACTACATCAGGTCGCAAGGGAAAACTAGGAATAGTAAGATCGGGGTTCATCGACTGGTCGTTCTGAAACGCGCCGTGGAAGCACGTACCGTTGTAATTGACAAACTTTCCGTGACCGTGCTTCTTATTCTTCTCCCACTCCCCTTCGTACGCACTGCCGTCGGCGTAGTAGAAGGTTCCAAAGCCGTGTCGCATACCCGAGACGAAATTTCCCCTGTACACGTTTAAGACGCACGTCGTGAGAGGCGCGAAAGACTTGGGTGTTACGTTCGGGTCGTCGCGCAGCACAGAGTCTAGAGGCCGGACGTAGGTGGACACGCCCTTGCCGTGTGGAACGCCACTCACCCAGCTGCCGTCGTACATCTCCACGTAGTTTGGGGTTCCCTGCTTCCAGCCCATGCACCCTAGCCCGTGGCGTTGATTCTGGTGCCAATCACCCTCGTAGCAGTCCTGGTTAGCGTACGTGATAATGCCGGTACCCTCACGCATATCATGCTCCCAGTCGCCAGAGTAGACGCTCCCGTCCGTGTACTTCTGGGTCCCCTTACCATGGCGCCGGCTACGAAACCAACTACCCTCGTATACCGCCGTACCGTTGTGAGAGGTCAGCTTACCAAACCCGTGCCGCACCCCGTTAACAAGGTCACCCTCATACGTATCCCCGTTGGGCCAGTGAATAGTACCTTTGCCGTTCGGGATACCCTCTGCAAACGTTCCCTCCACTCGGTACCCGTTGGCCCAGGCGACCTTACCCTGGCCCTCCAACTGTCCGCTGCGCAGCTCCCCCGCATACTGAAACTCCATACACGAGGAGATAAATCCTTGCCCATTGTACGTCCCCTGATCATCCACGCACCCGTCAAAAGACTGTATGGTAAATACTGGTAACTTGCTGCGCGCGGCATCCCTGGCCTCCTTGAGAGCCTCATATGTGTCCCTCGTCTCCTCTTTCAGCGTCGGCATGGCCATCGACATCTATCCCGTCGGCGCTCTTGCACTGTATAGAGGTCCTTGCGTTATGCTAACGAGCACTACCTCCAAGACTCATCCATCAAACAACGTACACATTAAAAAGAAGAAGGAAAGACCGATGTGAAACATGGAATGAGTGGCAGAATAATAAGTGAGCCAGAATGATTGGTTGGCCCCATTATGCTTCATGCAAAATGTGCCTGGGTATAGGGTCACTGCTATTGGTTTCATGCATTAAACGAGTGTTCATAGCCTTTCACTAGACCCAGTGGTGGTCCAATGGTGATCAGCGTTTTAAGTTTTCCTTGAGGAAACGCTTGATGAATTCGGTATCCTCTTTCACTTCTTCCGCAAGCCGCTGCTCCTGGTCCTTCTTGGACTTCTTGTTCATGTTCTTACGCACTAGTCGGCTCTGTTCTCGCGAAAGCATGATACTCAGCTTCAGCTTCGGGGTACCAAGCAGATCCCGTTGGTTCGTCCCGTCCATCATTTGCACCGCATGCAGTGCCATGGCTTTGTTCGGGAAGGTCAGAACAGCAAACTGCGTCTTATTGAGCAAGCTTCCCTTCTGCGAGGTTCGTATCTCCACTTTTGGGTTGTACGCTTCAAAGGCGGTTCGCACGTCATTCTTCTCAGTTCCCGGCTCCACGAAGCAATGCAGACGGTACTCTGGGCGCTCCGCCTTGCGTTTCTTCTTTTTACGCCGTTCTTCTTCGTTCTCTTCGCCGTGGTCTCTGGTACGACTTGGCTCATCGTCGTCACTGACGTCGGAGAGCACATCGTCCGCGTTGATGTCCGCCGCGGATACGTCTGCCCCATCCATGGCATCCAGGGGCTTCTTCCCACCCCGACGCCGTTTTGGATAGCGCTGAGTCCCGCTACCTTCAGTGCCCCATATGGCGGCCAGCTCCATCTCTCGCTCCTTCTCAAGATCTCTGGGCATCTGTCTGCAGGCGAAAGAAATGCAGGTGGTCCAGTAGTCCTTAACGAGCAACGCGTGTCGCGTGTCACACAGTAGCGCAGTGTTGGTCCTCTGCGAGGCTAAGAACTATGAGGTAAGTAAAGAGATGTACTTTAAAAGAGAATGAATAAGAAGGAAGACCAGAAACGCCTATTATCACCAGGACGCAGATAAGATAAATTTCTCTTTTTATTTCATTTCCGGCTTCCTCGTGCACCAGGAAAAAAAAAAGATGAGAAATATTTTGTGTGTTCCACAAAAGGATGTTCCGCCTCCTGAGGTGCGGGCAAGGCACCCGATGAGAAGTACCGCAATCTTGAATGCCGAATGAAACGAGGCCAGTGACTCCTAAGGCCTACAGCGATGATGTGGTCCGTCCCCGAGCCGCGGCATAAAGGATGGAAGTGGCACAACGGCTCAGCGAAGAGGGGGGCAGGATGGGTTTGCCGCGGCGATGGCCCGTTTCTCCAGACTGGTAAAGCCGAGAACCGTCACGATAGCGGGAATCATTTTCACTCGAAGGTCGGCTGCCGAGGAGAGGAACTGATAGATGACGTTGCGCATATACGCATTGCTGGTAAGTGCCGCCTCCACGCCGCAGTCGCGGTTCCCTTCCTCTGCAGACTCCGTCGTAGGCGCGGCGGGGCGCTGCTCCTCCGCCATGTAGGACGCTGGACGAGGTGGTATTTGCGTCAGGGAGACCTGCGCCGCGTCACCGGCAGAGAAACTGGCAGAGCTGCCTGCCGTCCCTACTGGGGAGGTGAGCTGCTGCGAGGACTCCACAATCCTCTTCAACTTCAAGACTTCTTTCTTAAGCAGGCTGCACCGCTGCTCCAGTTGATGAAGATGGGCCTTGTGGGCCATCTCGATCTTCTCAGTCTCCCTTTGGTGCTGGGCCTCACGCTGCGCCATATCCTCGGTGGCCTTTCGGAGGGCCTCCTGCAGCTTTGCTTCGTTCTCGTGCTCAAGCCGCTGTTCTATCTCTTCCTGTGCAGCGGAAAGCGCGTCCAGGTCCTCTTGCATCCGCCGGCACGCCTGGGCCGACTCATTCGCCCGTCGCGCGGCAGCCTCCAGTTGCTGCTCCTTCTCCGCGAGTGCCTCCTCCGCCTTGCGCCGTCGTGTTTCGTTAGACTCCTGCAACTCCTGCACTGCCAGACACACCGACGAGACCAACTGCCGCGCCCTCTCGACCTCGCTATTCAAGCAGGCCGCGAGGTCTTCTCCTTCGAGGCCTGTCAGGGCCTGCGCATACGAGTCGGGCTCGTGGTCCCCAAGCAGTTTCATCAACTCTGTCTGCGGCGGCACGGATTTCTCGCCAGTCTCTCCCGGGGTTTCATGGGGTGCCGCCACCTCCAATTGCACCAGCGCCGCTATGAGGCGCCGGAATGCATCCGCCACAAGTTTCAAGACGCCCTGTGTTGCGGCAACCTTCTGAGACTCCGCCTGCACACGGGCCAACACTTTCTCTTTCCACACGGCCATCTTATCCTGGAGCTGCTCCAGCTTCTCGCGTCGACCCTCCGAGACGGCCGTCACCGCTGCCAGGCGTTCCTCAGCAGCCTCCTGCGCTTTCGCAGAGGCTTCCATTTCTGCAGCGAGCTTCCCCTCCAACAGGCCAATGCTCTCCCGCAAGAGGAGTAGCTCCGATTCGGCCGTGGCCACCTTGGAAACCATCTCCCCTTCTTGCGCCATCAAGCGCTCCACTTTATCCTGCAAGTCTGCAGCTTCAGCTTCAGCAGCACGAGAACGAGAGTTCAACCGCTCCATTTCGGCACTTCGTTCAGTGAGCAAATCGTTAGCACTTGTGTAACGGGACTCTGCATCACGGGCAGCAATCTGCAGCGCTTCTCGCTCTGCTCCTATTTGTTGCACCATCGCCTCCAACTCTACAATGCGCTGTTCTCTGTTGCTCCCTTCAGACACTTTCGCCTGTAGCTCCGCAAGTTTAGCCAATGATGTGCTCGCCTCTGCTACAAGTTGGTCGCGCTCCGCGATGACTCTCTTCAATTTTAAGTGGAGCTCCTCCACTTGAGTCTCCGTCTCTTTCCTTAAAGCGGTGAGCTCGTCTTTCAGCTCAGTCATGTGCGATTCAGTTGTCTGTGCAGCAGCCACAAGCTGGTCGCGCTCAGCTGTCATTTCAAACAGCTTTCGCCTAAGATCTGAGGCCTCTTGGTCTCGCTCTGCAGCAGTGGCCGTTAGGCGCTCCTGCAGCTCGGCTATTTGGGCATCCTTGGCCTCGGAAGCAGTCGCCAACTGATCACGCTCGGCTTCTACACTCGTTAGCCGGGCCCGCAGCTCGGCACGCTGAAGGTCATGCTGTGCCCTTAGGTCATCTAGCTGGGACTGTAGCTGAGCTGCTTCCGCTTTCGCTGAGCTGTTGTTCTGCTGCAGCGCGATAAGGTTATCTCGATCGGCAACAGCATCTTCCAACTGTTTCCGGAGACCCTCCAGTTCGGCTCCAGTAAGACTCGCGAGCTCCTTCGCTTGGAAGCATTCCTCAGTAGCCTTCTCCAGCTCCCGCCGCAGCTCGTCCCTCGCTTTATCGCTTGCGCTGGCAGCAGCTGCCAAATGGTCGCGCTCCGCAATTGCCTCACACAGTTTCCGCTGTAGATCGGAAGCACTTGCGTCCTTGGCAGCGATGGTGGCTGTGAGCTCGTCTTTCAGCTCAGTCATGTGCGATTCAGTTGTCTGTGCAGCAGCCACAAGCTGGTCGCGCTCAGCTGTCATTTCAAACAGCTTTCGCCTAAGATCTGAGGCCTCTTGGTCTCGCTCTGCAGCAGTGGCCGTTAGGCGCTCCTGCAGCTCGGCTATTTGGGCATCCTTGGCCTCGGAAGCAGTCGCCAACTGATCGCGCTCGTCTTCTACACTCGTTAGCCGGGCCCGCAGCTCGGCACGCTGAAGGTCATGCTGTGCCCTTAGGTCATCTAGCTGGGACTGTAGCTGAGCTGCTTCCGCTTTCGCTGAGCTGTTGTTCTGCTGCAGCGCGATAAGGTTATCTCGATCGGCAACAGCATCTTCCAACTGTTTCCGGAGACCCTCCAGTTCGGCTCCAGTAAGACTCGCGAGCTCCTTCGCTTGGAAGCATTCCTCAGTAGCCTTCTCCAGCTCCCGCCGCAGCTCGTCCCTCGCTTTATCGCTTGCGCTGGCAGCAGCTGCCAAATGGTCGCGCTCCGCAGTTGCCTCACACAGTTTCCGCTGTAGATCGGAAGCACTTGCGTCCTTGGCAGCGATGGTGGCTGTGAGCTCGTCTTTCAGCTCAGTCATGTGCGATTCAGTTGTCTGTGCAGCAGCCACAAGCTGGTCGCGCTCAGCTGTCATTTCAAACAGCTTTCGCCTAAGATCTGAGGCCTCTTGGTCTCGCTCTGCAGCAGTGGCCGTTAGGCGCTCCTGCAGCTCGGCTATTTGGGCATCCTTGGCCTCGGAAGCAGTCGCCAACTGATCACGCTCGGCTTCTACACTCGTTAGCCGGGCCCGCAGCTCGGCACGCTGAAGGTCATGCTGTGCCCTTAGGTCATCTAGCTGGGACTGTAGCTGAGCTGCTTCCGCTTTCGCTGAGCTGTTGTTCTGCTGCAGCGCGATAAGGTTATCTCGATCGGCAACAGCATCTTCCAACTGTTTCCGGAGACCCTCCAGTTCGGCTCCAGTAAGACTCGCGAGCTCCTTCGCTTGGAAGCATTCCTCAGTAGCCTTCTCCAGCTCCCGCCGCAGCACGTCCATCTCATTATTGTGCTTCGTGCTGTCCTGCTGAGAGGCTATCCGACGATCTTTTTCGAGGATAAGCGCCTCCGATTGCCTTCTCCATTCTTCCGTTTCGTTGTCAGGCACCTCTGCCGCCGCGACGACGTGAAGACTCTCGCCACCTCCCTGCTGATGCGTTTCTGTGTCCGTCGCATCAGATGCGGTGGACAGCGCTGCTAACTTGTTTCGCTCTGCAACTACACTTTCTAGTTTCTTCTTCAACGCCGCGACGGTTTCCATTCCAACTTTTCGGAGTTGTTGAACAGCAAAAAGATTATCGTGTTCAGCGGAGGCTTTCTCAAATTGCTGGTGCAGCCAGCTCATCTCTTCACCCCCCCCTTCGCCATCAGTCTGTAGCTTCATGAGCTCCGCATGTTCTGCCATAACACTTTCCAGCTGTTGTTTGAGGTGTTCCGTCAGCCGATCCCGCTCCGATGTAAGGCGCTCCACCTGCTCACGAAGGCTTGTCACCTGGGCTTCCGCTGCAGCCGCTGCAGCACCAAGGGATTCGCGTTTCGACTTGAGGGTGGCTAACTTGTCCTGCAGCTTGCCGATCTGCGTGTTGCACTGGTGCGTCGTCTCAATCAGCTGCGCCTGGATGACGGCCTGCTGATCATCGCGCTCTTGAGTGACTTCTGCCAGTTTGGCCTCGAGATCCACCAACTGCGTCTCGTGCTGTGCTTGAGTATCAGCCAGTTTGGCCTCCAGTTCCACAATTTTACTCTTCATCTCAATGAGTCGTGCAGTGGAGGATGCACTACTAGTACTCGAGGGCTTCTCAGCCTTCTGTGCAGCGGCTTCTGTCAGGCTTGAGACCTGGGACTGAAGCTCCTGAATCAGCTGACGATCCCGCGTTGTCAGTGCTACTGCCTTGGCCTTCCAGGCCCGCTGCTGCTCTGTAAGGAGGTTGTACTTCGCCTCGCACTCCTCGAGCTTCCCCTGCAGTGTGCGGTTGAGCTCCTCGAGAGTATGAATCCGGTCCGGGCAGGCATCGTGAGGCGGGGCCGGGGCCCCCCCGCCCTGCTTCCAACTCGAGAGCTCATCCTGAAGGTTGCGACATTTTTGATCCGAGTCGTTGATAGCTTCTGTAAAGCGCTGCTGCTGCGCCAGCATGGTGGCCATTAACTGATCGTGTTCTTCCGTCTTCTTCCGGAGGGCCTCCTGCTTCTCCTCTAGCTCGCGTTGCAATGCGGTCACCGCTATTGATTCGCACTTTGGATCAGTCTCAGACTTAGCCTTCAAAGCGTCTTCCAACTGTTGGATGCGCTCCCGGTCTTTCATGTTTAGCTCTTTCACTTTCTCTTTCCACAGTTGCACTTTTTTCTCGTAGACCTTAAACTTTTGTTTCTCCGCACGAAGCTGGGATTCCAGGCTCGGAGCCTCTGCTCCTTCACCTCCGTGTTCTGTTGATTCCATTTCACTGCTGGAGACAAAGAATTTGAGTAGGAACGTCGAAGAGGAAAGAGAGAGGAGGTAGATAAAGGAAGATATAGAAAAAAAAAGTCAGTCGATGAAGAGAATCAACTATTTATCATGCCGTAGAGTAATAGCCTCCAGACCGAAATGTCCAGTCCACCCACACGCTGAAAATCATATGAAAATATCTTTCTCTCCACTTTTCTCCACTTCGGTTCCTGTTAGAGGACTTCATCGCCTCGGTATTGTCGAAGACAAATGACTCATTTCTAGTTAGTACTCGAAAGGAACGCTACCACCAGCCATAACAAATGCCGAAATATATATAGTCTGTCGTTATATATTGCCCCAACCACATCAAAGACGTACAACAAGAGGGCATGGATGAATGTCGAATGCTCTGTCAACTCCATTTAGTCAACAGCTAGACGACAGCTTAGCTGCATAGAATAGTGGATATAGACGATACAAGATGAGAGCATATAGAGAATGATCGTACAACGAAAATAAAAATAGCTTGAGGGTAAAAGAAAGGTGCGACACTGCAGCGTAGCCTAGCCTTGGTTCTTCTCTACATCTGTATCGTACCGTTTCAATAAGGTGGCACCTTTTCATGAGATTCAAGTGGTAATCAGATTCATGTGCGATTCGGATTCATGTCTCGCGAATGGAAAGGTGTACTGCAGCAGCGTCTTTGATGATTAATAACCCGAGTAGGCGTCGGAAAACCACGTGCGGGTCGGTAGCGACACTAGTTTAGCACCGGTTGTATCGATTACCGTTTCCTTTTGTTTTCCTGTTCTGTTCATCCTTCTTGCGGCAGTGGACTTCTTCCCCATCGGCGTTGTGGTCGTCGTCCTCTGGCGTCTGGTCATCCCCCTCTTCCTTCTTTACTACCACTCTCTTCTCACCCAGAACATGCTTCTTGATCTTTGTCGTTCGGTAGAAATCCAGTTCGTCGAACTTGAAGTTGTCCATGGCGTAGTTGAAGAAAACTGTACGTGCGCCAAAGCCACTGGCCTTTGTCTTCCCGAGTTTCAATGGCCTCACGGTCTTGGCGGACACATCAACGAGATCGTGTTCCCCCTTGAAAAGGTACCGAATCCCCCTCCAGCTTCGCATCTTTGACTTTCCATCCTCCGTGCACGCAAGAACGGCTCGGATGTTGCTCATCCACAGAGTTACCGCCGTTTCGATCACGCTGGAGCTCCAGCGCTTCATCACGGCAAGCGGCCGGAAACCGACCCCGTCCATTATGGCGAGGGAGGACGGAAGCTTCATCTCTGCGGCACCTACCGCGCTGACGAAGTGTCTTGCATCCATACTCAGGACGAAGGCGCTCCCATCGTCCTCTTGCCCATCTCGAGCCGCAGCGCTGGTACGGAAGGGGTCGAGCTCTGTCGTGGAATGATCCACCATGCAGCCAAACGCAACTGGAATCATGTCGGTGGTCTTCTTATTTTCTTCCGAAGATTCCGTGAGCATGTCGCACTGCACCATGACCCCGTCCGAGAAGAGGACGTCCCGGGGCACGGTGGTTTCTGTGGGATGCAGGTGAGGGTCCACCACCACCGTTACCGACATGGAGAGATGGAGGTACCTGTCAAAGCATTCCAGAGCCTCCATCAAGGCGGTGAGAAACTGTAGCAAGTAGGATACCTTCTTCTCCGCGTTGGGGAGAAGCGATAACTCTGCCAGATCCTCTTTCACCTTATCCAAAACGGAAGAGACAGACTTCGCATCCTTGACGTCGTAGATAGGGTGTTGCGCACTCCCAGGAACTCTCTCCGCGGTAGCGGGAGGGGGCGATGTATTCGAGGTGCAGTTGGGGTGGCGCTTACCCTCGTCAGAGCTCTGATCGTTCGGGTCATCGGAGTCACCCATCTTATCCCTAAATGTGGCGTGCATCCATGCAACGTGCGATACAGATATTCGAACGGATCCGGCACACTTCAAGCAGCAGAGCAAGTGCATGAAGCAATAAAGAGGTGCGGCGTAAAGTTCAGTGCAAACGTCGTTCATTGTGAACGGAGTGGTGAAGTTAATATACGGACGATCCTTGTGATAGTAACTCACAAAGGACTTGCGATTACTACTCTTCACGGACCCCAAGAAGGAAGCGATAGCGTAGTGCGGAAACGCAGAATACACGGAGCTCCATCCGCTGCTGTCCACCACGTATTCCTGTGAGCTTTTCTGTAGCTTCTCACTCACTGGAACGTGGATTTGAAGATGGGGAACAAAAATAAAGCCGTGCAGCCCCCCGATAACTTGAACAAGATGTAGTAGCTGGGGGTACGCATCGCCAGAGAAGAAATTATGGAGAGACACATTCTCGGGGGATAGCCCACGTCGCTGGTAATCCTGCCAGTGAATGCGCTGCAACACGGAACCTACCATGCGGCTTCCGTAGCGGTCAACGGTATCCAGGGCCTTCAGTATTTCTGGGGGATCTCCAGGTAGCGCAGCGTCGCGAAGCACAGCGTCGCAAGTGAGACGCTTGTTGCTGTCGTGGCTGAGAAGGCTAATGATGATCTTTGCGATACCCTCGTTTTTCTCGATAAACCACTGGGGCAGCTTTGCGTTTCTGTTTTTCCACATCTCCTTCATGATGGCCTGTGTCTCGCGAAAGTCAACGCCTTCGATGGTCAACCACATTTCCAAGGCAATCATTCCGATGCTGAACTCGTCCACCTTCAAGGTGTACTTTTTGCCATCGTTCATCTCGGGTGCGCAGTACAGCACGGTGCCCCTCGTTGTACTCGGCAAACAGTGGAAGGGAGACGTTTGGTCGGGCGACACAATGCTTTCTTCCGCCAGCGTGAGACTCGAGAAGGCTTGCTTGAGGTAGGTGCCCTTCTTGTACTCCTCGAGCTCTCTGGCCAGCCCAAAATCTACAACACGGATGTTGCAGTTCTCGAAGGACGCCGTCCAGTTGCCTGTGGCATCAAAGAGAATGTTCTCCGGTTTAAGATCCCGATGAACGATGTTCTCGTGGTGTGTGTGAGCTATGACGGAGAGCAGCTGTCGGAGGATGGAAGACGCGACGTTGACTGCGTTGGGGGAGTGGAAGATGTCTAGATTCTTCTCAGACCCGTTGAGGAGGTCGCGAAGAGTGACAGAGGAGCATAGCTCCATTTGAATATAAAGTGTCTGGTAGTTGCTGGTGCGGACCGAGTTTCTCTGGCGACCGTCAGAGGACAGGGAGCTGTCTGTAGAGGACGTCTCCGTGTCATCGTCGCTGCTTCCCCCATATAGTTTTGAGGAGAAGGTGCTGGAGCTGTCGGACGCTTCCGTCTCCTCCTCCGATTCTTCGTCTGATTCCGACACGAATTGGGCCAAGTCATCGCCATACCCGTCCTCCACCCACGCATCGTAATACCGGACGACATTTTTGTGGTTTAAATTAGCTAATGTTTTGACTTCCCGCAAGACGGTGTCCGTCTTCTGCTTGTGCATAACAATTTTCTTCACGGCGTACTGCCGTCCATCCAGTTTCTTTCGGCAGACAAACACCGGAGCGTAGCCTCCACAACCAAGCCGTTGTTGCTCAATGAACTCCTCCTCGTAGCGACCTTGCGTCGTAGCGTGGGCAGCGGCAGCCTCACAAGGAACGCCCCACAGCCACGTCAGTTTCTGCTTCAGCGCTGGGAGCATACCGCCATCCCCTTCGATCTCCTTTCGATACGCCTTGAGGAAAAGCTCGTCCCTCCAGGGAGTGAACTTTTCATAGTAGGGCAGAAGTTTTTGTTGCTCCCCGAGGTACTGGAAGAGCTCGTGGAAGGTGTGCTTCGCCTCCTCCACCGACTCGGGGAAGTTTAGATAGCAGCACTTCTTCAAGAGAAAACAAGCAAGCATGCTGAGCTTTACTCCGTCCTTCTCCTTCAACGGAATGGGAGTGAGTGCTGGGGAATTTCCAGGGCTGAGAGGAGCCGGGGCGGCCGGCGGAGGTAGAACCAGCTCCTCCGGCATCTCTGAATTGTCTGAGTCAGTGTCCAGCGCTTCTTGAACCGTCAGGATGATCTCCATCATGGACCCGAAGCCGTTCTCTACGCAGGGCCGAATAGCCTCATTGATCTTTTTCTCCAACGCGATGATACGCAGTGGGTCCACCATGAGGGGCACTGAGATCCCTTTCACCCTTGAGAAAGACACCGTTGGTGGCTGGTAGGGGTAGTAGTGCTCCAGTGCAATGTTGAGCACGACCTGCTGGGCAGGGTTGACGGCGGACTGCAGGGGTAGCTTCAACACCTGATGCGACTGCTTTCCAGACACCCGGACGGAGGGGTACATGTCCTTAATGAGTTGTACTTCATCGGTGATCAGGTCGGCGATGGCTGTTACCCTCCGGCCATCCAGAATGACCACCGAGTCCACCTTCCCCGTAGTAAGTGCAGAGGTCATTCTCGCGCCACAATTATCATTCCGCACGCACCCTTGGGGAGGTACTTCTCTGGGTGCCACAGCCAGATCACCTTCCGGTATAAAGGTGAAGATCAGGCTGGATGCAACGGTAAAAGGACTAGACCAGATAGGGATGATGTCCAATAGAAAATGTTGAGATGCTGTTGTGACCCTTACTGTTCCCCGCATCGGAGGCCATTCAATACCACATCGAAAGGAGACAAAAGAGAGAGAGAGAGAGAGAAAGACGGAATGGGGTGGTGAAGGTACCACAATGCCTAAAATCACAACAGGATCACACGTTGGTGAGGAAAGTGGAAAAAATAATTCCCCGGTTGGGGAAGGTAAATCCTGAAGAATCCATCCAGCGGAGGTTAAGAAAAATGAATGGCAGTCTCGCCCACTGGTACTTCAGCCCGTCATCGAGCGGGCGCCCTGTGAACGCTCTTTACACACCTGTCCGGCGACGCTTCCATTTCTTCCTGATAGTTGTTGGACCATGTTGTAGGGCGATGTTCAACCTGTGGGCGGCGCGCTGGAGCGTCGACGTCGTGCCCCATCCCAACCGTTGCGGCTCCGGGATTACTTCATCCGGCATTGATACGCTTTCCTGCTGCTCCACATGGAGTATCTTGCGCTGCTGCCTGAGGCGGCGCATGTCTTCCTGTGTCTTTAGGTGGTGGCACACAACGCAAAGGGTTTGAATATTGACGAGGGTGCTCTCCCCAACCCCTTGTGACACCGGCAATATATGGTCTGCGTGCCACAGATGTCCGGCCAGCGGGGCGGCCATCGCCCTCTCCGCCAGTTGTGGGAACTCTAACAAGAGCGGGTGACGGCGGGCGATGATCTCTCTCCGTCTCTGTGCTGAAGGTCCTGGGGCGCCCTGAAGCTCCTCTCGTAGCTGTTCACAGTCCACGTGGCACGAACTGCAAACACCCTTATCGGCTTGCCGAACGGCGTGCCGGATGGAGGCTGATGAATGGCGCGCGAAGAAGTCCTCCCGGCACTGCCCACAGCAGAAGAGATGAGTGTCGTGCGGCACCTCTACCACCGCCCCAGGGTACAGTGTGCCGGCTGGAAGAGCGAACGGGCAGGTCGCGTCGAGCGCCGCGGCGGTAGGGACAGAGAGCGCAGTGCCGCAGTTCAGGCACGTCGGCAGAAACAGGCCACGAACGCTATCCACCACCTCTAGACGGGAGAAGTAGAAAGCCTTGGCGCCGGACGCGCTGGGCCGCGGGGTAGCAAACCAGCAGCCCCACCCGATTTCCAGTTTGTCGCTGCGACCCTTGCTCGTGTCGGAGGGGCGGCAGAAGCGCCGTTGTGTCCGCGAGGAGATCAGAGGCATTGACACGTTGAGTTTGGCGCCTGTGGCTGTCCACTCCACAGGCCTACCTCCGGTCCCCCCGCGCAGGAACGTTCGACGCTGGTACGATGACAGGCTATCGAAAGACGTGAGAAACAAGTGCAGTGAGGCCCAGAAAGGTTTGCTTCTCCCACGAATACATTCGTGGGCCTCCTCCACCGTTAGGGAGGCGTAGTCTCCGAATGCGCACGGAAGAGACGGAGCTGAAGCCATGGAACGGGTGGCGCATACGTGAATGCGGCCCGTGTTCTTACTCACAGAAAACCAGTACGTGCGACTTTCCATGGTATCTGAGGGATGACTTGTGTCGTGTACGGGGAGTGCAGCGGGCAGCGAGGGCGGCGCCTCAGGGGTGTCACGCCTATCCACAACGTTTTTGCAATCCAACAAGGACTTCTGCAGTCGCCCAAAATGGGCTTCATCAAACTGCGAGTGCATCCCGATCACGTAAAAAATATTCACAGAGCAACGCTGGCCAGGGCGATGAAGCCGATCTTCGGCCTGAGTCATCCACGTGGCGTCAGGTGGGAGCTCGCAGAATACGGCGCACTGAGCAGTCGTCAGTGAAACACCCACACCGCACGCCGTAACACCCATGACGGCCACACGCACTTCTTCCGCTGCGAAACGTCGCAGCAACGGCTCTCGATGATTGGGGTCAACCTCCCCGTCGATTCGGATAAGAGGGATGTGCTTTGAAACAAGAAAGGCTTCCACTTTGCTCAAAAGGTCACGGTGGTGGCAGAAACACACCACAGTGCGAAACTTTGAGATGACGTAGCGCAGAGCATCCGCGATACCATCCCATTTCAAGCGCCACGAGTTTGCGTATGCTGCTTGAAAGCTGGTAGGGGGCTCGGCAAAGGCGAGGGGGTCCGACACCTTCAGAAGGGTCCGGTGCTTCAGCGGGAGGTTCAGGATTTCTGCTTTTCTCCTCCGGACCATGAATCGGAAGTGGAGTAACGCAGCAAGTTCCCGCGGCCGCCAGCACTCCAGCACTCTCATGTGAGGGCTGAAATGGAGACGGCAATAGTGAAGGGCGAAGTGCAGACGAGACTCCCCAAGGAACCCAGGAGCTATGGCATCCAAAATGTTGAACAGGTCGAAAGGAGACGATGTAGCCGGCGTTCCAGTGAGAAACAAACAATGTGGTGCGGCCTTTGCTAGCGCACAGACCGTTGAAGTGTAAACGGCGTCCTCACCTGTAATATTTGTGTGCAAAAAGTGTGCTTCGTCGCACACAATGCATCGCCATTGAATGTTGGATAGTTTTTGGCGCATGGCCGCTGCCATGTGAAAACTGATGACCACCACTTGAGGAACCACGCTGTCAGGCAGAGCATCGTTAGACCCTTTCACCATGTAAATTTGGTCGAACCCCACCTGCTCAAATAGATACTTCTCCACTTCTTCCGCCCACATCACCTTCAAGGCAGACGGCACCACCAACAGCAAGGGGTATCCGTGTATGGCGGCCACAGCTCCTAACGCCTCTAGCGTCTTGCCTACCCCCATCTCATCCGCAATAAGGGCTCGGCAGCCCAGCCGCAGCACTTTCTCTACGGCACTGATCTGGTGGGGCAACAAGGCTTTCAGCAGAGCGGAGGGAACCGCATCAAGCGACACACGGTGACATTTTGCTGCATTTTCTGCCGCTTCAAAGCAACGCCACACAGAAGGTTTGGGGGGAGCTATATGAAAAGAAAAGCAGCACGAGGAGCGAGCTGCTTGTAAGTCCTCCATAAAGCTGCTGATCAAACCCGCAGGAACGCATTTTTCTTCCAGAAATGGTTCCATAATCGATGATAGCATCTGAAGCACTTCCACTTCTTCGCTAGCGGAAAAATTCAGAAAAGAAAAGCGCATTACTTTCTCCGCGAACATCAACTCTGTGACAACAATGCGTAAGCCGGAAGTTCCAGCTTCTTGTTCACAGCTGATCAACGGTACGAATGGTAGGGGGTTGTACCCCATCTCCACGGAATGGGCATATTTGCAGAGTTTTTTTGTGAAGTCTACAAACTTTTTGGGACATCCACAGGAATAAACTCCACCAAAGCGAGAGATGCGGAATTTGAGGTGTTGCCGGCAGCTCTCGCAATATTTGTCTTCGGGGAGAAGCAAGTCCTCCATTGCGTCATCTGTGATCCACTGTGAGATACATACGACTCTTAATATGGACTAAACGGGTATAGGTATAGATGTAGAAATAACACGGGACAACAAAAGAACAGAGAAAGAAAAATACGCAGTACGTTTAGCGCCAAGAAAATCGGAATGCTGTTTGAATATCAGGCACTATTTGCACTGGACTCACAATCCTGTGAAGACCAGTTTGTACTTCATGTGTCTCATTTTGACCCTATTTTACTAGTTGCTATCTAACACTACTAAAACTGATAACCCGGTCACTAATCCTAAGACGTGCTAGAGAAAGGAAATACGTCATTTGTACGCTATACTTGGCCAGGCTGCATACTTTCAATGTGTACTGGTGGATTCTCTCCTCCGTGCGAAAGCTCGTGAGGCGTGCGGCGACCCATAGGCTTGCGGGTAGGACGAGGTGGCTCTTTCATGTACATGCCCTTGGCCCTAAGCTCACGGTTGCTCTCACCGTAGCGGGCCAGCTGTTCACGGGCGCACCTCTGATTCTCTATTTCTTCCCACGTAAGCTCCCAGGAGTCATGATGCTCAATGGCCAGGAGAACCATGTGCTTCGCTGCCTTGATGATGCTCTCTCTCTCTTTCTCGGTTAGGTCGGACACCTTCTCTGCAGGATTTCCAGCCCACATCTCCCCAGAGGGAATGATCGCACCCGCCTGCAAGACGCTGGCGGCGCACAGCATCGCGCCAGACTCTATCTTACACCCTTTCATCACCACAGCACCGGCACCCACAAAAGAGCATGAAGCGATGTCAGCAGACTCTACAATAGCCATGGGCTCAATGGTGGACCACTTCCCAACGGTAGTGTTGCCAGTAACAACTGCCTTTTCCTGAATGTTGCAGCTTTCTGCTAGAACTATGCTTTCCCCTTCCTCGGCCCTAACAATGGCGTTGTACCCAATGTAGTTCTTCCTACCTACTCGGACATCTCCAGACACCAGTGCACATGGTGCAATAAAGCAATTGTCCATTACAGACGGTCTCTTGTCCTTTACTTGAAGTAGCCGCGGAAGACGATACAGCTCTTCTTTCGGTTGTTGTCCAATTAAGTAGTCGCTCACAGCGATAATACCCCCTGCACATTTCTGCATCGAAGCAGCGGTTCCATTCAAGAGTTTTGTGAGAAGAGTGGTTTTCTTGATCGCCCAGGAGGGAAGGTTGGCGGGAGCGGCAGGGGATCCCGCTGCAGCCCTAAGGAAGCACCGACGAAACATGATCTACACGAGAACGAATGAATGAATGAGAGGAAATCTATTAGAAAAACGCAATTAAAATTGGCAAGTAAAGCAAAAAAAAAAAAGAACTTCTGTACATTAACTAAAGTTGTACCCTCCTTCCATATTTTTTTTTTATGCGTTAGTTTTTTGTTGTTGTTGTTGTTGTTTGTTTGTTTGTTTAAGCGAGTCAACAGTGCAGAATATTTCCCATGCGAGCGGCAAATTTCTGATTTCTTCTTTCTTAGGCAGAAAAGGAACTCCAATCACTTCCCGAACGCTTCATATTTCTGAACAACATCATCGACAATACCCAAAATCACAAAAACTCCCCCGACAATCCCACACAGTCGCACCAAAAAATGTGAAAAGGGTTCACGCTCAAAAACATTTGATATTTTTTATCGGAAACATATCGAAATAGAAAGCCACGGATGGAACAGCCCGCATGTATACGGTGATCGGACGACTTCGCCACTTTGCACTGTATTCGTACGAAGGTACCACTTTTTTCATTTTGGAACCTGAAATATACCGCGTTGGAATAACGTCTAGGAGGTACTTCACGTCCATTATCTGATCAGCAGTGAAGACAGTCCCGTCGAGAGAGAATTGCCCGGAACTTGAAAAACGTTCGACTTGATCATTTCCAAAAGAAAGATAATTGATCTTGTGAGAAGATTGAAATTCCAGTACATCTGTGATTGAATACGCATTTGCTTGTATCGCGGAACCCTTTGGTCCAAACATAACAGCGCCACGAACTTTCTTGAGACGGATAGAGCCCTGTACCTTGCATCCTGGATTTTCTTGAGAGACCTGGAATAAGCATTGAGGAACTTTTTCATGAGATGGGGCACTCTGTCCTTGCTGCTTATAGAAGTCTTCCACATTTTGGCAGGTTTTACAACATTTTTGGTTGTGTTGGGTCGTTGAAGAAAAGAGATGCTCATCACCTGAAACGATGCAAGGACCACAGTACTGAGGGGATTCTGGATCATCCTGCGCAACGTATTCTGCTTGGCCTTCAAAGAAGTCGTAGAATCCATTCTTGCCTGTGAAAGCTACTTCACCGGCCTTTGTAAGGGGTACCTTATGGAGAGAATGTGTAATATTTCTCCTTAGTGTTCCAGAAGCATCAGCCAGATCGACTCGAAGCTTGTGGCATGGGGTTAACGGAAAATCAATATCAATGTTCATCATCATGTGACCCAGATTGCTTTCTTCAATAGACAATTCTGTACGGTACGCTGACCAACCAAATGCATAGTCGAGGCATTCACTTAGCAATAGTAAGGCCATAATAGTGAAACTGAGCAAACTAATCCTTGCTCCAAGCGGAGTCTGAGAACGACTGTAGTCTTCTTTGGGCTTTGGAAACATATCAACTTTAGCGAGTCTAGAAGGTTTTTTAGGTGACACCTCAACTACTTCGTCCATCGCCGGGACATTTCTGCGCCTTATGGTTGACATCTTATGGGCGCCGTTCTACGCTGCTATCACACTCTAGTTTTCTGTTGTGGGATAATCATACAGTAATACCAATGTACAGAACCAAATACGTAGCTCAAGTTTTTATATGCATTTTATTATATATTGTTGAAGAACACAAGTTATAAGACATATATTTTAACCCAAGAGTGTAAAAAAAAAAAAAATGAGACAGGGAGAAGTAAAAAAAGAGACATAGTAATAGCAACAATGATAAGCATAATCATAATAAGCAGTTATTTCAGATACAAAAAGGTGTTTTTCTTTTTGTCCATTATGCAAAGCCTATACTTAGTCCTGTATAATCTAGCACTTTTTAATTGAGAAAGAAAAAAGGTTATACTTTTCTATCACTGTGCTCTCATAATAATAATAATGCCTTTCCTTTGTTTTGTTCAGAATTAGTGATATATTCCCCACTTTTCTTGTTGTTACACCAGCAAAATGAATGAATATCCTTATATATACGCTCAAGAATCGCAAGTGAACACAAGATTTGTTCTGTTAGATAGTAAGAAATTATTATTATTATTATTCTTATTATTATTATTAATCCAAAAACAATTTATATTATAAAGAATAGCATAAACATATTTTAAAAATGAATTGCTACTTCTATATATTTCATTAATAATAAAGTTAATACTCAGTAGTTGAAAAGTAAAATATTTATTTATTTATTTATTTATTTGTTTTGTTTTTCAAGTACGCCAAAATAGGTATAGACTCAATCTCAACAAAAAAAAAAAAAAGAGAGAGAGAGAGGCTAAATAATGGTAATAATAATAATAATAATAATAATAATAATGGTGAATAAATAATTTTATAAATAAATAATAATCATGGGTGGAATAACAACAATGAAGATAAGAAGTCCGGTTGAGAAACCTAGTATTGGATAAGAAACCTTTTGAAGAAAAAAGGATCGAAGTATATTGAGCTTTTTTTTTTGTAGATACAATTAGCTTACTTCAAATATACTGAAGAGCGTGTTTTGCTATGTTTTACGTTCTCCAATCAGAAAACATATGTTATTTGCATGTAAATAATAATAATATCTTTTATTTGTACCAATTTCCATTAGTTTTTCACGCTGTTAAATTTTTTTTCTTATTTTTCTGAAGAAGCAGTCTTATCATTCTCCTCTTAACATTACCCTAAGACAAATATATTTTTTGAGACGTGTTTTTTGTAGCATATTTTTTCTATATCTCAGAATTGTTGATATCTCTCACTCCGGCGCCATTACATTTTAATTGTTTTTAAATGTATCAGTTAGTTGTTTTTTTTGTTTTTTTTTCATGCACTGTTGTGTCTCTAGAATTTGTTTCTGTATTCTTCATTAATATTGATGTTAAACATTGTTAAATAACAGTTAATAAATAACAATTAATAAAAATTATGCAAAGCATACAGAGATATTATTATTATTATTATTATTATTATTATTATTATTATTATTATTATTATTATTATAGTATCATTACTGTTATTATTATAATTATTTACTGTCGAACTGGGGACTAAGCAAATTAATTAAAAAAGTTTTCCGAACATAAAAAGCAAGTGGTCAGCTGCTTTATAAACAGAAAACACTCATATATCCGTGATCCAACACCGAATAAAAAAAGTCAGAATTTATGAATCGTAAGTCTAGATGAATATATATAATAATAATAAATGATCATAGTGCTAATAATAATATAATAATAAGAAGAAGAAGAATAAGAATAATAATAATAACAGTTTAATGAAAACTATGAAATGAATAACGATTAGAATAAAAGTATAGAAGCAAAAATTAGTATCATAATTATATAGAGATAAAAGAACAACAAACAGTAAAGATTCTTGATAGATTCATTTTCGTCAACTGAAAAGGATAAAGTGGAAAGAGTCCTTCCTGTTGTCACGCAAGCGTTGAGGATGAAACGACTAACTAATGTAAAAACGGTAAAAATTACAGCCCCTGCACAGTGAGAACAACAATTCTTGTGAATTTTCCTTGTTTTTCTTATATATAATTTCATGTGGCCAAGGATTCGTTGAGAACGTTTCTCCGCAACACGAACTTACCATATACTGGGTAACGCTAAGGGACGGCTGAAAGAAAAAAAAAAGCCCAAGCCGGCGTGGGGAACCTGGAGCACCACGGCAATGCGCCACGAAACAAAAAAATGCCGGGCGCGGGGCGGCTCGGGCGCCAAGGGTGTCTTTTTATGGGTCCCGTGGAAAGGGCCCGCGGAGTAAGCGAGGGGCAAAAACGACCATAGCGAAGAAAAAATGCATAGCAGGTTGCGTCTTCCCACCACGTGCCTATGGGAATTTGGCCCTCGCTGTAAGAAGGGGAACTCGAAATGCGCCATGGCCATGCGCCTGGAAACTCTTGAACTCCAAACGCTAGATTCTCGGTATGGGCCTTCATTTCGTCGCTTGGAACCCCGCATATTGGGGAATTGGTGAAGGAGCAAAGCCCGCGCGGAAATTCGAATCAAGAGGGAAATTTTTCGCCCTGCCGGGCATGGGGGGGGCGACTGGATATGGTGACGGAAGGTCCGAAGACCCACCATGGAGAGGCATCGGGGGAATGGGTGCACCTAGCAATGCGCGCCGTATCTTCGTAACGCGTGTTTGCGTTCGGGGTGGAGCTTCAGTTTTTCGTTGCCTCGTGGCGTTTCATTGCGGATCAGCTTTTGTTGGAATTGGTTCCCGTTCGCCGCCCCAGTTCGTTTCGCTGGGCCACCGCCGGCCTTTTTTTTTTGGGGGGGGGGGGGGGGAACAGGGCGGCGAAAACAAGAAGTTTTGCCTTGGCGGCGCGCGCCTTCCTGCCCTCCACCCTTCTCTTTTTGCCATCGGCGCCGCCACGGGCGCGAGTTTTTAAGCGAGCTTTTTAAATAGACCCAGCGCCACCCGCCCCAAGATAAGGCAGTTCAACAGGAGGACCGGAAAAAGTAGGCGCGCACCCCTGCCCCCTTTCTGGAGAAAACAAGGGAATTGGTTTTATTATTGTTATTTTAGCTCCATTTGAAAAAAAAAAAAAAAGGAAAAAAAAGAGAACCAAGTCAGAAAGGAAAAAAAAGAGTGAAAGCAAAGGAAACGGAAAAATTTTATATGTATTGGTTGTATATATATTGGGAATATGCTTATATTATTGTTCTAACTGTTGTGGACGTTCGATTGTACGGCGATGACAAAATGTTTAGAACTATTCCCGTTGTCCCTTCTACTTTTCTTCCCATGGTTAGCATCTAGGTGGTAACAGTCTTTGTGCGGGAGGGATCGAAGACCGAAGTGGCGACCGTGCAATTAGTAAGTAACGCAGTGGTAGTAGTAGAAATTTTGGGTGAAAATTCGTGGCGTACCTTCGGGTACTTCATGGCCTTTGCCTTCTGTTGCGGTTCGTCCTAAGGAAAGTGGCCCTCTGCGCTGCACATGGTCGTATATAGTGGGGGATATATGGGAGGGGACGGGACGCGCACACATTCTTGATATTTTAAAAGCCACTGGCCTTGGCGGAACGGAACGAAACATGAGTTTGATTTGGCGCGAGGGGAATTTCAACAAAAAAAGATCCACAATGAAGACCCGCAATAAGAGTGCCACGAAGTGACGAAAAACAAGCAGAAACAAAAACATATCAGGGCCTGGCGCTTGGACTTGCGCTGGGCCTGGGCTGGCCCGCGGTGCCCCCGGCCTTTTCGACGGCGGGCGGTGGCGATGGGGTCCCCGGGCGGGTTTCCTGGACCGCCGTAGGCGAAGATCGCGGCCCGTTTCGATGGCCTCCCCGCCGTCTGCAAAGAAGGCGGGGTCGGGGCGCCCTCTACCCAGCCCCCCGGAACTTCGGCTGCGAGGTGGAACGCGGCAAAAAGCGTCGAAACACAGAGGCCGGGTGCCCAGCACCCCTTCTGGGGGGGGGGGGGATCCCCAGTTCTTCTAGGGGTGCCGAAGGCCTACGGTGCTTGCGACGCAGAGGAGGGCGCCGGGCCCCTCGAAAGGGCCAATGTCTCGAGGACCTAGGAAGTAGGAAGGGACAAGACGAATGTGATGAAGCAGCGCCTTCGCATGCGTATAATGCATCACATTTGGGAAAGAGCCCCTTGCCTAGACTTACCTGTACCCTAGGAAAACGGAGAAAGAAGGAGTAAAGAAAACATAAGGAGTCAGCCTTCTCTCTGAGCCAAGTATCCGTAGGAATCAAGTCCGGAAACGGCAAGAACCTCTATTCATTTTCTGTGGTCTAGATTCACCCGAACAAGGGGTGATCGCATTCAGTTATCTTTATGGTTTGGCGTTCCCGGCTCTTTGTCTCATTATTTCCTTCCTTTTGAGGCAATTTCATCTCTTCTTCTTGGAGCACGGGAACTAAAATATTTGAAAAATAGTTTTCTTTCATTTTTTTTTTTTTTTGAACTCTGCAGCTGGAGGCTGAAGATCTTGAGGCTAGAGGCTATGGGTTATCACGTCAAGGGAAACAAGGAGAAAAGGTGATAGAAAACCATCTTAGCAGCACAAGTAGACAACACAAGAAAACAAGAGAAACGTATCGTTCCTGAGACATTGTAATACTTCGTTTCCCTCAACCAAACTCAGGAATAGAATGTCTCGAGGACCTAGGAAGTAGGAAGGACAAGACGAATGTGATGAAGCAGCGCCTTCGCATGCGTATAATGCATCACATTTGGGAAAGAGCCCTTGCCTAGACTTACCTGTACCCTAGGAAAACGGAGAAAGAAGGAGTAAAGAAAACATAAGGAGTCAGCCTTCTCTCTGAGCCAAGTATCCGTAGGAATCAAGTCCGGAAACGGCAAGAACCTCTATTCATTTTCTGTGGTCTAGATTCACCCCACAGCGAGCATGCTTCTATGTACATCGGGCCTCAGCGGTGTCTGTTCGCCTTGAAGGGAGCCCTCACATACCGGGGACGAAGTGTAACGAAGAGGAAGACAAGTCGTAGCTGCTGGCTTGCGTACGATTTGGCCTCCTCTCGCTTCACCCCAAAAGACACGTGATAATGTATCAGCCGGATTGGATGGACCGCTGATCTGGAAGAAGGTGACCTCGATACCGTTGCGGTACCACAGGTCATGGACATACTCGAAAAGCTTGTTGAGCGAGTATCCCTTCCTATTCCGCCGAAACCGTTCGCCCGCCTCTGAGCGTGGACGATGGCTTCGTGGTCTGTGACAAGGGCGACTCGGGCTCCGTCCGGAAGTCCCTCTCGCACCAATTGTCCTAGGGCAAGCTGAGCCGCCCGTGGCTCTGCGTGAGCCGAATGCTGAGCGTTAAAGAACCCTCGGTTTCTCACCAGCTCCGCCGAGTAAGGCGAGTTCCGGTTGAAAAAACCACGCTCCCACTTTTGCTGATAAGTGGTTACGGTTCCCTCTCTGTTTCGCGCGATAGCACCCCATCCCGCGTACGATGCATCCGTAAAACGATGGCGTCATAGTACGCCTCATCGTACGTGGGGTGCCTCTCGTCGGCGATGCGCCACCAGTCGTTCTGGTAGAGCGCTTCCCCGAGTGCTACCATCTTGGCGTGCACCCTAGCGTCGGGTACGGGAGCCCCGAGTCCCAATCGACGCCTTCTGTGACCCTTCTGTACACCCGCGATATGCACGCAGTAGTTGGAACGCACTCGCTGGGTTCATGCGAGTGGTGTGAAGGGCATACAGCTCTAGTGAGACTAGAGATACGAATGATCGGCAGCTGAATCTCTCTGCCTGTAGTGCTAGGCCTAACTTTGCAACGGTTTTGATGGAGTTGCGTATCCACCTCTCTCCTCAAACCACGCGTACTCCTCCCGAGGAAAGTTACGGCCTTTTCTGCTTCCGTTAGAAGCGCCTCGTCGCTCATCGCCATAAGTTCATCACGGTTCGGGGACGTCAGGAGATTGGCCTCTCATGCGCCCCAGTATCTTCCTCACAGTGCGCACGAATTCAGCCTCCTGACCTTCCTTCGCTGCTATGAGGACGTTGTCGATCAGGGTGTGGACTGTCACCTCTGTCTCTACGTCCACGATAGTCCACGTCACGGCCTGGCCCACTGCCACGCTCCATCTTGCCCCGTCGGCAACGTCTTCAGGCGAAAGAAGTCCTTCCCTTCCGAAAGACAAACTTGTTCCTCATCTCTCCTGGTATCGGGATCGCGTCGTAGAAGGCTTCGAAGTCGATCTGCAGCATGTACTTGCACTGCCGCAGTGACTGCCTTCTGCCCAAGCGTGTCGGGTATGACGTTGGGTACGTCGCTGGTCCGGATAGCCGTGTTGAGGTGAGGCTCGGTGATGAGCCGACGCCTGCCCTTCATCTCTGGCACCGCGAACACGTTCACACCGTGGTATCCCCAGGAGTTTGTTCTCGCCCAGCGTATCAGCGCCGATCGCTTCAAACTTCCCCATCTCTACCGCTTGCTGGGTATCCTCTCGGGATAGCTGTGTTGGCTCTATCGTCCTAGACGTCCAAAAGCCTTCGTACGTCTGCGGATCGAAATACTTCTGCACTCCGAGTAGGAAATCCTTGGTGGCGGAACGTGCCGTTTCCATTTGAAGGACGGCGTTCATGTCCAGGAGGGTGGTGTGCTTCAGGTGAAGCCCCACTTTTCATAGGGCCTGGTGGTACCGGATTGACGACGCCCTGCATGCGTTGTATCTCCATATACAACGATACTTCGTTAATCCCCAACTCCTTGGTTGACGGAGCCTTCGAGCCTATGGATTCGGCTCGGGGTGGTGGAGGAGGGCGGCGCTGTCCTGCGCCATTGCGGCCTCCGGGTTTGATGGCGGCCAAAACCCAAGTATATCTCCAGGGTCTCGAGCCGCTTGTGCCCGGTAAGTCTCATCAGTTCCGCTGTCGACACCCTTCGCCGCCAGGTGATGAATCGCGCCCTCCTCACCGATGTCAGCGCTGACTCCTGTTCTCTCCGGAGAGCTGCCCGAATGCGATCCCTGAGATCCTCGTGATCCGGGAAAAGCTTCCGCTCGGGGAGTCCTCGCCAGGATCCTGGAGAGGTCGTTCGCTTGCTCCACTCTCAGCGTTGAGCCGGCCGCGTAAACCCTCTGAACTTCGCTCCCTTCCCGTAGCGCTGGGTCACCACTAGGCCGTACGTCCCGTCCTCTCTCGGATCCTTCTCGAGACGAATGTCTCGCTGGCGGAGATACGCCACATCCCCGGCCCTCGCTGCCAGACACCACATCATGGCCAAGAAGAGAGCTGCCCTCGGGCTGCTGCGACTCAGAGAGCGGACCGCCTCGCTGCACTGTGCAAGGGTCACCGGTGATGCTGGCTCCGACGGACTCTCCTCATCATCCGCACGATTGTCTTCTTCGCCATGTTCCACTCGGGGAACTCGTTGAGGTGCACACCGTGGGACTCCGTTGTGTAGGGGAAGGTTCCGCAGGGCTCCTGCCATCGACGACAACTCCTTGTCCACTGTCGCTGGGCGCCATCCTCTCGCCTTGGCATCCATCAGCACGCATCGGATCGTCGCCGCTGCGATGTTCTGCCCTAAGTACTCCACGGGCATCGCTTGCAGCTTTCGTAGGCAGCGGATGTGGTGGTAACGCGTTGGCTTGCTGACGGCGTTCCATGAGACCATCTCCTGGTGTGGAGGCTTGTGGCTGAATATGTGCCAAGTCCTGGGGCAGGTAACCGAGCCTCCTGGCGGGCTGCCCTCGCTGTTTAACAGGAACGTGGGCTCGTCTCGTAGGATCTCCTGGTACTCATCCTGATCCTGGGCCTCGTTTCCTGGTTCGTTCTCCCGTGTCGCGGGTGCGCTTGTCACGGATGTCCTTCTCGATTGTGGCCGGGTGGTGCTTTGCTGGGGCCTCGCCGGGTATGTCGTCACACCCTCGGGCAGGTACAACCCAAGCACTGCCTCAGATACAACCGTCGTGAGGCGGTAGTACGCACCATCAGCTTCTGTTACTAGCTGTGCTCCAACTCGAAAAGACATTCCCTCGATAGCGCCCGGCAAGCATCCCGCTGACGCTGCTCGAACGAACATGTGAGCGTTTGTAAGTGGCCGCTCAGCCAGTTCTCCTTCCGTGTCGCTGCCGATCCACAACGATAGAGGGAAACCCATCGTCCCAAGAGCCTCTATGACGTCTCGCGGAGTCTTCGCCCCAAAGCTGTTATGGTACACTCGATGGCCTACATTACCGATAGCTAGGGAGCGGGTGCCGTTGTCCGCCACGTTTGCGAGCGCAGTGGCGACGAGAAAATAGCCTATTCTCCTTCTTCTCGCCGCCATTGCCGACGTGCTTGCTAACGCGAGTTGCTGCTGCACCTTCAAAGACACCTCATCCACCTGAGTCTCTTGCCCAGATGAGGAATCCACCGCCTGCGTGATCGGCGCCTGCGACTCCGGTATGGTCTCCGCTTCTGATGACAGTAGGGGGTCTACTGCTTCTTGTGTAGCGTATGTCTCTGCTACTGGTGTGTGCGGCGCCTCTTGCGTGGGTCCCTCCGATGGTGGGGGCACTGCCTCGCTGGCTGCCGGCACTCTTGTGCTGGGGGTTCGGCGCTTCGGGCCTCCTCCGTCCAGTCGTGTGTCCACCCGAAGGAGCTCGTCTTCCATGTGTCGTAGGAATACGTCCTTGGGGGTCTTCTCCTTCGCGCATCTGCTGAGGAGGCTCCGTAGTCGTTCAGCAATATTGTGTGGGGATGCCACACCGACTCGGAGGAACTCCGCGAAGAAGGTGGCGGCCATGTACAGGCCGCAGTCGTCGCTCCTGGCCGCTGCCGAGGGCACCGGAGACTGGTGATGCGCAATCTTGGCCACAGCATGGCCCTACGCAAGTCTCTGTGCACTATCGGCGATGGTGCGGAATCTACAATTTCCAAGCTCTCGTTCTTTCGCCGAGTCAACCGCAGGATACCAGCTATCCAGTGGTGGCGAATAAAGAGCGGAAAGTAGATGACCCTCTGGGAGGACAGCTGCTCACGAATCCGCGTGACGTGAGCGGGGTCAGGTAGGAGGGTGGTGCAGGAAAGCACCTTCTCGCGCGGAAGGTACCGGGCGAAGACATCATCGAGCTCCACATTAGATGTCTTGCCATGCGCGAAGTCGCCTCCGAAAGTAGGCGGCCTGCCGGCGGAAAAGAGGCAGGCCACTCTAGTTTTCTCCCCTGTGTCGGGGCAATGGAGCCGTCCGGCATCGTCGCCCCATGCCCGGGCGAAGCCCTTCTCGCTTTCTCCTTTGGAGCAAAGTGCTGCTGGAGAGTACGCGGAACCTCCGTGGACCGAGACTTTGGACAGCTCCTCAATCCTTTCTCCGCCTCCCGCAGCTTCTTCCGGAGGACCGCGTTCTCCTTCTCAAGGCTCGCTTTCGACCGACCACCCTCGCCGCCAAACAGCACAGAATCCTCCGGCCGGAAGAAGTCCTGCGGCACTTTCTCATCTGCCGACGCTCCCTTCCACCGCCCACAAAGAGGTGACGGTGGCAGGCAATGATGTCGCTGTTGACCGACCTGCAGGATTGGGGTGGAAGAGGGGAAAGGAAGCTGCTCCAGGTACTTCCCGTACAGCATCTTGTCCGCACTGTCCATGTGCTGCGCGATGGCTCCGAAGTTGTGGAGCTGGTAGCGCGACATACCGGGAACGCGGAGGATGATAGCGGCGAGCAAACGACACGCCTCGGCGGGAGAGCCCTCGAAGAACAGGAGGTACTGGAGCGCCAGCACCTCAAAAGGAGAGAGTGTGGCGTCCTTCGCCTTCTCTCACCTCTCGCCGCAGATCATCCAGCTCTGCTGCCTGGGCGTCCTTGAAGAGCGCCTCGTACGACGCCTTGGGTGGCCATAACCCCATCCAAGGTGCGTTCTGGGTCGCGATCTGCCCCGACATCAGCTCCACGAAAGGCGCGAAGTCGATCGACGCCACGATCGGCTGCGTCGGGGCATCCTGACGGATACCTGCCAGGATATTCTGCACCTGGGCCTGGTGCTGCTCCGCCGTCAAAGATCCTGCAGCCAATGCTGCAGCCAGCGTGTTGATCGTCGCATACGCTGTCGAAATGTCCATTTTTTTTTTTTGAACTCTGCAGCTGGAGGCTGAAGATCTTGAGGCTAGAGGCTATGGGTTATCACGTCAAGGGGAAACAAGGAGAAAAGGTGATAGAAAACCATCTTAGCAGCACAAGTAGACAACACAAGAAAACAAGAGAAACGTATCGTTCCTGAGACATTGTAATACTTCGTTTCCCTCAACCAAACTCAGGAATAGAAGGGGAATATCTCGAGGACCTAGGAAGTAGGAAGGGGCAAGACGAATGTGATGAGGCAGCGCCTTCGCATACGTATAATGCATCGCATTTGGGAAAGAGCCCCTTGCCTAGACTTACCTGTGCCCTAGGAAAAACGGAGAAAGAAGGAGTAAAGAAAACATAAGGAGCCAGCCTTCTCTCTGAGCCAAGTATCCGTAGGAATCAGGTCCGGAAACGGCAAGAACCTCTATTCATTTTCTGTGGTCTAGATTCACCCGAGAAAGGGGCGATCGCATTCAGTTATCTTTATGGTTTGGCGTTCCCGGCGCTTTGTCTCATTATTTCCTTCGTTTTTGAGGCAATACCCTCCCTTCTTCTTGGAGAACGGGAACTAAAAGATTAACAAAAGTAGTTAATTTTTTTTTTTTTGAACTTTGCAGCTGGGGCTGGGGTCTTGAGGCTAGAGGCCGTTATCACGTAAAGGAAACAAGGGGAAAAAGTGATAGAAAACCATCTTAGCAGCACAAGTAGATAACACAAGAAAACGAGAGAAACGTATCGTTCCTGAGACATTGTAACACTTCGTTTCCCTTAACCAAACTCAGGAATAGAAGGGCCCTATTTCGAACTCCTGCTGGAGGAGAAGTTGATCCTGCTTCGCCCGCCGGGCACCCCTCGCATGGCGGAGGCTTTTCTTCGAATACTTAAAATCCCGTCCCGGGAAAAGGAAAGGCGCCGGGAGGGCTGCCCTGACGCAGCGGCCTATCTCTTCTTCGGAGGCCGAGATCGCCAGCCATGAGGGGCTCGTCGGCCGGCACGCGACCGCCATGGAGGGGGCCACGAAGGTTGCCTCCCCAATACCCTCCTCACGGAGCCCGGGAGGAACCTCGCCCGCACCCGCAAAAAACCTGGTGCGAACCGCGTGTTGGCCGACCCCAAGGCCGAGATCTCAGACGAGGCGTTTCGCTTCTATTTGAAGCGCCGCCTTCAGATAGAGGCCTTCCCCGAAAACAGGCTTGTCGGTGGTGAACCATCAGCCAGCGCCAGCGCGCGGCCGGCCATCGTCGAAGACACGACCCCACCGCCACGACGAGATCGCCAAGTGGTGGCGCCCCGGGCGAAAGAGTCTCGGTTTCGAGACAACAGCCGCCCGCTTTGCGCGCCTAGCGCGGCGTCCTGATCAACACCCTTGGCCGTCAGTTCGGGGCGGACGCCCGCGCCACGTGCCTAGGGGTTCGCCCAAGCGGCGTCGGAAAAGGGGCGATGGGCGCCGTGGTTGAAGAGAAGCTGAGGAAGCACGGCCCTGCCATGGGGTGGCAGGGGGTACAGCTCAGCCATCATCGAAGCGACCGGCCGCGGCGCTCCGTATCAAATCAAGACGCTGCGCCAGACGAACTGCCTTCTCGTGGGGGGGGGCGGTGGGCGGGGACCGGGCCTTCCACGCAGGATAGGGGCCACAAGGATCAGATCGGAAGGCCTTGCTCCCACCCAAACGCGTCGGTTGTCTCCCTTAGATCCACCCGGTGCGACGCATTTGGGAGTTTTTATCTTCCTCCTATAACCGACATAATTGCATATATACACCCAACTCGGCAATGTTTTGAAAGAACCAAACCGACCACTACCACGCGGTGGAGAACGGAAGAACAGAAAGAAACGAACTACGACCCCGCAACCAAATAAACCGTGCTACCACGAAACAAGGACACCCATGACAAGCAAAGAGCTTAACAGTCCACCGAAACCAAGGCAAACTCACGACAACCACTCTTCACTTCATTTCATCCTTCTTCCCCCCAGTGAATCCGCATCAACTGACACGTAACAGAAACCACCAGAACAAATCAGTAATGAAGCCGAAACACACCCAGAATCCGAAATAAACCAAGTGCCACGAAGAAATCCTTCACCATGAGACAAGCAACAAACGGAACAGGGAACACAACAAGCTAGCAAAGGCACGCACCGCAACGAACCGGGACGCACAGGATCCACTCGAAGGGTTTTCTCTCTCACAGGCATATATGCATGTGTGACGTACCCCCACAGCCGGCCCGATTATATCTCCCCCCAGCCTATAGCCTATATGATCTCTTGTTTCTCCTTCTATCTTCCATTCAACCTTCGCCTCATACACCTCAATAACTAACCACCAACTGCGCAGAGGGCCCTTTCCTAGGACGAATTGCAACAGAATGCCGCTGTCACGAAGCAAGAATCTAGCGTTTGGAGTTCGAGTTTTCCAGGCACATGGCCATTGCGCATTCCGAGTTTTCCCTAGCGCTGACCGGGGGAGAACAAAAAATAACAAAAAAAAGGAGACAAAATATGAATGGAATAAAAACAATTGATGCAAAAAGCAATGCATGAACTTTTTCGGAGTCATTCAGAGCAGCAGCGATTTGTTTATTTTTATTTATTTCTTTTTGATTAGTAGTTACTGTGGTACTGTGATGCTGAAACACAATAGGAATAGGTAAAATATGTAACTTAGGCCTGGATAGCGGAACCCAGGGAAAAGTCGCGCGGGCTTGCCGAAATGATAGGAGTTAACTGCGGTTGTAGTTGCAAAGACATCCACATTAACGGGTCATACCTGGGCAAAGCAGAACTAGCGCCAATGCAAGACACCGTTGGCTGAACAGATAAAAAATATTTCTCGGCAGCAGCTCTCAAAGACTGAGGGGTCACGGCGTCAACTTTCTCAAAGAGTTCCTCCACAGGAATTCGTCGGCCATAATGAATCATCTGACGTCCAAGGTCTTCTGCACTGTTTGTAGTGGAATCACGCATCAGCATACATGAAGCCTTATATTCACTTTTGGCTTCCTCCAGGAGCTTTTCGTCTACACATGTGCTGCACAGATCGTACAAAGAGCTGAGGATATAATTAAGCATAATAGTTTGAGTGTCGTCCCTAATTCGCTCTTGAGATCGAATAGAAACTATTTGATACCCTAACAAAGCGGTCTCTTCGTATGGTGTGTAGAAGGGCCGCAACTGAATGAGATTGGGTACTTTGTCCCAGGGAATGTTCTGGTTGCGGCGTTGATAGCTATACTGATCGATCAAACCTTCACGAAATTGCCCGAGAACGTTGTGAATAAGAACGAGAGGGTAGGTATCTGGGTGGGATGCGCCACAAATCGGGAAGGCGACAGCAGTTTGAGCTGTTGCCATGGTGTCGTTCCATAGAATTGTATGGCCACCTTTGTATGTGCCTTCAAGTATGGGCCTGTTGTTCACTGACGGCAGATCACCAAAAAAACTTTTCTGCTAGCTTGTGCGTCTGATCAGGGGATATACCGCCGGAGGACACAAGACACATCCGCGGACCAGTGTAATGTGTCTGGACGTAGTCTAAGATCATTTTCCGGTCAATGTTCTTCGAAATATTCTCCACTGGTCCCAGAATTGTTAATGGAAGACCACTTGTTTCTGCATCGTACGCAGCTTGATGAACGTTATCCATTAATACTTCATCAACGAGCTCTTCCACTTCTCGCATTTCGGCTAAAATAGTCGGACGCTCCATCTCGATATCTCTGGGATTGTACCGCCCATTTTTTAAAAGGTCGGCGACAACATCCATCATTTTCTCAATGTCTTCATTAAAAGCCTTCACGTAGTAGGCAGTCCTGTCTCGGGACGTGTAGGCATTAAAATGCGCTCCTCGAAACTCGAAAAGCTCCTCTAATTGAGATTTTGAATACCTCTCAGTACCTTTGAAATTCATATGCTCTAAAAAAATGTGCAACCCCACTATTTGTTAGGTTTTCAAATCGGCTTCCTGCGTCGATCCATACCCCAACAGTGGAGAAGGGGCAATCCTTGGAGTACTCCGTCGCGACACGAAAGCCATTAGGGAGAAAGGAATAGGTAATACCGCTGCAGTGCGATAGCACCTTGGAGCACAGCGGAGTTGAAAGAGTTGCGTTCCGTGGGCAAACCGACCGCAACATCTCGCTCCAATATATTAAAATGTATTAATACTTTTTCTTTATCTGTCGTTAGCACCAAAAAATAATCACCCAAAGAAGAAAAGGGCAAACAACAACAACAACAGAAAGCAGAAAACAATTGAGAGAACATAATAACAGCTGGAAGCAGATGTGCGCATTACATGTAGTTGTAGGCAGTGGTGGAAAGGAGAGACGATTATTGCATTAAGCTGTAGTATCATGGAAGTGAGTCCGACGAAGGATATAGTCCAGATCCAGCTCACAACTTCTTTCCAACAATATGGATCATTGGCCTATCATCATGAAGCAGACACTCTTCAACATGTAGAAGCATTACGCCGCAAGAGACAAGCAGAGACTGTAGTTCTCCATGAAGAAAAAACCCACTGGAATTTTTCGGATGGCCGATAGCTGTGTTCTCACACCCCTCCAGGAAATGCGAATAAATCACATATCCTCCCTTTGCGAGTCCCTTAACGAAACGAGGTAAAGAAGGACGGTGAATGAACCTGCAAACATGCAGGAGCTGATACGAACCTGGGCGGACAACACCAGAGCCTTTTCGGACATCCCATAATAAACTATTCACGCGATGAGCAGCACAGTTCTTTGCTGCCAGAGCTTTAGCGCAGTTCAGAAGACGCAAACGGTTCTCCACACCCACGACGAGCCATCCTCTGGCTGCGAGATACACCATGTCACGCCCAGACCCACACCCGACATCTAGAGCAACGCCAGGCCCGCCGAGATTCGACTCCACCAGCTCAATACGACTACTTAGATACTGATTCGGCTGAAAAGAAAAACCTCGCGGAGACTCCTGAGTTATCTCGTCATACTCCTCTATCGAGCGAAGGAGGACGGTGTGAAACTGCAACCTTCCAAAAAAATCTAGCACTGCCTTGCTTTCCTCAAGGGAGCAAATGATTTCTAAAGCACAGTCTCTATCGGGTAGACCGCATGCCAATAGATCGATGCTACTCCACGGAAAGTGAAATGCCCCTCTAGGATGCCCGCATTGATAGGCGGATAGCTCACGTGTATCTATAATATACGTTCGTGGCGCCGCGATATCCATCCAAGAAACGGTCTACCTCTGTTTTGCTTTTAGTTTCTACTTTCTGATAATGTGTGACACAAGAGAAGAAAAAAAAAAAGATCTGGCAAACCGCAATTATACATTATGTGGACTCAGAAGAGGCGAATAATAGAATTACTTTTTCTCATCATGTTTTTTCCTGCCAACTTAAAATAGAAAAACACCAACTGGCAAAGACACAGGATCAGCCTGATCAGGTGGATCCCCATAGGCGTTTGGGCTTCACCTACAATTGGCTACCTCGATAAAATGATTTGTTTGTCCCTTCGAATTGCTGTTCGAAAACAACTCCACCATTTCCACCTCAGAGGCGCCTGCCTAGACCCTTAGAGGCTGCTGTGATAATGTATTTTCTTACTCCATGTTCGAATAATAGGAGGCCTAAAGTCAGCAGTGGAGACATCTAGCTCGGCGCTGGCCTTAATGAAGCCTTGATTCACAACACCCACTACCTTGTAGTCGAAATTGCCACCCCATCCCAAAATTAAGAGCTGCACGCGCACATAATTCAGGAAAGCTTTTCCTACTTGATCCACAGAAGCGTGCGTCACTGGATTTCGCTCTGTGTCAGCCCACACCTCTTCTGGTTGCTCACTTAAGCGCTGCAGAGCGTCGCGGCGCAGGCTAGCATCCCCGTCATCCGCTGGGTTCCCTGTGTTGCTGCTGTAGGCGTTGGCAAAGAGAGTCCATTCCTCTTTCAGCTTGATGGCCACTGGATGTTTAGCCACATCTACGAGGTCTTCGAACTCCTTTGTGGAATAGAAATCCTCTGGATTGGTCTTTGTTTTGCTATTGTCGCACCCCATTACGATGCGCAGCTTATAGTTACAGATTCGTTTTACAACAAAAGAATGTATGAATGTGTATCACTTTCTTTGATGAACAACAACACAAACAAACAAAAAAAAATAATGTGAAAGAAATGCTGCAAGCTCCTTGTATAAACGTTACTACCAACAAGCGCACAAGAAAGAATCCGTTGTAATGGAGAAGTGCTTGTCGCAATCCAACTTCACAGAGCGCAACAGCAACACAGAAACAATCCAAAGAAGCCAAATAAATCCAAAAAACAAAATCGCTTCTGCGCGACAAGATAAGAAATGATGAGAGAGAGAAATGCAACACCAGAACTTTGCACATTTTTTTTGTTTTTTCTTCTCAGTTGTTTGGGCAGCACAGATGTATCATCTGGTTGTCTCGATCTTATCCTGTTCATGCTGTGTTAAAGCATGCAGATATGCATGCGGCTACTTGTGTAATGACGCAATTACTGGGACGCCAACATCACATCATATCATTAACAAGGTTCTCCAAGAATCCTTCGACAGTAAATGAAAAACTATTCGAACAATGTTGTGATGTGTATATCAACATTACATTTCATCGTTTTATCATCCCTGCTACGCCTGTGTTGCCACATCGTCCAGGTAAACTGAATGAAGAATGACATTGCACTACCCTTCAGCAAACGATAAAACAAAGAAAAAATAACGAATCTGCCGTCTAGACATCTCCTTTCTGTTCTTCCACGGCTGTTGCGTTCCAAAGCTCGGGGATAGAAGTATTCGCAAAAGAGCACATGTTCAGGCTTTGTGGCAAGTACACCTCACTACGACACGATAAATAATAATAAAACTAACAAAGTACCCCCACACGCAAAATTAACCGCAGCATTTTTTCTCTTCTTCCCCTGGAAAAACATAATGTTTTGCCCAGCGCATCGTTGCTGTTAGTGCCTTCTTCTCACCTATAATCTTCACTTTCAACCCCCAGAAGTCGTCAACCCTAGTACTCCTGCCCCACCGAGTTTCCGGGTAGCACGTTGACAGCTGCAAAGAAGGCGGCGGTTGGCTCTGCGGATTGCTGGATACCGATTGGTTGAAGTGAAGCACTGGCTGTGGACTCAGCATCAGCGGGACGGAAGACGAATACAGCGACATCTCTGGGGGGATGTTCGTAAACATGCGCTGCATCATCGCAGGGTTTTCGGCTGCAACGATCGGGAAACCCATTCCTGGGATAAATTGTGGATTTCCCATTACATTGACATCTTGCCGCTGATTGTGATTCATCATTCCAGCGTTGGATGTGTCCCTTCCTTTCTTGGATTGCTTTCTCACTGTCTCCCGATGCCGCCGAGCCAGCTTCGCATCGATTTTGACGCCGTAGGGAGAGTTTTTTAGAAGACCTTGCAAAGGTGTGATCGCATCGCGGAGCTGATTCAATTGAACATCGTTGGATGTGGAGATCGCCGTCTGAATGACATAGTTCGCAAAGCTGTCCGTCAGAAGCTTGGGAAGAACCTGAGGCTCCGTAAGTTCGTCCACCATCAACTGTCTCACGTCTGCCGATGCCGTTTTCAGGCACTTCTCAATCACGTTGCTGCTGAACTTATTACAAGACAACTCGGCGACGTGATGCAACATTTGACGAATGATTTGATTAGTGTATTCGCCGGCCTCCCGACCTTCAGCACCGCGACGGGGACCCTCCTCCTCCTTGTCCAGAATGTGCTGCACCACGTAGTTTCCGAAGGGATCTTGGACCAACCGAAGGGCACTACTGAGAACCAGCTTGATGAACATTTCCTTGTATGGATCTGGCGCCAACTGAATGCACTTCTGAATGATGCAACACCCTTGGCGATTCTTACAAATATCAATACAGTTCTCCGAGAGGCGTGTATAAATGATCTTGTGCGCCTCGTCACACGCCACGCGTGAGGGCGACGAGTCAGCATCCCTGTCGGACTTGCTGCTGGTTTTTACCATCAACTTGGCAAGGGAGTGGTTTCCATTGATATCCTTCGCCAGCTCGACAATACTGGGCTCAATTGCTTTCACGAAGGCATTTAACTCCTCTTCAGTGACAAAACTCTCCACAATTTTTTGCACAACGCGCGCCCCGTTCGTGTCGCAGCACAGCGCAGGCATCTTGTCGCCGATCCGCTCAATGAGGAGAAGATGCTCCGACGGTTGCACGGCGGGGTCCGCTGGGGGACTGGAATCCACCGAGAGAACCGCCGGAACGGTGCCAGATTTCAGCAGGGCGACGACCTTGATGATCAGATCGCTTCCCGGGGGGCTCTGGGAGAGCGCCACGGCATGATTAATGGTTTCCTGCACCACAGCGTTGCGGAAGCGGGCTTTGCTACCGGTGTAATCGGCCTCACTCTCTTGAATCATCCTGCACGTGTCCACCGCCTTCAGCGCTTCACGTAGCCCTACGGGATCTGCCATGGAGCGGAGAATGAGCTGAGCCACCTTGTTCGAGTCATCGACGCTGGTAAGAGATTCATCGACAGCGATGGCTTTACTGTTGCCCCTCTTCAGTTCAATTTGGGCCTCTAGATTTTTAATGTTTGAATCAACTTCGGTAAGTTGTTTAAACAGCTCTTGCCGCCGAACATAAAGATTATTTAAAATTTCCTCGTCTGACATGAGCTAAAAACCCCGCTTTATTCTACTGGTAGATACAACAAGCAATGCAACAAGGTATACACTTCCCCTGGTGAAAAAATCGTGGTTAACTGGACTGTCCGTATGAGTCCGTCTACTGGTGTCAGGAAAAACAATAAATAATAATAATAATAATAATAATAATACTAATAATAATCAATCGTTGTCAGTTATACACTTACAAGCACGAAAATACAATATTTAATCTTACGATTTTCTTTTATTTTACTATTCTTCTTTTTCTTTTTGGAAGCACAACAACAGTTTGAGCACTGAAGGAGTAATTCAATAATCAGACCTAGGCGAGATAGGAACAACAATGCAGCGTGACACAGTGCACACGGAAACAAACACTAATCAAAAGGGGAAAAAAATAATAGATCAGAGCACAACAGGGAAAGGGTGGAGGAAGGGAGACCTTCTTGTGGAACTTAAAAACAGCAAAACAAAATAAATAATAATCTAAACAAGAATTGAAATATATTAACAGGATTATACTTCAAAGACTTAACAGCAAAAAAAAGGAACAGAAAATATATATCGGGCAGCAGAAAAAGAACCATACAAAAAGAGAGGGATAGAGAGGAAATGAAAGAAAAATAACACGGAAAAGCACGGCATCAGAGGTAGAACTAGCGTCGAATTATCGACATCCCTTCTTCCTGTATCTATTTGTTTTGCTGGGTGGTGGTTGCGGCTCCTGTGGTATCGGAACAGGCATCAAACGCTCTCTCTCCTCCGTTTTCTGTCGGTAGGCCGTTGCGGCGTCGGCGGGGCTGCCGACCGAAACAGCCGTGAGCCGGCCTGTACCAGCGTGCCCCACAGAGATCTGTTGGGAGCAGGAGACGGAACCTCTCCTTCACTTTGCTCTGTGGTTTCAGCGCGCGTCGACTGCGGCGTCTGCACTTCTAGTGCCTGCTCATCATGGCTCTCCAGCTCGTCTTCTACTACGCCACAGGAGCTCCTGTTGGAGAGCAGTGCTGTGGAGGAACTATGCTGGGAGCCGCGTTCCAGCGGTTGGACGGCAGATTCCTGCAGGACTTTCTCGGGGGCGTACGTGAGGACGGGAGAGCCAACGGCGGTGGCGCTATCGCCCGACACACAGTGTCTGGAAACAGCGTTGGACCGTTGGCGAGACATGTGCTGCCTCAGCCGAGCTAGCAGCACACTTTTCGCGCCAGAGTACGGCAGACCCTCGTGCCGCAGCCGTTCACGCAACTCCGCCACGGAGACGTCCTCGTCCATCTCACTGCTCGACTCGCTCTCGTCGCTGAGCGCTGAGTCGCTCTCCGAGTAGGGGGAGGAACTCTCTGACTCTTGGGCAGCGGAGGTCCGCAGAAAGGAGTCAACATACCGAAGGCACTTTTTCAGCTCCGAACGAAGCTCCAGGGCGTGCAATTCGTTCTCGGGCTCTGTGTAATGGCCATTCCCGTCTAGCAGCAGGAAGCCGTTGAGCGACACTAGCAGCGACGTGTCGGACACCACCTCAAGGGGATGAGGGTCCGGCGTCAGACTATCCGCCGACAGCCGTACCTGGCCCTGTGAGAAGAGAGTTTGGCGACCGGGTGGGGTGTGGCGGATACCCTCAAGGAGCTCTTCCTCTTCATCCGGGAGATGCACCAAACGGCGTCTGGGAAGCGTGGGAATCATGAAAAGGGAACAGAAGGCGTGCGACGAGACCGTAAGACAATCCGTTTTTATTGTTATTATTATTTCTCCAACACAGTGCGGAAAGAAAGAATAATTTCAGGAGATCGAGAACAAACAAATTCGTTTCTTGTTAGGTTCGTTATCTAATAGAAATCGTGAACGACAATACTGAGCAAAAAAATATGTGCAGTACAGCTGTCTCTCGATCCCCTGACTTGCTCTGAGACTAAGACAGTTAAGCAAAAAGATGAAACCGAGGAGGCCGGCTACTCCCCCCGCAAACAAACTGTTAAGCCGAGACCGATGTTAATCTATCCTTATTCCCTATTCCGTTGGACAGCATGATTACGATTACACCGATTGACCAGGCGCGCAACAGCAACACAAAACAATGAACAATGAGGAAAGGCAGAGACATGATCAGTCGCGTTGCGATCGTTTACACACGCAGAAAGAAAGAAAAAGAAAAGTACCAGGCAGGAAAAATACGAAATTTCTTTGCTGCTGCTGTTCCTCATCACATCATATTGATTAGTCGAGTATCACACACAAACAGAATGCATTTATTATTAGTGCCCATACAGCCTAACTGCTTCCCGCTCGTTGAACAGCAGTGCCCGGTATAGGAATGGGAGAATTAAATAAATAATAATAATAATAATAATAATAACAAAAGTCAATTCAGATGGACGTGTAACGCAGTTATCCACGAAGAGCACGCTGGCAGCGCAGAACGCCCTGGGACAGGGTGGCGAGGGAAGGGGCGAGCTGCTTCGCCTTCTGGTAGTCATCAAGAGCTAACTGCCACTTCTCCATCCCCTCGTAGGCGATGGCGCGCCGCATGTATGCCTTCACGTGAGCGGGATCAATCTTAATCGCAGCGTTGCAGTCGTCCACCATCTGCTGGTAGAGGTGGGTCTGCTGGTAGCAGGCAGCGCGATTGGCATAGTAATTTGCCTTGTCCTTCACGTCGCTCTTCTGGAGCTCAATAGCCTTTGTGTAGAACTCCGCCGCACGATCGTACTTCCCTTCAGTGAAGAGAGAGTTACCAATGAGCTTGGCTTCTTCCGCCGTCTTGCAGGAGGAGGCCTTTGCTTTGTCATTGCGCTCGCGTATCTTATTGTTTAAATCTGTGAGCTTCTCGCCGACGTCGCTGGTGCCGGGTTCCAAACGGAGGGCCTCTTGAAAGGATTTTCTGGCCTCATCGAGGCAGCCCTGGGACTGAAGTGCTACACCCTTGCGGAAGTGGCCCTTGAGCCATGTGGGACGAATTCGAATGCACTGTTCAGCGTCTTCGAGGGCCTTCGAAAAGTTGGAGAGGGCTTGCCAGCACGCGGCTCGATTAGAGTACAGAGCAGATGTTGCCTCCGAATTGGGGTCCATCTGGATGGCCTTCGTGTAGCATTCAATGGCTTCGCTGTACTTCTTTTGCTTGAAGAAGTCGTTCCCCTGAGCCTTCAGAGAGTCAATGGACATATTGTACTTGGAACTCGTTTAAGTCTTTAATGACAAAAAGCCCAAGAAGACGAAAGCATCAAGTGAAGGGAATAAAATTTACAACAATGAGAAAGGAGCACGACCAGGAAACCAGGACACCGGAGCAAGCCCCTATCCTCTGGGATCCGTGATACACATGGAAGTGAAACGGATAGAGAGACTCAGTAGTGTCGTTAGGGATGCTACTCCGAAGAAGTTCAGCGCAAACACACACACACATAATAATAATAATAATAATAATAATATATAAACAGAAAATGATAATATTAAAAAGTAGAAACGTTTTAGCGCCAGAGAAAAGAGCGAATCATAGGACCGTCGCCTACCCAACTGGCATGACCCATGCCATGCCGATACCCACAACTATCTGGAACCATAGGAAATCATTGCTTATATATTTTCTGGGTGTGGGCGATGGTACAAATGGAGGAAGGAAACCTACGACGGTGCATCGGCTTCGAAGATAGGAGGCAGACCATCTTCAGTGGAAGCCACCACGAAGCAATAGTGGTCGTGCATGAGATTCCATTCATCCCAGTCATCCACCATTTCAAGCTTATGAAAGCTCTGCTGCAGAGACTTGGGGACGGTAAGATACAAGCGCCGCATCGACGTGGCCTGCACATATTTGAAACCTACGCGCCGGCAACGTTCTTCGTGTGCCTCAGGGGTTGGAAGAGCGCTAATTCCCTTCAACTCCACACCAAAGTGGCGAAGATTCTCGCACATCATTTTCCCGAACCGATCAGTGGGGTTCATTGCATCGTATGTGATCAGCAGAATGGGGGCCTTGTCTAGCCCCAGAAAATCGTGCAGTGTGGCGCGTAGCAGCTCGGTCGTCAGCGGTTCCTCAATGTAAACAAAGACCATTTCAGCTAGAATGATTGTCGGCACCCCGGTGACGGCGTTCTTTTTGAGAGTTGCCATGACTTCCGCGGTGTTTCGAATATCTGCGGCCAATAAACGGTACCCTGGGGAAACCAGAGCGCTCAGTTCGTTGTGCTTCGCTATGGTGCTGTGCTTCTCGAGGACCAGCTCGGCGAGATCTAGTTCGATGTACCGCTCAAGGGCTACCTCTGGATGACTTTTTCGCAGCCGGAAGAAGAGCGTGTCGACCCCTGCGCCGTAGCTAATAATCTGAATTGGCTGGCCCCCATGCCGCTGGGAGAAGGAAAGAACGGTGTTTTCTATTGCAGTAGTGCGCAACCACGTGCCGCGATTCATGAGGGGGCTGTTAACAATAGTGCTGTCCTTCGTGAAAAACCCGACAAACGGATCATCTAGATAGCCTCTCTTCACACAGTGGACTTTCCTAGAGCAGGCGTCATGCGCCGTTTTCTGTAATGCCATCATGCGTGCGATATGTAAGTTTTTTTTTTCCCCCTCTCCTTTGATGTGCTGAGGAGGAAGAAACGGAAAGGAAGCGATGGCGTAAATGTTCAGGTATCTTTCTAGCCCGTACTACAAATACTACTATTCAACAAGATTGCAGGATGACAGTAGGGAACAAATAGATGTAACAAATAAAGCTTTTATGTAGCGGAAGCTGACAAGTTCAATCAGCATTGGCACAGACGCACACACCACAGGGTGATCATATATTTTCAACTGTTTCTGCTACTTCTCTTCCTGCCGCTTCGTTCTTCCCCCTCATTAAGAACCAGCGCCAAGTGACAGAACATCCAACGCCGCCACGCTGTTTTCGGCTATGTCCTCGAAATAGGCGAATGCCTCTGCATCAGATTTGCAGTGCTGCACACTGTATTGAAGACCCTCGTAAAGTTGATGGAGGAGCGCGTCGTGCCTAGGGTTGTCCTTCAGCGCACGCTGGAACACCTTGCTTACATCCTCCTGAGAAACAGTGCGGGAGAGCTTCAAAATAGCCCGGCAGAGATGCTTTGTATTGCGAAATGTGGTGTGACCGTGAATAATAGCCTGGAGCAGCATACCAACGAAGTTGCTGAAGAGACTGGCATTACTCGGGTCTGTGTGCCGACTCAAAAAACTAACCACGGTGAAGATCAAATGCACCCCGGTAAGCTGGATTCCTGCGTCATCTTGACGGACGGCGTACAGAATCTCTTTTAGAAAAGTGGCGGATTGGGGGTGTGCAACAAAAGAAGTTGTAAAAGCGTTAGCGCAGTTTTCCAACGCGTTAAAGAGCGCCGTACTCAACTCAGGGATTAATCGTTCCTCTTCACTGATACGCTCCAGCAGAAAGGCGAGGCAATTTAAGGTAACTGATTCGAGCGGGGCAATTTCTTGGTCCGACAGGAAACAGTCAAGTGTCTTCCACAAACCAATATCGTAAAGCATAACAGCAAGGTCGTGCACCAACTGGTGGCGGTCGTTGACACCTTCTTCGGAATTGTACCAAGTAGGATTGGCAGCGAGCGATTTCACCGTTTCTAACAAAACCGTTTGGGCAGCCTGGGAGAGTGACTGTATCGCGTGATCGTCCGCCACCACCGCGAATGCGTTGAACATTTCCCGTGCCAGCTGCACCGCATGACGAACACCCGAACGGACGTCATTCTGACTAAATGCGTCTCGCAATACCTTCTCCGCCACAGCCACAAACGAAAGAAACTGGGACTGCAGCGCATCGGGCCTCTTTAGAAACTGGGCCATGCCAATGAGGCATTCTGCATTGTACGCCACATTCGCACTTGTTGTGTTGTGAGAGAGAAGCTCAGCGAGCTGTGGAGTGCAGCTGAAGAGATCTACCGGCGCGACGCACGTAGCGGCGCAGGCAGCAACGCGCCCACGTGTCAGCGCATGCAAGGGAGCCCTTTCGTTTTTCAGAAGCTCCACCAGGCCGTGGAACGACGGGACGGTGATGATATGCGAGCGCATGTCAGCGCTTTTCTCCGTCACAGCGATGAACAAGTTGCAGAGCGACTGACTTCCCACCGTAGGAAAAGACGTGAGCTCGTTATAACAAAAATCAACAGCAAACTGAAGAAAATCCTTCCCACCATTGAAAGCTTCGGTGTAGACCAGATTCGACTCCTCCGCCTCAATATACACCTTGACGTACCTCTCAAGAAGATCAGCATAGGCGTGATACACCTCTCTACTATCTCGGGGTAGCCACGGGGATGTCGTCAGCACTGAGTAGAGGGAGAGGATATCCTGCAGAAGCGGTATCACCCCCACCTCGCTCACCTCGAGGTCAAGAAAACAGCGCGGAATGCACGGTTCTTCGCCTTCACACGGATCGCCAATGAAACCCAGGAGCAATCGCAGTAGTGTCACTGTGGCGTTGACGAAAGCGCCGCGAATTACTCTGGGGGAGGACGCAGCCGCGTCTGCAAACCCTTTGTGTTCCGAAGGATCCATCCTGAGCCATGTCACGAGCTCCGCCACAAACGCCCTATAAAGAGTAATTGCTTCCGCGGCTGCCAGCCTGCCAATGCGCCCTGCCATTTGAAAGCATGTCAGCTGCAGCGACATACAATGGGCCTCCGTGGTCTCATCTGTTTCGGTGCTCCGGCTGGCCTGAAGGAAAACAGGGACGTGCGACGCTCCCAAAAACGACTTCACAACCGTTAAACAACATGCTCCTAACGCTGCTGAGCCATCAGAGGTTGAGGAACGCTCTTGCAGAAAGGCAAGTGTGAGCCAGGCGCTTAGAAGCTCCTCTACGGGTCCCCAATAAGCGTCTCCTGTGGCGGGGATCTCCATAACACGGGCGGTGACGCTGGCGAACTCCACCAGGAGTGGGTCATATTGGGGTTCCAAGAAATTTTTGGTGAAGTTTGAGAGAAGCCGTCGCACCCCATTTGAAATAATAGGCAGAAATGACTTATACGCCTCCACTGGGAGTTGGCCAGCGAAGGGCGTAACAGGGGACTGATGTCGGGCCATGATACTGGATGAGAGCATACCTAAGCAGAGCGTGAAGTGTGAGGAGACAAATAAATCTTCCAGGGATTTGGGCAGGTCCGCGACATGATACGAGCACACCAGCCGAATAGATTGAACAATAGCAGCAAGCAAGGCTTCCACCCCCTGCTGTCCAACTGGAAACGCTGGCTCGGGGCAAGGGCTGCATGGTCCGGAGAGAACAGCGTTAAAGCAACTTAGTAGCACGGCTGCGAGGCCGCGGGGTACCCCAGCCGAAGCCTGGGGGCCAAGCAGGAGCAACGCCCATCGCTCTCCCTTCACCTCGAAAGTATCCGTGGTATCTTCCTCAGCGGCATCTTCATCCGCGTCGACGAAGCGGTGCTTGAACCACGACAGGCAGCTGCGGAGTACCCCCAGGGCCGCACCCAGTGTTTCTGGGGTTTCAGCTGGCCCGCGCTGCAGAATGAGATGAGCGAAGTACTCCGTCAGGTCCAGAAGCCCTCCCTCCTCAAACTGCTTGCGCCAAAATATATGCTGCCGGATCGGCACACCGCGGCGGCGCGACGCTTTGTCGAACAAGCCGAATTCCTCAATGACTCGCTGCACCATCTCACGATGGAAGACCACGCTGGTGACGGACCTAGAGGGCTCCTGCACACCACTGATAAGAATAGCATGCAGCCCCTGGGTAACACTCAACGCGGAGACCCTACCAGCAGAATGGGCACACCGAATCTTGAGAGCCACTCCAATCGTTGCGGAAAGCTCAGAGAACACCGGCCGCCAGGCTGCCGCAGGGGAGACGCCACCTGCAGATACCGGGGCCGCATCGATGGTGGCACAGATCTGGCGCCCATACTCCATCAGGAAGCCTAGAGTCTCATCTCCTCGTGGGATCCACTGATCGACATCTCGTGTAAGAAGAAAGCGCAGAATCTTCAGGGCAATGAAATGAACGTATACATCCTCCGTCTGCATGGCGTTGTGCGTCTGTAAGAGCTGCACGAGGTTCTCGAAGTCCGCCAGTGAATATGCGGCCTCGATCGACTTCAAACCCAATTCCACTTGGTGGTGGCGTCCATTCCGCACCTCCAGTGCCACCCCGCGAACCGCATTTTCAATTTCCATGCAGAACAGAACGTTCTGCAAAACCACCTCTGCGTCACTTCTTCTGAAATCGAACAACAAACAGAACAAACAGCGCCAATTAGGTTAGGCAGTACAAGAGGCAGTTAGCATGGAAGAGACACAAGACACCACCCTCTCACCCACCATTTTCTAGAGGATTCCGAATCCCCCCCCCCTCCCCCCTTTTTTTTATTTGATTAAATTAAGCACGAGTTTGTAATGCCGAGACGACTAGACAATCGAGGAACGGCAATGACCGAGATAGATGAACAACACGATTTCCTTTTAGAGGGAAGGAAGTAAACAATAACAAACAATCGCAAATAATGGACAAGCTCTTCATCCAACGATTGAACAGTTACCTAAAGTAATTCCCGACGGCCAGCATGCACTCACATTGGCTGCGGGTCTGCATCTGAAATACTTTGGCTTTCGCTCGCCAGCCGTTCATGCTCTTGCTTACTCTTGCGCTTTACTTCTTCGAATCTGTTAAAGAAGCGGTACACTGCACCGATACAATCAGTGTACACATAGAATTTGTTTTTCTTGATCTGGAAGGATATCACCTCACCAAAGTCCTCACTAGTTGAAACAGTCACAACATACAGCTGGTGCGTGTAGTACCGTTCCTCCATCTTTTTTAGCAGCGCATAAATCTTGATCATCTCCACTGCCGTCTTCTTCGCGCCGTCCGGGAGGTCGGAAGTCAGAATACGCTCCTCCGAATTGGCCATGCGCTTAAGGATGCGCGGCCCCAGCGTCGAAAGGGACAAGAACGCCTCCGATGAGTGCCACGACTTGCTGATCTGAAGGTTATTCCCCTTACTAAGAACTTTACCAAAGAAGGGCAGCTTCTCTTCCGTTCCGAGAGTGTACAGCACGCCATCACCGCATTTTTCCAGACTGCGATGAAGCGCTTCTTCAATTTCAGCGGCACTTTGAGGCGACGCCACATCCTTCGCTGCAATCGCCGAATCCTCTGTATCGTGTCCTTTGACCAACTTCGACTTGCCTGCTGATGCAGGGACGGCTTCTTCTTTTCCATCCGCCTCCGTAACGCCCTTATGAGGGACGCTACTCATCGTCTCAGGCACATCGGAGTGGTCTTCGGAACCATCACTCGAGTGAACACGTTCATCCATGGCGACGACGTAAGCTTACGTAGTTCTCCCGACCGTATCTTCGTGAGGTCAGCGTTTTTCTTTTAATCTGCCGGGCCAACGCCTGCTGCGCGTGTATCTACTACCCTTTTTTCGTTATCACCTTTCATGGTAAGAAAATCAATAATGTTTGACAGTAGGGTGGGGGGAGGGAGGAGGAAACAGAATGAAGTAATGTAAAGTAAAATAAACACAGAAAACAACAACAACGGAGACGTGACAGCAGAAGCGAGGATGGGGGTCCCCAACCAAGATACATAAAGAGCTTTTGAGGGCTTTGCTTGCGGCATTTTTTTTTCTTGCTGATCCGATTATTGATAGTCAATGGCACATCCAAGGATCCTAACTACAAATTGCTCAAAAAAATTCATTTTCCCGCGAACGAACTCCTGCAGTGAGAGGGAAGTATCCATGGAGTATGCGCGTTCGAGCGTTTTCAGAGCGGCGCACCTGAGACACGCCCTGATGATGAAGTAGTCACGCGCGTCGCAAGCTGCCCGGCACACTGCTGTCCACGCGGGTATAAACTCGGGGTCGTCCAACTCCAGCATCAACAGGGAGCTAAAGTCAGCGTAGGCTCCAACTTCCTGCTTCTGAGTAAACAGCCCCACGCGCTGTGGAGAGGTACTCCCAATCGACGATGCCGCAGACAGCCGCGGCCCCGCCGTCTGCGTGTGGATCACCGTTTCCACCCGCCGTTCCGCTGCGTTCCGATGAAGGAGGTCAGCCAACGTCCGCTGCTGCAGTCCCTGCGCGTCCCGGGGGCGCTTTAGCTTTCCACTTTTAGTGTCCATCGCCTCCACAGTTGTCTTTGGCAACAGTTTGTTGGCCTGGACCGTGATGCCACGGATGTCCTCGATGAGGAGGTCCGGCACCGAAGGCAGACTTACGGTCCAGATTGTCTGAGCGGCGTACTCTCCGTCAACTCCCAGCATCTTGGCCCGCTCTGTATCCAACTCCGGTGATTCTGCGCCGTCGCGCCGCAGCACCAAGAGAGGGCCCAACGTCTCCTTTATGGCTTCCATCATCACATCAGCCTTGGAGTGGTCCAAGGGGCAAGAAAAAAGAATGGGGAAATGCACCTCAATGCACTTACCGCGACCGAGGAACTTCTGCGTCGTCTTGGGGTGCAGCGGGTGACGCTCCAGCACCGTCAGTCTCAGCGAGCCGGTGGCGACGCCGTGCCGGCGCAGTTTCACACAAACATCTTGGAGTACTTCGCCAATAATTTTCCATACGTCGTCTGCTGAAGCAGGGCGGACAGCATAGTTCATAGAGCAGCCGACAGAGTTCACGGGACGTTTGCGCAAGGCCTCTTCCTGTGCGGGATCTCCCGTGCGGACAACCATCCGATCGTCCTCGCCGCGACAGAGGCGGTAGAAGTTTTCTCCCGCCTTTTTACCCAGCAGCTGCTGCAGGTCCTCCTTCGAGAGACGCTGGACGTCGGCGCAAAGGATCTCACGCCGGGCTATGCCCTTTTTGTTCCGTCCTATAGTTGCATCCCTGATCCTCCCACGCTGCACCAGCATCTGCTGCACCTTCCCCACTGTGCTGTGCCCAGCACCGTGAATGTCTGAAAAGGGCCGTTCAGAGATGAAATGGCGTACATCGCTCCGCCTCAAAATATACACGCCGTCGGGCTTGGCGAGGGAGGTGACGAGGCGTGACAGAAGAACGTTAGGCCCCACCCCACAGGACACGGTGCACCCCGTAGCGCTCTTGAGCTCCGAGCGAACGCGATCACAAAAATCTCGCAGCGCATCGAGGTCCTCCGTGTCTGTCGCAAGCATCACATCGTCCACGCTGTACACCTCCATCGCCATTTTGAATTGGGCAGGGAAGTTGTCGAAAATGATCCTGTACAGCGTTTTGATGATTCTCTCGCAAGACACAAAGTCGTACCCGATAGTAACCAAATCGGGACACCGCTCCTTTGCAGCGTTCACGTACATACCGGCGTGCACACCGAAACTTCTGGCCACATAGTTGCAGGAAGAGATGTCGCTGTTGCCATGACCTGCCGCCACACCCACAGGCCTGTCGCGAAGATGGGCATACTCCGGTTTGGCGAGCTGTACGCTGCAGAAGAACGCGTCGAGGTCCATATGAATAAACGTGAGCTGCTCCGCGAGCTGGCCGTGATTCCAGCTGGGGTTCTCTTCAAAACAGGAGGCTAAATAGTCCTTCATTTTGGTCTTCCATTGACCAATGAAATGAAGACGTGAGTGCTGCTGATAGTTTTGCAGACTATTGATCTGCCTCCTCTCCGGCGGCGTGGACGACCGCTCCATGTGCCGCGTGAGCTCCTCCCTCGTTTCCAACGGATCCTGCCGACGCTACCAACTCGTTGAAGAACCCCGTCAGGAGGGTAGCAGCTTCAGGGTCGAGAACAAAATGTGAATCCAAATCTTTTAAGATCGCTTCGGCGAGGAGCGGGCTAACCACCCCGCTCATTTATACTTTTGGCTTCAAGTCATTAACAACAACAAACAAACAACAACAACAAAAAGACAAAAAAAAGTGGGGGAAAAGGATAATTCGAGCTCCGACTGGCCATACTCTGACCTGTCCTCCCTTCTACCACCAAGAATCATGATGGATGCACTTTACCGTGCAGTAGTGGGACGGCACTACGTTCTACAACCCTCAATAATGAATTTCTCTATCTTTTTGAAACGTAGTCTAGGCGATTCCATCGCCATGTATCATCTGCCCTTTTACATCATCGTCCTCCTACGCATCCACTAGCTTTCCTTCAAGCTTGTGTCTACGAACCTCTTTCATTGCTATTCGGGGCAACAACCGTGTCGGGCGAGGTGCAATCTTCCCTGGCCAGCATCCAACTCAACAGAAACAGTTGTCAGAGCTTTATCCTGGGACTGCAAGAGGTGCGAGCCAGTGGCCAGAATTTGATCGGAGTTGCCTAACAGCGTGAAGTACACCACCCCCTGGTATGGAGCGTCTTCGGGCAGCCAGGGCAGCGAGAGTGTGGGCACAACTACCTCCATTCTCTTCCCTGCTACGTTAATGAAGCGGTACGGCCGCAGCGGAATGCGCCGCTGTTCCAGTTCGTCGGAGTGGCGCAACTGCAGGGCAACAACGCGCTGCTCGTCACTGGCGTTCAGCACTACCACGCTATGGAGTGACAGTGGCCCTGCAACGGGGGAGGCACCGGCATCCGTAGACACCTCAATATCTTCCTCTTCCTCCTCTTCCCGCGTTTGGTGTTTCTTGGCCTGCTCGCGAGCCACCTCCGCCAGCTTCTTAAAAGCGAGACTGAGTCCACGGCGCTCGACAGCCTCTTCTCGCAGCACTGTGTCGCGGCTCCAGTAAAGCTCCTCCATGAGGACTGAGAGTCCCCCGCGTATGGCTTGCCGCTTGCGCAGGATACTGGCCTGAAGTGCCTCTGGACTCTGCTGTTGCAGATAGCGAAGCAATTCCTCCCTGTGCGACAGGGTAGGTCGCGCCTCGCGTGGCACGAGGCGAGCTTCGAATTCGTGCTGACGCTCTAACATCCGGGAGGATAGCATGCTGAATGCCCACCAGTCCGACGACTCCTTGCTATAGATATGCAGGCGGCAGCGCCCCTCCTCGAAGATGGTCTTGTGGTGAAGAAATCCGCTAGACCACTCGTCCTCCAGCGCTTGGCGCCGCATGGGCTCCACCTCCTGGATGAGCTGCCTCTCGTACTCCTGGAGCAGCTCGCTGAGGGACTGGAAGTGCAGCTGAGCCTGCTGGAGACGAAGATCAGGGTTGCAATACTCCACAGGGGCGTCGTGTCCAAAGGTGTAGGCACACGCACGGATGATCAACTCTGCCTCGTTGATAATGTGCAGGCGGTGGGTCAGTTCGTCGACCTCACATGCGCGGAGGAAGAGGTGCTCGTAGGGCACACTCGCTACCAAAAAGTCTCGCCGCTTCTTCTCCTCCTGCTGGATAACACGCCGCTCGGTCTCCTCGCTGCTCACCACGAGCTCCAGCTTCGCTGCGGTGATGGCGGTGCGATGCAGCTGCAGCATCTGCTCGCGGAAATAGAGGTCCTCGCTGGACAAGGCCGCCATTGCCAAGCAGGCGCAGTGAAAGCGCTCGTTGCGCCGAACAGTGCGCCGAGCATGGCGCTCTTCCGACAAGAAGAACTCGACGATGAGGTGCTGGCGGATCTCTACTTCGTTGGACACGAGACGAGCGCGGCACGCCTCTTCCTTTGTGCCTAGCGTTGCTGCGACGGTTTGCACCGTTTCCGCGTGCTGCAGCTGCTCAAAGTAGAGGTGGAGGTCAACATACGCAATATTTTCTTCTGTTTCGATCGGTATGCGGGCTAAGTACTCGCTACGTCGAAGATCTTCCTGGGGGATCAGCAGACACTGCTGCTGGAAGTGATACATAATGTGTTCTCTCGAACTGTTCTCGTGCATCATAATCATCTGGGCTGTTTCCATTGCCTCCGCCTTACACTTGTCCCTCATACAGAAGCGCTTCAAATACACTAGCTGACGAACTTCCTCGCCCATGAGCTGACGCCGCTGCATTTCCTCCTCCAGCAGCAGAACTTTGCTGATCTGAATGGCACGAGCCGCCACAAGGAAGCGGGAGTACCGCTCTCGCAGCTCATTGAACTGCAAATTTTCCTGCTGCCAAAGGGCCATCGCTCCAGCTGTATAGCCGTCGTATACCTGGAAGAGCTTCCTCTGGCGGAATTGAGCCGTACGATGCTCAGTTTCAAAGACGCTCTGAATACCGTAAATACCGTGGCGGTACTGATCATAAATGTAGCGGCGCTCAAAGAGCTCCAACGCGGAGACCATGGTGACAACGTCTGTGGTCTGTGTGATCTTGTGGTACACCTCCCGCCACCCGACAACATAGTGCTCCCACAAGTGGTGCCACTCATCCTGTTCCTTCTCTACTACTATGGCACGGACCTGACTCTCGTGGTTGAACAGCTGCTGGATATCCCGCGCGATGAGCACTGCTTCCTCCTCCTTGTCCGTCTGGGCCTTCTGCTGGGCACACGTCACGATGTCCTGCCGCAACACCTGCACCAAACCCCTCTCGGCCTCATTCATGAGCACGCCAAAACTGAGGAAACTAATCTTCTCAATAGCGATACGATCTCGTTCCTCTGCCCGGAAGAGGGCCTTGTAGTCCTTGATGAAATCCGTGGCGTACCGGTGAAGCTTGGCAAAGGTACTCATTAATGTCTGACGCAGAAGTTCGTAGTGGATCTCCTGCCCAACTTCCATGAGACGGCGCTGGCGCAGCTCCTCCAGGGCTAAACGTTCAGCAGCAATAACCCCCTGTCGCTGGAGTGCTTCCTCCACGCGAACCTCCGACACATCGGAGAGCTGCCGGACGACGCGTATTGTCGATCGGCGCTCGAGAAGGACCTGGCGCCGCATGAGCTCCTCATCCCACATGAACCGGCACACTTGCATACCACAGAGAATAACTCTGTGCCACTCCGCCTCGATGGCAGCGCGGCCTTCCTTCTCGTGCTGCTCCAGCTGAAGCTTTTCCATCAAATTGCACTCCCCGTACATATATTCATTGATCAGCTTTGTGCGCCGGCGGATTTCTTGGAAGTATAGTACATCTCGCAGTTCCTTCTCAAATTCAATCAATGCGTCGGGGGACTGCAGGGCCGCAATTTCCTTTATGATGGACCTAGCACGCCAGTTTGCGTAGGTCCGCGGAGGATTCTCGGGCTCTCCGCTCTTCACCTTTTCCACATCTTGCAGCATACGCTGCAGCGCCGCTCGAATACTGCTTGCTGCAATGCCGTGAGCCGGCGGCGCAGCTACGCAAGATTCCATAGCCCCTTAGATAATAATAATAATAATAAATTAATCAGGTCACAAAAAAGTTTCGTGGTAGTCCCGAGAAAACCCATAAGAAAAAAGGGGAAGAGGAGGAGTAGATAAGAAGTGATATAAGGTCAAGAACAGAACGCTGGCTACTCTGAAGAGATGCACGCACAGTAACGAGAGTGATGGGACTCCACTGGATCTACTGTACTGGAACCAACCAGTGCAAATCGTTTTTTTTTTCCTTTTCTTTTTTTGGTAACTCACGCGTTGTACTTTTAAAGGATGCTGTACACACACGCTCTACTTTTCAATCCGAATGAGCTACAATTAAGCACTTTGGTGAACTACCTCTCCGCACCGCAAGTCGGGGATCAACATCCTCGACAGAGCGTTTAAGCAACAGAGCAGTTGTCAACAGGTCGGATGACATGAAGGCAGAGAGGGGCAGGGGGGTCTCTCAGTCGCTGGCCGCGGTACCCCACATATCTCTGCTCAGAAAGTTTGCGGAGTTGAACCCACCGGCTTTCCCGCCAAACGCATTCTTCTTTTTCTGAGCGAACGGGCGGTGCTTCTGGTGGTTGCCACTGGTGTTTGGGTACGCTGTGGATCCCTTCGCGTTGAAGCCGCCTTTCTGTGGCTTCGGTTCACCTTTTACGAAACAGAGGGTGCGATAGAGCTGAATGAGGTCCAGTTCCTCAGACGTCAGTTCCAGCCGGGAGCTCTTCCACCCGTTGGCGTATTCCTCCAGATAGGCATCGAAAGGCTTCGATGCCTCCGGGCACTCCACGAGTCCGGCAGCGGCGGCGTGCTTCTTGATCATGAGGACGGGGACGACGTACTCGGGACTATCGACAAAGCCTTCCAATTGGAAGTGGTATTGAGAACCCACCTTCAGCATAGGCTTCTTTGTCTTGAAGGGCGTGACCCACTCGAATGGCTCGATCATCTCAATAGAAAACATCGCGTGCTTCGGTCTTTCCTGCACATACTCTGCCAGCTTCTCCTCATTCACGGTCGAGGCTATGAAAACCCCACCAGGGCGCAACGCTGCCGCAATAGCCCGGATAACCTTTTCAATGCGCTCCTCACTGCCACAGGCGTAGTGCAGCGCGAACTGCACAGAAACCACACTGTACTGCTGAAACAGCGGAAGGCTGGGGAGCCTCGTCTGCAGAAACTCATCGGAGTAGCAATCCGCAACTTCAAAAGTTGCTTCCGCCTTGGGTGAAGGAAAGACAGCATAGCGCTTCTCGGCCTCCTTAATCGACTCTGGAGAGATGTCGAAACAGTGGTACTTGGATACCTGCAGCGGAGGATAACCGGAGCTCTTTACAAAGAACCACTTGCCAATATCACCACCACGCCCAGAGGCCAAATCCAGCACCGCCGCGGCGGAGTGCTTCGCGTCCCCCCTCCGCACAATATTTAAAGACTCCTGAATCAACTTATTCTTTACGAAATTGTTGAAGCTTCGAAACGGTGTCTTGCCGCTACTCACATCGCCCTCGTGGGCTTTGGCGATCACGTCGTATGAGCTCGCGACATCCGCACTGGTTGTTCTCATACCAGCTCACTACGGGAAAACGCACTAGGCGGCTCTTCACACACAAAAGAGGGGAGGAGGAGGAGAGAGAGAGAGGTGATAATGATAAAAAGAACGCAGAGAGAACGCGAAGATTAACGGCATTTGAGATACTGCCTTGATCCTCAAAGGGGATACTGGACAACCATATTTACCCTATCCTAGTCAGTCATTTTTGAATCCCTTCCTGATGAGGCTGGTTCTGAATAAGTATCATTTACGTCAGGCGAGCGCCATCAGAATCGTGTTGATTCGGGGCTTTGACACGGCGTTGCAGATAAGAACGCTCTTGCCTTCATTGGTCTTCCCCTTTTCGAAGTTGCAGTACCGCAGTATTCGCACAGTGTCGCTGACGGGTGCGAGCTTGTTGTTGAAGGCGGGGGAGTTGACAGAGAGCATACGCTTCTTCTTCTCGAGAGGGTCCTCCACAATTTTTAAGAGGATGCTCTTCAGCAGCTCCAGCGCTGCACTGCAAGTAGGGCTTCCGTCTTCCTTCATAGTGGCTACCATTGCCGTCGCCTGAGAAAGATCAATCTCCGCTTCGTCGAACACTTGGTCAACCACCATCGCACCACCCAGAACGGGCGGTGTGTGCTGGTTAGTGTTAATGGACTTGGCGATCTGCTCTCCTATAGCGCGAGCTGCGGCAGCGCGGGCTTCTAGCCTCTGTGCCTCTTTAGCCGCCGCTTCCACCGCTTCTTTTTTCATCTCCGCCTCCGCAATTGCGCGGGCTTCCTTTGCCTCCTTGCCACCCCTCATGAGGCGGTCGATTCGGAGCTGGAGTTGAATCTTCTGCTTGGCTACTGCATCCTCGGCCTTAGCGCGCTCCAGATCTCGCAGTTCCTTCTCTTTGAGGTACTCTTTCCGACGCCGCTCCGCCTCTGCGGCCTCCCTTGCAAACTTAATTCTTTCGAGTTCTTTCTTGTGCTCTTCTTCCGCCTTCTGTGCTTTCATCTCCTTAGCTTTCTGTTTGAGTTCCGCCACCTTCGCAGCACGTTCTTCTTCCGTCAAGAAGCGTTTCGCCTTAACGTTCACCACAACCCCTGCTTCTAGGGGCGTATCCAGCTCGGGATGTCCCGCATGCATGGTGATCCACTGCGTGCACGTAGATTCATCGACGCAACCAGCTACAATCGACTTTTTGATCGCATTTTCGCTAAATTCCTTCGCCACTAATGTGTTGAAGAGCTGTTCGCTAATCGTGTAGGTTTGCGCGCTGTCGTCGTCGGAGGGCATGGATTCGCGGCCGTTCATAAAACGGCAGTGGAAAGGGCCGAGAAAAGGACGTGATGGCAACTCTTGCATGAAAAGGAAAGAAACGACGATAAGACGGGGGAAAAAAAAAAATAAGAGCAAGAAAGTAAGGTAGACCTGCGCTGCGGGCAAAAGAAACCCCACGGTACACGTGATGCATTGTTTTTCCCCGGGAGTGAACTGACGAACCACTGGACTCAACTACAACAATTGGCCCCATGACCAAAGCCGGGAAACAGGTGCCAGAACGAATGTACGGGGAGCTACGTGAAATTAAAGAACTTCATCAGATCGTCGTCCGGCTTATTGGTTCCCGTCGCGTTGGAGGAGGCCGCCAAGGAGGAACCGAGAGCAGGAGCGGTGGACGCCGAGGAGGGTGCACCTAGCAAGGGATGCGAATCCAGCTGGGCAGCCAAATTGCTCCAAATGGCTGCTGGGTCGTTGGCTACTGGTGCTGGCTGCGCGGCAGGAGAATCCACCCCCCACGCCAGGGCAGTGGCTGCCGGTGGTGCCGCAGCAGGTGGGGCAGTAAATTCCATCACCTGTGCGGGTCTCCCCTGCGTCGTTCCCATCTCCCGCGCATTTTGGGTCGGACTGACGTGCGGTATCCCGAACAGATCCGTTGGAAGCGCAGCAGGGGACGTTTGCGACCCCGTCGGGGATACGGTCGCCGTGTGAGAGAAGGAAGGCGAAGGGTTTCCAGGGGCTCCCCGGGCGGGAGATTCCGTCGAAACGCGAACATCGAACTTTGAAATGGTGTTGGTAATGACAGATGCAACGAAGTTGCGCACCTCGGCGCTGCTCGAGAGGAGCAGCGGGGCGAGAAGCGGGATGGTGATGACCGCCAGATGCTCCGGTGTTACTTCTTCATGAAGACGTTGAAGGATCGTAAGAACAGCCGGGAGGTGGTGTGGCCGATTCACTAGCGACATCCGCAGCCCCTGTGCCAGCGCCGCCTCGAGAGCGCTGCGTTCCTTCTCGGTCATATGAGGGATCATCTTCACGATGGCGTCCACGGTTTCCTTAAACAACTCTTCGTTCCCCTGCTGGAGGAGGAGGATAAGTCGTTCCATCATCCCCGGGGGAAGCTTGAAGTCTTGGTGAGGCGCCACCCCTAGCAGGCGGTTTAACGCCCGCAGGCTCAGCAGCACCGTTGTCCGATCGGGGCTGGCAGCGCACTTCAAGTAGAAGGGGAGCATTACCGTACTCTGGTCCTCTATTGACGCAAAAAGTTGCTCGACTACAGAGATCTTCTCGAGAAGCTGCTGGGCGAGCGTACCGATTGCCTCGAATGATGTGGCCTTGACAATTCCCTGAAGAACGGCGAGGAAGAAGCCCCGCAGCTCGGGTGGGATGCTGGCGATGGGCATTACACCGACACACTGAATAGCCATAGGGAGAATAAACCTCAACATGCGCTGAAATTTAGCTGCTTGCAATACAAACGGCACCACTACCTGCTGGAGTATGTCCATGCAGTACACCTTATTGCCAATGTTGTCATACACGGCCTTGAGGATATCAAACGAGATGTTCTCCTGGTGCATCGTCGCCTTGCTATGCTCCAGTTCCAAAAGTACACGAATCTCAGGACTTGATATGCAAGCAGAGCTAGATAATACCGCAAGATCAGGGCGCGGCGGTATCGAGAGAGACTGTACAACAGGGAACAAGGCTGCAATTTCTTGGCTCACCTGCGGGATCTGTTTCCGGCGTTCGTCAAAGTTGCCGCCGCTTCGCAGCATTCTTCTCCCAAGGAGTACCTCCGCTGCTGTGACAAGAAACGAAAAGATGTCGCTGTGCGGCAACAAGGACGGTGGGGACGCCGGGGCAGGGCCGTCAAAGAGGCTCGGCAGGATATTTGAGGCGCCAGGCCCTTCAGAGGGTGTCTCGAGACACTCATCAGCCATATAGTCCACCACAGGCGCCGTACGGCGGCGCGCTGCAGCGCTGGTCAACGGCCGGTACGCGTGCAGTTCATTTCGATGGATGCAATAACTAATATCACCGATCTTCCAACCGGATGGTGTCATATATATAGTGTGTGGGCCGAAGTCCAACAGGAGCACGTTACAACGCGCGTGGAGGAACCGCATCGCCTCAATACAGTGCTGCAGCTCCAGTTTCTTCACCTGCATGGGAATGGAGTTCATATCTGCACCATGGAGCGTGCCCTTCACCCGCTCCGTCACGTAAAAGATAAGACTCCCACTGACCGTCAGTGGGCGTTCAATGTGCAGCAGCGATGGGTGCGTCAGCATGGAGAGGTGGTGGACACTGCGCTTCGTTTTCTCTACCACAACTCCCGCCTCGTCGTCCCCGCCTGCCGCCAGGACCAAATCTCTTCGCTTCACGCTGAAGATCGTCACCAGCTTCCCTGTACCACGCTCCACTGCCTCCGACATCTGAAAGAATCCATGCCGCCCGCTGGGCACGCTTGCCTTCTCCTTGTTGATTTTGAACTCCTTCAGCGGGTCGGTTGAGAAGGCTGTGGCGACCGTCTGCGTTAGTGTCTTCAGCATCGCCACCTCAAGAAGCCTCCGCTCACCCAAACGCAGCCGAAAACCAGATCCTCCTATATACGGAGAAGGATTAAAAGGAAGTAGCTTTTGTATAACAACAACAAAAAAAAGAAATCAATAAGGAGAAGAACAGGCATAGATAGCCCCACACTCTCGACGGGACTGCATTACAAAATAGCAAGTCATTAATACACCTCGTGCGTCTCGACAAATAGCAAAGATATCGTTGTTGTTGTCTGGGCTGCTGATTGGGCGGAGTCGACAAGTTGTGCTACCACGCAAAAAATGAGTAGGCTTGCCCTGCTTCCTTCCCTGCTGCTTGTGGGCGTTTCGCGTTTCTCGACCGAGGCAAGAAGAAAACGGTGAAACAGACTAGTAGCAGCAGGAACAAAATAATAATAATAATAATAATAATAATGGAGAGCTACAGCAAAACAACGACGGTAAAACAAGCGCTACAGTAATCGCCAATGCTGAGGGGGGGAGAGAGTGTCGATATTCCTGGACAATCAACTTTCAAATTGTATTACTCTATTCTATTCTACAAAGTCATGATGGGCCACTCGGCTCCCTTTTTGGATTCTCGCAAAAAAAAAAAAGGAACAAAAGATTACAACACGTGACTCAAAAAAAACAATAACTCCAGACACCTGCGCCTCTGGTGCACCGATAAACTCCAACAGGGAGCACTATCTTCAGTACGCCAAAGAACGTGGCATGCAACCATTTGATGGCCATCACCACCCAGACCAGGAAGCTGCTGTGGTCCCGGCGTTCGACCGTGGGGGCAGCTGTATTTGTGAGAGACGCGGTTCCCCAGCACGGTTGTACGTGCACACCCAGATGGCTCGTTGTGGGCAAGGCTCGTGCACGGCGCGCTCGACGGGGGGCCCACCAAAGAAGGAGAGCATACTACGGAGAACGGCCTGGTGGCCCACGACAAGCGTGCACTTTGGTGATGTGCAGAGGTCCAGCACCAGAGGTGTGAGACGGCGGACGAGATCCCTGTAGGACTCCCCGTTAGGGTAACGGAAGCCAACCTTGTCTGTGTGCCTAAAGAGCTGAATGTGCGGGTACATGGAGCGGATCTCCTCGTTGGTCATGTCCTCGCAGATCCCAGCGTGGATCTCGTTGAGAGACTTGAAAATCCGGACCTTGTCATCTGTAAGCACGCGAGCAGAAGGGCGAGCAGTGTTGCGGGTGCGGTTGAGCTGGCTGCACCATACTTCAAACCCGTGCCGCTCCTCCCACTCCGGTGTACGTAGACCAAACAACCGAGGGTTTTTGAGGACTTCGCGCTCAAAAAATAGTCCTAAATCCTTTGCATCTTCACGCCCCGCATCGGTAAGGTCCGGGTCACCCCCCAGGCGGTCTTCCAAGTTATACTCGGACTGTCCGTGCCGAATAAAGAAAATCGGGCAGAAAGACTGTAGTGTGTCCATTGGGTCGCCCTCCAAGGACTCGTAAAGGTAGATACGATACAGCGCACTGAGCATGTTGTTGAGAAAAAACGTAACTTGCGAGCAGACAACGCTTCCATGACACTTATTAAACCGAAGGCTCCGCTGGTTCATGCAAACGTTGATCCATCCACACGTCGTGATGGTCTGCTCCTCCTCCCAGTCCTCGGAGAACCAAATATGGCGGCGCAGCAGAGGACGATCCTTCGGCAGGAGCGACAGGAATGCGTCCTGCGCCCCCGACGACAGGGAGTCCCCGTAAATAAATACGACAGGCGTCGCCGCAAAGCCGAGCTCCGGGGTGGAATCGAAGTACTCCAACGCGGACATTATACACTTGTTGTGGCACTGACGCCACTTCTCTGGGTCTTCACTGTGCAAGGGAACTTGGTCCTCGTAAAAACTATCGGCGGCAACGCACATCTTTGCACTTTCACCGCAGCAACGGAAAAAGTGATACAAACGGAACGTGAAGAATCGAGCCAGGACGCTGCATCGCTTGTCTGCACTCACCACCACGATCACGGGGCTCGTCGAGTTGGCGAACCGGTACGTGCTCGTCACAGAGGTGTTGGCGGGTGGGACCGACATGAAATCCTGATCTAAATGGTGGGTGGGCGTCACGATGACTTCCGGGGTGGCAGTGCTGGAGCCTTCGAATCGGGTGAAGTCAATGCTGTTGGGGCCATCCTTGAAATGGTAGTCCATAACACTCTGCAACGGCCTCATGACGAAAGAGCAGTATCAAAAGTAAAATTAATAAGTGATGAAACAATTAGCAGCTCTGGAGATTACCCCAGAGCAAGCGGCTCGAACCTACGTTGAGAGGCACCCCTGCTGTCAATACAGCAATCAGTGTTGTCTACGAAGGGAAATGGTTAATAGTAGCTGTGTCACCTGCTCGATAAAGAAGAAAAAATCGACAACTTTTAGGTAAGCAACGAGAGGGGACGGAATCGCCAGCACATGGAAGGCAGCAAATTCATCCAAAGAGAAGTAAACAAAGCAACAAGAAGCAACCATCGTTGTGCAACTCTAGAGTTATATACGCATAATCACTCATTGTCATAGATGCAATCACCGTCGTTGAAACCGAGACCAAACTGCATGATTCTGTTTCTTTTTTTTCTTTTTTTCTTTGTGCAGTATGAAGCATGCAACAGAGATTGATCCGACTCCTTCCTACCTCCTCTGGCGGGCATCCTCTTCCCTCATCCGCTGAATGATGTCGTGCTGCTGCTGCAGCAGCTGCTCGCGCTGCTCGCTGGATAGCCCTTGAGGGGTGGAGGGGGCAGCGGTGGGGGCGTGAAACAGCTTCCCGACACCGTGGCTTGCCACGCGGCTTCGCAGGAACCACACCAACCCCAGCAGCGCCACGATCCCAAGAAGAGGCGTGTGAGCTGCACCCTCAGTGGCCGTCGCCTCCATCCGCACTCCCTCCACGACCACCTCGCAGCGCTTGAAGCCCGCCGTGTGCGGGACCTGGAACTCCATTACCAGCACCAGATGGTTTGGGGCGAGGCGCAGGACCTGCCGCCCCGTAGCCTCCCACGCGAGAGGGACCCCCGGGGCTGCCTCCAGCCGGACAGGACTGCTAAAGCGCCGCAGGGGCTGGTCATCCAACGGAAGCGAGAGTGGGAACAGCAGGGCAGAGCTGCCGCGGGCGACGAGGCCTGCGGGCTCCCACACCCCGCTGAACTCCCCACTCCAGAGATCCGAAGGGAGAGGACAGAGCGGAGCACTGGAGGGGGCCGCCGGGTCGTGCGGGGCGACGGCGGTGTACCCCAGCCACCGACCCAGTCGGAAGAGCGACTGGCGCCACGCCGCGTAGCGTATAGGTGCCAGCGACACCAGCACCTCGCCGTCTTGCTCCGTAAGTGTGAGTCGGTGGCTGGGCGGGATGAAGCCTTCTGCCGTGGAGACAAGGCTCACCTCCCACACGTCCTGAGGGACAGGGGGGCCGCCCGCCCCAGCTCCAGCGCTCCCGGTAAGACACAAGCACAGCAGAAACGACGCGAACAGCAGCATGCACGCCTGCGACTGCATCTTCTACCCTTGATGAGACTTTGAGGAGAAAGAGAGTGGCCTACTTCACTTCTTTTAGCTTTCCCTTCTCAACGTGGCACAGGATTGACGAAAGATACGGAGGTGGAGCAGGAGCTGTTGAAAGAGACAGCCGTGCCCCGCCGGGGCCGGCGGAGATACTTTGGTTCAATTTCCATATCGTCACCATTGACAAAGAGAGAACGCTGCTTAAGGATCGGCAATATGTATTTTTGTTGTTGTTTTGTTTTTAGTTACGCTGCTGGAAGATGCTGGACTGCATCACATCTTCCACCTTCCCCTGCTTCGCGCTCAACTCCATCTCGCGCTGATGCCGCCACACACGCATCTTCAAACCGTCTTCCTCTGAGACGCGCTTGAGTTCGTTCTGGTCGTACGGATAGGTCTCGAATGCGCCGACGCGAACCATGTTGCTGCGGTATCGCTCTACGTAGAACATCACCTCCTCGCGCCCGAGGCGGTAATAGTCGCCCTTTGGCTCTTCCCCGGCCTCCGACCTGGCGCAGCGCCAGAATGTCTTGAGTAGGCTAAATTGAATAGAGGGACTGTCCATGCACGTAAAGGATTTGACGAAATCTTGAAATCGGTCGTCGCACCGCCACGGCCGCATCCCGTAGTAGACGCTGCGCCCTGTGACGGGGTTGAGGGACTCTGGGTGGTCATGCACGCGAGTGTAATGCGGTGTGCCGTTCATGCGTACCAGCAACAAGAGAAGCTGCTGGCTGCTATTAATATTACTATTACCCGCGCAGATACACACAGAAGGAAAAGGTATATAAGGGATCGATAACAATCGACGAGCCGGAGCGAATGATAAGTGCCTCCGACCTCACCGCTAGGCCAGCACCACTTTCCTCTTATTTACTTTTACGGATAACTCACGAACAAAAACAGCAGCCAGCAGAAAAAAATAAATAATAATAATAATAAGAAGAAAATAAACACAAACAATAATAATAATAATACAGGGTCCATTCTTCAAACACTTGAATGATTCCCATTGAATGGCTTTCAATGGGAGCTGCCGTGCACAGCTAATTGCTCTGGCTGAAGGATGTTTGTTTCTTCTTGTATAGGAAATGGCGAATGCACCACTCCTCCTATCCTAAGTCCTATGATTCCTATTCTGCACTTCACTTAAACTACGCTTCGCTTCGCTTCCTTAGTACTGTGGGTGAATCTTGCAAACATCGAATGCGCCGCTGCCGTCCTCGATACCGCGACGGGTAAGGCTCTTCGCCTTCCAGATGCGGTGGTAATGGTACGCCATATCGTGGCCGTATCCCTGCGGGTCGCTGTAGACCGCCATCATATCGTTGGCCCACCGCTGAAACTCGGGCACATACTCGTAGCTGCAGTGCTGGGTGAGGTGGCTCAGCTCCTCCTTTCGATTGCGGGGGTTCGGGTGCTTCGCCTTCGACAGTTCTGCCTCACGCTCCGCCTTGCACTCCTCGACCGTGCGGTTGCTATAATGCTTTGTGATTCTGTTCTCCACCACACCCTTGCACGAAATGCTAATTGCGCGGGCTGCCACAACAACTGGTGCCCCCCAACGCATGCCAGGAGCCGCGACCCTTGTGAAACAACGCTGCATCACTGTCTATCAAATTAAGTTAATAGCTTGTTCTTCAAGACAGGTCGATAATACAGCTGCAAAGAATGCGAGCGAGACTAACTTGAGATATATTGAACAATCTAGAACGAAGAACAAAACAAACAAACAAACAAAAAAAGGAATGCGGAAAGAGAAATGAGAAGAATATGAAACAAGCAACAACAGAAACAACAAGAACAACAACAAGGTGCGAAGGAAATGAAATCGCCCACACTCGCAAAAATAGCGTGCACTTGTGACAAACTGCGAATGAACTGCTTTGTGATAAGATCCAATTTTTTTTTCCAAAAGTTCCGTTTCTTTTTTTGTGTGTGATGCACACAAACAACAATCGTCTCTGTCGCTACTCCCAATGCCTCTTGGATAGGCATCGGAAAGGATGGACGAGTGATGTATATAATTTCAAAGAATCTTAGTCTAGTCTAGAGAGTTGTGCGGGGAGATGGCGGGGCGCGCGGTTCATGTTCCCTACTTGTTCTCTTCGGTCTGCTGTCGAGGCCTAAAATCTAAGAGGAGAACGCCAGAAGACATAGCACGCTGCAGCCCATCCTCGTTGGGAACGCTGTCCGTATACAGTGGCTGGTCAGGATGGCTCTGCAGTGCCTGTTCAGGGAGGGACATCCATCGAGAGTCGTCGCGAAAAATGGTGAACATGTCTGGGTCCAGGGGCTCCTGCTTGTCCTCCATGCCAGTCACCATTTCTTCGTCTGGGTCACTCGCCCGCTCCAGCCGTTGTAAATCGCTCAGTAGGAGGCACGACCCCCGCTCCCGGTTGATCATGAAGAAGGCAGCACAATCGGCGACGACGTCGCGGTGGGAGTGGACGGCCGTGACAAACTCCACCGCACGCGACCGGTTGGCATTACCAGCGCTCATGTAGGCGTGTTTCCCGATGCCTCGAGCCACATTAGCGTCTGTTGAGATGTGGCTATAGGGAACGTTCACCAAAGGCATCTTACTGTTACCTGCGGAGTCATACACGCTGAATGCGATACCCTTCGGGTACGAGAGCGCAGCGAAGGTCGTTTGCTCCTGCTCTTGCGCGGTCTTAAAGAATTCCAAGTACTCTTTTACAGGGAGGCCGAGGACGGCGTTCTCGCTGCCCACGATAGATGGGTGTGGCACGCACAGAACAGGGAGGTACACCGCTTTCACTTTTTGGGATTTGTTTAGTACCAAAACCCTGGTGGAACCGGCTCCGGCACGAGATTGACGGAGGAGGCGATCATCAGGGCGGAGGTATGTGGAAAATACTTCATGCACTGTGGACGGCGTCACTCGGATCTTTTGCTGTACTTGAAAGTGCTTCATGTTAAAAAAAGCTACCGCACTTCGCAGTGCGCGTGGCGTGCGCTGGAGTACCATAAGTCCTGGTGATAGTCCTACCGCACCTTTCGCTTTATGCTTCTATAAGATGTAACCAGTAAATCATAACCACCGAGATTATTATTTATTTTTTTTAAGGAAGGGTAAAAATGTTGAAGGCATTCACAGAGTCAAGAAGCTTTGCCATCCACCAGACCATCTCCCGTATCCCTCACTGCTCCAGCTCTTGACATACAGTTTGACATGCTTTCCCCAGCATTAAAATACTAATTTTGTTCCTCCCTTGCTAACATGTATCAAGATTTATTACCCATCAAGCATTAACTCTAAATCATTTCGAAGCTTCGGTGGCACTTGTGTGCCGAAGCTGTCTTGAGGCCCGACAGCGGACTAAACCAAACCGAAACGTTCATTTCAATTACTGCACCCGAAAGCTTGACCCACAATAATGGAGAACGGCGATTGGAGTTACTAGGTTGGTCCCTTGGTCTCTAGGCGACAAACTGAGAGTGAAACACCTTCTGCCGGAAGACTTTGAACATTGCGCGACCGAACCACAGAATATAAATGACGAAGCAAACAGCTGTGACACAGAAGGGAGCAAGGCTCGTGCTGGGCGGGTCCCCAGTGTTTGAGTCGAAGGGAACGATAACGTTCATCGAGTAGAGCGTCTGAACAAGCATCACCGGATACATGATGTTGCACATCTCCGTGAGCAAGAGATTCATGCGAAGATCTCCGTTACCTCGGATCAGAATGCAGCGCTGGACGGCGACGTTATGGTACCAGTGCGAAACAGCCACCGTGTCGCGGTAATCCGCGAGCTCGTGCTGCGTATAGCGGAGGTGCGACTGCAGGGTCTCCAGTACCCGGCGGATGACGGGATCTTGGGTGATGAAGTTGTTCTCCAGTTCTGGGTCGAGAAGGGTGTCGACAATTTGCTCTCGCCGATTCACATCTGTGCCGCATTCACCGAAACAGCGGCGAGTGTCGGTGATGCGCCGAATGATACGCTCCTGCTCCTTCAGCGACGCAGGAACGTCGAAGACGACATCCCCGAGCTCGTTCACCACCTCTGCAAGGGCGACGCTGTCGATGTCGTGCCCCACTGCAATGCGGAGAAAACTCACCACAAACAGCGCAGTAGTGAAGCGCTGATGCGTCATGAGATTCAGGGAGGTGGTGTGAAATCCCTCTTCTCCGTGAGAGCAGTACACCTGCAGCATTCGAAGCAAATCATCCATCTCAGCGAACGGGGCGTCGTGGATGGTGATCACCCATCCTGGGTAGGCGAGCACTGCCACAGGAACGGGGTCCGGAACGGCACGGCGACTAATGTTGTTTCGCATCGCGTTGAAGCGCATCTCCATCACACTCTTCCCGCGGCAGAGAGCGTCGCTGCTCACATGCTGGGAGGACACCGTGTCCAGCGTTGCCGGCCCCGCCTGCGCACTGTGGCAGAGATTCATTGTCTGGGACGTCACGACAGGTGTGCACATGAGGTTTATGAGCATGTATGCGCGATCTGACCCGAGCGCCGTGCGGGCAGTATTAATCCTATCCTGCCCCAAGAGGTACAGGCACTGGTCCTCCGTCTCAGCGTCCATGGGGAAGCGGGCGAGGATCTCCTGAACGACGCCTACATCGCCGCGAGTTTGAATATCGATCCATCTGGTAATGGGTGGGATATCCGATCCGGCCTGGCCGCGTTGACGGCGGCCCGGCACCTTCATTCCTCGGTCCTTAAAAAAGGCGAAGAGATCCGTTGGCGTGGCAAACACGTGGCCATACGGAAGCCGACCCTCTTCTTGCGACACAAACCACAAATGCGGATCTTTACTCTCAATTTCCTGCAACACCGTGCTGGCGGAGCTCCCACTGCGCATGTGGAGAAACGCCTGATTTGTGGCATGCTCGCGCAGATATTCTTCGCTCCGGAAGTGCGCCGACAGAAGCGCGTCCACGGCCTTTTTGGACCGCGCGATGGAGTCCCCGTTGGCGAGATCGATCACATCGACACCCTCCCCAGCCACGTACGTGTGACGGAAGAGATCGTGATCAAAGGGCACTGGCTGGATGACATTCTTCAGAGTAGTTGTGTGGCGTCGTCGATTCTTCATGGCTCCGTATTCAAGTTTGATGCAAAGCTACCGACTTCTGAAGGAATGGAGCACAAAGAAGTGCTGTAAAAAAAAAAGCCTGTTGAGCGAAGAGGTTTCACTAGGAGCAGTGATCGTGATGGAATTAAGTAAATTATTTTTTCATGATCAACTGCGTAAAGCACATAAGCTTTCAAAAAAAAAAAGAGCACAAAACCACCAATGGTACACAGAGATAGCATATTGCGGAAAGAGCCCACTATTCAATGAAATGAATACCCTACAACTACACGGAGAGTACAAATCTATGTCTTCATGATCTAAGCCAAATGACTACTAGGCATAGATGGTAGCCGAAACGTAACTCACAGATCCATCGCTGGGGTTGGTGACCCGGTTAGATTGGCTGTACCCCTGCAACTGCACTGAAGAAGAACTGAGCTTCGCCCAGTACTGCAGACCCACGCTAATGGGATGCCGCCCGCATATAGTGTTCTTTGTCTTATCCAGGTAATCGTACCACTCATTCATATTCTTTGCGGCCAGCAACTCCACACCTTTACGGTCCATAGCCTCGATAGAGTCTGCAATAGACGCGTGCTTCTTTGGTTCGTACATGTATGTGTAGCCAAACCGCTGACCCCAATGGCAGAAGTCGGAGCTGAAGATAAACAAATACTGAGGATCCTCCAAGTACGGCTTCAGCACCGCGCTGACGTCTTCCTCCATTTCACGGTTCATGATCCCTACGATGATGGGGACGAGGGAGAACTGTCGGCTTGCATCTAGTGCAGCGATAAAAGGCAGCTGCAGCTCCAGTGAGTGCTCCGTTTCGTCAGTGTCCTGGAAGGTCGGCTTCACTGGGATGTGCTTCGCTCTGCACTGCTGAATAATATTCTTCACCACCTCGCGGTTGACAGGGAGTGCCCCGAGAGGAGTGTCGTAGGCCGACGCGTCCGACATCTCCATTCCAGGGAAACCTTTGTGGTGCGAGGGACCCATGATGACGATACTGCGCACGCGTGAACCCATATCCGTCCCCAGGTACTGCTTCAGCACCGCGTATGCCTTTCCCGCCGTAGGGCCACCAAAACGAAGTCCGGCGTGAGGAGAAATAATCCCCAGGAGGCGCTTCTGGAGCACCGGCGCTTCAGGGCCCGGCACCCTGTCCCCAGGGGCCATCCATGCCTCCACGTTCTTCCGGAGCAGTTCTGGAACGGACTCGTACCAACCACTCCCTCGTGGCCCGCTGTGCGTTGCACGCCGAATGTAGGACATTTGGGCTAGAAATAAAGTGGAATGGAGGCTGTGAGACAAAAACAACACACACACAAACAAAAAAAAAGAGCTTGGGCGGATGTAGGTAGAAAGGCGATCGCCTACATACAGGAAAGTGAAAAGATTATTGGGTAGAGAAGCAAACGAAACGACGAAAAAAAAAAAGAGAAGGTGAGACCAACATACGCAAAAAAAAAATGATAATCACGACGCAACAGCGCGACGAAGCATTCGCATATTTTTTTAAGAGGAAAAGAAAACGTTGAGAAACCTGGTGACACCCCCACCCTACATGCATGCAAGTCGTTCATTTTTGAGCAGATCCGAGAGATGCTCATCTGCAAGCTGGAGATCGATAATCCAGGGCACATTGCAGAGCATGAAGACACTGAAGCAAATGTGTCTTAAATAGTTAGATCACCAGTGCCAACAGGCATGTACGAAGGACTTTCAAGTGAATGACCATCAAATTTAATATTTTTTTTTCTCTACTGGTTTTTCTTCAACGCAAAATATTTCTTCACCTAATTTCAGATATATATATATATTACTGAAAGGTATGTGCTTTCAACCCTACACCAAACCACCTAGACTTATGTTCGATCCCATGACTTATGTTCGATATGTGGACTACTGCACTCCCGCCACCTCCACCGCACTGCACCGACTCCTCGTCGTAACGTGTCATTACGGCTGAAAGTGCATGCCATGCCCAACGAAAGAACCCACCAGATGTGGAGCCAGACCAGAAACAAAACAAACAAACAAAAAAGAGCTCCTGATAAATGTGTGAAATAACAACAGCAGTACCAATCATAATAGTAATAACGAGAGCAACACAAATAAAAGAAAAGAACTGGTGGTTGAACCTGTCTGGAGGAGAACAACAACAAAAAGAACAAACCAACAATAATCTGTGCGTGTATGCCCCAACGGGACAATATATATCGCGGATATGTAAAGAGTTGAAATGAATATAGAATGACGTCCCTGTTATCTGGATCGCGTTCCCCTCTACTCCTCACTCATGACGTCAACGGCAGACACAAGGAGGCTTTTTTTTGTTGTTGTTGTGGTCCTTGAAAAACAGAAGACGACAACATGTATATATTTTTTAAGAAAAAAAAAAAAAAAAAAAGAAGAACACAACAACATAATGAACTCGTTCACATAAATGGGGGTACAGAAAAGACCGAGGCTACCCCCTGATCCAGGGTAACAGCAGCACCATCGCACGAAAGTGAAAGTCAGCAGCCAGGACGATTCTTTCCCCGTCTGAAACAATAATAAAAAAAGTGTGTGTGGAACAGCAGGAGGGAACATCTTAAGCCACCTTAAGCCATACCATGTATGTTGTCACAACGTCCATCGTACGTGGAAATACCATGTTCACGCACACACACACACAAAAGAGAGTAAGAAACAATAATAATATACAAAAAAAGAGAGACATAACAAATATAAATGTCGTTTCTTATGCTGGCTAAATAATACGGACTGCTCTACTGCTCATTCGCCGGGGATGTAGTGATGTCAAAAATGGCGACGACGGGGCGATGATCACTCGTTGTCACTTCCTGGACATCTGTATACGTGTGCAATGCCATAGCGGCAGCTCTCGAGTTTTCACGCCGTCGGAAAAGTACTCGATCGCAGTAGGCAGGCATTCTTGCCTTCTTTTTGGTAGGACTCTGATAGCTAGACGGTATAAACATGGTCTCCTTTGGAATAGCGTACTTGTATGTAGGCCGGAAGCGAAGCTCACCTTCTGAAAACCCTTTAAAAATGGTGCCCCTCTGCTTCTCTGCGTTGAGTTGATCATTAGCGGAGAGCACGGCTCGAAACGACCGTCTGTTGGCGATATGCTCAATTGCTTTTTGTGTCCCGTTTATGCGGTAGTTTAAATCGCCCCCAAAGAGCGTCACATCAAACTCGTCGGAAACATCCCGCTTTCCACTACCCTTCTCTGGACTGCTAGAACTTCGAGCTTGGCGGGAGGTGCTATCGTAGGGCGTCGAAGCCCCCCAAGGAAATTTACTATACCTTCCTTTCGTACCGACTCGAAGTTGGCGAATAATCTTCTTATACGTATTGTTCCTCTCCACAATGGCCTCCTGATGTGCAGGAAAGTGTGCATTGATGCACAGGAACGTCATAAAAGGAGCATCACTTATGCTGCTACTGAGGGCATCCGTTACCTCCGTGGCGGTTTGCACCTCCGCCACGCTTGGCGACTCGGGGCGAGTGTCCATCAACTTGCTGAGTCGCATACGATCGTTGGTGGGAGGCCCTTCGCCGGCAGTCTCGCTGGCAGGTGTGTCGTCAAACTCATCTATAAAGGTTTGGCGCTCCTTGCTGCTTCGGCTGGACTCCGGCCGCTCTCTCGCTGGAGATGTGAAAGCAACACTGCTAGTCCCGATATCCGTGCTGGCGAGAGACTGACTCACTGTTTCCCTAGGCTTTAAGTTGAGACAAAAAGCCACTGCTACACCGCCCTTGTTGCCCCCTAAACCTAGGAATCCACAAGGTATCTTAGAGCAGTGGACGTGGGAGAAGTAAAGAGCCACATCCCTCTTACGAGCAAAAACCATTATGTGCGAGGCCCACAAGTGCTCACGACCAACCATCGCGTACTGGCCTTTCAGACACTTGTTCTCCACCAGTTGCTCCCACTCCTTCTGATCCTTGTTGGAGCCGATGTATGGCCCATTCTCCTGCGTTGCGACTATGACAATATGGCCGTGGGGCAGGATGCACGTCGATGCCACCTGCAGTGGGTTCGGATCACGGCCTGCCATATTCCACGTGACGTAGCTCACGCGGAGGGTCTTCCCTGGGGCCCAGGTACGCTCCTCGGGGGTGGCCCCGTACTCATCCGGGCAACAGAGAGGTATCTCTGTGCTGTCGGCGTCCGGGGAGAAGGGAAGGGGGTGGCGGGCGTCGTTGGCGTTGTCTGCCTTAACATACTCCGCCGTGAAACTAGGCTGCTGCTCGATGATCGGTGTCTTCAACTGCGATGCTTCCAGCGGAGCTAGAATTTTTCTTTGCGATGCATCTCCTCCGCTGTCCGTGGCTACTTTCTCGGCTGCAGACGACTGCGGGTAACCGCTTGACGGGGGTAGAAGGGGGTTCAGGGATACGTGCACCTCTACAGCGTGATGGCATGTGCTGTCGTCCGAGTCGGAGGGGGTCAGCCTGCATGGATCCGCCGCCTTCCCGCGAGGGATAGCCCGGCTACGGCTAAAAGACTTTGGAGGTGCGGTACGCTGCTGACTTTCAAGATGGGAGGTGGTATTGGCTGAGTCCCGTGGTGGAAGACTGGACGAGGGCCCAGAGGGGCTCTGCACCGCCTTGCATGATGGCTCGACACGCTTGGTGGGGCTACTTTCTTGTACAGCTGCGTACGGTGTAGCTGAGGCTTCAGCGGGCATAAAGGATGTAAACGGGCCTTTAGAATGTATTTTCGTGAGGTCTTGATACAACACAAAGCTTTGGGAAGCTGCTCCTATCATACGAAAGAGTTAAAATATTCAATGAAGAAGATACAATAACAAACAAACAAAAAAACAACAACAACAACTTAAACAACTAAATGGAAGACTGCGTAGCGCGCTGCAGGGATCCTAGTGGTAGTGCTGTGAGCGTGAGTACACAGGGAAACCGTGCTGCGTCGGGACACGGCGCCTCACACTTTAATTTATTACAAAATATATGATGTTAGCGAGGAGTGAATGACAACAAATGAAAATTGAAACCAAGACTGGAAGGATAATAAGCAAATATAAATATACATATGTATAGTGGGGCGACATCAGCACGTGTGCCGGAGTTTTGCCGCAGAGTAATGGCCTTGACTTCACCTTTTTCCTTTTCTGTATTTAATGCTACAAATGATCCTGAAATTCTAATCCGAGCTGATTTCATAAACAACTAAGACATAAACGACTAAGACTTTCTGCAGAAGGTCCAGTCGTGCGCTCGTTCTTCCTACACACTTTTCGATCATAGCGAACGTCAACGTGATCAATACTTCTTCTTCCTCTTCCGCTTCCTAACAGTACTAACAAGCAGCAAGAGATCCTACGTAGTTTGCTACTAGTGCGCTCCATCGCGTGGCTCACTCCACCACGCATTCTGACGGACGCTCCCTGGAGGGTCCCTACGCCTCCACCGCCAACGCACTGGCAGCCTTCTCCTTCGCATCTCTCTCGCGTAGGTGATTAATGTACCCGAAACGCGTCTTGTTGAGGTACCACACCTCGCCCTGGTTAGGGAATTCCTCTAGCGGCTTCTGCCACCAGAACGATCCCGCTTCCCAGTCGTTGGGGACACCGAAGGGGCGGATCATCTGCCGACCCGGATAGTACATGTTGCTCATCATAGCGCGCCACGAGTTGACAGCCTGGGCGTTGCGGGCCACCCAGTACAGCATTCCAAAGAAGATCATAAAAATGGGGATCTCCCGCCAGCCGCAGCGCAGGTTGTTGTCGGACCACGAACGAAACCAGTTGTAGCGCTCAATTTCTGACACGAGCCCCTCCTCCTCGACACCAAAATAGAATTCCTTCTTGCACTGCAGCTTGGGCATGTGGTAACCTGGTGGCGGCCAGTCCGGGTTCCAGGAGCGCGTACGAATCGTGGGCTGAATCTCGTCCCACTTCATGATCGTATCGGACCAATGGTACCACGTTTGGCGGTTAAGAAGCTCCTTGGGGACGCTGCGGAAACCAGGGCGGTTCTTCTGCCATGCTTCACCGGGGTAGTAGAATTTTTCGGAGTCCCACTGCTCCTTCACGGCGTAGGCTGCGGCCAGCTTCTTGTTGACCCCCGGCTTTGTGTACTCGTCGAAGTACTCGTACAGGCGATAATGACTAGGAGTGTGGAGGCTGCCGTGATGCGTTGTGCTGCCATCCTCGCGCTGACCTTCATAGAACCCTTCGCGGTTCTCCGTGCGGCGAAACTCTGAAGACGAGTTAATGTTCTCATCAATGCGGTTGTAGTCCCACTTGCTATTCGGCCTCTGAGTGAAGAACTTGAGCTTTTCTAGCTCTTCTTTGCTGACCTTCGTCGACTTGTTGCCATATGGAAGGGTCCAGCCGTGAAAACTCGCAAACTGAAAGCCGTGATAGGCACGACGCTGAACTAGGTGCGCCAGCCCCCCCACAGGCTGACCGGCGGCTACCGCCGAACTCAACGCCCCAATGGCGCTGGAGCTGAGCATGGACTCTTAGGGGTGCTTTCCACTTCAAATAATAGGTTATTATATACTCGCAGTATGCTAAGACACAACCAGATACCTTCTAGGTCAACAGGAAAAAAAGCGACTTTTAAAGCGAAAAAAAAAAAATGAGAGTGAAAGAGCCGGTAAAATATGTTTATTTTGTGGCATCGATCCTTCCATCAGAGACAACATCTGTGTCACATACTTTCTTGCATGAAGAACAACAAATATTCATCTTTTCATACTTGGTACTTTTTTTTTTGAACGTATTGAAAGCAGCTGTAGCAGTAACGAGAGTGTGAGTGAAACTTCTTGTCCGAGTGGAACCAGAAGTGATGAATGAATGGCATAGTGAAGCTTACCCCTCATCGCATCTTTTTTTGTGATGCCAGGATATATACTAAATGAAAAACGGTGAAAGGGACGCAGATGAGAATCCGAAGGCATACCCCGGCCGTGCCTATGCCACGAGTAAATTATCTCGGTGGCGCTTTCTTCTGCTGCCGTGATTGGTGCTCTTGTGGTCTTGTGTAAACGCCTTCATCAAATTTAGAGTACTAAGTGGAAGAAGGCTGCAGAGCTCTTGGTGAGCCAGCAGCTGTTCGACAAGTGCTGGGGAGATCGCCCTGCAGACGTCCCATCGCAATATCCTAGCGCGGGCCGACAAGACGGGGGAGATGTACCCTTCTTGCTGCAATCGCTCTAGTGCCGCTGCCGTGAAGTCATCGGTCAGGTCCAGCGAGCAGTTCTCGGCTAGAAATTTGTCGAGCTCTGTCCGTGTGAGGGTCCCGCGCCCGCGACTGCTGGCGATGTCCTGCGCGAAGACGTGAGCGGCGAGGAGCAGAAAGGCCACCTCGAACCAGCGGTACGGCAGGCGGGTGGCCGCGAGCTGTTCCACCGTGTCCATCCGCTTCAACAGCTCCGCACCCAGCGCGGGATCACTCTTGACAGGGCTCTGCGCCTGCGACTGCAGCACAGGTTGCTGCGCGGCGGGACAGCTCGCGGAACGGCTGGCGGAACGGCTGCCAGCATTACAGGACGGCTCTCTGCTCTCCTGCGATGCTGACCGGCCAGCAGGCGAGGGGGACACCGACACGGGCGTGACGAAAGGATCTGATGAACTCGGAAGAGTGAGCGTCTCGGTGACGTTGGTCGACACCTGCGACGGTCCGCCAGGCTGGGGAGCCTTGCGGGCTGCTGCCAGGACCGGGTGGTAGACATGGGCCCCCCATCCGTGGAAGGGGGTCCTCCCAGAAATGTTAAGACGATCCATTAAAAACTTCTGTTTGTTGTAGAGATGGGTGATGCGGGGATTGGCGTTGTGGAAGCCCGTCGGATTGTAGGAGTCTGGGGTGCGATCTTCGTGGAAGGAGAGCGTAAAGGCAATGTCCGCATCGTCCACCAAGGGCGGCAGCTGACTGACAAGATTCATGATACGCTCAATCATCTCGCGAAAGTTTTCTGCCATTTCATTATGCGTGACGGAAATACGTCCATGATTGACCGTATTTGTAACCGAGAGCATGCCGTGAGTGCCGTCGGGTGTATAGTCGAAGGAAAGGGCGTAGCTTTCCAGGACATCTGTCTTGTGGGGCTTGAAGATACAGAGCGTCAGCTCCTGAAGGTAGCCCAAGTCAATGGCCGACATCGCGCTATGGAGCAATCTGTCAAACTCCACCGCTGCAGGATGGTTGAGGACGATTTGTTTTAGACGCACCTCCGCCAGCGCCAGGTCCGTGAAAGATGACTCTGGAAAGAAGCCACGCGTGAAGGCGATCGCAGAAAGTGTGGAGCGGGTCATATTACGAATAACGGCTAGACTTTGGGGCTGGCTGATGCCAACTTTCACCTGCGTTGACGTCATCGGACGGCGAGTCAGTAATAAGTATGTGGAGCACACACACGCACAGGGGAACCTTATTCACCTTCGCCCACTTCTGACAACAACAAATCACCAGGGAAGAAAAAAAGAGCAAATCGGATGATGTGGAGACGAAGAGGTTACAATTTATCAGCTTCATTAAGCTTCGTTACATCAGTTTTTCTTCTTCTTCTTTTTTTTTGTACAGATATTTTTAGTATAAATAAATGATATTGAGCGGACGTGATGCGCCGGCTCAACAATGGAAAACAGAAAGCACAGAGCAGATGTTCAGAGGCGTCAAGTTTCCCACAGAAGCGCTTACTTCTTGGCGGCCTTGCGCTCAGAGATCTCAGCGCGGACAGCCTTGCCCTTGGCGGAGCGGTCGACCTTCTTGTTCTCGGCGCGCTTCTCCTCAATGTAAGCCACGTCGGCGCCGACGATGGCGCGAGTGACGCGGACGGCGCGGGCGGCGCGACGGCGTGTCACCTGGTTAGTGGTGGTCTTGCGGTGAATGCGACGGTAGGTCCGCGTCCAAGGGATGAAGCGGGGGTTCTTCTTGCGCATGTACAGGGCAAAGCACTTAGGGCGCGAGAAGGTCAGCACGGGCTTCGTGGAGAGAAACGCGAAGGGCACATACCGGCGGCCGTGACCGGGGTGCACGGAGAAGTGAGAGAACTCGCACTCGATCGTACGCATCTTGTCAGCTCTACAGTAACACGAAGGAAAAGAAGCGGTCGCAGCATTAACATCAATACGTAGATATAAATAGAAAAGAAAGAGAAAACAATGGAGTAAACGGAAGAAGAAGGCGATGAGGTCCACTTCAGAAAGTTAAAAATTCCACACCTGCCACAAAATGGAGTTCACAACTCCCAGCAAGCACCACGGAGAGCCTACACTCCCAGTATGATTCGTCGTATTGATTTTGTTTAGTTTAGAGGAAACGAGTCAAAATGAAGGTACGATTTAGACACAGGAGACGCGGACTAGAAGCGCTTACTTCTTGGCGGCCTTGCGCTCAGAGATCTCAGCGCGGACAGCCTTGCCCTTGGCGGAGCGGTCGACCTTCTTGTTCTCGGCGCGCTTCTCCTCAATGTAAGCCACGTCGGCGCCGACGATGGCGCGAGTGACGCGGACGGCGCGGGCGGCGCGACGGCGTGTCACCTGGTTAGTGGTGGTCTTGCGGTGAATGCGACGGTAGGTCCGCGTCCAAGGGATGAAGCGGGGGTTCTTCTTGCGCATGTACAGGGCAAAGCACTTGGGGCGCGAGAAGGTCAGCACGGGCTTCGTGGAGAGAAACGCGAAGGGCACATACCGGCGGCCGTGACCGGGGTGCACGGAGAAGTGAGAGAACTCGCACTCGATCGTACGCATCTGTGCGGCAACCTTGTGAGAAAATAAAAGTTATCATACGAGAAGATGTATAGCCGTGCAAATTTTTAAGAAAAAGGGATAGTAATGGACATAAGTCGGGCAAAAAGAAATACACAATGCAATGCTGTGCTAGCTACTTCTTCTAGGAGCACACACACAACAACTAATCATCATCATCATCATTTAGATGTGTGTGAAACAGATAATACGGCCGAAAAGCTCTAGAATATCGCAGGGGAAAACAGAGTTCCAGTTAAGCAAGTTGGTTCCGTTGCGTTTGTTGCCGAATCTCTTTCTTCTGTTACGGCGTTGGGGGGAGGTCCTTCATCAGCACAGGCAAGCAACCCTTTGAAAAGAGGAGAAGAACATATCCGAATAGCCGCACAAAGGAAAGGTGGAACTTAGAAGAACGACAACTGAAAGCGATTCACATAGCCGTGCATACTCTGTCTTGAGCGGGTGTTACGGAAGAAAGTGGGCTCTGGCGCACTGTTTTTCTTCAATGTTGGGGCCATGCACTCAAGAGTGCGGCGTAAAGGCCCTTCCATTGCGTCGTTGGTGTCCAGGGTGGCGGCAAAGGCATCGAGGTACGACGGCGCTATGACTCCCCAGGTTTGCTGCGCGGTGCCTAAGCCGAGAACCGCCCCGGCTTCGTCATCGTCAAGAAAACGACACGTTGTTCCACCAGCAGACAAACGGAAGTCCGCGGGCATTGGGGGCATCGGTATCTCCGGCAGCGTATCCGGCGTGGTTTGCACAAAAATGCGCTGGTCAAGAGGGAACCGCCAGTACAGCCGACGGTAGCGGTCCGCACCCAGGGGCTCGATAATACAACCCGTACTTTCCTCGTCTTGTTTTCGTATCCATGTGCTGTAGAGCGCGCGGCGCTTCTCCTCCACCGCTTTAAAAATGCGGTCCGCCTCCTCGCCCGTGTTGTCTGCATCATTCGCCTTCCACAGGTTGCGAAGCCCCTTCTCCGCGTCGTCGTGAATCTCACGCATTGCCTTCTCCATGGCCGCAACGGCCTCCTCGTGCTCACGCTGCAGAGTGTCCGCCTCATCCCGAGCTTTCTCCGTTCCAAGGAGTTCGGATACCACGCACTGTAGCAAATTGAGGCGGTCCTCCACGGAAATATTTCCCCACGTGGCGTGTGAGTGGAGCTGGCTGATGCTTTCAAGGGACTCGCGCAGCTCGTCCTCGAAGGTACGCTTAACCGGGGCCGGGGCATCGGGTTTATCCTCCTCTGCTGCGCTGCCCTTCCCTTCCGCACCTTCTTCCTCCTCCTCCGCATCGTTGTCCCCGTCGCTGTCGCTAGAACTGGTGGCCGCTGGGCGCGCAACGGGGGCCCGAGACTTCTTTTTCCCGCATGCCTTGGTCACGTACTCTACAAGGATGTTGAACCAGCGCCTAGCGTGAGAGTTGATGCGGGACAGGGCCGGGGAGGTGCCTCCGTGTGCTGGGGCCTGCACGGCCTCGACACTCTGTCGCACTATTTCCTCCATCAGTCGGTTGTCATCCTCCGAGTCGTGCAGAACGCCCGTCGTGAACACCTGGAAGGTCATCTTGGACAGCTGAACCGACTTGGGCAGCGAGGACAGCATGGTCCAGATGTACATGGCCTTTTGATAGTGCTTCATCTCCCTATAGGGAAGTTCCCCGTAGTGGACATACCCTAAATGGGACCGGTCCGCAGTGGAAGACGAAGCAAGGCTCAACCTGGCATCCGTCTCTTCCACCGACCGCCCCAGGAGATACCGCAAACGAGCCAGTTGCTTGTCTCGCTCAGCAGTCTGCGCTGCTTTCTTCTCCAGGCGCTCCTGAATCTTGCGGCGGGCCTCCTCACGTTTCTGCCGCGCTGCCTCCCTCGCCGCAGCCTTTCGGGCTTTCTCTTCAGGCGTCGGTTCCTGGAACGGCAAGGTCAGAAACCCTTCGATGCGGTTCAGCTCCACCAACAACGCATAGCTCACGGGGTGCAGCAGATCTTCGTCAAGCTCTAGCTGGCAGTCCACGTCATCCCGGAACAAACGGTTGGCGTTGGCGATGGCCTGGCGAATGTCACCCAACTCCAATTGTAGCGGGGTGGTGTTTACTTTCTTCCCCATTGCGCCGGCGTCGCCTGCCGGCTGCTGTGTGGTGCTCTTCTTGGTGGACGCTGCCACCATTGCCTCCATGGCGTCCACCTTTGAGATCAGAAAATCAAAGATGGGCACCAACTCGTTGAACTTTGTGGCGTAGACGTGCCCCAAAAGCTGAATCATTTGCTGCAACATACTTACGATCTTCTTCTCCTGTGGCGTTAGAGTGCGAAGGCGGCCGCACGTGGAAACGGTGGTCCCGTCAACGGGGCCAGACTTTGGTGCCTTCGCTGTGCGGGTCTTCCTTGTAACAGCCTGCTGCTCGCCCTTCTCGGTCTCTATCTTGATTTTCTGCTCCGAAGACTCCTCGTCCTTCGCAACCGTTCGACGAGTCTTTCGCGGCGCTGTTGGCACACGAACCGCGGCTACCGCCTCCACAGGGGCCTCCGGAACAACATCGGCGGTGGCAGACGAGGCGTTACTCGAGTCCGGCGCCGCCACTGAAGCCGTCGACGCCGATGCGTGAGCGGGCTTCTTGCGCAGCAGCTCGATTTTCTCCCCGTTTTCCTTGGCTTGCAGTCTTAGTTTCTGCTCCGTCTCGGAGAGGTAGGCTTCCAGTTCACCGAGACTGCTACAGGAAACAGTCCCGCTGACCTGTTGAGTCGCGAGGTGCACCGCAAGGGAGGCGTCCATGCCCACCAGCTCCATGACGCGCTGCAAGAGAGAGAAATTGAAGGACAGCTGCTTAGCGGTTGAGGAGCGGGTCATGAGGGGCAAGAAGATGGCCAGCTGCGACACATACCCCACCGCCGTGTGCACCGCTGAGACGGCGTAGCGCGAACACTCCGCTGGGTTCTCGGACAGGTAGTCCGCGTGGCCCTGAAGCACTTCCTCAGCGGAGGCGATGCGGTACGGCAGGTTTTCCTCGCGGGAGAGGGAAGTGAAAGCGGTGATCGTCCCGTCGGGTACCGCTTCCTTGTAGATTTGATAAGGGGTACGCATCACGTTGCTCTTTAGCGATGTATGTTTCTGGTTGTCTAGGGTGTCTAGGTAACGTCTAAGAGATTTTTATATCTGTCTAAGGCTAAGGTTAATTATTTCTTCTTTCCTTACGTTGTCCCTTCTTCTTGTCTCGATCTCTTCGACCGAAGGGTTTGTGACTAATATCAGGAACACAACAAACCAATAAGAGTATCAATGAAACGAGAGCGGCACAGATGCAGAAGGAGGAGGAGGTCTCAGGAAGCAACAACGCACTGCACACACCCGCACACTTACTTGAGGCTGGCTCTGATGTGTGACATAAAAAAGAAGCGTCGACGACGTTTGTATGTCGCACCATGGTGCGCAGACTCTGTGAAAAATAAGGGGGCTCAATCTCCAGCGGGAAGCCCTCCCCTACTTGGTCTCTTGTGCGGTCGCGGTGCTAGAGGAGTTCGGGAACAAGACCTGCATCCATTAGCGCCGGCACGCTGTTCGGATACGATGTCTCGGGGCGCTTACAGGGCGAGCCCGAAAGATCGTACTCGGGCTGGCGCTGCATAACGCTGCTGGACAGTCCTTTCATACGATGCGCTGCCGCCCGCAGGGAGAGATCCGTGTCCCGATGCAGATGCGACATGAAAGTTGGTGACGGCGCGAGCTGGCTCGCGGCAAAAGGGAGTGGAAGAAGGCCCCCGAGCGGCGTGGCTAAGCGAAACTTCTCGTAGTTGGTGGACTCCAGGTACTGGTACAGACCTCCACGTCCGCTGCTCTTGTAGGCCACTCGTGCTGGCGTGAGGTGAATGTTCGTTGGTACCGCCGCCGCCGCCGCTTGGTACGAACGGCCGGCAAGGTCCATGCGTCGATCCGTCTTCAACGCAGGATCAGCCTTGACCAGCTGCAATTCATTGTCCTTTATCACTCGCTTAACGACAGAGAGAAGGAACTCCAGATGATACATGAACATCACGTGCGCCAGCTCATCCATGACGTGGCCCACAATAGCTCGCAGAGGGAGCAAATCGGGGGTGAAGGGAAGGGCGTGCACGTCGAACCCGACGTCTTCCTCCGTGGACCACAGGTACACCTGCAGCTCCCCAAAGAGCGTCTCGACCACATCACTCTTGAATTTGCTCACCACACGGTCGCTTCTCGTTAACTTTTGGAGCTCCAAAAAGTCGTACGCCCGTGCCAGCCCCTCGTTGCCGTCGATCACGAACTGAGTGTACCCCAGCCGCCCTCGCATGCCGCCCTCCCAAGTGGGAAAGAGGCAAAGGAGGTGGCTGTTAAAGACGTACTTGACCACATTGTCGCCCACCCACTCGAGCCGCTCAAATTCCCACGAGCGACCCGCACTGGAGCCCATCTGCTGCATCACATTGAACGTGTCCACCAGCACGCGACGATCGTTTAGGAAGCGAAGGAGGTACTGAAGCCGCTTCTTGCGGATCCTAGAGTCGTGGTGGGAGAGCGACGGGAGGCGGCGGAAGAGCGTGGAGTTGTGGAGCCGATGCCAAAACATCTTGACAATCTCGTCCGGCGTACCGCAGTAGGCCCGCACCAGCTCCAGTGCGAGTCCTTCGCGGCCCATGTGGGGAATGGCCCCACAGTGCGAATGCCAGTGGTGAAAGGACTCGTTGCACAACTTACAGCGCTTGCCATCGAAGTCGCAGAACATATCGAGAAAACGCTTCATGGTCACGTCGACGCTGAGCATGAGCGGACGACCGACGTCCACCATGTCCCGTCGGAAGATGCGCAAATGACCGTACGGGTCCCCAGGGTCGTACGTGTGATCGTTCTCTAGTGGGAGCTGATCATCTCCGTATCCCGAGGCGCCAAAGGCTTGGCGCCGCACAGACTTACGGAGCGAGTGGCCAGACATCGTAAAGGTGACGGGGGAGGTGGAAAAATTGTTGTACACCGGCGCGGGAGAAGCCCCGAGTGGCGAAGAACTGCGGGCTCCTAAAGTTAGTCGGCGGCGCGCGACTCGCAAGCTGACAGGAGCTAGCCGCGACCGTGCAAGACAGAGCACGATGCTTGCCCGGCAGCACTGCGTTGCCGCCATGCTGAAAGAAAAACTAGATAACAATCCAACGCTGGGTGGATGAATCAAACCCTCGTTCGCAAGGTGGAACCGGGGGTATAAAAAATAATATTATAATATGCTAGCCAAAAAGAAAACGGAAGGCAGACAAGAGAGAAGAAGAAACGTTAGACAGTATGGATACACCATTGTCCATCCAATCGTGGCTGGCTAACAGTCCGTTGCTGCACAACCTCTCTTCATCTATCCACATCCCTCTAGTAGTATATATATATATATATATATATATATATATGCTCTTTTCGTGCTTGGCACGAGTATCCATGTTTACATGTCCCCACTAAGACGAGGTAGGTCCTCTCTTGGTCATGCCGGCCGTCGCTTGGATTACTTCTTCGATCCCGGCTTTGCTTTCCCGCCGGTCATGTCGTCCACCTTCTGCTCGATTGCCGTCAGCTTCTGTTCTATGAGGTCTAGACGGTCCATTGACTTGGTGCTTACCGCGTTGCGGATCGCTTCTAGCTGCTCACGGATACCGTCCGAGTACTGCGGATTGTTGAGACCCGCCTCTCGCTGGCGCTTCTCCTCCAGCGCCATCGACTCCTTAAAGGCTTCCTCCATCAGTGCCTCCTCCTTGCGGCGCTCGCGCTCCTCCGTCTTCCGCTTCCATTCGCCCTGGGGCAGTGCGGCAGTGAGCGCGGGGAGGTTGTATGGAGGTTTCTCTGCCGCGTCTCCTAGGAGATACGTGGTGACGTTGGCACGTTGCACCTTTACGAAAGCGAAGGCATACATCTTGTAGTGCCGGTAGTACGTACTAAGGAGGTACTCATCCAGGTCCTGAACATCTCCCACATCAAATATAGCAGAGGAGTATGGCGGCCGAGGAACGCTGTGCTGGACTATGAGCACCCGGAGGAGGTCGTACGACGCCACGCGTGTAAGGCCCTCTGCCATGCTCGTCTCGTGAACGGTCTGCATGATGCCGACCAACGTACTCGTCTTTTCGGGATTCATCTCGCGACTCTTGGCAAACATGATGAGGTGACTGTACAAGTCCACCAAAATGCTCAGTTGGGCGGGGGTGCGGTCCTGCGACTTGAGCAACGCACCTTCGGTGTCCTTGTTGTACTTGCGCAGCACGGCCCTAATTTGTGGCACATCTACTGCAGCGAGGCAGTGGTGCGTGATCTCGGGGGAGAGTACCTGCCACGTGAGGGTGCTCACCATGTGCCCTGCGTGGGTAGATGTGCTGAAAGGTCTTCTATAAGATCAACCAAGATGGTTGCGATCGCGTTCCCCCGTGCTCCTTGTGGAGTTGTTCAAGCAGGAGAGGCTATATATGTTAGAACAGGAAAACGGCGTGTGACGAAGCACAAGTACACCGAGATTAATGTGTGAAGAGGCAGAGAAAGTCATGCTAGGCGCCTTTAACTGAGGGCAACAACAATCACATCTGAATCTCACATATTCGCGTCCATGAACACGTGTTGCACCGAAAGAGTTACTTTCTGATCTTTTTTCTTTTTCCTTTTCTCCTTAAAAAGTAATAGATGGTTGCCAAAGAGAGTAGGGTAGGAGAGGTCTGCCCAACCCATGCCTCTGGATGCTCTGTTCACAGTTCTCGATCTGCCGGACCACTACCCACCAATAGAGGAAACCACAGCCAGCACTACTCTTCCTTCACCTCCTTTTTATGACTCGCGATGACGCGTGGGGCGGAGCGAAACGACTGATGGGCCATGGAAATAAGCAGTGCTACGGACAGGTCGACCAAGTAGCACACCGCGCCGATGAACAGAATCGCCGCGCGTTGGGCGGGCAACGCCACAGCCAGGGCCTCCGACCATTTCAGTGAACCTTTGCTCCAAGTCAGCATGAGGTACCCTAGAGGCAGACCAGCGAACAGAACAGCTTTCATAAACCAGTACATGTGAAACCCCCAACGCATCTGCTTCCGGAGCTCCTGACGATCGACAGCCTTCTTGAGGCTGTCTCTGGATTGGATCGCGCGCCGCACGACAAAGTACCACACTTCGTCTATCAGAAGCAGGGCCACAAGGCTAATTCCAGCTCCAACAAGGAATGGCCAGATAATGTACTCCATTAGTTCTTCCTGCAGCACGCCGACCAGTGGCATGGTGCCGGCCATCGCGGGGAGCGCGTCCAAGTCAGAGAAGCCGCTGGGCAGACCGAGCCGGTACTTCGCTATCATGGCCAGACCCAGCACGAAGGTATGAGCGGAGATGAGCTGATCGTGGTATGTCGCCTTGGTAATATCCTTAGATGCAAGAATCGCGTAGTGCTGGATCGCGAGCAGCGCTCCCTTTGCCTTGGTAAGGGCCTTGGCCTCCTGGCGTTTTGCTTCTGTCGCTTCATCGTTGAGCCGCACCTGCTGATCCTTCTCCGCGATAGACTTCTCCAAGAACTCCAGCAACCGCTCAAAAAGAGGTGTGGCGAGAATCTGAACTGTTTTCAATGCGCGCTTACTATCCCCCACAATTTGGTTCATCTGATTGATCTGCAAGTTGATCTCGTCAATGACGCTGTTGCGCTCCAACTCTGCAGCAGCTGCCTCGGCGGGTTCCTTTGCCGCCGATTCCTTCGCGGGCGCCACAAGAAGCATCTTGAGGTTGTATCGCAGACCGCTCACCTCCTTCTCCATCGCATCCACAACGTGGTTATCCATCAGCATCAGAGGCGGCAGCACGTGCAGATCAGGAATCAGAGAGAAGCCGGCGCGCAGTACGGGGGGCACGACGGTGTGAGCAAACGCGTTTTCCAGAAACCATACGTACTGCGACTCCAGCGTGTTGTTCTCTCTTAGACTGGCATTGGGAAAAATGGCCGGAGGCTGAATGAGGTCAAAAGACTTGGCAGTAAGAGCCTTGTATGTGCGTAGCTTGTAATCCAATGTACTTGTATTTTTGGTGATAACGCGCAGCAACTCCATGCGTCGCCTCGCGGCCTGACGGTCGGTAAAACTATCCTTGTTTATTATTCGGGTGGTCTGCGCTAAGCTGGAGACGAGGGGCTGGCCCCTACTCTTCCCCACATCTGTGGCGCTGGAGCTCCTACGCTTTTTCGCGAGCTCCTCCTCCTGCAGAAGGAACCCTTTCCACTCTTCCCATGCGGCGTGTCGCTGGTCTTCAAATCGGTAGAAGGCGCGATCCTGTTCACGTGTCACCCCAAACGGCCACGGGCCAACCGGTTGCGGTCCAGGGCCGGACGAGTGCACCTGCGATCGCACGACTCTAATGGTTTCACTGCGCCCACCTGGAGCAGCTGAAGCCGCTTCCGCCACGGTCGCAACGGCAATGACGCACAACAGCAAGCCTAACCGCAGGAGGCCCAGAGCAGAAGGCAAGTGACCAGAGCGCATGCAGGCCGACCTTCTCTTGTTCTGTTTCCTTCAGTCAGTAAGTATGTCTTCTTGGGATTCATACGAATTATAAACATAAAATAAGAAAATCATCAGAAGAGGCGGAGAGGAGGCTCTAGCAGTACACGCCCAACGGAGGAACGACACAGAGAAGTGAAATATCTTTTTTTTTTCTAGAATTTTTTTTTTTTGTAAGGATAATGCCCATCACACCATTTCATCTGCGTATCGTCGGGGCGGGGAGCGTAGAAAAGGAAGAATCATCTATTGTCATGGAGAAAGTTGTTTGTTGTTTGGGAGAGAAGTACAGAAGCACAGACACCCACTTTACTTCACTTCTCCAAAGCCGATAATTCATTAATAGATGACTAGGTAGAATATATAGATATAGGTAGATAGATATACTAGAGAGAAAATAAGAAGTATTTATATCCATTTTTAAAGTTATTTTTTCCCCCATTTACCAATCGGCTTGTCGTACGTCTTCATCTTCTGTACCGCCTCTGGTAGCGAGCCAAGTTAATTACTCTTCTTCATCTTGATCACATAGAAGGCAGCGCCGCAGACGACAGCCACGACAGCGGAAGCGCAAACGAGGCACTTGGGGTCGGCTTTCTTAATAGATTCCGAGGCCTTCTTGGCTAGGTTGCACGCGCCGGACATAGGGCAGGAGCCACCGCACTTGGAGTCGCTGGGCATGACTGAGAAGATAGACTGAAAAGTAAGAAGAGAGGAAGGCGAAAGGCGAAATCTTTATATTCCCAGCATATAGATAGTTAAGATAGATAGATAGAGAGAGAGAGAAAGCAACCAATATAGAGTCCCGACTACCCAATGACATCAAAACGTACAACAGCGTTATTTCCCGTCTTCGGCTCCCGTATAGCAATAGATGCGTAGCACCATCACTAGGAATGCTTTGGTGTTGGTTGCGATCATGAATTTACCACCCAAAGAAACTCCAGACCCGATTTCGCAGACTGAGGAAGTTGGCTGCCCAGAAGGCACCAGTGATGCGGTGCAACCGACTGTTGAAAAAATGCCCTTCTCCCAGACTCAGGTAGGACCACACTTCCGAGTCAGGGTTTCCCCATGGCTCCACCAGGAAGTACGGTTCTGTATCGACGCCATGGGCCTGCGGCACCGCCTCCGCAGGGGTGTCGCAGAATTTGAACCAAGACGGCGGCAGCGAAGCATCCTCCACCCTGTCGCGGGACAGTTTATAGTAGTACCTGCTGCGCTCCGCCGCGTCGTGCAGATCCGCCGTGAGACGATCCCGCTCCGATGGGTTTAGGTGTACAAGGTCTTCCTTGAGAAGATCCCCCAAGCAGGCGAGGTCCGCGGCTGGCAGCAGGGAGCCGGCGTAAGGCGAGTGCTGGTTGAACTCCTGCGACAGCTGGTGATTCTGCCGCGGCTCCCCCGCGTAGCGCTCGAGATGCTGGAGGTACGTTAGGTACCCCGCACAGAGCAGGAGTTGCTGCTTGACGGACTCCTCCACCGTCACGTTCCGCTCTCGTTCTTCGCCTCTCGGCGCCACGAACGAGTGGGGTGCAAGCGGTGGCCAGGATGCGTCCCCCCCCTTTCTCATCGTGCGCGCTGCCCAGCGACTCATGCGGCCCATCAGCTCCTGGCGCACCTCCTGCTCCACGTGTTGAAACGGCGTATGATGGTCCAGCGAGGGCCCCATCCGCCGCGAGCGGTGGAGGATCGCGGGTTTCTCTCGGTGCCACTGGGCCATGTAGTGCTCCTCGCGCCACATGGCTAGCAGCTGTCCGCCCCACATCTCTCGTGAGAGGAAGGTCGACAACGGCTCGAGGTACCGATTGCCTTTGTCGGCCGAGAAGAAGATGAGCGAGAAGCCCTGCGGCATTCCGAACTCAAACGCGTTGGTGAGGAGCAGCACCGCAATCGAATAGTCTCGCACTCCCTCGGACGTTCTAAAAGCCTCGAGGAAAAGACTGCGGCTGGTGACCGCTGTAAGCGCGCCGGACTCCTGCTCCTCAACCTCTTCTACGGTATCGCTCTCCGCGCTACGCCCTGGAGAATTACCGCTGGGAAGGATCGATTCACCGAACTGTGCCAGCAGCGACTCAGACGTCGTCTCACCCACCAGGTAGTAGAAGGCGTTGAGGAGTCGGTCCAGCGCGTCGGACAGCTTGGTCATGCCGATCCGGCCAAGGTACTGGTTTAAATCGCTGGCATACAACAGGGGTGTTGTTTTGGAAGAACGTATGTTGTACTGTTTCTCCACGCGGAGGTCCTGCAGGGTGTGCGTCGCTGGGATGCGGTCCAGCAAGTGTGCGGTGGCCGGCTCCCTCTGGTCACTTCGTGTCGATGGCCGGCACGGGAGCCCCAACTGCTGGGCGAGACTCCTGGCGGCAAACTCGTGGATCCGGGTGGCGCTGCTGCTGAGTCGGCAGGCGTACGACACCCAGTTGTCAGAGGGAAGGGGGAGGTAGGCGATGCCGCGGTCCCCGAGAAGGTTCTTGTAGAGGAAGGAACGGTCCAGGAGAACTTGCGGGGAAACGGAGGAACCGAGCGTATGCAAGTTGCGAATGAGCCATACCACGGCAAAAATCGAGTCGACTTCATGGATAGAGTTGGGGTTGTGGTCGAAGAAGTTCCCAGCCTCCCGGCTTCTGCTCTCAGCGGACGAGGCGATCAGAGACATGAATACGCGTACGAGTGGAGTATCGCGGCTGCCGTCCTCGTCGCGGATATCGAACCCCGAGTAAAGCGTCTCGCGAAGAATTCGGTCAAGCTTTCTCCTCGCCTGCGCCGTTGGGGCCATGATGCGGGATAGGGCAAGGAGACCTAACGGCTTAGCAGTAGCGAAGGCGGAGGCAGCGTAGGGAGGAATCCGTTGCTTTTGCTCTTTCCCCGGCATCAGCCTCCTCTCGTACCACGCAGGGGCCATGCGCTGCGTCTTCCTACCCCGGCTCCGAGCAGATTTTGCCGCGGCGCTGTAAACGGTGGAAGAGAGCTCCACGCGAAGCATCGCGTAGTACGCAGACAACTCGAACCGCTGCTCCACCCAGTACATGAAACTCAGTTTAAGAAGCGCCTGTTGCAGCGTCTTGTACACGTGCTCGTCCAGGGCCGCAGGAAGCGGCCGCGGTTTCCCGTACCACGCGCACGGAATAGTGGGGCCGGATATCCTCATTGCGTGAGCGTGCGAAGGACACATGCTCGCCCAGTCCCGCTCGATCCTCATCCCGTAGGCTTTTGCCTGCATGTCGCACACGAAGCCGTGGCGCCGCAGAATGATCAGCAGGTGGCATTCTGCGCTACTGGTGTCGCGTGGTACGCCATATAGCCCCGAGAGCCAAAGGGTTGCTTTCAGCAACAGGTTCTCGTCCCGTCGCATCATATCTTTTGCGTCCTCGTCGACTTCCTCCTCAGTCTCACCTTCGGCCTCGAGAGCGAGAAATTGTGTGATGCTGGCATGATTGTTGTACGGCCGGTCTACCGGGTTCCAACCGTCTCCAGCCCAGCCAAAGAAGCGCTCGTAGCGCAGGAGGCGATCAAGCGGGATGGGGTCCGGGTGGCTGCTCCAGTGGGAAATGATCATCTGCGGTACTTCCCCATTGCTCTCTTCTGGTGCCCCTGTGGAGACCGAGGCTGGGGAATGGAGGTCCGCCTCCAGCCAGGTACTGTTCGAACCGTACTTTGACAGCAGCTGTAGAATCACGTCGTTGGCGCTGTCAAGCATGGAGTAGTGCAGCAACCGCGCCGCTACCTTCTCGTGCTGGGGCACGAACATTCCGTGTTCTCGCATAGTTGCCAGGGTCCCAGCAGCGTGGCGCGAGCCGTACCACACGGCTTGGTAGAGGTGCAGGACGCCAAGCTGCCGGTTCATTGCGCTGGTCTCTGAGGGCTGAAGAAGCTCCATGGACGACAGCAGGTACCACAGCTCTCCCCACGCCTGCTGCGGCAGCGGGGTCGCACAGCCGGCGCCGCCGAGTCCCGGTTCCCCGCGGCGAACCACACGCGAGACGAACGCGAGAAAGTCAGCAGCGTCAAAGGGAGGAGACTCTCCAGCAGCTCAGCTTCCTGCACCGCTTCTGCGTGCTGGCGCACTGAGCGCTCCGCTGCGTAGTGAAGGACGAGATACACAAGACTCTGCGCCACCGTGTGCGGGAGCCCCGAAACCCTGCTCCACAACTGAAAATTCGCCACGTGTTCACAGACGCTCACCAGCTCTTGCTTCCCAGTGTTGTTCGTACTACCGTTTGTGGGCGAAGCCTCTGCTCCCTGTAAGGTACAGTTGTTCTTGGCGGCAATGGCGTACAGTAACTGGTACCGTTGGTCGAGTGTAGTGTTGGGGGCCGTGTCAGCGCGCAGGGTCTCAGCGACCCTTTCCAGCTGGTAGCACGTCGCCTCGCGGTGCGCTCGCTCTCGCGCAGCCATGCGCTCCGTGCGCTGCCGTACTGCCTCGTCCGAGTGCTGCCTCTGCCGTTTCAGCTCCAGTGCTCGTCGCTGATCCCGTGACTTCTGCAGCGCTTCGAAGACTAATTGACGCGATGCGCGCTGATCGACCCGGTGCTCGTGCTGCGCCACGGCTTTCAAGAAGGCCTGCAGCGACGTCTTCTCCGCCGCCTGCAAAAAACCACTAAGCCGATCCACCGCCGCGCTATAGCGGTACTTGTGCTGCAGCCGAAGCCTCTCTGCTGAGCGGCGGGCAGCCAGCATAACGTTCAAGTTCAGCAATGGACGGCGTGTAATGGTGGTACGATGACCCTCGACGCGCTTCTCTTGCTCCCACTGAATGCTCAAGTCCGCGAAGGGGACTTTGTGGAGCACAAGGAATCGAAGTGTCACTGGTAGGTCCCCGGGTGCGGCCGCTTCTTTTGCACTCCGTTCAACAATGTCCAGCTCCGCTTCCTGCACTTCCGCGAGGTCGCTACGGAACTTGCCCTTCATTGCCTTCTCCCACACCGACGGCACCTCTAAGTATAGGCGCAGCTCTTCGATGCGCTGCACCCCGTACCAGTGCTCACGACCATCAGGGAAGAAGAGAAAGAAGAGCTCTTGGGGGGACATCGCCGGGCGAGCGACGCACAGACCTGGGGGCCGCATGAGGAGGACGGAGTCCACCACGCTTTCTACGGCCCAGGAATCCGTAATATCAATAGCCAGCGGGATACCGAGGCGGACGAAGAGCCGCTGCTTCTCCCAAGGCTTCAGGTTGAACCACTCACGCCACGGTGTGTATGGCGAGAGTGCCACGCTGGGATCTGGAGCAAACTCCTGCATCTCCCGCACCGCCTCCGCCCGCGACAGGAGGCTGGCGAAGCTCTCGAGCGCCTCGTCTGAGAGGCCTTCCACAGGCCGGACGAGGACTAGAAGGGCCACAATGGTGTAGAGGAGGACCACTCCCTGTGAGGCCTGCGTACGAGAGACCATTGCCTTGTGAAACCCTTATACGACGTAGAGGCGGCTTCGGATATTTTACTTTTCTAAAGGAGAAATACGCGAACCATAATGAAACAAAGAAACGGAAAAAAGTTGTTGATGCATGGCACGAGTATCATCCGTAGCCATATTTGCAACACAAACTCAAGACAAAAGAGATATGTTCGATTGTCTTACTAGTGACTGAACTCCTGTTGGTTTTACTTTTTTTTTCTTTACTTCTTTTTGTTGTTGGTGTTGTTGTTGTTGTTAAGCTCTTCATCAGTGAATCCACTCAAAATGGAAGAGAGGTCTATAGTATCGGATTCGGTCCATTCCTAGACGGTCTACAGAAACAAACGCATCAAGTGCACAGAGATAATAAAATATAAATTATCCTCTTATCACTACTTTCTTTTCTATTCTTCCCATCTACCGCAGGGATAAAACTGTGAAGAGCTCACGGCCCCTTGCCACCTCCCTCCCCCCCTCTCCTCCCTCCGCCAGCCCCGGGAGGCGCTTCTCTTCTCGAAAAGAAGATGCAAAAGTTACTCTTTCCACCGCCCAGAAAAGAAAATATTCCAGTGCGGCGCGTGGTAAGGATCTCGAAGTTGTCGTACAAGTACAAACAAATAAATAAACAAAAGAAATCAGGGAAACAGGGAAACCCTTACCGCCGCCAGCCGGACAACAAGCCCACATGCTTTAAGCCACTAGTGCCTCTACAGTTTCCCCCAATTCTATTTCGACTGGTTCTCGATGGACAGCATAATCTCCTTCAGCGAGCGTGCGATCTGCACGCCAGGCTTGTGGCGGCAGAGCGGGCAGCCGCTGCCCTTCATGGTCTCCGCCTCGTAGTCGGAAGTGAGGAAGAAGTGCTGGCAGCCCTTGCACACAGTGATAGCGGCCTCCTTGTCCATAAGTCGGTAGTAGCGGTTTGGCACGGGTAGCGTGCCGTACGATGGCTTCACAATAAAGATCTCCTCCCGGGTGAACATCCGCAGCATATCGGCGTTAGCGACAAACGGCTGGTAGACACCATTGGCCCTCCCTGGGCGCGTGACGTATTGCAGCTGCGCAAAGAACGGGTCGCCGCCCTTGTTCGCTGCTGCCTTGGAACGACCCATGGCCACGAGCTGCTGGTCAATCTGATAGTCGATGTTGTTCTCCTCAAAGTTAATCACATTGGCCCCATTGTTCGACTTCCACTCGTTCCCGGGCATTGCATCGGCCTCTTCCTCTTCATCCTCATCGCGGTAACGTGCGACACCAAGACTGGTGGTAATGATCTTCTCGGCCTCCGCGTCGGACAGCTCATTCGCCAACGTAAACTCTACTAGTGGGAGGGCCTCGAAGTTGACGAAGGAGCGTACGAACGGGTGAAAGCAGTGCGGGCACCGGTCACCGGGGAGCGTCAGCTGCGGCACACTCTGGTTGCATCGGTAGCACCGGTCAAGGAGCTCGTCCTTGTCCAGGAACTCCTTGCTGCGCACTAGAAGGGTCTCCACGTCCACCTGCTCCATAATGGAGAGGGGAAGAATGATCGTTTGAAGCTTCTCGTACGCGGTGCGGGCCGTGCGGACCATGTCCAGGCGATTCGCGGCCCGAGCGAGAGTATACAGGATCTCAGCCTTGCCAACGTTCACTGGGATAGCACCTTCACTGCACATGGCTAGAAGGTACTTAGACGTTCGAAAGAGCGTCAAATCATTGCACGGAAAAGGCTGTGTAGTGTGCGTGTAGACGATCGCGTAGGCGTAGTAAATATCTGCGCGGCGTACGCGTTGGTTACTCATCTTAATCCGGCTCGCGTACACGGCAGTGCTAGGGGTCTCCCCGTCTTCGAACTGGCCGTACTCCGAGGCCAAGTGCAAAAAGTAGAAGGCAGCCGTCGTGAAGCGCCGGCATGTGACGTTGTTCGACGCCAACGTCTCCATCATGCGGATAGCCTCCCGGGGCCACTTGGCAGCACGAAACGCCTCCAGAGCTTCTTCGAACTTGTCGTTGTCGGCCAGCCAATTGGCCCACGGAACGTACACATCGCGGGCAAACTGCGGGGACTTCTCAATAATGTTGAAAGCCCTCTTCCAGTCGCCCTGTTCTACGTAGGCCTGAATCAGAGACCGATTGTCCCCCACCTTTTCATACGCTTCAATGGCGTAAGCGATAGCATCGTGCTCCTTGAAGTACCTTGCACTGGTAGAAATGAGATCCACTTCCGACTTTGGAAGCGCACGACACACTTTGATGAGCTTGTCCATATCCCCGGCACAGCCCAGCATAGCGATGGCCTTGCCGTAGTCGCCGCAGGTTTCGTAGAGTGACGCGGCCTCCACGTAGTTCTGAGAGTCTTCCGCCCAGCGCGCTTGCTGCCCGATGATTTCTTTCAAATGCCGCTCATCGCTGCACACCTTTCGGGCCTCCTCCCACATCTTGAGGTCTGAGTACATTTCAATGGCCTTTTCTTCGTGGTTGCACTTGATGTACTGCCGAGCCGCCTCTTGGTACTTGCCCTGAAATGCTAGAATATCCCCCAGCAGTGCGCTGTCGTCCGAGAGCTTCTCTTTCCCGCTCTGACGGTGGGAAAGCTCAAGAGCGTTGAGCAGTTCCACGAAGCGCACGTCGTGGATGCGTGTGAAAGCCTTTCTAGCTATGTCAAGGCGCAAGTGCGTCATGGCGTGTAAGCCCACCATCATCCAATCCCCGTAGGTAACACCCATAGATGCAATACGATAGGCGGCATCAAAGTCCTTCTGGCTAACGTAGCGGTAGAGTGCGTGTGAGTGCGGCACGTCCATCGACATCACCTTCGTGCCGTTGAGCAAGAAAATCTGTCCGCCCTCCAGCGCGATCAGCTGCCCTCGAATAGGCTGCTGGAAAGGTGGGAGCTGCTCCGTCTTGACGTTGATGGTTCCCTTTGTGGTGGAGTACGCAATAATGTTCTCGTTATTGGAATCGAACAGTGCAGCGTTAACATCTGGCTCCGTGAACATCACAGCATTCTTCTTGGTGAGATCGTAGACAGTGAGATTGTTTGCCTCGTCCACCACCGACAACTTGGTCCGCATACAATTCAAATGCATCGAGTGCACCGCTGTCGCAATCTTGAGTATCTGAATAGGGAATGGGTTGTCCACAAACAGCTTCATGCACTGGCCGGACTTTAGACCCACCAGCACAACCTCGCGCTCGTCCGCGCCACCATGTACCATGAGGAAGGTGACGGGACTGTCCATTGACCACTCACGGCGCTTATTGCCATGGAAATCGTACATGGTTATTCTTTTGTCGTTTACCATAAGAATGGCGTGTCGCGCCGTGGCCATGATGCTGCAGTCTAAGTGTTTTCGAATTTGGGCAATATCGTGATACCGCATGGTACGATCCTCGTCGTAGTAGAGCTCGAACACAATCAGCATCTCTTGAAAGAGAACAGCCAGACGATCCCGATACGTTGCGAGAGCTCTGACGTAATCCTCGCAGGGAATGATCATGGTGCGGTCCAACGTGAGCTGATGGACGACAACGTCTGTGAGGTTATCGCGGTAGATGTACTGGTCGTGATAGAGGCAGTGCACATTGGTCACTTGGATATCGATGTTGCTCAGCGTACCACCGTTTGTGCCGCAGGTGATCTGCATCTGTCCGGGGCGCTGCTGGGCGGACCATACCCAGTCGTCTATCTCCGTCACCGTCACCAGCCGCCCTCCATCCCGAGTGTGCAGCGAGACTTTGTGGTCACTGCCGCTGACGAGCATATACCGACCATCCGAGAAGTAGGAGATGCTGCAGGGATCGAAGTTGAGCTCCCGCTCCTTCCCTGCCGCCTTGCCGTCGATGTTGTAGAACGAAAGTCGCTGGTCCCAGGAGCCCACGGCAAGCACGTCAACACCGTTCTCACGCTGCGGGCTGAAGGCAATGGTCCAGATGGGCGAGTGGCGCACGACACGGCTCTTTTCCGTTATCCCATCCGCCAGAAATGCCACGACGCCGTTGATCATCCCGATGGCAAGGGTTTGGCCGTCGGACGTCCACGCTGCGCACAAACCCTTGGACGGGAGCTGACGCTTGGGTACCTTAGACTGCTCCATCGTCCAGAGACCCCAATCCACGTTCGACACGGACGCGAGCACATTGGTGACGGGGTTGTGCGCCAGGGCCTGAATGGACTGCTTGTGTTGGTACTTCACGATACCTTCCCCCTTGCTGGACCAGATGATGACCAAGTTGTCCGATCCGCCGCTGGCGATGCGCTTCCCATCGGGAGAGTAGTCCACGCAGTTGATCGTGTTATGGTGACCTTTCAGGCACTGCACAAGGGAACCGGTGGCCGTCGCATACACCAGAACACGGACCCCGCACGACGCCACAACGTAGTCGCCATACGGGCTGTACTTCACACAGTTAACAGGTGGCCGATTACCCTGGGCGTCTTCCTCCGAAGTGTATGTCCACCGCACGCTGGTCTGCATCTTGGCAATAAGCAATTTTGGTCCTCTCCTCAATCTATGCGAACACAAACGTATAAACGGGTAATAATCAAAATAAAACAAACGAACAAACAAACAAAAAAAAAAAACAGCGTGGTGCCACAGCAGTGATACTCTCTGCCCAAGCTACCTAGAGACTTCTTTGATTGACACTTCACGCCGAAGTAGATACCGACCAACTACAAGCACAGCCGTCGTTCAACAGAATCGGGGGAAACCGGGTTGTTCAGCAGGGGAAATTGAATGAGAGGCGATGAGAAAGGAACAAGAATAATAAGAAGCGAAATTCAGCAGCCGACACACCGCCTTTCGGGACTTGCGCGATGCTCCGCCGCACCGGACAACTTTTAGTATTTTTTTTTCACCTTGTCCGCCTCAACACCGATTATTGGTCGCTCTACTGGAACGGGTAAGCCCCACAGAGTAATCAACAAATAAAAATCAAACTAAAATGAGAGAAGAGTGCTAAGGATGTCGACCAGTCATATTTAAGCAGTCACCTCCACAGCGGGGGCAGGGGCAGCCTCGGCGTCAGCGCGGTAGTTGCTGCGCTCACCACCGAAGCCACGACCACGGCCACCGCGGCCACCACGGAACTCACCGCGACCACGGCCCTCGCCACGGCCACGGCCGAACTCACCACGGCCACGGCCGAACTCGCCACGGCCACGACCCTCACCACGACCACGGCCCTCACCACGGCCGCGGCCACGACCGCGCTCGCGCATCTTCTGGTACACCACATCGGTGGGCTTCTGAGTCTTGGGCACAGCGCTGGCCGGGAGGTGGAGGTACTCGCGCATGTACTGGATGCCCTCAGCGTTGAGGGTCCAGTAGTAGTGGCGCCAGGCGAACTTCTCCTTGATGAGGTTGCGGCTCTTGAGAGAGCGCATCAGCTGCATCACGTGCAGGCAGGGGGCCACAATCTTGCTGTCACCGAGCAGGCCGGTCCAGTTGCCAAGACGGTCCTTCTTGCAGGCAATCACGCCCTCGGTGAAGAAGAAGCGGTAGATGTCATCGCGAGAGCCCTTAGGCACGTAGGTCGACATTATTAGTCACTACAGCAATAGATCAACAGAGCGCAGATGAGAAGATGAGATGATTACAGCAGAGAGACGCGGGGGCAATTGGATGAGAAGATCAGCGGTAAGAAGAGAAGGAATCAGGATGCGCGATGCGCTCGCCGCAGCTATCCGTGTTGACTCGCATAGCAGACCAGGAGCCGCTCATCGGTCCCATGAATCGTGTTTTTATTATTATTTTTATTATTATAAATAAAATGCAAATGAGAAACTGGAAAATATCTGTCTCTTACGCAGTAGACTCCACAGCGGGGGCAGGGGCAGCCTCGGCGTCAGCGCGGTAGTTGCTGCGCTCGCCACCGAAGCCACGACCACGGCCACCGCGGCCACCACGGAACTCACCGCGACCACGGCCCTCGCCACGGCCACGGCCGAACTCACCACGGCCACGGCCGAACTCGCCACGGCCACGACCCTCACCACGACCACGGCCCTCACCACGGCCGCGGCCACGACCGCGCTCGCGCATCTTCTGGTACACCACATCGGTGGGCTTCTGAGTCTTGGGCACAGCGCTGGCCGGGAGGTGGAGGTACTCGCGCATGTACTGGATGCCCTCAGCGTTGAGGGTCCAGTAGTAGTGGCGCCAGGCGAACTTCTCCTTGATGAGGTTGCGGCTCTTGAGAGAGCGCATCAGCTGCATCACGTGCAGGCAGGGGGCCACAATCTTGCTGTCACCGAGCAGGCCGGTCCAGTTGCCAAGACGGTCCTTCTTGCAGGCAATCACGCCCTCGGTGAAGAAGAAGCGGTAGATGTCATCGCGAGAGCCCTTAGGCACGTAGGTCGACATGTTTCCTAAGGTGCAGTGAATTAGATGCCAATGGACAGAGAGGGGAAGGAGAAGGCAGTAAAGGGGAGGGGAAGGGAAGAGAATGGCAAACCAAGAAGGAGAAAAGAGAGAGAAAGAGGGGGAAAAAAAGGGATGATTGGGCTCTGTGGTAGAAAGGTAGTAGGATAGAACGGGCTAGTCGTGCCCTGCAAACTAGTCGATAAGAAGTTGTTTCCTGGAACGCATGTATAACCGAATGACGTAAAAGAAAATGACAAAGACTGCACTCTGTGTTTCTGTTTTGTTTTCATATGTTGCTGGGGATGGCGGTTTGCGGGAAGTGAAGAGTACCCTTGAGCGCTCAGGGGACCTTCGGTAGTAATAAGGGCTAGGACCCCTTGATCCCCAACCGCACCGTACCGGTGACCTCCCAGAAAAAAAAAAAACTGTCCTACGCCGCCGCCCCTGATCCCAGCGTCATGGGCTCCGTAGGACAGCTGAGGAACAAAGAAAAGTGGATCAGTTCGTCACCAATGTCCAAGCATTCCCGGGAACCGCTGAGGAAGTACACCTCGCTCTCATCCACTGTAACGAGGCCTCCCATTTCTCCCTTGGAGGAGTCCACAATAAATCGGCCCAGCTCGTAGAGGTGCTCGTTAAGTTCCTCGATCTGCTCAATCGTCACGGTAAAGGAATGGGTGATTTCGTTCCGCCCCTTGGTGGTCACCGTCAGGGTCCCACCGTCAGCCCCTAAGACGAGCCGCATCTGCTTCTTTCCATTCTCGAGGTTTACCTCAAAAGACTGCTGATAGCGGAGGCGTAGGGCTGCGCGGTCGCGCTCTCCCTTCCGGTGGGCGAGCAGGTCCAGGAGCAGACGCTCGGCGTCCTGCTCCGTCGCTGGTTCCTTTTCTTTTAAATGAGCAGCGAACTCCGCGAAGAGAGCGTGAAGGTGGTGCTTGCGTGCGTATTCTTCATTTTCGCGCTCCTCCTGGTCCTGCGCCAGCTCCGCTCGGGAGCGTGAGGCATTGAAAAAGTGAGTCATGTCAAGTCGCACCGACTACAGATACTTTACTCCGTATAATAATAATATTAAAAAAAAAATTGCAAAGTGCAGCGCTAGAATATGCTGCAATACGGGCGTAAGCGTACGTCGTGTCTAGGAAGATGTTGTCGATCCTACAATTCGAGAGACGGCGGAAAGCACAACAAACAACGATAAGAAGCAACCGAGGAAATTAAATTCATTCCTCATTCGAGGTAAGCGGAACATATCAAGATCACACATAGCGCAGCAACGTAAACATAAACATGAAATGATGTATGGGTTCATTTGTGTAGTCATTTTTTGTGTGCCTCTATAAAAGAAGAAGAAGAAGAAGAAGAAGAACACGATTAATGTGTTCTCGCTTTATATCAACAGCAATCACAAGAAAAGAATCATAACGCTGGATCCACAACGATGCAGCAGTATTCAATCCATACTCCCTATCCAACAACACGGTCGTACGCCTAGCATAGCATCACGATAAGTGCCACGGTGCTTATCCTTCGCACACGAGGAAGGAACGGAGCCCAATATAATAATTTGCTTACTAAGAAGTCGACAGCAAGGCATCCTTCTCCTGCCCCCCCCCCTCGGCTGCTAATCTGCAGTCATGGCCCATCGTAGAGATTTTTTCTTTTCCTCCGTCCACGTCGATGCGAAGCGGACGCTGCCGCTGGTTCAGGAGACGGGGCACGCAAGCCAAGAACCTTTTCTGCCTGGCGGATCACTCTCATCCAGCGCCTGCGGTACTTCTCCTCCAGCAGCTCGCGTGCCGCTGCTTCCTCAGACACTACAGACAGCAGCGCCGCGTGTGCCGACGTTTCGCTGAGGGACATCCGGGGCAAGGCGTGGGTTCCTCTAGAGCTGCCAGCTTTGAACGTCGAGGCTCACTCACGCTCCGTCGCCCCATCAACGGCACCGGTGACAGCTGCCGAACCAGGGGAAGCACCGGGGGAGCCTCCTCCGACCGGAACAAGCTCCGTTCTAAGCGTTGGTCCTCCCCTCGCTTCTCCATAGCGATGCGGGCCATAATAGAGTTTGTTTCCTCCCCGTAGCTCACGCGCTGCCCCGCACTGGGCGGCTCCTCCTGCACGGACATGCGCAGCTCCATCAGATACGAAATAGCTTCGTCCACCTTCCGCCGCCGATCGTCCATCCATACATGCACAAAGAAGCCGACGATCGTGAGAAATAGAACCGTCACAAGGGTGAAGAAGGCAATGCAGAGGTAGACAGAGATCCCGAAGCCGCAGGACGATCCGACGGGATCCACGGCGAGCTGCTGCGCAAGCTGGGTTATTTTCGCGTTGAAGGCGCTACAAAAGCCCTGCGAGCAGCCTGGACGCCATATAATCGCGAGACTGCCACACAGAGCGCAAAGGGCGAACGCAAAAGATAAAAAGCCGCAAAGGAGGAAGAGCCGCATGGTGCACCAACTCACCCTGCACTCGTGGACGATTCTACTCACCACATCTTCAAGGTACGCCCGGGAAGCACCGGGGTGGTAGATGAGGTGCTTGCGACTCAGATTGTGATACAGGCCCGCCTCGTCGCCCAATTGACGAAACAACACTGCGGCACCTATGAAGATCACCGTCAAGCAAACGATAAGCAGTATATGAGAGGCAAGCACCAACCGCGAAATGCTTCTAGGTGCCTCCACTCGACTATCCGTTCCGCATGACACAGCAAAGTTATACCCAATGTTGAAGAAGTTCATCGCCTCTGCGTACGAGTGCAAGGCGTAGTTGTCCATCTGCATCATCTCTATAAGCTTCTCTGGCCGCGCGAGTAGCGGCGGGACACCCACATCCGACCTCCTATAACACTGATACGCGATGCACGACCGTGCGAATCCGACTTCCGCCGCCGTCTTGGGAATAAGAACAACGGAGTGAAACACCACGTTTCCGTTTACGGAAAATTGCACAACCTGATCCATGCTGCAAGACACTAGCACAAACAGCAAAGACACGTTAGAGAGCAAGATGATTCCTAATGTAGCGGCCCGCTGAGCACGCCGCACCATATTTCTCCTAAACACGCTCATTTCGATTCCCTTTATCTCTAGCGAAGGGTTTTTGGCGATCATTTTTGGTTGTTATTTTTCTTTTTCTTAACTATCTAAATAAGATGATGAGTAGATATATATATATATATATATATGCTTCGTCGCCCAGCAGAGATAAAAATAATAACAGCAATGGTAATAGAATATACGTGTAAACAACCTCAATAAAAGTGCACTAGATAGTACTCGGCTGTAACAACGGCAAAAACAAAATAATAACAATAATAAGCGATTATAGCGATTGATGGTCTTGTAACAGCCCAACACGAAGACCAAATTTCTTGGAAAGCCTCTTCCTGCCCTACTATATTTACCCTGCTCCCTGCGCCGCCTCAGAAAGAAAGGTAAGTTGCAGTGTTCTTCTGAAAATCAAAGGAGTGAAAAACAAATGATGAACTTTTCAATTAGAAGGTGGTCTAGTTTCCACTCCCTGTAGTCACCCTTCGCCAGTGTCCAGAATCCTGAATGACACAACGACGTCAGCCTAATGATCCATTAAGGCGTAACGTCGTCAAGAGGAAAGAGAGAAGGAGAAGCGGCAGCAATGCAAGAAGAAGGGAATAGGGATAAAGTAAAATATGAGAACGAAATCAGGCTGCTCACCAAAGAACTTTTCTTCTTCTTTTTTTTTCTTTAACGCATAATAATTGAACTCCATTGAAGGTACAAAAACAAAATCCAAAACGAATAGATGCGAAGGAAGAAGCCGGATTCTTCGTGCGATGGTATTCTTCGTGGCACAGACCAACGCACCATCTCCCTCCCTTTCTCTTTCTAGCCTTTTCTATTGATACATCTTCTGCCCCGCGTGCATGCAGGCAGTCTCTATAATAAAATACAAGGCGCATTTTTTTTTGGCGTCTTCCACTACGTGCTCAACGCGCAAACCATGGCCACACCACGTTTGATCCAGTGCTTTGCGTTCACCTCCGTGGGGATCTCCGCCGTGAGGACGTAATTAGTGGAGTGGCCTGTCGTACTCAGTGTGCCTGCTCTGCGCACTGTTTTGTACAGCGGGCAGTCGTATACACCACTTGATGGTTTCTTGCGATCAATAACAGGTTTCAGCCACAGCATCGGGGCCGACTCGAACAGAACTTTCGGTTGAGACTCTGTCATTATCAATTTCTTGGGGTCGATTCTGGCGCCTTCAATGAACATACCGTAAATATAGCAGCCCGTCTCTGGGGCTGTCGTGATAGAGTGGGGGTCCTCGTGTCGCCACTCGAAATCGTAACTGATCGTATCAATGGAGATCTGCATCTTACGCGCCGTGTTCTGCAGAATGCCAGTGAGGAAGGCCTGCGGGAAGAAGAAGCCAGAGATCCAGTACACCTTTGGATGGCCATGGTCATACCACCCTTGAATCATTTCTAGGCGAAGGACTAGGTCATCGACCCAGGCAGCGAGGGACTTTAGACTAGGGTAGGCAACGTCCGACCAGAAGGTTGGTACCTGGTTGATGTAGATGGAGTGGTACATTTCTTCCAGCTCCTTGCTCATGACCACCTCACCCTTGATGGCGAGGGGCAAATTCTCGAGGGTGGTGTGCACAGCGTTGACCAGCCGGTTGAATCGAATGGCCTCCTGCACCAACACGGTGTTCATAGAATCCTCATATTTGGTAGGATACCGCTTGCGGAACTTCTCAATATCGAATGGAGCGCAGATACGCTTTTTGATCATCTCCGCAAGCTCCGAGACGACCTCATCTGAAGATTTTCCGCCGCTGGAGCCGGAAGACGACTCACCCCGCAGCAGCACAATGGCCGCTAGCGTATCAAAAGTTTCATTTCGGGCGCACGTGATATCAGCGTTTTCGTGCAGACCAAAAGTCTCCGGGTTTGTATTGATGGACCATTCCATGACGTAGTCGAGGTACCCCTGCTGATTGGTTGCGGGGATAGAGTAGTACTCCGGCCTAGAAGAGAAGCGATAGTCATCCGTCATCACTTCCGGGCACACGAAGGCCTCGAGGATCGTTGTCAGTGTGCGCCGATCCCAATCATCCGTCACACGCCCGCCGTAGTGGATGTTGCCGCTCAGCTCGCGGATTACCTTGTACGGGACATCGTCATACTTATCGAGGAACATTTTAATTTGGGCGATGCAGCACGAAAGATCGCCCGTCGTGTACTCGTACGCGATATTCCATCCCAACGGACCAAACTTTCTGCGCTCTTGGATCAGCGCATGAAAAAAGCACAAAGAGAAGAAGAGTTTCTTGAATTCGACGGGCTTCTTGCAGAGATCCAGGTAGTCGTTGGAGTAACTAAGTATGGAACGCGCCACATTCGCTTGCATTCCCTTGGGCGGCTCATTGGTCATCTTCACACCGTTCTGGAGCACTGCAGCTGGGAAGAAGGGGCTCGGCATCGATGTCAGCCAGAGTCGGAAGCTCGGGTGAATGCCGATTGGATTCATGTTCTCGACCACGCGTTCTAGAGTTGGCATCCACGAGGTGGCTAGATGGCAGTTCTGAAGCAACACCCAAGCGCCATGCTCCATGCCCTCCTGAACCATTCTCTCCGCACGCGGTCCTTGTCCTTGGCCGAGCGAAATATCGAACAACTTCTTGCTCATATGCTGTGTCTCCGCGAACTTCTTCCAGTCCTCGTACGGATCGGCACCTTGCGACAGAATAAAGATGAGCGGCGTGGTGCACGTGGAATCCTTGTACGACGTGAGTAAGTCAAACGGCGGTGGCCGGATGAAGCGCTCCCCTAGCTCGTTGGTGACAAAAATCTGGACGGCTTCCATGAGTTTATCCGGTCGCAAACAGCGAATAAACAACATGTGCTGCATCGGCGTCAGCTTCGTGGCCCATTCGCCTTCCAGCGGTAAAGTGTGGGCGGAGGAGGACATGAAGAGCTCCTTGTAGTGCTCAATGTTTTCTCGGATATTCTCCGTGAATCCATTGAATACTTCGAAGTTCTGCGAGAGGTACGTCAGCTCGCTCCACGTCGACGGCGTCAGCCACGATTCATCTGGATTGTCGTCTGCCTTGAGCACCACCGACGGACCCTGCAGCAAGAAGCGGAACTCTTCCGCATCGATTCTGTTGTCCATCTCCATAATACGTATGCAGAGGTACAGGGAGAACATCAGTTTGTGCATTTCAAATAGAGAGCGGCTAATATTCTGATAGAAGCTAAAAGTGAAGTAGTCTCGAAGGTTGTCTAACCGCTGCGGCACATCATCGGCGCGCGGGGCGGCGTCAATACCCACTTGGAACAGCTGCACAAACCACTGGAGAGAGTATTGGTACATGGGATCGACGTTGGATAGCGTGGAGCAACAGAAGTACAGACACGAAGAATGCCTTGCGATGGGGCGGTACTCTTCACGACTGGCGTTGATTTCTACCTCGGCCTCTTCGGCTTCTGCTACCTTTGCCACAATTTCTGTTGTTTTCTCTTTCGACTCGTTGAGGTAGGCAATGAGCTCCACATCATCTAAGATATCGCCCTCCACCTCCTCTAGTTTCCTGAGAATGGTCTTTTGAATGTTCGCTAGATCGGCCTTCATGGACGCATTCATCTGGATGAGGTCACTGCGCTTCATCTCCAGCTCTTTGCGCTCGTAGCCGACAACAACACCCAACAGCTGGTCTTCCAGGCCCTGTGGCGTGATAAAGAAGTTCAGCAGCGTCACGCGCACCATGACTTCTGGAATGTAATGAGGGTTAGGCCACTTACTAGTCATAAAGAACTTGAACTTAGGGTTCCATGGAATGGGAGCATCGGATACGCGAATCAATTCCTGACCGCCCTGGATGAATGTCTGTTTGTTCAGCAACGGATTCAAGCTGGCGTCCACTTCTTCACCCATATTTTCCAGTAGCACCGGACGACCTGTACGGATGCAGAACTCGATGCGCTTGATGAGGTCTTTTTGGCCTGGCTTGATTACCTCGAGCGCGTCCTTGAAAGTCGCGCGGATCCACTTGTTTGCCTGTGTCTGAGGATCGATCATGAGAGGCCAACGGCGGGCATTCGTCAGGAAGAGGGCATTTTCAACGGAAACGTTATCCATGGGAAGACCGTTCATCCCCCACTCTCGCGTTTGCACAGCGTCTTGGAGGGTATGGAAGACAGAGAGCTGAGGGGAATGCAAAATGCTGCGCTCCTTGAGGTCCTTCTCCCAAACTTCCAGGAGTTTCTTCCGGTAACTAAATGTGAAAGGGCCCAAATAAGAAATCTGACCTGCAGCTGCCAACATGTCGCCCATCAGGTACTTCGCATTCTCCTTCAAGTCTTCGATGGTTTTGGTCCAATTTTTCTTCTCCCCTGCTAAACCATCGATCAGCATGGCGGCACGCTCGAGCTTCAGTTCCGTCTTCTTTACAGACGCCTCCAGGTCTTCCATTTCCTTCTCAGCCTGCTCCTTCTTCTCTTTCATGGCCGCAACACTTCGGGCGACCTCGGCGAGACGGTCCTCTGCGATCTGCAGCTTCTCCTGCGCCTCGCGATTGGCCTCCTGAGCCACGGCGAGCTTCTGCCGCAGGGGCTCTACTTTCTTGTTTACTTCATGGTATCGAACCATAGCATGAGTCCACTGGCACATGGCGGCGCACGCCTTGGAGGCGCCAGCAATCATATCAGGAGTAAAATCTGGAGACTCGATCATTGGCATAACCGCAGCGATCAGTTTCTCGGGGATGTGGTCCTTGTCGTAATCCTTCAGGCGGTCCAAGAGGAGGTTCGGGTTGTTCAAAAGTTGCTCCTTTGCAGGTCCCCAGTAGTCCGGTTTCTTCTCCTCCATTGGGCTCGGCGCCTTCATCACCGGCTTGACCTGGAACATGATGCAGATGCTCTTAATGGTTAACAGCACTAATTTTGTCGGGACTTTGTAGCCAGCCACTTCGGTGATATCCGTGGATTTGAGATTCTTCAGACTCTCCAGCGCACGATCCAGCTCGGGTAACGCTTCGGCGAGCTGTCCTTGAGCCTCCTCCTCAATAGAAGCGCACTCCGCTTGCATGGAGGCGACCGCCTCGCGCTCCTTCTGCGCTTCACGCTTCGTGACCTCGGCGGAAGCCGTCTGCACCTCCATCTCGCTCACCAGCGCCTTGATGGATTCAGCCTTCTGCTGCAGTACGGGCTGACTTTCGGCAAGGGTTCGCTGCAATCCGCCAACGGCCTCTTCCGTCTCACGCAGTTTCTCCAGACCATTCATGAGCCGATTGCGGTTGCTGATGTTGTCCTCCGTTTGCTTCTCCAGGAGAGACTTAAAGGAGCTCAGAATCTCAAGGAAGGACGTCGGTGTAACGTAGTTGTGGCGCCGCGTCTCCTCCAGAAATCGAGGCGATATCTGTTCCACCGACTGGTGCACCGTGACACAGACCTCCGTGCACTTCTCTTTGTCCTCCTCCGAGAGCAGCTCAACACTAGAGAAAAAGTGGTGGGCGACGTTGCGCAGGGCCAGTGTCGGCCAGGCTGCAAACCAATCAATGGTACAACAGTTGACAAGTGCAGGGAACATACGCAGCCGCGCACGGAACGTTTCACCTAGCGGTGACATGCAGAGCGAGATGTGCATATTGCAGCGGCACGAGCGCACGAAGCGAGCATACACGCTGACCTTGTCCAGCGGCACATTTTCAGATATGCAGATAGGCTTCATTGCCTGCAGCAGATCATCGAACTCCTGTCCCAGAAACAGATTCGGCACCTCACCGGAGTTCAGCAAGTTGTTCATATCCTCTAGCATGCACTCGTGTACGATCTGAGTATCTGTGAAGAGGAAGAGCACCTGTTTGTTCTTGAAGGCCACGAGACGCAGCACTGTCTTGAGATCTTCTTTCCAGGCATTGGTGGTGTACCCCTTTGCGATCTCTACTTGCGACAGGTCGTACTCGTTCACATGGGCGGCCAGGCGCGAGAGGGATTGACGTCCAGACCCACCGACACCGAGCAGCAGCACGTGGCCGTTGGGCTTACTAATGACACGAGAGATACGACACACGTGCTGCACGGCGTCCGAGAACATGACGAGGTTCAGTTTCATGGTGTTGGGTGTTGTGTTATAGTCCTCCATCTGATCCTCCAACACCTTCACCAAGGCGGGGAAGTTGGTCACCTCCTGGTACACACGCTGCTCGTTCCGCCCACCCATAAAGTTGACAAACAACAGCTCGGATGGAGCATCGGGATCGTCCGCCGGTTTCACTTCATCGTAGCTGATCTTGAAATGCTTCTGGACCTGCCTCTGCAGCAACTTGTCGAACCAGTCCGAATCCTGATGATTCACGAGACGGTCACGGAATGTACGCATCTCTTCGTGAATCCAAAGCCTCACAAGGCTGGAGACCGTCTTAAAAATCTTTGGCGTAGCGTTCACGATACCGCCCATGACCTTAGACATATCACGCAAGTTGAACAAGTAATGAGAACGAGCCGGAGTAGGGCGTAACTCCTTTGAAACAGTGTTGAACACCTCAATAGAGGCCACCACCAACGGCAGCAACTTCGACCGCACGTCTTCGTTGAAGGGGGAGAAGTAACTTTCCAGGATGGAGACAAAGATGCGCTTCATGCTCTCATCATCGACATCCGGGAAGGCAATCTGGTTGAAGTGTCGAAGGAAGCGGTTGCTGATCGTGTTACGCCCTCCGCCTGGAGGCCCCATCGCACCAACGTAAATGACGTCTACAATGTTGAAGAATTCACGTGTGCGACGGTCGTACCAACCGGCGTAGTCCATGTACTGGCGCAGAATTTCAATAGGGGGCTGAGCGCCGTACTGCTCCTTAAGCGGCATATTCATGTCATCAATCATCACCACAAACTTTTTGTTCACAGGAGCACCCCAGATCTGCGGGGATGCGCGACGTCGGACTTCAAACTTCGAGAAGATCAAGTCTTGTGTCTGGTTGGCGCTGGTCCGTGCGGAGAAGGTGAAAAAGATAGGTGTGAACTCCTTGGGCATTTCGTGCATCAGTAGCTGATTGAGCAGCACTGTCTTACCAGTACCAGTGGGACCTACACAAAGAGTATGGAAGGAATGTTCCAGCAGGAATCGATTGATGTACTTGTAACGAGCCACATCGGCGGTCGGAACGATGATGTCAGCCATGTTGGTCTGCGTTACCTGCTCTGTGAAGGGAGGCAGACGATCCGTCCAGGCCACCCAGCGGCGCTCCTCGGGGATGAACTCGTAGTCTTGCAGTGCACCAATGACAGGAAGCTCAATGTTCACGTTACGCAGCCGCAGCTCATCGCGAAGGAACTTGTCAAACTTTGAGCGACTCAACTTGTCTCCAGTGGCGCCAAATGACCACACGATCGAAAAGACAAGGAAGTGGAGGTACACCTCTCGAAGGAGATCCAGCTTATCCTGTGGCACCTCGTACGTGCGAGTCGGAGTAAACACTGGCAGATAGCAAGCGAATATATTGAAGCAAGAGTTGACCAAATTGGGCCACACTGTGGGGTTGTATTCGTTTACTTGCGTTCGAACAAAGTGGATCAGGGGAGGAAACAGTTGGCTGCAGAGGTCCTGTAGGTGCTCCTTGTACGGGTCCAGTGTCTTGGGTAGGCGGTACATTAGCCAGCTACGGATGAAGTTGATGACCCCAATGCAGCCGTCGGGCTCCATATAAATCATACCAGCACGCGAGACCGTAGCGGGAGATGCGACGGCCAGGTCCTCGACTTCGAACCAACAATTCATGAAGGGCGTCATGGTAATGATCTCTCCAGAAATGAGGCAAAGCTTCTTATTCTCGTCCAGGACGGTGTTCATGGACTCAATCCACAGAGCATCGACAGGGCCATCGAATACGATCCACTGACGCGCTTCGGTGGTGTCGCGGGCAGCGATTCGGAACAGCTCGCCGACCAGGCCATCGCGCCATTCGCCAGAGGCATCATCGAAACCACCGTAGAGCTGCGACATTGTAATTGCCTTGGGGTTTAGGATGTGGGTCTTCACCTCCTCGAACCTATCATTGCCCATTTCCAGACGCAGCTTCGTCATGGCCGCCTGCAGAACCTTGGTGGCACTCGTCTTGCCACCCATGGTAGGGCCGACGGTCATCTGGCCGTGACGCAAAACGCTCATCTCGTATATCTGAATGCACTTCTTGATGAAGTGATCTGTGGGTTGTAATCCAAAGGTTGCACACTTCTCCTCCAGAACTTTCGGGAAATCCCCATAGTCGGCGGGCTTGAGCTCCACGCCGGGGAATAAATCGGAGATGATACCGCTGAAGAGGATGAGATCCTCCTCCAGGAACTTGGGGGCGTTCGAGTCACGCAGGGCACGGAGAAGCAACTGATCTTCCGGCATGTCCGGGTTCTCACGCTTCATCAGACCAGCGGCAGAAATCACAGTGTTCACTGCGCGCATACCGAAATCGTAGTGATCCTGAGAGGATAGCTGTTCGGAACTGAGCCGGAATGTGGCGACCATCTTCTGCGACAGCTTACGCGAGTCCGAGTAACCAAAGGAGAAGAGGCGAATTTCGGCAATCATCGCATAATCCGGCACCATGCACGCAACGGGGCGGAAGAGCACCTTGAGGTTATCGGGAAGCTCGGTACGGCCAGCATAGCCAGGATTCATGGTGATGAAGACGGAGTAGGAGGGATCAACCAAAATTTCTGCCCCCTCAAAGGGAATCCGATACTGTTTGGAGCGTGCTGCTTCCTGGAGCGAAGACACTTGCTGGGCCACCACGGACAGAACCTCAACGTCGATACGGTTGAACTCATCGAAGCACGCCCACGCACCGGATTGGGCCAATCCCTTGAAGAATTTACCCATGGACGCGTACGTCATACCCTCCTGGCAGTTGAACACGACACACTGCTTGGCCACAGCCTTGGCCAGATCCTTGACAGTTTCTGTCTTGCCCGTCCCGGCTGGGCCAGCAGGAGCACCGCCGAGGAACATGTGCATGGCACCCGTCAGCGTCAGGTAGATACGATCGGTAAGAGGGGTAATCACAAGACGAGTGGTGTTGCCAAGGTACTCGCCGCCGTAGCGGAATTGGGCCTCCACCTGGCGGAGGTAGCAGTCATTGTTTTCCCAGTAACTACGCAGCTGTGAAATCCACTCGAAGGCGAAGATGCTGTCCACTTTCTCGGCTGCTAGCTGGTCTACAATATCTCGGGCGTGCACCTCGATGGTGATCATGCCGCTTAGATTCATTCGCTGCACATTCGAGAGCTTCTGACGCACCGCCTTCACAAGTAACATCAAATTCTCTTGTGCCTTGGGCACGTACGGCGCGAGGGATCCGTGGTTGCGCAGAGACTCCTCGCATTCGTGCGTCCACATGATCTGGTTAATGGCGATAGCCACCTGACCAGCAGAATTGAGCACAAAATCGTTGCGCTCCATATTGACGAAGTCCTTCATGCCTTTGTCCAGCTGAGCCCTCATGGACACCTTCATCATGAACTCGATTTCCGTGAGCCAGTTCTCCACGTATTTTCGAGGCAGCACGGACTGTGAGAAGGGAATGTACTCCTTCATATGCGAGTAGAGGCCAAACATTTCGTTATCCGGCGCCACCATTTCAATTTTGGATACATTTTCGAACAACTTGCGGAACTGCGGCTGAATCTTCTGCGGATCTCTGGCCTCAGAGAGAATGGTGAGCAACTCATCATCCGAAAGGAAGTAGAACCGAGCGAAGGAAGCACGCTTATTCTCTAGATACTGGTTGAGACCCTTCTCCACCACTTCGAGCATCTGGTTGTTCTCCTTAAGCAGCTCCAGACAGTTCTCCGTCTCTTTACAGAAGGTCATGGCTAAATCCACTTCGTGCGCTTGGTTCGTCAGAAACTTCCAGTTCTTATTCACCACTTGAAAACGCTTGAACTCTTGAGGCAGCTGGCGGGCAATATCCTCTGACTGGAAAATCGGCTCCAAATACAGCCACGACTTCTGGCACACCAGCCACTCATCTATAACGTCTTGCACGAGCTTGAGGGACACCTCCCAATCCGCAATTTCCTCCTCAAAAATCTTCTTGAACGGGGAAAATAGCAGGGACTGTGTCACGAGCATCTGGTCATCCAATTTCTCCTGAATATCATCCACAACATCCTTGGCCACCACGAAGCTGCCCGTATCCTTGTGCGCTTTGACCTTGAGCCGCAGATCTTCCCACTGGGACTTCATCTTCTTTAGAGACGTCTCGATCTGGTGCTCACGGGCGGCGATCTCGGATACATTCATCAAAATTTCACTCTGCTCCATCAGACGCAGCTTGTTGATGTCTGCCAAGCAGTTGAGGGTCTCCCCCGGCCGCACTTCCACGCCCAGCTCTTTGGAAAGCTGATCCCAATGCCGATCCTTCATACCTTCCGTGCGCAGGAACTTCACTGTGGGGACGACTGGTTTGAAGAGTTCAATCTTCTCCCTCGTGCGCTGCGCAATCTCAATGAGTTCCACTGTGAGGCGCGTGTCACGCGTTGCCTTAAGAATAGCCTTGTACAAGTCATTTACGCGCTGCTCCATTTCATCGGCGTCGATATCCATGAGTACCGCCTTCTCCCATTCCACGATGGAAGCCTCCCACCTGTCGATGGACAGCCATAGGTTGGCGTAGGGTTCAAAGTCGGCGGAGAGCGTATGCACCGCGGCGTAGTCCGACTTCTCGAGGTTGAAGAGCGCCTCGTGAGAGTTGAAAGTGTTGGCCTGCTCACGGAGACTTTGAATCTTCTTCAGTACAGAGCGCACATCTGAGGCTATTTCGACCCGACGAGATGCGTTGTTGTGCTGGTGGTACGTTTCTACCATCTGCTGCATCATTTCCACCTCCTTCTCGAACAACTCCTGGTTGCGATTCATCGTGGCGACGATGCAGCGCTTCACTTCCTCCAACTCCTGCGTGCGCTGCGTGACGGCGTCGTCAAGCTGTGCGGGCCACCCGTAGGCTCGCCACTTCTTGTTGAACTCATCTTCAGAGAGCACGCGGTGGAAGTAGTCCAGCACATCATGAATCTCGTGTGTCTCTTGGATCTGCACGTTCAAGTCGAACACTTGCTCTGGAATCAACTTGATGAAGTCTTTGGTGGCTACCACCTCTTCTGGGGTCTCCGTCGGTTTATTGAGGGTGTTAAATATCTCGAGGAACTTCTCATTGATCTCCTCCGCCTGCTTGCGAGCACGAAGAGCCATCACATCAAGAATCTGAGACGCCATCATCGCGCAAGTGGAAGAAAGGGCGCGGCGAAGGTCTGTGCAGTCCACAATAACAAACCCGAGGTTGATGTCGCTGGGCATAGAAGCAATGATCTCTTGTTGTTTCTGAAGGAACATTTCGATTTCCTGCTGCACGCCACGCGTGCGAGGGAAACGCTGCTCGAACTGCTCAATGTAGGCCTTGACGTCCAGGATGGCGATGTGGTTGTATGGCCGGTACATCTTGAGATACGAATCCATGATGACCGTGATTCGGTCCAGCACGGCGTCGATACGGGCAATGCAGGAAACCACGAGTGGATCCTCTGGCTTCACCCCTTCAATAAAGGGGCAGCAGGGGAACTCAAAGAGCCGACTTTCCACAGAGCGCAGGTCCGAGAAGGCGGAGAGACACCTCCGGACAAGGGTGTGCAGCATAGTGCGCATGTTCTCAGTGGTGGAGCTGTACGCAATGGATAGCTCTTCCTCCTCCTCCTCCTCGGCGTCATTCTGAGCTGCCCCCGTCGCTGCGGGCTGCTCCTCCTCCTTGGGCTCGGCGCCCTCCTCGCCCTCCGTGGTCTCGATCGCGCTTTTCTTCTTCTTGTTCACGATAGTGAGGCTCACCTTGAAGAGCGGCGGCTGCTTGTAGGGAGTCGTCTTGAGGAATCGCCCCGTCACACGGTGATCGAAACCGAAAGGGGCTGTGGGCATGGGGAAGTCGCCTTCTTCGACCGTGGCCGACATCATGGATTCCACCTGCACCTTGAAGTTTCCGGCTCGCTCCATGAAGCGGGTGAATGCTTCGAGCCCCCCGCGCTGGATGTCGGTCAGTACATTTTCCATTTCATGGTTGAGCATGCTGAGAAAGCGCTGTGTCTTGGACCCCTCGTACTCTTCGGATTGGCGGAACTGGATGTGCATTTCATCGCCCTTGTTAAACTTCCCAAGCATCTCTTTTGCCACGTCCAGCATGGGGGAGGTCCAGTGGTCCTGCAGGTATTCCGCGTTCTCCCTGACGGCGACCGTCTGAAGATCGTCAAAGGCAATAAGGGAGCAGGGGCGGTTGGACTCGAGCTCGAGGTCAAATAGAAATGGGCGATGCGAGAGCACCTTGGTGCTGTTGCCGCGCAGCACCTTGAGCAGGATGGTGGCGCAGGAATGGTTGGGCAAGGAGGAGGCGGCGCGAAAGGAGCGCGTGATCTCGAGGTACCGCTGCGACCGGGACGGATCCACGCCGTAGGTGGGCACCTGCGGCTTGGGGAGCTCCGACGGGACCTCGGCATTGCCAAGAAGATGCGCAAGGCCACCGTTCCGGGAGTGGTGACGAAAGAGATCGTGATTCATCGTGCGCTTGTAGTCCGCGCTGACTTCCTCGAGAAGGCCCTGAATGTCCAAGTGGCTCTCACTCTCCAGTAGCTTGGGGGTCGTCAGCGCGATCGCGCGGATGCGGTCTAACACGTTGGGGTCTGGCGTTTGGAAATCATCGGTCGGGATGTACTCCACAAACAGCTCGGCGCGGATGACACTCTCGGCTGTCTTTCGGCGTTTGAAGGCACTGGCAAAGCGCTCCACAAAATTTCTCGGGGACTCCGCGTCAAAGCAAATGTAGATACGGGGGAGGAAGACGGGTTCCCCGTCCACGCCGACGGCGCCATCCACCTCTTTCTGGATGAGGAACTCAACTTTGTACATGCGCTTCTCCTCGCTGTAATCCACCACGCGGCCCTTGCGCCACTCGCCTTTACTCGGGCTCAACTGCCGAAAGGCCTTGCAAGCCACGCCTTCAAGATCTGGATCGTCGCTGCGTTTCGCAAGCCAGTCAGCTGGCGTCAGCTCCTCGAACGTATCGCTGTCGAAAGCCTCCAGCGGGAGCAGTGTGTGAAACGTGCCCATGTCGGCGGCAAGGTAACAACAGTTGGCCGGCACGCCCCGGCTCTCCAACAGCATCTCCAGCGGAAGGCACTCTTCGTACCGGCGGCGCTTGCGAGAGAGCATCTCCTCCTTCTTGAGCTCACCTCGGACGTGCTCATTTGGAGCCATCACCTTTGGGATGATGGCCGGTCCCTTCTTGACGCTGTTCTCCGTGCTGATCACACTCATCGTCGGTGTTGGCCCGGCCCCGGGGCGGCGGAGGCCAGACGGCTTAGCAGCTTCGGGCTCGTCTAGCCGAGGCTCTTGCAGCCATTGGGGGATCGAACTCTCGCTGATAACGGTGCTGGTTCCAGTCTGCCCTGCACCTTGCAGCTGCGCGCGCTGTTCCAGCTGCGCCTTGCGAATCGCAATCAACTCCTCTGCACTGATGGTCGCCATTGTTGCGGTGGTGGTTTGCCCTACGGATCTATGGTAAATGGACTCGGTGGGTTGGGGTCTCTCCCGTTCCCCACGTAAACTGAGACTTTGGTCGTTTACTCCTTCAAGTTAGGCCGGGTCACGTCCAGCACTAACGACACAGTCTGAAAAAAAAAAAATGTATCAGTAAGCAGATGTGAGCAAAAGAGATATGTGATGAACAACAAAAAAACAGGAAAGACAAGAAAACGAAGCATATGAGAGAAAGCCACTTGAAGTGTTAGTTGACTCTTTTTGCGTAGGAATCAAAACACACACGCCGTGGCGTGACGTGTTAGTCAGCCGTACGTTCAGTCCACCAGTTCTGTGTCTTATATTTATCGTCGTCTCTTCTTCTGGTTGTTGGAAACAACATCTCAGAAAACGAAAAGAATAAAAAGAAAAACAAAATGTGGTGCTACCAGATACACGCCGACAACAGGAAAACCATTTTTGATTTCACATAATTACTTGCTGCGGGCAACACCAACAGTGCGGCCACCGCGACCAGAAGTGCAGGTGTGCTGGCCACGGACACGGAGGTTGTAGGCGTGACGCACACCACGGTGGGCACGGATCTTCTTCAGGCGCTCAAGGTCGTCGCGGAGGCGGGTATCAATGAGGGAGCTGGAGAGGTGCTCCGTCTTGCCAGTCTTGGGGTCGCGCTGACGGTTCAGGAACCAGGCGGGGATCTTGAACTTGAGGGGGTCAGCGATAATCTCAGCAACCTTGTCGAGCTCCTCGGCGGAGAGAGTGCCGGCGCGGCGCTCCACATCGATGTTCGCCTTCTTGCAGATGAGGTAGGCGAAGCGGATACCGATACCCTTCACCATGCGGAGGGCGAAGGCCACCTTGCGCTTGCCCTCAACATTGGTGTTGAGCAGACGCACGATGTGCTGGAAGTTCTCAGGCTGAATGCTCAGAGACATTTGGCACCTAATGGTATCGAGTCCGTGATTGTCGTTGCGGTAGCCCCGAGAAAGGCATTCGTATATACAAGACAAGGAGAGCGAGGAAGAGGAGGACAAAGAAGTGCGCAAATGTGCGTGAGGCCCCACGTCAAAGTAGTGAGGAAGAATGTATAAAGAAAGTAACCCTCGACTATTGCTGTCACGGCGCGGGCATACTTTTATTATTATTATTGTTATTATTATTGCTATTTATGTTTTAGAAAATCATCCATGAAAGAAGGGTTGCGGGAACATGTGATCGAGCACAATCAAAACACACCCGAGAGAACTTACTTGCTGCGGGCAACACCAACAGTGCGGCCACCGCGACCAGAAGTGCAGGTGTGCTGGCCACGGACACGGAGGTTGTAGGCGTGACGCACACCACGGTGGGCACGGATCTTCTTCAGGCGCTCAAGGTCGTCGCGGAGGCGGGTATCAATGAGGGAGCTGGAGAGGTGCTCCGTCTTGCCAGTCTTGGGGTCGCGCTGACGGTTCAGGAACCAGGCGGGGATCTTGAACTTGAGGGGGTCAGCGATAATCTCAGCAACCTTGTCGAGCTCCTCGGCGGAGAGAGTGCCGGCGCGGCGCTCCACATCGATGTTCGCCTTCTTGCAGATGAGGTAGGCGAAGCGGATACCGATACCCTTCACCATGCGGAGGGCGAAGGCCACCTTGCGCTTGCCCTCAACATTGGTGTTGAGCAGACGCACGATGTGCTGGAAGTTCTCAGGTTGAATGCTCAGAGACATGTTCTACTGGTTTGATGACAGAAAGGAACAGGGAAACGAGAAGCAAAAGTGATAGAGCACCGCAGGCAGCAAGGAAGATAGAACAATCCTCCGCCCAAGAACAAAATAAAGAAAGAAGAGCGCGGATTTTGAAGGAACTGCTTTCTTCACTCGCCAAAAGAATGGTATTGATTATTATTTTTTTTCGGAGTTGTGTAAAGTGTGTGAAGATTTCACGATCGCCTCTAGGGGGAGACCGAAGGACAGAGGACGAGCTCACGCGGAGTAGAGTGCAAGTTATGGGGGAACTCATGCGCGGATGATGGAGAGCTGCAATTCCAGCAGCCGGGTTCTGAGCACCTCCGGATCGTGTTGCACCGGGAGGAACGGAGTGGCGTTGGCGAAGTCAGGCATCATGATCCCCGTAGTCTCTTCTCTTGCGCTGCTATGGGACCACGACCCGAGACACTCAGCGAGCAGGCTGGATACCTCAGATGGCCTGTAATAAGTTTCTTGCATCGTTTCATAGCGGTGCTGCCGCTCCCACGCCGCCTTTTCCTCCATCTTCCACTGTGGGTACGTCAGCGCTGCGCGTGTGGACCGGTGAGGCGGTTCTGCCGTTTCCGACGGCTGTCGCGCGGTCTCTTGCGCTGCCCGGAGGCGCTGTATCATCATTCCCTTTTGCCGAGGAAGCATCAACACGCTCCCCTCTACGCGCTGGGCAATAATAGGCGGAGCCGCAAGTGGGTCTGGGCTGAGGAGGACAGCAACGGTCTGCTGCGGCCCGGCTCGAGTCACGGCCGTATGGGTGGATTGGTACCAGGCCTCCCCAGAGGATTGTGGCCCTGCAGCATGCTCGCGAGCCTCTGGGGTTATCAACGGGAGCGTGGCGTAGCGCCCACGATCCAGTTCACGCTCGGAGGCACGCTTCTTGCCACCGGTCCCGCGATAGCGCTTAAATTCGAGTGCGTGGCACTGAATAAACTCCGCGGCACTCTCCATGGTGGTCTCCAGGCGCCACATGAAGACGGCGTGCATCATCTCGTGCATGGTGTGTAAAACGACAGCCCGCAGGTGCCGGAACTCTGTGGCGGGGTGCGCTGCGTAGGCACTCACAGGATCACTGTTTATCTCTGTCGCCCAAAGGAAGCACTGCAGCTCCCCGAAAATGCACTCAACGACATCAGCCTTCGCCTTCGAGTTGGCTAGTTTTGCACCAATAATCTGGTCAAGCTTGAGCCAGTCGTAGATGTCTAGTAAGCCGGAGTTCGAGTCCACGAGTCGTTGGAATAGTGCCAGCTTGGAGCACACGCCGTGGGGGAAGAGCCGGGTGAGCCGGTCAGGCAGCTCCACCTTCACAACGCAGTCGCCGACCATCTCGAGCACCTCGAACCGCTGTGAGCGGGAAAAAGCCTCTGGTGAAATGTTGGCGTTGGCGATGGACAAACTGGACTGCAACACCCCGTGGTGTTTGAGCCACTCCAGGAGGTAGCGCAGCCGCCACCGACGTTCCATCGAGACGGTGGACGACAGGTGCGAAAGCCGACAGAAGCCGTTTGGCGGTGTGACGCCCTCCACAGCGTTGAGGTCGTGTGAGCAGTCCAGCGATGCCCACCACCTCTTGACGAGAAGCTCCACAAAGTTGATCTTCTGTAGGGCCATCGGATCCTGCTGCAGAAGGTCCTCATCAACACCAAGGAGGCTCTGTGGGGTGCGAGGCTGCCGGAAGAGCATCCTCTCTGGCGCTCGGGGCGTTCGAGACAAGGCCCGCCGACGAGGGGATCCCTCCGCCTTGTGCTTTTGTGTATCCAGAACCAGGGTGTGAATGATCGCAATGGCGCGTTCAAGAATACCGAGGCGAGCCTGATGCTCGTGGCGGCCAAGGTGCGCTTGATTCGTGGTGGTGATGGGCAAGCAGCACAGGGTGCACTGGCGCCCTCCCGCATCAAAGAAGTCCATCACGCTTGCACCACGCTGGTGGCCGGTGGCCTTCTCCGACATGCACTGGACGGACGTCTCCAGCGCCTTGGCGGGGAGCTCTCCAAGGGTGTGTCCGACACGAGGATAGCCCCAGGCGAAGATGTTCTGATCTGCCAGGGGGTTATGCCGGGGGGGACCAGCATGTGCACCAAACGATCCTCCAGTTGAGCTATGCTTCGCTCCTGCCGGTGATGTGGACTGGTGTCTCACGGGGCCCGGCGACCTCCACACCCGTCGACATCGCATCTCTTGTTTGTTTGTTTGTTTTTTCTGAAGTACTACTACTGACCTGGGGGCCTTCCTTACTACGGCGAGGACAGGATAGGAGTTTAAAAGGATCTAGAAAACAAATGAGAAGAGAGGCAAGTTATGGGTGCACGAGCAGATGTGGAAGAGATGGCAGAACAACAACAACAACAAAGGAACCAATAGACGGATAGGCCTCTGGAGTCTTTGCTTTCAGCTGCTGGAAAGCACTTCTGTTTTTCCTTTTTTGGGGGGTCCTGTTGGCTCTATGGAGGTTAACTGACGAAGGAATATGCCATACCCGCACTGAAAGCCTCAGAAATAAAAGAGCACGAACCCTAAGCATAAAAAAAAAAGCACCAAACAGCCGAAGGCCTGCATCCAAACCATCTATCTCTCTCTCTTCAGGAGCACAGTAAGTCAGTTCCCCTAGCCGGCGCCGGCCATGCTAGGATAGCTCCAGCCACTTTGCTTGCCGGCGGTGCAGCAAGCAGTCCTCCTTGGACGAAAAGGACACCCCATCATCACGTAGCCGAGAGGCCACGGAAGGCTGGAGGTGCGCGGCGCAGATATCCTCAATACGAAGAAAACGGAAAGCGAAACTCCGATCACAGTACCCAAAGTTGATTGTATGTTTGGTGTCCATCAGCACAGACCGGATCCAGTTTATCAGAGTGAAGAGGGTCCAGGGCTGCTCGCGCTGGGCGCTGCACACGCTCGTATCCAATTTTACATCATCGCTGAATATGGCGCATTCGCTCATCGCGAGGAACGTAAAAAAGAGAAGCGGGAGGTTGGGCTCGACCTCCCGCTTGGCTTGGTGGCATCCCTCCGACACGCGCCCGGGTAACATCATTGAGGTGTCCCGCCAGTGCTCATTGTTCACCAGTATGCGGCGCTGTTGCTGTTCCTCTTGGTGTACCTCATGAGAATGGTGCGTCAGCACACTATTGGCACGTTCGGATAATTTGGAAGTGTTCGTTTTGGACTGTCTGTTCATTTGGACGATGGTTTTGTAGTTCCCCATCTGCTCAAACCCGACCCCGCCGATGGTGTCCAGACAGAGCATCCCGCAGCGCAGGTGCACCATCTTAAGCAGAGAGTCGCGGAGGTCCAGCGCCACGGCGATGCGCATCACTCCGTCGTAGTAGCTCTGGTAATAGTACAGTGGCACGAGATCTGGGGAGAGACGGAACGTCTGCTGCTGCATCGGCACGGCAACGTATGGAAAGGGTGAAGGGAGATTGCCTAAGAGCTCGTATATGCGGCACAGCAGTAACGGCATGGGGGGCAGATTCGACAGCTGGAGCGAATGTTGGAAGCGGGAAATTTGTTTCCAGTCCATAGCGATCACTGGGGCACCAACCGGTGTGCGGTAGATCATCTTGATGATGGGCGTTCCCTGAAAGTTTTCGAATACGGAGTTGCACAACGGGTGAATGAGGCGGAAGTGCAGAATATCGTTCAGCCAGTGACGACTATACAGAAAATCTAGCACGCGGTGCGCCACCTGTCGATTCTTGTACCAGCAGAACGACTGGCGGGGCTTCTCCTTCTTTTTTGGTGCATCCAGCGGGAGAGCGCCGTCATCCAGCACCACCGGCAGCCCGGAGCCCCTGGTAGCGCACGAGCTGTCGCCCTGAGACACTGTCGTGGTGGAGGTCAGGGAGGCCGCATAGTCTTGCCTGGCCGTCCAGAAGTCGTAGTTTCTCGGATACTCACGCACCCGCTCCACGGTAGGGTCCCACAGCGGGATGGACGGCCAGCCGCTGAAGAACTTCCCCTTGTAGTCGATGAGGGGCTGGTATCCGCACTGCTTGATGTCAATGGCAACCTCCACCACATAAACAGGAGGTGGCTGCAGACGGGCGTAGGCCGCAGGGGCATCGAGAATCAAGAAACTGCAGCGCTTTCCAGAACCGATGAGTGCCCCTTCCAGAACGCTCTCCCACTCGTCGCTCTGCACGGCGCTGGGGTCTGAGATGGAGGCGATCAGGAACACTTCCAGCATCCGGTAGGGGTACTCGTCGAGGGACTCGCCAATCTCCCTTCCAACAGCGTCGTACAACTCGGGGCATGGGGATGCTGGCACGACACTGAGACCGTGCGGGTTTAGGTAGCGGATGGCGGAGTTGCACTTCTGCTTTAGCGCGTCCTGCGTCGTCGAGAGCGACGGGTTCAGGTCGTAGAGCACCAACACCCGCCTCGCGAACGCAATATCCGACGGGAACTTCACGGGCACCAGGTCCACCTGCATGGCTGCTGGGGGAATGGGCGGGACACAGTTGAGGAGCTGCTCGGATACCTCCCGCTGGACCTTCTCCAGTTCCCGCTCCGATATTTGAACCCCAACAACAAATTGATCGACGAGATCGTTGTGAAGTAAAATTTGATTCTTCCCCTCCCGTTTGCTCATCACTGGCGGCCGCCCACCCGACGGTGCACGCCGGGTGAACTCATGGACACCAATGACGAGCTTGCCCTCACCGTATGCGTTTAGAAACCCGCACATGAACTTGACGCTCCTGTGAATGATCTCGTCCGCGGGGTGGGACATGTAGCTCTTGTAGTCCAGCGTTGCGCTCTCAGGCTTCTCCAGGCTTGTCATCCACTCGTAGCAGCGGAACGAGGAGGTGGCGTAGGCTATGGTCGTCCGCGCCACCGCGGGGGTTGGGGAGAAGGGTATTTGGTAGTTCGCCGCGGTACCGACGCTGAAAAAGGAGGGCGGAGTTGAGATGCGCGGCGTGTTGACGCCGCTGAAGATTTCATTGGCCCGCCACTCCACCGAGTTCACACGGTTGAAGGTGGAGGATCGCTGGCAATGATGCGGGGACGGGCCAGCATCCAGCCCACACCAGGACGGCGCAGGGGATTCGGGGGTCTCAGCGGGTTGTGACGCCTGGAACGGTAGGGCCCAGATGGTGGCTTTGATCATGGGCTGCGTAGGGCGCTCCAACTCCATCGAGTGCCGAGCCGCCATCTCACATGCCTGGCGTAGGTAATAGCAGTAGGCCTCGTAGCTTTCGATTGCTTTTTGACTCTCCAAGTTATCCATGATGCGGGTGAAGAGCATTCGCTTCTCCCACCGCGACTTCTCCTCGTTGCTGCGCACAATGTCGAAGTGGATGCGGTGGGTGTTGTTGTGGAGGATCACCTTGAGGTACTTGGTGTTCTGCGTTGCGCGCTTGAGGTACACCAGCACCTCCATCGAGCTCTCGAGCGACTTCTTGAACCATTCCTGCTCCTGCTTGTCCTCCGCCTCCTGCTGGCAGCGTAGAGAGACAGAGCTTGCGAGGTTGGTGCTGCTGCACCCATGCGAGTCAAGTATTTCCGTGCCCAGAGACTCGTCCGGTGCATCGGTGCGGAGTAGGGGGGGCCATATCTCTGACGTCAGGAAACGAATCATTTTGATCTTGAAATCTTCGGCGCCCTCCACGATACCGAGCTTCGACCCATTTTTGTCCAGGCGCTTACCGAAGTACACCACAGCCACCTGTGAGGAGTTGAAGTAGAGATAGTTTCTGACCGCAGGGATCACGCACTTCGCCTTGGCGTACAGTTGCATCATCTCTGGCTCACTGGAGTTGGGGTTTGCATTCTGATAGACAATCAGAGACATGTTGGGTCGCTTCTCGGTTGCGTACAGGCCCGTGAAGTCATTCATCGACGTGATCTTGCTCAGGGTGTAGCTGGGGCCATTACTACCCGTTTGGGAGAGCATGGTTGCAAGGCGGTTAGGAGCCGAGTTGTTTCTGCCCCGTGTTCTGTACCCCAGATGGAGCGGTATCGAGATCGCCCCGTTCGTAAGCTGCGACGTCTAGCCGTGAAAGTGAGGATAAATGATCGAATTGCTTCAGCAGGACTTCAACGTCCTAGCTGCGATGAGCTGCAGTAGAGTGAGACTGAGCGCGATACGCAGAAAAAGCCGGTTGAACCGCACCTGCGCTGAGGCGGTGCATAAATAAGATCTCCGGCGTCTCTCTGCTAGCCTATCTTTCAACTTGACCTGTCCTGTGGAGTCTTGTAGGGGTGACGGAGAGTACTAAATAAAAGAATCGAGTCCTTCCTTTTTATTTGGGAGAGGGGAGAGAGGAGAGTTTTACGAATGTTGGCATGCATGCATTACTTTTTTCCCATCGAGGAGAGTCCAGCAGCCCTAGAGCGGTGTCGGGATCGATCTCCTTGTTGTATGTAATGTCCATGTTAATGACAAAAGGATCATATTTTCTACGCTCCGGAAGGAGACGAAGATGACGGCAGCCTGCATTGCTCCGCTCCTTGCTTCTTGAATCACTTATCACATCTGCGCTCACTCCGTCATTGTCATGTATCTTTCAAAACAAGTATCGGGGGGAAAAAAAGTGAAAGTACGAAACACATATATACTGAGTTCGTTTGTTCTTTGTTGGAATTTGTGTTTCGCCAAACCGACCGCTGTGCACATCTGCATTCCCTCAACAAGACAGCACAGTTAAACTTTCGAAATATCTATCCTGCATACACACGAATCAAAGACATATCAAACAATACCAAAAAAAATCAAAAAAAGAATAAAATTCGCAAGCAAAAAAACAACCGTACAAGATAAAAGTGAAACCAATGAGCAATGGTGCGACGCTTGTACCGCGATACTTTCTGCTATCTCGGTGCATCTCTTTCAGCCTCAGCCCGTGTCGAGCACCCTGCTGCCACACTGGCCAGTCTTTTTTTTTCTCTCTTGAGTCCTTCCAAACACTTCGAATTAATCGCTGAAAGATTGCTAGAACGAGAATGAAACACTTTCAGCCTCCCACATCAAGTATCGACCAGTACACAAATATATATTTGAAAATAAGATATTAAAAGAAACGAAGTACTACACGTTAACATATATTTCCTTTCAAAGGTACGACTAACGGTATGAAGAGTAAAATATATATATATATATATATAATTAAGAACAAAAAATAATACACGTAAAACGAGAACAAGGAAAAACATTGCTGATAATTATTTGGGCGTTTCGTAGAAACAAACAAACAAAAAATAACAACAAAAAGAAAAGTAGTTGTTAGGGTGTTGTCCATATGTGGTTGTCCGTATGTGGTTTGACCGCTGTCCGTAATGAAGCATCTCTTCTTGTGATGAACAGACCCAAGGTTGGGCCCAACGGCTAGCTGGCGCCGTCCATCCTTTCCCGTTATCCCATTATGTTGCGGTGCAGGGGAGAGTCTTCGGCACACCACCAACTCCGTCAACGACGTTTCGTCTCTCGCTGCAAGCAGGAGTTAACTAGATGAGTTCTTCTACAGAGCGGCAGTATCGTCCTTTGACGCAGGCACAGGAGTCCAGAGAAAGGTGTGTGAGGGGGAAAAAAAGACTATATCGAGATCCCTAATACGAGGTAGTCGCGAACGCTCTCTATAGCACGAATCGAAGAAAGATGTGGGGAATCTTTAAAATAAAAAACTAAAAAGTAAATGTACGTATTATATATATATATAATTGTTTTCCAAAGGTTGCATATGTGATGAGGAAGCTTTCTTATGAGATCGATAGATAAGATGAGTGTATATCTATATCTATATACATAGATATAGATAGATAGATAGATAGATATATTCTGAATGTGGCGCATGATAGCATCCATCCGGAAAAAAAGATGCCCATCGCCCTACCATTCTCGTCCTTAGGCAGGCAGGGGGTGTACGTGTGCTGGAGGCCCGCTCAGCACCACCGCCATCGGTACATACCTCTGCAACGCAGGGAACGCCGTTTTTGAAGAGTTCTAAACTATTTGTGTGCAATTGTTTATGGAGGTCCTTGTGTCTATTTCACTCACTCTACATTCTTTTGAAGGAACAATTGAAGATCTATTGTCTTCTACGAGGCATGCCCGTTCCTTGATGGTCTCGGTATGTCTCCCTCCACCTCCGGTGGCAGCGTGATGAATACCATAGGAGGTATGGTAAGAATTACTTGCATTTGAGGGAGGGGCGCTGTTCCGCAGCGAGCGCCTCACGCACCCCACGAAGTCTTTGGGACTGCGACCGGAGCCGCTCAAACAGCTTCGCACAGGCATCGAGTGCCGGCATACCGCACCTGGGGTCAATATCGAAGTCGACCACATAGTCTGTCTCAGAGAAGCGGTACACCGTGATGTGAAGTCTCGTGTCGGGGCTCTTGATGCAGACCAGGGTGAAGGGGGCCCTGACCTGCCACAGGAAGCTCTCCTCTTTCAGTGCACGGTACACACACTGCAGCGTCCTCTGAGGGGAAGGGGTACAGAAGAGCACCCCATTGTGCATGAACTCTCCACCAAAGCGCGGCGCGACGCCCGGCGCTACTACGGTATGTCCATCTATAAGTACCGGGCCCGCGCAGGAGACCTTTGTTAGCGCCAACAGCTGCTGCGCTCCTTCCGCTGGCGCATCTTGCGCCTCCACATGGAAGGTCGGGAGAGACATGTGATCTTTGGGGCTGGCGTGTGGACTGGAACACGGCGACTTGGGCCCGACGGTGAACGCAGAAGGGCTGCTGTTCTCCAACGCACTGACAGGGCTCTGGGCCTGCGCAGCGGTGAGGCCTTCTTGAGAAAAGGAGCGACTGGCGGAGCTCGCCTGACACTGAGGCGTGATAACGTGGTTGTAGCCCTCGCGGTAGAGTTCGTCGCAGGAGAGCCGTGCCTCCACGCGGCTCGCATCCCGGGTGGTGTGCGAGGAGCCGCACTCGTGCAGGGCCGCGCCGCTGTGGCTGCGGTGGGCGAAGCTCAGGTCCAGCGGGCGCTGCGATGGGGTGGCGGGGTAGAAGACGCTGCTGGATCCCGTCCAGCTCGCGTCCCCCGTGGGGCAGCTCCGCAGAGGGTCCTCCCGCAGCAGCTGTGTCTTCGCCTCCTCCTGTTTGCGCAGCAGGAGCTGATACGCCGTGAAGAGATCGTGGGACCGGTCGCGCAGCGTTGTCTTTGCGGCAGGGATTGGAAACAGCGGCGGTGGCTTGGCGGATGGAGCGCAAGCCTTGACCTCAGGGACAAATATCGTGGCGGCGCCGTTGGTCGCGGCCTCGGAGTACCGCGCCTTGGGTCCCTTCAACTGCGTCAGACAGCGCTGCTTGGCCCGCTCGGTCTCCACCGCATCGGATACGGCGGCAGGGGTCTTGCGGTAAATGTGCGCCACTTCCTCGGCGATCGCTGCGACCGGATCATTCTCTTGGTTCAGCGGGTCGCCCAGTTTGCTCGAGGGCTCCAGGCTGCGCAAGATGTCCATGTCGCGGGCGGCAAGCAGGTGCGGGGGGAACGCCTCCGACAACCACGGGTGCTGCAGGACCTCCTCCAGCGTCGGGCGGTGCAGCGGGTTCGCCACTACCATTTGCTGAATAAGGTCCTTTGCGGCGGGGGACACCGCAGGGGTGCTGGGGACGATGAATTTGGCTCCTTTGATGAGCCCGAAGAGTTCCTGGACGTCCTCGTGGTCAAACGCCAGGCGGCCAAACAGCATCGTGTAGAGCGTCACGCCCGCGCTCCACACGTCGGCCTCGAGCCCGTAGAGCATGCCGCTGACGACCTCGGGCGCCGAGTAATTCAGCGTGCCACAGCTTGTCTCAAAGAAGCGGCTGTCGTGCAGCACGGCAGAGAAACCAAAATCACCCAGTTTAACGTCGAGTGCGTCGCCGTGGAGCATCACGTTCTCTGGCTTGATATCTCTGTGGGCCACATGGTGGCGGTGACAGTACTCGAGAGCGGAAACAAGTTGCTGGAACATGCGGCGGGCAGCTGCCTCGGGAACACGGCCGAACTGCACAATGTGCGAGTGAAGATCGTTGTGCGTCACGTACTCCATCACGAGAATAATATCGCGCTCCGTCTGCACCACGTCGAAGAGGCGGGTCACGTGCGGGTGGTGCAGCTTCAGCATAATCTTCAGCTCTCGAGTGAGATTCCGCTGCAGCCTCGGATGCGTCTCAACGGTACTTCGCGAGACCACCTTCATCGCCACTTTCTCGCCCGTTGCGACGTGTGTGGCAACCTTTACTTTGGCGAAGGCCCCGCGGCCGATGGTCCGGCCCACAAAGTACGGCCCGAAGTTTTGGCGGAGGGGGCCAGGGGCGACGGTCTCTGCCATGTGGGTGTGTGTGTGGGGGAGAGGGAAGAGGGTGTCTCGTCAGAGATGTGCAACAGGACCTGATATTATAAAGATCTTGAACGCTTGTCTGGCACACACACAAAAAAAAAAGATTAAAAAGAAATAGATATGATGACTAAGCGAGAAGGTATGAGTCTACTAAGAAAAATAAAGTTCGCAGAAGAAAAAATGATGCACCGACGTGCGTGGTCGTGTATCCGTATCCTCTGTACTGAAGGAAGTTTGCAATAGCCTCAAGAACACAGAGTCCGAGAGAGCACCGAGACGGCAAACCAATCGTGTAGGTAAATATTCCTAGGGTGGCACGCAAAGCGAATCGCTACAAAAAAAAAACGAGTAGAAAGCAATAATAACAATAATAATAAGAAGAAGAATAAGAGTACGACACAACAGTAAGGATATAGGAAGAAAAAAAAAAGAAAAAGTCTCCTATTGCAGAGAAAGAAACAAATAAGGAGAACAAAGGAGGACACAGGTATACAGAAAACTAGATCGTAAAGAGTGAAGCTAGTAAAACAAGAAAAACTAATGAGCTGAGAGTCTCTAGGATCGTAGAGACTGGATTGCACGTGTGCATATTTGCCGATAAGAGAGAGAGATGGAGAGAGAGAGAGAGAGAGCAAATGAACTAGGGAACTTCTGTTCTTCTTCATGAATCCATACAACGTAGCGTTCAAAGAACGGAAGAAGGATTCAGCCAATACGATGGAGTTTATTTTAATTTTGGACCTCATACGGACCTCTTTTCACGGGTAAGCTGACTAGAGAAAAGCCAAAGACCAGCATATCCGCAACGCACCCCGAAAACAAGCCCTGGAAGCTCCAAAAGAAATTGAAGGGTAACAAAAAAAAAAAGGTGGGAAAGTACGAAGAAATTATGAATTAACAAAAGCAAACGGGGAAGGGGGAGGGTGGGAGAGGCGGGAGTGTGTGGCCACAGGAAGTGCACAACGATAGCGCAGTGCAGAAATAAAACGAATCTATCCTATCACTGTTTGCTGTCGCTGCTGCGCTTGGTGTAGGGCCTTTCCGAGAAATCGATTCGATTTGTGTGCTGCTGCTGGGCTCTCGGGATCCTCCACGTCTTCACTTGACCACGTTATCCCGGGAATTATCCTTAAGCGTCGCAGGTATGGTGCAGTACCTTGCCGTGAAGCACGGTCATCGTTCTGATGTTGGGGGACGAAGAAGGCAATGTACCTTAAGCCAGCTCGTCGACTAGCGTGTCCCGCACGTTTTCGAGCAGGTTTCCACCGTCGGCCGCCGCGTTGTCGCGACGTAGCTGGAAGATGCGCTCTACCACTGTGATTTCAGTAGCCGTTGTGTTGAGGCCGCAGAAGGCAGCCCAATCGTTCACCACTAGCCCTGAGCCCACGGCGGCCCCGCCTCGGTTGATGGTTCCTGCAACCACGGGCACCTGGAGCAGCGACGCGATCTCGTCCATGTCCTGTGCCGGCGTCTTGGGGTGCACCATACATCCCTTATTGGTTGCTACGGCGTAACTCCCTACCAGCGCGTTTTCTGCGATGGATGTGCGGAACGTCTGAACCTGTAGCACGTCGCGTATGACCTCCTCGGTCTCCCTACTGAGATCTGTGTGAATGAGGGCAACGTGGTCGTTGGTCACGACGCAGTTGCCCAAGGCGGAGAGGCGCTCCTCCACTCGCTGGATCTTTACCGTGTCGGGGAGGGAGTTACGCAGGTGCTGCAGCTCCTGGTCGGTCGTGATGGAGGGCACGACCAGGCCGTGGCGGTTGCCAATGACCAGGCGGCCAATGACGCGCGACTCCCCGATGGAAGTGTACACCACGGGGATGTGGCTGGCTAGTTCCTGCTCGAAGACAGAGTAAAAATTTTGCGACGCCCCGGACGCCACAAGGCAGTAGGCGTTGGTGAGTCGGGCAAAGACGCCAATATCATCAGAGCTTTCGTAGCGAGTGCGTAGCGTCATGGTTGAAGAAAAATGCCGATTTGAAAGTTGAACAAGGGGGTTTAAAAAGGGGGGGAGAAGAAGAAAAAAAAGTTTGTGGAACCGACTGGCCTGCCAATCAGTATCTATGGGAATTGGGGGATAACGGCAGAGAAGAGGAAAGAGGGAGAGCAAGAGTTCAACGGGAGTTCTAGGCGGAAATCAGAGTACGGTCATCCAGCATGTCACTCGGCGGCAGAAGATCCCTCATCAATGTACCACAGGGATCCTGTAGACGGCCAGACGGGGCAGAATGTACACAGCTGTTCTTCTTTGGCCCCATGGAAAAGGCCATTGTTTCGAATTGCAAAAAAAAGGGGGGGAGACATAGAAAGAACTGGGTTGGATTAATTAATTAATCTCCATCCGGTTCGTTAAGTGCTTCAAAGCTCATGATGGACGGGGTGAGGCGCTGCCGCATCTCGCGCTGGCGCTGGCGATCCAAGCGGGCAGCCTCCCTATACAGGTCCTTCTCAGAGTTGAACAGGAGGCCGAAGTCCTCGTAGAAGGCGCTCTTCTTGTCCTCCCGCACCTCCTTGACTTCCGGCAGAAAGTGGCGCATGACGCGCTCAATCCCTTCCTTCAGCGTATTCTCCGATGAGGGGCAGGTGCGGCACGCGCCAAGCATGGCGAGCGACACCACCCCCGTGTCGGGCTGAAAGCCCAAAAACTTGACGTCCCCGCCGTCCCGCTGTATCATGGGCCGGACCTGCTCACGCAGCAGCTCCTTGATGCACTGCACCACCTCGGAGTCCTCGTCTTTAATGGTCAGGTCGTCCTCGAGCAGGGTGTACTGCGGGTGTGGAGCGACGCAAATATTGTTAAATGTCAGATAGTGCCCAATGTAGCTACTAATGCTCCACTCGATGGCATTCCAGTCCACGTTGGCATACACGGTGATCGCCGCCTTGCGGGGGGAGATAAACATACTCATCACCTCCTGGGGGTACTGCTCAAATAAACCAGATGACAGGGGATGAATCCAGCTGAGGCCACGGTGGGCGACTTCGCAGCTCTGCCCCACTGGAACAAAATTGTCAAACGTGTCCGACGGGATTTCAAAGGCCTTACAGAGCGGGTTTGGAGTAGACTCCGGGTGCAGGTGCATCAACCGCAGCAAACGAGCTGCTCGAAGCATTCTCTTTGCTTTTTTCTGTTTATCAGGGGGAGGGGTCACAGAGAGAGTGATTAGGCTGCGAGGCGGTATGCGGCAACTCGGACTACTCTCATGCTGCCTTGGCCTACTTGAACTATGACTTGACTTCGTGGAGAGGAACACAGACGAGGAGGAGGGAGGGGTAAGGGGACGGGGTGAGACAAGAATGCATGCATAGGAGTGCATAGGATTGCATGCAATGCATCGAGCCAATGGGTGAACCGTGTGCCGTGCAGCTGCTTCCGATGGTCGGCCCTGCAACACGCAGCACATGCATATATATTTAGAGAGAGAGAGAGCGCGTAGTAGGGCGTCACACCCGTTGCCGCTTGCGTGGCGCGTCTTCCAGCATCTCACGTTCAAAGTAGTTCTGCGGCGCGGCCTCCAGGACCCAATCCGCAGAGGGATGGCGCTAATGTTGACCATGTACCGCTTCTTTGTGTGCCGCAGCGCGGTGAAGACCACCAGCGAGGGCCGCTCCCGCAGCACCGCGGGTCCCGCCGCTTTTTCCACCATCGGCGGTCCCCCGGAAATTTTCTCCTTGCTCATCCCGGCTCGAAAGAGGAAGCTGGTGGGGTGTATCTCGACCCCGTTGCCCTCCGCCCTCTCGTCGCCGTAGGCGTCGGGCAGGCTGCTCTCCAAGGGCCGCACCACCGTGTACGTCCGCCGGTCGGACTCCAAGCGCGCCACGTTGTAGAAGAACCCGGAGAGCAACGCCTTTGTAAGATGCTCCACGTGGAGAAGGCTTGGTGGGGGTGCTGGCCCCAGCCCGTCAATGTCCTCCGTGGCGTCATATGGGGCCGACCCAGGCCCCAACTCCAGTCCCACGCGGTCCATAGTCGCCAGGATCTGGTCGAGTACGTCACGTGCCCTGAGCATCGAGCGGTGCTGCACCGAGTACTTACGGCAGAACTCCATCGCCTTCGCGGGCGACGAACAGCGCAGCCAACTCTCCATCAAGTGGACCAGCCCGGCCACGTCGCCGTTGCCCGCAGCAAAGAAGACATCCTTGGCGCCGTCTGCCTTCTGCCGCTCCCTTGCCTCGCGGGAGTTCACAAAGATGGACTCCAGCGTCAGCATCGAGGCCGCCATGGCCATGTGCCGCGCGCAGCCCAGCTTGCAGGAGCGAATCAGCGCCTTGCTCCACGACGGCTCCAGCGGGAACTCCGCCATGCGCCGCCCGGTGACAGTGAGTTTCCCATCTGCCTTCATCGCCCCGAGCAGGAAGAGCTGATCCAGCGCCACCTCCAGCGATGCCGTCGACGGCGGGTCCAGGAAATCAAACTGGAGAAGGTTGTCGATCCCCAGCACCTTTAGCTGCAGCACTACCGTGCTCATGGCGCAGCGCATCACCTCGGGCACCGTGTCAGGCGGCAGCTCGTTGCGAAATGTATACGACGTGTAGAGGCGGTAGCACTCGCCCGGCTGTGTGCGGCCGGCGCGGCCCGCCCGCTGCATGGCGCTCGCCTGCGAGATGGGGACCACGCGCAGCTCCTCCGTTGCGGTCCGCGGGTTGTAGTAATTCTGCTTGCACAGACCGCAGTCGATCACGTACACGACGCCGTCGATCGTGATGGAGGTCTCGGCGATGTTCGTGGCCACCACGATCTTGCGGATGTCGGGCGGTGTAGGCTCGTAGATGAGCGCCTGCTCTTTGGGTGGCAGCGAGGAGAAAATAGGCAGCAGCAGCGGCGGGCGAATCGACTCGCCGCCATCCTCCGCCAGCTGGCGGATCGTCTCGACGCACGCCTCGATGGCGTCCTGGCCCGGCAAGAAGATGAGTATATCTCCCGGCAGCGGCCTCTCGAGATGAATCCCCATGGCGGTCTGCGCCGCCTCCGTCACGTAGTCGGCCACTGGCTCCTCCGTGTAGAAGGTTTCCACAGGGTACGTGCGGCCCGTCACCGTGAAGACAGGCGCGCCGCCGAAAAACTGGCGGAATCGGTCCGCGTTGATGGTGGCGCTGGCGATGATGACTCGCAGGCGCGAGTTGCGCCGCACCACATCGCGAAGTAATCCCAACAGAATATCGGAGTTGAGAGACCGCTCGTGGGCCTCGTCGATCATAATAGCGGCGACGCTCTCCAGAGACGGGTCGTTGGTGAACTCCTTGAGCATTATACCGTCCGTCACGAACAAGATCTTCGTGTGCGGACCGGATCGATCGTCGAAGCGCACCTTGTAGCCGACCACGCCACCGCACCGGCAGCCCACCTCCTGCGCCACACGCTCCGCCACACTTACGGCAGCGATGCGACGTGGTTGTGTGCAGATGAGCCGCAACTCCTGTCGCTGCTGTGCGGCGCTCTCCCCCGCCTCTGTCTTCTCGGGGAGCGTTGTCACGTGCATCTCCTCCTCGTACATATACTGCAGCAGCTGGGTAGTCTTACCAGAGCCCGTCTCGCCAACCACCACAATCACCGGATTATCGCGAATCAGCGCCAGCATTTCGTCTCTCACGCGGTAGATGGGAAGCGAGCGGCGCTGCTTCTGCAGGTTCTCCTGCTGCTCCTGCAGTCGCGCCAATGCCTGTCGCTGAAGCTCTTCCTCCGAGGGCGGGGGCGTGTAGTCGTGGGCAGCGACGCGCTCAGCAATAACTTTTTCATCGAGGATGTACCCCTCCTCCTTCTTGACGTGCTGGCGAATGGTGGAGGCGCCCTCCTGCCCCTGCTGGAGCGCCTCGGGCAGGAGGGCTCCCGCCCGCTGCCGCCCCCATCCAGCCCCGTACGGGCTGCCGCCGCCGTCACGAGGCCCTTGGCGACGGATACCTCCTGCGTGCGCTGCGCCAGCACCACCGCCTCCGTGATGCTTTTGGGTATCAGGCCCTGCTCCATCTCATTGATGCGCTCCTCAACCGCAGCCGCGGCCGCCGCCTGCTGCTGGGCCGTCCGCTTCTTGAGGTACGCAGCCCGCGCCGCCAAACGCTTCCTCTTGAACTCCTCATCGTCGAACTTCATGGCCCCTATGAGCAGGGAATGGATAACGGCGTCAAGTCTCTGCAGTTTTTTTTTTCTGTTTCACTGGTCGAGTAAGACGCACATAAAATTTTTAAAAAAAGAGAATACAGGAGCGGTACGAAGACAAAATGTTTCGTCAGAACGATGTCAACTTCTCATTTATCGAAGGCACAGGATAAAAAAAAGCGATGTAATCTGATATATCTTTAAAATTTTCTTTTAATTTTGGTAGTAACCTGATTTGTATTTTCATATAAACTTTAAAAATATGTTAAACTCTCGAACGCGGATGTCCACAAGCAGCGGCTTGGTGGACGAAGCAGCTTCCAATTTGCAATCTCCGCCCAAAGTTTGCCGCCTGCTGAGCCCCTTATTGAATTGGAGGATATCACCGTCCACTTCTGACCCTTTTGCCGACACCGCTTGGCAGGTTCTTTTCCAACCCTCCAGATCCGACGAGGAGTCCCCGTCCCCAGATCCTGCTCTCGTCAAAAAAAAAAAAACTCACTTGAGCTCGGAGCCAAGGGAAGGCAGGTGGATTGCAGAAGGTTGTCATGGAAAGCCGCGGAAACTACTTGGATAGGGAGTTCGTTCCACGTGTCGTATAGGTGATCCGGACCCGCCACAATGATGCCGCTCAGTCGGGTAAACATCAGCGCATTTAACTTTTATCTGCGAAGTGCTGGAGTCCATCATGTTTTAACACAGATTCCGCAATAAAATGCCAGTTATCCGGATGGATCGGCACCAACTGGGTGCTGTCGTTTCCATTTGCGACTAAATAAAAGCTACTAAATAGATAAACTTGCGAAAGTAAAACTAACTCTAGCCAATAAAATAATACAGAAACTGTAATAATAACATCTTTTTCAGAAAGAAAGAAGGCCAATCATTCCAGTAACTATAGCTAGGCTATAGAACAAAAAAAGAAAGTAGTATATAAATATGTGAATCAGCTGCCATCGAAAAAACACTCCGAAGTCCGAAGTGGGTTTTGTACTCCTCAATTAATTATTTCTTTCTATTCTTCTTATTCTCATTCATTTCACAGTCTCCAAAAAAAAAAAGAGAGAGAGACGCAGAGGGGCGGGGAAGAAGCAATACTAATCAATAGTAAACCAACCACAAACGCTGCATCGCCACCGCCACAGCACCTGGGTACCGGTACCTGCAGAAAGAATGATGGGGTCGGCAACAGACGTCGTAGCTCAACGAGTTTCGTGTGAAAGCATCTCTCTCTCTCTCTCTCTCTCACACACACACGCGTGCTGCAAAACGCAGCCTATTGCCGCTTTAGCGAGGGTGTTGATGACCGCTCTTCGCCAGCCCCACCAGACGCTGCAGCTCTTCGTCAAGACTCAGCGTGGTCGAGGCCACCGAGGAGGTGCCGGTCTCGTCCCCTGCGCGTGCCCCCGACGCGGCGCCCGCAGCCGGCACTTCCTCCACGCCAGCATTCGAGCGGCCCTCGGAGATCCTTTCGGACGGCGCCGGCTCATGCGGTGCCACCGCACTGCTGCTCGCGGCGGACTGCGGGGCGTTTGCCTGCAGCCAGAGCCGGATCTGCTCCGTGTCGTCCGCCTCGGGCTGCACGGCCTGCAGGAAGGCGTGATTCAGCAGCGCAGCGCACGTCCGCCGCGCTTCGGGGTCCTTCTGGAGGCAAGACTCGATGAAGTCGGTGAGCAGCGGATCCATGGAGCTGGGGAGCGGGACAGCGGGGCCGTCCTCGCTCAGGTGCTGCAGCAGCGCCCAGAAGCGTGCCTCTGTCGTGTCGCCGCGCTTGAAGAGGTGTCGGTACGGGCTCGTGCCGAGCGCCATCTCTGCCACGACAAGGCCGAAGGACCACACATCTGCTGCGAAGGCGTACTGCTCGCCCTTGAGTCGCTCTGGGCTCATGTACGTGACGGTCCCAACGAAGGTCTGGGCGTTGTCGCACGTGCCGTCCAGGCTGGAGCTAATCCCGAAGTCCGATATCTTGATCTCACCCGAGCGGCAGCTGTACAGCACGTTGCTCGGCTTGATGTCGCGGTGAATAAGATGCCGCTGGCGATGCAAATAGGTGAGGCCCTGAAGCACGCTGCGAGCGACTCGCGCTAGAATATCCGTCGGCATCGGCTGCGGCAGGCGATCGAGTGATCCATCGAGGCATTCCATGGCTATGAAAACAGACCCTTCGTGATAGAAGGCCCCGTAGAAGTCTACCATTCCCGGGTGGGATGCGTCGGAGGCGTATAAAGTTTCCAGCTCGCGACGAATTTCCTTCTGACTTGTGCTGCTGGTGACCTTAATCTCCTTGAGGGCCACCGTGCGACCTGTGCGTCGATCCACCGCCTTGTACACGGCGCCGCTGCTGCCCTTCCCAAGCTCGCCTCCAGGGACCAGCACAAAGTCATCGAGCGTGAGCTCGTAGGACGTTCCTGTGGGGGAGGTGAGGCCGCGGGAGGACACCTGCAGCGAGCCGATGCGCACCATGTCGTGCCGCACATCCCGTGCCTCGGCCGCCTGAATGGCCTCGAGATTCACTCGAAGCTTTTGGAAGTTCATCACCGGTCGTCTACCCGGCGGTGGATCCATAGGCAACGCGGTGTCACTGCAAACTGTTTCCAGTCGTTATCGCAAGGGGCACACGGCAAAAGAAACAGAAAATTCAAAGGGGAGAGAGAAAGAGGAAGTTGGTCTCATAGGACAAACAAGCTATTATTTTCAGCGTTTTTCAAGTGGAGACGTCCTCCAGTCCTCGCGTATCGTATCGTATCGTATCGTGCATCGCGTAATACTCATGGTTTTATAGCACTGTTTGCAGTGTAAATTTCTATGGTTTCTTCGCACCAGAGAAGGAAAGCGAAGACTTTTCATCTATGTTCGCTGCCCGACTGCGGCACAACAATAGAGAACAGGCACTTCATCTCCCGTGTGAACCGCCCAGGCTCAGTTGTAGGTGAAGTGCACCATCAGCTGTCCGTGCCGCTTCCCACTCAGGATCACTGGCAGCACGACCTCCTGGCCGTCGGCCCGCTGCATCGCATCCCAGCACGAGATGGACGCCTCCCCCATCGCCTCGCCAAAGAAGGTCACGTCTTGGACTTCGAACCGGATCGTCTGCCGCGGGTTCACCGTCGCCACCACCTCCCCCATGCTGGCCGGCCACTCGGGGTGGGAGGACTTGTGCACCGGCGGTATGGTGGCTACCTTCTCCCCCTCCACCCACACATACACACGCGGATCGCAGTCGTCCATCGGGTCCATCAGGTCGCCGCTCTGCAGCAGCCCGGTACCTTCCCGAACGCGGATACGCAGCGAATACCAGCTCACAGCCGTCTCGGCCACCTCCGTCGGTGCCTGCGGTACCTCAGCAACTGGCGGAGGCGGTGGGGGCGGTACCTCAGCTGGCGGAGCGGGCAACTGGCGGAGGCGGTGGGGGCGGTACCTCAGCAGCTGGCGGAGGGGGCGGTGCAGCTGGCGGAGGTGGGGCGGCGGTACCTCAGCAGCTGGCGGAGGCGGTGGGGGCGGTACCTCAGCAGCTGGCGGAGGGGGCGGCGGTACCTCAGCAACTGGCGGAGGCGGTGGGGGCGGTACCTCAGCAGCTGGCGGAGGCGGTGGGGCGGCGGTACCTCAGCAGCTGGCGGAGGCGGTGGTGGCGGTACCTCAGCAGCTGGCGGAGGCGGTGGGGCGGCGGTACCTCAGCAGCTGGCGGAGGCGGTGGGGGCGGTACCTCAGCAGCTGGTGGAGGCGGTGGTGGCGGTACCTCAGCAGGGTGGGGCGGTACCTCAGCAGCTGGCGGAGGCGGTGGTGGCGGTACCTCAGCAACTGGCGGAGGCGGTGGGGGCGGCGGTACCTCAGCAGCTGGTGGAGGCGGGGGGGCGGTACCTCAGCAGCTGGTGGAGGCGGTGGGGGCGGTACCTCAGCAGCTGGCGGAGGCGGTGGGGGCGGTACCTCAGCAGCTGGCGGTGGGGGCGGTAGCAGCTGGTGGAGGGCGGTACCTCAGCAGCTGGTGGAGGCGGTGGGGGCGGTACCTCAGCAGCTGGCGGAGGCGGTGGGGGCGGCGGTACCTCAGCAACTGGTGGAGGCGGTGGGGGCGGCGCATCGACTGGCGGGGCTATTGTTTTTGCCTTTTTTCCCTCACTCGATGCGCTGTGCGACAGTGCCGCCGCCGTGGCGGACCCACTTCCACTGGCTCTGGACACGGGGGTGGAGGCGGCGGAGGCCGGCTGGTGGCCCCGTCTGTCGCTCCCAGAGGCGCTGGGAACGGAGGTGTGCCTTGGGGCGGGGCCAGTGCGCGGTGTGAGCGACGATATGCTGCCCAGCAGGGAGTCGGGTTCTGCTGCGTTCTTGTCCCGGGGCGCGGGGCTGCGGCGCGGCGCCCTCTTTGTTCCGGGTTCTGGCAGGCGGAAGAAGCAGAGAACGATAGCGCCTAGGTGTCGCCGGTAGTGGCGCATGACGGGGTTCATTTCGTCTTCGCAGGGGCGTAGCGTGTAGCTCTGCGGCTGTAGCGGCTCTGTGCTGTCCAGCAGGCGAGCCGCGAGCACGTCCGACTTTGGCACCAGCGCCTCCCCGAGGCAAACACGCCCGGCCCCGCCCCGAGGCTCGTCAAAGACACGGAAGACAAGGTGCCCGTCCGGGGTGTGAATGCGGTACACAAACTGCTCCTCGTGCCACAGGTGCCAGTCTCCGCGCGTCTCACACGAGACGGTGCTGGTGAACACGGGCGCCAGCTGGTGATAGCGGCCCTGCGCCGGGTGGTCGTCGTGAACGGTAACAAACGGCCGCGCCCGCCGCCGCGTGTCGCGGCGCAGCAGCGAGTCTGCGTGCAAAATCTGGACGTACACCATCTTATCGGCCCCGTCCGCGCTGCTGTCCACGGAGGAGTCGGTCGGCGGCACAAGCTCTCCGTCCATCCGCGCAGCGCAGTAGCCCTCGAATGCCCCAGGCTCCCCCTCACCCTTCGGTTCCTCTTCATAGTCATAGCGAGCGGCGTGGCGGGGCGTTGGCTCGCTCACAGGAGAGGCAACAGCGCCGGGCGACCACGCCGCCGTGCGCCCGCCCCCCAGGTAGTCCGCATGCCGCGCTGCCCTCGTCGGATGGTCATTCGGTGCCGTCCAGTCGCTGTAGCGACGGCTGCGCAGCGCACCGCCCCGCTGCTGGCTGTCGGTGACCTCAACATCAAAGCAAATGGTACCAGCGGAAACGCCTTCCTCGCCGTGTGCCCCAACGGAGCGAAGTTGCGCCGTTTGAAGTGATGCGGCGCCACGTTGGCGCCCGCTGGCGGTGCTGGCTGAGAGCAGGGCGTTCAGTGGTACCTGCGCGCGAGCAATGATCGGGCCGGCGCCAGTGGTGGAATCGAAGGCCCGGACCTGGAACGTGACTAGCCAGGAGGTGTGCCGTATCGCGTAGAACTCGCACGTGTTCCCGTCGGCATCGGAGAAGGCTGGCGACAAGGTGCCGCGCTGGGGGCTGGTCTCGAGCAGAATGCCCCCCATGGGCCCCATTACCGTCACATACGGGTCCATCGACTCCGCGGGAGCGGGCCGCTGCTCCTTCTCCTTGCTGCTGCTCGACTCCTTCGAGCGGCGTGGTGGCGGACGCAGTTCATCGCAGCACAGCACGCGCAGGCGCATGCGGTACACCGTCTCCGCCTTGCGGATGCCCGCGCCCCCTGATGCGAGGCCCTCGAGAGCGGCACAGAACCGCTGAAGCTCACCGACTTGCCGCGAATGCTGCTCGGACTCCCGCTCGGCGCGGTCAATATCCTCGCGCTCGAGGCGCGACCGCAGTGCCGAGTTTTCCGCCTCCAGCTGCGAGAGGCACGTCTTGAGCCCGTCCATCTCCTCGCGGGCCTCGCGGCGCAGTCGAATAAGACGACACGGGTCGTGGCGGTCAATGTCGCTGGAGAAGGTACGCACGGCGGCGGTCTGCTTGAGGAGCGTCTTGCCCATCTCCTCCAGCTCCTGTTTGAGGCACTTCACCGTGAGCTGCAGCCGCTGCTGCTCCCGCATGGTGTTGATCTGCGTATGCTTGAGAGCGTCATTCTCACGCTGGAGTCGGTTCAGAGCGCGCTCGGCGGCGGCGGTCCGCACGGCGAAGCACGCCTCCTGCTTGTCTGTGTGGTACATACACCGCCCGGCAGAGAAGTGCTTCGCGGCAGCCGTGTCACTCGGGGGCACTCCGTCCGGCAGCGGCACGCGGTGAAGCGCCCGGAAGTCTGCCGCGCTGGGAGGAGCAGCTGCAGCAGCAGCAGCAGCAGCAGCAGCAGCAGGGGGAGCTGGAGAAGGTAACGGAGGAGGGCGTTGGGCCGCGCTGCTGTTCAGCGTCATCTGGGGCGGGGCGTCACTCGGCCGCTTGGGGTCGCTGGGCGAAGACGCCGACGACATGAACGCGCCCGGTTCTGCGGGGGAGTACGAAGTGTCGCTGAGTGCGCAGCAGTGGGCCGTGAAAGGCAGGATGGAGAAGAGGCAAGTATAAAGCCAAAGGCGGTAACCCTAAGGTGAAGCTCTATGGATAGGTTATATGTACACAGGTTCCAACAACAACAACCTATGTATATGAGGCACAAAAGCAAAAGTAAAAAAAAGAAGAAATAATAATACGAGACGAGTACGAAAATAGAGGGAGAGAGAGTAGCACATCAACAAAAAAGATCACCCTTACGTTTCCTGTTCTGTTGGACAAACGTCGTCAGGGCGCTGTGGTGTTTAGTGTGCGGCTGTCCCATACAGCATTAGTTGTTTAGTCTCATCGGGGAGTGGACTAGCTGGAGGTACAACCGGGGAAGGAAGACCAAGAGCAAAACAGAGCGAGAAACAACACCAACAACAACAAAAAAAAAAAACTGTTACAGAAAAGCATACAAGAGCAAGAGTGAGGAAGAGGGAGCCGCCCGGGCCCGGCGCTACGCGGGCTCGCACATCCCAATGAGAGCGAAGCTGGCGTTGGGGCGAAGGTAATCGCCGGAGAGCTTCAGGCGGCACTTTCCAGGTGTGGGCGGTCGACCGCGGCCGCGAACGGTATCGGCCAGCGGCCCCGCAGAGGCCGGCTTGTCGCCTGCCTTGAGGATGACTGTGTGGACCTGAACCTCGTTCGGGGCCACGCGGCGGAGCAGCTCTGCTGGGATGATGCCGCTGCCAATCACGATGGCGTCGCCACTTTCGCCGCTGCGCCGCGTTCGGGGTGTGTGGCGCGGGGAGGAGCCGAGGGATGTGCTGATACCGCCGGGCGGGGGGCTCCCGTCCCGCACCTGCGTCGCCGTGGCCCGCACCTCGAGGCCGGGGCAGTCGGCGGGGAGCTTGGCGGTGTCGATGCAGGCGTAGGCCTCATCCCACTGCCAGGCGTCCCCCTCTGCCATCATGTCGCGCCGTACGGTCGAGAGCACCACCTCGCGGCCATCGCTCACGGTGATCTCGAGGCACTTGCTGAGTGCCTGCGGCAGTATCTGGCACACATTGGTCAGGCCGCAGCGCACAAACGGGGACGCCGCAGCCTCCTTCCCGCCACCCTCTCCCTCTCCCTCTCCCTCCCCCGCAGCCGGGTCCAGCGCCCCAACAGAGCTGGACGTGCCGAGCAGAAAGTCGTTCGCCAGCGAGGAAATATAGCCGCGGGGGAGCGCCGCACCACCGACGTGGCCGCAGACCGTCTCCACCACAACACAGCCGAATGAACGGCTGAGAAGGGACGGCCGCGGGGCGTCGACGTCATCGGTCGAGCAGCCGGTGGGCGGGGGGCTCGGCGCCTGCAGGCTCCACTGCTGCTGCCCCGTGAAGCACACCTCCCCCACTGTCTTCTCCACCATACTCAGCAGGTCGGTCTCGTCCACGAGGCCGTCGAACACCTCCGCCTTTAATACGGCACCGGCGCTCTCAGGCGTGACCCGCACCAGCGCGCAGGACGGCTCCCGCATCGTCCACACGGGTTGCGACGTCCCCTCCTTCACAGGAGTGCGCACGACCTCCTCGTCGCCGAGCGAAAGCGTAAGGAGCGGGTCCATCTCGCAGTAGTGCTGCGTAATGCTGAACAAATCGCGGCAGCCAGCCAAGTGCACGAGAAGTAGCAGATCCTCCTGCGGTCCAACGCTGTTGCGGGACGCCGTAGGGCGGGGATGACGATAACTCTTGGACCTTCCACCGGGTAGATCGAGCACGGGAAGGCATACCGCCGTCAGCCGAACAGAACCCTGTCCACGGACCCCGTTGAACCCCACGTCGTAGCGATTCTCCGCCCCGAGCCCCTCCCGGGTGACGCGCACGCTGGCGCCCCCAATACGGCACCCAGCCGTCGCCTCGCTGTCGTACACCTCCAAGGCGTAGGCGGTACTGCTGCCCGCCAGATACGGGCACGGGATAAAGCACGACGCGTCCTCCTTGTGCCAGCTCGCATCGAAGGTGCCGAGAGCAAGGGGGGTCGTCATCACGATCTCGCCCTTCTCGTTTTTGACCACCACTAGCAGGTCGGGTGCCGTGTCGTACCCTTCCAGCAGCTGGCAGCGTTCCACGTGCAGATAAAGAACACGCTCCTCGCAGTGATCCTCTGCGGAGTCCCCGCAGATGGACGTTCGCAGCACATTGAGCTGCAGCTGGCCAATGATGTCGTTTCGGCTCTTCATGAGAAGCATCGGCAGACGCCGCAGGCCGACGCCCGCGAACGCAAGACTATCGACCGCCACCTTGACGGAGGAGATGATGGCGTCCTTGTGGAAGAGATCGAAGCACAGGAATCCATCGCTCTGCACGGTGGCGTAAGCAACGGCGCCGGGCCAGGACGGCGTGCGGGTTTTCGGGAGCACTCGCGGCGTTTCCAGGACGTGTGTCACTCTCCCATCGTGCTGCAGCGAGACCACGATCATCGCCTCGACCCGATGTTTTAGCTCCTGCACACCGACCACCTGAAAGACAACGTTGTTGGCGTCTGCATCGCTCGCGGGCTGGTTCTCCAAGCAGTCGATATCCTCCGCGCCGGCCGGCTCTGAGGCGCCTAGATGGTGCTGCAGCGACCTGTACTGCGATGACAGGATCGCCACCATCGTGACCGTCAGGCGCGGAGTTCGCTTCCCGCCCTTCTCGCCCTTGCTGGCGCCCATTGGGAAGAGCCGCATGGTGCGCTGCCCAATGCCGTTGTGGCTTTCGAACTCTGACACGGGAAGGCTGCAGCGGTAGAGGCGGCGGTCCTTCTCGGCGGCGGCGTCGCACACTTCGAAGTCGATGTGCTCATTGCGGCTGACAAACGTGATGAAGGAGGACTCTTTAACGGTCCACTTTGGGTGCGTGCGGTGAGACATGGGCGGGGTGCGCAGCCGGACCACGTTTTTGATGGCGACCTTCACAATGGGCGCCTTGCATTGACGGATGGAAGCGTCGTCGAGGTACTGGCATTGGTGCACATGCAGCAGCATCAAAATCTTGCCCTGGGAGGCGAATGGGGTTGTGGAGTTCCGTGGGGACTCGCTGCGAGACGCGCCGCCGCCGGCGTCGGCGTCGGGGTCGGGGTCGGGGTCGGGGTCCATGTCCATTTCGCTAACTTCCCACACCTCCTGCTGCACCGGCATCACTTTCACGACGGCGTTGAGGTAGTCCTCGTCCCGCACCTTCACGAACCGGTCGAGGGTACTGGAGCGTAGGGACTCCGCGGTCTTCACTTTGTTCTGGTAGCTGAGGTCCACGCTGACCTTGCGGAGCCCACTCTGGCCGCTGGACTGGAGCAAGCTCGCCGTTGTGGCCCCGAAGTCGGCGCTGACGGCCCGCGACCCACGGTGTATCACCTGGCTGGCTAGAAGGGAGTCTGCCAGCGCCTGCGGGACCTGCCGCGGGGAATTGGAAGCACCCATGGAGGAGAGGGGCCGCTGGAGGTAGCTGCGGCTGAAGGAACTCCGCACCGTGGTGGAGCAGGTGTCCTCGTGTCCGCCGGGCCTGGCGATGAAGTTCGCCGGGGTGTGCAGCTGCGACCACACCCCGGGGAAGACGCTGGCGCTGCCAATACTGAGAATGTCCTCCGGCACCAGCCGCGGCACGCGACTCTCCTCGGCACCCGCGTCGTCCACCTCGTCGAGCGGCAGCGCACTCTGCACGCGGTTCACCTCCACCAGCCCATTCACCGTTTCATTGAGGAGCTGATGCTCCGCCGCGCTGCACGAAATAAGATCGTCAGCGGCGGTGGTGGTAACCGCCGGCTCCTCGTCAGCGACAAGCTTCACGTTGCTGTCGTTCACCTGCTGTAGAAAGCGGGCCTGGTCCTCTGTGGGGGTGAGAAACAGCTGCTCAACAATGACGGCCTCCAGCTCCTTCATCTCCGCGGGAAGGTCGCAGTCGGCAGCGTTCGGGTCCTTGGACGTGTTGGAGATGAGCTCCTTTACCTTCGCCTTCATTGCCTGCTCGTTCGCCTTATCGGCTGGTTGCATCTCACGCATGTGCCGCGGCGCCACGTGTCGCCTCGTGTTCTCGTGCTGGCGCAGCAGCGACTCCTCGTTCTCCTCGTTCTCTAGCTTCTCCAACGCGGTAGCGGAGTTCTCCACGGCGTAGCGTACCCAGTTCACCGCCACGTCGCGGTCCGGCGGTGTGGAGGTGAGCCGCCCGCCGGACGTGCGGCCCCCGCTGGGTGGGCGGGAGCCCTTCCCCCGCACCGCCGCCAGCGGCCGGCTCACCTCCTCCAGGGATGCCGCAGGCGCACCGTGGCGGGCCTGGTAGAGAACGATGCCTTGGCGGCACACCTCCTGCGCCTGCGACAGAGAGGACTGCGCCGCAAGAACCTGCCGAAGGGCCGCTTGGTCCATCCGCCAAAGGTCCACCGTGGCCTCGGCCGAAACCCGGACCCACCAGTTGTGCGGGCTCAGGCAGTGCTCGCCAAAGAAGTCGCCGCAGCTGCGCGTCTCCTCGGCGTCGGCAGGGGCCGGCTGTGGCACGGAGGGTGGCCGATCGAGCTTCTTGCTCCCCATGCTCGTACTAGTGCTGCGCCGTTCCGCCACGGCGGTGAGGCGCACCGTACCTCGCCCGATGACAAACAGCGCGTCGCAGTGGGAGCCCTGTTGGGCCACCACTGCCCCAGCTGGGAGCGAGACGATGGCCGCCTGCTCCGCGAGTAGCAGGCGGGTGGACTCCGTGGTGTGGCTGAGGCACGGGACGCCCTGCAGCAGCACCGCGAGGCCGAAGATCTCGCGTCGCTTTCCGAGCTCCATCCAGCGCTGCCGGCGCTCGACCGCCTTGGTGACGATCGTCTCCGCCACCTCGGGGTACTTGTAGAAGCGGTGCAGCAGCTCCTCCGCGTGGAGGCAGTACAGCTCGGCAATGGTGTTGGCGACGATGGTGCAGTTCCGCGGGTCGCCCATCACAACGCTGACCTCCCCAAAGGCGGCCCCGGGCTCCACGGTGCCCAGCAACACCCCCTTCACGAGCACCGACAGGGCCCCACGGCGCAGCACGTAGAGGTAGGGCGAGTAGGTTCCCTCCTCGCAGAGCGTCTCGCCGACAGTGAGGGTCTTCACCTCCATGGTGCGGGCGAGCTTCACGCGGTCGCTCACCGAAAGATACGGCCACATCCAGGAGCGCTGCAGCACGACGGAGGTGGGGTAGTACGTGGTGAGCAGCATATCGGTGCGGTACGGCAAAACAATTTGCTGGAAGCACTCAAAGATGGCATCGCAGCCCCCGGGGGACACCGCGACGAAGCGGTACACGACTTCCCAGAACCATCGCGAGGGAATGATGGCCACGTCGACCGTCTCCGCCGCGATGAAACTCGTCATGCAGCAGTCCTCCGACAGTACCGCGACATCGCAGAGCGTCGCTGGCGCACGATGCGTTCGCACCCGGTTCGCGTGTACGGGTCGCTCGCTGGCAGGGATCACCCGTGGGTTGGGCCGGCGCTGTTCCTGAACTTCGCCGTAGAGCAGCACCACGATGCCCGAGGAGATGTACGACTCCTGGTAGTACACGAGCGGCTCGGACGCCATGCGGAACTCAAAGACAGCCTCGGAGGCGGCGGCGTAGAGGACGTCGAGCGGCCAGCGCGAGAAGATGGAGGTGGAGGTAGTGATCGCTGTCACCACGGACTCCGTCTCGTAATGGCGAGGCGGGTACGACCCGGGCCACGCCCGCAGGCGGCGCCGGCGCAGCGCCTGTCGGAGGACGATCGGCCCAAAGGCTTTGGCCAGCGCTGCCAGGGCCTCCGTGGCTTCCTCGGTGGTGAAATCGATAGCGGGGCTTCGAGATTCTCGCGCGGCTCGCACGGAGGGCGTCCAGTCCCGGACTTTGGGGTTCGATGAGGTGGCGCGGATGGACGTGTCTTGGACGGCAGGAAGCAGCTCAAGCACCGCCGGTGACGGCCGCCGCAGCGACGGCTCCACGCTGTCGCGCCGCGAGCTACTGAAGGGTCTCGGTGTATCATCGAGCCGCGGCGTGCTGCCCCTGGCGCTGGAGCAGCGCGAGCTTGGCGTCTGCACCCGCGGGCTGAGGCTACGGTCTCGCGACCCGCGGAGCTCGACGGAGTACCGCCGCTTGCGGTCCGCCGAGGCGAAGTTCATGAGGAGACCCCCCTAGAGGGATGATGATAAGTATGCGTAGGGCGGGCTGGAAGGGATTGAAAGGGGTTGAAGAAAATCAACGCACTGCAGCGGAGCGCTGTGGAGTGAAATGAGTGGAGTGGGACCTAGCACTGCGACGCTGTACTTCTCCACTCTCCGCCCCGCGCCACGCGTTGGAAAGGAGGCCTCAATAAATAGAAAAACCGAAAGAGAAGGTCAATGGGGTGTCGAATCGACCCTTTCCAACCGCGCTGCAGGCGATTCGCCGTCTCTCTTCGTTGAAGAGGCAGCACCGCAGAGGGATGGGGGTACAACAGGGGCACACTGTACAGCGTCTTGGCACAATACTGAAGTTAAGAGCCACACAAGAAAGAAAAAAAAAGGGAGAGAATAGAGAGAGAAAAAAGAGAAAAAACGAATGGAGCAAAGAAAGTGAAGCTGGATCACAAAGGTTTTAGTGTGTGTGTGTGTGTGTGGTTCCTGCCGTTTGTGGCAGACGAAGACGAGCAACCCAGGGAGAAGTACGATATAGAGGTACGGTATAGAGGAACGGTATACAGATGTTTCTCAAACGTTTGAGGTGAAAGAGCGAAGAAGAAAAGGAATGATACAGAGTGCAACGTGAGACCCATACCTCTTGTTTGCCTCTCGCACCTTGTTCCTTTTTATTTAGTTTCAGATCCACGAACGAGGAGGGTATGGAAGGGTTTTCTATGAAGGGGTAATAAACCAATAAACAAATAGGAAATAAATGCACGCTTCGCGTGTGAAGTCCGAAGTAGAAGCTGGACGAGCTCTATGGTGAAGTGCACTAGGTACTACTGGGTTGTATGAGAGCACCTTCAGCATTCCTTCCGTTGCGGTGGCCTGGAAATCCGTGTTCGCACCCGCCCTGCAGCTACTTCTCCTCATCTGCTAGCGCCGCGAGGCGCGCTGCCTTGGCCTTCTTCTTCTCCTCCTTGACTTCAGCCATATCCGCCTGTACGCGAGCACCGAGGACGTCGTAGTCGTCTGAAATGACTTTGAGGAGCCACTCCACCTGCTCATCGCGCTCGTCGTCGTCCTCGAGGCCGCAGGTTGCCGAGACCCGGTACGGCGCATGAGACAGAAGATCCTCGAGAAAGCCGTCGGGGAACACATCCACCAGCCGCGAGGCCTCCAGGTCCTTCTTGTTGCAGAGGATCAGTGTTGGCTTCCCCTGCATGTACTTGTGCGCCAGCGTTTGCCGCAGCACGTTGAGCGACTCGGCGAGCGTTTCATCATCGGAAGCGGAGTCGATCACGTAGATGAGGCCGTGGCAGTCGTGGAAGTAGTGGACCCAGACATCGCGGAAGTTCGCTGCGCCGCCGAGGTCGAAAAGGCAAATGTCGTGGTCCTCCGTGTGGAAGTGAACAGGAGTGAAGCCAACGGTGGGGGAGCTGTTGGGGAGCAGCTCCCCGCCCAGTGCCGAGATGATGGTCGTCTTTCCAGCATTGTTCAGTCCTAGTGTGGCGATCGTAATCTTCCTTGGGGCCTTCTTCACGGCGCCCTCTCCATCTGGCTCGCTAGCCCCAGCAGCCTGCCTAGCCCCCGCGTACTGGATCTGAGTCGGGTCGTAGCTGGCCTTCTTCTGCTCCGAGACCTCTACCGTGTCCAGCAGCTCCCGCAGGTACGCGAACGGGTTCTCTGGCCGGTCCACCAACACCTTGGTGGCGAGCAGCTCGAGGAGGTGGTGGATATTGTGCGCCTTGCAGTAGGCGATGCGCTGGTCCTCCTCTGACATGCTCGTAGAAGCGTGGCAGTGCTGTTGAACAAGGCACGTTGCCGGGTGTTCCAGTACGTTTAAGTGTTGTGTGATGAGTGGGGCTTCCTCTTCTTGGTGCAGGGGAGGAGGGAGGGGTAGAGATCCGCTGCAATGCTGTATAGCAGAGACAATGGAAGGAAAAGACCAAGTGCAAGGCGAGTGTGTCAATTGCGGGAGCAGCAGTGAATACGCTTCGCTGGCTACTCAACTGCGTCGAGAATCCTCTTCCTTGTGCAAGAAAAAAAAAAAATAGTGGAAGAAAACACGTAGATGGCCATCCAACAAGAAGCGCAGGCAGGTTGGGTTTGAGAACATGCCGGTGTGTCACAGCAGACCGGCATGTTCTCCATCTCTGTGGTAGGTGTGTTGGTTTGTATGGGTCTTGATCGACTGGCGGAGCTTACGCCGCCGCCGGGGCCGTCGCGCTTCCCTGCTGGGAGCGCCCCGCCTCCATGTAGCGAGCGAGCAGGCGGCTGTACACTTCTTCCTTCACGACGACGAGGCCGGGCTCCTCGTGGGTAACAGCGTCCGACTCCCCGTAGTCCTGCAGAAGGCGGTGGAGCGCGCGGTGCTGCTCCGGCGCCATGTTGCGCAGCAGCACCATGCGCGGCACAAAGGTCACCCGGTGGAACTCCTTCTCCCACATCGCCAGCTGGTCAATGAAGGACTGCGGCAGGCAGAGGGCGTCCCCGTCGCGCTCTGCCGGCGTCGAGCCCCCGTACCGCTTCATCATGCTCGGATGCGCCTTGGAGGACAGAAACTGCATAATCTGCTTACCGGTGAGACCCCGCTCCAGGGCGGCGGCGAAGGAGTCGCGTGTGATGCGAAAGCACGCGAGCACCTCGCTGACGACTTCTTCCTGAACGGCGAAGGACTGCACAATGTGGAGGAGGTCTGGGTTGACCGAGTAGACGAAGAGCCGGTAGTTGGTCTCGGTCAGGATCGTATCCATTTCCTCCTGTCGCAGCCGCTCCCACACGGCGCCGTCGCTCCCGCTCCGGCTCTCCAGCATCGACGTTGCACAGAGAGGGGCGGTGGACCCCCATTCCACCGCATGGCGGAGGTGCGGCGAGACGGCGAAGCACTTCTCCTCTCCAGGGCCCTTCAGGGGGTAGACCAGCCCAATCTCCGCCAAACGCGCGAGCAGCTGGTAGCTGGCTGCGTCCTCTGCCTTGTCTGGAAAGGCGTACATCCAGCTGGTGGTGTCCAGCATGCACAGCACAGCGAGGCGCTGCCAGAGTCCCGCCTTGGTGATCCCTTGAGACGGCTGGGCGGGTGGGGCGAGTCCCAGCACGCGGTCCAGCGCGGCCTGCAGCAACGCCCACCACTGCTGGCCAATGGGCATCATACAGAAGTTCAGGCCGACGGCCGTCACACCTGCATTCGAGTCTCTGGGGTCGGGGACGGCCCCAGCGAGCACCAGCACGGCGGCGAGGCCCTTGCCCTGCACCCCCTGAAGGCCGGCGGAGAGAGCCGCCGCTGTCGCCTGCTGCAGCACCGCCTCGCTCCTCTTCACAGTGTTGGAGAGAGATACGGCGGGCAGCGGCAGCGGCGCGGCGCCGGCAAAGCAGCGGCGGGGCCCCACACGGTGCAGACGCACGGGGTCCCCTCCCGGCGCGGCCCAGAGAAACTCCACAACGTCCCGCATGGCGCGCCAAAAAGGCGGCGCGCCAGCGTCCGCTTCCAGTATCCGGCGCATGAGCTCGCTCGGTGTGGTGCAGCGCAGAAAGACCTGCACCTCGTCGTGGACGACGGTGCTGTGTCGCAACGGATCCACTAGAGGCCCCTCACCGTCGGTGGCGCCCGGCGGGTGCAGCTGGAGCGCCGCCATTACGTGCTGAAAGGCCATGGCGAGCAAGGCGGGGCAGTCCACCAGGACCTCTTCCCGACCCGTGGCGCCCCACAGCGACTGCCAAAAAGGGCTGTTCATGCGCTCTCCCTGGCTGGTCAGTCTAACGGGCAAGCATGAAAGAGGAAAGAGAGAGACGTATGGGATCACGATATGCATTCAAGTACAATAGATCGAGGCCGCGGTGTTCCTCTGCCGGGGCGCACCATATAAATTCAAACATCTTGTACGTTGTTTCCCTGGGTCACGCCAGGGGCATTCTACTTCTATTTCTATTTCTATCTTGGAGAGCGGGGGTATCTAGTCTCTAGGTCTATGGATAGACGTCTTACAAGCTCAGCGTGGAAACGCCGGTAGCAAAGCCGAGCTGTGCGGGGGTGTCGTCCTCCTCCATGAACTTCGGTGACGCGCCAAAGTCAACGTTGATCCGCCGGAGCCGCCCGTCTCCCGCCTCCTCCGACAAATGTTCCAGCGGCCGCTGCAAAGCCGCCAGCCGCTCGCGAACGAGGTCCGACAGGCGCACCCCACTCGGCCTCGGCCCCGGGGTTGGGGTCTGGGACTGGGTCTGGGTCTGGGTCTGGGGCAGGGGCACTGGACCGACAGCCGCCACCGCCAGGCGAAACGGGTCGTATAGGTTGGCAAACTGCCGCACCCCTGCAGCAGAGCCCGCCGTGTCTTCCCCAGAGAGCGAGAGAGAGGCGGAGGCGGAGGCGGGGAATAGGCAGGCCCCTGCGGGTGCGGCTCCCGGTGGGTGTCCCCGGCCTGGTGTTCTGGCCTCGGGGCTTCGGCTGCTGCTGCGCCGCTGTACAGGGTCTGGGGTGGGTGCTCGCCGCCGCGGCTGGGCTGGTTCGGCCGCAGCGGACGGATGGATGGGGGAGGTGCCGCACGACACGTGTGTCTCAGGGGCGCAGACTGCCTCACAGGGAGAGTGGCGGTGGTGGTGGTGGTGGTCCTCCTCCGTCGAGCTATCGTCGGAGGTCTCTGTCTGTGAGGTGTCGCAGGCGTCGTCGTCACCGTCTGGCCACATTGGGTCCATGGCGTCGCTGGCCAGCAGCTGCCGCCAGACACCGGGGCCTGCCGCTGGGTCCAGCAGCAGCGCATCGCACGCTGTCTGCAGCTGCGCCAGGCGCCGCCGTAGCTGGCGGTTGGCGTCTCGTTCTACCGCGATCACCTCACGTGCTTCCGCGAGGGCGTCGCGCAACTGCAGCTCCCGCTCGAGGCACACACTGTGGTACCCTGCAACCTCCGGGGGCGAAACGTGTCGCGGCTGCGTGCTGCGCCTACGGGGGGGCGGCACGCTGGCCGCGGCCACCCGGCGCGGGCCGGGGCTCACGGCCGCTGCCTGCTGGAGGAGCTGCTCCTTCTCCTGCTGTAGCTCGCGTACCTTCACCCGGAGTTGGGCGATGGTCTGGGCGGCACCGTCGGACGCCGCACTGCGCACAGAGGGGCGCGGGCTGGCGGCCTCCGCCGGCCCCAGCAGCGGTTGGCTGTGCCTCTCGCTCCGGCTGCTGCTGCGGAGGGATGTGGCGGGCGTCGCTGGGGCCGTCTGCAGGGCGGCCGGCGCCTTGGGCAGCGGGCTTCGGCCCAGACTGCTGCGGTACGTCGGAATGCGGCTGAAGCTGTGATCGCCCGCCTGTGAGGAGCGGGCGGGGCTGGAGGAGCCGAGCGGCGGTGGGCCGGCGCGGGCCTTCCGGGGGGCCGTCCCACGTGGGGTGCCGGTGGACGTCTCGCTCCCGCAGCATATGTTGCGGGGCTCCCCCGTAGGGACAGGGAGGAGGCGGTGAGGGGCCGTGTCGGCAATAGTGGGAGCGCGTTACACCTTCTCTCCCCGGCACGCAAGGGGTGGAGGAAGGGGGGGGGGGGGGGTACCGGTACCGGTCGGGGCCCCTGCTGTATGCCTCTATAGCTAGCGCTGCTATACTCTATACTCAAGTATTGTTCATGAGAAGGACCAGCAAGCGAAGAAACGAGGGCAGGAGAGGGAATGGCGGTAGCACCAAGCAATTCGCTATAGATAAAGCGTACACAAAGAACGTTGTGTGTAGGCATCGACAAGGATCAGATCATTGCTGTTGTTTGTCACAGGAGATCGTACGTCCCCCCCCTACGGCGCATGTGCAGTACAGGATCATTCTCTAAGGCTCAGCAGTACAGCAAAGCACACACACTAGACTTCCTGGCGGCTACCATCTCAGGCCCTCCACCCAGCGCCCGTTCACCTGCACGTGGAGGCCGGCAGCCGGTACCTCGTCGCACCGCTCGAAGTCCACGCGGCCGAGCTGGTGCAGCAGCAAAGCCGCGGGCAGTTCGGGCGGGGCGGCCATAATCGACACGTCGAACGCGGCCCTCGTAGCGCTCAGCAGCGACACCACACCGGCGCACTCTGCCGCCTCTGCCGCTACGCCGCCCGAGCGGGGCGGCAGAGGCGTGGTGGGGCGCCGCGCTGTGTGCAGCAGCGCCATGCCACTGCCTGCCTCCCCGTCGAAGTAAACCTCCTCGTCCGCCGTTGTCTGTGGGCTGTCGTCCACCTCTGCCACCACGTAGAAGGTCGTTTCGGCGTCGCCAGCGAGCGGTCGGTCGAGCTCCAGGTGTATCCACACGACCGGCAGCCACCGAAACGCACCGCCGTAAGATGCCGCCAGCACCTCGTACGGCGGAAGGCACATGGCAGCGCTGGGGGCCAGCGCTCCATCCGCCGCCGCCGCCCCCACGAGCCGCAGCCGCAGGCCATACCGGCTCCGAGTCAGGGGGACCTCAACAGGGTCCTCGCCGTCCCCGGCGCCGGCCGCGGCGTCGATATGGAGGCGCTGGGGCTGGTGCAGGCCGATCCAAAGCTGCCCCGTCGCCATGGCAGTGCTCGTCGGCTGCACCTGCACGCGCAACACGTAAAAGGGTGCGAGCGGGCCGTCGGCAGCCTGCCGGCGGAACGAGACCGGCACCCGTACGTCATGGAAGCGGCGGCAGTCGTAGCAGACGTGGCAGGTGGTGAACCAGCGGCACACGATGCGGAGGTCGGCCCAGACGCTGCCGCCGCTGCCATCCGCCGCCACATCGGCGTGCCAGACCCGAAGGAGAACCCGCTCCGGCGTCACGGCGGGTGGCCGGCCAACCGCCGTGAATGTGTCTGCCACGTCTCCAGTGGTGGCAAGGACGCGGTACGACACGCCGCCGCGCAGTCCAAGAGAGGCGAGGGCCGCAGCCGACGCCGCATCCGATCGGGCCCGCAAAAGCACGACGCCTGCCCCGCGTATCGTCGTGCGGAGCGCCGCGTCGATCTCTCGCAGCGTCTGGGCTGGATCCGCCCGCCACCAGCTCCATTCCTCCACCGGCCCGCCCGTGAAGCACGCGACCGCCGCCGGGGCGGAGACGGCGCAGGTCTGCGCGTAGCTGCCGCAGAGCTTTGCCAGCAGCTTCTCGCACGCCGCGGGCCACAGGGCACCGCCGGTGTAGGAGCAGCCCAGGAGTTCGCTTCCGCCTCCGCTGCGCGCCACGCAGGGGAGGTGGCCGTCCAGGGACACCAGTTCCCACAGCCCGCAGGGGCAGGCCCAGAGCAGCCACACCCCACTCCGCACCGTCGCCGCCGTGTTACTCGAGAAGATGCTGCGCACTGCCCCCGGCGCCTCCGCCAGCGCCGCCAGCCCGGCGATGGCCTCCCCGTTCCGCAAGTGCCGCCCGGACCGCAGGCCGTTCGGTGACACGCTCGCGTTCCCACGAGGGAAGAGCAGCGGCAGACGCTCCTCCGCCTCCGCCTCCGCCCCAGCCCGCGCCTCAAGCGCCTCTGCTAGCTTGGCAGCTGGAAGGCACAGCACAGCAGCGCACGGCAGCAGCGCTTGGAGGCCGCGCTGCGTCTCGGCGAAGGCGCGCCGCACCCACCTGGATTCCCCGGCGGTCGTCGCGTCCGCTGCTTGAAATGCCGAGTCATCGCCATGGTCGCCGCCGCCGCCGCCCCGCTCCTCCGCGACGGCGTGCAGGCGCTGCAGCAGGTCCGCAGCGGCAAGGCGGATGCGGCGGTCCGTGTGCGGGTGGGGGAGCTCCAGGCCGTCGAGCGGGTCGGGCCTCGGCGGGAGCGGGGGGCCCGTGATGTGACGGAGGACGGGCAGGAAGGCGTCGTCGAGGTACTCCAGCCCCCGCTCGGCGCAGGCCGCGGCGATGTGGACCTCCGAGGGCCCGCCGTCGTCGCGTCGAAAGAGGCGGGAGATCTCGGCAGAGAGGCGCTCCACAAGGGCATCCACGGCGTGGACCGCCCGCGGCGCGGTGCGATGGCCGGGGCGTGGGTGGTGCAGGCTGGGCCACCCCCACCCCGGCCGCAGCGAGTCGATAGGGAAGCGGTGCATGGGGCCGCTGCTGGTGCTCCGGCGGGGCAGCGCAGCGGTGCGGCGGGAGGTGCTGGGCGGATCCATTGCCACCTTCATTGTCTTCGCCGGCCCTTCTTCGTCCTCCACGGGCGGGGGGTGGTCGTAGGGGTGGCGTCTAGAGGCGGGGGCGGGAGGAGAAGGAGGCGGGGGAGGACTGGCCGGGCCCTCGTCGGCTTGCGGTGGCAGCACCGAGTGCACCAGGCCATCGGATGCTGCGTAGAGGCGGGAGCTGGTCGGTGTGGCGGAGGGGGTGGGCTCACGCGGCGGCAGCGGCAGCTCCTTGGCCTGACTGAGGGCCAAACTGTACGAGGAGCCCAGGGTGCTGTTGATGGTCACCCCGTCGCGGGTGAGGCACTCTGCTCGCCCATCGAAGGATGTGGCGCAGTACTGGGAAGAGCCGCAAGACAAGCTGCTGACATCGAGTTCGTCCGCTACCGGCACGGGACTGCTGCTTTGGGCCGCCTCGAACGCTGCGCGGGCGCTGCGCCATTCGCTGTGCCGTTGCCGGGTGTCAAGTGGGGATTCCCTCGGCGCTGTGGCGGCCGTCACAGGGGCGAAGGGCCGAGGCAGCTCGCCGGGGCGCAGCGTGCGGCGCGAGTCGGGGAGGGGCGGCGGGGAGGCCCTCCACCGCCCCTCCCTGTCCTCCTCCGCCCCTGCCCCGTGTGGGCGGTGGTAGTACTTTTCAAAGTGTTGTTGGTGTAGCTGCGCCTTGAAGGAGGGGACCGTGTCGCGCATCTGCAACCAGCAGGTGGATGGGATGGGGAGCGGGCGGCTCGCTTCCGCACGGATAAGGTTAGGCGGCCAGTAGACAAACACCTCTGCAGTGAACAAAAGGAATGAAACCAAACAAAAGAGAGAGAGAGAGAGAGGAACGATTATTTAGGTCATCAGATCATCTACACAAATACCCCTGGTGGTGCTATATATATAGATATATGTATGGTGTCAATCGGGGCCTGGGAACTCGTTCCTGCTTGGTTCCCCCTCCTGTCTTTCATGATGCCTGATGCGGACACGCTCCCCAAAAGCGGCATCTCAAATATCTATGCTGAAACCCGAACATCATCCCGCATACGCATACGCTCAGTAAGTAAGCGGTCGTCACGCGTAGAAGAGACGTTGGAAAAGGCGTAGAAGGGTGTCGCCCCTCACACACACACACACACACCTCACCGCTCTATGCTGCAGATGGATCGAGTCGCTCCTTCCCGATGCCGTCCGGCGTTAGTCATCGTCCTCGTACTCGATGATCTGCAGGCGGGAGCGGCGGCCGGGCCCCGCTGGGGCCGGGGCGGCGGTCTCCTTGGTGACCTTGTGAACGCTGCTGCTGCTGCTGGTGGCGATGGCGGCGGCGGGGCTCCGCGGGGCGCCGCGGGGGAGTGGCAGGCGGGGCATGACGGCGGCGGCGGCGGCGGCACCGGTAGGGGGCGGCTTATGGCTGGCGCCGAGGCTGGTGGGAAGGTCCTCCAGCTCCGACGGCACGACGCTGTTGGCGTACATCTGCTCGATGCCCTCGTCGGTCATGGCGGAGGGGCGGGCGGGGCGGTTGAAGTGGATGCGGCGCTTCAGCTCCTGCATCATCTCCGCAGCATCGCTGTTCATCTCAGCGGGGGGCGCGGCGTCCCTCGTGTGGGTGTGGGTCGGGGCCTCCGCCTGAGCCGGGGCAGTGGGGGGTGGTCCACTCATGACGGGCGGGGCGTCCAGGAGCTCTACCGGCACGTCAACCCAGCGGCGATGCTGGGTGAAGAACTCTGTCTGCATCTCCTGGATCCTCGTCAGCAGCGCGTCGCGGGCCTTGGCCATGTCGGCGTCGCGGCGCACCTCCTCGTCGCTCCGCATCGCCACCTTTACAATGGTCGAGGCCTGCAGGTGAAAGGCTGACACCTCGTCGCTCTTGGCCCTCTTCCCACGGCACGCATCGACATCCACGATGGCAACGTCCCCATCGGCGTCCTCGCCCGATGAGCTGGAGGCATCCACCGCGGCCGACGGGAGGTTTCGGCGCACCGCATCGAAGAGGGCGGTCACGTCGTTCTTGAGGGAGTGCTTCGTCACGTCGAAGGAGCTCGGTCCTTGCTCGGGGGGCGCCTCCGCCTCCGCTCCGCCTCCGCCTCCCTTCTTTGCCTTGGTCGGCCTGGAGGCCTCCGCCTTGTGAATCTTCCACTGCAGGTACATCGCCCGCTCGCGGCACACCCGCGGGGTGAAGAAGCCCACGTCGACGTGCTTGAGCTGCTGGCGCTCTGCCGGGGTCTGCGTCCTGGCGGATGTCATCACCTCCTGCACGCTCTTCGCAACGAGGGCCCACGCATCCGACGCCGGGTCCGCGGAGAAGGGCATCTGCGTGGCGCTGCGGCCCGTCCAGGTGTGGATCGGCGCCTTGTAGCGCGCCGCCAGGAGGAGGATGTAGTGGTCCACAAAGGTACTGAAGGAGTCGTCGAAAGAGGACATCCTATACTACTACTACTAATAATAATAATAATAAGCGGAAAGAACAGAAGGGCAGATAGAGACCGCTTGAGCAATGACGATCCGGAGGTGGCTCGATGAAAGGAAGGGAGTCCAGGGCGTTAAGAAGGGCAAGAAAAAAAAAAAAACTAGCCAGGAGCAAAGCAAAGAGGGAGACAGAGACAGAGAGAAAAAGAAGAAGAAAGGGAAGTGAAACCCGTATGCATCCCCGTCGTCCCGGCGTCATCTACAGCGTGTGCGAAGATGCTCTACGAACCCACTTGCCAGTGGTAGCTACCGTCCTCCTCCGCCCCGTGATTCTCTCTTGTTGCTGCTCTGCTGGGGGAGCATCAAAAGAAGGATTCTATGGAAGAATCAGAATACTACTAATACGAACCTGTACCTCAACCGGCTCTAGGGCATAGGAGCCATGGAGGCTCTATAATACTAATAGAGGATTCTATGCGGGGGTATCGATGCGATATCACGACACCTGTCTCTCTGTTGATTTTTTTTTCCGAACAGAAAAAAAAAGAACTGAAAGTAAAAAAGGAAAACCAAAAAAAAAAAGCCACAACAACTCTATGTTTCTTCGTCCCATCGGTCTGGCGGGTCAACAGTTGTTTTTTTTTGTCTGCCAGACGCCCAGCGAGAACACTCACACCATGGAACGACATGGCCCTAAAACACATAAAACGGAGCGGATGCGAGACGCCAGGGCCTACCTGGCGAAGGTTTCCTTGAGGGCCTGGTAGGACATGTTGATCTCCTTGAAGTTCCGCTCTGCCTCGGCCTGCTCGGCCTCGCTGCGGCCAGACCATTTGTCGGGGTGCCACCGCAGCGCCGCCCCACGGTACGCCTTGTTGATTCGCTTCCAGTCCGGCCTGCCCGAGAGGCCGAGGCGGCGCAGGTGCTGCTCTGGGGTCTCGCCCCGCCCTGCCGAGGAGCTGGGCCCGCTGGAACTGGAGTGGTACCGGCCCTTCCCCGCCCCGTACCCGGAGAAGTAGCTGGAGGCGCCGCTCGTGGGCCGGAAGCCGCTGCTGGTGCCGGCGCGGGGGCCCGCCCTGGTGTACTCCGCTCGATCCTGCGGCTCCTCTGCGCGGCCTTTGCCCGCCGCGCTGCGGCTGGCGTCGGAGGTGCTCGACGTCCGGCGGTTCTGACTGTCGAGCAGCTGCTGGCGGGTCTCCATCGCCTGCCGCAGCTGTTCCTTCAGCGGTGCAGCGCTGCTGGTCGAGTAGGCCGTCACTGATGGCGAGGCGGGAGAGTACGCGATGGCCTTCTTGAGATCCTCCACCGCCGCATTGATGTAGAAGAGGAGTTTGGACAGGATTGCCTCAGTGCGGGCCTCGGAGAGGTCCTTGTAGTAGCGAAGGTACACCCGAGCGCGCCGCGCGAAGGCCTTTCCGTTCTGCGGCTGGAGGTTGAGCGCCTCGGTGCAGTCGCGCAGGGCGTCGCTCCAGCGCTCCTGCTGCATCGCCACGGCAGCACGGTTGCAGTGCGTGGCGCCGAGCAGCGAGCGGTTGTGCGGGTCGAGCTGGAGGCACTTGGTGTACGCCGCGTGTGCCGCATCCCACTCGGAAAGCATGTAGGCACGGTTGCCCTGGTCGCGGAACTGGATGAACTGCTGCACGTTGCGCAGGAGCTGCTCGGACGGCGCGCCTCGTTCCACCGCCAGCTGCCGCCGCCACTGTGTGGCATCGAATCTTGCCTGAACGGAGGGGAGCTGATGGATGCGCTGCGCGAACTCCTGGATGTTGTCCTGGACCACGTTGTTCTGGAGGCCCAGCTGCTCCTTCTCTACGTTCAACTCGTGCAGCACCTTTCGTGTGGACTCCTCGTCGTGGGCGCAGTAGAAGATGGCCTTGGCACAGACAAAATGCAGCGCGGGGGAGTCGATGTGGTCCTCCAGCAGCGTCTTGGTCTGCTGCAGCACCGACTGCGGCTCCAGGGGAAGCCGCGCCAAGAGCTCCAGCACGGTGAAGGACATCATTGTGGACGGGCCAGCACGAAACACTTTGAGCAGCTCGCGAGCGCACAGTTGCGCCTCGGCCCACCGGCCCACCTTTATGTGTCCCTCGTAGCGCTCCGCGACGCAGATCGCATCCAGTTCGCGCTGAATGGCGGCCGTGTCGTGACACGCGGCGGTCTCGGCGCTGAGCTCCAGTGCCATGGAGTAGTGGCACCTCGCCTCCTCCAACTGACGGAGTGCCAAAAAGGCTCTTGCCGGCCCGCCAGTGCGCCTTGGCGTGTTTCGGGGCCAGGAGAATGGCGAACTTGGCGTCGGCAAGGGCTGCGGCGTAGTTGAACGCCCCACAGTACGCGGCCGAGCGGTTGCAGAGGATCACCTCGTTGAAGCAGTCGAGGGAGAGCGCCTGGCTGTAGAGCCGAATGGCGGTGGTGAAGTCCGCGCGGCGGAAGCAGTCGTTGCCCTCTTCCCGCAGTAGCTGGGCGCGCTGCAGGAGAAAGGCATCTGGAACCGCGCCGGGGCTGGCGGTGGCGGTGGCGGTGGGCCGCCGCGGGGGGGGCGTGGGGGGCCGCGGGGGGGGCGCCGCGGGAACCACAACATCTTCCTCCTCCACAGGCGCCGGAGCCGGGGCGGGGGCCGGCGTCGGGTCCACCTTTGGTGCCGGGGCGGGGGCGGGGGCGGTGTGGGGCAGAGGGGGCTTCTGTAGAGGCGCCGGCTGCGGCTCTTCGCTCTGCGCTTGTTCCGCCGCGGTCACGACGGAGGAAGATCGAGAGAGGAGGCTGGAGGTCGTCGGCGTTGGAGAGCGAGAGGCCGAGTACGAGTACGAGACATCGGCGTGCACCTCGGTGGCGCGGCGGCGGTCAGCGGTGTGGGGAAGAGAGGTGCGCGGCTCACGGTCACGTAAGGGGGACTCGCGCTCGCGCAGCACGTAGGAGGTGCTGCGCGACTCCGCCTTGGGGGGCAGCCCCCGAGCCGCGGCGGCGATGGTTCGACAGCCCGGTGCCCGTGCCCGTGCCCGTGCCGCCGCCGCCGCCGCGGTGGCCCGACATCATCGCAGCGCGGGCGGCGGCGGCGGCGGCGCGCGTGGCGGCACCGATGGCGCTGCCGCTGCCATAGAGGCTGCTGCTCCGGGTGCCGCGCCCGCCGGCGTTGCGCTGCGGGGCGGGCCGATATAAAGTTCGTCCCCCGCTGCCGCTGCCGCTGTCGGACCCGGTGCGGCTGTAGAGCAGAACCTTCTTGACCTTGTGGGGCGATTGGCCGTTGGCGCCGCCCTCCTTTCCGTGTCGGAGGCGCACCCGCACTGTGGGGGCCACGTCACTGTCGTCCGGCAGATCGGCGCCGGGGCAAGTTGGATGCGACGACACCGATCGCGGCGGGCGGTGGGCCGGGCTGGCGCTCGCCCGCTCTCCGTGGCTCTGGCTCTGGCTGTGGGTGTGGGTGTGCATGCCTCGCAAGGAATCCGCGGAGCCGGCGCCCTCGCGGCGCATATCACTGGGCGACGACTGCGGCCGGAAAGCGTTGGACGGGCGTTTGATGGGCGTGTTGTGGGCGGATGGGGTGCGATGTGGGGCCGCGCTGCCCGTCCGGCTAAGGTACTGCACGACGGGGGTGAAGAGCGCGCCGCCGCCGCCGCCGCCGAGACTGGCCTGAAAGATGGAGCTGCAGACGCTCGCGCCGCGCAGTTCATCCCCGTGACCGGCGTCAAACTCGAGGGCGGATTCAAGGCGCTCGCCCACCTTGCGGCGGTTGGCAGCGCTAGCGTGTGAGGAAGGGTTCTGGCTCTCGCTGCGCGGCGTGGAGCCGGCGAGGCGGTAGTCGACGGTGCCGCGCTTGCTGCTCCTCTGATTGGCAGGGCTGGACGGGTTCGGATCGGCGGTGTCGGCGTCGCCGCTCTCGTCCTCGGGGCTGGAGGAGCGCGTGCCGCTGAGGCCGTTCTCCTCCATCACACCGCGGACCTTTGAGGATTCGGTTTCCGTCTCGTGTGGGGCGGGGCAGCAGAAGTCCGAGACAGCGCTCGAGTCACAGCTCGGCCCGCTGTCTCGCCGCTTCGTGCCAGCCACGGCGCTGTTGAAGTACACATCCGTGGGGACCCCCTCGCTGTCCCGCGAGACGGCGAAGTAGGACGTCCAGCGCAGGGCGTCCGTGAGGTTGCGCACGCTCATTGCAGCGTTATGGTATATGTATTCCCTCGACCGACCCTGCCAACGGTAGAGAAACAAGAGCAAGGAGTATCCGCACAGAGCGGTGGCTCTTTTATCCGCCCGCTAGCGGAGAAAGCAGTCCCAAGAGAGAGTCAAAAAATAGATCCAAATCTCAATAGTAGTCGTAATGAAGAAGAGCGATAAGAAGGGTGTTTGAGGGTGCGATCTTCTATATAGGATAGAAGAGAATCTATTGCGTGGGCAGGGGTGAGGCGTACTGTGAGCTGTAGGCAGGCCCCCAGAGTAGAAACGTTCACGGGTTGCCCCGATGACACGTTCGTCTGCTACTAGACAGCAGCTCTAAATAGATACAGAGAGCTGTGTGTGCGTATGTCTCTCTCTCTCTCTATTGCTTTCTTTCTATAGATATATCTTCGGATGTCTATGAGCGCTTCACACTACCGAGGCTCACAGGAAGGAGAGAAGAATAAGCAAGGATGCAAAATTAAAAGAACTGCGCATGTGCGTGCCAGTGAAAGTACATCACTATAGCAATCACTTGGTGCGAATAGCACCAAGTGATAAACGGCTTGGTCGTCGCTGTTGTTGTTGTTGTTGTATAGTTGATTGGTTGTATTTTCTTTCGTTGGTTATTTCATCGCTGATCCATCGCTCCGTAGATCCTGGCGATATCCACGGCGCCATCCATCGGTGTGCCAAACAAAGGGCAGCGACGTCTGCGGCAGCCTGGTGTTCGCCTCCCCACCCCCGACGAACCCCCAGAGAAAGAGCTCCAAGTTAGCTACTGCACAGTTTGTCCTCGTGGGGCCTCCTCTCGAATCAAAGTTTCGAGCGCCGATTGTGTGGGTCCGCTATAGCATTTCGAGCTCCTGCAAGCCCGGCGAAATAAAGTAAATGAACAACAAAAAGAAAAGAACAGAGACAGAGAGAGCGAAGCGTGACAAGGAAGGAAAGGAACAAACATATACTATAATAAGAAAAGTTTGTAAAAAAATAAAAATACTAACAATAATAACAACAATAATAATAATAATAGAAACAAATATGTGTACTACGGGTCAACTATTCGCTCCACTAACAGTCCGCACTGCAATTCTCCCGCACTCTTATGCTTCATGCTTCAGCAGCCGCGACCCATGTGTGGGTGTGTTCAGAGCGAATGTGAGCGGCTGCCGCAGAGGCGGTGAGAGTGAGGAAGGCGTCGATGCCAGGGCGACTATGCGATGTGTCTTTGATCTTTTTCTTTTCTTTTACCTTTTCATATACAATCCTTTCGTCGTCTCTATCTCGTCGGGTTTTTTTTGTCTTTTTTTTTCTTTCTCTCTTGTCAGTTTCTTTTCTTTGACACCGCACTTGTTCTCTCTTGTGCAATGTCGAAGCCGGCGCGTCTTCCATTGATCGGCTCCCTACGCTACGTCCATCTCTCTCTCTCTCTCCCCGGCAGCCGCCAATAGCCGCGCTTTTCCAACGCCTGAAGGGAGCGAGGGAAATAAAAATGTAATTTTTTTTTTCTATTCTTCTTCTTCTTTTTTGCCGGAAGGTCAATTTCAACCATCATGGTCGTCTTTCTACGGCACACAAACAATACTACAAAAAAAAAAAAAGAAGAAAAAAAAAAACTGGTGGGGAATACATGCACAAAAAAAAAAAAGGAGTGAGTTCTCCCTGTACCGCACGATCGATGCCGCCGGTAGGACGCCGTTTAGGCATCTAGTTAGTGCTTCTCGCTGGGGCTCCCGGGCCGAGTGGGCCTCGGATCGCGATCACGCTCACGCTTCGCGGCCCCTGTCACCGCGGGAAACGGATTCGCCTTTCGAACCGCCCGGCGCTCCTTCCTCGTCTCCGCTGGTTCTGCGTGGAGGCGGCTCGTCGGGGCGCTCTTACCGGCGCTACTGGCGCGATGGTGCCGGCGGTCCTCGACGACCTGCTGGGCGGCCGCCTTGTTCTCGTCAAGGTACTGGATGAGCTCGTCGAGCACGTCCATCTCGCCAACTGGGCCCTTGTCCAGCAGGTGATTTATCATCATCTCAAAGACATCGTCGACGCCGTTGTCGCCAACGTACTGTGCCTCGGCCCGCTCCGCGATGACGGCTGCCGCCTCCGAGAGACTGCTGCGCTGTAGCAGCGGCAGCGCTGCCAGGGGCCCACCGTAGTCCAGGAGAGAGCACTCCACGACCTGCCACGGCGCTGCGTTCCTCTCCGCCCGCTGCACCGACACGGCGCAGACGGCCGTGGCAAGGGGGTGGTCCGGGTGGTCCACGAGGTAGCGGTAGAAGGCAGCGAAGAATGCGTTTTCCCCAGCGGGCGGTGCCGGGTGGGCGGTGGCCTCGCTGGGCTGGACGTCCGTCATGGAAGCCGCGGAGGAATGCGGGGGATACGTGAAGGCCGCGTTGTGGACCAGCGTCGCGTGGAACGTCGTGTAGGCCTGTGAGAAGGCGTAGAACTCCAGCGCCCGCTGGCAGATGGCCACGGCGGTGGAGCTGGACGTGGCGGCCCCGTCCTCGCAGCCGTAGCCCTCCGCGTCGTCCAGCAGGTTGATGTTGTGCGACGCGAGATGCCGCCGCAGCGCGCTGGCCGCCGCGGAGGGCTGCATGAACTCATCCACGACCCTCAGATCCCCAACGAGCAGCGGCGGCTGGCGGCGGTACCGCCCGCTGCTGCTCGCACCGCTCGAGGCCACCCGGGGCGCCTCCTCGTGCAGAATGGCCATGTGCTGGGGCACACCAGCGCGGTGCTGCGAGCGCACGTTCTGCTGGTGGAAGACAAGCCGCAGCTGCAGGTCGGGCTGCAGCCACGCCGGCGGCGTATCGTTAGTGGTGAGCAGCAGGGAACTGGATCTTGTGGGCCCGCCATCCTCTGCAGGCGGCTGGATAACAGGCGCCTCGTGCGCCTGCACGATGCTCCAGAGGCTGTCCGCCGCGCACGTTGCCCAGCGCTGCGCCACCAGCGTCCCGTCTCGGTCACACAGCGCAGGAAAGAAACGTGCGGGGGAGAAGGCGGCAGCGGCGGCCGTCTCGGGAGCGCTGCCGTGCAGATACGACGGGGCCAGCCGGGTGTCCACCACGTAGAAGAACTGCTGCGGGTCGCTGCTTTGCGCTGGGAGGAGGTGGAGGATGGGGGCGACAAGCGCGTCGTAGTGCTGTCGCATCAGCGTGTGCCACATGTCCTGCAGCGCAGCGGGGACCCCGTCGACGCCCTCCGAGCTGAGAGACAGGCGCAGCAGCGTCGCCAGCGTCTCGTCGTGTTTGTTGCCGTGCAGCACCGGGTGGGAGGGGAGCGTCTGCAGGTGAACGCGCTCCGTGTCGCCACGCACCACAAAGGCAGTGAAACGCACACCGCCGCCCGCCGGCGCCGCCTCCGCCTCCTCCTCCCCCTCGCCGGGGTCGGTGGGGGCGGAGCTGGAGCTGGAGGAGGACGAGCTCATAGAGCCGCGCCGCTGCTTCGGCGGTGGTGGAGGCGGTCGTTGCAGCGCTGTGTAGCGGTGGGCGGTGTAGAGAACCACCGCCGTCTTCTGCCTCTTTGCGGCGCTCATCAGGCCCTCCATGAGACTGCGGACACCATGGCTTGACATCCACCGCAGCGACGGATCGTGCAGCGGCGAGGCCTCGCAGGAGAGCTGCCGGATGGCATCAAACCGCCGCGACTTGCCCCCCGCGCCCGTGCTGTCCCGCGCCGTCGGGTCCTCGGGCGGTGCGCTCTCGGGGCCGGCAATGCGGCCGGCGGCCCGCAGGTGGCGCGCGGCGCTCACGACGAGCAGCCGCGACACAGCGGCCATAAAACCGAAGGCGTCCACGCTATCCCGCCAGGCGCCCTCAAAAGTGCTGTGGAGGCTTGCACGCACGGGGTGGGCGCTGGGGGCGTCGTTCTGATAGAAATTGCGGGAGAGCGACGCGTAGAACTCTGCCGTGTCGGAGAAGAAGGCCTCCGCCATGCGTAGGAACCACCCGAGGGAGTGGTCGCTGTCGGGGAGCACGAGGCTCTTGCCCAGCTCCTGGACGAGCTGCACAGAGACCTCCTGGATGCGGTGGTGGGCGTTGATGATCGCAAGCGCCTCGCTGCGGATCTGGCGGATGGACGGCGAGACGGGCCGCACGCCCGTTCGCGGCGTCTTGGGCGGCGCGAGGTCCGGCAGCCAGAAGAGCGGGTTGCTCTCGATGAGGGTCACCACGGAGGCAATGCTGTCCCTGACATCACATAATGGTCCTGATGTCAAATGATGGGACGGCACGCCCTCGGCGGCCATTTCCACGCGGGACAGGGAGGGGAAGACGACAAAGGCCGGGGTCTCCTTCACGGTGGGCGAGGGGGTCGGCAGCGCCGGCTGCTCCTCCGTCTCCGTCTCCGTCTCCGGCTCGGGCTCGGGCTCGGGCTCGGGCTCCTCCGGCTCTGGATCGCTGCAGCCAACACCTTGCGCCTCGCCCTGTGAACTGGAGGCTTCGCTCTCCTCCCCGCCATCAAAGAGCACGCCGGCCAGCATCTGGATCACCTCGTCCTCCGTCTGCGGCACCGCGGCGAAGGTGTGGTCGAATGGCGCCTCGTCCCCCTCCTCCCAGTCCTCCTCCTCCTCCGGAACATCCACGGTGAAGTCGATCTTCACGTTCGACGCGTTGTGTTCGCCGCTGCTCCCGAACTCCACCATGTACTCCTGCCGGCCGGGCAGCAGCTCCATCGTCCCCTGCGCCACTTGCCGGGCGAAGAGGACGAGCGCATAACGCTGTGACTCCGTCGTCGTGGGGCCGTCGTTGTTGATGAGGCGGAGAAACAGCCGTGGGTGTGCCGCGAGCCACGCGTAGAGGTCCTCGTTGTACCGTGCGATCTGCCGCATGACCTCCTCCAGGCGGTTCAGATCGCGGCGGACGTACTGAATAATGAACTGCATCCCCGGTGTGTAGAAGGCCATGACCGGGAACACGGCTGGGATGCTCGCGCCGCTGCCTGTTGTCGTCTCTTCAATCAGCACCCGAAGGAGGTCGTCGAGGCCATAGGGGCAGAGCGGGAATGGAATGGGGCCCTCCACCGTGTGGCCCTGCACCATCTCGCCGGTGGCCCATGTTTGAGCCTCACTGTCCCTGAGCTGGTCACCGGTCATGCGGATTGGTGCCTTGCTGCCGCTGGGGAGGACGCGAGCCTCACACTTGTGCGGGTCAACGTGGAACTTGTCCACCGCCCCGAACACCATGATAGTCAACTCTGTCGGGGAAGAAGCCGCGCCAGAGAGCGGGCCCCGCATCGAGCTAGCGGGCTCCAGTTCCGTGCGGGCAGCGCTGGCCACTGGTGCCGTCGGCACCACGGCCGTCGCTTCTGGCGGGAGAAAAGAGCGGTACAACGTCTCGACGTCGGCGCGCTCTCCATGGGCTAGCATCAGGTCCGACACCTTGGCAACAGAATCATGCAGCCGAATTTTCACGCTGCTGCGGGATACGTGCAGCCGCTGCACGGCCTCGTCGAGGAGTTCGCACAGGGTGAGCGGTGCCGCCAGGCGCACCTGCTGCCCCGACACCTTCTTGAGGACAATAGCGTGGTACACCATTCTGTGGATGTGTTTCTCGGTTACCTCGCAAACTAGTCGTGAAGGCGTCTATATATACCGGGATGTAGGGTTCAGCTCAGGGTTCCTGATCTAGTCCCTTGGTGTGCCCTAACGTCTCTTGCCCGCGGACCTCTCAGCCGAGATGGAGATGTGTCGCGTCGTATGTTTCAGCTCGGCGAAGCACCACAAGCTGTAACCTAAAAATAGGGGGAGAAAAATAAAAGAAAAAAAAAGAAAAAATACCTGATATCCCTCCAGTGCAACCGAGGTCTAGCACTATAGAACATTCCAAGAAGAGAAGAAACAGGGCAAAGGAGTGGATAGATGCGAGATATACGGGGTCTTTTGAGGAACAGAATCGTGCAGGAATGTTTCGCCTATTGGCCACTCAATCCGCCCGCCGAGCATGGGCAACCAACACCTTTAAGGGGTGTAGGAGCGAGGTGTACAGCACTCGCAGGTACGGTGGTAGGTGCGTTGTCTTTTCTTTCTGTTTTATGTTTCTATCTTTATTTTTTTCTTCTTCTTCAAGGATTCTCACGATCGTCATTGATTGAACAATGTTTCTCTTTCTGTGCTAGTGTAGACAAAAAATGCAATAGCTCGCTCCGTGCGTATAGATATATAGATAGATATATAAAATAATAAAAAAAATGGTTGTTTGTATAAAGCGTTCGGTATATACAAATAAAAACAACAGAGTAAATAAATAGATGATGAAAAACGACGCACCCGTACTCCGATGATCTCTAGAGGCGATAAACCTTCTCCTCCCTTCTGTTCTCTTCGCCTCGCCCGCAGCGGAGAACTACCAATGCATTTGGTGTGTCTACGCATGCCGCCGCCGCCGCGAGAGCCCAAAGTACGTCTCAATCTTCATTCAATAAATACAAATTGAAACAGATAACAATAATATTATTAATTTATGTATATTTTTTTTTATTGTTATTCCTCTCTTTTTCTTTTCTCTCTCTCTTCATCCTTTTTTTTTTTTTTTTTTTTTGTTGTTTGTTTGTTTGTCTTGCGTTTGACCTATGCTCATGCGCCTCAGTCATACTCCTGAGCAGATAACCGAGCAGGTCCCTCCATGATATTCGCAGGAAAGGAAGGGTTGGTTTTCTTCGAGTCGCCTACTGGTGGGTGGACGTATAGATGGCGTGGGGATATAGGTGTCAGCAGCGTCCTGGGGCAAAAGATCGTGTTCACCTCGCTGCTCAACCGTACGGCACAAGAAATAATAAGAACAATAATACGACGCTGGAGCTCCGGAGCATAAAGCATAAAGCTCCTTCGCCATAAGCCAGCAGGTGCAAGAAGCGTACGCCGTTGAACGAAAGTGGCAGCGCCAGCGCCGTAGGGCACCGCGCCACACAGCACTGGTACGCCACGCCGTAGCAGTGGGTCCGCCACCTCATCCGCACGGCATCCAGCGCACGCGCACAAAAAGAAAGAGAACAACAACAACAGAAATGGGAGACGCACATCCCCTTTATCATCCCTCCGTCCTTCATTACGTTGGGGGATTAGTGTACTGACGTCGGCGTGTATGTGTGCGTTGGCTTCTCTCCAGAGGACAGCGATAATACAATTTTTCTTTTCTTTTGAAGAAAAAAGAAAAAAAAAAAAAAAGAGAAAGAGGTACGAGACAGTGGCGGAGAGAGTGCGGTTAAGAGAAAGGACGCGGAGTCCGCCACCTGTGGTGTGTTCACTCTGTTGGCTTCCGGCTCGCCCTTCACCTCTCTTAAGGCCTTCCTTGTGCCACCATTCCCTGTGCGGCAAAGCTGGCCGCAAGTAGGATCCCTCTTCCACCCACGCTGACCCACTCCTGCACTGGTGGGCGGGGCTTTTCAGAGGACCGGCGGATGATGGCAGCAATCGCACGGTGGTGCGTATGGTTTCGTATAGCACGCGGGTCAACCTGAACGAAAAAGAATAAACATAAACATTAAAAAAAAAAACGGACAGCCAGAGCGTAAACCAAAGGTGAAAAAATCAAATAAAAAAAAATCAAAAAAAGTTGAATTCTCTCTATACTTTCCTTCTCGCTCGCTCTCACTCTCTATCTCACTCGCTCTCTCTGGTACTCTCTCCCTCTCGTTCTCTTGGTGGACAAAAAAAAAAAAAGAAAGAAAGAAGAAGAAAAGGCCCAGTGGAAAGGTGGCAGCAAGCAGAGGGAATTACGCATGTATCGGGGAGATGGCCCCTTCCAGTGACTCCGTGCCGCGCTACTCTGCTGTGGGTTCTACTAAAGCGCATTTGCATTCCGTCACGGTCTAGACAGTGCGGCTGTCGGCCTGAGAGGACAAAGCGGGCTGGCACCGGCCCCTCTGGTCCCTCTCCCTGTGTGCGCCTGCGTTTAGGGGGGCAGTCCATGGTATGGATCTACGCAGTTTTCCCGATCGCGTTCCACTGTCTGATCGGTGCGCTGGCGCGCACGTCCATCCATATGAAATTGTACAAAAAAACAAAAGAAGAAAACAATAGATTTATTTTTCATATTTTTCATTATTTTTTTTTTCGGAATCGTATACGGGCGAGGGGAAGGGATATGTTTTCTTTTCCGCCCTGAAATGTGGCGATGGTGAACTTTGTTTCTATTTTTTTTTCCCCCTGCGAATGCTTTTTGTTCCCTTCGCTTCAGTCAGCCAATATAAAAATATTATGGACTACCGAATAAAATAAATAAATAATCATCATCATCATCATAAAAAATAAAAATAAAAAATCTTGAATGAAATACAATATAAACATAGAAAATAATGGAAAACGTGGAGTAAATCAGCTCATAATCTTTCTCTCTCTCTCTCTCTGTAGACTGAGTATGTTTGAAACGGTTCTCCTTGCAGCATACATAGAGAAACCAGAGCACATATAAATGTACTAAACGCTGATCACGTGTTATTATTCTTATACATTTTTTTTTCTTATTTTTTTTTCTTTTTCGTGTTGCAGTTCGATTGGTAGGTTGCCTATACTTTTGTTGTTGTTAGGCTCATATAGTTCATCCTATGCGGCGACAGACGTTCACGTGACGATTGGCCGTTGGGCCTTGGTCGTTTGTGGGTGTGAAGGTGGCTGGTTGGCCAGACAAAGGAGCTCTCGTTCGGTGCTGGTCCCGTCCTACCCGCTAGGGATAGATAGGGTTCTACGATGAATACAAAAAGGTGTTCTGTTGTGCAGCGTGTGGTCTCTAGACCCCGTGGGTCCCGAGCGGGCGGGTAATGATCCAACGCCACCAACGAAAAAATTTTGGTGGACAGGCGTATAGCGAGATGACACTCATATCCGTCAATGTGTTTCTTGTTATTTTTTTTTTCTTTCATTTTCTATTCTTTGAGGGTAATGCTTCGCTAGACGGCTGCGCTCCTGCTTACATGTAGGGGTTGTGTGTCGTGGCGCGGCGGTCTTCTCCTGCATTACGCATCTCGTGCGCGGCGGCGTTGGACTGGTCGCGCTCCTGGAGCTCCTCGGGCGTCGATAGGACATGGAGAAAGCGGCAGCTCTCACCCAGGCGGCACATGTCCTTGAGGCGGAAGTGGGCGCAGTGCTGCATGCGGCGGCGGCTGGGGAACCCTCCTTGGTCGCCCTCGAGGGACTTGAGGTACGTCCGGGCCCCCTGCGTCATGAGTACCTGGGTGCCTAGGTAGTCATGGTAGGACTCGGAGCTGTTCTGGTCGAAGGCCCGCACCACAATGTCTGCCGAGAGGCGCGGCACGTTGGCCATGAGCTCGACGTTGTTCTGGTGGGTTGTGTTGGCGTCGTTGGAGAAGAGGCGCTCCATATCCTTCTCGGTGCAGTGCAGGTTGGGGCACTGATCACCGCGCTCGCAGGCGCCGCTCTGCATGAAGGCGGAGCACAAGACGTACTTGGACTTGAAATTCTCTCCGTGCTGGTTGTACATGACAATGTACTCCGCGCTCCCCTTGGTCACCTCCATGTACTCGCTGGGGACCGAGAGGTAGTGCGTCTGCGAGGCGTCGTAGCAGCGGAAGAAGAAGCCGGGGTTGTACGTCGTCTCGTTGGCCAGCGTGGCCTCCACGGGCTCCCACATGTGCTGCATGTCGGAGATGTGCACCTTGTGGCAGCCGCTCCCGTGCGGGCAGCCCTGTGGGGCGAGGTTCTCGAGGCACAGGACAAGTTTTGTGGGCTTGGAGCCGGCGGCGCCGCAGCCCTGGCTGCTTGCTTCACTGCGCACGTCCGCCATGGTCGGGTAAATGCGATTGAGCTTGATGTGGTTCACCTTCTGGGTGCCAGGATTCATGAGGCGCACAGTGGGCGTCTTCTCCGGCACGGCGTTGTTGGAGCCGAAGCTGTGTGTGGGCATGCCGTAGGCCGGGTAGCCGTTGGTCTGGGCGTAGAACCGATTCGCGCCTCGCATTCCGCGGTTGCCGCGGCCGCGGCCCTGGTTGTGGGGCGGCTGGTTAGCAGCGTAGCGCATAACGTTCTGCTGGAAGTACGCGTCCTGGCCCTGGGACGGCTGGGGAATGTGGGGCTGGCCCTGGGCGGGGTAGTTGTACGAGAACATCTGCTGCGGCTGCTGCATTCCCTGCATGTAGGCGGGCTGGGTGGCGGGGACCACGTTCATCGGGTTTTTAGGGTCCGCTGGCCCGTTGGCATAGGTGATGTACGGCTGCTGAGAGGCGGATGGCGTCGGAACGGTGCTCTGCTGCTGGTAGTTGTAAGACTGGAAGACGTGCCCCTGGCCCTGGTCATCGCTGTGCTGGAAGATCATTTGGTTGGGGTTGTGAAAAGGATCCATCTGCATCATGGCTGCGGGTTAGTGGGTAGTTGGTGGTAGGTGCCGGTGAAGGGGCGGGTGCCGACAAGGAGTGTACGGCAGGAGAGAAGGAGAGATGGTGCGCGGCGAGCGAGAGAAATCAAGCAACCCGACGATAGAACGAAGGGGGCGTGCCAAAGAGTATGTAGGAAGGCAATTATCCAGCTGTAGAAGCGATGTCGTCTACTAAGGAAAATATGTTTGATAGAAAAATCTTCAACAATGGGAAGAAGGAGCAGCACTAACCAAATAAAGTTCGTGTTGCGGCTTCGCTATTTACCTTCAGTTCGTTTCTTTCTTTCTTTTTTGTTTGTCTTCGTTCCACTTCAATGAAGATTGTAAGTAACTTCTACGAGAAAGCAGGACGTCAAAGGAGGGGCGTGGAATACCTGCTGTATCGTTGAAGGGTATGGGTGATGAGCACTTAGTTAGACCTGAAGACGAATATATCGAAAAGGCGATACGGTGAGAAAGAGGGAGGGAGGGAGGAAAGTTTACACGTATATAAAAGATATACACTGCACGAACGAGCCATTTCATTGTACGGTGTTGCGAGAAGAAAAAACAAGGGGGGAGAGAGAGATGATGGAGCGATACAGACAGACGTACGGCGGTGCGAATGGAAACAGCGATGGCGCAAGTCCAACATCATTCGAATGGGGGAGAGCAAAGCCCCGTAGCCCAACTGGCACTACGCCTAGCGTCGAGCTTCGGACGACTGTATTTTATTTATTTTTTCTTTCTTCTTTTTTTTTTTGTTGTTGTTGTTGTTTGAAATTCCTTGGGTGTGGGCGAGAATGTTGCGTTATGTCGCTGTATTCGTTCCGTGGCTGGTCTGCCGCGTTCACTGATACAAAGAAAGAGGGAGGGGGGCCTAAGTCTAAACCTAAGGTGGTGCAGCAAACCAGAAATAAAATAAATAATAATAATAATAATCCGTAACCGGGAACATACATTCATTGGCCCTGGCGATCTCTTCTCCCTTGCTGCGAGGTGTACTCAGACGTCCTCTCGAGACGACACCCAGTGCGAAGGATCCGTTCCAAGTGGACCTCAAGGGGCCTCCAGAGTCCCGCATGCCACTGACGGGACCACTCCCCAAAATAATAATAATAATAATAGTAACGATGATGATCATCTAGGGCACGCACCTGCACGTCGACTCCTCTAATGCACCCTCATACGCGTACTTCCCTCTTTATTTGTCTTTCCTTGGCCCGTCGTCAACTCTAACCCTAAAATATAATAAATGCCGTAAAAAACGGTAAGAAGATGGCAAACGGGCAGGTAACATGCTCGAAAGCTCTCACGTATGTGGTTGGTTGGCGCTAACGCCCACTCAGCGTGCTATCCTGTACCACTATGTACCACTATTCTCCGCTGATCTGGCTGGATACGACGGATGCCGATGTGGGGCGGAGAGGGAGAAAAAGAAAAAGGAAAGAGAAATAAAATAAAGAAAGATGGAAACAGCTCCATGCTTCAGCAGCTTCTAGAGCGCTGCGGGGTCCCGTATCACTACTTGCGGCCCCCCACCGGGCGTGGCTGGGTGCCTGAACTTGGTCGCGCCATGCGGTTCGCCGAAGCAGAGCCGGCCTGACGTACGCCGGAGCTGCTCCCTCCTGTTGACGTCCCTGGTGTGGTGCTGCTTGCCTTGCGTGCTGGGGGGTTCGACGTTCCGTGCTGAGGTATTGGGGAGGAGGTCCCGCTCTGCTGGCGGCGTACGCCGGAGTTGCTCCCTCCTGTTGACGCCCCTGGTGTGGTGCTGCTTGCCTTGCGTGCTGGGGGGTTCGACGTTCCGTGCTGAGGTATTGGCGAGGAGGTCCCGCTCTGCTGGCGGCGTACGCCGGTGCCCTGCTGGACCGAGGCGGACCCGGAGGCGACGTTCTGCCCCTTGTCCCCCTCCTGATCCACCGCGCGTGACCGCCTGCGTTCCGCAGCCATCTCGGAGTATAGCCGCCTGCGGTACTCGTCAACGGTGTATCGCGTGTCATCTGGGAGAGATATCGTGATGGGCCCTGGTGCTACTGGCTGCGTCTGCTGGCTGGTGAAACGGATCACGTACGGGTGCTGCAACGCCTGCTCCGCCGACAGCCGCTCGTTCGGGTTGAACCGCAGGAGCTTCTCCATGAGGTCGATGGCCTCGGGCGTTGCCTGGGGCAGCAGCTTCGAGATGGTTCTCTTCTCGGGCCGCCGGATGCCCCGCAGCATCGTCTCAGCGAACTGCGAGTTGGTGGCGGCGATTTCCTCGAAGGACGGCTCCCCTGTAATCTCCAGAATGAGTTCGAGCTGGTGAGCGGTGGAGCGGCCGGGGAAGATGGGCTTACCGAGTATCACCTCGCCGAGGATGCAGCCCACGGCCCACATGTCTACACCCTTGGTGTAGCGCGTGGAGCCCAGCAGGATCTCGGGAGGGCGGTACCAACGCGTAGCGATGTAGTCCGTGAGCACCGGTCGGCGCTCCTGTTCCAGAGAGAGAATGGACCGCGCCAGGCCAAAATCGGCGAGTTTGATGGAGCAGTCGGCGTTGACCAGGACATTGCTGGGTTTCATGTCGCGGTGGAGGATTTCCGCGGAGTGCAAGTACTTAAGCGTTGCGAGGAGCTGGTAGATGATGAACTCCTTGTGGATGTCGGTCAGAATGCCGGCGCGGATCACTGTGTGCAAGTCTGCTGACATGTACTCGAACACAAGATAAATGTCCCGATCGTTCAGCGCTCGGTGGACGTTGATGAGTTTGATGATGTTCGGATGATCAACGCGCAGGAGGAAGAGAATCTCGCGGAATGTGCGCTGCGCATCCGACGCATTCTGGAAGGCATCAAAAATCTTCTTGAGGGCTACTACCTGCCGCGTTCGACGGTCTTCGGCTCTCCAAACAATGCCGTACGCTCCGTGGCCCAGCTGCTTGGATATTTCGTACCGCCGCAGGATATGTGCCTCAATCGCCTCTCGGGACATGGGAAGGAGGAGTAATCTTGGCGATGACGGCGATACCCTGACAGTCGGTCCAAAGAAACGGAGTGGCGAGACGCAAAAATAAAACAAGAAACGGTATATATATATATCGGTTTTCGCTGTTGAAGAAGTTTCGCTGTTGAAGTCCGCCACAGTGATTACTAGGGAAGCTTTTTTTTCCTCTTTTTTTTTGTGTGTGTGTTTTGATCTGCGACGCTAGAAAAGAGCTCCAGAGGTCCACTAGGGTGAGTGTGCCGGATTGGATGAACTGAAGGGTAGAGCAGAAGAAGAAGAGATGGATGAATATGAATAGCACCAGCGCCCGCTCAGCCGGGCGTCACAGGCCCAAGTAACAACGCCTGCTCATTGGTGTTTGAAATTTGTTTGTTTGTTTGTTGTTCTGTTCAAAGGGGTGGCGGAGTTCCGGTTCCTGACTGTTCCTCCCTTGTGCAGCAGGAAGTTAGGGAGGGAGGGAGGGCAGACGCTAGGGAGGGCACGCCGTTCGCCGGCGCCGCTCCCTCGCCATGCGGTCCGCCAGCTCCCTCTGCAGCTCCTCCATGGACTCCACGGAGAGGAGGGGGAGGAGCGCCCGGACGGCGGTGAGAACCGGCTCCTGCGCGCCCGCCCGGGCCGACCCCTGGGGAGCCTTGGTGCGGGCCACGGCCGGGGGCGGGGCGACAGTGGGTGCCGGAAGCTGAGGCTTGGGGGCCAGCGGGGGCGTCGGGCCGATGCCATGGCCGTGGCCAGACGGCACCCGCCGTGCTTCGGGGGACGTTGGACGCCCCGTTGGAGAAACCTTCTCCTTCTCCTTCTCCTTTCCCCCGGTGTCTCGCCCGCTGCGCCGCTCCGCCGACTGCGCCGTGCGTGGTATGGCGGACGGCGACGAGGGTCGCGGCGATGGCGTTGGCTTGGGTGGCAGGCCGGGGGTTGCCCCCACAGGGGTCGAAGGCGAGACGGACGGGCGGGGGCTCGGCGTCGGGGGCGACGTCGACCGCGGCGACTTCGTCGCCCCCGGCTGCTTGGCGAGCAGCGCCTGTACAAAATGTGGCGTCATTTGCTCCATGGCAGCCGCCCGCTCGCCGGGCGTGACGGGCGTGTCGTCCAATTGCTCCAGGTGGGGGCAGCAGAAGATGGCGAACGCCCTGTAGTGCGGCTGCTGCGCACACGGGTTGTCCATGAGCCACAGGGTGTGGAGGTGGTGAAGGCCCCGGAGGGCGTTGAGTTCGACGAGGGATTCGATGCGGTTTTTGCGCAGGTAGAGTTCCCGCAGCTGCGCGCACGCAGCGAGAGGTCCGAGCTGCGTCACGCGGTTGGAGACGAGCGCGATGGCCTCCGCATTGCGTAGCTGCGACAGCACAGAGATATCCTCCACGTGCTCGCCGTAGTAGTTGAGGTTCCGCACGTCGGCTAGTGTGGGGGCGTGTGTCTTTTGCAGAATCATCGCCTCGGTGAGCTTCCGGCGCGCAGAAGCGGGTCGCATGACGTCTGTGTGATTCGTTGTTTCTATGAGAGAGCCGAGGAGATGGCTTGTCTATGGAGAGGTTCAAAAAACAAATTAAAAAGGCGGCACGCCAGATCCAGCCAATGGCCAACAGATGCTCAGCGGCCCCTCGGCACGTTCTTCAGGGAAAGACACATCGTAAGAAGGAAAGGATGAAAGACGAGAAGCAGTAAGCAGGTACGGTACGGACCGACGTGTTAAATGGCAGAGCCACATGAACGGGGGTGGGGCACGACAAGGTCCACTCGCGGAGAGGGATGAGACACACAAGCTGCAACAATTTATTTGTGTCCGTTACCGGGGATGGAAGGCCCTAACTTTCCTTAGATTTGGCCTCTGTGGGGGGTGCGGGAGTGTCTGCCGTTCCTGTGGGGGTCTCCGCCGTCTGCGGCGGGTTGGCGCGATCGCTGTAGACGACAGCCACCTGCCCATGCGGAGGTTGCACCTGAATGTACGGGAAGTAGTAGTACTTGTTGACGCTGGGCTCGAGCTGAGGATTGAGGCGCAGGCGGCCGCTGACGCAGACGACGTTACCCTCCTTGATCTTCTGCTGCACCTCCTGGGCAAATAGCTCCCCAAAGCAGCGAACCACGTGGTGGTCCTTCTCCACGGCACACTCGCCCGGCGTCCCGCTGGTCTGGAGCGCCGTCGTGGTGACGGTGAACTGCAGCACCGACTCCTCAAACACAAACCCACTCTGAATGTCGTGCGCCACGCCCACGAGCGACACAGAGTTGATGGACGGGAAGGAGGACCCGGGCCGAGATGGGCCAGATGCTGGCGGCGGCGCGCCGCTGTTGCTGCAAGCGGCTGCCGTTAACGAGGAGGTCCCGACGCGCCGCGCCGGCGCACAAGTACGGAGACCCAGGCGTCGAAACATTTAGGGGTAGTAGTAGTGGTGTATGTTAGGGTATGTGTGTGTTTGTGTTTGTGTGTGTGAAGATAAGTCTGTAAAGATAAATTTGTGTTGTAGCGTGCGTCACTGCAATCCAACGAGAAAAAAGCAAAGGAGATCAGAGGAGAAGAAAATGGAAGGAAAGAAATCATAGAAGGCGCCTTCATGGGAGAACATGCGTCACCCCTGTCTCCCTGTCAATGTGGAGTTCCTATGCACCATGGGCCGGATGTGGGATCCGCCCAGGTGAGTGGGCTCTGTTCATTGTTGTTGTTGTTGTACTGTGAGTCTCGCAGCGAACTCGAGGCGGGCGGTTCAATCCGGCTCGATGCTGAGAGCGAGGGAGATTTCTCTTGATGAGACAACAGCGGCGCTTCATGCTCTCCTCTCCCTCCCTCCTCCGTTCTCTCTCTCTCTCTTTCTTGTTTATTGAGAGCCGCGGAGAATCGCACCGACGTCGCGGATATCGCGCCGGAAGCCATCTTCCGAAAGCTGCAGGCGTGGCACTTGAACAATGCGGTGTAGGTCGCCGTCGTAGCGCTCCTCCAGGCGCAGCTGCCCCGATACGATCACCCGTTTATTCAACAGCAACTGCTGGAAGTACCTCGGCAGGTCTGCGGAATCCGCTGCCGGTGAGAGCACCGCAGCCTGCTGGGCCGAAAGGGGGCACACGACGGCAAGGGGGACGACGCCAGCCTCCGAGTCCGCGACGTCGACCCACAGCCACAGCTGTGTGGTCGGGGGGGAGGCACTCGGGACCGTATGGCGCCGTGCGGGGCTCTCCCACTCCTCCTCCGTCTCTGGCCGGGGGCACCCCACCCGCACTTCCCGCACGACCCCCTCCACGTGCGCCGTGTTCGCGTGGGCGCCGAGCATTGCCACGCGCGGCTGGGAGGGAATGCGTGACGCCCGAGTGAGGAAGGCCTGCTTGCGCTGCACCACGTCCAGCGGCTCCCAGCCCGACGTGGCCGAAGGGGGAGCGCTCGGCACCTCTTTGGCGAAGGGATTGTCGCCCGTTGTTCGACAGCACGAATAAGCGTTGCCTTCGTTCGAGAGAAGCCCGAGGCGCCGCCCGCGGTTGACGGCCTCCGACAGTGTAAGCGAGGCCTGGAGAGCGAAGCTTCGAGGCCCGCGGGTCCGCATCGGAAGATATATATTTTTATTATTTTTTTGTATTTTGGGAGGAGGAGGATTCCGTGTGTGTTTACGGATTTTTCTTGATGCTGCAAGAGAGGAAGAGAGAGAGAGATCAATCAACTGAAAGATGGAGAGGCCGGCAGCATAGACCATAGATGTATTGAAAGTTCGGCAGCAACAACCCGAAAGAAGCAGTGTGGTGTCTTGAGCCAACGATTGTTTGTCTAGTGGCAATGCTCTAGCTGGTAACTGTTGGTGAGGGTCTAGGACAGATGCGGTCATGTACACCGCGGCCGCACACCAATTGTTTGCCGCCAAGCGTTGCGCTGTGAAAGAAAGTACTGGTACGGGGACGTGAGGTGGAGGGAGGGCACCACTTATGGCAATAGGAGAAACGGCGGCTGAATTTTGATGTGAACGGCGCAGCGCCGTCCGTCCAGCGACCTAACCGTCGCCGCCCTTGACGCGCTGCGCCGCCCAGGTCTCGCAGGTCTGGAGCGGGTGACTGTCACGTACTGCTCATCGTAGCGGGCCCAGTCGAGATGGGCCTCCCACGTGGCGACCTCCTCGAGGAACAGGACCGTGCGCCCTTCAATGGCCACCAGCAAGTCCCCGGGTCGAAACGGATACGGGCAGCCAACCCGAGGGTGGACCCGCAGCGCCCGATCAACCGTCGCGAAGAGCGTATCGGACGTGAGAACGGCAAGAGGGGCTAGAGAGGCCGGGGCAGGGGCGGTGCTATCGCCACGCGCAGGGGCAGGGGCACGTGTCTCCTGCATTGGGGCACCGTCGGGCTCTGTCAACGGCTCCGGTCCAGAACGGTGGTGGGAGGCCTGAGCAGCGTCTGCCACCGAGCCGTCACTGGAGCCACGGCGCTCTCGCAATTGCTCCGGCGGCCGACGATGCATTGGTGCTACCGCTGCACTTGCTTGGGCCAGCGCTGTGAACCCAATGATCCAGGCGGTTACTACTGCAGCACGCTGTGCGGTCTCGAACCGCTCCAGACGACGTAAGGCCGACGATGCGATCGACAGCGCAGGCGCTGGGTGCGACTCAGCGCCTAAAGAAATATGGTAGTGGTAATGAATCTCCGTCACCCCAGACGTATCTCCATCACGCACCTCCACGGCCGGTTCCGCTTCGCCACTGTTCCTAGGGCCCGGGCTGCGGCTGCGATTCAACTCCATCCACTCTGATTTTCGGTAGGAACTAGTCCTCGGTTCCGCTGCTCCTGCATCCACTGGGTACTCCCCCTTGACTTTCGCAAGCAGAGCCTGCCAACCGAATAACACGTCCTTTTCCACCGGCAGCGGCCGCAGCGATACCGCCTCGCCCGCCAGCACAGAGGCCATCCCTTTCTTCCAAGAGCCTTCTTCACTCGTACCCCGAGAACTGCTGTCGGGGGTAGGAGAGGCCAGCGCCGCGTGGCGTGGTGCCGCAGCCCCAGAGCGGAAAGATGGAGCCGTGGAGGGCCACTCAGCGGGGCTCGGCGCCTCCGCTACCTCCGCGACCTTCCCAGGTGCCACAGCGGGCTCGCAGTGCCAGCGCCCGGCTCGTAGCCGCCACGACTGCACGGACGCGTCTCCGCGCACAGGCGACTCTCTCGTCATTTCCGTCACCCCAGCCTCCTCCAGGCGGCTCCCGCTGCTGGCGCTGCTGCTCTCTGGGGCCGCAGGCTTCGAAACGCCACGGCTGGGATCAGTTTCTCCCGCACGGTCTCGCCGCTCAGCCCCTCCCACGACACGAGGTGTCGCCGGATGCTCACCGTTGTAGAGCTCCTCGTTCGCGTTCCCGTCGCGCGGCCACGCAACAGCCTCTTCGGCCCGGCCAGCTGCAGCACTAGAACCAGAGAGCTCGGTCGGCTCCCGGTCGGCCTGCTGGTGCCACGGCCGCGCAGCAGGTCTCCCTCCAGCTGCGGGTGACTTTCGTCCCGCGTCCATCACGGCAGCAGCAGCGCTGGCGCAGCTCACGCTGGCGCTGGCGCTTCGGTCGCTGCTGTCGGGGGTAGGAGAGGCCAGCGCCGCGTGGCGTGGTGCCGCAGCCCCAGAGCGGAAAGATGGAGCCGTGGAGGGCCACTCAGCGGGGCTCGGCGCCTCCGCTACCTCCGCGACCTTCCCAGGTGCCACAGCGGGCTCGCAGTGCCAGCGCCCGGCTCGTAGCCGCCACGACTGCACGGACGCGTCTCCGCGCACAGGCGACTCTCTCGTCATTTCCGTCACCCCAGCCTCCTCCAGGCGGCTCCCGCTGCTGGCGCTGCTGCTCTCTGGGGCCGCAGGCTTCGAAACGCCACGGCTGGGATCAGTTTCTCCCGCACGGTCTCGCCGCTCAGCCCCTCCCACGACACGAGGTGTCGCCGGATGCTCACCGTTGTAGAGCTCCTCGTTCGCGTTCCCGTCGCGCGGCCACGCAACAGCCTCTTCGGCCCGGCCAGCTGCAGCACTAGAACCAGAGAGCTCGGTCGGCTCCCGGTCGGCCTGCTGGTGCCACGGCCGCGCAGCAGGTCTCCCTCCAGCTGCGGGTGACTTTCGTCCCGCGTCCATCACGGCAGCAGCAGCGCTGGCGCAGCTCACGCTGGCGCTGGCGCTTCGGTCGCTGCTGTCGGGGGTAGGAGAGGCCAGCGCCGCGTGGCGTGGTGCCGCAGCCCCAGAGCGGAAAGATGGAGCCGTGAAGGGCCACTCAGCGGGGCTCGGCGCCTCCGCTACCTCCGCGACCTTCCCAGGTGCCACAGCGGGCTCGCAGTGCCAGCGCCCGGCTCGTAGCCGCCACGACTGCACGGACGCGTCTCCGCGCACAGGCGACTCTCTCGTCATTTCCGTCACCCCAGCCTCCTCCAGGCGGCTCCCCTGCCGCTGGCGCTGCTGCTCTGGGGCCGCAGGCTTCGAAACGCCACGGCTGGGATCAGTTTCTCCCGCACGGTCTCGCCGCTCAGCCCCTCCCACGACACGAGGTGTCGCCGGATGCTCACCGTTGTAGAGCTCCTCGTTCGCGTTCCCGTCGCGCGGCCACGCAACAGCCTCTTCGGCCCGGCCAGCTGCAGCACTAGAACCAGAGAGCTCGGTCGGCTCCCGGTCGGCCTGCTGGCGCCACGGCCGCGCAGCAGGTCTCCCTCCAGCTGCGGGTGACTTTCGTCCCGGCGCTGGCGGGCGATAGTGGGAGTGAATCCTGTTCCTGCGGCTGCTGTGCTCTGAGAAGACAGCTGTTGGTGCGGCCTGCAGCGGTTGGTGCGGCCTCGACGGGGCGGCGTGAGGGGGCAGCGCTGCATTCCGCGGGGGGCTGCGGCGGAGGCTCGCGTCGAGCGCGGCGGAGCATTTTTGCGCGGGAGACGAGGTCGTCGAAGTAGAGCATGGAGGCGTCGCTGGAGGCACAGGAAGGCGTGACGGCAGAGACGCTAGACGCGAGGGGTGGTGCCATGGGGCTGAGGGACCGCAGCGACGACGTGGCGCTCCCCCGCAGCGGCAGATGCAGCGCATTAAAACAGCCGGCGCTCTCTGCGGTCCCCGTCCCAGTCGATCGGCGGTGAGAGGGCGAGCAGCGTGTGCCGCAGTTGGTCAGTGGAAGACGTGGCCGCCCCGTGTCGGTGAAGGGATAGAGCCGCCGGGTGCTTTCGCGTGAGGCAGAGAGGGAGCGCCGTTCCGAGCTGTCGTGAGCAGCTCGGCCTTCCAGGCGTTCAGCCTGTTCGAATGTCTGGAGAACGCCGTTGTAGCAGACGGCAGCCCGCCGGAGCTCTGTCAAGTAGAAGCGCTCTGTGCCTTCCTTTGCCTCGAGGCTGCGGCGCAGCGCTGCTTCTGTGGCAGCTATCCCCGTCGGGCTGGCGGACCGGAGCGGCAGGGGGTCAGCCCCACGCATACCGGCGCGTCGTTCGTACGAACTAGATGGAAGTTGCGGTGCGGTGAAAATGAGCCTGTGTGTTGGTGGAGTGGCTTGTTGTTGTTGTTGGTGGTGGTGGTGGTGGTGGGCCACCCGCACAGTGGGGAGAGAGAAAAGGGAGAAGAAATGCTCCTAAACAGCGCGTCTTCGCCGCCACGCATAAGCTTTTCTGTGCTGCTGTTGTTTCATGTTGTGCTCTGTATTATTTATTTCTAACTGTTCTTTTCTAGTTGTGGGTGAAGGCCTCTGGAGCGCCGCACCTCCATCGACGTAAAAGGCACAGCGAGACCAGAGGGCATTGAAGAGGGTTGTCGCCGCACACCCAGGCGCCCAGCGTTTATGGGGAGATCACTTCCGCTCCCGCTGGTGGCTGACGCTGGACTCTGTTTCCGTGCTATCGTCGGTCTCGTGGTGAATGTCGATCTTGGTGTGGGTCAGCTTGTCATCGGGATCCTGATTCTCTGCAGCCGCCGGTGTCCGGTCGTTGGAGGCGGGGGGGCTGTCGGCGGCGAGATGGCGGTCGGCAAAGAGCAATGGGCAGTGGTGAAGGATGCACTCGGGCAGGCACTCCTCCCAGCTTCCAAACACGATGCGCTGGAAGAGCACATTACCAATGATGAGCAGGCAGAAGCCGAGCATCTGGATGGGGTTCAGCGACTCGTTGAAGAAGGGCAGCACGAGGCAGACGAGCCACACACTGATATTGCGTAGGGAGCCAAGCATGACAGTCGCCGCGGCGGAGAGGAGCTTGATGATGCTAATCTGTGCAACGTTGTAGACCAGACCGGATGAGATATAGAGCGCCACACACAGCAGGCATGCCCAGCTCGACGCCATCTGGGAGAGGACCAGGTGCACATCGTCGTAGGGGACCAGTGGAAAGTAGTTGGTGCTGTTCGTTGTTTCCAGCAGCCCTAGCAGTGCGGTCGTATTGCTGCGGCTCCACTCCGTGGTCCGAGGGGTTGCACTGTTCTGAAACGACTCCACCACCTCCAGGCCGGACACGTTGGAGCCCCACCGGGCGACGGGGAAGAGCTGCAGCAGCGCCAGCAGCATCAGGCTCAGGGAGACCCCAAAGATGCCCTCCATGCCTACCACCTGCAGCGGCGGCAGGTCGTACAGCACCATGAGGCGCTCCTCCGCGACACCTTGAATAGCGTGGAGCACCTGGGCAGCCACAATCAGAAGGTTCCCCCACATCTGGTGGGGGTACTGCCGCGCGGCGCTTGCTCCGCCACGACCCGAGTACACCGAGCTCAGGCCAACGAGGGTCAGGCCCAGCATCACGATCCCGACGCCCCACTTCTCAATCTTGCGGTAGTGCCGACCAAACACAAAGTACGAAAAGACAGCGATCCACACTACCGTCGCGCCGCGCAGCATTTGGTAAACGCTGGCGTACGTCAGGAAGAGACCGATATTTTGAATGACGCTGGCAAAGAAGTCGGAGGCTGCGGGGACGAGGTACACGAGGGGGTGGTGGGGTTTCGACTGGGGCACACTGCCCCGGCAGCGGCACTGGGCCCACAGCACCAGCAGACACAGAGACTCCGCGGTGAACATGAACAGCGCCTGAGCAAAGGGATGCACAAAGTTGAACTGGAAGGTGGCGACGCTCTCCTTAAAGGGAAAAAAGCGGAGGGTCTCGGTCCCACGTCGGGCGGGCGGCATCCGTGGTGCTGTACGGGCCCTTCGCCGAGACGCCCTCCGTGAACTTAAGGCTGACGGTCTGCAGCGTCCCAAACAGCAAATAGCACACGCCCAGATAAACGATGTGCCCGTTGAAGGGCCTCGCCATCCTGCGCAGTCAACCAGTGTCTAGAGGGATGCTTTGGCCGAACACCGCAAAGTCTGTGGGTTACGCTTCTCTCTTGCTCGTTGGCTCCTTTCTGTTGCGGCTGTTTTTACACCAGCCATCCACAAAGAAGTGGGTCGAGGTCATCAAGGAGAAGGGGGGGGGGGAGCACAAAACAACAACAACAACGCAGAAAGAGAAGAGGAGAGAAAGAGGAAGTGGTATCGCGATTCTTTCGGTGTGTATTTAGGCTGGCTCCAGAGCAGCCAGCCGCAGCTGCTCTGGAGCCAACGCAGGTACAGCCATGTCAAGTCGTCTGGCCTTTTGCGATGTGTTGAAGAAAACAGGGATAGGAAGATAGAAATGAGAGGGGGTAGGGGGGTGCGGGGTAGTAGAGCCAGTAAGGGTGCCCATAGGAAAGAGGTGTGGGAGGCAACGTGGTCATTTGGTGGCTCGTGAAGCAGTGTGTGTGTGGCCGTATCCGTGGTGCCATCCGTCAAGATTCGGCAGCGATGTGGGAAATAGAAACCGAGCTAATGATCTACACGGTGATCAGATGCTGTGTTCTTCCACGCAAACGATATATAGTAATAAATAAAATAGTGTCGGGTATTGAGGAGTAAGGGCGATGGGATAGTTTTTATTATAAAAAAAAAAAGTTGAAAGAGCCGAGCGTGCCAGTGTTGAAAGCGCAATGCAGCTTCTCTGCCGGGCGGGCTTCGTCCCTTGCGGCGACGACGCCGAATGAACCGAGGCACACGGGGCCTCCACTCATCCATCAGGATATAAGTATACGACGGCGGCGGAACGCCCCCCTCAAGAGAAGAAGAGGCTTACGGAGGGTACTAAAAAAACAAACCCCCTCCGCAGGCCACCACCACCCTGCAAATAAATGGATGCGTGTAGGTGTGGACACCTCAGATGAAAGTGAACCAAGAAAAGTGTTGGCACGAACGTCGATCGAAAGCGACGCGGGGTGATCTGCTGCTGAAAGGAGGGGAACGGGTCTCTACGGGTGATATATATTTTTCATCCGGCTGCCCTTGGCCTCGAGGTATCCAGCTTGCATCGCGGCCCGGTAGTAATCGCTGTCGCGGCAGGCGGCGGGCAGGAGCTCAACAGGAGCCCGCCGTAGGCAGTCGCGGGCTGGTAGAGATAGGGGACAAGAGAAGCCTTGAGCCTCCCGCCCCGCGGCACCATCAGCGAGCACGGCATGGTGCTGCAGAAATCGAATACACGCCTCACGCGCGCCGAGCCACTGCATACAGCCCGCGCTGAACTCGGCCGCCGTCGCTCGCTCTGACGTATCGTGCCGCATGAAGGGCAGGAGTGCTCCGCCGTCCTTCACCTCCAGCAGGCACCGCAGCTGGTTTTTGCTTTCTGCGCAGTGCGTCTGGATTTCTTGCGGGCAGGCATCGCGGAGAGATGTCACTGGTGGGCCGCGCGGTCTCCGGCCGGCGCTCATTGCCCCCCGCGGGTCGCGCGGCGGTGTGGCGTTCGCCGCTGACGTCCCCGTCGGGTGGGTGAAATACGAGAGCGGGTCCGGTAGGTGCATCCGGCGGGCACACTTACCTACCCCCAGTGTGGTTGTGGTGCTGAGGTCGTACAGCTCCAAGCTTGTTCGGGTTCGCGGGTTCATCTGGGCCGTGTGGAGGGGCAGCCCTCCAGAGACGAGGCCGCTGCTGAGCAGCCACACACCCAGGATCCCGAGCAGCAGCGCAGTAGCGAGAGTCCTGCGCGAGAGGCCGGCCGTCCTGGTCCCAGCAGGCGCGTCATATGTGTATATAATCATCTTCGCCGCTGTGGTGCTGTGGGTCTTGTCGGGTGCCGGGTGATGCGGTTGGTTGGAAGAGAACAGAGAGTTGGACGGCTCCTCAGGAGGCATTTGCCTACACCAGCGTCCTTCGATAGATCAAACACCACTGAACGCAGGAGTCCGAACAAGTGGTGCGTCACACAAAAAGAGGAATTCAACTGTGTCCTCTCACTTCGATATGGCGGACTAAAAATCCTTCGATTGATCCCACAAGAGGTGGGAGACAATCAGCTCGCAGTGCTATTCTTCGGAAATACCTGGGTGGCTTCGTATATTGATGTATTCCCTGTTGATGGCTGCTCTTTTGTTGTGTTTGTTGTTTGTTTGTCAGTTTGTTAGTTTTGTTTTTTTTTTTTTTGTTTGTTTGTTTGTTTGTTTTGTTTTTCCTTGTATTATTACTTTTTGTTGTAGTTGATGTTGTTCGTGTATTTCGTTCTGCTTGTGCGCTGCAATGATGATGCCGCGAGGGAGGCAACAACGAGCGTTGAAATATTTGTAATACTGTCTTGTACTGCGCAGGGAACAACCGTCGAGAGATGCGGACGACGACGTTCAACGGCTATTTCTTCTTGTTTCTCTACGTACCTCTTGGGGATGAATGCCGCCCTTCCAGATCACAAAGACAGGAGACGGAAAAGGCTTCGAAATGCGTAATTATCCTTATGGTATGAATAATTTTACTCGATTGCTCGTGGCTACAACTCAGAGGCTACAACAGAAAATAGATGCAGACCACAGCAGTTTCCTCTGCCTTGCTCCTCGGCCCACCGCGCTAGAGTATCGCCGCCGGCTGCTACAGTACAAGACAGTTCCTCGCGAGTCCTATTCCAGCACGCATGGTCCAGTACTTCAGTGGTTGCCTTCCACACGGCAATCAGAGTAGATATGCTCCCCCACCGCTGCGCCACAAGACACAGGCTATCCTTCGACAAGAGGAAGGTGAAGCGGCCGTGCGCAAGTTGGACTGAACTTTCGTTTCAGTCGCTGAATGGGGATCCCTGGCGCCACAGGCGAGTCGCCAAGCTCTACACGAGAAGCAGCTGATAACAAAGAAACCTCGAATTCGACTTCCAATATCAAATTCGAGGATGCTGGAAAGCAATTCTTTGAAGTATATAGTAATATATTCTTTTAAAAACAATTTTTTTAAAAAAAAATACTAAAAGAGAAGGAAGAACTATCGCGGGATACGTTATTATAATTATAATCAAGAGAGAAGAGATGGGAAAAAAGAGCCTCAGATGATCCCCCCCAAACACCGCACCAAATTCCCTACATGGAAACACAGTACCCTGGCACCTGGCATGCTCCAGCAGCGCATCCTATTTTCTTTCTGCTCCTTTAGAGAATCCGTCGTTCAATTACCGCACTGAATCGCACTCATCGCTGCGTCTCCCTTCTCTTCCCCTTTGCCCTGGTTCTGCGCCACAGAAGAGCAAGGACTGCACAGGCACACCCACACCCACGTGATCACGTAGCCGGCAGTGGCGGCGGCGCAGAGAACTTCCAGCACCACGACCTGCGAACTCATGTAGAAAGCATGGTGAAGCCAGCCGTGCAGCATGCTGAATGCCAGGCACCCAGTGACCAGCTGTGTCGCGAAGAAGAAGAGCGCAAGGGCAACGTGTCCGCTGCGAAACGGGCGGCGCTCGGTCGACCTCGTGGATTGCGGCGCCCCGCCTGCCTGCCCGCTGGTCATCAGCAAGAACGCAAGAATCAGGTGCGGAACGGTCAGGTGGGGCTGAAACGCAACACAAAGTACAGCGGCGAGCTGCGGTAACCAAATGAGTAAGTGGTGCGATGCTACCGGCATGTGCGCTGGCACCAGGCACTCCTCCGCCGCCCTGACACCGAGAAGCAGAGCCGCCGACAGCGAGAGCCACACGGGCAGCAACAGCAGTAGCATGTCCAGCAGGCGCCGGTACTCCGCGTACGGTAGTGCAGCGCGGGCGTACCAGGCGGGAGACAGCGACGGTGGGTGGTGATCGAGCGTGCTGCGTTCAGTTCGCACGCTCGACGCCCGCACAGCAGCTCCTGCCGACGCCAGCCCCGTCAGCACGATGGCCAGCAACAAAGCGTAAGCACGGCGCGGTACGACCGCTGCGCCGGGCTTTCGGTTCCCTGACGGTCTCCGCACTGCCCAAGTTCCTGCAGCGTGGAGGGCGACGCTGGTGAGCTGGGCCAGTGGTACGGCCACGTACTGGGTCCCGAGGCACAGGGAAAGGATGGAGCCGAGGAGCAGGGCGAGCGCCGCGGCTGTTCGCGTGCCGCCGCGCAGCAGCGCTTCCGCGCAGCGACGACTACAATACAAACTAGCGGTAAGGAGAGCCATTTCAAGACAGATAAGCGACTCGCACGCTGGCAGCGCGGCCATCACCGGATGGGCCAGAAAGAACCACCAGAGCAGATCCACTCCTGGAAAGGGCAGCACCGCACCGCGTTGCGGCAGCAGCAACGCGAGCAGCGCTGCCGTCATCCCATCGAATGCGCAGAGAAGTAGGGTGGCGGGCGGTAGTCCAATCGTCCCGTCTGTGCGGCGCAGCAGCCAAACCGGAAGGTACGGCACGTACCACGGCGCAGCAGGTCGGGCGTCCAGCGCGGGCCGCTGCGCCAACCACAGCGCCTCATGCCAGTGGCCCGCGCTGTGCCCCGGATTCTGTAGGACGTGAGCCAACGCAGCGGGCAGTCCATTATTTAGCGGTGCCGCGATGGTGAAAGAGGCAGTGGCTCTCCACCATGCGGCTGCCACACGATATATTGGTTCTGGTCCTAGTTCCACGTCGCCGTCCTGGCCCTGTAGCGCCGCGATGCCCACCGCCATGGCCATACGAACAGCGGTGGTGAGGATTGCTACGTCTAGCAGCCGTCGCCAAGAGAGGCAGGTCCAAATCATGTCGTTCGTGCGGATCCAATTTTTTTGTTGTTTTTTGTTCTTCTTTCTTTCTCTATCTCTTGAAACCCCACGCCCTAGACCACAATTTCTCAGAAGCGCATCAGGAGTTAAAAAGGGGAAGGTGGGGGCAAGGATTTGTAATGGAGTATGCACACGACACCCCGTTGGGCGTGTCCTCTATCCTCCGAGATGGAACCGCCACCACTTCCTTTTAGCGATTCCAGGGCCGGGGATGACGGAAGGGAGTGGGAGAGTCGTTCGGGCTCTGCACGAGGACGAAATTGAGGTACGTCTGTTGCCACCTAGCATCTAGAATATGTTATAAGCGCTGTTGAACCGAACCTGGAAGTTCAATATAGTCTATCTAGCCGCTGCTGATAAGAACGTCAGATGCGACGCCTCCTGAATGCATGTAGCTCCTCCACATAGCAAGAGGCGTACAGCGTGGCTCTTATTCACCTTATTCACCCTCAGGGCCCTCCCTCAGGGCCGGCACATATGATTTCATGTGCAGCGCAGCGAAAAGGGCGTGGCGGGAAGGCGGCGGCTTCTTGAAGCTGAGCCGCTTCTGCCGCTTGGGAGAGCCCGACACAGCTGCCGTCTCGCGGAACTGAAATACCGCTAGCTTTTCTAGTTGCTTCATCTCCGTAATTCGCCTCGCGTCCTCCTCGAAAAGCACCGGCACGCAGAGGTCCGGGTTCCCGGCAATGGCCAAGACGGGGCCCCAGGAAGGCCGGATGAAGTCATCGTCGCGGGAGTGCACAAAGAAGCGGTGCAGGCGCCCTCGAACATACTCCATAGCGCGAGGATCGCTCGGATACCCGCAGCCGACATACTCTGGTACGCGATCCGCGTCCGCGCCTCCAGTGCAGCCCCTGAGCCGCTCATGTATCTCCGTGTTGATGTCTCGCACAGCGGCGTCGCGGGTCGTCTTCGCAACAATCGAGGCAGCGGATACGACGGGGAACAGAGAGTCCGCCTTGGAGCGCACGACAACGTGGAGATGTGGGAAACGCCCGCGCAGCTTTGCGGCGTATGCCTCAGGGGAGCCAACGGTGTCGACAAACACGGCGCACAACTTTCCGCGGAGTTGAAGCGTCGCCTGCGAGATGATTCGCATGGCCACGTCGTGCGACAGGGTATTCAGTGTTCGGCCCTTGGTCCCAAGCATATCAGCCGCGATGGCAGCGGGCGTGACAAGGTGTGTGAAATCCACAAACGTTTTCAGGTTCTGTCGCATCTTCTCGAGGGAAGCATCGCGATGGGCCTCGTCAATCTGCTTACTGTCCGCTACCCCGCACTGGACTAGCGCCTGGTGTTCTTTAAGTGCTACGGCTGCTCCGGTATACACCATCGGGCCAATGACAGGGCCGCGGCCTGCCTCGTCAATGCCAAGCACGTAGTAACTTCCGTCGACCCCAAGCTGCGACATGAGATCCTCGGGTCGAAATAGCGCTTCGGTTATCGGCTCGACATTCTTGGTCCCCTGGGAGGCCCCCCGGGTGTTCGGGTCTACCTCGCTGAAGGGTCCTTCTAGTAATGGCGCTTTCATTTGGCAAACAGCCACAAACAGCGCTGTGGTGCTGGCACGAGAGAAAACAACCGTGGCGAAGAAACCAGAAGAAAGGGTCAAAGAAGACATGGCACAGTAATCAGTTGTTCTTGAGATAATAATGGATACCAAGAGGGGAGGCACCCATACCTTTTAGGCCTTCTCTCTTGATCAATGATGTTTGTTTGCTGTTTAGTCGTAAACTGTAAGCCGTGTTGTGTAAGAAGTGTGCTCCTCCAGAGTCCGCACACTTGCACCATCTAGTGCACTCCGGAATAGCGCCCGTATTTCATCTTTGATTTCGCATGCGGTCGAGCCTCTCGGAGTCCCGAGATGCCGCCCATGCGCCGGTTTGCCCCGAGGAAGCGGTAGAACATGTTAGGGAAAATGGTTTCGCACCGCACGGCGCGGTAAGCGATCAGCAGCGAGATGGCGATGCCGCAGGCAAACACCGTTTCAGCCGCCCGGTCCGTTGCGAGCTTGATGGCGCTCTCACTTGGGTCCGCCGGGTTATAGTAGACGATGACCTGCGTGCCAGCCCCGAGCAGCATCGGGTTGCTTACTGCTTCTTCCTTGTGCACACCGCCACTCTTGAAGCGGTCTCCAATGTATTCTTTGCCATCTACGGTAAATGAGTACTGCACGTAGCTGCTCCCTCCACGCTTTATCACCACCTTATGGTCGAAGATGGTGCCGACGGCGGGTCGCCAGGAGCTGGAGCGGCGGTACCGGTCCTCCGCCTCTGCGACCCACTTCACTTGAACCACCGCGAAGTACGAGTAAATAGAGCATAAGCCCAGTCGGAAAGGGGATATGTACCACGGCATGGGGGGGGGGCGTGCGTGGCTCAGGGTTGTAGCGAAGCGGGTGAACGAAACCGCCACGCCTTCCAGTGGTGATCGCCTAAGCCGCGGTGCGCACCAGGTGAATCCGTCGTCACGTGGCGATACGCAGGGAACGGGACCGTCGATACCGCAGCGTAGTGCGATTGGAGCGTCAGGTACGTTTACTATAGACTAGTGAAATAATGCAGGGCAATCAGGAAAATGAGAAAGAAAAAAAACGGAAAGGATAGCATGGCAATGCCTCGTATCGCATCGCACACAGCAGTCCCACAGCAGTTTTTTGCATGCATTTGATGCTCCTGTGGGTTCCACACCTTCTTGACGAGTCTTGTTGATTCGATTGTTTGTTGTTGTTGTTTTTCCGCTACAATATATTATCTTCCTTTCAAGTGACTAGAGTTTCTTCTCGCCCGCCCTCGCGTCATGTGGAAGATATGGCATTCAGCCGCCTATGATATGATATGGAGTTGCTACGCACTGCGAGGGCGAATACTTGGTGGCCGCCTAGTACTCGTTTGTGGCGGCAGGGACCTTCTTCACCTGGCTCATACCGCCGGATCCATCGGGCTTCAAAGCGACATAGTTTGGCGCAGAAAATCTGCTGTACTTGGCAGACGCCTTGGGGTTCACGGTCATGTGGAGGGCCTCCGTGCAGATATTGAGGTACTTGACGTAGCTGATGCCGTGGTCGCGCCAGCTGGCATTACAGAAGACAAAAGAGCGGCGCAGCATGAACCCGTGAAAGGAAGAGAGATGGGCTAGGTAGACAACTGCTTACTTGGAGAAGATATATCGAACGGTGTGAACAGAGAAGGGTACCATAAAAAGGAGAAAAAATGAATCCACGCGTTTTCGTGTCAGTTCGAAGAACGCACCGCAAGCGGCGCATCTGAAATGATGCTACACAGCTTCATTTCCGGGAGCCTCACAGGTTCGTCATAATCATTGGTTGGGATGAAACGAGGAAAGCACCTTCTCCTCGTGCAGGCAACATGTTTTGGCGCGCCCATAGTGCCGTCACGGGCCGAATCACGGGACACCCAACAACTACCCTACCTTACACTGTAGAGCAAAAGCAAACAGGAAGCCGCCCAAAGAAAGCGTTGTTTTTTGTCGTGAGTGCTGCTGTTTCTTTGGGGTTCCTACTAACGCGCCCGTCTCTGGGTGCTGGTCATCACGCGAGCGGGGGGGCGATCCCCACTGCGAGCTGCTGGTCGTACTCGGCCCGCTGCGCATCGTCCGAGAGCACCTCGTAGGCCTTCGTGATGGCCTTAAAAAGGTCTTCCTCTTCTCTTGTCATCTGCCCCTCCCGCTTGTCTGGGTGGAGCGACAGCGCCAGCTGCCTGTATCGGCGCTTGATCTCGGGTTCCTCGGCATCTTTTGTCACCCCCAACACGTCATAGTAGCTCAGCAGCGGCAACAGCCGTGCTTTGACCTTGTTGTCGTCGTGATTTCGCGTGAGGTGGTCCAACGAGTTGTCCGCATTTCCTATGCGGACATTCCCGCACACCCTCTTCTCGAACGCATCCAGGCAGCTCTCGATGTTGCGGTACTGTGTGGCGCGGGCAGGCCGGGAGAGGTTTAGGAGGTTCGTTTCGTCATCGTCATCCACGTAGATCATCTCTGGCTGGGCGGCCCCAGAGCTGGAGCCAGCGGTGTTTGGGTCGACCATAAAGAGAGCGTCGAGCTCCGACGCCGGAGCCGACATCCCCGTGGTGGTGGGTTGCTGCGACGCTGGGGGCCCACCAAAGAAAGGGTCTATCCCTATGGCGGCGATGGTAGCAGGTTGCGCCGGCGCCGGCGCCGGAGCTGGTATCGTGTGGCTGGTGACGGTAGGAGGGCCGAACAGGTCATCGAGCGTCAGGGTTTTTTGAGCACCAGTCTGGTGCGGTGCGGCAGAGGCGGGGACGGGGACGGGGTCGTCCTCGTCGATGTCCGAGAGGCCCATATTGATGTGCCGGTAAGAGCTCCGAGATGGTGAAAGAGATGTTTAACCTCCGCAGTTGACTAAATTTTATGTGACGTGTTGCAAAGCTGTATCGTGGCGAAAGGGAAAAAAAAGGAGAAAGACACAAGGAAGACAAAAAGTGTAAGAGTGATCAGTCGAGACGGCCTCAACAGAGGGGAGGGGGGGGCGGGCCAAACATCCTCACTGAAAGGCATTTGGAATGCGCTTTGAGAGTCATCGTTGGCGGCTTATATATGTATTCTGTATTATTTTTTTATCAAGAAAGAAAATGAACTAGTAGGAATGTAGATGCATTGCATCCAGCGCCGGGGCTCGTCCGAGCTTACTTGCTCTTGAAGGTGAGGTGGCACTTGCCGCAGTACTCACGGTCCTTGTGCTTGGCGAGGAACACGCCGGAGCCGCAGGTGGGGTTGGCGCACTCGCGACGGGTGCGCTCGACCTTGTAGGACCCGTCGTCCTTCTCGGTCACCTTGAAGTACTTGAGGGCGCGCATCTTCTCGCACTTGTGGCGGTGGGTGGGCTTCTTCGGCTTGGTGAAGATCTTCTTCTTCTTCTTCTTGCCCTTACCGCCCTCCACGGGCACAACGGCATCGATGGTGGCCTCCGACTGCACACCGTAGCTGCCGAAGAGCTCAGCGTCCTCCAGGAGGTTGCCGGCGTAGAAGAGGTTGGCTCCCTGGGAGGCAGCCAGCTCCTTCACGTCCGCAACGGTCTCAACGCCGTTGAGGCGGAGCGCGACAGTCTTCCCCGCAGGGGTCTTGACGAAGATCTGCATTCCTATGGGGAGAAAGCAAAGCAAAGCAATACGGAAAGCGAAAAAAAAAACGGAAAAGAGAGAAGAAATAAGAATAAGTAGGAGTTTCACCGTCGAAGAGCAGGATGGGTCCGTCATCAAAGAGGAAAGAAAAAGGTGGGTGTCTGTTGTGTACCTTCTTCTTCTTTCTTTTTAGTTGTAGAACAAGGAATTCTAGCGAGACGGAGCAGAGCCGCAAGTGGCCCGTTGCCAGAGATCACAGGCGCGAGAAGACAGTGTAGCCAAGCACCTTCTCTTCTTTTATAAATGCAGATGATGAAGGGTACGAGGTATCTGCGGGACGGGCAGGCTGGAGCAGGCAGGCGCTACACCACACCACGGACCATCCAGGACCATCTTAGCTTTGTATCTTGATCTTTCCCCGCCGTACAAGATGATGCGAAGTTTTACACACATGCTGTACAGCACCGCCAAGCAGAGTATAAGACAACAAGAGAACATGTGAGTAGAAAACCAAACCAAAATGAAAAACCGGCGCGACTTTACATTCCGCATGATCGTGCGCCCGTTATAAAATTAATAGAGATCCTCCCTCTCTCTCTCTCTCTCTTTCCCGCAACGTTTAATTAGTGCTCCGCAACGCTGTCTACCGTCGTGTCGACCAGGTGACAGGATAGGGGGCGTGAGGAGCGCAGGGGGATGTGAGAGCGGAGAGCAGAACTGTCTCCATGCATCACGACTTGCTTGTTGTAGGAGAGGCTTGCGGGGTGTCGAAGTCGGAGCTTGCAATGGAGTAGGTGGCCTCGGGTATCTCCTGCTCCTTGAGGGCTTGCTTCAGCGCCTGCACCACAGCCTCCGAGAATTTTTTATCATTGAGCCAAACTTCCACTTGAATCAGCTTCGGAAACTCACGATTCTGGCGCCCGCACACTCGGATGACATCACAAATAGGCGCGGCATCGCCACCTCCAGCGCTGTCTGGCATCGATTCTCCCAAGATGGCAGCGAGAAGCACGTCCACCCCACGATCTGTTGCGGGTGTTGTCATGAGCTTCACCGTCACCCGGCTCCCCTCTGGAAAGGCTTCGTAGCTGGCCTGCTTGTCCTGTCTAGAAAATATGTACGTGCTCCCGACCCCAAGCTGGTGGATGTGGGGCAAAGAATTCACGGTGGACCAGAGCTCCTCCACGGTAGTTATGTAGTCCAGCCGCCGCGTCTTCTCCTGCGCCGCAACATTCCAGTCCCCATTGTACTGCTTCAGCACCAGGTCCTTCGTAATGAGGGGGAGAAAGCTAAGGAACCACTTGTCCTTCAGAGCGTGAACCACCTCGGGCATGTCCGGTCGAGGCGACAACAACGTGTTAGTCCGCAGGAAGTGCTCTAAAAGAGTTCAATAAATGATTCTGTCCTATGGATATTAGTTTGAAATAATATTTATTTGAGGGTTGTTGATGTTGCTATTTTTTCGTTTTCCTTCAACTAGTTGGCTTAGACTAAAGTGCACCTGCTTTCGTTTTCTTCACTCCCTTCTGTTGATCTGGAAGGAGGAGGCTAGCTGTGCGTACGGACGCCGCAGCTCTAATTGCGATGTGAGAGTGTAAGGGGACCCCGTGCGAACACGAAAGCGCCGTTATCCAGTATCATTCTCCACCAGCATGAAGCGAAAAGCAAACGGAAAAGAAGAAGAGAACACATGAGAAGAAAATAGAAAAAAATGTGAAGTGCGCCTCACCGTGGGAAGGGGACCTCACCGTCTCCCCCATCTGGTATCAGCTCTCGTCCAGTAGCGGGTCCGAGACCTTGACGAGCACATTCATCTATGCTTTTAATCACCGGTGTGTCATTCAAGCTTCACCCCAAACGTTGTAAACAAATGAGAAGAAAACAGAAAGTAAAAAAAAAAGTTGATCACACGCTCATGGTTTCTACATCGCCGTACGAACGTCATGGCGTGCGGCATCTTCGGTTCTGCTCTCTCACGGCTCCATTATTATACTCCCTCCTTACCCACGCATACACATGCATGTGTGGTCTGTCAGGGCCACCACAGTATTGTATAGATTGTATGGAAACGAGGAAGCCACGGCTAGACATGAGGGTGTTAAGCATACGGAGAGTACAACTTTAAACGCGACGCCAGAAACATCGGTGGAGAAAAAAAAAAAGAGTCTAATACTGACAAGCGCAACAAACTTCTTCCCGTCTCACCAGTGTGTTGATGCGTGGCACGCTACTGATTTCCCAGGCGACGGCGGTACCTTGAGCCCTTGTCAAAAGTTTAGCCTATCGGCATAGGCCCCCGAGAAAGTGGGAACGAATGAGGCAGTAGAGAGCTAAGACGGCATCGAGATAGCTCCTGGCGCTGCATCCAATACGAAAAACAGGAAAATAATAATAATAAAGAAAAGAGGGACTTCATTTATTTTCTCTTCTAGTGTCATACATTGGATCCGTATGGACGGAAGAAAACTGCCGGACAAAACAACAAAAAAGTCAGTTTCTGAGGTAATGGTGTCAAAAGAAGAAAGATGAATAATAAATTAAAAGAAGAAAACGCAACAGGAATGGGAGGGGAGGGAGGAGAGGAGGCACGAGAAATCTTGTTGCTTACTCTCTCCCTAGGGAGGTATCCGTCTCGCTGGGGCCTGCGCAGCAAACCATTTACTTGACCTTGAACAATAAATGCAGCACTCATTCCTGCCACATTTTCGAGCGCAGTGCAGGGAAAAGACGTTGTTGTTTCTTCTTTTCTATTCCCACAGTGATACGTTCACGTTCTGCCCGCCACCTCAATCCCTAATTATGTATATATTTATTTATATATATATACGTTTTTTCGTGCAATAGAGCAACTCAACCCACTCAGTCACACAGACACTTCTCCTGTTGGTCCGTCCAATAGGATCTCGCGGGCAAGAGCGCTTAATGGTTGGTGGAGGAATGAGGCATATTTCGGCTCACGCTGTCCGTCGGTGTGCAAGTGGGCGTTATCGTACCCGTCGAGGCACTCGCTCCTAGGGGACTGGGGGACTGCGCGGGATCTTGGCCCGAAGTGGCCTCCAGTTTATCCATGTCTGTGTCGCTGAGCATTGGAGCGTAGTCCGCATCGAGCTGATCGAAGTACTCCTTTGAGGGATCATCCGAGCCGAGGCGGCCCTCGGAGGAGCTGAGCCAGGAGGAGCACGGGCCCCCGGCGAAGTCTGGGATGTACTCCTCCCGCATGCATTCTTTCATGGCATCCATCGCGTTCCCAGGTGAAAGAAACGTGATTTTTTTGTTTGTGCGGTCATCAATGAATACTTTTACCAGTTTCCACGCCAGCCGAAAAACCGTTGGGCAGTTGACAATGAAGACGCGCCCCAGGTTCTCGGGATAGTTCTCCTGCTCCACCTTCGCGAGGGTCTGCGCGAAGCCGACCATCGGCCTCGACATCGCCTTGACTTTCAGCAGGTCCACAATGTAGCACATGCGCTTCGAGCGATATCCGGTGGCCCGCATCCGCTGAATCGCCATTTCCACACCGCAGGCGTGCCAGCGCGCTATGCGGGGCAAGGTGTATTTCTGGACGAAATCGCCAGGGGCGCAGAGGCCCCCGTTCCCAGGCCGCTCACAGTAGATGAGGTTGCCGTCGTAGTCGGTATTACCCGAGTAGCCGCATGGGTAGTCCTTGGCCATTCCCGGGGGGAAGTACTCGTCCGCAGAGGGGCGGAAGGACTCCCGCCATTTTAAGTGCGCCTCCAACATCGCGATCACCTTGGGCATGTCGAACTGGCGAGCAATGGAAAATTTTACCAGTTCGAAGTCGTGCCACGTGGCAACCTTCGCCCAAACCTCTCCCGCAGCATCTGCACCGCTACATGGTTTATCTCTGGAAGGAAGTTATGAGAGCGGCACATAAGGCCCTTCTTCGGATGGCACTGGGCGTATCGCTTCCCGTTCCACGTTCCATCGCTCCGCATGGGGTTATCGCTTTCCTCATCGAATTCCACAAAGAAGTAGTGCCCCGCAGCACCGTACGGCGGCTTGTCACTCTTCCCCAACTTCCCTGTCCACCGAATGGTACCGGTGCACCCCCAGTAGTCCTGAACACGAAGCCCCTCTTTCCCGTCCTCGAAGGCTAGCACCTTTGCGAGCATACCGCAGCACAGCAGACTCTTTCTTTCGTGTAGTGTGGTCGCGTTTTAGCGCGCTGACGATGTCAAATAGTCTGATATGTAAATATATATATAGAAAACAAAAGAGAGAGAGAAAAAAGTGCCACAGTGTTCCGTTTTGCTCCGGCTGCTAGCTGGAATGACCCTCGCGGCTACGCGAAACAACACTGGATACAGCCACAAGAGAAGTACAGAAAGAGAAGAGGGGAGTGTCGTCCGTAAGTGTGAAAATCTGTAGATAAGTAAAGGGAAAATAAAAAATCTGAAAATCTGTGGGATGGTGAACTGTTTTGGTTTTTTTTTTTTCGTCATTATTATGCGAGTTTCTGTCCATAATCTAGCAGGGACATCTAACACGGTCATCACCGTTTTATGCGCCCGAGCACTGATCGCTGCTACTCAGCCAGTTGGTACAGCTTTCGCTGGAGAGCCTTGTTCCGCTCGTCCATGCGCTGCTGAGCCTTGTATGGGGGCATCGCACGATACTCTTTGAATTGCATGCTAAAGTCTCCTTGGCCTTTAGTGAGGCGGCGTAGGTCAGAAATAAAGCCGAACATGGTGTCCATAGCAGTCTCGCCGCGGATGATGGTATCCGGGCCATTTACCAGCGTCTCCGTCACCACGCCGTCGCGTTTCCCAAACATCGTGGTCACGTCTGTCATGTTGTTTGTAGGAACCGTCATCTCCACCTCCATGTAGGGTTCCACCAGCGTGGGGCGCAGCGTCGGGAGCATGGTCTCCCACAGCTCCTGGGTGGCATTCTTAAAAGCCTGGTCATTGGAGTCCACCTCGTGCATCGCACCACCATTGAGACAGAAATGTACGCCCCATACAGGGGCCTGCATTAGTTCACCCTTCACAAGGATCTTCCGCTCTAGCTGCTTCACCACGGACTTCTGCAGGGACTCTCGAATATCTCCGTTGGAGCACTTCACCGTTATTTTGTTCTTCTGCCCCTTCTCAACAGACATGTCGATATCCAGAGGCTCAATGTAACCCTTGAGATGGGCCCACTGTCCAGCGCCGCCACTCTGTCGCTTGAAAACAAAGTCAAACTCCTTGCGCACCGTGATCACTTCGCGGTAGTTCACCGTCGGCTTTCCTAGTTCTACCTTGTACCCATACTCGCGCTTCAGGCGCTCAATGTAGATGTCCAGGTGCAGCTCTCCCATGCCCTCAATGATGTCTTCTCCCGTCTCCGCGTTCTTGAAGAAGACAAATGTCGGATCCTCCCGCATAAATGCCTGTAGCCGATCCCGAACCTTGCTGGCCTCACGATCATCCGAAACTTTAATGCAGGCGGAGATGACGCGGGGAGGGATGTACATGTCTTCGCAGGAGCAGAGCTTTGATGCCTGCGGCCCAACTTTCATAAGGGTATCCCCAGATGCGAGATCTACGTCGCCTTGAATGGCGCAAATGTCACCTGCCCGTACCTCGTCTATAGCCTCCGCACTGTCAGCGTGCATGCGGACGAGCTTAGGAGGGACGAAAGATTTTCCAGTTCTCACGTTGACAAGGTGCTCCTTCCGCATTTTACCCTGATACACCCTTACGTAGTTGGACAAGCCGGACTTCTTCGTTTCCTCCAGCTTAAAGACAAGCCCAACAAAAGGTTTCTCGTCGTCTGTGGCAAACTCTAATGGGTCCGCTTTCACGAACGAGACATCGCCGTCGTCGTTCTTCACCTTTTTCACCTCGAACCCGCTGTTCTTCCGCTCCAGAGGGGACGGGAGGTAGCGGCACACGGCGTTCAACAGCAGTTGCACGCCCTTGTTGCGATAGGCAGAACCCATAAGAACAGGAACAAATGTATTCGAAATAGTGGTGCGGCGGATGGCGTCATGGAGTTCGTCATTGCTCGGCTCTTTGTCCTCCAGGAAGAGCTCCTCCATCTTCTCATCGCTCTCTGCCAGCCGAGAGACCAGCTCTTTTCTCGCTGCAGCCATGTCATCCCTAAGGTAGTCCGGTACTTCCCCGTAACGCACCGTCTCGCCGTAGGGTCCGTCAAAGTAGACAGCGCGCTGTTCAATCACCTCGACAACACCTTCGAAGTCCTGGGCAGTGCCAATATTGAGGTGGATCGCAGCGCAGTTGAGTCCTAATCGCTCTCGCGCCTGGGTAATGACTCGAAGAGGATTGGCATTATCTCTGTCCAGCTTGTTGATAAAGGCTACACGGGGAACCTTGTAGCGCCTCATCTGCCGATCCACGGTTAACGTTTGGCTTTGCACGCCACCAACAGCACACATGAGCAGCACCGCCCCATCCAGGACTCGAAGAGCACGTTCGACCTCAATGGTGAAGTCTACGTGGCCGGGGGTATCGATAACGTTAATAACCGAGTCGGCCCACCGACACTGTGTAGCAGCTGAGCGAATAGTGATACCGCGTTCCTTCTCGAGTTCCATCGAATCCATTGTGGCCCCGACCTCGGTTCCTCCCTTCACCTCGTGAATACGATCAATGCGGCCGCTGTAGAAGAGAATGCGCTCCGTCACGGTAGTTTTGCCGCTGTCAATATGTGCGCTGATGCCGATATTTCTGACCTTCTTGATTTTCTCCAAGAATCCCGGTGTCGCAAGGACTGCAGCGCTACGAGAGAAGAGATGGCGGGTACAGCGTCTCATAGGGGCAGTACCGTCTGTTGTCTGTAGGGAAGTGATAGCACGATACTACAAGGACAAAATATTTTTTTGGTACGAGGTGGTTGAAACGTGTGAGAAAAAAAAAAAAAAAAAGAGGGGAATAAGGTTTCGGTTATCAATCAAACGTATTTAATAAGAAGCACTTTGAATAGATCAGCAACATTCTGCTGACATCATTAAAAAAAAAAAACGCTGAATAATGTGCACGTAAAAGCCCGGAGTAGGGGCTTTTCTATTTTATTGTCAGCAACAGGCAGAAACGATACTATATTCTACATATTTCTCTACGCCTCTCCGGCCACTGCAGAGTGTCTATAGGGAACGTCGTATTACCAACTAGAAATGCGTCCTTTTCTTCGCCTGCTTCAGCTCTTGCTTCAGTTCTTTGTACTCTTCCCGGAGATCTTCCAAATCCTGATCACTTTCTGGGTTGCGGTGATCATCCTTATTTTCGTTCTTTTCCATCTCTCGAACATCCCGGTCCAGTTTATCTAGCTCCCGCTCGTTCTGTCTGTGTTCATCCTGTAGTTTCTTTAGAACCTCCCCTGGATCCTTTCGGACGGGGGGCAGGTCCTCTAATTCGTCTTCTAGCCTAGCTTTCTCTTTTCGGAGCTCATTAGACTCAGCTATACACTCATCACGGCGTTCTTTGATCATTTGAATATCCTGTTTTGTGTGTGTATTGTTCTCCTCATTCTTTTTCCTACGCACCTGATGGTCGTGGAAGGCGCGAGTTGCTTTCCGCACCCCTTGTTTCTGGTTTGCAAGAACAGACCGAAGACTCATGTTCTCGTTGTTTAAATAAGCTAGGCGTGTATTCAGCTTGGTGTATGTGTGGTAGAGTTGAGTCACGTTTGTCCGCCGCAGCTCAGCCAACTCCCTCCTCAGATCAACGATGGTATTGCGCAGATCGTCATTTTTCCTCCGGAGATTGTCCGACTTCTCAGGTGAGCTAGGAAGGGGCCTTTTCTTCTGTTCTTGACGATCCTCCTCTTGTAGAGCTTCTAGTCGATCTCGCAGTTCGCGGTTTTCGTTGGCAGCTTGCACTGCTGCCTTCCTGTCAAACTCGGCCATATCCGAGGTGCTAAAAGCTCTGCGATACCAAAAGATTAATAAAAAAAGAAGAAAAATAGCAGCGGGGAAAAGAATAGGCCGTTACATAATTCAGGTATAGGTATAGTAGTGCGCAGGGATTTGGAGTAAGGCAGCAATAGGAACAACAAAATCTTTGCTTCTTCTTTTTTTTTTGATATAATTTGTGCATAGTGAACAGTATCCGAGTTCTGATGTTCTGAGTTCAGAAGGTAGAGTATAGAAGAAGACGGTGGTGGTGATTGGTTCTACAAAAAAAAAAGGAAAAAATGAGTTCTAGTTTGTGTGTATCTCAGTTCTCATCATCTTCTGTGAAACAAAACAAGGTGGGGTGGCGCGATCCCTCTATCGCACCTCCGCGAACCAAGGGTGCGCTAGCGCCTCCTTTGCCGTAATTCTGCGGAGAGGGCAATAGACTAGCATTTTCTTCAGGAGATCGACCCCATCCGGATTAAGCGATTCAAACAAACCTTCCAAAGGTTTTGCTTCGAATTTGGGCATCTCAGGGTTAAAGTATTTGAGGCGCGTCACGCCGGGCCATGATTCCTCTGTGTCTTGCGGAAGGCCAAATACTTTGAATATCTCGAAAAGTTGTCCAATTTCGCTGTCCCCTTTAAGGAAGACTTTCCCGCGCACCAGTTCTGCAAAAATGCATCCCAGGCTCCAAATATCGACAGCAGGTGTGTAGTGTTTTTCCCCCAGTAATATTTCAGGGGCTCTGTACCATAAAGTGACGACTTCATGGGTGTAGGTGTGAATAGGAACTTGAAACGCTCGGGCAAGCCCGAAATCTGCTAGTTTTACCTTGTTGTTGTCGCTAATAAGGATGTTCGCTGGTTTCAAATCACGATGAGCCACTCGATTCTCATGGCAGTAGGCAAGAGCCGAGAAGAGTTGATACATAGCTTTTTTGAGAGGAATACCAGTGAAGGGGCCTCGTTTCTCTAAAGTCTTCTTTAAGTCTGATTCCACAAATTCGAAAACTAAATAGACGCTTCCTTCCGAATGAATGACATCAAACAATTGAACAATATTGGGATGTCTTAGTTCCTGCAACACTGATATTTCTCTGAGAGCAGTCTGAGGAACTCCTTCATCGCTTCGTTCAATGTGAATCTTCTTAAGAGCTACAGTGTATCCGCCACTTTTCTCCACAGCCTTATAAACCACCCCATAAGTCCCTTGGCCCATTACCGCAAGGCGGACGTAATCATCTAAGGACGACGGCATCCTATCGGACTGTTGGAAGGGACGACCAGAAAACAGGAACACACAACATCATACCAAGAAAGAAATTTAAAAAAAGAAGAAGAAGAAGAAGAAGAAGAAGAAGAGTAAGAGTGGAACGAGTAATTTGTGTCCAAGAAAGTTGGTCGTGGAAAACTTGCAATAATCCTAGTGCGCAGCCCCCCTTATCGGTCGCGTTGGGGAAGTGAAAGAAATACGAAAGTCTGTTTGCTCTTACAACCGTGAAAAGAGTAGAAATAACAATAATAATAATAATAATAGGTCAGGCTCATAATCGGAAACATTCTCACAACTTAGTTGCCGTATTGCGGGAGATAAATACGGAAAAATGAAAGAAATAGAAATGATACTACTGAGAATTCAAGAGCCGATCCACAGCAAATGAAACATTTCCCTGTGCCTGTTGCAGTGCAGCAAGGTTTGCTTCCTCACTAGGAAAGCCCATCTCTCTCATCTCATCTAGCTGTTGTCTATAAATGACACGAGGGTCTCCTTGGAGTGGAGGAGGAGCGAAAGACTGCCATGGGTTGGCAAAAGCGTTCGGCTGGTTTTGGTTTGGCATGGGAGCCCCAGAAGGAGCAGCACTTTGGGAAGGAACTTGTGCGCCGCCCATGCCGCCCATGCCGCCCATGCCGCCCATGCCATAGGGATTCCCTTGTAATTGCATTAATTCCGGGTGTTGCCGGACCAATTGCATCATTCCTTGCAACGCTTCGGGGGAAACTCCTGACATTGCCGCCATGGCATTCAACGCGGCTGGATTGCTCATCATCTGAGTCATAGTTTCCATCATTTGAGGGTTCTGCATCATCTGCTGCATTTGCTGCATGTCCTGAGGGCCCATTCCCATGCCCCCCAAGCCGCCGAATCCAGCACCGCCAAACGCACCTGGTAAGCCTCCCGCAGGTGGGGCAGCGTTACCGTAACCAGACGATAAGATTGAGTAAGGATTTGATTGAGCCGGTTGGGCCTGAGCAGGTGCAGACGCGGGAGTGGGTTGAGCTGACGCCTCACTGGTAGTTGATGAAGGTGCAGGTTTGGCTTCGCTTCTCTTACTACGCACAATATGAATAACGCTACCGTCTTTTACTCCGTAGTTCTCGAGTGTATCATCGTCTTTTAGAATCTTTCCTTTGAAAACAGCTCGTTGTTCGGCCGCTGGAATGGAATTAACTTTCTCGCATTCTTCTTTGAACTGTCGAACGGTAATGCTGTAGCTAGCCACAACCACTGAGTGCTCCGTTCCGTCTATCAGCTTAATCGTGACCGACATTGACTCAGAACCTTTTTTTTTCTTCGGATTTTTCACAAGAAAAAGGACGTAGAAATACTTTTGAAAAGGGCAAGAAAGGAATTAATCATATTCATGATGTAAGGGGGCTAGATCAACAGCTAAAGTAACTTTTGCGAGCCAGCATCGTTTCAATTAAACTTTTTTGTTCTTTTTGTTTGTTTGTTTGTTATTGTCTTTTAATCGCTCGAAAAATATCATTTTCAGTTTGACACGGAATGATCCAACAAAAAAAATAATCCAATTCATCTCCACATTTTTTCTTCTAGCGTGCCATTCGAATGCAGCCCTAGGCTAGGATGTCAACAGGCTTTCAACAAATATGAGAATAATTCGGGGGCCTACAACTCTTGCATGACTTTATGATAGAAAAAAAGTTTCATAAACTGTATTTCTTCAGTTGATACTTGCGTTGATCCTTCAGGAAAAATTCCGAACACAATTTTCTCGTAGATTCGAAGAAACAGTTCCCCTTCCTCCACTGGCCAAGTTCCTTCGACACAGGTAAGGCATGACCTCATCGACATTAAGTCTGCGTTGTGGCCATGTGCTCCCTTTAAGGCAATTCTGATTTTTGACAACATTTGTAAGCACTCTTCGCGTGAGTCGCGGAAATTGGCAACTACTGCAGGTATGGTACGATTGAATTGTGGTGGATCTCGAATACGCGAAATGTTTTTCTGCATTCCTTCTTCGATAATTCGTCTACTTCTATTTGTGGGACTTTTGCTGAGATAATAAGGAGCATCATTTCGCATGTTTCTTTTTTACCTTTGTCATCTTAGTTTTTCTTCGAGAGGCTCTCCAAAGAGAGAAAAACACCCCCATCGCAGCAAAAAGTACTGCACATCCCCAACCCACAACTACGATAATTGTTTCAATGAATCCACTAAAAAGTGAGAACATTAGTTACTGGTCAGTGGCCATTCCATTCATCCAGAGATAAATAAACGATGTATGTTACACTTGCACATAAAGAAGAGAACGACAAGCAAAATAACAATAAAATTATTTAAAGGTGGGTCACAAACAGCCATTCCCAGCAGCAGACGGTACAGCACTGCATCAAATACCTATCAGCCAAAAAGTTATATTAAAGATAGAATAATTCTTCTTTTTTTTCCAACAAGTTCTGATGCAAAAGGAAAATAAAAAGAAATATATATATTAGCCCACCTTTCCTCGCTGCCATAACCGAGCAGAGAGTTTTCTCGCACCCGAAGAAAAAAAGGGGGGGGATTAACAACACTATTAGACGAATATTGAAGTGCTCGTTCTTGCTGGTCTGATTGGAGAAAGAGTGAAGAAAATTTCTCAATAGCACTAGTAATAATAATAATAACCATAATAATAATGGATCAGAGTACTTGTACGCTCCCAACTGTTTCTTAATCGGGTATTCAAGTCATCAGTCAGTATTACTATAAAAGTATTCCATCTACTCAGTGAGGAATTTTATTGTCACAACAATCGGTCTGGAGTCTTATTGTTAAATAGTGCAAACTTTGTTTTAGAAACCCCGAATCTAAATTTACTGAGACATCCTTGCAGCCTAAGGATTTAGACTGATGTTCTATTTGTCGCCTCACCTATCGTTAAGTCGCTGTTTTGTTTGTTGTTGTTTTGTTTTTAGATGTTTTGTTTTGTTTTTTGTCCCTCGGTCATCTCTGAAAGACAAATAACAATTTATTTTCTTTGTCTGTTAAAAACCAAGAAGAAAAAAGCAGCAATGCACGAGGAATGCAAAGATGGGAACCACTCTACGGATACACAGTCTAACCAAAGAAATTTTCAAATAGTTTATAGTTTTGTATTTATTACTAGTATTCGGTTTTTAACCTATAATAATTAATAACCTATAATAATTATTATACCCTGTTGTTCTGGGTTACCAACAGAAAAAAAAGGAATTATTATTATTATTATTCATTATTTTTTACTCGGTTTGTTGGTGTGTGTTTATTCACTGATTAACTCTGACATCTTATTGATTTGCACTTAAAATTAGCCTTGATTTTGAATGTTTTATTAAAAAATAAAAATCGTTTTCTTTTTTTTGGCCTTCTGACGACCACTATTTATTTATTTTTTTTGTTCTGGTGGTAGTATGAGTCTTGTGTTATCTCAGACTGTAATTTTACTCCCTCTTTGCATCAGTCCTCATTTTTAGTGCTATTATTACTATTATTATTATTATTATTATGAATTTATTTATTTATTTATGCATTTATTATACTTCTTTTTTCATGTAATTTGGCACCTTTTTCCATCTTTTTTATATAACTTCAAAACACGTTTTACGATGTATCCTAGAAGCGAGGAGCGATTATTGCAATGTTATATTGTACAAAAAAAAAGTTAAGAGGTTATTCAAAATGTTCGTTCAAATATTAATAATAATAATAATAATAATTCTATTACGTCTAGACGCTGTTTGTCTCTTTTACATACAATCGGAGCGCAAAAGAATAATAATAAAACAAGAAAAAAATTAAAAAAAAATAAGAATAATAATAAAATAAAATATATAAATAATGGAGAATCCTTGGGGGAAAAAAGGTAGCCAACCATCACAGTTGTAAACAACTAAACTATAACAACTTAATATTTGAAATATTTGCATAAATACGTATACGTAGTTTCTTCAAAATAATAACAACAGAAGAAAGAAAACACATAAATATATATATATATTAATATTAAAAGCAATGGTGGAAACGAATAATAATAATAATTTTAATTTTATTGCTGATTTTATTCAATTCTTATTATTAATATGAATAATAATAATAATAGTAATAATAATAATAATAATTTTATTATTATTGTGGTTCTGATACTAACAATGACAAGAGCATTGTTGAAAGCTCTTTTAGTGAATAATAACAATAAAGTACTAATAGCTTATTATTAATATTAGAAGGCAGCAAACAAAAAGAAATTTTTGGTCGGAGACAGACTAGACAAACACACATTTAAAAAAAAAACTTTATTTGAAACAGAATTGCAGCGCAACCATGTAATCGTAATACTTCCTTCAACAAAAAAAAATTATTATTATTCTTATTAATAATATTAAATATATACAGAGGCTATAAACTCTTGATTACCCACCGCTATTCGTATGGTTTGAACAATTTTGTGTTACTTTCACCTGCATTTGAACAGAGGTTCATTGGTGGATTTATTATTTTGAGAACTAAAAATATAGCAAAGGAAATAAAAACAACACAAGAACAAAAAAAAAATATAGGACAAACAAAAAATAATAAAAAGATCAAGCAGGATCTTAGCAGACGCACGCAAAATAAAGAAAAAGAAAAAGAAAGAAAAAGCAATTGAAACCAAAATAATTAAACGCTTTCCAATTGAATTGAATTGAATAATTAATTTTATTATTACTATTATTATTATTATTATTATTCAACGCAAGCACAGAAATACGTACAGAAATATCCAAACCACAACTCCACAAAAAAAAAAGAACCAGAAATTCAACGATCACGAAACAGGGAACCAATAGCAGTGTACCCTACGTGAAAATATGCAATGGTCTTTTTAATTTGGGCACAGAACCACTGCACTGGTACGTCGGCGAGGGCATGGAAGAGGGCGAGTTCCCCGAGGCCCCCGCGGATCCCACCGCCCTCTAGAAGGACTACGAGGAGGTTGGCGCCGAGACCGCCAATGGTGAGGATGCGGAGGAGCACTAGGAGCGCACATAGTCCCCATCATTCCGTGGTAATTGGTTACTGCTGGGGCCCTCGCTTTTCATCATCTTGCGGCTCACCGCCCCTATGCCTGCCTTCCCCCAGCCAGTACGATTTTCGGAGAGTCTCTCACAGAACCTACTTTTCCTGCAGACGAAATGCATCAGAATTAATGGAAAAGCGATACTATTAAATGAGCGATGAAATTATCAATTGCACTATAGATAGGACTAATCGAAACCTGAAAATGACTCTTTCTTAAGCGGGCGTCGGGTTCACAGGTTTTTTTTTTTTTTTTTGTCCCTGTCTTTGTGCGGGGATCGCAGACCGAGGTGGCGACCGTGCAAGTAAGTAACGCGTGTGTAGTAGGAATGGTACCTCAGGGTACTTACTTCGTGACCATGGCCTTCTGTTTGCGATTCATCCTATGGCAAGGGCCCTCTGCGCCAGTGATGGTCGTATATGTGGGGTTTATGGCGCAGAGTAAAGGAAGAGAAACGAAAGATAGACACGCCAGCCATATAATCCAAACAGCTGGGTGGGGTATATAGTTCTTTTTCTATTTCTTTTTCTCTTTCTTCTTTTCTTTTTCTTTCCTTTCTTGCTTTCCTTCTTTTCTTTCCTGCACGCCGTAGCAGCTGCGAGCACACCCTGTACCCAATTTTGTTATATACGGTAACCCTGTACTCCTGTCAGCCTCCACCCCGTCTTCCCATCTCACTATACCAGAATGGCGGCGACGATCAAAATCGAAACGCACGAGGAACTCTTCCGAGCAGAACGCTCTCAGCGCCAGTCATGGGAGGAGCAGATCCTCGTTTTTTTTTTTTTGTCTTTGTGCGGGAGAGATCGCAGACCGAGGTGGCGACCGTGCAAGTAAGCAACGCGTGTGTAGTAGGAATGGTACCTCAGGGTACTTACTTCGTGACCATGGCCTTCTGTTTGCGATTCATCCTATGGCAAGGGCCCTCTGCGCCAGTGATGATCCTCGACCTTATACGGAGCTTGATGGATGGCTTCTCTGCAGCAGCGCCGGCCCACTGGCGATCATCCTGCTGTGAAGAGGATTGTCCCCTCCGACCGCCCAGTTTGTGGTCCCACGCGACCCCGCGCCGAGGAGTACCCCCTTGGCCGGAAGAGCCCAAGATGGCATGGGAAACTCGTGGACACCAAACCACGTACGGGACGGCGATCGGAAGGCGTGGGCGCACACCCCCCCGAACCTTCCTCATCTTCCGAAGAACCAGGGTCGCAGTCGATGCCTACCGCTGAAAAGGACAGCCCACCCCCGCGACCACCCAGAGACCCCGCAGCACAACACACGATCCCAGGCCCGGTGGAGAGGAGCGAAGCCTCTTCATGCTTCCTCCGCTGGAGGACACAGGGGGTGCGACGCCACTCTCCATCGGCCGTTCCGACGGACAAGAGGAAGTCGACGACCCGCTGGATCCCTTCCTTGACGATGGGACACACCAAACACTCCAACAAAACGGCCCAGGGGAGGAGGCGGTGGGCCAAGGCGAGTCAGCCGAACTCAGCAGTGCAGCCAACGCTACCTACATCACAACTCCCATACCCACCCATCCCCGGGATCAGGGTGCGGTTCGAAGAGGCGGACAGACTAGAGGAGGAGGAACGCGATGCACGAAGGATCCTGCAGGCCCGGTTCTGCGACATCCTTGATGCGGCGGTAGAGGACCTGGCGGCCCAGCGACCCCCACATCCGACGGACGAGACGCACACTCGTGCGAGCGGCCCCTCCGTATCTCATCCCGACGGAAGGGAGCAGGTGCTACAGGAACCTGACGACACCCCAGAGAGACGGCCGATCACCAGGAGGCGTCCGCCGCCTTTGGACCGCGTCCGACGACCGACGTACCACCCTCGAAAGGCAGAGACGGAGAAGGGAGGCGCGACGGGCAGCAACGGCCAGCGTAGCCCCTATCCGCCGCTCGCCATCCAGACAGCACAAACGAGACCACTCCTGCGGCCCACGAAACACACCGGAGAATGAGGAAGCCCTGCCGTCACCCCCTCGGCCCTCGGAATACAAACGTCTCAACATCCCGTTGGCGTACTTGCATTGGGATCAAGAGCCTGCCCGTGAACCCACCCAGGGCGTCGAGGAGGAGGAGGCCCACGCACCTCCTCAGCTCTCACCGGAGATCCACGCACCAGACGAAGTGACACGGGTAGCGAATGCCCAAAGCTCCCCGCGCCCCAGCAACACCACCAGGAGTCCGATGAGGAGCACCAGCATCGCCACCCCGAGCCGCACACAGAGGACGACCCCATCCTGTACCCACAAACACCGTCCGGTCACCGACCAACAACGCGAAGAGGAAGCCAAGTGGGCCTGGACAAACGCCACTTTCTACCCGGTCCACCCTGTACCGGTGGCATCCCTCTGGCACACGGCCCATTGCCCCAAATTGGGGTGTGGTCGCACCTTCTCAGGACGCAGTCGCATGGTAGACCTCACCACGCACCTTGCCGCACAGCACCCGGGTTTTGGCCTCGACAAAGAACAACTGGTTGACTTTAACCTCTGTCAGTGCCTTCTGTGCCATGAGGTCCTCAGCGGCACATCCGCGGCCCGTACGTCACACCGTCGCCGATGCCACCTACCGCAAGGCCAACTCACGTGCCTGCAAGACTTCGCACAAGGGCCCCGCCTCCACCTCCCCAACTATGGATTTTCTCCAGCCCCCCTCCGAACAAGACAATGCTTGGCTGAGGGTCCGACCACGCACGCTCCGTATCCTTCACCGCTCTGAATTCAGAACCTGGATTCAGAAGATCAGGACGGCGCTCACAGGTTACGGGGCGATGGATGAGGCGCACAGACACGACGCCCAACTCCGCCTGCTTGACCTACCACGGCTGTATCTCCAACCAAAGCCGAGAGGCGAAGACGAGAACTCGGAGAGGCCCCCAGGAGGACGACGCCAGAGACCGCACCGCAACTCCTCGTCATGCCCCACCAGACCGCCCACAGGAAGCGCCGACCGCAGCCACAAGCGTCACAGGCACGGACGATGACGACGACGAATGGGACGCGGCATCCTCCGTCTCCAGCCTGGGCCCGCAGCAGGCCACCGACAAACAAAAGGCGCGGGAGAAACGACGAACCATCGCAAGGGCGATACGATTCCTACACGTAGGGGCCCGGAAAGGCCGCCAGAGCAGGAGAGCAGAAGCAGGCACCGATGCTCCCCGCGGCCACCGCCGAGGCTCCGCTGCGCGCACTCCACCCGGAAGAAGACCAAACGGATTTCCCCCGCCCCCCCGAAGTCGACACTCACCTTACCCTCACACCGGCGGATGTCGCCATCGCCATCCGTCGTCGGATGTCGAGAGGAGCCAGCCCAGGGATTGACGGGTGGACGCGTGAGCTCCTCATGCCAGTACTGGAACACAAGGACCTCCTAGAGGACCTCACAATTCTGGTACAAGACATCATCAATTGCAAGGTCTCCCCCAGCTTCGCCACACGCATCCGAGCGTCCGCGGTACTCCCTCTTAAGAAGGACGACGCCGGAAACGTGCGGCCGATCACGCCGGAGAGTGTGTGGATGAAGCTCCCATCAATTGTCGCGTTTCGTAAGCCCCGAGGACCTAGGAAGTAGGAAGGGACAAGACGAATGTGATGAAGCAGCGCCTTCGCATGCGTATAATGCATCACATTTGGAAAGAGCCCCTTGCCTAGACTTACCTGTACCCTAGGAAAACGGAGAAAGAAGGTCGTAAGCTGGACCTGGCGGCCCGCCGGAAATTCAAGGACTACCAGCACGGGGTCTGGGGAGATGCGGCCGTGGCCGTCAAACAGATCCGGCAAGCGAGGACCTCTGACCCCCGAAACGTCGTGGTCGCGCTCGACGGCAAGAACGCTTACAACGCGGTAAGCCGTCGTAAGATACTCGAGGCGACGTTCGCCGACGAACACCTCCGGAGGATCTGGGGCATCTCGTGCCTCGCCCTCGGCACCCCAGGCGTCCTCCATGTCTACGATGGGGACACCGCAGCGGTCAAGCTGGAGTCCACGGCAGGGGTCCGCCAGGGGATGGTACTCGGGCCAGTGCTTTTTGCACAAGGGCTACACGAGGTGCTACGCCCCATCATGGACCGCCACCCCCAGGTGAAGCTCGTCGCGTATCTCGACGACATCACCCTGGTGGGTCGCGATGCGGACGTTCAGGACGCCCTCGATGCTCTGCACCCAGCGCTTCGTAGTTTCGGCTATGAGGTGAACGCGCTCAAGAGCGTCGCGATCCAGCGGCCCGAGGCCCAACAGCTCTTCGTCGGAGGCGAAGCGATTCCCGTGGAAATGGGGTCGCAAAGATACTGGGAGCAGCGTTCGGTGTCGATGACGCGGAGGTGGACATCACGCCGTGGTTGTTACAGAGGGTCAAGAAACAGGACCCGTTCTTCGACTTCCTGGCGGGACAGGGCTTGTCTGCACAGTCGAAGCTCATCCTGCTGCGTGCCTCGGGGCTCCCTCGCATGCAGCACCTCCTCCGCACGCACGACCCCAGCACCTCCTCCCGCCGCCCTCTACTTCGACGACAAGGTCGAAGAGACACTCCTGCGCGTGCTCCAGGTCCCGTCCCTCCCAGACACGGCAAAAGCGCTGAGGAATTGCCCTGCGCCACGGTGGCCTAGGGCTGCGGCGGCAGGCCGAGATCGCCTGCTACGCACGTGACGGCGTAGGCCAGAAGGGCGACCAGCACAACACCACGATGAAAGCGGACAAGGACAAGGTTACCTCCTCAATACACTCCTCACGGGCCTGCGAGGAACCTCGTACGAGTCCACAAGAACCCTGGTGCGAACCGAGTGCTGGCCGACCCTAAGGTCGAAATATCAGACGATGCATTCAGGTTCTATCTGAAACACCGCCTGCAGATCGAGGCCTTCCCTGGCAACAAGTGTGTCTGCGGTGCGCCAGCGACAAATGCCCACGTCCACACGTGCAGCCAGCCATCATCGAAAGCAAGACTTCACCGCCACGACGAGTTAGCGAAGGTTGTGGCGCACTGGGCGCAGAGTCTGGGCTTCGAGGTCCAACGGGAGCCAGCAGCCTCCACATCGAACGCGACGAGGATCGACGTCCTCATCACCACGTACGGCCGAGTATTCGGGACGGACGTGCGGGTCACTTACCCGGGGCCACGCGCCAGCGGTTCGGGCAAGGGGGCCATGAACGCCGCCTTCGACGAGAAGATGAGGAAGTACGGCGCCACCATGGAGCGCCAAGGGGTCCTGTTCACACCCCTTATTCTCGAGGCAACAGGCCGCATTCACGATGAGTCACGGAGATGGCTCCGTGCAATCGCGCAGGCCAGACCCGACCAACGGGACTGTGGCACAGCGCTGGACGATCTTATGACAAAGATCGCCCAAACATTGCACGAGACCAACTACCGGCTCGTCAGAGTGGTGGACGGAAACCGTAGTTTCCACGCAGGAGAGGAGTTCCACTAACGCGGACACAGCCACCCATTCCCAAAGTACTCGAACATCTAACACTTGAGGAGTCCATGAGGCAGAGCCACCCACAACCGCAACACACCTATACACAACTTTTATACATCTCTCCCACATATCAATAACTTTTCCAAATCTATATAACATAAGGCCATCTTGTTGTGAAAGAACGCCCTGGAGGAAGAGAAGAACCGAAAGAAAAGAAACACCATACGAAAACGTTACCAAACCTCGTGCCACAAGGAAACAAGGACACACATGAATAGCAACGACATCACCCGTCCCCCGACTCCAAGGCATCCCGACCAAACTCGTAGTTTTCACAGCTCTCACTTTCTAACTTTCCAGAATCCGACACCACATGAAAAGAAATCAAACGCAGGAAATCCCACCGGTAACAAAGCTGAAACAAAACCCAGAAAACGCAATGAAGAAAGTGCCACGAAGAAACCAAGGAGCGAAGCAACGAACTCTCGGAAGTAACGAAGGCACAGGCGCAACTAATCAGGGCTCTTCATGCCTACTGGAAGGAGTCCTCCTCTGACTGCGGCCTCATTAACTATATACCACACCCAGCTGTTTGGATTATATCTCCAGCCAGGCAGACGTGTCTATCTTTCGTTTCTCTTCCTTTACTCTGCGCCATATACCCCACATATACGACCATCACTGGCGCAGAGGGCCCTTGCCATAGGATGAATCGCAAACAGAAGGCCATGGTCACGAAGTAAGTACCCTGAGGTACCATTCCTACTACACACGCGTTGCTTACTTGCACGGTCGCCACCTCGGTCTGCGATCTCTCCCGCACAAAGACAGGGACAAAAAAACAAAAAAAAAAAAAAAAAAAAGTATATAGTTAATGAGGCCGCAGTCAAAGGGAGGACTCCTTCCAGTAGGCATGAAGAGCCCTGATTAGTTGCTCCTGTGCCTTCGTTACTTCCGAGAGTTCGTTGCGTCGTTCCTTGGTTTCTTCGTGGCACTTTCCTCATTACGTTTTCTGGGTTTTGTTTCGGCTTTGTTACCGGTTGGATTTCCTGCGTTTGATTTCTTTTCATGTGGTGTCGGATTCTGGAAAGTTAGAAAGTGAGAGCTGTGAAAACTACGAGTTTGGTCGGGATGCCTTGGAGTCGGGGGACGGTGATGTCGTTGCTATTCATGTGTCCTTGTTTCCTTGTGGCACGAGGTTTGGTAACGTTTTCGTATGGTGTTTCTTTTCTTTCGGTTCTTTCTCTTCCTCCAGGGCGTTCTTTCACAACAAGATGGCCTTATGTTATATAGATGAACCTTGTTGCCTACTATAGTTTCATTTGAACTGAATAACAAACATATTGATACACGACAAGGGAAAAAAGGAAGAAGGAAATCAGGGAGGGGAAGGAGCGAAAGGGGAGTAGCACAACTTAATTTCCAGGACGTAGGGATATCCCATACTAATGGCACGAGTCAATAGTATACGACTCGACAAAGGGGAGGTTAGGAGTTAGTATATTACTAACGATCTGGCAAAGAACAAAAAACATAAATTTTTGAATAACAAAACCAAAAACTAAACCTCGCCACCTGAAGAGGTAGTTGGGGACGGCGGGAGGGTTTTTATTTCAATGGGAAATAAACATTTTTGGATAGCCTCTGTCGTTTGGATAAAATTGAAAACATTTTAGTGGGGATAAAAACAACGACAGAAGCTATTATTCAAAGAGCGACAAAACAGGATAAGAAAGAGGGAACAAAAGGAATTAGCCAATTATATAGATATAGAAAGCATGCATGCGAATTCTAATACGAGGAACAATCTTTTACCCCATATGATAATTTGATTCTGAAATAAAATAACTATTTAAATATTTATGTTCCGTTTTCTATTGCATAAGTTTTTACCTTTGAACCTATTACATTATCCTGTATTGTCTCTACATAATTAGTTCTCGTTAAATTTCAATCCAGATGAGAGTGTATAAATTTTGCTCTTCCTTTGTATTTCTCGTATATGATCCTCAAAATAATAATATAATAATACCATAGATAATATAATATAATATATATATATATATAACGTATAATAAAATATAATATAAATAAATTTCTCTTGTGTAACAGAGTGATCACATGATACACATAGAATAATAATTCAAATCCAAAATATATATTTGTCGTACCGGAAAATATATATTTTAGGGAACAATAATTCTTTTCAACTTCAACATTCTTCGGCGCAGGTTCAACTCGTAAACTTTTCTTGTAAAAGTTATTGATATGTGGGAGAGATGTATAAAGGTTGTGTATAGGTGTGTTGCGGTTGTGGCTGGCACTGCCCCATGGACTCCTCAAGTGTTAGATGTTCGAGTACTTTGGGAATGGGTGGCTGTGTCCGTTAGTGGAACTCTCTCCTGCGTGGAAACTACGGTTTCCGTCCACCACTCCTCTGACGAGCCGGTAGTTGGTCTCGTGCAATGTTTGGGCGATCTTTGTCATAAGATCGTCCAGCGCTGTGCCACAGTCCCGTTGGTCGGGTCTGGCCTGCGCGATTGCACGGAGCCATCTCCGTGACTCATCGTGAATGCGGCCTGTTGCCTCGAGAATAAGGGTGTGAACAGGACCCTTGGCGCTCCATGGTGGCGCCGTACTTCCTCATCTTCTCGTCGAAGGCGGCGTTCATGGCCCCCTTGCCCGAACCGCTGGCGCGTGGCCCCGGGTAAGTGACCCGCACGTCCGTCCCGAATACTCGGCCGTACGTGGTGATGAGGACGTCGATCCTCGTCGCGTTCGATGTGGGGGCTGCTGGCTCCCGTTGGACCTCGAAGCCCAGACTCTGCGCCCAGTGCGCCACAACCTTCGCTAGCTCGTCGTGGCGGTGAAGTCTTGCTTTCGATGATGGCTGGCTGCACGTGTGGACGTGGGCATTTGTCGCTGGCGCACCGCAGACACACTTGTTGCCAGGAAGGCCTCGATCTGCAGGCGGTGTTTCAGATAGAACCTGCATGCATCGTCTATATTTCGACCTGGGTCGGCCAGCACTCGGTTCGCACCAGGGTTCTTGTGGACTCGTACGAGGTTCCTCGCAGGCTCCGTGAGGGTATTGAGGAGGTAACCTTGTCCTTGTCCGCTTTCATCGTGGTGTTGTGCTGGTCGCCCTTCTGGCCTACGCCGCCACGTGCGTAGCAGGCGATCTCGGCCTGCCGCCGCAGCCCTAGGCCACCGTGGCGCAGGGCAATTCCCTCAGCGCTTTTGCCGTGTCTGGGAGGGACGGGACCTGGAGCACGCGCAGGAGTGTCTCTTCGACCTTGTCGTCGAAGTAGAGGGCGGCGGGGAGGAGGTGCTGGGGGTCGTGCGTGCGGAGGAGGTGCTGCATGCGAGGGAGCCCCGAGGCACGCAGCAGGATGAGCTTCGACTGTGCAGACAAGCCCTGTCCCGCCAGGAAGTCGAAGAACGGGTCCTGTTTCTTGACCCTCTGTAACAACCACGGCGTGATGTCCACCTCCGCGTCATCGACACTGAACGCTGCTCCCAGTATCTTTGCGACCCCCATTTCCACGGGAATCGCTTCGCCTCCGACGAAGAGCTGTTGGGCCTCGGGCCGCTGGATCGCGACGCTCTTGAGCGCGTTCACCTCATAGCCGAAACTACGAAGCGCTGGATGCAGAGCATCGAGGGCGTCCTGAACGTCCGCATCGCGACCCACCAGGGTGATGTCGTCGAGATACGCGACGAGCTTCACCTGGGGGTGGCGGTCCATGATGGGGCGTAGCACCTCGTGTAGCCCTTGTGCAAAAGCACTGGCCCGAGTACCATCCCTGGCGGACCCTGCCGTGGACTCCAGCTTGACCGCTGCGGTGTCCCCATCGTAGACATGGAGGACGCCTGGGGTTGCCGAGGGCGAGGCACGAGATGCCCCAGATCCTCCGGAGGTGTTCGTCGGCGAACGTCGCCTCGAGTATCTTACGACGGCTTACCGCGTTGTAAGCGTTCTTGCCGTCGAGCGCGACCACGACGTTTCGGGGGTCAGAGGTCCTCGCTTGCCGGATCTGTTTGACGGCCACGGCCGCATCTCCCCAGACCCGTGCTGGTAGTCCTTGAACTTCCGGCGGGCCGCCAGGTCCAGCTTACGGAACGCGACAATTGATGGGAGCTTCATCCACACACTCTCCGGCGTGATCGGCCGCACGTTTCCGGCGTCGTCCTTCTTAAGAGGGAGTACCGCGGACGCTCGGATGCGTGTGGAGAAGCTGGGGGAGACCTTGCAATTGATGATGTCTTGTACCAGAATTGTGAGGTCCTCTAGGAGGTCCTTGTGTTCCAGTACTGGCATGAGGAGCTCACGCGTCCACCCGTCAATCCCTGGGCTGGCTCCTCTCGACATCCGACGACGGATGGCGATGGCGACATCCGCCGGTGTGAGGGTAAGGTGAGTGTCGACTTCGGGGCGGGGAAATCCGTTTTTTTTTTTTTTTTTTTTTTTTTTTGTCCCTGTCTTTGTGCGGGAGAGATCGCAGACCGAGGTGGCGACCGTGCAAGTAAGCAACGCGTGTGTAGTAGGAATGGTACCTCAGGGTACTTACTTCGTGACCATGGCCTTCTGTTTGCGATTCATCCTATGGCAAGGGCCCTCTGCGCCAGTGATGGTCTTATATGTGGGGTTTATGGCGCAGAGTAAAGGAAGAGAAACGAAAGATAGACACGTCAGCCTGGCTGGAGATATAATCCAAACAGCTGGGTGGGGTATATAGTTAATGAGGCCGCAGTCAAAGGGAGGACTCCTTCCAGTAGGCATGAACAGCCCTGATTAGTTGCGCCTGTGCCTTCGTTACTTCCGAGAGTTCGTTGCTTCGCTCCTTGGTTTCTTCGTGGCACTTTCTTCATTGCGTTTTCTGGGTTTTGTTTCAGCTTTGTTACCGGTGGGATTTCCTGCGTTTGATTTCTTTTCATGTGGTGTCGGATTCTGGAAAGGTAGAAAGTGAGAGCTGTGAAAACTACGAGTTTGGTCGGGATGCCTTGGAGTCGGGGGGACGGGTGATGTCGTTGCTATTCATGTGTGTCCCTGTTTCCTTGTGGCACGAGGTTTGGTAACGTTTTCGTATGGTGTTTCTTTTCTTTCGGTTCTTTCTCTTCCTCCAGGGCGTTCTTTCACAACAAGATGGCCTTATGTTATATACATTTGGAAAAGTTATTGATATGCGGGAGAGATGTATAAAAGTTGTGTATAGGTGTGTTGCGGTTGTGGCTGGCACTGCCTCATGGACTCCTCAAGTGTTAGATGTTCGAGTACTTTGGGAATGGGTGGCTGTGTCCGCGTTAGTGGAACTCCTCTCCTGCGTGGAAACTACGGTTTCCGTCCACCACTCCTCTGACGAGCCGGTAGTTGGTCTCGTGCAATGTTTGGGCGATCTTTGTCATAAGATCGTCCAGCGCTGTGCCACAGTCCCGTTGGTCGGGTCTGGCCTGCGCGATTGCACGGAGCCATCTCCGTGACTCATCGTGAATGCGGCCTGTTGCCTCGAGAATAAGGGGTGTGAACAGGACCCCTTGGCGCTCCATGGTGGCGCCGTACTTCCTCATCTTCTCGTCGAAGGCGGCGTTCATGGCCCCCTTGCCCGAACCGCTGGCGCGTGGCCCCGGGTAAGTGACCCGCACGTCCGTCCCGAATACTCGGCCGTACGTGGTGATGAGGACGTCGATCCTCGTCGCGTTCGATGTGGAGGCTGCTGGCTCCGTTGGACCTCGAAGCCAAGACTCTGCGCCCAGTGCGCCACAACCTTCGCTAGCTCGTCGTGGCGGTGAAGTCTTGCTTTCGATGATGGCTGGCTGCACGTGTGGACGTGGGCATTTGTCGCTGGCGCACCGCAGACACACTTGTTGCCAGGAAGGCCTCGATCTGCAGGCGGTGTTTCAGATAGAACCTGAATGCATCGTCTGATATTTCGACCTTAGGGTCGGCCAGCACTCGGTTCGCACCAGGGTTCTTGTGGACTCGTACGAGGTTCCTCGCAGGCTCCGTGAGGAGTGTATTGAGGAGGTAACCTTGTCCTTGTCCGCTTTCATCGTGGTGTTGTGCTGGTCGCCCTTCTGGCCTACGCCGCCACGTGCGTAGCAGGCGATCTCGGCCTGCCGCCGCAGCCCTAGGCCACCGTGGCGCAGGGGCAATTCCCTCAGCGCTTTTGCCGTGTCTGGGAGGGACGGGACCTGGAGCACGCGCAGGAGTGTCTCTTCGACCTTGTCGTCGAAGTAGAGGGCGGCGGGGAGGAGGTGCTGGGGGTCGTGCGTGCGGAGGAGGTGCTGCATGCGAGGGCCCGAGGCGCGCAGCAGGATGAGCTTCGACTGTGCAGACAAGCCCTGTCCCGCCAGGAAGTCGAAGAACGGGTCCTGTTTCTTGACCCTCTGTAACAACCACGGCGTGATGTCCACCTCCGCGTCGTCGACACTGAACGCTGCTCCCAGTATCTTTGCGACCCCCATTTCCACGGGAATCGCTTCGCCTCCGACGAAGAGCTGTTGGGCCTCGGGCCGCTGGATCGCGACGCTCTTGAGCGCGTTCACCTCATAGCCGAAACTACGAAGCGCTGGATGCAGAGCATCGAGGGCGTCCTGAACGTCCGCATCGCGACCCACCAGGGTGATGTCGTCGAGATACGCGACGAGCTTCACCTGGGGTGGCGGTCCATGATGGGGCGTAGCACCTCGTGTAGCCCTTGTGCAAAAGCACTGGCCCGAGTACCATCCCTGGCGGACCCTGCCGTGGACTCCAGCTTGACCGCTGCGGTTTCCCCATCGTAGACATGGAGGACGCCTGGGGTGCCGAGGGCGAGGCACGAGATGCCCCAGATCCCCCGGAGGTGTTCGTCGGCGAACGTCGCCTCGAGTATCTTACGACGGCTTACCGCGTTGTAAGCGTTCTTGCCGTCGAGCGCGACCACGACGTTTCGGGGTCAGAGGTCCTCGCTTGCCGGATCTGTTTGACGGCCACGGCCGCATCTCCCCAGACCCCGTGCTGGTAGTCCTTGAACTTCCGGCGGGCCGCCAGGTCCAGCTTACGAAACGCGACAATTGATGGGAGCTTCATCCACACTCTCCGGCGTGATCGGCCGCACGTTTCCGGCGTCGTCTTTCTTAAGAGGGAGTACCGCGGACGCTCGGATGCGTGTGGCGAAGCTGGGGGAGACCTTGCAATTGATGATGTCTTGTACCAGAATTGTGAGGTCCTCTAGGAGGTCCTTGTGTTCCAGTACTGGCATGAGGAGCTCACGCGTCCACCCGTCAATCCCTGGGCTGGCTCCTCTCGACATCCGACGACGGATGGCGATGGCGACATCCGCCGGTGTGAGGGTAAGGTGAGTGTCGACTTCGGGGGGGCGGGGGAAATCCGTTTGGTCTTCTTCCGGGTGGAGTGCGCGCAGCGGAGCCTCGGCGGTGGCCGCGGGGAGCATCGGTGCCTGCTTCTGCTCTCCTGCTCTGGCGGCCTTTCAAGGGCCCCTACGTGTAGGAATCGCATCACCCTTGCGATGGTTCGTCGTTTCTCCCGCGCCTTTTGTTTGTCGGTGGCCTGCTGCGGGCCCAGGCTGGAGACGGAGGATGCCGCGTCCCATTCGTCGTCGTCATCGTCCGTGCCTGTGACGCTTGTGGCTGCGGACGGCGCTTCCTGTGGGCGGTCTGGTGGGGCATGACGAGGAGTTGCGGTGCGGTCTCTGGCGTCGTCCTCCTGGGGGCCTCTCTCCGAGTTCTCGTCTTCGCCTCTCGGCTTTGGTTGGAGATACAGCCGTGGTAGGTCAAGCAGGCGGAGTTGGGCGTCGTGTCTGTGCGCCTCATCCATCGCCCGTAACCTGTGAGCGCCGTCCTGATCTTCTGAATCCAGGTTCTGAATTCAGAGCGGTGAAGGATACGGAGCGTGCGTGGTCGGACCCTCAACCAAGCATTGTCTTGTTCGGAGGGGGGCTGGAGAAAATCCATAGTTGGGGGAGGTGGAGGCGGGGCCCTTTGTGCGAAGTCTTGCAGGCACGTGAGTTGGCCTTGCGGTAGGTGGCATCGGCGACGGTGTGACGTACGGGCCGCGGATGTGCCGCTGAGGACCTCATGACACAGAAGGCACTGACAGAGGTTAAAGTCAACCAGTTGTTCTTTGTCGAGGCCAAAACCCGGGTGCTGTGCGGCAAGATGCGCGGTGAGGTCTACCATGCGACTGCGTCCTGAGAAGGTGTGACCACACCCCAATTTGGGGCAATGGGCCGTGTGCCAGAGGGATGCCACCGGTACAGGGTGGACCGGGTAGAAAGTGGCGTTTGTCCAGGCCCACTTGGCTTCCTCTTCTCGCGTTGTTGGTCGGTGACCGGACGGTGTTTGTGGGTACAGGATGGGGTCGTCCTCTGTGTGCGGCTCGGGGTGGCGATGCTGGTGCTCCTCATCGGACTCCTGGTGGTGTTGCTGGGGGGGCGCGGGGGAGCTTTGGGCATTCGCTACCCGTGTCACTTCGTCTGGTGCGTGGATCTCCGGTGAGAGCTGAGGAGGTGCGTGGGCCTCCTCCTCCTCGACGCCCTGGGTGGGTTCACGGGCAGGCTCTTGATCCCAATGCAAGTACGCCAACGGGATGTTGAGACGTTTGTATTCCGAGGGCCGAGGGGGGTGACGGCAGGGCTTCCTCATTCTCCGGTGTGTTTCGTGGGCCGCAGGAGTGATCTCGTTTGTGTTGTCTGGATGGCGAGCGGCGGATAGGGGCTACGCTGGCCGTTGCTGCCCGTCGCGCCTCCCTTCTCCGTCTCTGCCTTTCGAGGGTGGTACGTCGGTCGTGTCGGACGCGGTCCAAAGGCGGCGGACGCCTCCTGGTGATCGGCCGTCTCTCTGGGGTGTCGTCAGGTTCCTGTGGCACCTGCTCCCTTCCGTCGGGATGAGATACGGAGGGGCCGCTCGCACGAGTGTGCGTCTCGTCCGTCGGATGTGGGGGTCGCTGGGCCGCCAGGTCCTCTACCGCCGCATCAAGGATGTCGCAGAACCGGGCCTGCAGGATCCTTCGTGCATCGCGTTCCTCCTCCTCTAGTCTGTCCGCCTCTTCGAACCGCACCCTGATCCCGGGGATGGGTGGGTATGGGAGTTGCGATGTAGGTAGCGTTGGCTGCGCACTGCTGAGTTCGGCTGACTCGCCTTGGCCCACCGCCTCCTCCCCTGGGCCGTTTTGTTGGAGTGTTTGGTGTGTCCCATCGCCAAGGAAGGGATCCAGCGGGTCGTCGCCTTCCTCTTGTCCGTCGGAACGGCCGATGGAGAGTGGCGTCGCACCCCCTGTGTCCTCCAGCGGAGGGGAAGGAAGGGTTACCGCTAACTGGTCGTCTTGTCCCTTCCTACTTCCTAGGTCCTCGGGGCTTACGAAACGCGACAATTGATGGGAGCTTCATCCACACACTCTCCGGCGTGATCGGCCGCACGTTTCCGGCGTCGTCCTTCTTAAGAGGGAGTACCGCGGACGCTCGGATGCGTGTGGCGAAGCTGGGGGAGACCTTGCAATTGATGATGTCTTGTACCAGAATTGTGAGGTCCTCTAGGAGGTCCTTGTGTTCCAGTACTGGCATGAGGAGCTCACGCGTCCACCCGTCAATCCCTGGGCTGGCTCCTCTCGACATCCGACGACGGATGGCGATGGCGACATCCGCCGGTGTGAGGGTAAGGTGAGTGTCGACTTCGGGGGGGCCGGGGAAATCCGTTTGGTCTTCTTCCGGGTGGAGTGCGCGCAGCCTCGGCGGTGGCCGCGGGGAGCATCGGTGCCTGCTTCTGCTCTCCTGCTCTGGCGGCCTTTCCAAGGGCCCCTACGTGTAGGAATCGTATCGCCCTTGCGATGGTTCGTCGTTTCTCCCGCGCCTTTTGTTTGTCGGTGGCCTGCTGCGGGCCCAGGCTGGAGACGGAGGATGCCGCGTCCCATTCGTCGTCGTCATCGTCCGTGCCTGTGACGCTTGTGGCTGCGGTCGGCGCTTCCTGTGGGCGGTCTGGTGGGGCATGACGAGGAGTTGCGGTGCGGTCTCTGGCGTCGTCCTCCTGGGGGCCTCTCTCGAGTTCTCGTCTTCGCCTCTCGGCTTTGGTTGGAGATACAGCCGTGGTAGGTCAAGCAGGCGGAGTTGGGCGTCGTGTCTGTGCGCCTCATCCATCGCCCCGTAACCTGTGAGCGCCGTCCTGATCTTCTGAATCCAGGTTCTGAATTCAGAGCGGTGAAGGATACGGAGCGTGCGTGGTCGGACCCTCAGCCAAGCATTGTCTTGTTCGGAGGGGCTGGAGAAAATCCATAGTTGGGGAGGTGGAGGCGGGGCCCTTGTGCGAAGTCTTGCAGGCACGTGAGTTGGCCTTGCGGTAGGTGGCATCGGCGACGGTGTGACGTACGGGCCGCGGATGTGCCGCTGAGGACCTCATGGCACAGAAGGCACTGACAGAGGTTAAAGTCAACCAGTTGTTCTTTGTCGAGGCCAAAACCCGGGTGCTGTGCGGCAAGGTGCGTGGTGAGGTCTACCATGCGACTGCGTCCTGAGAAGGTGTGACCACACCCCAATTTGGGGCAATGGGCCGTGTGCCAGAGGATGCCACCGGTACAGGGTGGACCGGGTAGAAAGTGGCGTTTGTCCAGGCCCACTTGGCTTCCTCTTCTCGCGTTGTTGGTCGGTGACCGGACGGTGTTTGTGGGTACAGGATGGGGCCGTCCTCTGTGTGCGGCTCGGGGTGGCGATGCTGGTGCTCCTCATCGGACTCCTGGTGGTGTTGCTGGGGGGCGCGGGGAGCTTTGGGCATTCGCTACCCGTGTCACTTCGTCTGGTGCGTGGATCTCCGGTGAGAGCTGAGGAGGTGCGTGGGCCTCCTCCTCGACGCCCTGGGTGGGTTCACGGGCAGGCTCTTGATCCCAATGCAAGTACGCCAACGGGATGTTGAGACGTTTGTATTCCGAGGGCCGAGGGGGTGACGGCAGGGCTTCCTCATTCTCCGGTGTGTTTCGTGGGCCGCAGGAGTGATCTCGTTTGTGCTGTCTGGATGGCGAGCGGCGGATAGGGGCTACGCTGGCCGTTGCTGCCCGTCGCGCCTCCCTTCTCCGTCTCTGCCTTTCGAGGGTGGTACGTCGGTCGTGTCGGACGCGGTCCAAAGGCGGCGGACGCCTCCTGGTGATCGGCCGTCTCTCTGGGGTGTCGTCAGGTTCCTGTGGCACCTGCTCCCTTCCGTCGGGATGGGATACGGAGGGGCCGCTCGCACGAGTGTGCGTCTCGTCCGTCGGATGTGGGGGTCGCTGGGCCGCCAGGTCCTCTACCGCCGCATCAAGGATGTCGCAGAACCGGGCCTGCAGGATCCTTCGTGCATCGCGTTCCTCCTCCTCTAGCCTGTCCGCCTCTTCGAACCGCACCCTGATCCCGGGGATGGGTGGGTATGGGAGTTGCGATGTGGGTAGCGTTGGCTGCGCACTGCTGAGTTCGGCTGACTCGCCTTGGCCCACCGCCTCCTCCCCTGGGCCGTTTTGTTGGAGTGTTTGGTGTGTCCCATCGCCAAGGAAGGGATCCAGCGGGTCGTCGCCTTCCTCTTGTCCGTCGGAACGGCCGATGGAGAGTGGCGTCGCACCCCTGTGTCCTCCAGCGGAGGAGGGCATGAAGAGGCTTCGCTCCTCTCCACCGGGCCTGGGATCGTGTGTTGTGCTGCGGGGTCTCTGGGTGGTCGCGGGGTGGGCTGTCCTTTTCAGCGGTAGGCATCGATTGCGACCCTGGTTCTTCGGAAGATGAGGAAGGTTCGGGAGGGTGTGCGCCCACGCCTTCTGATCGCCGTCCCGTACGTGGTTTGGTGTCCACGAGTTTCCCATGCCATCTTGGGCTCTTCCGGCCAAGGGGGTACTCCTCGGCGTGGGGGTCGCGTGGGACCACAAACTGGGCGGTCGGAGGGGGACAATCCTCTTCACAGCAGGATGATCGCCAGTGGGCCGGCGCTGCTGCAGAGAAGCCATCCATCAAGCTCCGTATAAGGTCGAGGATCTGCTCCTCCCATGACTGGCGCTGAGAGCGTTCTGCTCGGAAGAGTTCCTCGTGCGTTTCGATTTTGACCGTCGCCGCCATTCTGGTATTGTGAGATGGGAAGACGGGGTGGAGGCTGACAGGGGTACAGGGTTACCGTATATAACAAAGTTGGGTGCAGGGTGTGCTCGCAGCTGCGCGCGGCGTACAGGAAAAGAAAAAGAAGGAAAGCAAGAAAGGAAAGAAAAAGAAAAGAAGAAAGAGAAAAAGAAAAGGAAAGGAAAAGAAAGGAAAAGAAAGAGAGAGGGAAAAGGAAAAGAAAAAGAAAAAGGAAAGAAAGAAGGAAAAGGAACACTCGCAGCCACGTCGCTGCCCGAGCTCTCTCCGGAGCGAGGGTTTCTGCGACGGGTGTTGCGAGGAGCCACGGCTCTCACTCTTCTTTCATCCTCTACTATACTACTTTTATTTGTGTTTGGTTTCTTTTGTGTGTGTGTTTTGTGTTTGCTTTTGTTATGTTTGTTTTAGTTATGTGTTGTTTGGAAGTACAGTAAGTGTTTCTTTTATTTCTTTTTCCTTTTTTTATTAGATCTTTCACCTGCAAGACAAAAGATCTCTCTCTCTACTAAAGAACAAAGAAAACAAATAGAAAGAAGAAGAAGTTGCGAGCTCCGGAGCGAGGGTTTCTGCGACGGTGTTGCGAGGGCCACGGCTACTCTTCTTCTCCTCTACTATACTACTTTTATTTGTGTTTGGTTTCTTTTGTGTGTGTGTTTTGTGTTTGCTTTTGTTATGTTTGTTTTAGTTATGTGTTGTTTGGAAGTACAGTAAGTGTTTCTTTTATTTCTTTTTTCCTTTTATTAGATCTTTCACCTGCAAGACAAAAGATCTCTCTCTACTAAGAACAAAGAAAACAAATAGAAAGAAGAAGAAGTTGCGAGCTCCGGAGCGAGGGTTTCTGCGACGTGTTGCGAGGAGCCACGGCTCTCACTCTTCTCTATCCTCTACTATACTACTTTTATTTGTGTTTGGTTTCTTTTTTGTGTGTGTTTTTGTTTGTTTGCTTTTGTTATGTTTGTTTTAGTTATGTTGTTTGGAAGTACAGTAGTGTTTCTTTTATTTCTTTTTCTTTTTTATTAGATCTTTCACCTGCAAGACAAAAGATCTCTCTCTCTACTAAAGAACAAAGAAAACAAATAGAAAGAAGAAGAAGTTGCGAGCTCGGAGCGAGGGTTTCTGCGACGGTGTTGCGAGGAGCCACGGCTCACTCTTCTTTCATCCTCACACTACTTTTATTTGTGTTTGGTTTCTTTTGTGTGTGTGGTTTTGTGTTTGCTTTTGTTATGTTTGTTTTAGTTATGTGTTGTTTGGAAGTACAGTAAGTGTTTCTTTTATTTCTTTTTTTCTTTTTATTAGATCTTTCACTGCAAGACAAAAGATCTCTCTCTACAATAAAGTACAAAACGTAACAATAATTGGTTTAAACCCACGGTGTGTGACTTCTGTCCGATGTCCCATGTTTTTTTTTTTTTTTTTTTTTGTTTGTTTGTTTGTTTGTTTGTTTTTTGGTTGGGGAACATCTTGGCGGACGGCAGAAGATCATGACTGATATTTTGACACGGGATCCTTCGGATTCAATTTGGTGGACTAGGTCCGGTTGTGCTTGTATTCTAGCTATTCATCTTTTGTTTATTTGCGAATATAGAAAGGTGTGTGTGTGACTCTTTGCGTCGAGTGGGTTGAGGGTTCGGTTCCCGAATTCCACATTATTTTTGTATTTTATGCTTTATGATGCTTTATGGTATCGGTGCGGTGTGTCGATGTGTTGATGACGGTGCGATGGACTAGTTTTTATCGGTATGGGAGAGATGCACTTCAGTTGGTTCGTTTTGGTGTAGTATTTACGGCTCAAAAGTTGGTTCGAACAGCAGCGTTCAGTCGAGTGACCCGGGGCATTATCACGAAAGTCGTCCCATGGGTAGGATACGGTGAGGTGGCAGGGTCTCACACTGAGGAATCTTTCAACGGTCGACAGGCGGAACCGTAAGTGAACAAGCTACGTGCATGTGTGCGAGTAGGTACTGTCGGAAACTTCTTTGGCCTGCCGCATCATGGTGTACATATTCAGGTTTGTCCAGCCTGGTGAGAGACCATAGTTGTCCAGCCTGGTGAGGGACCATAGTTGTGCGGGTGGTCTGGTCCAATCTTCACAGACCTTCGACGTCCTTATAGACGGCCTTTACCTGGAGGTAGTTTTGCCGTACGAGGTGTTCCGCCAGTTGCGACAGAAGGTACCCCAACGCGCTGGCGGTCGTGTAAGGATGGGGCCTGTCGTCGGCAATGCGGCGAATCCACTTCAGGGAGTCCAGGTGGATCCCTCCAGTGGACTCCAGGACGAGCGGTGTGAAAGTGATGCCAGTGCCAGTTGTTTGTTGTTGGTACTGGCGTTGCTTCTCCTTCATCGCGTCGTCCGCGCGATGGCCGCGGCCTCCTACCGGGTAGCGTACTGTAACATCCGTTGCATAATGCGCACTGCCCGATACGAGCTCCGCATCAAACCTTTTGCGCCCCGGGTCCGCTCGTGTTTCGGTACGTGCGGTGTACCCGAGGCTGGTTGCCCACTCGCATACGACCCCCGTGAGTCGGTCGTGGCGGCGTTGGTGCGGTACCCTTTGTGCTGTTGGGCACGTATTGATGTGGGTGTTCGTCGCCAAAGCGCCGCAGGGGCAAGGGGTGCCCGTCGGGACGATGGGTGCACCGAGGCGTTGTGCGGCGTACATCCGGAACGCCGCGTCTGGGATGTCCAGGGTGGGGTCGGTGAGTATACGGTTCGCTCCGCTCGCCTTGTGGGCCCGCACCAAGGTCAGCTCAGGCTCCGTGAGGAGAGTAGAGAGGAGCTTACTTTGGTGGAGTGCCTTTTGGGCGGAAACGGTGCGGTGTGTTTTTCCCCGACGCAGTCCTGGGCATACACGGCGACCTCGGTCTGGCTGCGAAGGCCAAAGCCGCCATACCGGAGCGGTAGCTGCGCTAAGATTCGTTGGGCCTCTGGTAGGTCGTCCCAGGGGCCTTCTAGCCCCATGAGGTGCATGAAGGCACCTTGTACCCGCGCGTCAAACGAGGCGGCCGCATCGTGAAGTTCCGCGGGTCGATGCGTCCGGAGGAGGTGTTGTAGGCGCGGGAGGGCGGAGATCCGTAGGAGGAGGAGGCGGCCTTGAAGTCTAAGGGCCGCGTTTGGTTTTACGAGCCGCTCGAAGAACGGGTCCTGTTTGCGGACCATGTCGAGGAGCCACTGGCTCATGTCGTTTTGTGGGGTGGTGCCAAACCCCGCTCCCAGGATCTTCACTGGGCCTTGTGCCCGAGGGATCGATGTTCCCTGTATCTCTAGATGGGGGTGGTCGCCCCACTGGATCGCCGTGGACTTTGCCACGTTTGCGGTGTAGCCGAAAGTTTTGAGCGCCGGTATGAGGTCCTCGAGGGCGGCCTGAGTGGCGGCGTGGGGTCCCACGAGTGATGTCGTCCAGGTAAGCTACGGTTGTGACGCGCGGGTGGCGAGCGCGGAAAGGATCTAGGACCCTATGTAGGCCAGCCGCGAAAAGGAGGGGGCCCAGGACCATCCCCTGACGAATCCCTGCCGTGGATCGAAGAGAGCCCACCGACTCACCATGGGCGTACAGATGCAGGTGGCCGGGACACCCAAGTGCCAAGGTAGCGAGGCCCCATATTGGCCTATACAGATCGTTAGAGTAGACCGCCTCCAAGATGTCGCGGCGGCTGACAGCGTTATAAGCGTTGGTACCATCCAGTGCTACGAGCGTGTCGTTTTGGGGGTCCTCCTGTGCTGTTCTTATCTTCTTGACGGCTACGGCCGCGTCGCCCCACACTCCAAACTGATACGGCGTAAAGGCGGTACGTGCTGTAAGGGGAAGTTTTGCGAACGTTACTATCGATGGCAGTTTGAGCCACACGCTCTCCGGTGTGATGGGTCGGAGTTTGCCATTGGGCTTGATCAAGGGCGTCACAGCTGAGGCTCGTATGCGAGTGGCGAAAGCTGGGGATACCGCACATTCAGCGATGTCGCTCACCATTTGCGTGAGCTCCTCGAGCAGATCTTGGTGGTCGACCAGGGGTAATAATAATTCCCTCGTCCATCCGTCGATACCGGGTGTGGTGGCCCGAGACATCTTTTGCCGTATAGCGCGTGCAACGTCCTTGGGCTTGACCGTGAAGGATGGGAATGGGTGCTGTGGGCGGGGGAGGTGTGCGGGGTCCTCCAGCGGGTGGAGGTCTTGTAACTCCGACAGTGCCGCTCGAGGGTCGGCCCTTTTTGCCGGTTCCGCTTCGAGGGTGCGGGCTGCTTTTCCTTGAGCTCCCAGCATGAGCTGAAGTGCTGCTCTCGCGAACTGGCGGTCTTCCGCTGCTGCTGCCAATTTTGTTTGGTTGCGAGTGGCGCGTTCGTTGCGCTCGTCCTCGTCGTCCGAAGAGGAGTCTGCATGTTGGTCTTCCCACTCAGGGTCGTTGGTGGGGAGCGGGTTTTCTTTCTTTGCCTTGTTTTCTTCGTCCTCCCGGTGCCTGAGGTGAATGCGCGGAAGGCTCAGCATTTGTAGTTGGATTGCGTGTCGTCGGTCGGGGCAGGCGATGTACCCTTTCAGGACGGCGCGAACATTCTCGCACCAGTCGGTGTGGCGGGAGCGGTGGAGGTATTGGAGGGTGGGCGGTTTCGTGGCCATCCATTCTAAGTCTTCGGTTGTCGGCGGTTGGAGGAAGGTCAGCGGTGGTGGGTCCACGTGTGTCGGAGGGTTCGCCGTTGGTACGGGGCAGACGTGGTGCCTAGTGTAAAAACCCGTGTTAGGGAATATGGTTGTGCAGTGGGGACACCGGTGGAGGTTGGCCGCCGCTAGTAGGGTTGGTGGGACGGCTGCTCGGGCGGTTGGTGCGTGTGTGGCCAAATGTGCCACGCAGGCCGTGCCGCGTCGGTTGCCTGTGAACCGCTTGACGCATAACGGGCATGATAGGACCTGTGCCGGGCGTGATGGGGTGGCCACAGTGCTGGGGTGCTCCTCGTCTTCCATTGTGCGCTCTCTCAGGGGGCGGGGTGTGTGCGCTTCGTGCGGTTGTGGCGTGGTTGTCGGTGGGTTATCTTCCTCTGCGTCACTAGTTGTGTAGCGCGCCTGTGTGGCTGTGCCGGTCATTCGGGGTGGTGTGGTCGGTGGTGGTGACTGCGGTTGTGGCGTGGTTGTCGGTGGGTTATCTTCCTCTGCGTCACTAGTTCTGTAGCGGGCCTGTGTGGCTGTGCCGGTCATTCGAGGCGGTGTGGTCGGTGGTGGTGACTGCGGGGGGTGATGGACGGTAGGGGGATCGTGAGTTGCGGGATCTGGTGGCGCGATCGTAACAAGGCTCCCCTCGCGTCGGTCACTGGAGAGCCCTGTGGTGGGGGTTGTCCGGTCTGTGACTTGTACTGTAGGTTGGTCAGGGGAGGATGAAGCGCTTGGAGGAGATAGAGAAATCTCTTGGGGTGGTTCTTCAGCCCCTAGCATGAAAAGTGGGCAGGGCCATGTCGGTTCTCCGTATGTGGCGGTGACATAACTTTCTTCGTTCTGGTCGTTGGAGTGGCCTGAGGTGGGACCACTCTGTACTTTGACTCCTTCTAGGATTTGTCCAGGGGAGGATGTCGTACTCGATGGTGACAGAGAAGGGAGGGGTTCGTCGTTTGCGGGCCTAGGAAAAGACGGTGCTACTAAAGGTGTAGTTTGTGGGTGTGCTGGGTGGAGGTCGAGCTCAGCGAGGAGAGTATCCAGTGCTTCACCTGGGGGCTGTCCGTTCTCTGCATCAGTCCTATAGTCCAGTGGTTGCGTTTCCGTTGGGAGGGAAGAAGTGGGAGCGTCCACGGTGTCGATCTCCTCTTCCACAGGCAGCTCCTCCGCTGTCGGTTCGTGCGGCGCTTCCGCGGAGGGAGAAAAGGGGAGGGCGTCTACGGGAACGGTCTCCTCTTCTGCAAACAGTTCCTCTGCCGTCAACTCGTGCCACGGTGGTGGGTTCTGCTCTGTCGGTTCGCGCGGCGCTTCTTCGGGGGGAGAAAGGGAGGGCGTCTACGGGAACGGTCTCCTCCTCTGCAAACAGTTCCTCTGCCGTCAGCTCGTGCCACGGTGGTGGGTCCCTGGTTGGTGGTCGGCGTTCATCCGTCCACTGGCGTGGCGTCTTCCTTTGGGGACGGGGGGGTGTGCGTACGTCTGATGTCTCCCGAGCGGTCGTGGTTGGCTCTTTGTGAGGCTGCTCCGTCTTCGGCTTGGTGCGGGGCGACGCGTCGCGGCCTGGTGGCGGCGGTGCCCGTCGGCGTTCCTCACCCCATCTTCGTGGTGTCTTTCGCTGTGACCGATGGGGGGTCTGTGTGCCCCAAGTGCTCCCTGACGGTACCTCAAACACGGGTCGCTTCGCATTTTGGGTGTCGGTCACCGTGGGTCCGGTCACCGGTTTCCCTTGCCGCCTGGTTCGCTCTGTGGGCCGGGGGTGTGTGTGTACTTCGCCTGTCGTTGCAGTCTGGATGAGTATGACGTCGCTGTCATCATGTTGTTCAACGAAGCAGTGGGAACCGGCGTGTGCGTAAAGTGTAAATAAAGGATCTGCGCTTGGAAGGTCGAATGGGTCCCGTTGTGGGGGGGACTGGGGGCGTGTACCTCTCGTACGTCGTGGTGGCCGGTGTGCCTCTAGGAGGTGGGCTGTGACGGGTGCGCGTGGCGGATTCTCCTCGAGCATTCTGATGGTGTAGAGTGAGCCGTCAACAGTGGTCAAAAGGAGGGGGTGAGAACAGTAAGCTTTTGACACGGTAAAAGGTAAGGAAAAAAAAAAAAAAAAAAAAAAAAAAAAAAATGGGAAGGTGTATAGGACTAAAATACGGCGAGGTTACCGTTGCAAAGTACAGCTGTTCACAAGACGGGTTTTCCGTGTGACGGAAAGAAAAAACAAAAAACAAAAAAAAAAAAAAAAAAAAAAAAAAATGGGAAGGTGTATAGGACTAAAATACGGCGAGGTTACCGTTGCAAAGTACAGCTGTTCAAAAGACGGATTTTCCGTGTGACGGAAAGAAAAAACGACACAAAAAAAAAAAAAAAAAAAAAAAAAAAAAAAAAAAATGGGAAGGTGTATAGGACTAAAATACGGCGAGGTTACCGTTGCAAAGTACAGCTGTTCAAAAGACGGATTTTCCGTGTGACGGAAAGAAAAACGACACAAAAAAAAGAAAAAAAAAAAAAAAAAAAAAAAAAAAAATTAAATGGGGGATAGGGTGTGTGAATTGAAAGCGGGGAAAGAATAATACAGGTAAAATTTGTCGTGCGGAAAAGGTGTTTCTTTCTGGTCTTCTGTTGTGTGTGAAAATATATAGATATGTTTATATATAGATATATATATAGATATATATATAAATATATATATGTTTATGTAGAGGGCGGTTGGTACAGTGAATTTCTTTTGCTTTGTAGTGTTGTTTCTTTTCGATTTAATTTTATTATTATTATTAGTATTATTATTATTAGTTTTTTTTTTTTTTTTTTTTGTTGTTGGAGTGTGTGTTGTTATATATTATATGTAACACAACAATAATGATACCGAACAATCAGTAATAAGAAACAGTACAGTAAACGAAAATAAAGTAGGAGAGAAAAAACGAGATAAGAATTGTGAGATTGTTATTATTTTAATTTAATTTTATTTATTTTATTTTATTATTATTCTTTTTTTTTTTTTTTTTTTTATTTTATTTTGTTTTTTATTTTCTATTTTTTATAATGTCTGTTATATATCTTTATTTTATTGTATTGTTGATTTGTTTTTTTTTATTATTTTTCTCTATTACCTTTTTTTTTTTTTTTTTTTTTTTTTTTTTTTCAGAAAGATACAGTGAAAATTTTTCGCAGCACTCTACTTATCCGGGAAAGGGTCTCCGGGCTGACGATCTCCGAAGGGGAAATGGGCAGCGCGGAAACAAAATTTGCCACAATGACAAATTTTAAAAAAACCTCTTCTTTTTTGCGGACGAAATCGCATGCGCAGAAAAACAATGGCGTTGTGCGCACAGTCGAAGCTCATCCTGCGCGTGCGTGAATCCCTCGCAGCAACCTCATCCGCACGCGACCCCAGCACCCCCGCCGCCCATGCTTCGACGACAAGGTCGAAAAGACATGCTGCCGGGTCCGTCATCCCCCCACCAAAAGCGCTGAGGAAGCCCCTGCGCCACGGTGGCGGGCTGCGGCGGCAGCCGATGCTTGCCGCGACGGCAGGCCAGAAGGGCGACCAGCACAACACCACGATGAAAGCGGACAAGGGCAAGGTTACTCCTCTCAAACTTAGTTTTCACAGCTCTCACTTTCTACCTTTCCAGTCCGACACCACATGAAGAAATTAAACGCAGGAAATCCCACCGGCAAAGCTGAAACAAAACCCGAAAACGCAATGAAGAAAGTGCCACGAAGAAACCAAGGGCGAAGCAACGAACTCTCGGAAGTAACGAAGGCACAGGCGCAACTAATCAGGGCTCTTCAAGAACACGCGTTAGTTTGAAACACTAAAATAAAACTTTTGACTAAATGATTTCTGGGACATGAAAATGGGAAATTGTTTGCCTATTGGTGTGCAAATTTTAATTTGAATGAAATTGAAGAAATAAAAGGGAGAAAGAAGAGAAAAAAACCGCAGGCGTAAAATTAAACATGAGGGAAAAAACCTTTACTCATTAGAAACCCAAGATGAAGATTGAAGGAAAAACCTCATGCGGAACAAGAAATAAAATATAAATATATCTATTTGTTTCTAATTAGAATAGAGAGAAAATATATTTTTTATTCAATATAAAATGTCTAAATAAAATAACTACATAATGAGATAGTTATTCTATAAATATTTATAAATATAATAATGAGATAGCTCATCTATAATTATAAAACGAACATATGTATACAATATAAGTTATATAATACGATATAAATATAAAATGAATATGATACAGGGAAATTCTATTCCATGAGGAGCGAAAGGAGCATTTTAAATAATCATCACTGTTGATAATCTCTTTAATTCATCTCTCCGCACTCGTCGCTGCACATCCGGGTTCCTTCCCGTGAAACTTTTCGAGTCCTCCCTTTGACTGCGGCCTCATTAACTATATACCCCACCCAGCTGTTTGGATTATATGGCTGACGTGTCTATCTTTCGTTTCTCTTCCTTTACTCTGCGCCATAAACCCCACATATAAGACCATCACTGGCGCAGAGGCCCTTGCCATAGGATGAATCGCAAACAGAAGGCCATGGTCACGAAGTGCGCCTGAGGGGTACCATTCCTACTTGCACGCGTTGCACGGTCGCCACCTCGGTTGCGATCTCCCCCGCACAAAGACAGGGACAAAAAAAAAGCGGCAAAAGTGCTCTACACCAATGGGCCTTTTTCGGGCTGCGCACCGGAAAAAAAAAGAAAGAAAAGGAAAGGGCGAAAGATGCGGCCCCCCTACCGGCTTTACCGTTGCACTTCGCGGCGGCGGCCAAAGGGTTCAAAGGCTATAATTGCCCCTTTGCAGGGCATCGTCAAACGCAGGGCTTCCCCAACCCTCTAAAAAAGTACCCGGGCTCCCGCGCATCATGGCGCACCAAACGCAAACAAACAAACAAAAAAAAGAGAGGGGTAGAAAAGTACTACTTATTTGTAGGCTCTCATGCTTGTGGTTTAATCGAATCTGATTGCTTTCTATTGTGAAACTTTGTCGTTGCTGGAATAAGGCACGAAAGTCAGAATAAAAGTATGATAAAGGTATTTAAAATTTCCTTTCCCCCGTGTATAACAGAGTATAATGTCCTTCTAATATTTATTCTCGAACTTAGATAAAAGTAGTACTAAAATGCAATAAAAGAACTGCATTATTTTTTGTCAAGCGTATTTATATTTTTAAATATTTTTCGTTTGCTTTTGCTCATTTTTTTTAAAAAAAACTCTTTTGGGATTTCAGGACTTTGCTTTTTTTTTGCCTATTAAAAGCATCGCCGACTGATCGTTTATTTATTCATTTATTATTATTAGATCAGGGGAACGAAGATATTGCTTCTTGTACTAATTTATGAATTCTTAACATCACTCATTCCTACCAATTGTTCTTACCTTTGATGTGGAAAATGAGAATAAACCAGCCTAACAAAATATGGAGAAATAAATGTATATTATTGATGATTGCCCTATATTATTCTGTCTTATATTATTTTTATTAAATAAGTAATTATTTTCATCAATGGATCTAACCATAGAGGAGGTATTTTTTGTAGTCTCACTATTTGTGGATACTCTTCTTTTTGATAATAATTGAAGAGAGAAATATCCGTTTTACTATTATTATAACCTATGTTTTACTATATTATTATTATTATTATTATTATTATTATTATTAGTATTAGTATTGCTATTATTATTATTATTATTATTATTATTAGGGTTATTATTATTATTATTATAATTATTCAATCTTGCAGCAAGGTGTCCGCGATAAATAAACAAAAAATAAATAAATGTACATTAATACTTTTTTTCTTTGTGCATTTATTTAATAAATAAATATTTATTTTTTTTATTGTTGTTGTGCTTTTAAGAAACACATATGTTGCATTTTTGTTGGGATTTTATTATTATAATTTATTATTTTTAAGAGAAGGGGGAGAGAAACGAGATTTTTTTTTTTGAACCTGTATATGTCGATATTGACGAAGGGAACAAATAGAACATAACAGTAAGAAAGCCAAGCTTTTTTTTTTCAAGACAAATAATAATAATAATAATAATAATAATAATAATAATACTGGTAATAATAATACTCGTATATTAGGAAAGTAATAGTACATAAAATAAGTAAGTTTTTTTTTTTGTGTAAATAGTACTTCCACACCGTGGGGAAGTCTATAAACTGCTTGTTCTCACATTTAAAATGCATAATTTTTCCACTTCAGAGTTAATTAATATTTTTTTAGTCCTCATCACTTTTTTTTGCTTAAAAAAAAAGTTGCCCTCCTTCATTCTGATTATTTTTACTATTTATAACTATTATTATTACTATTGCTTTTATTAGTATTATTAGTATTATTGTTATTGTAATTATTTATACTTATTGTTATGTCTGTTGGAGGTCTCTCTAAAAAAAAAAAAAAAACAAACAAAGAAACAACAACAAAAGATAGTTTCTTACGTTTTTTTTTTTTTTTTAGATGCTATATGTGCTCAGAAAAAAAAAAAAAAAACATACGATGATGCCTCATGAAACATTTTTTCTTCTCTTTTGTTTGTTGTTATTTACTCTTAATTAGACAAAGAACAGCAACATGAATATTTTTTATCACGCGAGGGTGAGTCTAGCCAACTTTTCTTAATATGGAAGATGAATCAAAGAGCTAGAAAGAAAAATTTGAATTATTTAAATTGGAAGTGACCTGTAGTATCGATCATCTCACTCCTACGTAAACAAGCAAACCAAATTAAAATAATTATAATAGAAAAGTGCAAAAGCAAAAAATCACCGTTGTAAGACTTCCTTCTGGACTAGATCTCGAGGCTTAACGGCCAACATTAGAAATCGTTATAGAAATCATTATCTCTATTTCTCTTTTTTTTGTTATTTTCTTTTTTTTCTTCATTTTTTTTCCAATATTCAGTACTTCAGTAGGTTGCTTTCTTTTAAACAACTATATTACGTGACTTTCAAGGTTTGTGGTCAAGAGAGAGTCAATTTGTATGACTATTTCACGTAGTGGAATCATGAGTAGTTCTCTTGATCTACCGAAGGCGATCTGCTTAGAAGGCATTAACAGAGTAGTCCAAGTAGAGACAACAGAAGGAAGCGCTTTTAAAGGGAGGTTACAGAGCATCGATTCTTTCGGTAACATTGAATTAATTGACGTCCGGTGCACATCGAAAAGCTCGTCCATCTCAATAGAAGAGAGTACTCATTAAAGGATGCAGTATTAGATTGATTCACCTTCCACCAGAAGTAAAATTGTCGCCACTTGCTAATTGGCGCAGTGAGAATATCCAGGCAGAGCTGCGAAAGTCTTTAAAACCTCAAAGGGTGGTGAAGAAAGTCAGTCCTTCAGAGCAGAAACCCATCAGAAAAGGGAAGAATCTAGGGAAAAAAAAATATGAGGACAAAAAGCTTCGAAAACTAAAACGATAACTTCACGCTCTGGGAAATGTTTGCAACGATTGTGTGGTGTGGAATCACATCCAAATGCTAATAATAAAAAGAAAAAAATACCTGAAAGCCGTCATAATCAATTGGAGGTCTGAAAAAGGTTTATTATTATATATATTGAACTTAATTGTTCGTTTCTGTTTCCTCGTCGTAATTATTTCATTAACTAATTAATTTTCATTAGTCTTCTCACATTGATCTTTTTCGGAGAGTAACTGAAGCATAAGTCTGGTTCGTGCCAGCTTGTTAGTTCTTTTTTTTTCTTTGGTTTTACATTATCCTCGTCGGATCTGCTGTCCAGTTCCTACTTAGTTAGGATTCACGTGCTTATTTGGAAGGGCGGAACAGATGCTAGCAAAACCAGAAACTCAGAAATTCTCAAGCATCTTTGAGACTTCGCATCTCAGAGTAGGCTGCTGTTCGATGCAGGGATGGCGGAAAACTATGGAGGATGCACACATAGCCCAATTGAATATTGATAATGACAAAAAAAAAGGATTTTTCGCTGTTTTTTGACGGCCATCAATCGGACGAGGCTGCCCGTTTTTGCAGTACGAATCTGTTTGGTGAATTTCAGAAGGCTTGTACAGCAATGAATAATGATGTTGAAGCAGGATTCATTGATGCTTTTAGGTCAATGGACGCTTTGATCTGCAAAAAGTATCATTTTAGCGGCGCAACTGCCAATTGTATTTACCTCGTAGGGAACAAACTATATTGTGCTAACGCTGGTGACTGCCGTTCAGTGTTGTGTCGTGGGGGGGGGGAAACCTATCCAACTTAGTGACGACCATAAACCTACATTACCCTCTGAAGAGGCGAGAATCACCAAAGCTGGCTGCCAAGTGGAGAACGGACGGGTGAACATGCGCGTTGCTGTTAGTCGGGCTTTTGGTGATGTGGAGTTTAAGGACAACGATAAGCTTAGCTGGAAGGACCAAGCTATTACAGCGCTTCCTGATGTCACTTGCTACGAAATGGAGCCACAAGATCAATTTATCATCATGGGCTGCGACGGTATTTGGGACGCCATCTCCAACGAAGATGCGTGCGATCTGGTACAATCATTGCTCAAAAATCAAGAAGAAATGGAAACGTTTGATATTAGCCTTGTGTGCGAACACTTTCTGGACAAATGCCTGGCTCCGACGAATACAGAAACGAAAGGGACGGATAACATGTCTATCATTATTGTCCAATTCAAGCCTCCATTCTTCCAGCCGTAAGTATGTTGTCATTAAGGCGCATGCTGTGGTCATTTGGTCATTCACATACACACACAAAAAAAAGCAAAAAAAAAGGGGTATAATGGGGGGGGGGAGAGAGACGGTAGCAACTAGCCTCATTCTTTCGTTGTTCTTCCATTTAACTTTTTCTCTCATTATTCATCACTGGTCTCTCTTTCCCTATCTCTTCAAGAAATCCAACACAAAAACAACAACAACCCCGCGCTGCAGAAAAACAGACAAAAATGAGTAGTGCGTATCCGAAGAAGCCGCTAGATAGCTGCTAGATCGCTTGCTAACCGCCAGAATAATCGGATGAAAAAACAATACAGGATTACCCCCACGCTTGTTGTTGAACTTCTCTCCCCTTCTCCTCACTTCTCTTTCTTCGATGTTTCTCTTCATTTTCATGTCGCTCATTTCCCTTCAGAAACAGAAATTAACAACGAGACAACGGATTCGGATTAGACGTGACAATTGACAGTCAGGATGGCTCAGGAAATTGTAGGAGAATTAAATCTTTTAGTGAATATATTAGATCGACTGTCTCGTTGCCCAGATGGCATTAGAACGGACCAGGTGAAACCTGTCATAGAACGACTCGCTGCTGCCTCAGAGAAGTTGCAGAAAATCGAAAGTGAAATTCCAGTTAAACGCTTTACCCGAGATGATCACTCCAATAGACAAGGAAATGCTGCCCATAACATGGGCAATCTGGACATGTCGGGGATGGGGTCGTCCAAGCAAGGTAGATCGTCAGTCTTTTCTTCCGGATTATCGGGCATGTCTCTGCCAGCTTCCAAGCCTGTGGTGACCAAGCCTTCCAGCATTAAAGCGATTCCTATTCCGCGAAACAAGCCCCCAAGCGACACCGTAAAAATCTCGAAAGAGGTGGCACAGTGCATTACCAGCACACTCTACAACATACTAGAAGGTACAGCATCATTACTGCGTGCTGCCAGGTGCAATATCTTCATCCGTCAAAACGATGAAATGGTTTCCATTGTGAACGTGTCAAAGAAGCTGACGTTCCCGCCGCAGCTACTGCGCCATCGGTGCGTTGGGTCGTCTGATGCTGAAGTACTGGGTAGCGGTATAGCATTAAATCAACGTGTAAGCGACGGATCTCAATCGTCTGCCTCTATGCTAATCTTCCCTATTTTTGCCATGTCCAACACACACGAGCGAAAAAGTCAACCTATTGCCGTGATCCATGTAGAGAACAAATTGCAAGGAATGGCATCATTTGACGAGATGGATGAGAGTATGCTCTACTACTCCACGTGCCTCATTGGGGAGTTAATGGCACGAGTGCCGCAAATGGACTGGATTAACAACTTCTACGACCCGATCACGCAGCACATTGTCTGCCCATTTAAACCTGCAGCGATTCTGACGCTGCCCTCCTTGAACAGGCTATCGTCATCCCATGCGGATGGTGCTGCGAAGAAAGACAAAAGAGCTACGATTCACAACCCGCCCGTGATGACGCTGAGTACCGAGAACACGAAAGACGGATCTTCACCACTAAATGCCGCGGTGGTCAACGAAATTGAGAATTGTATTACGAAGTTGCTCATCAAGCGTGAGTCTCTTCCTGAAACGGCGAAACAGCCAACAGTAGGGATGGTCCAGATGCCTACCTTGCGCGAGGTCCGCAGCTTCCTCGACAACATAGAGGAATGCTGGAAAGAATCCGTGACAGCTAGCGTGGCGCTGACGGAGTCCGACAGAGAAGTTCAGATGGAAGTCCGAAAGCTTCGATTCGCACTGGAGGAGGCTCAGAAGCAAAACCGTGAAGCTGCCGAGAAACTGCGATTGTACGAGCTGGGGTCTATGGATTACCAGCAGGAGTACAAAGAAATGAAATGTGAGTTTGAGATGTACCTTCGAAAGCAGGAAAACCTAGATATTTAGGCTCCCTGCACGCAAGAGAAACACCAAATATGCTCCTATTTTTACGTCAATTAACAGTTATTTTTGCTGGATGTGTTGTTTCTGTCAGTGAACACACAGTTTCCTTTCTCTCTCTCTCTCCCCCCTTAACAAAAACAACAACATCGGCATTTCTACGGATATTTCCTCAGTGAAGGAAAAATTATTAGTAAAAATCAAATATAATAAACTAGTTCCGGAGTGAAAAAGGACCATTATTAAAGGATCATCATTATATTAAAAAAGGACCATCTGGATACTTGCGTTACTTTTTTTTTTATACGCGTTCTGATCCGTCTCTTTTGGGGAGAGAGCACCCCTTCTCTATGATTAAGGGCTCCGTCCTAGATTATTGCGAAACAGTCTTGCGGGCTAAGCAAGTACTAAGGGTGGAGATATACCAATGACTGGCGGAAAAGTACTAGAAGAGCAACATTTTGTCTCCGTCGAGACAATAATAAAGAAAATAGCACCATTATGCAAGATTCCAGAAAAGAAACTGATTGCCTTGCTGAATGAGTACGATACAGACCGTGTCGGGGGGTTGTCCGAGACCCAGTGGCGGCGCTTCTGCCAGGAGAACCGCCATCTGATCACAACACTTCGAGTGGAGATGATTGATCACTCCGGGGAGGATCCACTCATGACTGTGCGACAAACAGGGGAGTACCCTCGGCAATCCAAGAGGGTGACTCAGGGTGTAATACAGTTCTTGGACGGCTTCGTTGCGGGCGGAGTAGCCGGCGCCATTAGTAAAACCGTGATCGCACCAGGGGATCGAGTGAAGATCATTTTTCAAGTGGACTCCACGAGAACTTTTTCGTTGCGAGAAGCCTTTTTTCTAGGTGTGCACACAGTGAAAGAGTACGGCATCACAGGATTGTGGATTGGAAATGGGGCAACGATGCTTCGTGTAGTCCCCTACGCAGCGATTACGTACATCTCCTTTGATTTCTATCAATCTAAATTTGCGTATCTTCTTAAAAAGTATTTTAACATCGAATGCGATGAACGCCAATCAGTTTTGTTGCGTTTTGTATGTGGTGCTCTCGCGGGGGCCACCTCCACAACGTGCACTTACCCACTGGATCTCATGCGCGCACGATTTGCAGCCAACAGCACGGACAAGAAAACTCGCTTTCCTAGCTATCGGGTCGCATTTCAGCGCGCCACGAAGAAGGATGGCATTCGTTCGCTCTATTCGGGTTTATTTCCAACAGTGGTAGGGATTATGCCGTATGCTGGCTGTAGTTTTGCTTGCTTTGAGACAATAAAACACCGGCTGGTGCTGTACTATGGATACAACAGCGACAAGGATATACCAACGTGGCAACGACTTATCGCAGGAGGCTTTTCCGGGCTTATGGCTCAGTCTACCACGTACCCCCTCGATATCGTGCGGCGCCGGATGCAAGTGTCCCCGAAGCGCTACCGCGGAATAGCAGATGCCTTGAGCACGGTCTACCGTGAGGAAGGTCTTCGACAGGGCCTGTTCAAGGGACTCACAATGAATTGGATAAAAGGCCCCATCGCTGTCGCGACCAGCTTTACGGTGAACGATCTCATTAAGCGGCGCACGCGGCAGTATCACGACACACCTCCAATGCCACACACGCGGCGGAGTGTCGTCACGTTTCCAGAAGCTTTTCTTTGCGGAGGTGTCGCGGCAGGAGTGGCGAAGTTCTGGACTTTACCGTTCGACAAGATTAAGATCATGCATCAGCTAGGGATTCATGATACGATGAAAGGAAATCTACGCAGTGCAAGGAATCTGAAGGATCTTTTGGTAAAGAATCCGAATATGTGGGCCTCCGGCAACGTTACAATGATGCGCGTGATTCCGTATGGCGCTATCACCTACAGTATCTTCGACGTTTCCCAAACTATAGCGGAGAGAGCCATGTATTCGCACGAACCAACCGTCGTCACCAATTTCGTTGGTGGGGCCACCGCTGCATCCGTGGGGACCTTCATTGTCTATCCACTGGATCTGATTCGCACTCGTTCCGCCGCTAATATCATCCCGAAGTTCCAGTCGTACTTCTGGCTCATGCGGGCGATGTCCAGACGGCATGGCATCTCGTCGTTGTGGGAAGGGTGCTATATTTCCATGATGGGAATAGGATGGCTCGCAGGCATTGGATTTGCGATGTACGAGTACCTCAAGAAGAAGCTCGAGCTGGAGTCCTTCTCGTCCCGCCTCCTCGCCGGGATGGTGGCTGGCATTACTGGACAGGCGGTCACCTGGCCCATGAATGTTCTCAAGAGGAAAAGACAGGTGGAGATTGCCGCTTGCACGAATGCTGCACTGATGTCCCGGCGCCCGATGTTCGGTCCCCATTTTTTTGCTTCGATCTATGCCAGAATGCCCCTTTCCTGGACGATGAGCAGCCTTGCCTTTGGCATTTCATTTGCAGTGAATGACCTTTGCCGAGAATTGATCGGCAACGTCCGGCGCGACATGGTGAACGACCTTTTCTTCTCGTCGAAGAAAACAGACAGCAGCGAGCCTCCTCGATTCAAAGACGGCCGCGAACCGTCTTTTACTTCCTAAGATGCTCTTCCTTGATTACCATCATCATTGGTTGGGGAGGAACTTGGGAAAAAAGTTTCAACTGTGCCGAACAGCTGCTGTAGCGTACTACCCTCTTTTTTAAAAGCATGGAACCCTTTCATCATCACGGTTCGCCTTCCAGGGCATTGCTTTGTGTCGCTGTAGGAGTAGTGTCGAACTATTCCAGGGGTGCTGCTAACCTAGTTTCTGCGTTGCCCTTGGCGGGTGCTGGGCGGCATGAGTGGTCTGACTGCCCCGTCCAACCCCCAATGGTACCCTCCTCGAATCCGCTATACTTTTGTTGTCTCGTTCCGCATGAAGGCGGCACAGAACATACAACAAGAGAGACACTGTTCAAGAAATGCTCCAGTAGAAGCCCTCATCATACCTTCCCACTATCCATCTCTGCTTTGGTTTTCCTTTTCCCCGTCTCGTGTGTGTGTGTAGTGGCAACGCTGTTGACCCGATACCAGACTGTTTCGAACCAATAAAGTAAATTTCATATCTAGTAGTTTATAGAGAATAGATAGACACTTCATATACACTCCGTTGAGGTCTATCATCTATATTTGCTTTTGAAGTTACACCATATCCGACCTTTTCCGGCGTTATCTTTCTCTAACCTTTTTTTTTTCGCAAGAGTAAACACGCGGGAAGAATGAGTGCGGAAGAAACACTGGCGGAATGGGAGGAACTCAAGGTAAAGGGCAACAATGCGTTCAAGGATAGACAGTTCAACGATGCCATTTCTTTCTATTCCGATGCGATTGAAAAGAATGGGAATGAGGCGGTTCTCTTCTCTAACCGCAGTGCCTGCTATCTAGAGACGGGCGACAACACTGCGGCGGAGCGCGATGCGCTTCGGGCGGTAGAGATTGATTCTTCCTTTGTCCGAGGATACAATCGCTTGCATACCGCCTTGTGCAATTTGGGTCGGTTCAAAGAGGCAGCCATCAGGGCCAAAAAAGGAGCAGTGGCAGTATCCGCGTCGGCCCCACCCAGCGATGTCCGGCAGCTTCAAAGCAAGGCTATTTTGGCGGAGAAGGTGGATGAGGCGCTCCAACGGTTTGATGAACTCTTTCAGGCAGGCAACCTGGAGAGCGCGGCGGATCAGCTGCGCGACGCGTTGAAGAGCTTCCCTAACAGCCATCATGTGGTATTCCCGTTTGTAGAGGCGTCAGCCAACAAGAACCAGGACGAGGCATACAAGCTTCTCAGCGAGGTGAAGAAGTCGTCCGCAACGGAAACAGACCTTAACTATCTTTATGGCCTTGTGTACTACTACCGTGGTCAGGATGGCTTTGCTAAAGCACAGACGGTGTTACGAGAGACGCTGGGATGGGATCCTGACCACGCGAAGGCAAAAATCCTCCTGAAGCGGCTGCGCCAAATAGAAACCCACAAGGAGGCAGGCAACACGGCGTTCAAGGAGAAGAACAACAGCGTCGCCATCCAGGAGTACACTACAGCCATAGAGATTGACCCCACCAACGTGAAAATGGTGGCCACCCTTCGTGGCAATCGCGGAGCTGCGCGTATGGCTCAGAAAGATTTTCAGGGGGCGCTGCTGGATTGTAACTTCGCCATCAATAACGGTGTCTCGACGGGGAAGATGTTTGCTCGCCGGAGTCGCATCAAAGCGGAGTTGGAACAGATGGAGGATTCCTTGCGCGATATGCAGCGAGCGGCGGACCTTGATCGGTCCTTCTCGGCAGAACTACGCCAGTTGGAGGTGAAGTGCCGCACGGCGAAGCGAAAGAACTACTATAAGGCTCTCGAGTTGTCTCGCAACGAGTCAGACCCAAAGACGATCAAGAAGGCGTACATGAAGCTCTGCCTCAAGTGGCACCCAGACAAATGGTGCGACTCCACGGACGAGGAGAAGGAGATAGCCGAGGTGCAGTTTAAGGAGTTAACCGAGGCTTACGAAGTGCTTTCGGACCCACAGAAGAAATATAGATACGATAATGGGCTAGATGATAATGCGATGGGAGGCGGGGGCAGTAGTCCTTTCCACTCTGCACGTGGAAACCCTTACGGCGCCTATGCCTCGCAGGGCTCGCCTTTCAGCTTTTTTGGGCCCATGGGAGATCGTACTTTTAGCTTTTCTGGCCAAGGGCAACGCCAGCGTGGCGGAGGTCGCTACACAGACCCACAGTTTAATTCTGGTGGCTTCTTTTTTTAATTGACCTTCTCGTTGCTGCTGCAACGACCATGGCTCTGCTGGCTAGCGCCATCAAAGAGAAAGTGATCGGGATTGCCTTCATTGGCTTTCCCTTGTACAATACTCTCAGATTTGGAGACCGGAAGACGCGGAGTGTATCTCGTTAAAATGGGAGGGAGGTGTCAGGTATGAGTTCAAGATTTTTGATCCACCTGTGGGGTCGATCCGACACGAGCTAACATACTTTGTTGGAGGCGGAAAAAAAAAATCCCTGAGACCGGTGGTACAGCCGCCGACAGGACCAGGTAGGTTGGACGAAATGAATTATGATACACTCGACTTGAAAGGAAGACTAATAAGATTAATATTGATCCTGCGTCGGATAAAGAGTTCGATGATCAGCAGATAACAAACACTCCATCGCTACTACCACAGCCTCAGAGCTAAGATAAAATTCATTGGGAGCTCAGACGACCGTCTCAATGATGGGTGAAGACCCTCCCTCCCCATCATGGTTCTCTCTCTCTCTCTCCCCATTCTTTTTTACTAAAAAAAAAAAAACACACAAAAAACCAGCAACAACTGAATGCCATTAGCGTACACATCTGCAGTAAATAAAATAACAGCCAGAACCAAATAGTGGGGCGGCTGATTAGGATCACCAGCTGCCACAAGACGGCACTAGCACCGCGATATGGATCCTTCCGTCTCCCCCCCCTCATTGTTTGAGGGCCCCTGCTGCATTCTCGCTCCGATGGTTCGAGTAGGGCATCTGGGATTCCGGGCAATGTGCCTGGACCACGGCGCCGATGTGGCATTCTCTGAAGAGATCGTGGCAGCGAAACTAGCACAGTGCAAACGCGAAGTAACCTGCTATCCTCTGGTTCCACAGCACATTGTGGAGTTCGTCTGCTATGAGTCGTGGAAGAACCGCTGGAAGCGCACGGTGGTTTTTAGCACGCTTCAAGGAGCCCCCTCTCCGCACGGCAAACCAGCGACGGTCCTGCAGCTCGGGGTGGCGGATCCCGCTATTGCTGGTGCTGCAGCTCTGCTGGTGTACCAGGATGTTGATGGGATTGATGTGAATATGGGATGCCCCAAGCGTTTCAGCGTCTCCAATGGGTTTGGCGCGGCGCTGATGAAGAAAACAGCAACTGCCGGCCAGATTCTTCGGTCTATCCATGACACAGCCAACTCAGCGGACGCCCTCAAGGCCAGAGGCTCGCACCGCCTCATTCATCTCAGCTTTAAATGCCGTCTGCTCGAGACGCCAGAGAAAACGTTCAATATGCTGTGCGAGATTCTGGAGGCCGCCGGGCACACAGCGGCGCATGCGATTGTCCACGGCATTACAATCCACGCCCGCTACATCTCGCAGCTATCCGAGACTCCCCCACGTTACGACGAAGCAAAGGATGTAATCCGGCGGTGCCGAGAAGATCCGAGGTTTTCTGCTCTTCACATGGCGCTGAATGGATCTCTTGAAAGTCGTGAGGATGCCTTGAAGAAGTGCCAGCTGTATGGCTTCGATGCTGGGATGCTGGCTCGCTCCGCCATGCGAGATCCTTCTGTATTCGGTGCAGCGGTGCTGAACTGCAGCACCTCGCCGTCCCCAAAGGATCTGTCGCATTATCTGCGAATTCTACGAGAGATGCTGGGCTACGCGGTGCGCTACCGAACCCCTTTCAACAATTTTAAGTACCAGGTTCAGCGCATTGTACCGGAAATAACCGAACTTAAGCCTCTAATGCACCGGATCCAGAACGAGACACGTCGGTACGAAGATTTCATTCCTATTCTAGAGGCCGAACCGGATAGCCTTTTACCTCAGTGGTGCCGCGCGTGCGCTGTGGACGTGGTACTACTGGACAGACATCCCGATGAAGTCGACCCAAACGGCGCTGCGGACAAGAATCAGATAGCGATGAGTGATCTCAAGCGAATGAAGACGGAGTACAGCACTTAGGGAATAAAACTTCCATCCCTTGCAGTAAGAAAAAAAAATGAGGAATAAAAATCCTGGGCACCCTGCGCCGCTGCTGATCCTTTTCTTTTGATAATATACATAAAAGCACACCAACACCCAAAAAAAAGGAAAAGAAAGTGCTTCTGCAGTTCCTCTGGGAGGATATCCCTCCGCTTTATGTGTGCTCCAGCATGTTGTTCTAACGTATCTCCTCCCCCCCTCTCTGACTATTTATTATCTTCTACTTCTTTCAATATTTTAATAGTTTCGTTAGTTGTGAGGCGTGAGAACCCTTCCGAAATTAGTGCGTTGAGGATGACAGCCATACCAGCACGCCAGCAGCGACCCAACTGCATCGAACAGGCATGGCATTACTTGGATACGATCCTGAATTCCCAGTCTGGCTTGAAAGTGCTGCTCTGCGACGATGCGCTGATGAGTATTCTCTCCATTGCGTACAGCCAACACGAACTTCTGATGCACGGGGTGGTGCTGGTGCAATTGCTCTCCAACACAACTCGCTTCCAGATGAAGCACTTCTCCTGCGTGATTCTGTGCAGGCCCACTCCTCAAAGCCTCACGCACGTATATCAGGAGCTGGCGGAGGCTAATTTTTCCCACTACTCCCTCTTTTTCACCACCATGATGAGTTCGAAGAAGATTGAATCGCTTGCAAAAGCCGATATACTCGACCTGGTGAACCACGTACAGGAAATCTATATAGACTCTGTTCCCATTACGGAATGGGTCTGCATATCGCAGTTGACGGAGAGCCTCGAGCCGATCTCGATCAACAGCCCATTGTTCAACCCGGTCACACTGTCGCAATGGAGTGCAGGAAACGTTTCGCGCTTTGCGGAGAGCGTTATCAGCTTTATTCTGTCTACCAACCGGCGACCAGTCGTCCGCTACAGGGGGGGCAGCGCAGTGGCAGAACAGATTGCGGACGCCGTAGCTGAACGCCTTACGACGGTCCACAAAACGTTTCCAGATCTTCGTGCGCATGATTGTGTGCTGCTAATTCTAGATCGAATGGACGATCCCGTCACACCGCTGCTCATGCCGTGGACCTACGAGGCGATGATCCACGAACTGATTGGCTTTCAACGCGGGACGGAGGTGATTGTAGAAGTAGAGGACGCTGGACCAGAATCTCCCTCTCCCGATGCAAACCGTCATGTGGTTACTCCGTACACAGATGCTTTCTTCAAGGAGCACCGATACGATGATTGGGGGCAGGTGTGCCTCGCCGTGAGCGAGATGGTAAAGGCTTATAAGGAAATGAACCAGTTTGACCACAACACGGTTTCGTTTGAGGAAATAAAGAACTTCATGAGCCAGTTTCCAGAGGCGAAGAAGAAGTCCACGCTCGTCACGCGGCACTGTACCATTGCCAGCGAGATGCTTGCGGAGATCAACGGGCGCAGTCTCACGAAGTTGTCCATGCTGGAGCAGGACATGGTGACCAACACCAACGTTTCGGAACATAGCAGACTCGCACTGGAGGTGGTGCAGGATCCACAGACGGACGTGGACGATGCGCTGCGTGTGGCGATGCTGTACGGGCTACACTACGAGAAGACGTCGGGGAACGAACTAGGACGTATACGTGTGGAGCTGCAGAACCGCCGCTGCCCGACGGAGAAACTCGCCCTGCTGGACAGTCTTCTTAAGCACGGCGGTGAGGAATACCGTATTCACAACCTATTCAAGCAGTCAACGGGCCACCTGTTTAAGTCTGTGGCGAAGGCCGTTGGCCAGTTTGGGAAGGAGGTTCAGAATGTTCTCACAGGCCACACACCCCTGCTGAGAAAGTTGATCAACCGCGCGTACAACGGGACCCTTGAAGTGGAGCGCTATCCCGTCAAGGACGTGGTAGGGTCCCCGATCGCTGCAGCTCAGGCACGTCTGGTGAGGGGGAAGGACATTTTAGTCATTATGCCGGGTGGGGTGACGTACACGGAGGCAATGCTGCTCTCCAACGTGAACAACAAGTGTGTGGACAACAATTTGGAGTCCCTCATGAGCTTTGGAAAAGCGGTCACTCGTAAGTTTGGCGGGGGGGGCTCTGAGACAGTGGTAGTGGAAACGAGTGGAGATCAGCCCACGGCAAAGATCGAAGCCCGCGTAGCTCTCCTATCCACCGGCTTCATCAACTCGAAGGAGTTTATCCGATGCCTCCCTCACGACAAGTAAGTTGTGGCGCCACACGCGGGAATCCAAGCTCCCAAGCTTCCTTACTATCCATTTGCTGTTGCTTCGTTTTGCAGATGGTCTTCATAAAAAAAAAAGAAAAAAAAAACGAAAGGAAAAAAAAAAGGACAACAGTGCGGTTTTTCCCTCTCGGACCGTCTGTCTGGCAGCATGCGCTCCACCCTAAATTGCTCAAAAGTGCTCCGCTTCTCTTCTCTTCTCTTCTCCCCCCTTCCCCATCTACTAAAAAGAATGAAACAGTCTGGTAGGCATACCTTACCTACGCTCTTCCTACGCTGTTCCTTAGAAGACAATAGCGAGGGTCGCTAACAATAGCTAGGGTCGCTAACAATAGCTAGGGTTGGCGCGCTCGAAAAACAGAACTACTTTATTAGGACAACACAAACGCTACGTGAACACGAAGTAAAAACAAACCGAAGCACCCTGTGGCTTCCTCCCATTCCTAAAAGAGAACCCATCAGCCAACAAACAAACAACAACAACAGCAATATATATATAAGAAAAAAAAATAGCTTTGAAGAGCACTGGTGCAAATGCTACCCCACCTTCACGATCCTTTATTCGGTGCTGCAGCGCATGGACTTGGACTTGACCCCACTGCACGTAATTGCACATCCCTGCCTTCACAGACGGCGGGGATCCCACCCACCATGGCTCCCGTTGCCTTCACCGTTGAAGACCGAATGATGCTGCGGCTTCTCTACGTGCAGCAGAAGGCCCTCCAGGTGCAGATGGAAGCCATCCTCGCTGCTCTGAGCCAGTCGTCTGCTTCCTTTTCTTCCCCTGCCAGCGCCAGTAGACCGCCACAGCCGCAGCCTTCCATACCACCCGAGGCGCCCGTCGGAACGGAACAGAAACCTGAGGAGCCGACTAGCGCCTCTGTGTCCCCCGAAACGAATGGTCCGTCTCCTTCTCCGTCACCGGAGGCACCCGGCGACGTGAGTCAGACAACAGTAAACCCGGACGCAGCAACCGTCCACACCGAGCGCAACGATTCAAGATTGGATGGCGGGCACCCAGCCACCAGCGGCACATCGAGTGGATCAGGCTTCGCGGAGCCCGTGGCACCATCCGTCTCGGAAAAGACAAGTTCGGGCGCTGGCAGGAGTCCCAGCGCATCGAGCTGCAGGTCGAAGCACAGCCGCACATCTTCAATTGTGAATGGAAATCCACTACTCTCTCGGCTGCAGGACCGCCGTGACGATGTGGTGTCGCTCACGAAGCGCTCGTCCAGCTGCGCCTCCGCCACAACGGAGGGCCTGGACCGCTCCACGCACCGTGACTCGTCATTGACGGACCCGCTCCTGTCCCCTGCCATGACAAGCACACCTCGAAAGATGGTTCTGCGCCGGCCGCCGCTGGAGCCTGCGAGCACCTCTTCCCCTCACACGGATCCCTACAGAGGACTGGAAAGGCATTCCAAGCTCCACTCCCTCCATAGTGCCGCGCTGGGGGGAGCGGCGGTGTCCTCGGCGCTGGAATCCCGCCGCCCGGTGCCGTACGGGTACAGACCGCGTCGGGCTCGGAAGTGGTGCACTGATGAGGACGAGGGCGATGGAGTGTCCAACCTCAGCGGAATGGAGTTCTTGAGCGATGGGAGTTACGATACACGGGAGTACCTTAGAAAAAATGGTCTCCTTTCATAGAAGGAAAGACATAAGGAGTGAGATTGCGAGCTACCCCATGATGTATGCGATGCTCACTCACATGTGCTACGATGATACGTAGATTAAATAGAAACAACAGGGGCCCTACCCACTGCCCCGTTGGACGACATAGATCATAACTGCTCTGAGGTAATGGAAGAATATGTTTACCTCTGGCCTTGATACCCATTCCCCATATAGAGGGCAAACGATCAACCGCCAACACCACCACCACCACTAACAACAGACACATTGATGGGTCACAACAAGATAGTGAAGGAAAATATCTGCATACATGACAGATACTTTTTTATTTACCTTGTTTTAAAATAGTATTTTTGTTTGCTTCCTGTGTCTCTTAATTACGTCCCTTGTCCTTTTCCTTTTCTCTGCCGCGCTTTCAATTTGCGGGAGGCAGAGTGTTTTTTTTTTTTTGTGCTACTCAGCTCGTCCCGTTGTTTTCCTAGCAGAAAGCGAGCATTTCCCTGCTGTGGCACTCAGAAAACAAGCATAAGAATCCGTTCTTTCTCTTTCTCTACCCTCCCAAGTGCACAATGGGGCTCTTCTCCACATCTTCCTCGCCGAGGATGCTCAGTAGCTTCGATCCTGCGAAGGCCAGGTCGGTCATCCGCATGGCGATTTCCCGCATCACACAGCGCAAGTCGAAGACAATGAATCTCGTAAAGGTGCAGCAGAGGAACATCGCGGATCTTTTACGAGAGGGGAAAGTATGATTCCGCCCGCATCCGTGTGGAAGGGTGCATACGGGAGGAGGACTCTCTGGACGGGTACGAAGCTTTGACCATTCTTCTGGAGATGATCTCCACCCGTGCTCAGACGCTAGCGGATAGTAAGTCGGCCCCTCTGCTGGGCAAGTCAGATCCCACGTGCATTTGCCCGCCTGAGATGAAAGAAGCTGTCACATCGGTTATCTGGGCTAGCTCCGTGCTCGGGGACGGACTTCCCGAGTTGGTGACGCTGCGGAAGATGTTTGAAAGCAAATACGGGAAAGATTTCGTTCTACTCAGTGTGAACAACTCCGATCTTTCTGTAAACAGCGTTCTTATGGATCGGTTTAGCGTATCACCTAAACCCCAGGAGCGATGCATTCAGTATCTCAGCCAGATCGCAGAGACCTTTGAGGTGGAGGACTACGATGAGTCGAAATTTCGTGAGGATCCAAATAATATTGCTGTCGTGCTCGGCGGTGCGGCAGCGCTCGGCGGGAGTGCTTCGTGCCCAGGGGCCATTCACACACGTTCCGGACTTTCTATACCACCGATGACGGTCGTGAAGGACGATCTGGACCAGCGCCTGGACTACTTGCGCTTATTCTGACGCATGAAAAAGATAAAATTCGTGACAGCCTTGCGTTTGCTTCTTCTTCCCTCATTCCCCAACAACCACAAAAACTTTTCGCACATGCTGGTCCCGTACACAGGAGAGCAAATTCTCATACCGTTGTGAACCTAACTTCCATGCTGACTTTCTTTTTATCGTCCTTCTTCACTTGCACTATCCTTCCAGGCATTTTACGTTTGGTTGTAGAACCTGCCGCGGAGCAGGCGCGAAGATGTATCGCGAGTCGCTGCTGGCCACCGCTCTCAGCGCTGCCCTTGAGGAAGTGGCGCCTAATCTTAATGAAGGCCAGCGGGAGCATATCTGGCGGGTCTTCGACGCTACCATGGAGGAGTGCTTGTCCGAGGCCCCCATGATGACCAGGGTTCAAGTACACGCGGCGCCGGGGCTAGACAGCGCCTCTCCATCGGCTCCACCTCAGCTCATCACCCTTGACAATGAAACAAGTAGCCCAGAGCTGCTGGGGGGGCGCGCTGCCGTTTCGCAGGACGCGCAGCAGGTCTTTCCCGTGTACCGCTGCGTAGACGGCGTGTGGACGATACTCCTCAAGGACCCACAGGTGGCCGTTCGGGACGAATTTGGGCAGGAGGAGACGTTTCAGTTGGACTACCTGCGAGTGTACCTCCGCGAAGCAAACACCCCAGGCCCAGGGAGTGGACGGAACGCGGCCCCGGGAGTGAACAAGAGCAAGAAGGCATCACAGAGGGGGATTAAGAGTACCCGCCGGCACGGCACAGCACCATGATGCGGGACCTAAGCCCGCCAATGGCCCTGCTTCAACACAACAGCAACAACAACAAACCAACAGCCACTGACGAGAAAAAGAAGCCGTTGCTTTAACAGGATGTGCCTTCCATTATTCCTTCTGCTGCTGCTTCATCACCTTCTTCTTTTGTTTGTGCTATGAAGTAGTAAAATTGTTATTGAAGGCTAGGGGACTCACACACCATTCGGACCTTTGGGGTTACTGGCAGGGTCTCTCTTTGGTTCATTTTTCATGCACCAAAAAAAATAATAATAAGCAAAATAAGAATCTACCGGCGACCGAAAAGTTTATGGCAGCAACGTGAACACCTGAAATCACCGTACCCTTCTACCTAGTAAATCATACCACTAGCTGGAGTGGCATCCATTCAAGCTTTAAAGGGCAGCGAAGTAGTTTTTTTTTTTGCCCTTTTCCTCGTTTAATATCCCCTCGTCATCCGTATCCTGTTGCAACATCCATCGGCCCCCTTCCCTTCATTGCACTCTTACCATTTATTCGTTCATCCCATGGGCCCTCGTCGCAAGTACCAGGCTCCAACGGAATGCACGGCGCTGCTGCTGCCGTCCTTCGAAACGCCTCCGAGGCGTACGGCGTACAGCACCAATGATCTCCCGGCAGTCGAGTCGCCCGTCACTGCCTCCCCGCACGCCAAGAGCCTCCCATGCTTCCGCCCCATGATGAACATCGTCCCCATGTCTCCGCTCTTCTACAACCGGAACTACATGGCCCCCGGCGGGACCATGACGTCGACCTCCTTCAACCTCGCCTGCAGCACACTCGGTGCAGGAACCCTGGCACTTCCGCATGCGATCCACAATAGTGGAATTCTTGTAGGGTTCTTGTCGCTCACTCTTATTTGCTGGTGCACCATTTACAGCGTGTATCTCATCGGAAAAGTCTTCGACCGCACCGGGCTGGGGACCATCGAAGAGCTCGTCTATGTCTTTGTTAGCCCCGCTGCGGCGAGACTGGCGGCCTTCACCATCGTCATCTTCTGCTGGGGTGTCGCCGTTATGTATATTGTGATGATGGGCGACTTTATGGAACCGCTCGTGGAACACGTAGGAGCGCTGAAGGACATGGGGCGCTGGAGTGCGATGCTGCTCTTCTGGCTGTGCATCATGCTGCCGCTCTCCCTGCTCCGGGACGTCACGTCATTGCGGTACGCCTCCATCGTGGGCACTGGGGCGACCCTCATTCTCGCCTTATCGCTGCTGGCGAAGGTGAAGGACACACCTAGAGAGGACTTGAACGTCGACCTCATCAACATTCACTGGGAGACGATCAGCTCCATGTCGACCTTCCTGTTCAGTTTCTGCTGCCAACCCATCGTGTTGCCAGTGTACAAGGAGATGAAGAATCAAACGATTCAACGCCTTTCTCTATCCGCAACGTACTCCATGACGGTGTGCACTGTCCTGTACCTCGTCTCGGGAATTTGCGGTGCTATGGCCTACGGGGCAGAGGCAAAGCCCAATATTCTAGTGAATTTCGGCGACCAACTGAATGTCCCGTACGTCCTCTTCTCCTACGTTGGAATGGCCGTCTCCGTAACACTGGCGTTTCCTATGGGCATCTTCCCGACACGCGACTCCGTCGTGTTGATGCTGGGGTACAACGACAAGACCACAACACCGACGTGGGTCATACGCACGGTCGGGGGCTTCCTGGCTTTTATCGCCCTGGTGCTGGGCCTTCTCGTCCCCAATGTTCGACTGCTATTCGATGTGCTTGGCGGTACCTGCGGGGGGCTACTATGCTTTCTTTTTCCAGGTATTCTGGCCCTTCGAACCAAGGCATGGGGTGACGAAGCTCCAACTTTTCATCTGGTCATGACGTGGATTCTCATAGCCGTGGGGGTGAGCATGTGCGTGCTGGGGAGCTACAACACGATTCGAACCAATTTTCTGCCTGCTAAATTTGAGAGCGAGTAACAGAGCACATTTAACGAACCGGCAGACAACGTGCCAGTTCTCCGCACATCAAGAGACACGACATGAAATACCTTCTAGAAAAATACTCTCTACTCTATCTCTCTTGAGTGCCTAAGACGTAAGTCGTCGTAGCTCAAGGCGGCCACGTCGACGCCGAAGTCCTTTCGAGGCAGTGAAGGGTGTGCCCGCAAGTTTCGGTGGTGTCCGAAGGGAAGAGGCATGGCTTCCATGGCCAGCGACAGGGCATGTGCATCTCTCTTGGCCTGGCAGTTGCGTGCCGCTCATACGACTTCGCCGGCGACACGTTTCTCGCGATCACTGCGCGCTGCTCAAGCGTGCGTCACTGGATACGATGGGTCTTCGGCCTCATCGCTGGCTGCCGTGCACTCCATTTCATATCTATATCTATACCTCTATATAAAGTGGAGTAAATTGTTTTTTACACCGACATTTGTAGAAATCCTAGAAAAAAAATCAAGCTGTTGATGGAGATTGCTTGCTTTGAACATCCATATCCTTTCCTGGAGGAAATGCCCAATCGCATGCGATGCGCCGGCCGAGTGGAACGGCTGGAATGTTATGCTGATGGTCCTTTTATTTATTTTGTCTCTTCTTCTTCTTTCGAAAAAAACTAAAAGAGAATAGAAACACTTACAACTCCCTCTCGACAAGGCAATGTATAGCGACGGGAACAAGAAGACCGTGTCAGAGCTGAAGCGCGAGGCTCAAGCAACGCGGCGATCTATTGCGCAGGAAGCGAAACAAGTGGAGGAGCTCAAAAAGGGCACAGCCAAGCTCCAGTTTTTCATTGACCAGTTGTTCCGCTTCTTCGCGCCGGGGGTCGAGTCCGAAGAAGACAAGCGCGCACTGGTGGAGATCATCGTATCCAACCCGCCGGAGATTTATCTGAGCCGTCTCCCTCTCTTGCCGATCGCGACAATGATGGCCAACGGGAAGCTCACGAACACACAGCGTATCTTCGCGGCGGACAACCCGCGAGTGGACGACCCGGCCCTCATCTTCTTCATACATGTCCTTCGCTTCTCTCCACAGGCGGCGCAGGTGCTCTATGTGGATATTAGCCGCACCGCTGTCACCGCCCGGGGCCTCTTCTACTTCGTCGAGGCGATGGTCGAGCGGGGGAAAAAGTTCACGCTTGAGGCGCGTGAGTTGGTCTCCGTTCCTGCGGGTGCTAACAGCTCCACAACGGGCTCCACACTGCCGCATCGTGGTCTTGAAGACGACCCGTACCTCCCGCGGCTCATGAGTATGCTAGAGGTGGCGGACGGGAAAAAGTACTGCACGATTTACTTGTAGCAAATCTGTGAGGATTTTAGAGAACCGGCCAAAATCATTCCCTTTTTTTTTGTCTTCCACCGTGCAGTACGCCATTCAATGTGCTGGTGCACTCTCTTCCTAACCAAACACACCAACGAACACGTTGACCCGCTACCCATTATCGTGACAGCTGCCTTGTCTCAGACGCGCTACCTCCGTATCGTCTGTACACCTTCGTCCATCCCGAATGCACAACTGCCTTTTCTGAAGCTTTGTTCTGCTCCCACTCTCCGAGCTGTGTGTGTGTGTAGGCAAGCGCAAAAGGTAAAAGTTTCAAAAATCAACAACAACACGATGACCTCTGCATTGAATTCTCGTTTCGAGCTGCTGCGTGAGTCGGGGACTTGCGATCCGCTGCTGGTCCAAGTGCTGGCGCTGCTCGTGGCACATGCCAACGATACCGAGGCCGTCAAGGCCGGCATGCTGGAGGCCCACCATCGAGGTCCACCGAGCGTACCCGCACCGCAGAGAGCGCCTACACATTCCATCGCCCAGGACCTGCGCACCGCGGTGCCGCACCCCTCCGCTTCATCGGCAGAGGCCCTCCGCGTCGTTCAGGAGTGTATTGTCGAGGCGGCGGAGTCGTCGCTGCAGCGGTACGCTAGCGACGTGCGACGGGTCAATGATCTTGCCCTTGCTACGCTGGAGCGGGAGATGCAGCAGATGCAAGCACGTGTTACACAGACCGTGGAGGCCACTCTCGACACGGTGAGTACCCGCACCTCGGAGCGCCTGGCGGCGGCGGTGGAGCGGCACCACGACAAGTGGCTGGAGTCCGCCGGCGAGACGGTGCGGGAGCTGGAAGAACGCCTCGAGACGCTCACCCGCTCCTGTGCGGCGTACGAGGGGCATTTAGAGGCGTACGGCGACTACCTCGCGGGGGTCCACGGGTCCCTCCTGTCCGGCTCGCTGTTGGGGGCCCACCGCCTCGTCGCCACCTCCCTGCTGCTGGAGGAGGAGCTGCACTCCCTCTCTGCGGCGAGCGCCACCAAAGCGGAGGTGCAGCTGCTGAGGGATCGACTGCAGCGGCTCGAACGTCGGCATGGCACCGTTCCTCCCGCTCCCGCCCCACCCCCAGCAGCGGCTCGGGGCACCAACGGCGCACGCGGTCCGGGGCCACTACGCCGCGAAGTAGACGTGGCCTCCGAGCAGCAGGCGAATGCGCCGCGGCACCCCGACGCACCGGGTGGCGGCACAGTGGAGGACGTTGGCGATCTCACCTGCTCCCGGCATCGGCGGCTGTGACCAAGCTCTAGCTCCAACGGAGTCGCCGGGTACTTGTGCACACATCTTCTCTTCTGACCGGCTTCCGCCGGTCGAACACTAGAAGATCTAGCCGGACTAGGATCTAGCCGAACTCTCATCGTTTGTTTCTCTTTTTTGCCGAGGAGACACACAGATTCATGAACACGTGTTGGGCGACCGTAAATGTTCGCCATTGCTTCGGCTCCGCCCTTTTTCTTTCCTTTTTCTTCTTCTTCCTTTTTTTTTTTTTGGTTGTCAACGCGGCTGAGGGATAGTTGTAGTTTGCTTACTTTTTTTTCACCACCATCGGCGTGCGCTGATTCATTTCTATTTCGTGCAGCGCTGCAGATGCCGCCACCTCGCTTCGTGACGTGCACCATCTGCGGCAAGGGCTTCGGCTCCGCCTCCATCGGCATTCATATCCCGCAGTGCTACGACAAGGCTATCAAGCGCTGGCAGCTGAACCCCACGGGACCTCGCCCCGTCATGCCAAACATGGCGGCGTACAGCCGCGGAGGTAGGGGCGGCGGCGGCGGCGGCGGGGGTAGGGGCGGCGGCGGCGGCGGCGGCGTGTCGGGGCTCGACTCGATACCCGTCGGCTCCGGCTCCGCCGCCGCCCGGTCGATGCGGATGGAAGAGACCCCACCCGAGAACCTCAACCTGCATCCGTGCTCCCGCTGCGGCCGGCGATTCAATTTTGACCGCATCGCGTACCACGAAAGTGTCTGCAAGGGGGACATACGCCGCCCGCAGTTTAACAGCGCCGCCCAGCGCGCCGTCACAGACGATGATGGGTTTGGTGGGGGGTACAGCTACCGGCCGCCACCCCCCGTACGGGGGCGGCGCGGCGGGCGGTCCGGGGGCCAAAAGGGAGGCTACACGTCCCGCGAAACGTTCCACCCGCCCCCCCAGTCCACCTGGCGGCAGCAGCACGAGGAGTTTCAGGCGGCCATGAAGTCCGCGCGCCAGTCAAGCGGACCCAACGACAGGTGGTCCGCGCCGGCGGCGAGCTCGCGCTCCGGACCGCCGCCGCCGTCCAGCAACCGAAGCGTGCCACCGTCGATGGCCCGGCAGAACCAAACGCTGCGCTCCCGCGGCCGCGGCGGCCAACGAGGCGGCGGCGGCGCGCGCAGCTCAATGGGCGGCGGCGGGGCCCGCTTCGACGCGCCGGCGCCGGCCCCGTCGCGTGCTCCGCGCAGCACGGCGCCGCGGCGAGGTGGGTCTTCCTTCGGGGGCAGCGGCCCGCGCTTTGAAGTCATGGGCGGTGGCGGTGGCGGTGGCGGCAGGATCATCAACGACAACACCTCCAGTCTAGGGATGCTGCAGGCCATGGGCCGCGCATAGAGGCTGCCACACAACTCCGTATCACCCCCACGGCTAAGCCTTCCTTTACGACTGCAGCCGCCCCAACACAATGGGGGGGGGGTTGGGGTTGGGGTTGGGGGGTTGGGGGTTGGGGGGTTGGGCAATCCTTCCGGCCAAAGGGGTTCCCTCCCTTCCACCCTCCTATGATTCCATTTCTCGGACGTCATCACCACTACACCACATCCATGTAGGCAGGGGTAGCCGACTACAGGGTCGGGCCCCATGTGTATGAATGAGTCTTTCTTGTAGAACAGCGCCGTTTTTTTTTTTTTTTTTTAGCTTATGCGACGAGCCGCTTGAAACCTGTGTGGCCTAGAGGACGCATCCCGCGTACATCATGTTCATTTCATTTTTTTTTTCTGTTGTTAGCCTCTTTCCCTGTTGTAGCCTTTATATATATATGATACCCCCCTTCCCCTTGTATCATACTCCCCTCCCCACCCTCACCGCCTCCATGCAGGTGGGCGACGACCCCCAAAATTTCACTGTGAAATGAAATAAAGCTGGAGGTCCAAAAGGTATTGCCTCTTGTGCTGCCGCTGGCTCCGTGCAGAGGGGGCAGCACGGGCTGGAGCGCCTCTCAGAAGACACAGACACACAAACAACAACAAAAAAAACAACAACAACAAAACAAATCAAAAAATGACCCCCAAACGTTGAGGGTGCGGGCCGTGCAGATTTCTCCTCCTCCCGCCCCGTCCCCGTGCATTCGTTTCGGCTTGCCTGGTCCCGACGTCGAGACACGCACTACTACCTTCTCTTCTAACATTTTTTCGTTTCCTAGTCGCCACTTCACATTGGTTGCTTCTGCTGTGCTGGACTCATTAACGTTTCTCGCTCTAGTTTGGTTTGCCTCCCTGTATCCATGAACGGTGCCAACCCTTCGCAACCCGCGCAACGCTTAGATGAAATCACCTGCGATGTACACGAACTGCTGGCCGATGAAGTTTTGGCGCCGGTAACGTCCGCGGCCGCCTTCCTCGCGCTAGAGGACGCCGGCCTGGATCTCTCGCGGTGGCCGCCGCACACTGCTGCACTCCTTCTTCACCGTGCCCTGGCCCCCGTCGCCACCCCCACTCCTACCGTTGCAGCGCGCGGATCAAACCCTCTGGAGGAGGCGCAGGCGCTCTGCCGCGCTGTGCTGGCCCATCAGGTCGACCCCGGCGTGGCCCCTCATTCGTCGAACTCGGCGCCACCACTCCTGGCTGCTGCTCTGATGCCTGCGGTGGTGGCGCACTACGACGCCATTCAGCAGCAGCAGCCCTCGCACGAGACAGACATGAGGGAGTTGGAGGCGACTATTGAGAGGCGTCTGGCGAGCTCACTGCAAACTCTCCTCGCAGCCGCTGCATTCGAACCAGAAAAAAAACGCTACCGGCCCGACGCGACAGACGTCGTCCCGGGTCTTCTCGGACAACCATCCGAACCCTGCTGATTACAGAGAACCCAACGACACATAAAATGCACTTGAACTATTTCAGGAAGGGCAATGAAGAGCAATGCGCTGTTGTCCTCACGTCTCCGTATCGTACTTACCTCACTCACCCACTGACCTCTTTCTCCCCCTCCTCCTCCTCCTTTCGTCTGCAGTGACGAGCTGTGGACGCCTGTGTTTCCCTTCCCCTCTCCCATCAGAGTCCTTCGCTAACGAACTTCGCCAACCGGCACATACGATGGAGCAGAACGCCGCGCCGACCCCGGTGGAGGTGTCGACGAGCCGTAGCACGAACTCGCCATCCTCCAGCAGCTCTTCCAGAGGCAGCTCCGTGGAACCCTCTTCCACCAGCAGCACTGACGCGTCCTCCACCAGCAGCACTGACGCGTCCTCCACCAGCAGCACAGAAAAGCGGACACCGGCGCGGGCCGCGTTGGATCGCCCCCCAACCCGTAATCCGCAGCTGCGCTTCACCCGGCCAGACAACGAGTACATCCCCGTGCCGGCGATGCGGGATGCGAAGCAGATGTCGCGGGTGCTGCAGACGCTGCTGGAGGACACCCTGCAGTACCCCTTGGGGCAGTACCGGATGATTGACTATTGCCGCACAGCGGTGCACATGTTCGTGATGGAAGTTCGGCGAGAGTATGCGCAGCAACACAAGATGGCGCTGCGCAACGGAAAGGCCATTTCCCGGTTCGTGTGGAAGAACAAGGGGGAGTTGGCGGTTTGCTTTGCGTGCGTGTGCGATATGATGAAGCTCCTCTTCGACAAGATTCGGCCCGGGCCACGGAAACCCTTGTGGGATGACTTCATCGCCCAGATGGCCCCCATGCTTATGACACAGAGTCGAATTCCACCCGCCGTGCTGTCCTCCAACACATACCACACCAAATTCATGGACTGGCAGAAGGGCGGCACGCGCTACGCTGGTGAATCGTTCAAGACGAATGTGCGGTTTCCCTCTGCCGCCGATCGTCAGATAAAGGTAGAGATGTTCCTCAAGTCCGGGGCGGGGTACCAGATCCAAACCATCGCGGTGGATCCGTCCACCGCCGCCCCCGCCCCTGCGAAAGCCCCACCGCCGACCGCTACCCCCACACCGCCGCCGCATCACCCTGGGGTCCAGGTGCCAGGTGTGCTGCCCGTCAAGCGCAGCGCCGGGCCGCTTCGACTGCCGCCACAACACGCAGGATCGTCCGCAATCAACGCTGCCGCTGCAGCGCCTAAAATTCCAGAGGAGATCCGACATCTTTTCTGGCTGGCCACGCTGACGCGTGTGAAGGGGGGGGAGCCCGAGGCGGCCTTCCCCGATGAGCGAGCGCCACTCATGACGGCCTTTGGCCGCCTCTGCGACATGTCGAAGACGCCCGAGGAGATGCTCGTCCTCGTTCGCGTGATCCGCCACTCCAGCGCGGGCATTCAGACTATATTCGAGCGTCTCGGGGGCCTCATTTCCTTTCGCATGTTTGCGTCCTTCTTCATCGAGCGCGAGAAGTGTGCCGAGCTGATGCTGCTGGTGGACACGGTCGCCCGCCTGCGGACGCCTTCCTGGGGACTGCGGTCGCAGGCGTCGTGGTGCACGGACATGAAGAAGAGCCGTGGGCTGGACCTGCAGTGGCTGCGACACCTGCCCCTTATTCCATCCTCCAAGAGACCCGCGTGGGGCGCGCTGCTGATCATGATGGAGGAGAAATTTATCTTCTCACCGTCCACCGAAACGCTGGAGACCCGAAAGCAGAGCGAAACAGAGCGCCCGGACATCGCTGGCCTCTCACTGTCAAGCAGCTCGGTGCTCCGCGCCGCCGCCGCGGACGTCCACGGGATGAGCGGCTGGAAGTGGCCTCGGCTGCAAACGTTCAACGCCCGCCGGCTCCCCGACGAGTGGCGCGCGCCACTCTTTCTAACGGAGGATGAGGATGCCGAACTGCAGGCGTACATCGAAGCAAAACAACGCTTTCTGGACGAGGAACAGGAGCGATGGCGAAAGGAAGTACTCAAGATGGTCGCCGCACAAGAGGAGCGCGGGGCGGCGCGCGACACCGCTGTCGGTTCTTCCCTGGACGACGTACCCATCCCTCTGTGGTACGACCCGCTGCAGGTGCTCGGGATAGAGCCGCCGCTGAAGGCGGTGAAGCTGGAGGCGCCGCAGGAGCCGTGACAGGTACCGCGGGACCATGCCTCGTCGACGTAAAGACGTTCGCCTCGCCTCGCCAAGGAAGCCAACACAAGATCTACCTCACCTTCTCGACAAACAACAACAAAAAAAATGCTACCAACCATGCCGATGTCGCTATAATGCCTGTGCAAACCTCGGTGCGAACCCAGAGCGGGCTACATCTTCGCCTCTCACTATCCATTTCAACCTTGCTTCTGTTTCTATCGTGACACGCGTAGGTAAGGAGAGGGGGAGCGATACACACAACTATCCTCATAGATATAAACTAAACTAGACGGCTGCACTGGCGGGTACCCATGCCGCGCAGCTGTGCCCTGATGCGTGGCCAGCTCTCAAGATGCCGTAGGTTCTTCGTCTGGGGCTATTCCGATGCCTGACTGAAGCTATTCTTGGCCATCGAGATGCGTGTCTTCTTTGGTGGTGCTCTCCGCCGTGCGCCGGGGTAGCTGTGATGATTCTAACTTCCATGCTTTCCGTGACGTCCGCATGAACTCAGATTACATTTTGTCATAGTTACAATGAACAGCTACCACACGTGCGACTGCGGATTTGCCCGGTGCTGCGTACAGATGCGTGGAGTGAACGCCAGCATTTGATGTATGGGAGTGTATAGCGCGACTGTGTGATAGGATTGCGTTCAGGGTGATGCTTACCGCGGAGGATTTGATTCCCGTAAATTGCTCCGTAGAAAACTAAACCCCAGATTATGTTGTTGTTTTTTTTCCTCTTGAATTGTAATATTTGTACTTCTGAATGGTTCCTCTTCCTCTGTTTTACTCTGCATGTCTTTTGGGACGGCTGCACTGGCGGGTACCCATGCCGCGCAGCTGTGCCCTGATGCGTGGCCAGCTCTCAAGATGCCGTAGGTCCTTCGTCTGGGGCTATTCCGATGCCTGACTGAAGCTATTCTTGGCCATCGAGATTCGTGTCTTCTTTGGTGGTGCTCTCCGCCGTGCGCCGGGGTAGCTGTGATGATTCTAACTTCCATGCTTTCCGTGACGTCCGCATGAACTCAGATTACATTTTGTCATAGTTACAATGAACAGCTACCACACGTGCGACTGCGGATTTGCCCGGTGCTGCGTACAGATGCGTGGAGTGAACGCCAGCATTTGATGTATGGGAGTGTATAGCGCGACTGTGTGATAGGATTGCGTTCAGGGTGATGCTTACCGCGGAGGATTTGATTCCCGTAAATTGCTCCGTAGAAAACTAAACCCCAGATTATGTTGTTGTTTTTTTTCCTCTTGAATTGTAATATTTGTACTTCTGAATGGTTCCTCTTCCTCTGTTTTACTCTGCATGTCTTTTGGGACGGCTGCACTGGCGGGTACCCATGCCGCGCAGCTGTGCCCTGATGCGTGGCCAGCTCTCAAGATGCCGTAGGTCCTTCGTCTGGGGCTATTCCGATGCCTGACTGAAGCTATTCTTGGCCATCGAGATGCGTGTCTTCTTTGGTGGTGCTCTCCGCCGTGCGCCGGGGTAGCTGTGATGATTCTAACTTCCATGCTTTCCGTGACGTCCGCATGAACTCAGATTACATTTTGTCATAGTTACAATGAACAGCTACCACACGTGCGACTGCGGATTTGCCCGGTGCTGCGTACAGATGCGAGGAGTGAACGCCAGCATTTGATGTATGGGAGTGTATAGCGCGACTGTGTGATTGGATTGCGTTCAGGGTGATGCTTACCGCGGAGGATTTGATTCCCGTAAATTGCTCCGTAGAAAACTAAACCCCAGATTATGTTGTTGTTTTTTTTCCTCTTGAATTGTAATATTTGTACTTCTGAATGGTTCCTCTTCCTCTGTTTTACTCTGCATGTCTTTTGGGACGGCTGCACTGGCGGGTACCCATGCCGCGCAGCTGTGCCCTGATGCGTGGCCAGCTCTCAAGATGCCGTAGGTCCTTCGTCTGGGGCTATTCCGATGCCTGACTGAAGCTATTCTTGGCCATCGAGATTCGTGTCTTCTTTGGTGGTGCTCTCCGCCGTGCGCCGGGGTAGCTGTGATGATTCTAACTTCCATGCTTTCCGTGACGTCCGCATGAACTCAGATTACATTTTGTCATAGTTACAATGAACAGCTACCACACGTGCGACTGCGGATTTGCCCGGTGCTGCGTACAGATGCGTGGAGTGAACGCCAGCATTTGATGTATGGGAGTGTATAGCGCGACTGTGTGATAGGATTGCGTTCAGGGTGATGCTTACCGCGGAGGATTTGATTCCCGTAAATTGCTCCGTAGAAAACTAAACCCCAGATTATGTTGTTGTTTTTTTTCCTCTTGAATTGTAATATTTGTACTTCTGAATGGTTCCTCTTCCTCTGTTTTACTCTGCATGTCTTTTGGGACGGCTGCACTGGCGGGTACCCATGCCGCGCAGCTGTGCCCTGATGCGTGGCCAGCTCTCAAGATGCCGTAGGTCCTTCGTCTGGGGCTATTCCGATGCCTGACTGAAGCTATTCTTGGCCATCGAGATGCGTGTCTTCTTTGGTGGTGCTCTCCGCCGTGCGCCGGGGTAGCTGTGATGATTCTAACTTCCATGCTTTCCGTGACGTCCGCATGAACTCAGATTACATTTTGTCATAGTTACAATGAACAGCTACCACACGTGCGACTGCGGATTTGCCCGGTGCTGCGTACAGATGCGTGGAGTGAACGCAATAAATAAATGTCATACCATATTATCTATCTATCTATCTATCTATCTATCTATCTATCTATCTATCTATATATATATACGAAGTGTTACAGGACTGGTTGAAATTCGCATCTGTTCGGAAATGCTTAATCGATTTTATGATAAAGGAATGACATCGTTGATAAACATATGTGTACTGGACTGCCATGCGTCGCGCTACTCTTTATCGCTTCACCTTTTTCTCTTTTGTGTCTCCGTTAGTACTCGAAGTAATTTGCAGAAGGTTCTGCTGGTGGTGATTGCCACTGTCATACAGCATACATCAATGGCGGACGGAGATATTTCAGATGTGAACCCCGCATTCTGGCGTTGTCGAAAGACCCTGACGCGTGGAAGGAGCAGCGACGCCGAGCGATGAAGGAGAAGATTTTTGGCCACGCTGCCGGAGATGCCCCGAGTGAGGGGCCACGTGCAACCACCCGCACACCACAGGAGACAGCGGCGCAGGAAGCATTCATTCTCCAGGAGCTGCTATCCCGCAAGCGCCGACGGGAGGCGGAAGAGGCGCGCAGTGCTGCCGGCAAATAATCGCCCTTTACACACACACACACACATACATCAACAACAATAAAAGTTCGGGAATCTTATTTCGTACCACTTCGTTGTGACGGTGATGGCGGCTGATTGCTGTGGCCCCCCATTCTTCTCCGGTCACCTAGATGTGCTCTTGGAAAGCCTTTCAACCCCCCTCTTGCATCCTTTTCTCTATTGCCTGTTTTTTATATGTAGCTGCTTGAAACTGGGCAGTGACACACACGCACGCAGTAGCCTACGGTTCAGGTGCTGTTGTTTCTTGGACCTTATTAAAAAGACAGTTACCATCGTGGCGCATTCATATTCATGAGCTGCGGTGGGAGCGCGACGAGCGGCCATGGCCTCACGGGGCACCAGGTGCGCTGTGCTTTGAAGGTACTGGTGGACGACATTGCAGTGCGAGCGTCAGAGCCCTTCATTCCCCCCGGTGACCTCGCCTCGTCGCACTATGCAGAAACGACGGGTCAGACGGTGACAGTGGCATCGCCGGGCACGGCGCCGATTCGTGTGACTAATTACGCGGGCTCCGTTTTCCGTTCGATTCGGGAGCTGTCGGGCGTGACAGAAAATGCCTTTGCTCGCGAGTGGGATCTTTCCACGGTAGAAATGCGCCTAGGCGCTGGGCGGTCCAACGCCCTCTTCTTCCCGTCCGTCGGCCGCGTCTTCCTCTGCAAAACGATTGCGCTGCACGAGGTGGAGGTGTTGCTCAAGATTCTTCCGTCCTACACGAAACATCTGTTGCGCCACCCCGGCTCCTTCTTGACCCGCTTCTTTTTACTGATGAAGGTGGAGGTGGAGGAAGAAGCGGGATACATCACCTGCTTCCACGACGTCTGCGCCAAGGCCACCCGCATCCATGAGAAGTGGGATATCAAGGGGCGGATGCCCAAGCCAGGAAAGTACCTGTTTGACCCGAGCGAGAGCCCCAACGATGGTCTTCCGCGCGTTCGCAGTCTCTTTGGTGGAGAGGAGTCGCCAGAGCCGGATGCGGAGGAGGAAATCCAGTCCCCACTCGGAAGCGTTGGCGACCTCGGCAACACACAAACAATGCATGGAGCAACGGTGACGGTGCGAAAGGATAAGGAATTGAACCGCCTCTTCTGGCTCAAGCCTGCGGTCCGCACCGCCGTGCTGGAGCAGCTGCACGCCGACTACGAATATCTCGGCAGCATCGGCTTGATGGACTATTCGCTGTTTATTGCCGTCTCGCACAGCAACGACCTGTTTGCTGGGCAGCTGAGTACGATTCGCCGCTTTCATGACCCGGGACAGGGAGTCGAGGAGCGAACAGGGGGAAGGGAGGGCGAACGGCGCTGCGCTAGCCCAGGTGTGCGGGAGCAGGCGATCAATTTCAGTGATGGGATACCGAGTTTTCGCTCCCAGGAATTATATTATATTGGAATCATTGACATGCTCACGGAGTATACGTACAAGAAGAAGATTGCCAACTTCTGCAAGTCCTTCTTATGGAGAGAAGAAACCCTCTCCACCATCCCCCCGCTGCCGTACAAGGAGCGCGTGGAACGCTTCTCCAGAGCTATTTTCCCACAGATGCTGGTTCCATCGCCGTCCCCGCTTGTTTCTTCCCCGCTCCGCACGCGATCCGTACCAACAACGGAAGATCACTCGACGGCTCATTCCAAGGAGTAGGGCGGTGAGAGGAGGAGAAGAGGCGCGTCGCCGCTCTCGGTGAGCTGGGGTTGGGGTTGGGGTTGGGGTCGGTGGTAAGGATTGTGGGAAGTAAGGTAAGGTGTACCTCGTGAAGGAAGCTCTGCCCGGCGCCGAGGTGCCGCAGGAAGACAACCGGTAAAGGTATTCGTGGATGATGGGACGGACGTACTTGCAGAATCAAGTGAAGTGCTTCTCGATTTGCAGGAGAAGTTCTTCTCGCGTTGTAACTGTTCTTTCTATCCCTGTTTCTCTCTCCTCCTTTGTTGTTCTCTCGGGTTCCACACCTTTTTTTTAAAAAAAAATTATAACTTTCCTTCCTTCTGCTCCGTTGGATCTCTCCGCTCTCTCGTACATTGCATGAGTGGTGAAAAGAACTATTTCTATCTTCTCCTACTACACCTTTGACTCTATCGGCGAACTGATACTGACGAGGATGGTTGATATACTTTTGGACCCCAGCATTCGCGACTGGGTGCTATTTCCCATCGTCGCTATTGTGATTGTGGTGGGCATCCTCCGGCACTACGTCACGGTGCTGATGGCCAGCAAGGCGAAGGAGGCGCTCTCCAACATACACAATCAGGCGATCAGCAACTACGGCTCGCTGTTGATTTCTGCTGGGGAGATTCTGTGCCCCGAGGCGTTTGCGTCTCGTGCGCAGGACCTCCTGCAGAACCAGCTGAAGCGCGAAGTGGAAACAGAGACCATCGACATGACCGACCCGTCCATCATGGGGTCTATGCTCCAGAACCAGATGATGGGCCTCGTGAACAACTTCGGCCTCATGATGCTCGTGTCGTTCTTCTTCTCCGGTTTCGTGGTTGCCCAGTTCCCGTTTGGCGTACCGCTGCGCCTAAAGGAAATGATGCAGCGTGGCATCGACATTGACGATCTGGAGTGTAGCTACGTCACCTCCATCAGCTTCTATTTCTTGGCTTTAGCGGGCTCCAGCGGCATTCTGCAGCTGCTGCTAGGCTCCGACGCGGAGGTGAACAACATGGGCTCCCTCGAGCAGCTCCAGGGCCAGGGCGGGCTGAAACAACCAACGGACTACAAGAAGGTCTACAAGCAGATCTCTGAGGAGCTCAAACTTGTCACTGGACACCACCGGTGGACCGTAGAAGAAGCACCGGGTAAATTGCTGCGGGAGTGGAAGGCAGAGATGAGAAAATCCGCGAGGAGCGCCGCGCAGTAGCTTCAAGCGCAACTAATGGATTATGGCATTGTGGAGGTGGAGCTTTGGCGGGGCAGCATAGTACACTGGCTGGGAAGCAAAGTGAAACGAAGCGTGGCGTTATAAAAAAAAAAAAAAGAAGAAGCGCTTCGCCACGCCATTGGATAACGGGTGCACGCACACTCTTTTATGAAAAAAAGTAAACGAAGAAAACACTCAACGTCAATGCTCCTTTCGTATGGAAGGCAGCGCCTTCACTTGATTCCACCAGGTACGACTGACGGGTTTCTATGCCCTTGTGGGACACGTGTTCTTTTGGACAACATGAATAGATCCTCACCTCTTTCTCTGTATTCTTGTGGTATTTATATTATATTATTCCGTACTCGCTACATAGCTCTCCGCACCTTTTTTTTTGCCTTCGACGAATGCATCTCCAAGTCTACTTGGTGGACGGGAAACGTGTGTACACCCTCAAGAAGGTGGACCCCGAGGGCAAACCCACTCTCAGCGCGCATCCCGCCCGGTTCAGCCCCGACGACAAGTTCAGCCGCCACCGGATCACTATCAAACGGCGATTTAAGTCTCTGCTGGCCATGAAGCGTCCCAAGAAGATCTAAAAGGTGCGACGGCGGCTCTTGGTTGCCCCACCAACTCTATTTCAAGGGACTGCATACACCCGTGACACGTCAAAAACTTTTGAGACCAGCGCACACCATTTTTTTTCTTTGTCTTGACGGGTGAAGGAAAATGCGCGAAGAACGTCGGTGAAACAACGGTTAAGCCGAATAAAGCAGTTTATGATAATAAAATAACCAGACGTAGTCGACCATGAACGGGACCAGCACGTCCGTTTCTCACGGAGGTGATTGGAACCATAAAACAATGAACACCACTAATTCTTCTACTGTGCAACTATCCTTTCCTGTTGCGGTTTCCACGTCATTTATTGTCTTGGTGCTCTGAACGAAGAAGGAAAATAAAACCAACGGGCGTCGTCAAGGACCTAGTTCCTTACCTCACGACGAGATATCGAAACGAACCGAGCGGTGGCTGCTAGATTTTTTTTTTTTTTTTTTTAGATTTACAATTGCGTAGGCGGCAGAGCGGTGCTGCTTTACCTCTTTGCTTGTCTGTGGCTTCTGAGACCAGGACTTCGTGCCTCCTATCTCATACGTGCGGCAAGCACGCCCCTATACCTGTTGCTTCACTGAGGGTCGACGGGGTGAAGTGAACAACTTTGAGCGCGGGTTTAAAAGTTGAGTTTTACCTTTAACTTTAGACAAATCGCTACCGGCAGACTCACAAGCCCACTTAGCAGGATGCAGAGGTTCCCTTTCGCCAACTGTGGTCTGCTGCGCAGGGGTTCCGCGTACTTGCGCTGGAAGGGCCTCGCGGAAGTGCAGGTTCACGAGAAACGCACCGATACGAACCAGCCCACACTGGACGGTACGCTAGATCTTGTCGGGTACCAGCTCTTCCGGGACGGACTGCTACCGTCCAGCAGCACAGCAGTGGCAAAGGACGGCGAGGACGGCGGGGCTGGGCGGCTGCTCTTCCCCAACAAGGGAATCAGCCCACACGAGCTGGCGCAGAAGGATGCGGCTGTGACAGCCCTACAAAAAAACGGGATGCTGCTGCGGCGCAGCATCAAGGAGACAGCGCTAACCATTGGTTGCGACGAGGCGGGTCGGGGCCCACTAGCTGGCCCCGTAGTTGGCGCAGCTGTGTGCCGCATCCCCGTGTCCAGCTTTAACAACGACTCGGACCAGCTTTACAACGCACCAGAACAGTTTCAGATTTTTGATAGCAAGTCCGTGTCGGAGCGCCAACGCAACGTTGTCTTCTCCCTGATTACTGGCCACTTGGACTTCTTCGATGTGGCGGCGGTGCGGCACTTCAAAGTACACCACTGCGGGAAGGACGGCTGCCCCGACCATATTCTAGCCACGCGCCGCTTCGTGTCGCACCAGAAGCTCTCAAGGCTGCCGCTCAAGAAATTGCTGTCGATGCAGACGCCCTTCCTTATCTCGTATCACGGCGCCAACTGCGCCGGGAACTACCTGTACCTCTGGTCCATTGGGATTGCCAACCACAGCTACATTGACCGGCGCAATATTTACGCGTCGTCGATGCACACCATGCACCGGACGGCCCAGAGCGTGTGGTACATGCTCAACGACACACGCTTTGCGCTGGAGATGGCCCCGCGACCCCGCGGCTGCAGCATTGCTCAGTACCTCTTCTCTCGCTACTGCATCGCGGCGGCAAAAGACAAGGACAAACGGTACCGGGTGCCGCACCACATTGAACTCATCAAGGGGCTGTCGAACTTCGGGGACCCGGTGCAGCCCCCGCTGGTTATTTTTGACGGCCACGCTGTGCCGCTGGCAAGCTACCGCTACTTCGTCATGTCCCCGTTTGGCGGCGACACACAGCCGCTGATCGAGGGCGACAAACGCAGCGTAAGCATCGCCGCCGCGTCGTGCCTGGCAAAGGTTGCTCGAGACGAAATGATGACGTACTTGGGGGGTATATACCCCGGGTACAACTTCGACGAAAACAAAGGATACCCCGTAGAGTCACACATGCGCTGCGTTGCGCTCAACGGACTCTCTCCGGTCCATCGAAAAACATTCCGGCCCTGCAAGGATGCCATTGAGGCGCGCAGGTAGGGAGGCGTCGTAAGTCTCGCACAGTATCGACACAGGTTCAGTGGGCTGGCAGGCCAATTGGTGTCGTCTAGACAAGATCGAACCCAAAAGAGTACATAACCGATTCTGTTTACAGCAGCAAGGTACGATACATGGCTGCGCGTTAAGTACTGTCGTTCCTATGCGGTGTGCGATTGAACCTCCTCCTAGTGGTGCGAGGGGGATATTACCATGGACCGCCCTCGTCGCACTGATCCAATGCTACAACTTCTCTATCTCTATCTCTATCGTTCTTCCATTTGTCTATATCTGTTCCTGAATCTATATGTAATAATAATCATCATCATCATCATCATAACAACCCAGTGTATTTCAACTAGTTTTTTCCAGGTTGTTTGGTAACCGATCTTCCACCTAAGAGCTTGGATCACCTATGTCAGACACTGCAATTGGCATTCGGTGCAACGACTTCGCGCTCCTGGCTGCAGCGGGCCTGAACGCCTTCTACTACATCAAGATCACAGATGCGGAGGATAAAATAACAGAGCTCAACTCGCACCAGATGGTGGCCTGCATTGGCGAGAACGGGCCTCGAGTGAACTTCACGGAGTACATCAAGTGCAACCTCACGTTAAATCGCATGCGCCAGCACGGTCGTATGAGCAGCTGCCACTCAACGGCAAATTTCATGAGGAATGAACTGGCCGCTTCCCTGCGCAGTCGCGAAGGCGCCTACCAGGTCAATTGCCTCTTCGCCGGCTACGACGTGCCCGCTTCGAATGTGGACGACGGAGAGTTCGGTGCACGGCTCTACTACATGGACTACCTCGGTACGCTGCAAGGTGTACCCTACGCGGCGCATGGTTACGGCGCGTCGTTCGTGACCGCCATCTTAGACCAGGCGTGGCGCCCGGACCTGACGGAGCAGGAGGGTCTGGAGCTGATGCAGAAGTGCATCGACGAGGTGAAGCGCCGCGTGGTCATCAACAACGAATTCTTCTTTGTGAAGGCCGTCACGAAGCGCGGGGTGGAGGTGGTAGAGTCCGTCCACTGAACACCAGCAGCGTGGGGCCTTTCCGCGCGGGTGTGGTGATGGGCGGGCGCCAGAATATTATTTTATTATTTGTTCTTCATCGGAATCGTTCTTTTCGACAAAAAATAGGCAAACATTCGGGTGTGGAGGCTTAGCGGAGCGATGCACCTGGATACTCCTAATGGCCTAGTCTTCTGGAACGCACAGACGGGAGCGATACTGAAAAAACATCAAGGAAACAAACCATTAAAGCTCACAAGAAGTAAGAGCAGAGATTCATGCCCTAGTAGTAGGGTACTGCAGATGTACAGATCCGGGTGGTATACATTTGCGATTGCATTGATGCTGAACCGTTTTCTCTTCTTCTCCACTCTCCCCCTCTTGCCCCCCGCCCCCCGCCCCCCGCTGCTTGCGATGGTGCTGACGATATTCTACCAACGCCAACAACCGTAGGGAGCGATGTCCACCAAGAACAAGGATAATCCATGGGCGTTCTACGGCCTGCCGCCATTTTTTACAGAGCAGCCCGCCCCCGGGACCCTGGAGCGGCAGACGGCACTCTGGAGCGCGCTGCTGCTGGATCACGCCGTTTACTACGGGAGCCAATCCAAGGAGGGGGGGAGGGGCCCAGCGCTGTTTGCTCGTTGGTCCGTCAGTACCACGAGAGGAGCGACATATTTGCCAATCAGGAGCTGAAGCGGCGCCTTTCCACTGACGGCGCACGCACAGTGCTGCACGCATTCGCCGCGCAGCACCCGAATGTGGCGGTGATTACCCGGAAGGAACCTCTCCAAGTACTCGTAGCCGCAAATCGCGGCGGCCTGCAGGAGCTGGAGCAGAGTCTTCTAAACTGGGTCATGGATATGGGTGAAGGCACCACGACTACCATGCTAGCAAAGAAGGGTGCAGTGCTCACCTTCGAGGAGATGGCAGAACAGAAGGCACTGCACTACGGCCGCAGCATCAAGACAGAACTGACGGAGCGCGTCTCTGCGACGTCGCCGCTGCCTTGCGGTGACACCGGCGCCATCACAGAGGAGCAGGCGGTCCGCCTCCTCTTTGCCGCGCAGAAGTACCGCACCAGCGGGTCTCCTCTGCATCCCTTCGGAGTTACGCTGTTCAACCTGGATGGGTCCGACGGGGAGCCGTACCAGGGCGTGAAGCTCGGCGGGGGAAACTAGAAGCCCTGCCGGCTGACGCTCACGTGCAGTCCCGAGAGTGAGGCAGCGGCAGCTCTCTCTCTCTTCATGTTGTCGTTGTCCTACTAGCGGTGTTCGTGCTAGCGCGACGTGCCACATACACTACCGTCTATCTATCGCGAAGTATACCGAGAGAGTGGAGAGGATCCTTGTCAACAGGGACTCGAAAACTTGTGAGACCGACTCCACATCGTACCACTCTCGAGAGTGCCTCCTCCTCCTCCTCCTTTCTTCGTGGCCCTATACATACTTTCTTCCATTTCTTCTTTCCTCTTTCTCTCTCTCGCGCGCCCCAACGTCCCTCCGGTCGGGTGTTTCGGGTTTATAAACGGCGCATCAGCCATCAAAACGATACATACACACCAAAACCACTCTATTCACACTTGACGCTTGGCTGACCACGGACTGCCTGGGCTAAATCGTCTCACCTCAGAAAATGCTCAGGCAGCACACCACAAACCCATAGAACCTCTTCTTCAGAAGGCATCCTTCTCTCTTTCTTGCGTTCTGTGGAACTCTTCTAACGCACACGGAAGAGATGCGGACGTGCTCGGTTCCAACCCGCCTCCTGCGGTTCCTGCCTTCCACTACAGATGAGTGGGCTCCGCTGCTGCGGCGTGTCCTCGCGCGACCACTGAACGAGGTCTCGTACCCACCGCACTTCTTTGTCCAGAGCATCGACCGCAAGATCTCCTTCTGCCCCCACAAACCGCTCATCCAACCCCGCCGCAACGACATCGCCAGCGCGGTGCTGCTGCTGCTAGCACCAGCGGGCGACAGCGAGGCGTACCGGGGGCCAGGGGGAGGCCGCCCCGCGCTGTTCCAAGACTTATCGATCACGGTCACGAAGCGCTCCATGCACATCCGCCACCACCGGGGCGAGATGAGCTTCCCGGGGGGCCATTTGGAGTCGGGAGAGTCGCCCACAGCGGCGGCGCTGCGCGAGACGCGTGAGGAGATTGGGCTGGAAATCGATCCCAGTCTGGCGCTCGGGTGCCTCACCTGCATTCCCTCGGTGCGCGGCTACCCGGTGGTGCCTGTCGTGGCGCTCTCGCCCCGCCCCTTGTTCCCCTACTGCGCCAGTCCGGATGAGGTGGATTCGATCCACTACCTGCACCTCTCGAACATCTTGCTGCGGAGCAACGAGACACACTGCCGCGTGCTGAAGTGCCGCTCGCGCACCTCAAACCAACCGTGCTACTTCCCGTGCTACTTCGCCAGTAAGTACGCCGAAACACCGTCCGAGTCAGCCGTAAGGGCGGTGGAGGCACAGCCAGTGGTGCCGCGTACGCACCCGGCCGACGGGCCCTTCCGCCCGCTGCTGCCCGATTTCTTCCCGGGGGAGGTCGTCTGGGGGCTCACAAACTTCATCACAGGCGAGCTGGTGGCGCGCATCATGGCGGAGCTGCGCTCCGTCGCGGAGGTCAGCGCGGATGCGCCGCCGCTGCTGTGTTCCACGGACGTCGTGGCGCGCGATCCGGACCCCGGGCTGAACTGGCAGACATGAAGTACGCGAGCGAGACGGCGCATGGCGCACTGTTGAGGTGAGACACACCATCTCGCTTCCTTTTCACCTGTTTTTCTTTCCCTTTTCGTCCGTCCATAGCTTGTTGCTACACCGTCTACTGGGATCTAGGTCACACGGCTTTGTTCCGCTCCGTACGCGCTTACTCCGTACCGCTTGACAGCTCGAGTGGAGCAGCATGCAGTACGGGCATGCCCAGTAGCGTCTTCTTCTAACAAGTCGCTAGCCAGGTTTATTATTGTTCCTATTGTTTCTCTGCCTCGCCGTTCGTTTTCTCTATTCTTTTTTTTTTTGTGTGTGAAGGCCATAGTATACACCAAATCGACTCCGTGCTCGTTGTAACGAGGCTGCACACCACCTACAGAAAGCAACGGCCGAGGCACCATGCTACGCCGGCGTCGCGAGGATCTACTGGAGCTGGTCTTTTCGTGGTACCAGCGCGTCCTCGCCACCGCCGGGCTTGCTTTCCTGATCGTCTCGCTGGTGGTGCTCTGGCCCCGCGAGCCGCTCACCATGCAGGAGGCTATCCGCAGAGTCGACGAGGCTGCCGTGCGGCGCAGCCTGGCCATACCGTGGGCGCGGAGCCAAGGGAAGGCACCGGACCATCCGGCTGCGTACTACCTCTCCGAAATGGCGGAGGACAGCAGCTATGGGGCCATCAACATACTCCGGCTGCTAGCGGAGCGCCAATGGATGGGGGGCCCCAACGACCATGTCCTTCCCTACTACCATCCGCTCACCTGCGCGTACCGCCAGCGCCGCTACAACGTTGCGAAGCACCTTGTGGCCACCGCCGCAAAGGGGATTCTGATCCCGGAAGTGTACGCCAGCTACCTCGACTGCGGCGACATACAGCACCTCGACACCAGTGCTGTTACTCTGGTAACCTTCATGGGGGAGCGGCGCGAGTGCGTGCTGCAGTACCCGAGGCGGGTCCCGTTTGCCTCGTCGAGGCTCCACCAACACCTAGAGGCCCGCGGCCTTCTCCAGGACCACTTCGACGCCGAGCCGCGGGAGCGTCCGCCCGTCCGTCTGCCCCCGCGACGCATTCCCGCAACGCCGCTCGCCCCTGGAGCGTGGGACAGCGCCTTCTTCCCACCGCCCGTTGGCGTACTGCCGCCCCACGGCAGCTCCGTCATGAACCCAGCGTGCTTCGATGATCTACTGGAGGCCGTTCGGTACTACGTGATGGGCTCCTTACACTACTCGACTAGCAGCGTGCTGCTGAAGTTCGTTCTGTGGCTTGTGCTGATGTGCTGCACCAGCACGATGCTGCTCGTTTATTGGTCGACGATTCAACGGATAAATTTTAGATTTGACCTGCCATGAAGGAGGCGCCTCCACCGATGTCACCCGTTTTTCTTTTTTTGGTGTTGTTACATTTGGATCACTCCAAGAAGAAAAAAGAAAAGAAATCAAACCAACAAGCAAACACACAAGAGAAGCAAACTGCGAAGAATACGACGCCCGCCTACGCAGCGCAGTGTAGTGCAACACAACAACAACAGGCAATCAACAAGAACAGTGTATAGAATGAAATAAAGAAACTGCTCTGCTCATCCCCCCCCCCTCCTTCTCTCTCTCTCTCTTCTCCACATATTCTATACATATTGTGGCCCGGTTGCCGAGGCGCCGTTTTTTTTTTTTGTGTGTGTGCGGCGATCCATCAATCGAAAGCTTCTGCTGCCGAGCGCTGTCACGTGCGCTGAGACCGTTGTGGCAGGGATGGAGGCCAAGGCTGCACGACTCCTGGCCGATACGCTGCTGCGGATGTCCGACTTCCAGCCGCCGCACCGAACGAAGGACGCGGCGGAGGCGTACGCCGCTGCAGTCGTGAAGGGCCTCAAGGACCTTGCACCGAACGATAAAGAGGAGTTCAAAGACAGATTGCTCGAAGTGCTGACCAACATCACAAACCTGGATGGCGAGATCGCGGAGGGGGATCAGCTGACTCCCGAGGCCGTTGCTGGCATGGATGCGGCTGAAATGCGATCCGCAAAACAGAAACGCGTGGCTGCTGCGGAGCTGCGAAAGCGTGGACGGGAGCAGCAGACGTACGACAAGACCTCCATGTACTGCTCGCGCTGTGGCTTGGTGCGCCGCGACCGTCTGAACATCAACCAGATGGGGCTCGACTCGGAGGAGAACGGGACGCAGTTCGAGTACAACTTTGGCAACTTGTGCGAGTGCGCCGAGCGGAGTTCGAGCGAGTCGGACGACGAGGAGGAGGGGTCGGACGGAGACGGAGCGCCACGAGGGCCGCACGCGAGGAGAGAGGGCGACAACGGTGAGGCGCAGACGTAGCGTCGTTTTATCTTGTGCCACACATATGCATTCACCAATGCTAAGAAAGAAAAGAAAAGAAAAGTAAATCTCCTGCAGTGTGCGTGCCCCCAGCTGTTAGTGAAGCTTACCTGCCGACTTCGTCTTCTCTTTCTCGACTCTAGTTGAAGTTTGATGGCCCCATCATATAGCGCGAGCTTCATTTACTTCTCTCTTGCCCTTTCCCTCTCCCTCTTTTTTTTTTCTGTCTCATTTATGTTTGTGACGATTCCTTTTGCTTCCTTTGCTTACTTCGTGTAGCTGAAAAGAAAACAAAAGAAAACAAAAACAAAAAATATCATCTGGAAAGCTGGAAATCTGACTCGTTCCTGCACCTTCCAGCAGCCTGCCGGACTACATAGGCCTCTCGGTGTCTCCGTCTCTCCCTGCTCGGTTGAAGCGTTGGCGCGGCTGCTGTGCAGGATCGTGCGCACGACCGACGTGGCATCCTGAGATTTGCTGCGGCTAGTGCCTCGGAGCCGCGAGTTCTTCGGGAATACTGGAGGGAAGGAGGGCGGACTCCGCGTCGACAGATACGAGAGACAAGCGTCAGGATAGAAATATAGAACATAGATTCCGCGGCGATCATGCGGCGGGGCGATGCCGTACACTATACCGGCGCAAGGCGAGGCGCATCGCCGCCCAGCACCCAAGAGATGCGCCGTGAGGCCCAAGAGGTGCTCCAGGCACTGCGCCGGGACGTGAAGATGGCGCAGCAAGACCCGGACGTCGCGGCAGGGCTCGAGCGCGCCGTCACGGCCAATGAACGCCTGTGCTCACGGCATGCCCCGCCATTCCGCTTCATTCCTCTTCCCACCGCTCCCGCGGCCCGCATCGACTGGGAGGCGGCCGCCAGAGCCAGAGCCACAACCAGACACGCCCCGCCATCAGGGCCAGCGCCAGTTCCAGCGCCAGCGCCAGCGCCACGCAAGGTGGTCCGCTTCGCCCCCGTGCCACCTGCTCGCGGCGAGCGAGCCATGCCGGCTCAGCATGCGGACCCCCTGAAGGAGTGGCGGTCGTCACCGCAGCTGAAGTCCCCCTCGCGCCTCAGCATCGTGTGGGACGTGGAGAGGGAGCGCGCTGTGCGGGACTATCTTCGCCGCCTCATGATCCTCAGCCGCGGCTACGACGAGCCGCGGCTGCGGACAACACGGCAGGTTTTCGATGATGCGCTCTACAACGGCACGGCCATGTCGCAGCTGGTGCGCTGTGCGCTGTCCGTGTCCGCCAGCGCATGGACGGTGCCGGCTGAGGCGGATAGGGGTAGTAGGATGCCGGCCACCCCGTTTCCGCAGCCGCAGAGTATAGCGGAGGTGAAGGCCAACTACAAGGCGCTCGGGCAGTTGCTGTCTGGGGCAGCAGCCCGAGCGCTTGAGGTGCCGGAAGCAACTGTCTACCAACTCTCCCCTGAGCGCGTCTACCTGGAGGAGGATCGCAGCGCGGTGCTGGAGCTCTACACATGGTTGATCAGCACCAGGCTCCCTCTCCCGCAGGACCTCCCGGCACACGGCTTGTGCCACCAGAGGCCCGCGGACGCCGTGCTGCACCCAACGCGCTCGCCCGCCACGTACGCCGCGTACGAGAGTTTTCTGTGCCACCTGCTCACCAGCCACGGCGCCTTACCCGACCCGGACACGTACGCGCTGCCTGGGGACGACTGTTTGGTGCCGGGGCCGGAGGGGGCGAAGTTCATTGGAGGCCACGCAGCCGCACGGCGCCACACGGACCTGCTCTTTGCCCCGCGCCGGGTGCCGCCGGCTGCCTTCTTTGTACCATCCGTGTACCCGTATCTGACAAACGGGGTGTCACTGGTTCGCCTTGCCGTCTCGCTCATGGCGGGGAGACAAGAGGCGCCGGCTGTTGCTGAACTGCGGGATTTTAGTCTCAATCCCAAGACCCCTGCGTGCTGCCGGCGCACGGTAGCGCTGGCTGTGCGCCTGCTCTGCGGGCCGGGACAGCTCTCCGCCGCCGATGAGGCAGAGACGGTGGAGGAAATATTTGAAGGGAATCGGCTTCGCCTTCTGGAGTTCCTGTGGGGCGCTGCTGAGCGCTGGAAGGTGCCAAGAGACCCACAAGGACCACCCGTCTCGCCTGCCGCGACACCCAGCCATGCCCGCCAGCCCGTGCCGACGACAGAGAAAACTGTGGTGGCGCGGCCCTCCGCCCCCCTCCCCACCGCTACCAGCGACATGTGTGGACCTCGTGAGCAGCGCGCCCTGCACGAGTGGCTTTTGGCGGTCCTCGGGCCGCCCCGCCGCCCCGTTGCCGAGGGCCAGCGCCTCGCTCCCCACCAGCCCGATGCCCTCACGCTTGCTTCCCCCTGCTTTCTCTTCTCTGACGGCGTGGCGCTCGCACAGCTCATCCGCGCCCTCGAGCGCAGGCGCTGCGATGCCCTGGAAAGTGTGAAGCCGACCAGCAAGCGAGCCGCCAAGCGATTCAATGTGCGACGGTGTCTGCGCTTCCTCCAGGAGGAGCGCGGGATGACGTTTGCCTTCCCCTTGATGGACGAGAAGCTTCTGCAGGGAGACCAGGCGGCCGTGCTGAGCCTCCTCCGCGCGCTCCGGCAGGCGTACGGGGCTGCCACGGCGCACACGGGTACCGGGTCGTCCTCACCCTACCCCGTGGCATAGCCCGTGGCAGCGTGGCAGAGGGCTCTGGCGCCCGATTTTCTTGGTTTTTCTTTCTTTGTTTGTTTTTGTTTCCCCGCTTCCCCGAGTAACTTGGCGGCGCTTGCAGCTTTCAACGCCTCCGCCACCATGGGAAACATATTTCTTTGGTCTCGTCCGCGGACCGACGGCTTCACACGAGAGTTCGAGGCCCAGGTGTCCGATCCTCGCCTTTCTCCTTCCACCTGTCTGTGCGTGTTGCTGCGGAGTCTCTTATCTTTTTTCTCTCACTCTCTGTCTTCTCTCTTGTGACAGCTTCGGCTCTCTCCTTCTTTATATTTCAAGCTCCCACTCTTCCGACCATGGTACTCTACGCCGGCATCGACCTCGGCACGTCCAGTGTCAAGGTGGCTCTCATGTCCGGTGATGGAAAGATCGTGGATAGCGCCTCCGTGGCGGTCAGCGTCTCGAGCCCCAAGCCGCTCTGGATGGAGCAAGATCCCGCCGCGTGGTGGGCCGCCACGAACACGGCGATGGCGGCCCTCAAGAGTAAGGGGGCAAATATGAAAGACATTGCTGGGATTGGCCTCTCGGGGCAGATGCACGGCGCCACGCTGCTCGATAAAAATGGAAAGGTATTGCGGCCCTGCATTCTCTGGTGCGACGGCCGCTGCGCTGCGGAGTGCGCCGAGCTCGAGCGTGCCGTTCCCAACGCCCGAGAGATCACAGGAAACCTAATCATGCCTGGCTTCACTGCCGGGAAACTGCTGTGGGTCAAGCGCCACGAGCCGCAGGTCTTCGCCCAGGTTGCCAAGGTACTGCTGCCAAAGGATTATGTGCGCTTCCTCATGACAGGCGACTACGCGTCGGACATGTCGGACTCATCGGGGACGATGTGGATGAACACGAAGACCCGCACGTGGAGCGAGGAGATGATCAGGGCAACGGGGCTCACGCCGGAGCACATGCCGAGGCTCTTCGAGGGGAGCGAAATAACTGGATATGTCAAGGAGGAGGTGGCACGGCAGTGGGGCATCGGCCGCCGGGTTCCGGTTGTTGGTGGCGGAGGCGACAACGAGGCGGGGGCCGTTGGCAGCAGCCTCTACGAGGCAGGGGCTGCGATGCTCTCGCTCGGCACCTCTGGTGTGTATTTCAAGGTTTCCGACGGCTTCGCTGCCAACACCAAGGAAGCCGTACACAGCTTCTGCCACGCGCTGCCGAAGTCATGGCATCTGATGTCGGTGATGCTGAGCTGCTCCGCCTGCCTGGATTGGGGTGCGCACCTGACGGGCTGTGCCAGCGTTGGAGAATTTATCCGTGAGGCGGAGAAGGCGAAAGAGTTTGAGGAGCGCCCCGTCTACTTCTTGCCGTACCTCTCCGGTGAGCGCACGCCCCACAACAACGCGAATGCCATGGGGGCTTTCTTTGGCCTCACAGCCCATCACGGCCGCCCCGAACTCGCCCGAGCGATACTGGAAGGCGTCAGCTTCGCGATGGCGCAAGGGATGGACGCCGTGCATCACTGCAGCGGGGAGCCGTCGAGCATATCATTGATTGGCGGCGGGAGCAGAAGCCGGCTTTGGCGCCAGATGCTGGCGGATGTGTCAGGCTACACCCTCCAGTACTGCACTGGGGCGGAGGTCGGCCCGGCGCTGGGCGCGTGCCGCCTGGCGCAGATTGCGGTGGAGAAGAGGCCCTTGAAGGAACTGCTGCCACCCTTGGAGGTGAAGGAGCGCCACTCTCCCAACGCGGCCATGCACGAGAAGTACGCGAAGCGGCGGAAGGTCTTTGAAAGGCTCTACAAGACTCTCTACCCGCTGATGCCGTCCAAACTGTAAAAAAGGACCACAGAGCGCCTCCTCCTCCATATATCGTACCGTTACCATTTTTCGATGGACAGCATATTATATATTATCATATCAAAACGACAAAGCTGTGCCTTCTTTTTTGTTTTTCGCTTTTACTTTCTCTATGGTATTCCTTGTTTTATTTTTTAGCCACTGATTCTTGTAAAAGGCAGAAAAAAAAATAATCTGCACATTCTGTAACACGGTAAAAAAAAAAGAAGATGTCGGAAGCAAAAGAAGGAGCATCCCAACGATCTTCTAGTAAGATTTTTTGGTCAACACAAACACACAAACGTGATCATCCGCAGATGTAGAAAACACCTTGGAGAGATTATTTGATTCCCTGACGCCCCATAAAATATTTTGGATCCACTTTTTCAAAATAAATGGAGGCAAGGTACTACTACATGTCGTATGCTGCATGGTGTTGCAGCTTCGCCTACGGTGATGCCTCACGACAAGACTACGTTTTGTACCTCTCTCTATCTCTCTCTCTCTTCTTTTTTCAACGCACCCGAATGATGCCAGAATATATCCACTAACTCGTGTCGTTCTGAAACTGGATTTGCACCATCGCCGACACACTGCATCCTGATGACGACTAACCCCGATATTGAGGCCGACGTTCCGTCGGAGGTGATCGAGTTCCTGCAGAACCTCAATCGCGCTGTGGAGAACCACAACACGACAGCCCTCCACGAGCTCTATGAATCGCAGTTCGACATGCTCACAAAAAATTTCTACGTTCCTGCCCCAGGCCAGTCACGCCCTTGGCCTTCCCTGCGCCTAAAGGTCGTTTCCGATCCACTGCGCCACAAGCACGCCGAGCTCCTGTACAGTTTCCTGTACTACAAGCATCTCTTTACCGACAAGGGTGTGAAGCTACAGGATGCCAAGCTTTCATGGGGGACCTTCACGGAGATTTTTTCGTCTCTGCCAAACTTCACAACAGAGATTCCGAGCTGGATGATGTGGGACATGTTCGACGAGTTCGTGTTTCAAATGACGGTCGTGTATCAAAAGCGTTTCTCTGGACGAACGGAGTGGTCGGTCATCGAGGTTTTCAAGCTGCTGGACACCGTTATCGCTGCGTCCGGCGTCGAAGGAAAGCTGGAGAAAGCCGAGACGGCAGAGGAGCTGGTCAAGCCCGGCAGTGCAAAATCTTTAAGCGGGTACTTCGCGATTATCACCAAAGCAAAGGTGAATGTGCTGCTGGGAGATTACTACGCTGCGCTGTCGGACCTGAAGCCGCTGGACATATTCAACAACGGCCGTGGGGTGCTGCAGAAGGTGAGCCCGGCTCACATTTCTCTGCTGTACCACGTCGGCTTCAGCTACCTCATGTTAAACCGCTACGAAGACGCGAGCAATAGTTTCCGGAGGTGCCTCTCCGTCAAGTCCTCCGGCCGGAAGTTCTCCGAGCGTGTTCAGCTTGATGCGGCTTACATGTTCGTGTGCGCCAGAGTACTCGGCGGAATGCCCATTAGCAACGTCACCTCCTTCTTGGATTCCCGCAAGGCGTCTACCTTTGAGGACGACAAGGAGTCGCTGCGCTCCGGCGATGAGGAGCGCTTCCGCGAGGTGTTTGACCGCTGCAGTCCCAAGTTCTTGACGGTCCCCCCGTTGTCCACCAGTGCTCGAGGGAGTGAGGGGAAGGAGCTCCAGGCCCGTATGTTCCGCCGCGCCGTGCAGCAACAGCAGGAGATCATCAAGCTGCGGGGCTACTTTGGTGTGTACCAGAACGCAAAGATGGATCTCCTCAAGACGCTGCTGGAGACGGATGACGGCTATGCTCCTCTGTTTGCCCTCAAGATGCGCTCCCGGCAGCTTGTTCACGATGGCGAGAGTGCGGACCTGCTTTCCGGCACGTTCAAAGTCAGCGCGCAGTTCGACTGCATCGTAGAGGACGGAAACGTGGAGGTGGTTCCTTACACCAGTTTCGATAGCGTGGAAACGAAGTTCGTGAACAAGATCAAATACCTGACCAAAGACTACCGAGTGCAACAGCAGCGGAAGGAGCAGAATGATCAGCGCCCCTTTAAGAACACCAACACACGGAACGAGAAGGGCGGCCGCACGTTCGACAACCACCGTAAGCCCAACCATCGCCCCAACTTTCGGATCCCTGCCGGGGACTCGCTGCTGAACCGCAACAGTAACATGAACCAGTAAGGGTGGTGTATGCGCATATGCATGCTGGAACACACACACACACACACACACGCATCTACCACAGGGTAAACACGCGAACGAGCAATGTGCCGTTGCCGTGAGTAGTACCGGAATACCCGAGAAATCTTCCAAACCGAAATCTTCTAATAAACACTAATCGAGCGTTATCCCACCACCCCTCTGAAGTATAAACTAAATAGAAACACCAATAAGAACTAAAAGAACAACCACAAGACACCTCCAGATTGCCGGCGTATGTGAGATGAGCCAATCCCTCGATGATGGGCGGTGCTGCCGGGGGGTGATGCCCACGCATGGACTTCGTTCGCCTCTTGCCTCGCCTCTCTCGTACCGGTGCAGCGTTTTCTCGCTCTGACTTACTCTAGTGGACTGGTGGACAGGTGCTCCAGCACCTCCAACAGCAGAATCAACAACAGCAACAAATAGACAAAGCTAGAAGGGCAAGCAAAAACATTTTGTTGAATTCTGCGGAGAGTTTGGTTACTCCGCGATGTTCAGCGACGACGATGAATTTCCGCCTATTCCTATGGCGCCGTATCCCGACGTGGTGGTGCGCTCAAGCGGTGCGGTCACTGAGCGGCTGCGCCAACTGGAAGACGACGTCGCGCTGCTGAAGCGTGCCGTGCAGCTGCAGCGCAGTGGCGAATCCAGCCCAAGATCGTCCCAGCCTCGGGTAGCGGACAAGTGCCCAGACGCGAGCGTCGCCGCGGTCTCGCCGGCGGCTCCATCGCAGTCAAATACCACCGCAGCCGCGGATATCTATTCGGTTAGTTTCCCGGATGGGCATCCCGCACCGAGCCGCGAGGAAGTATATGCGGAGGTGGAGCTGCGGCGTCTGGTGCCGCACCTGTCCCCGGGCTTCCACTGTACGTACCAGGACTGCGTGCTCATCACCGCAGCCATTCGGAACGGCGGCTGCACGACGAGCCGCGGCCGAGCAGGGAAGGAGGACCTTTCTCTTCAGGACCGCCTCACCATGGCAGACGCGGAGAAGAAACAGCTCGAGTCGCGCCTGTCTCGACAAGGCGCAGAGTGCGAGATGCTCAAGGCGCGGCTGGCAGAGCAACGCGAAAAGTTCGAGGCCGCCAAGAAGGACGCCAAACTGTCGACGACACATGTTGTTCTCAAGCGTGACGAGATGCGGCGGCAGCTGCTCCTCGAGGAGACGCGCTCCGAGAAGCTTCGCGTGCAGAACCGAAAGTTGGAGATGGAACTCGAACAGCTGCGCCAGCGGCTTCGAGGAAACCTTTCGTAGTGTACCACCACTGCGTGTTCGTGGCCCTCTGGTCAGGCCACTCTCTGGAGCCATCGCTGCCAACTTTTGTTGCATTCGGCGTCATCAAATTCATACTCACCTTTATTCCCTTTACTCCACTTAGAGCAGACTTGGAGCAAGGAATCCCTGCTCCCTTGCTTCTTCATTGACAAGGAGGCCTGCGGAGTAATCTACTGCTTCACTGAATGCTCTCCCCTGCTCCTCTCCTCTCCTTTCCTCCTTTCCTTTGCCGCCTCTCTCCTCTACGGCGTGTGGCCTACATGTCCTACCTGCGCCGCCGCTCTCGTGCAGTTATTCCTTTGATCTTCTTTGTACTTTCTCCTGATTTTGCCCATGGGCGTGACCCGTACGATCCTGAAGGCCGGCACTGGCGCTCTGCCTAAGAAGGGGGACCTCATCACGGTGCACTGCACCGGGTATCTGGCAGAGGGAAAGAAAAAGTTCTGGAGTACCAAAGACGACAATAAGCCCTTCTCCTTCAACGTCGGCATCGGCCAAGTGATTCGGGGGTGGGACGAAGGCATGATGCAGATGGCCGTCGGCGAGACCTCTGAACTGCTCATGACCGGGGATTACGCCTACGGCAGCCGCGGCTTTCCCGCATGGAACATCCCCCCCAACGCCTCATTGCTCTTCGAGATCGAGATGCTCAAGATCGGCAAATAATAAAAATAAAGATGCTCTGGTGCCGCCGTTCTTTTTTTTTTTTCTACCCTTTTCCCCCACTTATCCTTCTCTCTCTATTTCTACGACTTGTTGGCCGACAAGAAGAAACACACATGATGCGAAGGTGCCGACGCTCCATAGGGCCCGCATCCCTCAGCACTCCACTGGCCTAGGTGCACCTCTCCCCTCTCTCTCCCGCTTTTCTGTATGTGTCTTCTGTTCACCTTTCGTTTCCTTTTCTTCTGGGGACGAGAGAACTTGCCCCACCCACCACCCACAGCATCGTTTCTTCTCTCCAACTCGAAGTGCCCAGATCTCGAGCGGATGCCGGTAAAGTACTCCGTTGTGGTCCCCGCGTTCAAGGAATGCGGCAACATCGAGGCTCTGAGCAAGCGCGTGTTCGCTGCACTCGACACGCACGGATTCTCGGAAAAGGAAGTCGAGATTCTTATCGTCGACGACAACTCTAGAGACGGCTCCGTGGAAGTCGTCGAGCGCCTGGCCAGAAGTGGCCATAACATCCGAATCATCGTTCGCGCCACCGAGCGAGGATTGAGCAGCGCAGTGATACACGGTATTCAGCATTCGACAGGAGAGTTCGTCATTGTGATGGACGCTGACTTGCAGCACCCTCCAGAGTCTGTGTGGGAGCTCTTTCGTGCTCTAGAGGCTCCTGGTGTCGAGTTCGTGTGCGGGACCCGGTACGGGAAATCCAGCCGGGTGGACAAGGGCTGGCCAGCCTACCGCCGACTCATCTCGTGGGGCGCACGATTGCTGGCTCGCCCTCTGACACCGTTGTCTGACCCGATGTCCGGGTTCTTCGGTCTTCGACGGGCAGTGTTCAACAGGGGCATGCGAACTGTTAGCCCTATTGGATACAAGATCGCACTGGAGCTCTTCGTCAAGTGCCGCGTGCGGAAATTTACGGAAGTGCCGTTTAGCTTCGGAACGCGTCTTGTTGGAGAATCCAAACTAACAGGCAAGGTGATTGTATCCTACTTGCTTCACTTGCGCGCCCTCTACTGGTTCGAGTATAGTTTGCTGATCGTTATTTGCTGTGCTCTGGCGTTGGTAGCTGGACTCGTAGGGACTCGAATGCTGCTATCGTTGTAGCACACTGCGAGAGAAGGAGAAAAAAAAATAGTGGGAAAATAACAAAAAGAAACACGAAGCAGAGCACACAGGTTTTATGCCTTCCTCCTTTTCAATGAAGAGGTCCTCGATTTTTTTTCCCCTTTACCCATCGCTCTCTCTCTCTCTTTCTCTATCGCTATGGCTCTTTGTAACTGTGGGTGAACGCGAAGTACCGACACGTGTTACGTATTTCGCATTACTTCCCACCCCTCAATGTCTCTCACGAGCTTTCCATCCGGATAAGACAAAACGAAAAAAAAAAAAAAATTAAAACGTACGCGTCGTGCATAGCGTTGAGCGGATGCCGCACACATCTTTGTCTTTTGTCACCCTGTTCCTTTTCGGGCGGAAGACAGTTTGGGGCGTAACGCAAAACGACACACAACCTTTGTCGTGTCGTGTGGGGTGAGGTGAGGTGGGCCTTGCCCCGCCCCGCTCGGAGGGCGGGGTGGGAAGCTGCTGTGCGTACGTTCAAACAACGCTCAAACATATATTCCTTCTCTCTCACTCTCTTCTCTTTTTTTTTTTCTGAAAGAGAAATCTAATCAAATCTTTTATCCAGCGCGTGACGTGTATCTCCCCTGGAGGTGTACCGTCGGCCTTCCATAACTTCTGTCCCACTCGCTCGCTTGGCGGCGCGGCATCACTTCCTGTCTAGTCATGAGTTCTGTTTCTCGCCAGCGCCATACCGTCGCCGTGCTCCACGACGCCCGCGACAGTAAGGAGCAGGTGGAGTCCGCTGTGAAGCTCCTGTCCACCACCACCATCGGGAGTGATGCAGTGCTCGAGACCTTCCCTGTCGGTACAGGTCCCTCTCTGTTTCGAGCTATCCGCCACCTTCGCGGCGCTGGATGCAGAGCTGCGGTGAACCTCTGCACTGGAAGCAACGAGGACACGGAATCGGCGAGTGCGTCGCTGGTGGCGCTTCTCTTGGAACAGAACGGCTTGCCATACACCGGCTGCAGGAGTGACACTCTCGGCTATCCCGCAGATGTGGTCTTTATGATGATGTGGTACGCCGGCATTCCGCTGCCGCGCTTCTGGGTGGTGCACAGCGTTGAAGAGGCTGAAGCAGCGCTTGCCTGCTCTGCGGCGCCGCTACGAGCACGACCTACGTCATCGTGGTGCTCCCCAGGCGACATCCTGCTACCAAACGAAGGTGCACAAGAAGCGCTCGTTAAAGCAATGAGCGCCAACGGGCCCATGTTGGTGTATGAGGTGCCGGGAGAACGCGATACAGACGATCGCGTCAAGGTCATGGTCACGGTTTGCAGCTCTTGCCAGTCGCCTCTCTTCTCGTACTCGGCCTCTGTTGGTACCCTCCAAATGGCTTCGTGGCCTTCTCTAGCGGAGAAGCTACAGGCGTGGGGGACAGCGCTGCTCAAGCTAGTCTTGTACGACGTGGGCTTTGCCACTCTGTCCTTTTCTGTGAAGAGGAGTTCTTTGACTGGGCTGGAGCTTAAGTTGAATGCTGAAGACTGTGTCTTGGACAATATTGTGTTCAACCCACCGCTGATGAGTCCGACACGTGGTGACGTCGTACACTCTGGGGCAGAGCGCTCCTCCATTGCCGAGGCGCTCTGTGCGGAAGCCGAGCGACGCGCTCCACGGCCGACCTTCTCCATTGAGCTGCACGAGGACTCGAGGAAGGGGTATCGCCTATGCGCCGCGAGAGACATACACAAAGGAGACGTCGTCTTTGAAGATGAGGGAAGAGCCTTCGCAGTCGTTACACGGCCCCACGTGCAGGCGCATTGGGATGACGAGCTAAAGCGAACCTTCACCGAGTACGCCTGGCCGCTGGACTCGGAAGGCCATGTGTACGCTATCTGGGAAAAGAACCCCTCCCGATGGCGGCCTATTAATCACTGCTGCGACCCTAACTGCATCTTTGCAGCACCGCATTCTCTCAACGTCATCGCAGCACGAAATATTGCGAAAGGGGAGGACCTTACCATGGACTACGCCACCTTCTGCGACGGAACGATGAAACCTTTCGAGTGTCTCTGTGGGGCTTCCGTCTGTCGGCGATGGATTCAAGCGGATCAAACGTCACTAGAGAAGTACGGCGAGAACGCCTGGTTCCGTCGTCTTCCGGCGCCCGTACCGCCATTGCTTTAAAACTACCTTTAACCGTTACCCGCACGTCGGCAATTAGAGCAACTGTGAGAGAACCATGACATACAGAGTCACGAGTGTTGAGTAGGGTGCCTCGAATGACTCCTTCCCTTCCCTTCTCCCCATGCGCTTGCTACTAGGATGAAAAGACGTTAACGGAGAGAGACGCATCACGTGAGAGCTGAACGGCGCCACCTTCCACTTCTTCTACCTCTCGAGTGGAATATATGCCCAGCTTGCTAAACTTTTCGTCTTCACACTGGCGTCGTCTGCCACCAGTTGCTCTGGGGTTTGCTATAGGATGCAGCATCGACGTTCGTCCTGTAAACGGTGAGTCCATGACCCCCACCATCATGCCACATGACTGCGTCCTCTTGGCCACCTCCAGATTTCTCCACGTGCTAACATGGGCCTTTCCGCGGTATTTCCAGTTGGTGCGCCAAGGCGATGTTGTTCTCGTCACGCTAGATACCAATATCACCGTGTGCAAACGCGTGACGCGTGTCTGCTCTTCCCGCGACGAGGCGGATGCATTCGAGGCGGCTGCCTTCTCCACTCTCGACGAACATATGGCCTACTACCAAGCCATGGAAGAGCAGCAGGCATCGGAAGATGGAAGAGCGCCACAACCACCAGCCAAACCCATACGATCCCTCAACTGGGACACAGACCGTACCAAAGCTGCGTGGGGTTCCTCTCGCGGCTGGATGTGGCTAGAGGGTGACAACCCGAAAGAAAGCTTCGATTCCCGACACTGCGGATTTGTCCCGGTCGATTGCCTCACCGCACGCGTCCTCGCTGTCATATATCCGACACCCCACCGTCTGCCACCACCACCATACGTCACTCTCACAACTCACTCACCCTCCGTTTCCCCAGCCATAAATCCGCATGACAAGGACATATCCAACCGCCTCTCCCCTTTCCCTCAACGACAGGACGCCTCGTAAATGCTGATTCGCCATTGCTCACGGGGGAACTGAGGCATCTGTTCCTGGATGCATCCCGCGAAGCAAACCGATTCACGCGTTGAATCCTGTACTTGCACAGGCTCCGTTGGAAAAATTGTTCGTAAACATAATCGTCCAACAGAATGCCACGGTAAACACCAAATTGCCCTCCGCACATTTTTTTGTCTTTCTCCCACAATTAATAAGCCCGAGAGACCGACATTCCTAACCCTAACATCTATACACCCTATCTTCCCTGCTGAACCTTCTCTCTGCTTCGTTTCTTTCTCTTCCTTTCCTTCCTTTCCTTCCCCCGTACGTACACGCAAACGCACACGACGCGGTTGGATCACCATAGTTTGAGTGCTAAAGCCAAGATGGTGAACTTTACTGTTGATGAGGTCCGTGGCCTCATGGACTTCCCGGAGCAGATCCGTAACATGTCCGTGATTGCCCACGTCGATCACGGCAAGTCCACACTTTCCGACTCCCTTGTTGGTGCCGCCGGTATCATCAAGATGGAGGAGGCCGGTGACCGCCGCCTGATGGATACCCGCGCTGATGAGATTGCCCGCGGTATCACCATCAAGTCGACCGCCATTTCCATGCACTACCACGTCCCCAAGGAGATGATCAGGACCCTCGATGACGACAAGCGCGACTTCCTGATCAACCTGATCGATTCCCCCGGGCACGTGGACTTCAGCTCTGAGGTGACTGCTGCCCTGCGTGTGACCGATGGTGCCCTCGTTGTGGTGGACTGCGTGGAGGGTGTGTGCGTGCAGACGGAGACCGTGCTGCGCCAGGCTCTGACGGAGCGTATCCGCCCCGTCGTGTTCATCAACAAGGTGGACCGCGCCATTCTTGAGCTTCAGCTCGACCCCGAGGAGGCCTACCAGGGCTTCGTGAAGACGCTCCAGAACGTGAACGTTGTCATCGCCACCTACAACGACCCCTCCATGGGTGACGTGCAGGTGTCCCCCGAGAAGGGAACCGTCGCCATTGGCTCCGGCCTCCAGGCGTGGGCCTTCTCCCTCACCCGCTTCGCCACCATGTACGCTGCCAAGTTTGGCGTGGATGAGGCCAAGATGCGCGAGCGCCTGTGGGGTGACAACTTCTTCGATGCGAAGAACAAGAAGTGGATCAAGAGCGAGACCAACGCCGCTGGCGAGCGCGTGCGCCGCGCCTTCTGCCAGTTCTGCCTGGACCCCATCTACCAGATCTTCGATGCCATCATGACCGAGAAGAAGGAGAAGGTGGACAAGATGCTGACCTCCCTGAACATCTCCCTGACCGCTGACGAGCGCGACCAGGTGCCCAAGAAGCTCCTCAAGACCGTGATGATGAAGTTCCTTCCCGCTGCGGAGACCCTCCTTCAGATGATCGTCGCCCACCTCCCCTTCCCCAAGACCGCCCAGAGCTACCGTGCTGAGATGCTGTACTCTGGTGAGGCTGTAGAAACCGACAAGTACTTCATGGGTATCAAGAACTGCGACCCCAACGCCCCTGATGCTGTACATCAGCAAGATGGTGCCGACCGCCGATCGCGGGCGCTTCTTTGCCTTTGGCCGTATCTTCTCCGGCAAGGTGCGCAGCGGCCAGAAGGTGCGCGTGATGGGTAACAACTACATCTACGGCAAGAAGCAGGACCTGTACGAGGACAAGCCCGTGCAGCGCACGGTGCTGATGATGGGTCGCTACCAGGAGGCCGTCGAGGACATGCCGTGCGGTAATGTGTGCGGTCTTGTTGGCGTGGACAAGTACATTGTGAAGTCTGCCACCATCACCGACGATGGCGAGACCCCCACCCCTCAGGGACATGAAGTACTCCGTCTCCCCTGTCGTGCGTGTGGCCGTGGAGGCGAAGAACCCTCCGACCTGCCCAAGCTCGTGGAGGGCCTCAAGCGCCTCGCCAAGTCCGACCCGCTCGTGGTGTGCAGCATCGAGGAGTCCGGCGAGCACATCGTGGCTGGTGCCGGTGAGCTGCACCTTGAGATCTGCCTGAAGGATCTTCAGGAGGACTTCATGAACGGTGCCCCGCTCAAGATCTCCGAGCCCGTCGTGTCCTTCCGCGAGACCGTGACGGAGGTGTCCAACCAGCAGTGCCTGTCCAAGTCTGCCAACAAGCACAACCGTCTCTTCTGCAAGGGTGCCCCCCTCACCGAGGAGCTCTCCCTGGCCATCGAGGAGGGTACCGCCGGCCCTGAGGCGGATCTGAAGGCCCGCGCCCGCTACCTTGCTGACAACTTCGAGTGGGATGTGCAGGAGGCCCGCAAGATCTGGTGCTACGGCCCCGATAACCGCGGCCCCAACGTGGTCGTGGATGTGACGAAGGGTGTGCAAAACATGGGCGAGATGAAGGACTCCTTTGTTGCCGCCTGGCAGTGGGCCACCCGCGAGGGTGTGCTGTGCGACGAGAACATGCGTGGTATCCGTATCAACGTGGAGGATGTGACGATGCACGCTGATGCCATTCACCGTGGTGGTGGCCAGATCATTCCCACTGCCCGCCGTGTGTTCTACGCGTGCTGCCTGACCGCTGGCCCTCGTATGCTGGAGCCCATGTTCAGCGTCGACATCCAGACCGTGGAGCACGCCATGGGTGGTATCTACGGCGTGCTGACCCGCCGTCGTGGTATGATCATCGGCGAGGAGAACCGTCCCGGGACCCCCATCTACAACGTCAAGGCCTACCTCCCCGTCGCGGAGTCCTTCGGCTTCACCGCCGACCTGCGCGCCGGAACTGGCGGTCAGGCCTTCCCCCAGTGCGTGTTCGACCACTGGCAGGAGTACCCCGGCAACCCTCTGGAGCCCAAGAGCCAGGCCAACGCCACCGTCCTGGCCATCCGCACCCGCAAGGGCCTCAAGCCCGACATCCCGCCTCTGGACACCTTCCTGGACAAGCTATAAGTCCACGCAGGAGTGTAGGTGGCGGCAGTGAAAACCTCCGTGCTCCGAATCTGGGAGCGACAGCAGCAGCCGGACACACTTTTAAACAGTTAAGAAAAAAAAAGAAAAGGCGGGAGCCACTCTCGATAGGGGGCTACCTGTTAATTTTTTTTCCCTCGTTCTCCACTAATTCAAGTAAAAGAACCGGAAACCGAAACACATGTACCCGCTTAAGGGACCATTGGAGATCCACTCATTAACAAGAATCAGTATATATGCATTTTTTTTTTAAGAAAGAAAAGAAGAACACACAAACAAAAAGTATCAAGATAATATTCAGCGGACCCACAGAAGTTTCGAGCGTGCTGTGATAAAACGTACTTTTGCGTCTTGGAGTCATTCGCGTCGATCTGATCGGTTCGACCACTGCCAGTTCTGTCCTCCCGCCTTACTGGTGCTTCTGGCGTTCATTACCTCCCTGCTGAACCTTCTCTCTGCTTCGTTTCTCTTCCTTTCCTTCCTTTCCTTCCCCCGTACGTACACGCAAACGCACACGACGCGGTTGGATCACCATAGTTTGAGTGCTAAAGCCAAGATGGTGAACTTTACTGTTGATGAGGTCCGTGGCCTCATGGACTTCCCGAGCAGATCCGTAACATGTCCGTGATTGCCCACGTCGATCACGGCAAGTCCACACTTTCCGACTCCCTTGTTGGTGCCGCCGGTATCATCAAGATGGAGGAGGCCGGTGACCGCCGCCTGATGGATACCCGCGCTGATGAGATTGCCCGCGGTATCACCATCAAGTCGACCGCCATTTCCATGCACTACCACGTCCCCAAGGAGATGATCAGGACCCTCGATGACGACAAGCGCGACTTCCTGATCAACCTGATCGATTCCCCCGGGCACGTGGACTTCAGCTCTGAGGTGACTGCTGCCCTGCGTGTGACCGATGGTGCCCTCGTTGTGGTGGACTGCGTGGAGGGTGTGTGCGTGCAGACGGAGACCGTGCTGCGCCAGGCTCTGACGGAGCGTATCCGCCCCGTCGTGTTCATCAACAAGGTGGACCGCGCCATTCTTGAGCTTCAGCTCGACCCCGAGGAGGCCTACCAGGGCTTCGTGAAGACGCTCCAGAACGTGAACGTTGTCATCGCCACCTACAACGACCCTCCATGGGTGACGTGCAGGTGTCCCCCGAGAAGGGAACCGTCGCCATTGGCTCCGGCCTCCAGGCGTGGGCCTTCTCCCTCACCCGCTTCGCCACCATGTACGCTGCCAAGTTTGGCGTGGATGAGGCCAAGATGCGCGAGCGCCTGTGGGGTGACAACTTCTTCGATGCGAAGAACAAGAAGTGGATCAAGAGCGAGACCAACGCCGCTGGCGAGCGCGTGCGCCGCGCCTTCTGCCAGTTCTGCCTGGACCCCATCTACCAGATCTTCGATGCCATCATGACCGAGAAGAAGGAGAAGGTGGACAAGATGCTGACCTCCCTGAACATCTCCCTGACCGCTGACGAGCGCGACCAGGTGCCCAAGAAGCTCCTCAAGACCGTGATGATGAAGTTCCTTCCCGCTGCGGAGACCCTCCTTCAGATGATCGTCGCCCACCTCCCCTTCCCCAAGACCGCCCAGAGCTACCGTGCTGAGATGCTGTACTCTGGTGAGGCTGTAGAAACCGACAAGTACTTCATGGGTATCAAGAACTGCGACCCCAACGCCCCCCTGATGCTGTACATCAGCAAGATGGTGCCGACCGCCGATCGCGGGCGCTTCTTTGCCTTTGGCCGTATCTTCTCCGGCAAGGTGCGCAGCGGCCAGAAGGTGCGCGTGATGGGTAACAACTACATCTACGGCAAGAAGCAGGACCTGTACGAGGACAAGCCCGTGCAGCGCACGGTGCTGATGATGGGTCGCTACCAGGAGGCCGTCGAGGACATGCCGTGCGGTAATGTGTGCGGTCTTGTTGGCGTGGACAAGTACATTGTGAAGTCTGCCACCATCACCGACGATGGCGAGACCCCCACCCCTCAGGGACATGAAGTACTCCGTCTCCCCTGTCGTGCGTGTGGCCGTGGAGGCGAAGAACCCCTCCGACCTGCCCAAGCTCGTGGAGGGCCTCAAGCGCCTCGCCAAGTCCGACCCGCTCGTGGTGTGCAGCATCGAGGAGTCCGGCGAGCACATCGTGGCTGGTGCCGGTGAGCTGCACCTTGAGATCTGCCTGAAGGATCTTCAGGAGGACTTCATGAACGGTGCCCCGCTCAAGATCTCCGAGCCCGTCGTGTCCTTCCGCGAGACCGTGACGGAGGTGTCCAACCAGCAGTGCCTGTCCAAGTCTGCCAACAAGCACAACCGTCTCTTCTGCAAGGGTGCCCCCCTCACCGAGGAGCTCTCCCTGGCCATCGAGGAGGGTACCGCCGGCCCTGAGGCGGATCTGAAGGCCCGCGCCCGCTACCTTGCTGACAACTTCGAGTGGGATGTGCAGGAGGCCCGCAAGATCTGGTGCTACGGCCCCGATAACCGCGGCCCCAACGTGGTCGTGGATGTGACGAAGGGTGTGCAAAACATGGGCGAGATGAAGGACTCCTTTGTTGCCGCCTGGCAGTGGGCCACCCGCGAGGGTGTGCTGTGCGACGAGAACATGCGTGGTATCCGTATCAACGTGGAGGATGTGACGATGCACGCTGATGCCATTCACCGTGGTGGTGGCCAGATCATTCCCACTGCCCGCCGTGTGTTCTACGCGTGCTGCCTGACCGCTGGCCCTCGTATGCTGGAGCCCATGTTCAGCGTCGACATCCAGACCGTGGAGCACGCCATGGGTGGTATCTACGGCGTGCTGACCCGCCGTCGTGGTATGATCATCGGCGAGGAGAACCGTCCCGGGACCCCCATCTACAACGTCAAGGCCTACCTCCCCGTCGCGGAGTCCTTCGGCTTCACCGCCGACCTGCGCGCCGGAACTGGCGGTCAGGCCTTCCCCCAGTGCGTGTTCGACCACTGGCAGGAGTACCCGGCAACCCTCTGGAGCCCAAGAGCCAGGCCAACGCCACCGTCCTGGCCATCCGCACCCGCAAGGGCCTCAAGCCCGACATCCCGCCTCTGGACACCTTCCTGGACAAGCTATAAGTCCACGCAGGAGTGTAGGTGGCGGCAGTGAAAACCTCCGTGCTCCGAATCTGGGAGCGACAGCAGCAGCCGGACACACTTTTAAACAGTTAAGAAAAATGAAAAGAAAAGGCGGGAGCCACTCTCGATAGGGGGCTACCTGTTAATTTTTTTTCCCTCGTTCTCCACTAATTCAAGTAAAAGAACCGGAAACCGAAACACATGTACCCGCTTAAGGGACCATTGGAGATCCACTCATTAACAAGAATCAGTATATATGCATTTTTTTTTAAGAAAGAAAGAAGAACACACAAACAAAAGTATCAAGATAATATTCAGCGGACCCACAGAAGTTTCGAGCGTGCTGTGATAAAACGTACTTTTTTGCGTCTTGGAGTCATTCGCGTCGATCTGATCGGTTCGACCACTGCCAGTTCTGTCCTCCCGCCTTACTGGTGCTTCTGGCGTTCATTACCTCCCTGCTGAACCTTCTCTGCTTCGTTTCTTTCTCTTCCTTTCCTTCCTTTCCTTCCCCCGTACGTACACGCAAACGCACACGACGCGGTTGGATCACCATAGTTTGAGTGCTAAAGCCAAGATGGTGAACTTTACTGTTGATGAGGTCCGTGGCCTCATGGACTTCCCGGAGCAGATCCGTAACATGTCCGTGATTGCCCACGTCGATCACGGCAAGTCCACACTTTCCGACTCCCTTGTTGGTGCCGCCGGTATCATCAAGATGGAGGAGGCCGGTGACCGCCGCCTGATGGATACCCGCGCTGATGAGATTGCCCGCGGTATCACCATCAAGTCGACCGCCATTTCCATGCACTACCACGTCCCCAAGGAGATGATCAGGACCCTCGATGACGACAAGCGCGACTTCCTGATCAACCTGATCGATTCCCCCGGGCACGTGGACTTCAGCTCTGAGGTGACTGCTGCCCTGCGTGTGACCGATGGTGCCCTCGTTGTGGTGGACTGCGTGGAGGGTGTGTGCGTGCAGACGGAGACCGTGCTGCGCCAGGCTCTGACGGAGCGTATTCGCCCCGTCGTGTTCATCAACAAGGTGGACCGCGCCATTCTTGAGCTTCAGCTCGACCCCGAGGAGGCCTACCAGGGCTTCGTGAAGACGCTCCAGAACGTGAACGTTGTCATCGCCACCTACAACGACCCTCCATGGGTGACGTGCAGGTGTCCCCGAAGGGAACCGTCGCCATTGGCTCCGGCCTCCAGGCGTGGGCCTTCTCCTCACCCGCTTCGCCACCATGTACGCTGCCAAGTTTGGCGTGGATGAGGCCAAGATGCGCGAGCGCCTGTGGGGTGACAACTTCTTCGATGCGAAGAACAAGAAGTGGATCAAGAGCGAGACCAACGCCGCTGGCGAGCGCGTGCGCCGCGCCTTCTGCCAGTTCTGCCTGGACCCCATCTACCAGATCTTCGATGCCATCATGACCGAGAAGAAGGAGAAGGTGGACAAGATGTTGACCTCCTGAACATCTCCTGACCGCTGACGAGCGCGACCAGGTGCCCAAGAAGCTCCTCAAGACCGTGATGATGAAGTTCCTTCCCGCTGCGGAGACCCTCCTTCAGATGATCGTCGCCCACCTCCCCTTCCCCAAGACCGCCCAGAGCTACCGTGCTGAGATGCTGTACTCTGGTGAGGCTGTAGAAACCGACAAGTACTTCATGGGTATCAAGAACTGCGACCCCAACGCCCCTGATGCTGTACATCAGCAAGATGGTGCCGACCGCCGATCGCGGGCGCTTCTTTGCCTTTGGCCGTATCTTCTCCGGCAAGGTGCGCAGCGGCCAGAAGGTGCGCGTGATGGGTAACAACTACATCTACGGCAAGAAGCAGGACCTGTACGAGGACAAGCCCGTGCAGCGCACGGTGCTGATGATGGGTCGCTACCAGGAGGCCGTCGAGGACATGCCGTGCGGTAATGTGTGCGGTCTTGTTGGCGTGGACAAGTACATTGTGAAGTCTGCCACCATCACCGACGATGGCGAGACCCCCACCCCTCAGGGACATGAAGTACTCCGTCTCCCCTGTCGTGCGTGTGGCCGTGGAGGCGAAGAACCCTCCGACCTGCCCAAGCTCGTGGAGGGCCTCAAGCGCCTCGCCAAGTCCGACCCGCTCGTGGTGTGCAGCATCGAGGAGTCCGGCGAGCACATCGTGGCTGGTGCCGGTGAGCTGCACCTTGAGATCTGCCTGAAGGATCTTCAGGAGGACTTCATGAACGGTGCCCCGCTCAAGATCTCCGAGCCCGTCGTGTCCTTCCGCGAGACCGTGACGGAGGTGTCCAACCAGCAGTGCCTGTCCAAGTCTGCCAACAAGCACAACCGTCTCTTCTGCAAGGGTGCCCCCCTCACCGAGGAGCTCTCCCTGGCCATCGAGGAGGGTACCGCCGGCCCTGAGGCGGATCTGAAGGCCCGCGCCCGCTACCTTGCTGACAACTTCGAGTGGGATGTGCAGGAGGCCCGCAAGATCTGGTGCTACGGCCCCGATAACCGCGGCCCCAACGTGGTCGTGGATGTGACGAAGGGTGTGCAAAACATGGGCGAGATGAAGGACTCCTTTGTTGCCGCCTGGCAGTGGGCCACCCGCGAGGGTGTGCTGTGCGACGAGAACATGCGTGGTATCCGTATCAACGTGGAGGATGTGACGATGCACGCTGATGCCATTCACCGTGGTGGTGGCCAGATCATTCCCACTGCCCGCCGTGTGTTCTACGCGTGCTGCCTGACCGCTGGCCCTCGTATGCTGGAGCCCATGTTCAGCGTCGACATCCAGACCGTGGAGCACGCCATGGGTGGTATCTACGGCGTGCTGACCCGCCGTCGTGGTATGATCATCGGCGAGGAGAACCGTCCCGGGACCCCCCATCTACAACGTCAAGGCCTACCTCCCCGTCGCGGAGTCCTTCGGCTTCACCGCCGACCTGCGCGCCGGAACTGGCGGTCAGGCCTTCCCCCAGTGCGTGTTCGACCACTGGCAGGAGTACCCCGGCAACCCTCTGGAGCCCAAGAGCCAGGCCAACGCCACCGTCCTGGCCATCCGCACCCGCAAGGGCCTCAAGCCCGACATCCCGCCTCTGGACACCTTCCTGGACAAGCTATAAGTCCACGCAGGAGTGTAGGTGGCGGCAGTGAAAACCTCCGTGCTCCGAATCTGGGAGCGACAGCAGCAGCCGGACACACTTTTAAACAGTTAAGAAAAAATGAAAAGAAAAGGCGGGAGCCACTCTCGATAGGGGGCTACCTGTTAATTTTTTTTCCCTCGTTCTCCACTAATTCAAGTAAAAGAACCGGAAACCGAAACACATGTACCCGCTTAAGGGACCATTGGAGATCCACTCATTAACAAGAATCAGTATATATGCATTTTTTTTTTAAGAAAGAAAAGAAGAACACACAAACAAAAAGTATCAAGATAATATTCAGCGGACCCACAGAAGTTTCGAGCGTGCTGTGATAAAACGTACTTTTTTGCGTCTTGGAGTCATTCGCGTCGATCTGATCGGTTCGACCACTGCCAGTTCTGTCCTCCCGCCTTACTGGTGCTTCTGGCGTTCATTACCTCCCTGCTGAACCTTCTCTCTGCTTCGTTTCTTTCTCTTCCTTTCCTTCCTTTCCTTCCCCCCGTACGTACACGCAAACGCACACGACGCGGTTGGATCACCATAGTTTGAGTGCTAAAGCCAAGATGGTGAACTTTACTGTTGATGAGGTCCGTGGCCTCATGGACTTCCCGGAGCAGATCCGTAACATGTCCGTGATTGCCCACGTCGATCACGGCAAGTCCACACTTTCCGACTCCCTTGTTGGTGCCGCCGGTATCATCAAGATGGAGGAGGCCGGTGACCGCCGCCTGATGGATACCCGCGCTGATGAGATTGCCCGCGGTATCACCATCAAGTCGACCGCCATTTCCATGCACTACCACGTCCCCAAGGAGATGATCAGGACCCTCGATGACGACAAGCGCGACTTCCTGATCAACCTGATCGATTCCCCCGGGCACGTGGACTTCAGCTCTGAGGTGACTGCTGCCCTGCGTGTGACCGATGGTGCCCTCGTTGTGGTGGACTGCGTGGAGGGTGTGTGCGTGCAGACGGAGACCGTGCTGCGCCAGGCTCTGACGGAGCGTATTCGCCCCGTCGTGTTCATCAACAAGGTGGACCGCGCCATTCTTGAGCTTCAGCTCGACCCCGAGGAGGCCTACCAGGGCTTCGTGAAGACGCTCCAGAACGTGAACGTTGTCATCGCCACCTACAACGACCCTCCATGGGTGACGTGCAGGTGTCCCCCGAGAAGGGAACCGTCGCCATTGGCTCCGGCCTCCAGGCGTGGGCCTTCTCCCTCACCCGCTTCGCCACCATGTACGCTGCCAAGTTTGGCGTGGATGAGGCCAAGATGCGCGAGCGCCTGTGGGGTGACAACTTCTTCGATGCGAAGAACAAGAAGTGGATCAAGAGCGAGACCAACGCCGCTGGCGAGCGCGTGCGCCGCGCCTTCTGCCAGTTCTGCCTGGACCCCATCTACCAGATCTTCGATGCCATCATGACCGAGAAGAAGGAGAAGGTGGACAAGATGCTGACCTCCTGAACATCTCCTGACCGCTGACGAGCGCGACCAGGTGCCCAAGAAGCTCCTCAAGACCGTGATGATGAAGTTCCTTCCCGCTGCGGAGACCCTCCTTCAGATGATCGTCGCCCACCTCCCCTCCCCCAAGACCGCCCAGAGCTACCGTGCTGAGATGCTGTACTCTGGTGAGGCTGTAGAAACCGACAAGTACTTCATGGGTATCAAGAACTGCGACCCCAACGCCCCCCTGATGCTGTACATCAGCAAGATGGTGCCGACCGCCGATCGCGGGCGCTTCTTTGCCTTTGGCCGTATCTTCTCCGGCAAGGTGCGCAGCGGCCAGAAGGTGCGCGTGATGGGTAACAACTACATCTACGGCAAGAAGCAGGACCTGTACGAGGACAAGCCCGTGCAGCGCACGGTGCTGATGATGGGTCGCTACCAGGAGGCCGTCGAGGACATGCCGTGCGGTAATGTGTGCGGTCTTGTTGGCGTGGACAAGTACATTGTGAAGTCTGCCACCATCACCGACGATGGCGAGACCCCCCACCCCCTCAGGGACATGAAGTACTCCGTCTCCCCTGTCGTGCGTGTGGCCGTGGAGGCGAAGAACCCCTCCGACCTGCCCAAGCTCGTGGAGGGCCTCAAGCGCCTCGCCAAGTCCGACCCGCTCGTGGTGTGCAGCATCGAGGAGTCCGGCGAGCACATCGTGGCTGGTGCCGGTGAGCTGCACCTTGAGATCTGCCTGAAGGATCTTCAGGAGGACTTCATGAACGGTGCCCCGCTCAAGATCTCCGAGCCCGTCGTGTCCTTCCGCGAGACCGTGACGGAGGTGTCCAACCAGCAGTGCCTGTCCAAGTCTGCCAACAAGCACAACCGTCTCTTCTGCAAGGGTGCCCCCCCCTCACCGAGGAGCTCTCCCTGGCCATCGAGGAGGGTACCGCCGGCCCTGAGGCGGATCTGAAGGCCCGCGCCCGCTACCTTGCTGACAACTTCGAGTGGGATGTGCAGGAGGCCCGCAAGATCTGGTGCTACGGCCCCGATAACCGCGGCCCCAACGTGGTCGTGGATGTGACGAAGGGTGTGCAAAACATGGGCGAGATGAAGGACTCCTTTGTTGCCGCCTGGCAGTGGGCCACCCGCGAGGGTGTGCTGTGCGACGAGAACATGCGTGGTATCCGTATCAACGTGGAGGATGTGACGATGCACGCTGATGCCATTCACCGTGGTGGTGGCCAGATCATTCCCACTGCCCGCCGTGTGTTCTACGCGTGCTGCCTGACCGCTGGCCCTCGTATGCTGGAGCCCATGTTCAGCGTCGACATCCAGACCGTGGAGCACGCCATGGGTGGTATCTACGGCGTGCTGACCCGCCGTCGTGGTATGATCATCGGCGAGGAGAACCGTCCGGGACCCCATCTACAACGTCAAGGCCTACCTCCCCGTCGCGGAGTCCTTCGGCTTCACCGCCGACCTGCGCGCCGGAACTGGCGGTCAGGCCTTCCCCCAGTGCGTGTTCGACCACTGGCAGGAGTACCCGGCAACCCTCTGGAGCCCAAGAGCCAGGCCAACGCCACCGTCCTGGCCATCCGCACCCGCAAGGGCCTCAAGCCCGACATCCCGCCTCTGGACACCTTCCTGGACAAGCTATAAGTCCACGCAGGAGTGTAGGTGGCGGCAGTGAAAACCTCCGTGCTCCGAATCTGGGGCGACAGCAGCAGCCGGACACACTTTTAAACAGTTAAGAAAAAATGAAAAGGCGGGAGCCACTCTCGATAGGGGGCTACCTGTTAATTTTTTTTCCCTCGTTCTCCACTAATTCAAGTAAAAGAACCGGAAACCGAAACACATGTACCCGCTTAAGGGACCATTGGAGATCCACTCATTAACAAGAATCAGTATATATGCATTTTTTTTTAAGAAAGAAAAGAAGAACACACAAACAAAAAGTATCAAGATAATATTCAGCGGACCCACAGAAGTTTCGAGCGTGCTGTGATAAAACGTACTTTTTTGCGTCTTGGAGTCATTCGCGTCGATCTGATCGGTTCGACCACTGCCAGTTCTGTCCTCCCGCCTTACTGGTGCTTCTGGCGTTCATTACCTCCCTGCTGAACCTTCTCTCTGCTTCGTTTCTTTCTCTTCCTTTCCTTCCTTTCCTTCCCCCGTACGTACACGCAAACGCACACGACGCGGTTGGATCACCATAGTTTGAGTGCTAAAGCCAAGATGGTGAACTTTACTGTTGATGAGGTCCGTGGCCTCATGGACTTCCCGGAGCAGATCCGTAACATGTCCGTGATTGCCCACGTCGATCACGGCAAGTCCACACTTTCCGACTCCCTTGTTGGTGCCGCCGGTATCATCAAGATGGAGGAGGCCGGTGACCGCCGCCTGATGGATACCCGCGCTGATGAGATTGCCCGCGGTATCACCATCAAGTCGACCGCCATTTCCATGCACTACCACGTCCCCAAGGAGATGATCAGGACCCTCGATGACGACAAGCGCGACTTCCTGATCAACCTGATCGATTCCCCCGGGCACGTGGACTTCAGCTCTGAGGTGACTGCTGCCCTGCGTGTGACCGATGGTGCCCTCGTTGTGGTGGACTGCGTGGAGGGTGTGTGCGTGCAGACGGAGACCGTGCTGCGCCAGGCTCTGACGGAGCGTATTCGCCCCGTCGTGTTCATCAACAAGGTGGACCGCGCCATTCTTGAGCTTCAGCTCGACCCCGAGGAGGCCTACCAGGGCTTCGTGAAGACGCTCCAGAACGTGAACGTTGTCATCGCCACCTACAACGACCCTCCATGGGTGACGTGCAGGTGTCCCCCGAGAAGGGAACCGTCGCCATTGGCTCCGGCCTCCAGGCGTGGGCCTTCTCCCTCACCCGCTTCGCCACCATGTACGCTGCCAAGTTTGGCGTGGATGAGGCCAAGATGCGCGAGCGCCTGTGGGGTGACAACTTCTTCGATGCGAAGAACAAGAAGTGGATCAAGAGCGAGACCAACGCCGCTGGCGAGCGCGTGCGCCGCGCCTTCTGCCAGTTCTGCCTGGACCCCATCTACCAGATCTTCGATGCCATCATGACCGAGAAGAAGGAGAAGGTGGACAAGATGCTGACCTCCCTGAACATCTCCCTGACCGCTGACGAGCGCGACCAGGTGCCCAAGAAGCTCCTCAAGACCGTGATGATGAAGTTCCTCCCCGCTGCGGAGACCCTCCTTCAGATGATCGTCGCCCACCTCCCCTTCCCCAAGACCGCCCAGAGCTACCGTGCTGAGATGCTGTACTCTGGTGAGGCTGTAGAAACCGACAAGTACTTCATGGGTATCAAGAACTGCGACCCCAACGCCCCCCTGATGCTGTACATCAGCAAGATGGTGCCGACCGCCGATCGCGGGCGCTTCTTTGCCTTTGGCCGTATCTTCTCCGGCAAGGTGCGCAGCGGCCAGAAGGTGCGCGTGATGGGTAACAACTACATCTACGGCAAGAAGCAGGACCTGTACGAGGACAAGCCCGTGCAGCGCACGGTGCTGATGATGGGTCGCTACCAGGAGGCCGTCGAGGACATGCCGTGCGGTAATGTGTGCGGTCTTGTTGGCGTGGACAAGTACATTGTGAAGTCTGCCACCATCACCGACGATGGCGAGACCCCCACCCCTCAGGGACATGAAGTACTCCGTCTCCCCTGTCGTGCGTGTGGCCGTGGAGGCGAAGAACCCTCCGACCTGCCCAAGCTCGTGGAGGGCCTCAAGCGCCTCGCCAAGTCCGACCCGCTCGTGGTGTGCAGCATCGAGGAGTCCGGCGAGCACATCGTGGCTGGTGCCGGTGAGCTGCACCTTGAGATCTGCCTGAAGGATCTTCAGGAGGACTTCATGAACGGTGCCCCGCTCAAGATCTCCGAGCCCGTCGTGTCCTTCCGCGAGACCGTGACGGAGGTGTCCAACCAGCAGTGCCTGTCCAAGTCTGCCAACAAGCACAACCGTCTCTTCTGCAAGGGTGCCCCCCTCACCGAGGAGCTCTCCCTGGCCATCGAGGAGGGTACCGCCGGCCCTGAGGCGGATCTGAAGGCCCGCGCCCGCTACCTTGCTGACAACTTCGAGTGGGATGTGCAGGAGGCCCGCAAGATCTGGTGCTACGGCCCCGATAACCGCGGCCCCAACGTGGTCGTGGATGTGACGAAGGGTGTGCAAAACATGGGCGAGATGAAGGACTCCTTTGTTGCCGCCTGGCAGTGGGCCACCCGCGAGGGTGTGCTGTGCGACGAGAACATGCGTGGTATCCGTATCAACGTGGAGGATGTGACGATGCACGCTGATGCCATTCACCGTGGTGGTGGCCAGATCATTCCCACTGCCCGCCGTGTGTTCTACGCGTGCTGCCTGACCGCTGGCCCTCGTATGCTGGAGCCCATGTTCAGCGTCGACATCCAGACCGTGGAGCACGCCATGGGTGGTATCTACGGCGTGCTGACCCGCCGTCGTGGTATGATCATCGGCGAGGAGAACCGTCCCGGGACCCCCATCTACAACGTCAAGGCCTACCTCCCCGTCGCGGAGTCCTTCGGCTTCACCGCCGACCTGCGCGCCGGAACTGGCGGTCAGGCCTTCCCCCAGTGCGTGTTCGACCACTGGCAGGAGTACCCCGGCAACCCTCTGGAGCCCAAGAGCCAGGCCAACGCCACCGTCCTGGCCATCCGCACCCGCAAGGGCCTCAAGCCCGACATCCCGCCTCTGGACACCTTCCTGGACAAGCTATAAGTCCACGCAGGAGTGTAGGTGGCGGCAGTGAAAACCTCCGTGCTCCGAATCTGGGAGCGACAGTAGTGAGAAATGCGTTGTTTGAGTTGTTATTCGATCTTTCGTTTAAGTTTCGTGTGGGGTGTTTGAAATGGTTAAGGAAAGAATTAATAAAAAAATGAATAATAATCGAGTGACCTGTTGGTTTTTGTATTGTTTTCTGGGTTAAATAATTATAATGTGTTATAGCTAATAGTGTTCGGTGATCGAGTAGATGCACTGTAAAGTTAAAGAAATATATGTGTCTGCCGGTTTACTAGTAGAACTAAGAGGGTTTTTGATAAGACTTCCGACAGTGTTTCCCTGGCGAGTACCGTAACTGAACAATCGTGGCTCATTTTTTTTTCTATCGTCTATTTGTTGTAGTTGTATCTTCATAGCTTGTGTAGCGTATGGTGGTTGATTTTCGGCTGCTATTATTAAATGGATCAACAGTCAGCTACTGGTGCACTGAAGGATACTTTTCGCCAGCTCCGTGAACAAGAGGCGGAAGATGATATTGTGTGCCGCTTTGGGCCGGCGTATTTCCGCGGTGCAAGATTCGGTGCTGGCTGTGGAGTAGTGACAGCAGCCAGTTTTAGTTTTTTTGCCTACCGTTTCCTCAAACATGATCAAGCTACTGCCGACAGGGCGGCTGGTTTTCCTGCGGGGGTCCGCCACCCCGACTTCCCGCGGAGTGTTCTTTTAAGGGGTCTACGGACGCAACCAATGCTGACGCTAGGGTGCCTATGCCTGCAGGTAACGTGCGTCCTGAAGGCGATAAAATTTTCCTTGGCTCATCGCCGTTGCGTGGAGTTCGACATGGATGATGTGGGCTTTGAGCTTTTGGAGTTAATGGCCGAAGAGAGCAAGGAAGTCCCTGTGATGCTGCAGGAAATGCGCCATAGCCTCTCGGTGCCAAAGGAGAAAGAAACCAACCTCTTGGAAGACTTCCGCCGCGCAAAGTTAGCGGGCCAGCGCTGGAGCCTTTTGAGCGCTACTCGATCCGTTAAACCTACCATTTCGTCGTACCAACGCCACCCAACTTTCATGGATGGGGTGGCTGTGGGTCTGGCGGGATCTGTCTTCGATTGCTATTTACCCCAGAAACCCCCGTCCTGCTACTACAACATGCTTTTCGGGTATGGGATGTAAACATTGAAACTGGCCTGCCTTCTTCTCATCACACACAACTCACCCAACTCTCTCAAACTCTTCGTTGCTGTAAAAGAATGAAATGTACTTGTTGCGCCTTTTTTTTTGCCACCGTTATAACTCATTGCTTTTTCCCTTTCCGCACATCTTTTTCTCTCTTCCTTGTTCAGTGAATGCATCTCCATCTTTTGTGTTGACATTAAAATACACTTACTGCCTAGTTGAGCGTCAGCGTAAAGAAAGCGTCTGAAAGAAGTGAAGCAACGTCAAGAAATATATATATAAAGAGAACGGAGAGAATCAACCGGAATCGTCGATGTCGAGGGCGGGCGCCACATGGCGTGATGGTCGAGCTAGAATCCATGTGGTGTCGGGACCCATGAATTATCCAAATATTGAAGTGGACAGCGATAGCAATCTCGACGAATGGAGCCGGCTGAGCTCCCCGGTCGAAGCGCTTCCTATTGCTGTTCAGAAAGATCCACAGGAGGTGGCGACCGTTCAAAAGATAGAGGAGGGCGTTGAAGAGCCAACAGTAGATGAGAAAGTATTAGCAAGTTTGTGGATGGAGGTATTCGAAGGCCGCTACGGGGTGGCCAGAGAGGAGGAGAGGGCATATGAACGTTGCAAGAGCTTAGAGGTGGAGGATTACCTTCGTGTACATCGTACTTCGCGCTATTTTCAAAAGCTCAAGTTCGACTACTTTGGAACCCGGATGAACACCTTGTGCATCCACCGTCTAGAACAACAGTATCTGAAAGATGATGCCAATTCTCGACTGGTGAAGAATGCAAAAGAACACAAAAAGAGTATCAAGGAAGCCCAAGAAAAGGCCAAGGAGTGCGTGAAGCGCTTGCCACCCGTAAAGACAGCAATCGGATTTCTGGAGCCGCCGGAGGAACCTGGGCTTCCCACAGTGATTACCTCCAATCCACCGGTGCTCATTGAAAGCCGCCGTCGTCGGGCTGCGGATCTAGAACTCATTCGGCAAGTTAAACTGTTGAAGAGCATGAAGCCTGAGAGCAAGAAGATGGAGTACTTTCCTTTAGTGCTGTAGAAGCAGTGTTCCAGCCTGGCCCAGGGCCCATTTCTGGGTGCTAGATCCTACTTTTCCTTGTTGTTTTTTTTCCAAAGTCTTCGGCACTGTTGTCGCAGTGTTGTATGTATGATTAGACGAGATGATTGACAAACAAAACAGCGCACCATGATACACCACAAGAAAAAAAAGTTCTATGCTGTTGAGCATCTCTTCTTTCTACAATGATGCAACATATTTGTTTGCGACTGCCCCGTTTCCACCATTCCTCCTGTGTATATGTGCCCTATTGCTGCCAATTCAAATACACGTGGGCGACATCACTTGTCGTCAGCGCACTTTTTTTTTGTTGTTCCTTCTTCTGATGGAATTTGAACTTAGTAGTCGCCAATTACATCAAAGGCTGCTAGGATGAAGGGGTTTCCTCTGCAGAACAAACGGATGCAGCGGTGCGCTCTTCCGTTTATGAAGATTGGGACATGCGAGGTGATGAATGCCACCAATCACTACTGCCTCAATTCTTTTCATGCGTTTAACGTGAAGAATAGAGAGTTCGTCAAGGGGAACAACAAGGAGCATCCCGCTGGAATGGGGGACTTGGTAGGAGCAGGCCTGCTGGATAGCTACACGGGACAAGAGGCCACCCAGTTTGTTGCCTCTTACCTTTCTCGAGCTATTAGCCTTCACACGCGAGTGCCAAAAGAGATCAGAGCGCTGCAGAAAGAGTTCCCCGACGATCCTGTTGTGGATGTCATGTCTTGTGCTCTTCGCCGACATTACACCATTCAGGGGCCCCAGTCAAAGGCTTCAGTGCCTCTCATTGACGCGTGGGACATGGAGCAATACGCCGTGTGCACGGATGCTGCGCTACTCCAGCACGTGTCACACGTGGGAGCCCGACAAAAGAACAGGAGCACCAACAATAGCAGTGACCATGAACCATCTCTTGATGATGGGTGCCGGGGCGTGTGGTTCACCGCTGCGCACATGCCTAAAGATGCTGCTGATGGGCCACCCAGTTATGTAGATGTCTGCGTCAGTTGTGTGGGAAGTTCGCGAGCTTTTGGCCTTGCAAGAAATGCTGCATCACCCCAGAAAAAGGAGAGACGCCAGAGCATATCAAGAATGACCAGTGAAAGCATTGTGCCACTCAGCATGGACCATCACCCTCTACGAGAAGAGGAGTACCGAAGAATTATCGCAGCCGGCGGAACGATACACGAACAAGGCAACACCATTGATGGAAATCCGTTCTACAGTGTCTCTCGAAGCTTCGGGCATTTCGCGATGAAAAACAACCCTCGTCGATCCCCTTCAGAACAGAAGATCATCTCGATTCCAACAACTAATCACTGGCGGATGTTGAAGGGAGACGTGCTGGTGCTCTGCAACCACGCTGTTTTTGAGAGCCGCCACCATCAAGACACCGCAGTGGATGAAATCGCCCAGCTGGTGGCATCTGAAGTGAACCAACAGAAAGAGCCAGAGACAGTGGCTGCCGCTGTTTGCGATTTCGCGATGCGGTACGGAGCCTTGCATTCGCTCCAGGTAACGGTCGCGGTGGCGACGGATCCCACAACAGATATGCAAGCGGGCTACAGCAACGCTGTCGCAGCAGGAACGCACGGCACCGACCCCATCTTCTCGGAATGGGTAGAACCCGGCCCTATACATGTGGAGTTATGCCGCCAACACCGACCGTTTCTAGACGCGCTCGTGAGGGACTGCGAACGGTGTAAGATCAGCCTGGAGGATCTCCTGTACCTCCGCTGGCTTCGAATTAGGGAAGTGCTGCCACAGCGACACAAACTCCCGTTAAGTGATTTATATGGCTATCAGTGCGGGAGCCTGCAACAGTGCATGGACGAGGAGGCTGAGCTGTTTGATGGTGCGCTAACAGAGACGTTGGTGAAAACGAGGATGCTCCCCACAAAAGAAGAGGCCATGCCGTTCTTCTCTTCTCTTGCGCGAGGGCTTCTCAGTGGTTCCAGAAAGAGCTGCAGCTCTTAGGATCGATGACTGCTTTAACAGGGTAAGTATAGTCGCTTAACAAGAAGAAAAACAACAACAACAACAGAGTCAACAACGCTTATTTTCTCATAAAAAGGAATGACTGTAGGCGGCCGCCTGGCGAATCAAAGTGAACGACTCCCAATGCTCTCAGTTTCTCCACTTGCTTGTTTTGGAGTTGATAACAACAAAAGGAAGAGGGGAGAAGAAAAGGCCCATTCACTGGGATTAGGCGCATGGACCAACCGCTGTTTGGCACCGCATCACTTCTCAAGGGCCCATCCCTTTCGTACTACAGGGCTCTTGTGCACATTTTTAGCTACGCTAGTCAGCATGGAAAAGATGCTACCGACATCATTCAGGATGGCATTCGTGGGGGTGTAATTCAAGCCTTTCGCAGAGATACAAACAGCGCCGTCTCCGCTAATTGTTCAGGCAATGACAATGGCGCAGCAAGTGACCTGAAGGATATTCAGTGGATGCCTTCTTCAAGCTTTATTTCAGCTGTTGCCACGGCTGTCGCGCAAGGATTCTTTTGCCCATCATTGCCGTTCACTGCGGAAGGTGGAGCATCCAGTTTCAACTTCCGTTCTGAGGCGTTCCCGCGAGATGCGTTCACCGTGATCGTGCTGCTGTTCTCCGACTGTTTTACGGACTCTCAGCACATAATTTGTAACCACCAAGTAGAGGAATCTCAACCCGACGAGACGTCCCAGCGGAGTAGCAGCCCACTGATCAAAAGCGACACGCCTCATCGACATGACAGCAACGAGACACGACCCACAGCTAGTTATTCCCCGGGGAGTGTACTAGCTTGTAGCACGATTCAACGGCTGCATATCTCGGAGAGCGACTGGAAGGCCCTCCAAGAAGTACGGGAAGAAGTTGCCGTAAGCTTCCTTTCCTCGCTGCATCGCTCCATGTATCAGATTCAGATGCACCACATTGAGAAGCGCAGCGCCGAGGCGACGGCTGCTGGGAATGCAAACAAGAAAAATGAAACACCAACGGAAAGACGTCCGCACTCTGACCCAGGAAACGCAGTTCTGGATACCTTGACCTCGGAGCTGGAACGTCTCAAGGCGCTGTTACTACTGTGTATTTGTTGTGCCTCTGTCGGAAGCGAAGTAACTGCTGCCGGCAACCAGCTCGAGAAAGCACCGTTTACTACAGATGGGTTGTTTATGACGATCTCCAAGGGGCAATTTCACACGGCCTTTGATCACCAGAAGCGGTGCGAAAGGCAAGTGGAGCAAGACGCTTGGTTTGACGCGTTGGTCAAAGACATTACCAAGGCCTATGAAGCGGCACACCGGGGTGACAAGGGCCCCCCACCTACACTGGATGCCTTGCTTCAGCGAATCTGGTCAAGATCAAGAGAGGCGGCACAAAAGCTCTGTGCTTCCCCGCAGCTAGTTCTCCATCGCCCCCATGATGGTCACCCGGGGTCGTCCATAGAACTGAATCGTGTTTGCCCGATGCCGGCGCTGCCTCATATGCCGATTCAAACGGGTGAGACGATTTTCATGCTTTCACAGAGTGCGCTGGCACTAGACTGCGCTGCGACACCGCTCTCCACGTTCCTGCAGCGATGTGCCGCGCGGAAGCTGAGCCCAGCGGACGCTCGCGCCGAGTGCGCCTTCCTTCAGGAACGATCCTGGAAGGACTTATCCATCAAGGAACATGCCATTTTTCACGGATTTGTGAGTAACCCAGACAACGCTTCGAAGATTTTGGACAAGAATCCCGAGATTCTCGCACAAATAGTGTTATGGACGATTGCGACACGCGACGACACCACCAAAAAATTCGACTTCGCGGATTCAGTGATACATCAAATTCTGTTTGAGGTACCGTTCAGCGTGAGTGTTGGAAAATTTGCGAGGGAACTGGTCCAGCAAGGGTACCTCCACGAGGACATTGTTCTGCAGTGGCTGGAGCACTGCTGTCAGGTTTCCGAGACGTCCCCATCTCAGTTCTCTAGAAGTTTTTTCGCTCTCGTCGACTTTACTGTGACACGTTTGAAGTGCGACTTAAATCCGGAACTTAGACAGCGGTTGAGTAAATTGCGAGTGGAGGCCAGATGAAACGGTTCAATTTTTTCTTCTGTAAACAGTGTTTCCATAGTGCGACACCTACGCTGACAAGAAGCATCTGGCATGGCACTGGTCGACCTAGCGATGCGTAATGACCAGGACTACCGTTTGTCTGACAATAATGATCGCCGTGCTGTTTCTCACCTGTCACCACGTCTTGTTCTTCATCATTTTTTTTTTTTCACTTCAGGTCACACATATCATGCGCAACTACAACAACTTCAACCGTGTGTGGAAGGCGCCCCGGCGCCCGTTCGAGAAGGAGCGTCTCGACCGCGAGATGAAGCTCTGCGGCGAGTACGGTCTCCGATGCAAGCGCGAGATCTGGCGCGTCATGATGACCCTCTCCAAGATGCGCCGCACGGCTCGTCTGCTGCTCACGCTGCCCGAGAACCACCCCCGCCGTCTCCTCGAGGGCGCCGCCATCATGCGCCGCTGCCACGAGTACGGTTTCCTCCCGGAGGAGAAGGACAAGCTCGATTACGTGCTGTCTCTGACCGTCCCCGACATTCTCGAGCGCCGCCTCCAGACGATCGTCTTCCGCGCCGGCCTCGCCAAGTCAGTGCACCACGCCCGCGTGCTGATCCAGCAGCGCCACATCGCGGTAGCCAAGCAGATCGTGACGATCCCTTCCTTCATCGTCCGCGTGACGAGCGAGCGCCACATCGCCTTCGCCGACGCCTCGCCCTTCGGCAACGGCCGCCCCGGCCGCGTCAAGCGCGTGCGGGCGAAGGCTGCCAAGAAGAAGTCTGGCGGCGATGACGACGAGTAATCCGTATGATCATGTGTGATTCACTTATTTCGTAATTTTACTGAAAAGCAACAACAAAAACTCCACCCGTGGCTCTTCTACACGGCTAACAATTCAATAGGATAGACAACAACTTGTCAGATCACTGAGAAGAACATGGTGCATGCGTTTATATCACCTTCCCCTCTCCTATATCCCCCCCTCCCCTCGTCTCTCTGTTTCTATCTTTCTCACACCTACTACCGGTTCAACAACAACAACAACAAACGAAAGTTCTATTCTCTCTCTTCGTACCTTGTTGAGCGCCCCTACCTATACAGCACTCACCATGTCTAAAGTAGAAGTTCTCCAGTGCCAGCTCCCCGCGTGGAACCGCATTGTTACCCCCTATGAGGCGGAGCTTGTTGAGACGGTCAAGAAGATGACCGCCCGCGGCAAGGGCCTCCTCGCTGCTGACGAGTCCATCGGCTCCTGCTCGAAGCGCTTCGACCCCATCGGGCTGAGCAACACGGAGGAGAACCGCCGCCAGTACCGTGCCCTGATGCTGGAGTGCCCCGGGATGGAGCAGTACATCAGCGGTGTCATCCTGCACGACGAGACCGTGGGCCAGTACGCCAGTAACGGGATGACCTTTCCGCAATTCCTTGCCGCCAAGGGTGTTGTCCCCGGGATCAAGACGGACGGTGGGCTTGCTCCTCTCCTCGAGGGTGCCCCTGGCGAGCAGATGACAGAGGGCCTTGATGGTTACACGAAGAGAGCCACAAAGTACTACCAGGCCGGGTGCCGCTTCTGCAAGTGGCGCAACGTGTACAAGATCCAGAACGGCACCGTCTCTGAGTCTGCCGTGCGCTTCAACGCCGAGACTCTTGCCCGGTACGCCGTGCTGTCCCAGATGAGCGGTCTGGTGCCTATTGTGGAGCCTGAGGTGATGATTGACGGCGTCCACGATATCGAGACCTCCCAGCGCGTGTCTGAGCACGTTTGGGCAGAGGTTGTGAACGCTCTCCAGCGCCACGGCGTCATTTGGGAGGGGTGCCTGCTGAAGCCCAACATGGTTGTCCCTGGTGCGGAGTCTGGCCGCGTTGCTTCCCCCGAGGAAGCCGCTCGCTACACCGTGCTGACCCTCGGCCGCACGATGCCCGCTGCCCTCCCCGGCGTGACGTTCCTCTCCGGCGGCCTCAGCGAGGTCCAGGCGTCTGAGTACCTGAACGCGATGAACCGCTCCCCCCTCCCTCGCCCCTGGAACCTGAGCTTCTCGTACGCCCGTGCCCTTCAGTCCTCTGCCCTCAAGGCATGGGGCGGCAAGGCCTCCGGAGTGGAAGCTGGGCGCCGCGCCTTCATGCACCGCGCCAAGATGAACTCCCTGGCCCAGCTTGGCAAGTACAAGCGGGCGGAAGACGACGCGTCGTCTCAGTCCCTCTACGTCGCTGGCAACACCTACTAGACCAAACGGCTTGGTGGGTAGTTCGTGCAGTTTTTACGTCTATTGTTGTCTACCGGTTATGAGAGAGCCACCTTGCTGTTGATTCGGGACTCAGTGATGTGAAAGGATATTTTTGGTCCTTTTTCTTTGTTGTTGAGAGTGTTTCGTATTGTGGATCCTCGTGCATTGCCTTTCGTAGTGGGATTTTTTTTTTGTCGTTACTTTCCTTTTGTGTTGTTTTGTATGTGTTGTGTGTGTTATGAGCACTGACGACTCGTACTTTTGTTGCTCTTGTGTAAAGACTTCTTGTGCACCAAGGACGAAGAGGACGTTGCGGCATGCTGCCATGGAGATGCCCCAATGCTCTTCCGTTTGCTACTCTCTTTATTCACGGCTACATCAGCCGAAAAGTAATCCTCTGGTGGCTAATCAATATATATATATATATATATATACGGACGGACGAGACCTAGCGAGACAAGCCCCTGGCGAGCAGATGACCGCCGGCCTTGATGGCTACCTGAAGCGTGCGGCCAAGTACTACAAGGCCGGGTGCCGCTTCTGCAAGTGGCGCAACGTGTACAAGATCCAGAACGGCACCGTCTCTGAGTCTGCCGTGCGCTTCAACGCCGAGACTCTTGCCCGGTACGCCGTGCTGTCCCAGATGAGCGGTCTGGTGCCTATTGTGGAGCCTGAGGTGATGATTGACGGCAAGCACGATATCGAGACCTCCCAGCGCGTGTCTGAGCACGTTTGGGCAGAGGTTGTGAACGCTCTCCAGCGCCACGGCGTCATTTGGGAGGGGTGCCTGCTGAAGCCCAACATGGTTGTCCCTGGTGCGGAGTCTGGCCGCGTTGCTTCCCCCGAGGAAGCCGCTCACTACACCGTGCTGACCCTCGGCCGCACGATGCCCGCTGCCCTCCCCGGCGTGACGTTCCTCTCCGGCGGCCTCAGCGAGGTCCAGGCGTCTGAGTACCTGAACGCGATGAACCGCTGCAGCCTCCCTCGCCCCTGGAACCTGAGCTTCTCGTACGCCCGTGCCCTTCAGTCCTCTGCCCTCAAGGCATGGGGCGGTAAGGCCTCCGGGTGGAAGCTGGGCGCCGCGCCTTCATGCACCGCGCCAAGATGAACTCCCTGGCCCAGCTTGGCAAGTACGAGCGCGCCCAGGACGACGCGTCGTCTCAGTCCCTCTACGTCGCTGGCAACTCGTACTAGATGCGCCGTCACACGGCTTCCACCTGGAATACCGGTGGCCGGCAAGTCCTTCAGCAAGCGGATCATGTAACACCCTCCTACTCCCCTCTGGAGGTACGAGCCTGCAAAAGCATACGCTTCCCCTTTTATACTAAAGATCTACTGATTTTTTAACGCTTCAGCGGACCCGCCATTGCAACAAGCATAACGATCCACGGAAAAGCAGGCCAGCATGCGCAGGCACCCGCTGAAATATTCCTTTTTTTTTGCTCTTTTGTTCTGACTACCGTTTCTTGTGGGGGGCAAGGTTGAGATACATTAACATATATATTGGAATATTTTAAATTGTGAGGAAGCCGTTGCCTCGAAAAGCGAGAACCGCTGGAAGGTGCAGTTGGCACCCTCGAGTGCTGTTTGACAGTCCGCGTGCCGATGACGGGAGTTCCTCCTGCAGAACAGTGGCTGGCGTGCTTGTTGTATCCTGCTTCTCTCTCTCTATTCTTTCTGCTTTTCTTCCCTTCCTCCTGCCTACGTGCACCCCCGTCCACGACAACAACACGGCGCGCACCCATAGACTACCCCGTATTCTAAGCTTTTTTCCATCACCATGGGCCGCGTCGAAGTTCTCAAGAGCCAGCTCCCGCGTACAACCGCATCAAGACCCCCTATGAGGCGGAGCTTGTTGCGACGGTCAAGAAGATGACCGCCCGCGGCAAGGGCCTCCTCGCTGCTGACGAGTCCATCGGCTCCTGCTCGAAGCGCTTCGACCCCATCGGGCTGAGCAACACGGAGGAGCACCGCCGCCAGTACCGTGCCCTGATGCTGGAGTGCCCGGGATGGAGCAGTACATCAGCGGTGTCATCCTGCACGACGAGACCGTGGGCCAGCGCGCCGCCAACGGCCAGACCTTCCCCGAGTTCCTCACCTCCAAGGGTGTTGTCCCCGGGATCAAGACGGACGGTGGCCTGTGCGACCTCCTCGAGGGTGCCCCTGGCGAGCAGATGACCGCCGGCCTTGATGGCTACCTGAAGCGTGCGGCCAAGTACTACAAGGCCGGGTGCCGCTTCTGCAAGTGGCGCAACGTGTACAAGATCCAGAACGGCACCGTCTCTGAGTCTGCCGTGCGCTTCAACGCCGAGACTCTTGCCCGGTACGCCGTGCTGTCCCAGATGAGCGGTCTGGTGCCTATTGTGGAGCCTGAGGTGATGATTGACGGCAAGCACGATATCGAGACCTCCCAGCGCGTGTCTGAGCACGTTTGGGCAGAGGTTGTGAACGCTCTCCAGCGCCACGGCGTCATTTGGGAGGGGTGCCTGCTGAAGCCCAACATGGTTGTCCCTGGTGCGGAGTCTGGCCGCGTTGCTTCCCCCGAGGAAGCCGCTCACTACACCGTGCTGACCCTCGGCCGCACGATGCCCGCTGCCCTCCCCGGCGTGACGTTCCTCTCCGGCGGCCTCAGCGAGGTCCAGGCGTCTGAGTACCTGAACGCGATGAACCGCTGCAGCCTCCCTCGCCCCTGGAACCTGAGCTTCTCGTACGCCCGTGCCCTTCAGTCCTCTGCCCTCAAGGCATGGGGCGGTAAGGCCTCCGGAGTGGAAGCTGGGCGCCGCGCCTTCATGCACCGCGCCAAGATGAACTCCCTGGCCCAGCTTGGCAAGTACGAGCGCGCCCAGGACGACGCGTCGTCTCAGTCCCTCTACGTCGCTGGCAACTCGTACTAGATGCGCCGTCACACGCGGCTTCCACCTGGAATACCGGTGGCCGGCAAGTCCTTCAGCAAGCGGATCATGTAACACCCTCCTACTCCCCTCTGGAGGTACGAGCCTGCAAAAGCATACGCTTCCCCTTTTATACTAAAGATCTACTGATTTTTTAACGCTTCAGCGGACCCGCCATTGCAACAAGCATAACGATCCACGGAAAAGCAGGCCAGCATGCGCAGGCACCCGCTGAAATATTCCTTTTTTTTTGCTCTTTTGTTCTGACTACCGTTTCTTGTGGGGGGCAAGGTTGAGATACATTCACATATATATTGGAATATTTTAAATTGTGAGGAAGCCGTTGCCTCGAAAAGAAAGCGAGAACCGCTGGAAGGTGCAGTTGGCACCCTCGAGTGCTGTTTGACAGTCCGCGTGCCGATGACGGGAGTTCCTCCTGCAGAACAGTGGCTGGCGTGCTTGTTGTATCCTGCTTCTCTCTCTCTATTCTTTCTGCTTTTCTTCCCTTCCTCCTGCCTACGTGCACCCCCGTCCACGACAACAACACGGCGCGCACCCATAGACTACCCCGTATTCTAAGCTTTTTCCATCACCATGGGCCGCGTCGAAGTTCTCAAGAGCCAGCTCCCGCGTACAACCGCATCAAGACCCCCTATGAGGCGGAGCTTGTTGCGACGGTCAAGAAGATGACCGCCCGCGGCAAGGGCCTCCTCGCTGCTGACGAGTCCATCGGCTCCTGCTCGAAGCGCTTCGACCCCATCGGGCTGAGCAACACGGAGGAGCACCGCCGCCAGTACCGTGCCCTGATGCTGGAGTGCCCGGGATGGAGCAGTACATCAGCGGTGTCATCCTGCACGACGAGACCGTGGGCCAGCGCGCCGCCAACGGCCAGACCTTCCCCGAGTTCCTCACCTCCAAGGGTGTTGTCCCCGGGATCAAGACGGACGGTGGCCTGTGCGACCTCCTCGAGGGTGCCCCTGGCGAGCAGATGACCGCCGGCCTTGATGGCTACCTGAAGCGTGCGGCCAAGTACTACAAGGCCGGGTGCCGCTTCTGCAAGTGGCGCAACGTGTACAAGATCCAGAACGGCACCGTCTCTGAGTCTGCCGTGCGCTTCAACGCCGAGACTCTTGCCCGGTACGCCGTGCTGTCCCAGATGAGCGGTCTGGTGCCTATTGTGGAGCCTGAGGTGATGATTGACGGCAAGCACGATATCGAGACCTCCCAGCGCGTGTCTGAGCACGTTTGGGCAGAGGTTGTGAACGCTCTCCAGCGCCACGGCGTCATTTGGGAGGGGTGCCTGCTGAAGCCCAACATGGTTGTCCCTGGTGCGGAGTCTGGCCGCGTTGCTTCCCCCGAGGAAGCCGCTCACTACACCGTGCTGACCCTCGGCCGCACGATGCCCGCTGCCCTCCCCGGCGTGACGTTCCTCTCCGGCGGCCTCAGCGAGGTCCAGGCGTCTGAGTACCTGAACGCGATGAACCGCTGCAGCCTCCCTCGCCCCTGGAACCTGAGCTTCTCGTACGCCCGTGCCCTTCAGTCCTCTGCCCTCAAGGCATGGGGCGGTAAGGCCTCCGGAGTGGAAGCTGGGCGCCGCGCCTTCATGCACCGCGCCAAGATGAACTCCCTGGCCCAGCTTGGCAAGTACGAGCGCGCCCAGGACGACGCGTCGTCTCAGTCCCTCTACGTCGCTGGCAACTCGTACTAGATGCGCCGTCACACGCGGCTTCCACCTGGAATACCGGTGGCCGGCAAGTCCTTCAGCAAGCGGATCATGTAACACCCTCCTACTCCCCTCTGGAGGTACGAGCCTGCAAAAGCATACGCTTCCCCTTTTATACTAAAGATCTACTGATTTTTTAACGCTTCAGCGGACCCGCCATTGCAACAAGCATAACGATCCACGGAAAAGCAGGCCAGCATGCGCAGGCACCCGCTGAAATATTCCTTTTTATTTATCTTTTGTTCTGACTACCGTTTCTTGTGGGGGCAAGGTTGAGATACATTCACATATATATTGGAATATTTTAAATTGTGAGGAAGCCGTTGCCTCGAAAAGCGAGAACCGCTGGAAGGTGCAGTTGGCACCCTCGAGTGCTGTTTGACAGTCCGCGTGCCGATGACGGGAGTTCCTCCTGCAGAACAGTGGCTGGCGTGCTTGTTGTATCCTGCTTCTCTCTCTATTCTTTCTGCTTTTCTTCCCTTCCTCCTGCCTACGTGCACCCCCGTCCACGACAACAACACGGCGCGCACCCATAGACTACCCCGTATTCTAAGCTTTTTTCCATCACCATGGGCCGCGTCGAAGTTCTCAAGAGCCAGCTCCCCGCGTACAACCGCATCAAGACCCCCTATGAGGCGGAGCTTGTTGCGACGGTCAAGAAGATGACCGCCCGCGGCAAGGGCCTCCTCGCTGCTGACGAGTCCATCGGCTCCTGCTCGAAGCGCTTCGACCCCATCGGGCTGAGCAACACGGAGGAGCACCGCCGCCAGTACCGTGCCCTGATGCTGGAGTGCCCGGGATGGAGCAGTACATCAGCGGTGTCATCCTGCACGACGAGACCGTGGGCCAGCGCGCCGCCAACGGCCAGACCTTCCCCGAGTTCCTCACCTCCAAGGGTGTTGTCCCCGGGATCAAGACGGACGGTGGCCTGTGCGACCTCCTCGAGGGTGCCCCTGGCGAGCAGATGACCGCCGGCCTTGATGGCTACCTGAAGCGTGCGGCCAAGTACTACAAGGCCGGGTGCCGCTTCTGCAAGTGGCGCAACGTGTACAAGATCCAGAACGGCACCGTCTCTGAGTCTGCCGTGCGCTTCAACGCCGAGACTCTTGCCCGGTACGCCGTGCTGTCCCAGATGAGCGGTCTGGTGCCTATTGTGGAGCCTGAGGTGATGATTGACGGCAAGCACGATATCGAGACCTCCCAGCGCGTGTCTGAGCACGTTTGGGCAGAGGTTGTGAACGCTCTCCAGCGCCACGGCGTCATTTGGGAGGGGTGCCTGCTGAAGCCCAACATGGTTGTCCCTGGTGCGGAGTCTGGCCGCGTTGCTTCCCCCGAGGAAGCCGCTCACTACACCGTGCTGACCCTCGGCCGCACGATGCCCGCTGCCCTCCCCGGCGTGACGTTCCTCTCCGGCGGCCTCAGCGAGGTCCAGGCGTCTGAGTACCTGAACGCGATGAACCGCTGCAGCCTCCCTCGCCCCTGGAACCTGAGCTTCTCGTACGCCCGTGCCCTTCAGTCCTCTGCCCTCAAGGCATGGGGCGGTAAGGCCTCCGGAGTGGAAGCTGGGCGCCGCGCCTTCATGCACCGCGCCAAGATGAACTCCCTGGCCCAGCTTGGCAAGTACGAGCGCGCCCAGGACGACGCGTCGTCTCAGTCCCTCTACGTCGCTGGCAACTCGTACTAGATGCGCCGTCACACGCGGCTTCCACCTGGAATACCGGTGGCCGGCAAGTCCTTCAGCAAGCGGATCATGTAACACCCTCCTACTCCCCTCTGGAGGTACGAGCCTGCAAAAGCATACGCTTCCCCTTTTATACTAAAGATCTACTGATTTTTTAACGCTTCAGCGGACCCGCCATTGCAACAAGCATAACGATCCACGGAAAAGCAGGCCAGCATGCGCAGGCACCCGCTGAAATATTCCTTTTTTTTTGCTCTTTTGTTCTGACTACCGTTTCTTGTGGGGGGCAAGGTTGAGATACATTCACATATATATTGGAATATTTTAAATTGTGAGGAAGCCGTTGCCTCGAAAAGAAAGCGAGAACCGCTGGAAGGTGCAGTTGGCACCCTCGAGTGCTGTTTGACAGTCCGCGTGCCGATGACGGGAGTTCCTCCTGCAGAACAGTGGCTGGCGTGCTTGTTGTATCCTGCTTCTCTCTCTCTATTCTTTCTGCTTTTCTTCCCTTCCTCCTGCCTACGTGCACCCCCGTCCACGACAACAACACGGCGCGCACCCATAGACTACCCCGTATTCTAAGCTTTTTTCCATCACCATGGGCCGCGTCGAAGTTCTCAAGAGCCAGCTCCCCGCGTACAACCGCATCAAGACCCCCTATGAGGCGGAGCTTGTTGCGACGGTCAAGAAGATGACCGCCCGCGGCAAGGGCCTCCTCGCTGCTGACGAGTCCATCGGCTCCTGCTCGAAGCGCTTCGACCCCATCGGGCTGAGCAACACGGAGGAGCACCGCCGCCAGTACCGTGCCCTGATGCTGGAGTGCCCCGGGATGGAGCAGTACATCAGCGGTGTCATCCTGCACGACGAGACCGTGGGCCAGCGCGCCGCCAACGGCCAGACCTTCCCCGAGTTCCTCACCTCCAAGGGTGTTGTCCCCGGGATCAAGACGGACGGTGGCCTGTGCGACCTCCTCGAGGGTGCCCCTGGCGAGCAGATGACCGCCGGCCTTGATGGCTACCTGAAGCGTGCGGCCAAGTACTACAAGGCCGGGTGCCGCTTCTGCAAGTGGCGCAACGTGTACAAGATCCAGAACGGCACCGTCTCTGAGTCTGCCGTGCGCTTCAACGCCGAGACTCTTGCCCGGTACGCCGTGCTGTCCCAGATGAGCGGTCTGGTGCCTATTGTGGAGCCTGAGGTGATGATTGACGGCAAGCACGATATCGAGACCTCCCAGCGCGTGTCTGAGCACGTTTGGGCAGAGGTTGTGAACGCTCTCCAGCGCCACGGCGTCATTTGGGAGGGGTGCCTGCTGAAGCCCAACATGGTTGTCCCTGGTGCGGAGTCTGGCCGCGTTGCTTCCCCCGAGGAAGCCGCTCACTACACCGTGCTGACCCTCGGCCGCACGATGCCCGCTGCCCTCCCCGGCGTGACGTTCCTCTCCGGCGGCCTCAGCGAGGTCCAGGCGTCTGAGTACCTGAACGCGATGAACCGCTGCAGCCTCCCTCGCCCCTGGAACCTGAGCTTCTCGTACGCCCGTGCCCTTCAGTCCTCTGCCCTCAAGGCATGGGGCGGTAAGGCCTCCGGTGGAAGCTGGGCGCCGCGCCTTCATGCACCGCGCCAAGATGAACTCCCTGGCCCAGCTTGGCAAGTACGAGCGCGCCCAGGACGACGCGTCGTCTCAGTCCCTCTACGTCGCTGGCAACTCGTACTAGATGCGCCGTCACACGCGGCTTCCACCTGGAATACCGGTGGCCGGCAAGTCCTTCAGCAAGCGGATCATGTAACACCCTCCTACTCCCCTCTGGAGGTACGAGCCTGCAAAAGCATACGCTTCCCCTTTATACTAAAGATCTACTGATTTTTTAACGCTTCAGCGGACCCGCCATTGCAACAAGCATAACGATCCACGGAAAAGCAGGCCAGCATGCGCAGGCACCCGCTGAAATATTCCTTTTTATTTATCTTTTGTTCTGACTACCGTTTCTTGTGGGGGCAAGGTTGAGATACATTCACATATATATTGGAATATTTTAAATTGTGAGGAAGCCGTTGCCTCGAAAAGAAAGCGAGAACCGCTGGAAGGTGCAGTTGGCACCCTCGAGTGCTGTTTGACAGTCCGCGTGCCGATGACGGGAGTTCCTCCTGCAGAACAGTGGCTGGCGTGCTTGTTGTATCCTGCTTCTCTCTCTCTATTCTTTCTGCTTTTCTTCCCTTCCTCCTGCCTACGTGCACCCCCGTCCACGACAACAACACGGCGCGCACCCATAGACTACCCCGTATTCTAAGCTTTTTTCCATCACCATGGGCCGCGTCGAAGTTCTCAAGAGCCAGCTCCCCGCGTACAACCGCATCAAGACCCCCTATGAGGCGGAGCTTGTTGCGACGGTCAAGAAGATGACCGCCCGCGGCAAGGGCCTCCTCGCTGCTGACGAGTCCATCGGCTCCTGCTCGAAGCGCTTCGACCCCATCGGGCTGAGCAACACGGAGGAGCACCGCCGCCAGTACCGTGCCCTGATGCTGGAGTGCCCGGGATGGAGCAGTACATCAGCGGTGTCATCCTGCACGACGAGACCGTGGGCCAGCGCGCCGCCAACGGCCAGACCTTCCCCGAGTTCCTCACCTCCAAGGGTGTTGTCCCCGGGATCAAGACGGACGGTGGCCTGTGCGACCTCCTCGAGGGTGCCCCTGGCGAGCAGATGACCGCCGGCCTTGATGGCTACCTGAAGCGTGCGGCCAAGTACTACAAGGCCGGGTGCCGCTTCTGCAAGTGGCGCAACGTGTACAAGATCCAGAACGGCACCGTCTCTGAGTCTGCCGTGCGCTTCAACGCCGAGACTCTTGCCCGGTACGCCGTGCTGTCCCAGATGAGCGGTCTGGTGCCTATTGTGGAGCCTGAGGTGATGATTGACGGCAAGCACGATATCGAGACCTCCCAGCGCGTGTCTGAGCACGTTTGGGCAGAGGTTGTGAACGCTCTCCAGCGCCACGGCGTCATTTGGGAGGGGTGCCTGCTGAAGCCCAACATGGTTGTCCCTGGTGCGGAGTCTGGCCGCGTTGCTTCCCCCGAGGAAGCCGCTCACTACACCGTGCTGACCCTCGGCCGCACGATGCCCGCTGCCCTCCCCGGCGTGACGTTCCTCTCCGGCGGCCTCAGCGAGGTCCAGGCGTCTGAGTACCTGAACGCGATGAACCGCTGCAGCCTCCCTCGCCCCTGGAACCTGAGCTTCTCGTACGCCCGTGCCCTTCAGTCCTCTGCCCTCAAGGCATGGGGCGGTAAGGCCTCCGGAGTGGAAGCTGGGCGCCGCGCCTTCATGCACCGCGCCAAGATGAACTCCCTGGCCCAGCTTGGCAAGTACGAGCGCGCCCAGGACGACGCGTCGTCTCAGTCCCTCTACGTCGCTGGCAACTCGTACTAGATGCGCCGTCACACGCGGCTTCCACCTGGAATACCGGTGGCCGGCAAGTCCTTCAGCAAGCGGATCATGTAACACCCTCCTACTCCCCTCTGGAGGTACGAGCCTGCAAAAGCATACGCTTCCCCTTTTATACTAAAGATCTACTGATTTTTTAACGCTTCAGCGGACCCGCCATTGCAACAAGCATAACGATCCACGGAAAAGCAGGCCAGCATGCGCAGGCACCCGCTGAAATATTCCTTTTTATTTATCTTTTGTTCTGACTACCGTTTCTTGTGGGAGGCAAGGTTGAGATACATTCACATATATATTGGAATATTTTAAATTGTGAGGAAGCCGTTGCCTCGAAAAGAAAGCGAGAACCGCTGGAAGGTGCAGTTGGCACCCTCGAGTGCTGTTTGACAGTCCGCGTGCCGATGACGGGAGTTCCTCCTGCAGAACAGTGGCTGGCGTGCTTGTTGTATCCTGCTTCTCTCTCTCTATTCTTTCTGCTTTTCTTCCCTTCCTCCTGCCTACGTGCACCCCCCGTCCACGACAACAACACGGCGCGCACCCATAGACTACCCCGTATTCTAAGCTTTTTTCCATCACCATGGGCCGCGTCGAAGTTCTCAAGAGCCAGCTCCCGCGTACAACCGCATCAAGACCCCCTATGAGGCGGAGCTTGTTGCGACGGTCAAGAAGATGACCGCCCGCGGCAAGGGCCTCCTCGCTGCTGACGAGTCCATCGGCTCCTGCTCGAAGCGCTTCGACCCCATCGGGCTGAGCAACACGGAGGAGCACCGCCGCCAGTACCGTGCCCTGATGCTGGAGTGCCCGGGATGGAGCAGTACATCAGCGGTGTCATCCTGCACGACGAGACCGTGGGCCAGCGCGCCGCCAACGGCCAGACCTTCCCCGAGTTCCTCACCTCCAAGGGTGTTGTCCCCGGGATCAAGACGGACGGTGGCCTGTGCGACCTCCTCGAGGGTGCCCCTGGCGAGCAGATGACCGCCGGCCTTGATGGCTACCTGAAGCGTGCGGCCAAGTACTACAAGGCCGGGTGCCGCTTCTGCAAGTGGCGCAACGTGTACAAGATCCAGAACGGCACCGTCTCTGAGTCTGCCGTGCGCTTCAACGCCGAGACTCTTGCCCGGTACGCCGTGCTGTCCCAGATGAGCGGTCTGGTGCCTATTGTGGAGCCTGAGGTGATGATTGACGGCAAGCACGATATCGAGACCTCCCAGCGCGTGTCTGAGCACGTTTGGGCAGAGGTTGTGAACGCTCTCCAGCGCCACGGCGTCATTTGGGAGGGGTGCCTGCTGAAGCCCAACATGGTTGTCCCTGGTGCGGAGTCTGGCCGCGTTGCTTCCCCCGAGGAAGCCGCTCACTACACCGTGCTGACCCTCGGCCGCACGATGCCCGCTGCCCTCCCCGGCGTGACGTTCCTCTCCGGCGGCCTCAGCGAGGTCCAGGCGTCTGAGTACCTGAACGCGATGAACCGCTGCAGCCTCCCTCGCCCCTGGAACCTGAGCTTCTCGTACGCCCGTGCCCTTCAGTCCTCTGCCCTCAAGGCATGGGGCGGTAAGGCCTCCGGTGGAAGCTGGGCGCCGCGCCTTCATGCACCGCGCCAAGATGAACTCCCTGGCCCAGCTTGGCAAGTACGAGCGCGCCCAGGACGACGCGTCGTCTCAGTCCCTCTACGTCGCTGGCAACTCGTACTAGATGCGCCGTCACACGCGGCTTCCACCTGGAATACCGGTGGCCGGCAAGTCCTTCAGCAAGCGGATCATGTAACACCCTCCTACTCCCCTCTGGAGGTACGAGCCTGCAAAAGCATACGCTTCCCCTTTTATACTAAAGATCTACTGATTTTTTAACGCTTCAGCGGACCCGCCATTGCAACAAGCATAACGATCCACGGAAAAGCAGGCCAGCATGCGCAGGCACCCGCTGAAATATTCCTTTTTTTTTGCTCTTTTGTTCTGACTACCGTTTCTTGTGGGGGGCAAGGTTGAGATACATTCACATATATATTGGAATATTTTAAATTGTGAGGAAGCCGTTGCCTCGAAAAGAAAGCGAGAACCGCTGGAAGGTGCAGTTGGCACCCTCGAGTGCTGTTTGACAGTCCGCGTGCCGATGACGGGAGTTCCTCCTGCAGAACAGTGGCTGGCGTGCTTGTTGTATCCTGCTCTCTCTCTATTCTTTCTGCTTTTCTTCCCTTCCTCCTGCCTACGTGCACCCCCGTCCACGACAACAACACGGCGCGCACCCATAGACTACCCCGTATTCTAAGCTTTTTCCATCACCATGGGCCGCGTCGAAGTTCTCAAGAGCCAGCTCCCGCGTACAACCGCATCAAGACCCCCTATGAGGCGGAGCTTGTTGCGACGGTCAAGAAGATGACCGCCCGCGGCAAGGGCCTCCTCGCTGCTGACGAGTCCATCGGCTCCTGCTCGAAGCGCTTCGACCCCATCGGGCTGAGCAACACGGAGGAGCACCGCCGCCAGTACCGTGCCCTGATGCTGGAGTGCCCCGGGATGGAGCAGTACATCAGCGGTGTCATCCTGCACGACGAGACCGTGGGCCAGCGCGCCGCCAACGGCCAGACCTTCCCCGAGTTCCTCACCTCCAAGGGTGTTGTCCCCGGGATCAAGACGGACGGTGGCCTGTGCGACCTCCTCGAGGGTGCCCCTGGCGAGCAGATGACCGCCGGCCTTGATGGCTACCTGAAGCGTGCGGCCAAGTACTACAAGGCCGGGTGCCGCTTCTGCAAGTGGCGCAACGTGTACAAGATCCAGAACGGCACCGTCTCTGAGTCTGCCGTGCGCTTCAACGCCGAGACTCTTGCCCGGTACGCCGTGCTGTCCCAGATGAGCGGTCTGGTGCCTATTGTGGAGCCTGAGGTGATGATTGACGGCAAGCACGATATCGAGACCTCCCAGCGCGTGTCTGAGCACGTTTGGGCAGAGGTTGTGAACGCTCTCCAGCGCCACGGCGTCATTTGGGAGGGGTGCCTGCTGAAGCCCAACATGGTTGTCCCTGGTGCGGAGTCTGGCCGCGTTGCTTCCCCCGAGGAAGCCGCTCACTACACCGTGCTGACCCTCGGCCGCACGATGCCCGCTGCCCTCCCCGGCGTGACGTTCCTCTCCGGCGGCCTCAGCGAGGTCCAGGCGTCTGAGTACCTGAACGCGATGAACCGCTGCAGCCTCCCTCGCCCCTGGAACCTGAGCTTCTCGTACGCCCGTGCCCTTCAGTCCTCTGCCCTCAAGGCATGGGGCGGTAAGGCCTCCGGAGTGGAAGCTGGGCGCCGCGCCTTCATGCACCGCGCCAAGATGAACTCCCTGGCCCAGCTTGGCAAGTACGAGCGCGCCCAGGACGACGCGTCGTCTCAGTCCCTCTACGTCGCTGGCAACTCGTACTAGATGCGCCGTCACACGGCTTCCACCTGGAATACCGGTGGCCGGCAAGTCCTTCAGCAAGCGGATCATGTAACACCCTCCTACTCCCCTCTGGAGGTACGAGCCTGCAAAAGCATACGCTTCCCCTTTTATACTAAAGATCTACTGATTTTTTAACGCTTCAGCGGACCCGCCATTGCAACAAGCATAGCGATCCACGGAAAAGCAGGCCAGCATGCGCAGGCACCCGCTGAAATATTCCTTTTTTTTGCTCTTTTGTTCTGACTACCGTTTCTTGTGGGGGGCAAGGTTGAGATACATTCACATATATATTGGAATATTTTAAATTGTGAGGAAGCCGTTGCCTCGAAAAGAAAGCGAGAACCGCTGGAAGGTGCAGTTGGCACCCTCGAGTGCTGTTTGACAGTCCGCGTGCCGATGACGGGAGTTCCTCCTGCAGAACAGTGGCTGGCGTGCTTGTTGTATCCTGCTTCTCTCTCTATTCTTTCTGCTTTTCTTCCCTTCCTCCTGCCTACGTGCACCCCCGTCCACGACAACAACACGGCGCGCACCCATAGACTACCCCGTATTCTAAGCTTTTTTCCATCACCATGGGCCGCGTCGAAGTTCTCAAGAGCCAGCTCCCCGCGTACAACCGCATCAAGACCCCCTATGAGGCGGAGCTTGTTGCGACGGTCAAGAAGATGACCGCCCGCGGCAAGGGCCTCCTCGCTGCTGACGAGTCCATCGGCTCCTGCTCGAAGCGCTTCGACCCCATCGGGCTGAGCAACACGGAGGAGCACCGCCGCCAGTACCGTGCCCTGATGCTGGAGTGCCCCGGGATGGAGCAGTACATCAGCGGTGTCATCCTGCACGACGAGACCGTGGGCCAGCGCGCCGCCAACGGCCAGACCTTCCCCGAGTTCCTCACCTCCAAGGGTGTTGTCCCGGGATCAAGACGGACGGTGGCCTGTGCGACCTCCTCGAGGGTGCCCCTGGCGAGCAGATGACCGCCGGCCTTGATGGCTACCTGAAGCGTGCGGCCAAGTACTACAAGGCCGGGTGCCGCTTCTGCAAGTGGCGCAACGTGTACAAGATCCAGAACGGCACCGTCTCTGAGTCTGCCGTGCGCTTCAACGCCGAGACTCTTGCCCGGTACGCCGTGCTGTCCCAGATGAGCGGTCTGGTGCCTATTGTGGAGCCTGAGGTGATGATTGACGGCAAGCACGATATCGAGACCTCCCAGCGCGTGTCTGAGCACGTTTGGGCAGAGGTTGTGAACGCTCTCCAGCGCCACGGCGTCATTTGGGAGGGGTGCCTGCTGAAGCCCAACATGGTTGTCCCTGGTGCGGAGTCTGGCCGCGTTGCTTCCCCCGAGGAAGCCGCTCACTACACCGTGCTGACCCTCGGCCGCACGATGCCCGCTGCCCTCCCCGGCGTGACGTTCCTCTCCGGCGGCCTCAGCGAGGTCCAGGCGTCTGAGTACCTGAACGCGATGAACCGCTGCAGCCTCCCTCGCCCCTGGAACCTGAGCTTCTCGTACGCCCGTGCCCTTCAGTCCTCTGCCCTCAAGGCATGGGGCGGTAAGGCCTCCGGAGTGGAAGCTGGGCGCCGCGCCTTCATGCACCGCGCCAAGATGAACTCCCTGGCCCAGCTTGGCAAGTACGAGCGCGCCCAGGACGACGCGTCGTCTCAGTCCCTCTACGTCGCTGGCAACTCGTACTAGATGCGCCGTCACACGCGGCTTCCACCTGGAATACCGGTGGCCGGCAAGTCCTTCAGCAAGCGGATCATGTAACACCCTCCTACTCCCCTCTGGAGGTACGAGCCTGCAAAAGCATACGCTTCCCCCTTTTATACTAAAGATCTACTGATTTTTTAACGCTTCAGCGGACCCGCCATTGCAACAAGCATAGCGATCCACGGAAAAGCAGGCCAGCATGCGCAGGCACCCGCTGAAATATTCCTTTTTTTTTGCTCTTTTGTTCTGACTACCGTTTCTTGTGGGGGGCAAGGTTGAGATACATTCACATATATATTGGAATATTTTAAATTGTGAGGAAGCCGTTGCCTCGAAAAGAAAGCGAGAACCGCTGGAAGGTGCAGTTGGCACCCTCGAGTGCTGTTTGACAGTCCGCGTGCCGATGACGGGAGTTCCTCCTGCAGAACAGTGGCTGGCGTGCTTGTTGTATCCTGCTTCTCTCTCTCTCTATTCTTTCTGCTTTTCTTCCCTTCCTCCTGCCTACGTGCGTGTTTTGTTATTTTTAAAAATTTTCTTGTTTCTGCTTAGAGGGTTTGTTGCAGTGATGGGTGAGGAACCAATTGGTCACTATGCGCTACCGCGGGAGGAAGTTTCTATCTGTGATCCTTTTCCTGTATGCCCTGCGAAGAAGTTGACGAATGCTCAAATCGATGAGGTAGTTGAAAGGGTTTATTCTGTTTCTCGAGAAAAGAAGCAGGCGGATAAAAATGAGTTGTCGTCGAAGTACTATCCTCAAGCATCGGGAGTAAAGTTGTCGGGGGATCAATTGGCGAGTTCAATTGATCGTCAGTACTCCGAAGAGATGAAAAAACGAGAGGAGAGGATGAAAGAGCTGAAGGAAGCCCATTTATTCAAGAGCAAGAACATTAAAAAAGTGGTATCTCAAAGTGAATTTGTGCAGCGGATGTATCATGATAGAATTGAACAAATGAAAGCAACCGAGAAGAGACTTCACGAGTTGTACATTGTTCCTACAGAAACAAAAGTACTTCACAAAATGGCTATGGAAAAACTGCGCACGAATCAGCAGGAGTAGTGACAGCGTGGATGGATAGATGAATGCTAGAAGATAAAGAAAAACACAGGTGATGTACACAAACGGTTCCAGATTGCCACGGGTTTCTATTCCTCATGGGATTTATGCACTATAACGATGATGCCCTAAAAGCGGTGGTTTCCTTCGCATGTAATCATCTCTCCCTCTCTGCCTTTTTTCTTTCTCGATTTGGAAGACAAAAGAATAGAGCTCCACTTACCGAACGTAACTGCATTGGTGAGTTCGACGCCATGGATGATGTGGACAAATACCTACAGCGAGTGAAACAAATACAGAAGGCGAAATTTGGAACATCTGGTTTCGTCTCTGTGGCGCATGAGAACCGTTCAGGGAATGCGCAGCTAGCCGTTGGATCCCCTTCCCACAAACGACAGCGGGATACTGAGAATAGTAGCGGGGAGACTCTCATGCGCCGCAGTCTTATTGACAAGTGGTTTCCGGGGAACGTTTTAAAAGTGCCTACAATCGCACTAAAAGATTCTCCCCCATCATCGTATGTGGACATAACGATTCAGCGAATTACTTCAGCGCGCGAGAGAATGCTGTTTCTTCGAGGTGGAGTAGAAGACATGGAAAAAACGTTGGAAGATATGAATGACGATGCCGAAAGTAGCTCTAAGGTTCCAGGAAGAAACGAAAAGAAACGCTTGAAGGCGCTTGGAGAAGTACTGAATCAGTTTGCCGTGCAAGTCTCGCCGAATTGCATTAAAGTGGATAAGCAGGTTAGGAAATATCAGTTGATCAAAGAGAGCTTAGGAGTACCTCTTCAAACCGACGCAATGAAGTGGCACAGCTTTCTAAATGCTAATGGTCCAGAAACTACTGGACTTCCTCTGACTTCATACTTTCTGTTTCCTTCAAGTGCAAGCATTACTCTACTGTACACTATTATCTCTCAACGCCTGCTGAACAAGTTGAAGGCTATGAAGAAGGATAGAGAATCAGATGAACGTGATGGCTCTGATATCGAAGGAAGAACTGAAGAACAGAAACGAACTGCTGAAGGAGATGAAAAATTACTGTCTTTTCTGCAACTCTTTATGCCTACAAAGTCATCCGATACCACGGATGGTCGATGCATATCAGGGTACTGTTCTTGGATCCTAGCTTGTCTCGCTGTGTTGGACACCCCGTTGGACCCCGATACAGATCGATTGACCAGCAGCCTATTTCATATTTGTTGTGATCAAGTACGGGCAATTGGAAAAAAGCAGGCGACTGGTGATGACCATAAAGGGGCATTGCTGAGTGTGCTTCCGATTTCTCCAAATCCTATAGGAGCAAAGTCGTACAAATCGATCCAGGACGTAGGAAGAGAAGAGGTTCTAGCTCTTTACTCCGTTATCATTATTCTTTCCAAAATTTTTCGGCAGAACCAGAATCAAATGATCCCTCTTTGATTTTCCGTCAGCGAAGCCATTTAATCAATTCGAAACTATGGTTTCTGAGGAGGGACGTAACACATTTTCTTGTTTGATAATATTCATTGAAAGTTGTGCAAAGGGCCCTAAACAAAAATACAGCAACAACAACAACGAAAAAAAAAAAAAAAACGGATAACATGCATGATACGATACGACCCGTCTCGGAATGCATTCCTTATTGGAAATGATCCCTCACTTATGATCCCTCATTTTCTTGTCCCGGAGTTGTTGAGGATTATTATTATTATTATTTTGTTGTCTTGATTCCGCATTTAGAACGTCGGACAATGACTAAAACTCTACCGGGACCGCAGCAGCGCATGTTTGAAAAACTGGGGAGGGAGTTTGACAATAGCCAGTACAACAAAGCGCTTCGCTCCGCTGACAGTATTTTAGCAGTGTTTCATGACCATGCCGATACTCTTGCGATGAAGGGTTTGACACTCCACAAGCTAGAGAAACCCGAAGAGGCATTTGAATACATCAAGAAGGCTATTAAATTGGATCCTAAGAGTACTACAGCTTGGCATTGCTTAGGATCTTGCCAAGTATTTGAGAAAAAGTATCCTGAGGCTCTCAAGGCATTCAAACAAGCACTTACTACCGATCCTCAGAACTACACTATTCTTCGAGACATATCTTCGATTGCTGTGCAAGTTAGAGACTGGGAACAGTTTTTAGAAGCACGACAAAAGATTGTTGTCCAACGACCGTCCGTCCGAGCAAATTGGGTAGCCTTGTCCTGTGCACATAAAATGCTGGGGAACCCTAAAATTGCTTCCATGATTCTGGAAACAATGCCTCAGATGCTTGATGAACCAGATCCAATTGAGAACAGTGAGTTGATTATGTATCGGGTTGAACTTGCTTTAGAGCAGGGAGATCCCAGTGCAGCTCTTGATCTTCTTAAGAAGTTTGAAGGAAGAATCAAAGACGAGGTGTCGAAACTATTTATTCGTGCTCAAGTGCACACTGCTTTGGGACAAAAAATCGACGCTGAGCACAAGTACAAATCTCTGATACAAATGGGAATCTCGGAAGGGGACTGCATTGCTAAAATTGCACGGCTGCGTAAGATACAACTAGATGAGCACTTACGACCGAAGAGCAATTCAGAACAATACATGGCTTTGCTGGATAGCATCATCGAGGAGTTTCCCCGGTGCGATTATGCTAGGCGTCACGCTTTGGACTGTGCTCCAATTGAAAGCTTTCGGGAGCGTTTGTCTACATTTGCTGCTGGATACATCCGCCGGATGGTGCCATCCTTATGGAGTGTGCTGAAGTCGTTGTACAGGTTTCCTGACCGTGCAGCAATCATTGGAGAAGTGTTTACAGAATGGGAGGAACAATTGGTCAACGGAACATGTACTGTGTTTGACGAAACAAATCCGTGTTACATTCTGTGGGTTTGGACGTTCTTAGCCACCCACTGGAGACGTGTGGGTGATTATGAAAAAGCTCATCATTACATCGACAAAGCAATCGAGCACACACCAACCTTGGAATTACTATACTTGGAAAAGAGTAAGATTTACTCGAGAGAAGGTAACACTAACGAAGCGGCGAAACTAGCTGACAAAGCGCGCGCTATGGATCTTCAAGACAAGTACTTGAACAGCAAAGCTGCAAAGATGTTTTTTAGAGACAATAATATTGAGAAAGGGGAAGAACTAATGAGCTTGTTTTACAGACCTGGAACGATTCCAGAAGAGATTTTCTTGATTGCCCTCGAGTCTCAATGCTATTGGTACGAGAAAGAGGTAGGAGAAGCGTTCTATCGCAAAGGAGATATCGTTGCTGCCTTGCAGAACCTTCTGATGTTCGAGCTGCATCATTCCCACAACCACAACGAGCTGTACGACTTCCACAACTACGTGTTTCGAAGGGGAACAATGCGTTACTGGTTCGACGTAATAAACAGGGATGATAACCCTGGAGAAAACAAGTTTTTCCTTAAGATGTGCCCTTGCATTGTTCGATGTTATATGCGAATTCACGAGGAAGGTGAAGAGGCTATTCGAGCTGCTCATAAACCTCGCCCACTTCCGGATATTACCAATTTGTCCCCCGAGGATGCAAAGCGTATATCTCAACAGCGTGAAGATTACTACTTGGAAGATATTGACCTCTCCGAGCCCCTGAAGAAAGCGGAAAAATACTTGAATCATTTCTCAAAAACCGAGGTAATGAAAAGGAAACCCACCTTTTAGCCATGGAGTTCTACACAGTACTGGAGAAACCTTTGCTAGTTGCACGTTCTCTTCTTGCGCTAAAGAAGCAGAATTATGCATTGCTTAATGATGAAGTGAGAAAGTTTGAAGGGGGGCTGTACAAACAGCTGGGCAGCCTGCTAGATGGCAGGGTGAAGGATATTATCGAGGAAATACTTCGAAGTGCTCACACATTACAGTAACGGAGAGTAATACTTTCACGAATTAATAATGAGAAGACGTAAGCCTGCTTCTGGCTTGTTAATAATTCAAAGTAATGACGAGGTCTTTGAACCAAATTCAGTTTCATACGATTAAGTTAACTGAAGCTTGAGAGTCATCAGAGCTTTATTATGAACCTTTTGTACGTCCGATCTCTCTATAACCATTTTTCGTTGAACGTGATGAATAGTTAAGCTAAAGCGAAAAAATGCTGAGTAACGCCTGGCAAGCAGCTAGGCCTTCGAAGGCAAATTGGATGGGCCGGCTTTTTTTTTTTCCGATACCTGTCCTCCATTTCAACTTCAATGAAAAAAGGCGCTTCGCGCGTATTTTCAGTGCCGGGGGGTCGCAGCGGTGCCGCCCCCTGGGCAGCGGGAGAGCCCTGCCACGGGGGGGAAAAGAATGAAGAAACGAAAAACAAAGGCCGCTAGGGGGATCGAACCCCTGACCTCCGTCTTACTAGGACGGCGCTCTGCCATTGAGCTAAGCAGCCACTGCGCAGCGAAAGAATGTACATGTAATCTCAATTAATTTAATTGACAATGATGATCTTGCGTCAGTCGTGGCTGCTTAGCTCAATGGCAGAGCGCCGTCCTAGTAAGACGGAGGTCAGGGGTTCGATCCCCCTAGCGGCCTTTGTTTTTCGTTTCTTCGTTCTTTTCCCCCTTCCCCGTGGCAGGGACCCTCTCGCGGTTGCCTGGTTTTTCCCCGCCCCGTTTTGTATCCCCAGGGCCCGGCCTTCTCTTCCCGGCTTTAGTGTGTGTCTTTGCGTGGGGGGGGCATCCCCGCCCCTGGCCCCTCCCGCTGCCCTGGAAGCTCGCTGCACGTTGGCATAGGGGAATCCCGCCTGCCACGCGGGGTCCTTGGTTCTATTCCTGAGTTTGGTTTGGAGAAACGAAGTATTGTAATATCTCGGGAACGAATCGTTTCCCTTGTTTTCTTGTGTTATCTACTTGTGCTGCTAAGATGGTTTTCTATTACTTTTTCTCCTTGTTTCCCTTGACGTGATAACCCATAGCCTCTGGCCTCAAGATCTTCCGCCCCAGCTGCAGAGTTCAAAAAAAAAAAGAAAGAAAACTATTTTTAACATACCTTAGTTCCCGTGCTCCAGAAGAAGGATTATATTGCCTCAAAACGAAGGTAATGAGACAAAGAGCCGGGAACGCCAAACCATAAAGATAACTGAATGCCCCTTGTTTGGGTGAATCTGCGCCCCGAAATGAATAGAGGCGCCGGACTTTTGTTGCCGCCGGCCCTCTTTAGTTTCGCTTCCGCTTGCAGGGCCATCTAGGCGCGGGGCTTCCCCAATGCGACACCATGCGCATGCGGCGCTGCCTCTGCCTTTGCCCTTCCCCCCCGGGCCCCGAGGCATGGGGGGCTGGCTCCGCGGCACGCCTGGCCTGCTCCGCCGGGTGTGCGCCGCCCCGAACGCAGCCGCCCTGCGGCGAAAGCGCGCTGCGGGAACCGGCGCGCCGGGGCTCGGCGGCCTCCTTCAGAAAGGCCGGCGTCACGCCGCGGCAACCCCTCACCCTGGGCAAGGGCACCAAACAAGGTGATCGCGCAGGCCTTCGTTTGCCCGCTCTTTGTCTCATTATTTCCTTTTTATACCCTTCTTCTTGGAGCACGGGAACTAAAATATGTTAAAAATAGTTTTCTTTTTTTTTTTTTGAACTCTGCAGCTGGGGGCGGAAGATCTTGAGGCCAGAGGCTATGGGTTATCACGTCGAGGGAAACAAGGAGAAAAAGTAATAGAAAACCATCTTAGCAGCACAAGTAGATAACACAAGAAAACAAGGGAAACGATTCGTTCCCGAGATATTACAATACTTCGTTTCTCCAAACCAAACTTAGGAATAAAACCTTCGCGAGGCCATGATGGCGAACCGTCAAGAGCACCCAGCTCAGACAGGACGAGGTGCCAGAGCGACGAAGCTGTCAGAATGGGAAAGTTCGAGGAGTGCTCGCTGAAACATCAGAAAGGGGGCAAGCTTCCATATGGATGGCATGGAGCAAACGTGTTTACAGCGCCGGAGCTGAAGGGAAGAAGACGAATGATCACGTAACCACTGGTGAACGCATGTATTGACAGGAAGACCCTGCCGGCATTGAGATACCCCACGGGACTCGGACGGCGACAGGCACTCCGGTATGCGCGCTATATGCTCCACATTTATTTCGAGGCCTTCTATGACGCCGGAGAACATTAGGAACAATTTTGTCTTTCGGAAGCGCGAGCGGTACTACAGACTTCGGACGCTGCCGACGGGTGGATGTTGGAGCGTTGCCATGTATCATGTACACCATGATCGACGATATCCTGATAGCGGCCAAGGACGGACAGGAGCGAGTTTTTGGATGCAGTGCGAAGCATCGTGGGAAGGATCAAGAGAGCCAATCTTTTGACATCGCCGGACAGAGTCATGTTGGAGTCAGCGACGGAAGAAGAGCTTTTGAGACTAGGGACTGAGCCGAACACCTTCTTGGTGAGGAGTATGTATGATGGAGAATGGAGAGATGGATCCGCAACTCCATAAAGACGGTGACAAAGCTGAATCTTGCTCTCGAAGCCCAGACGTTCACGTGCCGCTCTTTTGTGTCCCTGATCCTGTATGTGCTGCACACAACGCGGCTCAATCCAGCTGGTGCGTTCAAGCTCCTCAGGGCGTACCGCGGTGTATCCCGCACAATCAATGAAGGCAGAGAATAGGATTCGCCACTGCTGTATCTTGACCCAACAGTTTATGATCAGATGCTACGGATCGGTCAGGAACTCTGCCAGAACCAACTGCGGCAGATAGCCGAGCCACTTACACCAACGTATGGCGACTCCATGTATGACTTCATTGCCGTATCGGACGCGTCTTCTGGTGGTTGGGGCACGTACGTGTATAGCCGCGCGCAGGGAACGATCACAGGACACCAGCAACGATGGGAGCACTAACCCTATTTCGACGGTAGCGACAGAGACGATGACGTTCAGAAGCACGGATATTTCGACGCACACCACTCCACACATGCGGAGCCACGGGCCGTGGAGCTCGTACTCAGTACCATGATCCAGAAGGGCCTTCCCGATGGAGCGAAGGTTGCCCTCATGACGGATCACGATGCCATTTACCGCGCGCAAACAGATTCGGTGGGATCGGCAGAGGGTACTCGCTGAACAAGCTTTTGGGGTTTGTTTATGACCTGTGGCGCCGGCACCACGTTGAGTCCACATTACATTATTCTGGCTGCAGGGTAAGGTGAACCCTGCGGACACGATATCGAGGGTCTTTGGGGGGCCCCGACGACTTCTTCGGCGTGTACACCTTCGAGTCCCCCATACACACAGATCCCGCTGCTGCAACGTTTGCGAGGAACTTCTCAACGCCGAGAGGGAACCCAAACGAGACGACTGGCTATGGCGCTTGCATGGCCATAGAGAAAATGTGTTGATAATGGCCGTCGTCAGGCATGGACCGGTTATGGTGCTTCACCGGCGGGGAAGCGACGAATATGACCTCTTTTCTTCATTCTACTTTCACCAAAACTCAGGCCATGGGAAACGCCAAATGCGGGTCGAGCGCTCCTTGTAGCAGCATTCGTCCACTCTCTCTCTCTCCTTGGCACAGTAGGGTAGCGTGGCGCGATGCGTTATGCGGCCGAAGGCAGCCCAAGTATTATAGGTAGATCTCTGCGTGTCAACGCCTAAATTAATTATTGAACTACTTTTCAGTATTTCGGTGTGATTGAGAAAATGTTCCCTGGTGTTGGTGAAATTAATAATTCACGTCAGGGGCTTAAGGACGCAATAATTAATATATATGTTTTCTTTACACATCCTTGTCTTCTTGACGCATAGGTAGGAACAAAAACGATATTTGAGTTTCATTAGGTAGACAATAGCGGAAATGCCACAATCCCGTCGGGGCTTCGGCGGGGGGAGCCAATTGTAACAACACAATATAGCCACAGCGCGTTGGCACATCAGGCGACTTTTCCCTTTTCCCTAGGTCCACAGGGCGAATGGTCGTGTTGAGCCATTCCTGTCGCAGGTTCAGATGAAAAAGGTGGCAATTGCCAACAACAACAAAACCACCCGCAGAAGACTAGCAAAGAGATCAAAGAAGAAAAATTTCAGACAATTCGTACAACATACAAACTGGTAAATGTTTCGGAAGAAACTGCTACGGATGTTGTTTATCGCACTAGATCGATCTCTCTCTTTTTTTTTATGTGTATACTTGTTGCGCTAGGATACGTTTTGAGTTGTGCATGCTTTTCTCGAACAGCAAACCTAGAAATAAAGGCTGGAGGTGACAAGATCAAACACGCTAAGAAGATTTACAGATTAAAAAGAATACCTTCTTTTTTTCTTTTCTGATGGTTGTGCTACTTTCTTCTCTTGCTTCATAATCAAAACCCAAACTTTTCTGCCGAACCTTTGAAACAAACATCAGCTGTCTTCCCTTTTTTTTTTCCTTTATGGCTGTTCTTCTCACATTTTGGACCTAAGCTTCATTTTGTACTTGTTTTTCTCTGCAACTTTATCCAGTGCTTTTTGAATGTTCCTGGATACTTCCATGATCGGAAGGTCAGCATCGAACTCGATCACAATGTCGGAGTAATGTTCAATAAGGGCTTTCTTTTGCTTTTCGAAGATTTTCATCCGATGATTGTGCTTCTCCTTGGTGTCATCAGATCGAATCTGGAGACGATCTACAACCTCTGGGGGCGGAGGATCACTCTTGAGGTTGTAGATCTTACCAGTGATAGGATCCAGACGTCTGCATAGACAGCGATCCAACAGAACTGAGGAAGGGACATTAAGAAATATCATAGCATCAAATTCAAAACCTCGTTTGGACAACTCTTGAGCCTGCTTTAACGTTCGTGGAAATCCATCAAGAAGAACTCCTCTGGCACGTACACTTGGATGACGTAGCCGATTACAGATCAGGTCTATCACAAGCTCGTCCGGGATCAAGCTACCTTCCGCCATGATAGCTGCAGCCTTTCTTCCAAGCCGTGTCTTTCTCTTCACTTCATCTCGAAGCAAGTCTCCAGCACTACAGTGTACAAAACCATAGTTCTTCACCAAAAACTCACTCGCTGTTCCCTTTCCACTTCCAGGAGCCCCAAAAATAATCACATTTAAGGGCATCGATAAGCCAACAACCACAAAAGATCAGTGAATTTCTTTCAAAACAATCAAACTAAAATGTATATATATATATAAGTAATGGAAGAACACAGCTAATAAAGTAACAGAGAAAAAGACAAACTGTAACGGGCAAAACTAATTCGAGAGGGAACCGAGAAATAATCTGAGGTCCTGTTCTAACGTACCCAATAGAGAAGTTAAAGAAAGGAAAACAACGGCAACAAAAGAATACGACAACCAGAAATATCTTCTTTTTTTTTGCATACGAGCAAGCAGAGCTTATAATAAAAGCAACAACAAAGGGAGCCCCACTCATTTTGTTGGGTTCCCGTAGTGACGTGTTTTATTCCTGACTTGCGCGGACTGTCTAACTGTTGAGAGAATGATCAACTAGACTGCAGTACTTGCCATTTGTAACGTCATATGAGATGGCGGATTAGATTCTCGCGGTGAATTATGAATAGTGTCTGTGCAGTTGTGCTGAACCGTTCATGGACTACCGTATACACTGGAGAATGTCAATAACAATAATAATAATAATAATAATAAATCTTTTGATTTCTTAGCTTTTCGTTATACACTAAGAATCATATTCAAAGTAATAGGGATATTCTCTTCTCATTGCTCTTTAATCATATAGACCTCCATCCTCTACAGCTGCACCGTCGTCCGCTGGACGAGCCACTGCTGGTGTACGAAGGTTTCCAGCTTTCTGAAGAGACGCGCGGAACTGCTCAAATCTCTGTATCTCCGCTTCAGCCACAGAAGCTCTGGCAGTCCTCATCGCTTCTTCGAGATGTGCCCAAGTGATGGTACCTTGATGGGGAAGTTCTTCATCTGGATGAGCTTGCTGGTAGGCAATAGCATTCCGAATGGCAAGTTTGCAAGCACGCTGACAAATACCAAATATATCTGCTCCAGAAAATCCATGAGTGCGGGTTGCTATTTCATCGATGTCGATAGTGGGCTCGAGAATACAATTTCGGAAGCTGTGCGAAAGAATTGCTGCACGGGACGCCTTATCGGGGAGAGGAATGTATATTAATTGATCGAGGCGCCCTGGTCTCATAATAGCAGAATCAAGCACATCCGGTCGATTTGTTGCTCCAATAACAAAAACATTCTTCTTTTTGTTCATTCCATCCATTTCCGTTAGCAACTGGTTTATGACCCGATCTGTTGCCCCACCGTCATGAGAGTTGCCCCGAGCTTTAGCCAAAGAATCAAGTTCATCGAAGAATAGAACGCAGGGGGCCGCACTACGGGCCTTGTCAAACACATCTCTCACGTTAGACTCGGATTCTCCAACCCACATGGTGAGGAGTTCGGGACCCTTGATGGAGATGAAATTAGCTTGGCATTCTGTTGCGATAGCCTTAGCCAAAAGCGTTTTGCCACACCCAGGAGGTCCATAGAAGAGAACACCCTTTGGAGGAGTCATCCCAAACATTTCGAATTTCTCGGGAAACATCACTGGATACTGAACGAGTTCCTGCAGCTCCTGCTTCACGTCAGTGAGACCACCCACATCAGCCCAAGTGACATTTGGTGTTTCAACGTGTGTCTCGCGAAGTGCAGACGGGTTGGTCTTGGCCATTGCGTCAAGGAAGTGCTCCTGCGTTACTTTCATCGCGTTGAGCACATCAGCATCAATTGTCTCATCTTCCCAATCTATCACGTTCATTTTCTCTCGTATGCAGTTCATCGCAGCCTCAGTGGCCACTTGAGCAATATCTGCTCCAACATAACCGTGAGTCTCTTTAGCAACGCGCTCCAGATCGACAGTATTGTCCATTTTCATGTTCTTCGTGTGAATACGAAGGATTTCGAGGCGCCCGATTTCATCTGGCACTCCAATCTCAATCTCGCGGTCGAACCTTCCAAAGCGACGCAAGGCTGAATCAAGCGAATTTGCCCTGTTTGTCGCACCCATGACAATAACGCGGCTTCGGGATTTGACACCATCCATTAAAGTCAGCAGCTGTGACACAATACGCTTTTCAACCTCACCCGAAGCTTTTTCTCTTTTGGGGGCGATAGAATCGATTTCGTCAATGAAAATAATGGCGGGAGCATTTTTTTCAGCTTCTTGAAAAGTTTGGCGTAGTTTCATCTCCGATTCTCCAGCCATCTTGCTCATAATTTCCGGGCCGTTAATCTGAAGGAAAAACGCTCCTGTTTCATTAGCCACAGCGCGCCCCAGAATGGTTTTCCCACTTCCTGGTGGACCATACAATAATATGCCTTTGGGAGGCTTGACACCAATGTTTTGAAACAGCTCAGGATGGCGAATGGGAAGCTCTATCATTTCTCGTATCTGTGAAAGCTGCTTCCGGCAGCCTCCGATATCATCATATCCAATGTCGTCCAGTCCTTCTTCGTCTTCGCGAAAAATAGGTTCTCCTTCAGTGTGTATCACCGTGTCGGGAGAAACAATACAGTACTGACCAGGGTCTACTTCCACAACTTTGAATTCCACAGCCCGCATATTTCCCCGACACAAAATACAATCTCCCTTTTTCACTGGGCGATATGCTTCGAGGAAATACGGCTTCAGAAAGTTTTCGAAGAGATCGCCAGTGAGATTCTTGATAGTGTCCTCGAATGGAAGTACATGGATTCTATTTCCGTAAGGAACATCGCGACAGGGAGCAATTCGAACTGTATCTCCAAGAAAAACGCTTAAGTTTCTCCTGCATACTTTGTTTATTTGAATCTTGTCCTCAGGGCATTCTTTGCTCTCATCTTCCATGGCGATACAAATGGTCTGGCGCCTTTTTTTACCGGTAATGATGACAGTGTCCCCACGATAAATGTTTAAATCGGCCAAACGCTGTGGATGCAGTACCACTAAGCTCTGGTCATCATTCAGAGCATCATCGACAATCATACGATTTATCTTGGCGTCCGCCATTTTTCTGAGTGTCTGTTGGTGTTTCGAAGAGAAAAAAGAGGTCAATCCGCCAACAAAGAGAGAATGATAGGAGCTAAATAACAATAATAGTAATAATAATTACGAAAGAAAGAACAGAAGAAGAACAGTAGAAGTGACAACTACAACAAAAAATAATTAGTAATAATAAATCAGACATACAGCGTATGTCGTCGTACAAGGCGATAACGGTGCACCGAAACAAGATGAACAGACTGAAAGAAGTTAAACGTTCACAACACTATCACCGACCGGGGCGATCCTCACGAGGCGTTACCTTCCAGTTCATTGGAAGGGACCGGACCCAAAGTAGAAATAACAGTTTCTGTAGAAGCATTCGATCCATTGTAAATAGCCAATCCTGTGTAGAACAAACCTCCTGACCATACTAGCATCGTTAAAAGAAGATAAAATAATCTTCGTGCGCGTTTCTCATTACGCGGCCCGTTAAGAACGTAAACCACATAATCCATAAAATGGAGGTTTTCACTACTTGTCTCTATCACTAAATCCGCCACGAGAGATAGTAATGTGGGAATAGTGATCATCAAATGAACACCCCCAAACGCACCAATAAAGCTGGCAACCATGTTGAGTGCCTCAGGCCCGAATACAGCTGCAATTGCTGCCAGAAAAATGTTGATGCTAACCCGCAGAGCAGCAGCAGGTCGAGGAGATGTTTCCATATTCACATTAAAAGCCATGTCTAAAAGTTGAATTGCAGGGACGTACTGGACAGGGAAACTTAGAATCAAGCTGATCACCACTAAGAGCTCCATACAACTCCTCAATGCCCCTTTAGGCAGAGCGAGAACCACCGAGGTTGTCAGATCTTCGCCGTAGGCCAAGTACCCGACCACGCCAAAGAAGAGATACATCGAAATAATCCCGAAAAGTGTCATTCGTAATACAAATCCAAATTTGGGCTTATCTGTTGCATCCAAGCATTTCTCTATTGGAAGAACGATGCCTATTCCTTCCAGTGAAAACAAATAACCTGAGATAAACAGTAATATTCTAGGAGATAAAACGACTGGAACGGCTCCATGCGAAATACCGTCGGACGACAACGTTTGAAAAGCAATGATGAATGTTCCAACTAGCGCCAGTGATACGCAAACTCCAGCTATCAGCGACCCGTATGCAAGTAGTTCCATGCGATGACTCAGAAAGGTTAATGGTGTCACTATCGCAGCGCATAGAATAATTAAATATGGTTCAACCCCTTCGATGTTCATAATGGATGCCATCATCGAAGCTGAGTACTGCAAATACATGACACAAAAACCGAACTGACTAAATGTCAAAGCAACGTTCGTAAAAGACTCGAACTGAGGTCCTAAAATGTATCGAACAACACTAGGGTAGGTGGAAATGAACGGATCAGCAATCTTGTGCTTAACTTCGATTAAAGATACCGAGCAGTCAACTATAATATAACCTAGAGCGATGATTACGAATATGCCTAACAAAAAACCAGATTCCTGATAAAAAGTGGGGAGAAGAAATACCCCCGCCCCAACATTCCCTTTGAAAATATGATACACTACACTTCGAAGTGGCATTCTGTAGGCACCAGCAGAGCCGAATACTTCAGGCCCAAAACTGGAGAAACTATTGTACTCCAGAGCATCGACAGTCATGGATGACTGCAAAGAGCTCCGGGAACTCTTTCTGGTCAACGGTCTTAAAGGATCATGCTCACCTTGAGTTGTAGACATAGATCACAGTTTATTTTCTCTCTAGAGATTCAGATAAATAAAAACAACAACAACAGCAAAAGAATAACATCTTCAAGCACACAGGATTAACTGCGACAGAAGGAGTTTACAGCGGGGAACCATATTACCACGAGAATACGTAGGAATATAATGTGATAGACGATTATTTATTTTTTAAAAATATTTTTTAAAAGAAGAAACCATACATCATGAACAACGAAGTGAGAAATGGTTGATACTCAGTTCTCTGTGTTGTTACTTTACATTTCTGACGGTTTATCTATTCCAAAGAAACTGCAGTTCTTAAACTCAACGACGACATATGTAACACTTCATAGCACTTCGGGTTTTTGAAAAGTTCCCATCGGCAAACTAAGTTATTTCCGAATCCCCATAAAAAGTTGTTGCCGTGAAGTAGGATTTTCTGGTTATCCTGAAGTTTAATCATCAAATCCATTACCAAGTCAATAAAGCGCGGAACGGTGCACTTTGTTTCCATTGGGGGATATTCCTTTGCCATAAGAAAAAACGCTTCCACTACATCGCGATTCTGAGCCAGGTCGCTGACGAATTGCATAACGATTTCCATTAGAAATACGTGTGTCTGCCAGGTTTCAATAAGATTCGCAAGATGCTCAAATACATCCTTCCTCACCAAACCAACAGCCAGAGCCGCGTTAGATTGAATAACCGTTGAGCAGAAGTTGATACTGAATTTTTGAATCACAAGCGACTCGTGGAACTCTACAGCCGCCCTGTACACCACAGAGAGACAGCGCTCACCAAGAATGCCACTAAGATCTGTGGAGGTTCCCTTTGCGATATTAAACAACAATACAGTTCCAAACTGCATTAATTCCTCGTTGGAAGAGAACCTTTCCATTGCTGTAAGTATTTTTTCTAATCCATTTTTTTGAACTAGCTCGATCAATGTTTCATTGTTCCCAATACTAACGTTCCAAAGACCTTTCAGTCCCAATAACGCTATTTCTTCATCTGTAGGAAACAAGTCCATGCAGCTCAAAATTGCAGGAATTCCGCCGCATTCAGCAATGCTTTTCACTAGACTAGGAACTGTTGTGAGCTCGCAAAGTCGCTGAGTAGCGGCACGAACCATGTTTGTTCGGTTAAAATTTGCCATAATAAGAAGAACGCGGGATACATCAGCTTTGACAAACCACGTGTTCCAAACATCCTCGAACTGGACCTTTTGCGGAAGCCTAGAAAGTTGTGAGTTCGCGAAAAGATGCTTCACAATAGAGGTAACTGTAAGAGCTCGATTTACAACCCCTTCACCATCTGTGCGAAATTGACTTTGAATCCCAATTAGTTGACCGTTGTCAATGAACACTGGACATCCAGCGCTTCGCGACGTTCCGTTTGCTTTAAAGAAGAATAAATCATCTCGGCAACGGAGTATTTCATCGTATCGCTTAACCTCTACCCCCCCGTCATCATCAGAATCAGGCTCCGAAATACGATGCTGCACAATTAGTGCCAGATCACCTTCCACCACGGACGGCCACTCCTTCTGAATGAGTGGAAGATGCACTGGCATGACATGTACCACAGGATTTTCGTCACATGCGACTATGCAGTAGTCCATGTGATCAGGAAACTCAGCTGAGAAAAAAAGCTTATCAGGCAATAAACGAGCGTGCACAGGAGCCTTTTTAGAGGATTCAAAAAATGTTGCGGTGAGAGCTGCTGCCCGATTTTTATTCTCTACTACCTGAGCTGAGGTAAGGAGGATTCCCGGTCCTACAAGCACACCAGTTCCTGCGGTTGCATTGTTGGCGGTATAGTGTATCCTGCATACTGCAGGGATGTTAATGCGATTGCTACTGGTTAGAGCTGCGGACATGCACAAAACGCAGAACGCCCCACCTAAGTTGAAGAAGGTACTTAATACAAAGAAAAATATAGAAGAAATAGGGAGAAGAAAATATGCGCACCTTAGCAGATGTACTTCGTTGGAAGAAAACATTTCAGGATCAAAGAAAACAAGCTTGACAGCAATGAAAAAGACTTCATAAAACCACACCACCCACGAGATCTGCCGCATTGAAAGATCGTCGACAGCCAAAACAAAATGCTGCACGCCTGTTGGATGCCTCTCCACCAGCTTCCGACATCCCGCAGGACGCCAGCGGAGAGCGACACAGAGGGCATGCGATATCCAACCTTTCATCCTTTTCTGATGAATGGGGAACTTGTACAGAAGAAGCATTTGTATTTGGCGAGGGTACTTCTGAAGGAGCAAGAAATCTTGAAGTGCTCGTGTTGCTGTAGGTGAGAAGCTCCGAAAAAATACCATGCCGGAGAAATGGAGTTCCCACACTTCCTACTGAACTGGACGGTGTTCGGAGTCGTGGAGTTCTGGAGCGTTTTTTTTTCTGTAGCTGCTCACGGAGTTTCGCTTCCTCGATTTTAGCCTCTTCTAGCTGTTTTCTCACCTCTCTTTCACTGGCTCTGTGTTTAGAAAGAGCGGCACGTGTCTTTGCTAGCTCATTTTGTATTTTCTTCAGCTGGTCGTCATTTCCGGCAAATGGGCCGTTCTCCGACAGTTCTCGACTTTCGCGCAGCTGCTGATTTAACTGCTCGACCTGTGCCTCTAAAGCCTTTATCCGCTTTACTCCATTAGGGCCTAAAGTAAGGCCGTTTCTTTGAATCGAAGACTGGGTTCTGGCCTTCCCACCTGAAGCCTCCTCAACTACTTCATGCTGTTTCTTCTGTTTACGTGCTACTAAACTCAGTTCATGCAAATATACCAAATAACGTGCGGAATGCTGGACCGCTGCTGCAGTACTCTCCGTATCTCTCACAGGAGTAAAGTCATCGGCAGTGTACTGGCCACCGTTGAAAGTATTGCTTCCCATAAAGGACTTCACACCATCACAAAAAGGATCGGAAAGGCGAGTTACGGTTGACAATAGCTCTCGTAATGCTTTTTGAAGTTTGTCAGAAAATGCGCCGGAGGATCGCGAAATACGCTGCCGCCGTACATGGGAGCAGATATCCGATATTTCGAATGGAGGATCCACGTTGTCGACTAACTGGTAACCATTAACAGTGCGCCTCCACACATGGCTCCTTAGCGCTCGTTCCGCTAACTGATGGTCGCGAAATACCACCCACTTCGCAAAGTAACGCTTTAATAGGCTGTTTAGCTTTCTCTGACCTTCATCTCTCATGCAACAGCGAAGCGATTCGCGAAATCTGCTCAGAAGTTTGCTAATAGTTTCCCCTGTCTCCCCCCTCGCATAGTGTTCGGGCTTGTGAAAGGGTGATAGTTCCTTTGCCGAACAGGGTGAAAAGGTTTCCAGTAAAATCGCTTCCTCATTATTCGTTGTGGGGCTCATCCCTTCAGTGACAATGGTTAGCTCTTTGAAGCTCGGCTCTGGGCCATACTTCAGTACTAATTGTCGAATAACTGCTTCTTCTCGGCCTTTATACTTCTGAAGCGTCCCATCTACAAAACGCAGTTTCGGTGGATCATAGGCTGAATATATGGCGCACAGGCGTTCTCGATAAGTCAGGTTATGGCCGCGCGACATGGGGGGAATCTCATCTGAAGAAATGGTTGAAGATTCGTGCCCGTGATGTGCTGAAGGAGATCTCGCCTTGGGACGTAGCACTACGACACCCGTAGGAAGATCCAAATCCTTGGGACACACGTTTTTATCGATTACACTATTCACGCACCGTATTTTCTGTTGGCTGTTATCCACAAAAGCAGAAGGGTACAAATCATACTGATTGCATAGATCCACGCATCCAAAAGCCTCTTCGATCACATGGAATGACTCAGCAATGGGTTTGTCGTCATCTACATCTACGAACACACTACTTTTGGCACCATGAACGCCAATAACACGTAGACGCATGGGTAACCCACAAGAATAGTTTTTGCCTGCGGTCAATAAAAGATATCAACCGACAATAGAAGAGATGCTAACGTGAACATACTTTAACTGCAGTGGAACAAACACAATACGAAAAATCGCCGAAAAAGGAAGGGGGAGCGACAAACAAACAAGAATAAAGGAAGACAAGAGAGGAGGCACGAGAGCTTGGATTACGACGCATTCCTTATGAAGGTAAAATAAAAAGAAAAATTTTCACTTGCAATCAGGGAAAAACTGCCGAGTGACTAAAGTCATAAGGTTGAAAGGGTGGATCAAGAGAAGGCATCGTCCAACATGTAATGCTTACGCCGATTCTACTACGCGATCTAACAGAGATAACAACCATTAATCACAAGGTCTGCTTCCCCAGGCAGACTGCTGCCCAGGGACCTAATCCAACTCCTCGACAGCCTCCCATACCGCTTCCTCATTCCCTTCGCTTAAAGCTCCTCAAAAAAGGAAGTAAACAAATAAATATTGCACAAGAAGACCATAGGAATAAAAATGCGGTTCGTTGGTACCCCTGGGTAAGATTAGGAAATGAAACTTGATACTAATCTATACTCAGATTCTATGCATGGACAAAATGACTACGTATGGACTTCGAAGCCCGCTGAATCCTTAGAAGAGCTTGACCTTCTTGCTTGTAAAACTCGTGCCGCTGGGACAGTGTCTCAGCAGCTTCGAATGCGTATTGACAACTATCTCCCAGTTGTTGTTCTTCTTCAGAACAAAAAGGAGTTCGAATTTTTCTTCCATGAAGCTCAAACGTTCTCCTCCAAGGTGAAACATTCGACTGCTCATCACTACAAAAAGGACAATGAGTACCACAGTTGTGACAAACTCGACGAAGCTCATCTATTTCGTTGGAAAAATTCCATGCCCCATGACGCTCGAAAATACGAAGACTGACAAAGCGGCTAAAATTATTTTGCTCAGCAGACAAAATAGCAGTCCGCTCCATCACTTCATCACACTCCACTTGTGTAAGTAGAAGATTAGGCATTTCTATCATCCTGATTTACCACCAACGCTTCACGCAGTGAAGAAGTGAAGAAACAGAGAAGAAGAATATGAAAAGTTTTGAGAATTATTCATTGCACTGCAGGCCATGTTCAACGTGAGTGTGAAGAGAGAAGAATTACACTAATTAAACTAACAGAATATAGATCTATACAGATAGATAGATAGATAGATATGTTTTCTAATCACAAAGTTTAGTATTGATTATACCGCACCTGTGAGCCAAATGAAGTGAATTGTGGGCAAAATCATAATAGAGATCGCAAGCCGCGAGAACAGGAAAAATAAAAACAATAATAATGCTTATATGCTTTGCCGTTTTTTATGATGTACTAACAAACAAAAATAACTGAAGCATATATTCTTGTATTAGTACAACGGACAGTAGGAAGTAGTACTGAACATAGGTGAATCATGAACACTGGGTAAAACAATTTAGGATCTACTTACGAAGTTCACCCAAAATATCCCCTCGTAGTCTCCGAGCAATATCAATAGTGAGCTGCTTCTCTGCTTCATCAACGGAAGAGTTCGTTTTTACTTCTACGCTGTTCTGTTTAGCGTATTCTTGCAACTCTTGCTGCCTCGTTGCCCTGTTCCTTTGAAGAATTTTTTCTCGTTGTTCCCTCATGTAACGTGCTCGCTCCTCAAATTCTTCTTTCGTAGGTTGCCTCGTTGGTGCCAGTTCAGCTGTAGCCGGGTTAGCCTGTTTTTCTGCTACAACCTTCTCTTTCAAGGCGCTCAGAGGGGGCTGACCAAGACCAGGAAGAGATGGTAGAGCGGCGAAGCCCAAAGTTTTGCCACCAAAGCTTGGAGGAGGGAGGGGGGCGTTCTTGGCCGGAGCAAAGCTTGGTGGTCCCACAACGGTGGTGGCAGGAGCTGGGGCAACCGTTGGTGCTGAAACCGCAGTAGGGGCTGGGGCAGAGCTGTTCTCCACAGCAGCTTTTTCCACCATTTCCCTAACCTTCTCTTCTCGCATTTGAAGAGTCTTCACCTCCAATTCCTGCACCTTCTGAGCCTCCTGCTGTTCGATGATGGCAGTTTTTTGGGCTTGAATATTCGCAGCTGCGGCAGGGTCTGACTGCGCTACGACTGCAACCTCCTTAATAACTTCTTTCTTTTGAGCACGGGCCTTGTCCGCTTCCATTTGGGTGGAAAGAGCAAGTGCTTCCTGTAATTGTGCGTCCTCCAGCTCCAATCGTTTGCCTGACATTCCCTGATCTTTCAGGGATTCTTCAATCGCCAATCGGAGTGCTTCTTCTTCATCATATCCAGCATTCTCACGCATGGCGGCACTCCTCTCATTGTTGCTCTGCGGAGGGAGACCAAGCACGTCATCCACATCTGGAATCACCATATCCATTCCCATAGTACCCTGCTCCTTTAACGCGCGCATGGCGAGAATATCCAGCTCCACGTTGCGGCGCATCATCATCCGGTGAAAAGTTCGAAAATCCTCAGCCCCATAGATGTAAGTCACAAAACGATCCACTTGACCACCTATTTCAGTTTCCTTGCTGGCTAGCGCAGTGTGCAGCGCTTCCATCGCCTCTTCTGGGGGAACACCGAGCTCATTAACAAAATTAGTGATTAAAGAATCAATTAACTGTACGAACTCTTTATGAATAGCGGTATATTCCAGTTTCATCTCGCTTTCATTATCGAAAACATAGCAGTGCTCATCGATGAAGTTGTTGACAGGGGTGCGCCAGACAGGGGACCGAGAGAACTGTACGATCACTTCAGCAAGCCAACTGTTATCCATGATGTCCTACTGTCTTTGACTATTCCTGAAGACTAGCAGGAAACAAATAAGAAATGTGGAACTGAGAGAGATAAGCACTACAATAGCTTGTAAATGCGTAGCAACAACTGCCACAACAGAGAGAAGAGAGAGAGAGCAAATAGGATAAGATGCTGTTAGATACTGGGAATATCCATTTTTTTCTGTTGTTGTTGAGCTTTGAGGTTCTTCTATGACGTCGGTGACAAACTGTAAATGCACCGCTCATTACATTTATTTATATATTAGAGTAACCTGTGAGATTCAATAATGAAACATTATTTATAAAACAATATTTCAGTATTTCTGTGAGAAAAGTGCGACACGGTGAAAAGACTCCCCTCTCTCCCGGGAGACGTCAGGTCCTTTGATTCCACGAAGGCGGAAGTCTTTTTTTTTTTTAACTCGTTTTAGACTGTCCAGAATCATCATCAGACTCTAAAGGGGTTTCTAGTGCTTCTATCGCTAATTGTGAACCGGAAACGGGCTCTCCCAGCGACGTCAATAAGGATGAAAGGCTGCCTCCACATTCCGGACAAGTTTCTTTTTCATCCATTTGAATTTCAGCAAAACATTCGCAACAAGTCGCGCAAGTTTTAAAAGCTGTCAGAGTCCGCTTGAAACTACACTCTATGCAAATAGGCGCGGCAGCCTTGTTTGCTACTTTGCATTTCTTGCATATCCACCGGCTAGGATATGCGAAACAGTGCTGCGTGCGTGGTGAGCTGCACTTCGGACACGAAAGACGGTCCGGAAGATCCCCACCGGAAGCCACTGCAGTGCTACATAAATCGCAAATCCAAGTAATCTCTGACAAATTATACTGTCTGGGAGCACAGCACATAGCACATCTGCCCGCCGTACGAGAGTTGTTGATATTTTTGCAGTGGTCACACTCCCAGTGATCGGATAGGAGTCTTCCTCTACAGCGGAAACACGCGCGGCGGTTGGACGCGTTAGGAGCTCCACAAATGGGGCAGACCAAAGGAACTGAGGGTTCTTTCTTGGTCCCTCCACAGCTGCAGCTCTCCACTGAATGATGATGACTCTTACGACATGAGTGACACTCCCAAAGAAGCGGATGAGGGGAAAGGCAAACGACACACTCGAAATGCCTAACGGTATTTGCAGTGCCACACACGCTGCAGTTCCACTCTTTCTCCGGAGGTGCTTTCCCACACCCCAGGCATACAGGGCGTTCCCTTCGATTTGTACTGCAACAAATTGAACACAACCAGTAGCCTTCGGGCACCTCACGAGATTTTCCACAGCACGTTGTTACCTTTACTTCGCGAAACTGGCGACAATACGGGCACTGCCACTCCCCCATCTTCGTCAGAGGAGGGCGCTTTCCGTTGGTGCTCCTGTCCATCCCGCCTCTGGAGCGAAGACAAATGTCACAGAAAGTTGCGTTACGCCGCTGGAGGACGTTACAGTGACCGCACCACCATGATCCATCAGGCTCATCAGTTGGAGGTCGAGCAGCGGTGGAAAGTGCGGCATCGGTGCATTTGTCCTGGGGAACTCTCAGTGCCTCTTGGGATTGCTGCATTACAGGAGCTGAATGCTGCTGCAGTCCGGACAGCTTCGAGACGGACGAGGATAGTGGTACAGAGGGAGAAGCTCTTTCGAGAAGTGGTTGTAAAGGTGCTACACAGAACTCACAGAGCTCGGATCGTACATCATTCATTGTCCCACAGTGCCGGCAAATTTGTGTTCGATCAGTAACTTTGGTTTTTCTCTCGTTCGAGCAATACGTGCATTTAGTTACGAAAACACTCATAGGCCCTTTTTTGCACTGAGAGCAATTCCACCTGTGCGGACGCTCAAGAAAACACGAGGAGCACTGGATGGACGCCATAGAGTTCACAGCCTCGCAAGAAGGACAACTCCACCTTCGTATTCCGGAAAAAGGTTCTCGACAGGACTGACAGAAAAATTTTTGACGACTCGTCGTCGAAGGTGTGTTGCTGCGAACCCCAGGTGTTTTATTCTCATGACCACAACTTTCACAAATCCAAAGTTGCGGAAAAAGAGCAACTTGCCGAGTTGGAGGAAATTTCGTTCTGTATGAATCTGATGCAGCACAATTGCAATGCACACACATGATGTCCGTAAGTGCATTATGCTTTCGGCACTTGCAGCACATCCATTGAACTGAGCTTGATGTACCTTCTCCTCGTCGAACGGATACAAAACGATCCAAACCATACCTTTCATACACTGCCGCTGAATCGTTGGTAGAGGTTGAAAAAGATCTCCAAAAGCTAAAAGGTTGCCGCCGGTCTTCACTCAAGGCTTGACAGAGCAAAGACCCCCATTGTCTATAAACACGAATCATTCTTCCAGAACCTAGCCAACGGAAATTGAGAACGAGGAAATAAATCTGATCTCATTGACTGATATCGTGACCGTCACGCTGGATCACAAGCAAGTAGAATAGGAGAATCAACTTCCGGCGACTTTTTGACAACATTTTCATCACTGGGTAGATGCACACTTACAGCTTAACGGGCTTTCGAATAGCAGCACGACGAGGAGCAATAGTCATTCTCGGAGCGCCACACTTATAACACTCTGTGCGGTTCTTGAAGTTCTTTGCAAAGCACTTAGCGCATGCCCAATCATCTGCTTTCTTCCATGAATTCATGGTACCCTCTGCAGGCTTAGCATCACCATCTTGAAATCCTTCGCGCTCGAACTTTGGAGTGTTCTCTGTGGAAGACCAACCACCAGCCTCGTTGTTAGGAGTACCGCACTGCCAACACTCACCCCGAGTGCGAAAGTTGCTTGCTTGACATTGAGAGCAATACCAATTGTTATGGCTGGCGCTGGATTGACTCCATCCATCATCCCCAGAAACTCCTACAGCAGCTTCAGTACGCGGACTCGCGCATTGATAACATTCGGTACGCCACCCGAAGTTCATGGCGTTGCAAGCCGCACACAGCCAATCACCTTTCTTTTGATTCCGCTGTGGAGTCAAACCATAAACGTTCCCACGAGCTACCTCGTGGGGCAGCTTCGGCTCTGCAGGAAGTCTTTCTGTAGAGCACGAGCGGCACTGCTTATCATAGATGCTTGTAGCCGTTTTGCATTCATGGCATGTCCAGCTAATGGGGATAGGACTTTGACAACTGAAACATTTTATTCGAGCCATATGGTTTAAAGCTGCACAGAACGGGCATTCCCACTCCACTGGAGTAATATGTTCTCCACACTTCATACAGGCTTCCTCGTCGCCTGGATTAATGTGACCACAACTTGTCTGCCTGCACATCCAATCAAATCCTGGTGGACCAGGAGGAATAAGGTTGGTTGGCAGAGGAGGTTTTTTCCTGCCAATTTTGGACCTACTAGATTCTTTTGGCGGTGGCTGATAAGGCTTTAGGACATTCCCGGGCACCGCTGGGGCTGTCGATGCTAATCCCCCCAAGGGCAATTTCGTATCGCGCAGGTGCTCCGACCCAGACAAGGCATCTCCAAATTGCTCCTCTGCCTCATCTGGCTTTATGCTGTCAAATTGCTCTTGCATTCGTCGAGATTCTTCGTACTGCTCGTGACCTCGACGAATGATTTCCTCCTCTGAAACGGAAGGTGGAGCCATGTCATACCCACAAAACCCGCAGCGACTATTATCCTCAATTTCATCGATCTTGTTGATTTCTTCACATGCTGCACACAACCAGTATTCGGAACTTTTCTCAAAGCTTTCCTTACATTTCTTGCAGAATTTTATACCACTGAAATTTTTCGTTTGGCACGCAACACACTTCCACCCTCGTAGAACAGGCTTTGCAGCCCCACAGGCCTCACAAAAATCTGTATTCCCTTTGCTCACCGAGCGACACTCTTCTTTGATGCACATCCACGGACGTCGAGGATTGGACGCCCACGACTGCAACACCGTTGGCGTCGAATGAAAAGATCCTGGACTGAGTGTGACGTATCGCTTTGACGACATTGAGCAAAAAAACCCTTCCCAACAGGGAAAAGATGCGCAAACCGCCGCATGTGAACCCACACGACGCAAGCTTCTAGCTTCGTACCTGAGGAAAATCTTTGCAATCATTTAATAAACTGATGACCTATTTTTTCTACCACACGCTTATCACAAACAGACGTACAACCGTCCACGAAAATGATGATAATTAAGATTGTGAAGCGAGAAGACCCATAGACTGAGCTAAGCAAGATGTGCAATAGTGAACTGTGCAAGAGCCCAAAGGGGTACATCAGATGTACTCCAGCAATGACTCGACTTTAATGTATTTCATGTGTGTGTTTGTTTATCATATACTATTACGAAGCTGAAGATGTCACTGAACCAAAAAGAGGAGGAAAAACAAAAGCTCTCCAGACACACCTTCATCGTGTTAAATATTTTTTATTATTCCTTTTATTTTGAGTTATTTCAGACGGCTTAAATCTTGTTCCATGCCACAATATCCATGGACTGCACCTCATCCTCGAAGCCCATAATGATATCCTCGAGATCATCACTGGAGACTTTATCGTCCTCAATAACAATGAGCTGTTGGAGCTTCTTTACACCGAAGGCCACGGGAACCAGCTTGGAGTCACCCCAGATAAGACCATCACGCTTCTGCTCCTTGAGCTTCTTGGCAAGACCCTCCAGGTCGACGGTATCATCCCACGCCTTGATGTCCATCAGGATTGAGGACTTGGCGATGACGACCTTCTTCTCCTTCTTCTTCTCTGCATCCTTGGCCTTCTTGGCCTCAAGCGCAGCCTTCTCCTCCTCGGTCTGGTCACCAAAGAGGTCGAGCTCGTCGTCGTCTGCAGCAGCAGGGGCAGCCTTAGGCTTAGGGCCGTTCAGAATCTCGTCACGCTCAGACTGGTAGTACGAAGCCATGCGAGCGGCCCACTGCATCACCTTAACGTTGTTGCCGAACATCTCCTGGAAGGTCTTCGCATCCTGGTTGCTGGGAGAAAAACCAGAGACGTAAGGCTGAGCCAAGAGGCGGCCGTTGAGTTCCTTCAGATTAGACATGCTTTTGAGATGATGGAGATTCTTCTTCTTTTTTTTTTAGCGTAAAATTTTCGATGTAGCAACCGGGATTTTTTTTCATTTGAAACATTGTGCAAAAGAAGCAAGAAAAAGGAACAGAAGCTATACTATTTATCATTTATCCCACAAAGCACTAGTTCGGTAGTTGAATAGATAGATCCCATTCAACGGAATGTTGTTATCCATGTTTTCTTTTAATCTTGGAAACCTTTGTTCTCTCTAGAGGTATCGTCACTCCCTTGGAAAAGGAGACTGAGGACCACAGAAGGCACAGGCAAAAGAATAAAGAGCAGCTTCAAAAACCTGAGCAGCACAATGCGCCTTGAATTGCTGAGGGGTGACTCTCTCCTTAAGATGCTTGAGGCTAAGAGCGACTGCAAGGTCAGTGATATTGTTGTGCGAGCGGCTGGTACGACCTGCTAGAAAATCCAAATTACAAGTTCTATCCTGTTGTGCACGTAAGCACTTGGCACACCCACCAACGATAATAATCTCCATCCACTGGTATAACTCGTCTTCCGAGAGGCAATTTATCAGCGCCTGAAAGCTACCGTAAAAAACGACGTTATGAATCCCGACACGCGAGGTAACAGCAGCGATATTACACCGAGAAAGAGAACGACCTTGAAGAATAGTTTTGTTTACCAGAAGGTCAAACTGACCTGGTGTCATGAAAGCTTCACCGACATATGTCGATCCCAAATGATCGTCCATTCGCCTTGAATTTGATGACTTTGAAAAGTTTCGATTGCTTTCGATGTATGCCTCCAGAATAGAATCTGGACTTTCTGTCTCGAGTATTGAAGATAAAAATTCTGCCGTGTCACCAACGGTTTGTAACGCTCCAGATAAAGGGTGGCTGACTAAACATGCAACACCTCCGGCCATCCCAGAGATAAAACCAGGAATTCCTCGGTCGCGAGCGCCAGCCAGTGGCTTTTGAAATACTCCACGAACTCCTGAAGTCACGCCATTTGCAATCCCTTTGACTAACGAGCGCTGTGATGCACCGCTTGGCATAGGGCTACGAGGAAACCGTTTATCCAACGTCACTTTCGCTGCCACGTCACTGCCAATATGGGACAACAGCCCTAACGAGTGCAAAGTGGAAGAAGTTGCTTCCTTCAGAAATTCTTGGGCACCATTCAGGGGATCCAATGCGGCAGTGCTAGCAATCAATGAGCGAAACCCACGACTCCACCCCGCGAGTAGGGCAACAGGGTTTCCAAGAATCTCAAGAGAGCCAATAACTTTGTACAACTGAATGTACACCGGGATGCGATACGCTTTCCAAAGTGCTTTTGCCATCAACTTGAATGGATGCGCTCCGCGCAAATGGCAATTCTGTAGCCTAACAGAAGCGAATAGCAGTGGCGCATCTTCGACTGATGGTACCACAAAAGGCGTTCCAATATTAAAAATATTTTTAAAAGGATCGATAGACTTATCACTGCTCCTCGTAAGCGTAACGCGTAATGAAACGGGAAAAATAACAAAATCCTGTAGCGTGTAATCTTGCACTGTGGGGTATTTCGCTTTAGATTCGCGAAGAATCTCTTCTTTTTTATAAACCTCAATCAACCTCGCAATAGCACTGCGCATGGTGTAAATGAATGCATCGTGAAGTTGAACTGACACACATCCAACACGAACGGACAGTTGTTTGATAATCACTTTAGCGGCAGAACGTCGTTTACTTTCCTCACTTCGAGCTGAAACCCTGGGAAACAGAAGATGATACGCAGTAGAGATGCATGGAACACAAGATGTCATCGATTGAGATGGCGTGTGTGGCTCAGCGCAACGTTCTTGAAATCCGGATCCTTTTTTGACTTCTCTTTTTTGTTCAGGGGATATTCGAACTACAATAGGATATACGGGGGCGGGAGAGGTACAATCTAAAAATTCTACTCTACCAACCGAACCGTTCCCTGTGGTATGCTTTTCGTTACACACTGAGGAGAAATACAACCCTGTGATGCACACAGCAAAAAGATCTAGTTCTCTAGAGTTTAACAAATAGAGAGACTCACTGTCAGAGCTAACATCGGACTCCTCATGACCAGAAAGATGTAATCCGTTCCGCGCGAGTTCAAGGAAGTACCGCTTCTCATCATCTGCAATAGTTTCTTTAGTCCACGGAGAGGCAACATATAACGATAGAGTCTCGATCAGCACATCGAGATGAACTACGCGGCGCGAGAACAACATGCAACGGTCTAGCACAATATTTTCTGTCACTGTGACAGTGTAGCACAGTGACTCCGCATTTGCAGTGACCGAAACAAACAATGAAGAACCAAGCCTTTGGGCCTCCTCAGAAACTGACGCTTCACTGAGGTTCTGCAGAAGGATAGAGGCATTGTTTTCCCTTTCGTCTAGAAGATCGATACGAATTTGTGGCAGATGCTGACTTAGAATTTCAAATGATAGCCTCACGTCAGAGTAGGTTGGCACAAAGTAAGCCCAGGTCGAAGGGAGTGTCGTAGCACAGAAGGTTTTTCGATGAAACGAAGCTAATTCTCGTATTTGCAAGTTCTTCCCCGAACGATTTTCAATTACCAGAGGAAGCGACGGATCTTCACTAATAGTCAATTGATTCTGACAACTCTCTGATGTTGCGGACAAATGAAGGTTAATAAAAACCTCTTTCTCCATTGGAGCATCGGGATGGGTTGGAACACGACAGGCCTCAAAAAACCGAAGGTTACTGGCGTTTCTTATAACAGATGTGGGCAAGCGGTATTTCCACAGAAGAGAAATTCCGGCACTGGCAAAGGACCCGAATAATACTGGCGTCGTCCAATCGCATTCAATACCTTCCAACTTCAATCGAAATTGGATCTCTGGATCGCCTGCACAGCTTGTAGGGCATTCCATCAATGAAATAGTTTCCTGTGCGGAGGCCACCGCAGCAACTTCACAAAAGGACATGTCGCGGTATTTCAACTCAAGGTTCCACGGTAAAGCGTTTACTACAATCCATTTCGGGACAATTTCTACTTCATTCAGCGGCTCCTTTCCAAGAAAACTTGTTGGTCGCACCACCAGTTGCAAGGAGTTTCTGGAACTGTAAACTTTTGTAAGCAAAGTTGTAGGAGGCATAAGGGTGTCACAGACAACCGGGTCAGACCAATCGGGGGTCGTTGCATGTTCATCACAGGCTGCTAATCTCAAACTGACCGGCATTTCTGTGTTTCCAGGGCTCGTGAGACTGTACGGAAGATATACAGGCAATTGAGCACTCGAAGGAATAGTAATAGGACTGGTACAGCTCGATCCCCAAGAAAAGCTTATTTTGACAGAGCATGGGCAGTTGTTCCTCACAAAAGCTGCTGGGCGAATAACAACAACACCTAATTTCACATGCTCTGCAATTACAGCTTTTCCACAAGGCTCAGCAGCACGATAGAGAGGGATTATCTGTTTTGAGTTTAACGGCAGGCTACTCAAATCCACTGACCCTTCGCAAGAGAATCCCGCATCGTGGAAAAGGAAGTGGAACATCAAGTGCTCAACAGCATCGACATCTATAGCAGAAGGGAAAAAATCAAATGATTCTTTGTGCATTAGTGAATGACCATCTGACTCTGAAGATAAGCGTCTTCCTCTCATTGAAACATAGAGCATGTCGCCAGTGTAGTTGACAATCGTGAAAAAAGGCAAAAAACGCATCACCACATCAAACTTTGATAACAACAACGGATTATGCAGACACTTATCAGGTCGCATCTGTTTCTGTAAGACAAGGGAGGTTAAAATGGTATCACAACCTCTTGCCGAAGTAGATCCACCATTCCGCTGAAGTTTGAGAGTGAACAAGGCGATGTCCGAGTTTTCGATCCTGCATTTGCAATTCATTGCGTTTGGGACCATCTTTCCCACAAAGCTGGTCGCTTCTTCATCCGGCAGCACAAGGAATGCGGTAATCAGAGCTTCCAGCGTAATATTTTTGCAAGGAGTGAAACAGAATTGATAATCATCTACACTGATCTCCAACGGCAATACTAATGAGTCAAGTGATGCATAGTGACTCTCTCCAGGCGCCAAACAAAATCCGCCGGATAGTCGCAGCGTGCTGGATGCCAAACAATTTTCCACCATGACAGACGTTGTCACACGAATGGAATGGTCTTGCTCCTGAAAACGAAATACTGAATCCAGCACCCCAACTGATTTACGCACCATTGACACTCTGTATAACCCACTATCATGAAAATCTGAAGCATCAATCCGAAAACCAAGTTTTTTAACCTCTTCTGGGGTTACATTTTCGACGGAACAGGATTCCCCTAGCAGGAGATATAAGGAAGTAGTTTTTCCAAGAGACCACGTTGTGTTGATTGAAGCCGCTGGCTGTACGACAAGGATTTCTTCTGTGGGTAGTAGGACAGTTATCGACCTTCCCAACTCATTGATGAGAAAAAACGATCTTGTTATCATCTGGCTTTGAAAGTCACACTTATACACGTTATACAGTGACAACAACGGAATTGTTATTGTCGCTTTAGAGCACGTTAACGCAACTTCCAATGACGAAGAGCCTTGAATAAACCACGAGTACGATATCGATAATTCTGGTGTCACAGCGAGTAGTGTTCGAACAGAACAAAACATAGGGTAGTCTTGCACGAGCAGTGACCCTCTTAGTTCGCATTTTAGATGCGACAGGTCTCGATTGCCGTTGGCGCAAGCGCTAATATTCTCTGAAGAAAGCACCACAAGAGGTTTCTGCAGGTCATTTGTGAAAGTCAGACGTATCGATGGTGTCGAAAAAGAAAGCTCTAGCAAAGACTGGCGCTCCGGTGGCTGCGTTTCTACTCTGTTGGACAGTGACTTTCGCAGTGCAGGGAAAGCTTCCACTGGTTCCCCCATGGTTTCCCACATCAATATTCCACTTTCTCTCAATTGATGCATCATCCGTATCAAGAGCTGCAGTTGACTGAAAGAAAGAGAAAAAGCCACCGGAGGTAAAAGCACTTCCATAGTGGAAAGACCTGACGTCTGTTCTATCTGGCGATGATCCACTTTTGCTCTGAAATTAAAGCTTCTCGAGACCACAGCTTCATTACTTGTCACGGATACGTCCCGGAATTCGATGTTCCCATGTTCTGTGATGTAGTCGGATAATGTGGGTATAGTTTCGCAGAAAACTTTTTCTAAGTGATAATTTGCATAAACTTTCAGAGACAAATTAAGTTTATCTGCTTTGGACCATGCAACGATAGTGATATCCCCAATGATATCCAGATCTATCTGCCTAAAGACTCGGCTGCAGAGAGATTTTACTCTTTTATCCAAAAGCGTACTGTTATCCTGCTGTGGCAGAAAAGTGAGATCCTCTTCCGAAATATTCATGATGGCACGATCCCCAAGATACACAACATCGTCTAAAGCAGGGGCTGCAACTGCCATAGGCGTCCCAATGATATTGACGGTTAAGCCCTCGTCAATAAGAAGAGCTGGCCTGCGTGACCCACTAGGAAGAGAAATTGGAGTAACCCATATTTTGGCGCCGTAACTGCTTGTCACGTTGATAACGTTTCTAGGGAAAGGAGCATTTGCATTTTTTTTGAAGTGAAAAGCAACACCTCTGTCCCCCCCTTAAAACAACTCCGAGGATATGCACACGTCAGATGTCACAACGACAACGTTGTCTTCGAAAGAAACAAGACCGGCATTAAACTGTTCATTTTTTCGTTCCTGCTTTTTTGTGCTCCCATCAGTTTTACTTCCACGTTCTCTGGAATCGCTATTATCTCTCGGATTTACTCGAAGAGCTGCAGATAAAGGAGTGAGGACACAACTGTTTAGAGCATTTAACAACTCTGGAGAAAGTGTTAGGAGACAATTATTGATTCGCACAGTAGATGTTATCTTCTCGGAAGGCAGTAGAGTGTCATCATGACTGCGATATTCCGTTACTAGAAGCTTCTCATGGCGGAGAAGAAATCCAAATTTCAACTGCGGATCAACGGAGCCTCCCGTCCCGCGAGCAATCAGAAACGGTCCCTGTGGAGAAAGTGTCTCATCCACAACACTAGTAATGGAATTGATCTCTACCAGTGTCACATCACTCGTCGAATTTGCGTGCCACTCCGCCCCTGCGTTTTTCAAACGAAGCATCACCATGCCGCTATCACGTGGGTTCAGTGCATCAGTACCATTGCTGAGGGTTAGCGAGAACTCAGGAATAAAGAAAGAAAAACGACGGGCCAGCCATCGATCAGATACAGGTGACTCGATCGTGGACACGGTGTGCTTGTCCGTAACAGCGATGGAACCTTCCCGAACATCGGCAGTTATCATGGACTTCAATGGCACACAGCTGCTAGTTGTGAATGGTTTTAGGACGCAAACGACACTGAAAGCCAGAGAACGTAGCCGCTCAGCGGTAGGTAAGCGAAAATCCAACTTTCCGCATCGAATTGCTAACAGACACCTCCGATCCATCAAATCTTCCTCGAATTTCACAGAAATAGCGAAATTATCTAGTAATGAGAAGTATTCCTTCTGTCCTTTTCCATCAGCAAAAACAATATTCACTCGATCAGCGTCCAATAGGTATTCTGCTTTAGTATGTGAGACAGAGCCCTTCACAAACAAACCAGGAAAGCATATTCTAATATGTTTGTCAACCAATTCGGCCTCATTGGACTTTATGAATCCTTCCACACATTGTATAGAGAGTATAAACTTTCGCTCAAACTGCTTTTCCATCTTCTTAGGAAACTGCACTGTGCCAAACAAATGCTCTTGCAACGCACTAATCCTCTTTGCGATCAATGGATACATTTCCAGCTGACTTCCACAGAGATGCTGAAGCTGAACTGCAATACTCCCAATACCTACATGAAGTTCCGTTACGGTAGCTTGAGCTAAAAGATTCTTGCTCTTGAGATCTCTGAGTGAAATATTATTCACGCAAACGACGTATAAATCGCGCTTGTCCCCATCCACTGGCTCCGTGGGCAATTTAGACTTCGGAAAAATTGCCAGATCAGCATCTCGAAACTCGATCTCCGCGACATCTTCAATAATCCAGACTGCACGATGAACTATTGTTGTAAAGTGTGTTGTGCGAAGTGTCTGATGATTTAGTGCAGAAGAAGCTCTTTGGGACTCTTTTGGGAACTCACCAAATGCAGAGTTGTAGAAACGATGAAGCTTTACAATAAGTTCCATTGCTTGCAAATTACAGTTAAAGGCGATAGAGCCAATTATTTTCGTGGTGATAAAAAACGAGTCCTTCGTCGCACGTATCCCTATCACTGCTGTCGACGAAAGGCTTCGATCGCCACCATCCCCCTCGTGCGGTGCGCCGTGCAGTATTGAACTGGACATGGAGTCTAAAATTTCGAAGTTTCCTCCAAAAACAACTTCTGCAGTGAAATCAGTGCTGCTGGATTCCTTCATGTAAAGCCGAATAGGATCAAAAAGCTTAATGACCATTATCCTTCCTGGAGCATAGGCGGCCGTCGAAGAACGTGTACAGAGTCCACACTCGAAGGGAGACAGAACCCCCTTCACACTCCAACACTTCCTTAGTTTTAAATTTTCTGAACCAGCTTCCCTGATACTGTTGAGTTGTTCCTCCGTGCTGGCTGGTGGGGAGTAATAAACTGGAAGCGATCCGCATTTTTCACTCGAAATGTTAGCATACGCTTTGGAAATGCTTTTCAGCATAGTATCAGTGAGTTCCCATGGAAATGCTGAATCTAACACAAAACAAATTTCAAATAGCAGCTGAACCTTGACAAGAAGTAAATACGATAACGGAACGAACCTCCACCTCTTGGCTGAAAGCAAGGAACTCTCACTCTCCCACGCTTCATCCTTCTGAGCAACGCAAGCATTTTCTGAAGGCAACTCTGCAGTTGTGATGGAACGCTGCAAGGGCACACTCAAATTAACTTCTACATCTGGAAGAGAGATTTGTTCGTTGTCTATCAAAAGAATTTTGCTGTCTTTCACGACAACGCGTGGCAATAGGCAAATGACATGATATTTATCCGATGAAAGATACAATGACGCGCGAGATTCACTGTTACCTTCTCCCACAGCAGAAGATTCGGTTGCGAGGCGTTTTTGGCAGCTGTGTGACTGAATAAAATCTATTTTCTTGATGATCCAGGAACCGAGTGTGTAGGGAAGCACGACTGAGGTATCCTGCAACACAACATGCAAAAACTGTGGAATAGTTGATTGATACACATCCTCAGCCACAAACATCTCCGATGAGTTCAATGAGTCCGTTTTTTCTTCGGTCAGACTATATTGCTCGGTAGACAGGAAGGCGACCACCCGCTGTAAACAATCCATCTGTGCAATTACTTCCAGCTTCTGTATGTCAACATCAATAGAAAACGGTGAAAATGAGACCACCTGGTCGAGTGACACATTGCCTGCATCACATGCAGCAGCAGTTTCATTACATCTTTCGATTCGCTCAGCGTTTACTGCCATCATACCTAGTTGAACTAAAGTACAATGCTTGCGTTGCCCATCATTCCAACGAGGAGCAACAAGCGAAGCGGCGCTCACAGTCACTGCAGCTTTCTTCAGATTCTGGCTGTATTCCACTCCAACAGAAGTAGTCTTCGCTGTTAAAGTAGCAACAGGGTAGTCTAAATTCCATGGTTCGAACATCATTAAACGGAAATTTCCCATCCACAAGTCGTATTTGTTCAATGACCCTGTGACAGCACCACGTTGTTCATTTTTTGTGATTGGTTTTTGAACTCTCGGTGACTTTATAGAGCTTTTTTGCTCGACTGAAGCCAGAAAATTAGATATTTCACATGGAGCACTGTTGAACCTACTCCAGGAAGGACCATGAAAAAATACCTTCACATCATCTGCCCGGATAGAGGAAGGTAGAGCAACACCTGCTACTCCGTTTGGAGAGTAATGAGCAGTGAAGAAAAGCGACGGAACCTCAGCAAGAACCTGTTTTCTGTGTTCAACTTTTGTCAGCAGTGGCTGGCAATTCTTTGGGGCGTCAGGAGACACAACGGCAACAGCATCCTCAACAAGCAGGACACGAAAATTTCTCCAGCTGATAGTAGCAGATGCATCCTTGAAGAAGTAGCGGATGCCATCCTTCCATTGAAATTGCAACCCACTCTCCTTGTCCAGAATAACAATGAGACGAAACGGAGGCATTATGGATTCAATTGTGAAGCTCTCGATAGCCCGAGGCACTCCGGCGGTTGGAGCTGGGGATAGCCAATTGTACTGAAACATGGCCGCCAGTGTGCATAGTTGTGCCACTGTTACCGCTAACGTTACTGTTCGTTCCTGAGGGCTCTGCACCGCCGTTGACATACTACATTTCGTTTCACCGCAAGAAGTGCACAGTTTATAGATGTACCGTATCTTTGGGAAAAGAATCCGTAGTTCATTCTGAGACTCTGGTGGAAAGTAGAACACTTCTTTTAATTCAACGGACAACGTCGAGGAACTATTATTTGATTTGGGAAAACGCTCCCCAGTTACAGTGACGCTTGCCTGACTAAGATATGTGAAAAAGAATGTATCTTCTTGCGTGACATCAACAGGAGTTGCTGCGTCCGTGGCAAGAAAGAGTTCCACCTCACTAATCCTCCCTTCAAGATGAAAGGACACATCTGATGTGGCCTCCGGGGGATTCAACATGAGCCTCATATGATTCCTCCAGGCATCTCCCCGAACTGTAAACCCTGGAGACGTGAAAGAGTCCTGTACGACAGTGGCAAGCTGAATGTAGAACGGGTCCTGTGAAAGTTCGAGCAGCTCAAAAAGAAAAGGGAAATAGATCGAAAATTGACCGCCTTGCAAAGTGAATGATATGTTGGTCAGCCGACTATGTTCATCTTCCGTAGACTCTCCTGTGATTGAAACTATAGGGAAGCGCGCTTCCCCAACGAATTCTTCGCTAGTGGAAAGGATAACGTATTCCGCTACAGCTACCCCTTGATCTTCGACTGTTTGCACCCGCCCAACAACCCCTGAAACAGCCCACTTCGTCTTAGCCCCAATCATCTCGATTCGGCTATCCAATTTTCTTAAATCTACGAACAAATACGCATGTGGAATTCCCTGAACATTTGGCATTAGGGGAATTTCTACACAGATCTTTTCGACATGCACAACCATTGGAGTTTGCGGTAATCGATCTTCAGAGCTAGCATATTGTCTTCCAGGAACTAAGGAGGCAATGGACTCCAAGAGAGCAGTCAGAATTGCAGGGCCATCATAATCAAGATTCACGCAAACGCTTGAGGCAGTGGAACTGCACAAAATTCCTGGTTTTTGTGAGATTTCGAGATCATCAATTTTGAAAAGTGACTTTCCCGCATCGCTATTAAGTTCTAAATGCGAGATACAAAAGGTTGCGCTATTGCCAGCTGTGATAAAATATTGTATCGCGTAATTTGAGCGCGTCATAGAAGCTGCATCCGAGACGGCGGCAAAATTTGCCAAGCCACCGTCATTTGCGACGATCTCAATGTTAGCCAGCCGATCACCATGAAGCGTCAACAATTCAGCATGAAAAAATATAATATCCAGACGAGCACTTAAACCCGATTCTAACGAGGAATTGTTATTCACAGTGCTCATATCATCGTTAGCTTTCTTTTTTGATTCTGCTTCTGCTTCTGTTTCGTGGTAGTGCCGGTCGCATAGGACTGATATTACATCTCGGCAACTCTCAAAAGCCCAGAAAACGTGCCTGCCATTCACTTCCAATTCAGTACAGCTCTTGAGGCGCCAATCACTGCCCGCATCCACTTCGGGTTCCAGGTTCTTCATGGTGAGTACATCTAAACAGAACTGTGGCTTTATCAGCGTATCGTTCAGCAAAGCTAGCGCAGTAGGTTCTAACGAGACGTGTATCGAGTTAATTTGAACGGAAGCATTACCAACTGGGTCTATGTTAATAACAGCAGAAGTTAATTGAACGATGTCTGTATGCACCAAACATTTTTTTCGTTTTTCTTCCCTTTCAACCTGACAAGAAATAGACACATCTCCTTCATGCATTGCAATTCGAATCACTTGTGGTACACCCAATGTTTTGCCAGTGTTTGGCGCAGCGAACGCTTCTAATGGCGGAATTTTAATGATGAGGCGTGGGCCTGTCAATGGCTCTAATGCCTCCTTCACCATAGAGAAGTCTTGTGGATGTTGGAACGTTGTTTCATCTCCTGGCTTCCTATCTCGCTCCTCGTTTAGCACGGCAGATTGCAGGTCCACAGAGGAAGAAGCGTACGATAAAGTTCCTATTGGCGTCGAGACACTGTAGTACGCCAGCTCGCTAGGTTCTGGGAAGTCGTCGTTACAGAGCGGAATAGCAATGGTGCATGGGCTACTTTTAAATCTCCAACCATCAATCCATTCACCCAATGAAATCGGCTGCGTAGCCCTCTCTGGCGCACAGTCTTCGTAGTCCACTAACCTACACAGGAATGCCAATCCATGAAATAATTCTTTGGACCACCACGACATTTCATGCAACGGCCGGAGCAGCACAAAAAAAGATGATACCAAAACCGACTGGTTGCCATTTGAAGAGGTGACAGATAAGAACGGCACGGAGGAGGGGTGGTCCTGCTCGAGACCTTTGGATTCCAGTAAAGGGGAGCATAAAGCACCTCTGAAAAGGGCTTTTATGTGGTCAATCACAACACACCATTCACCCATGACGTTTTCCGTTTCAGTATCTCCATTCAGTTTCCAGTTTCCTTTGATACCCCGTAGCTGAACAACTAATTCTTGCCCTACTCGTTCAAGAAAACCAATGAAGTGAACGGAGCCCGACTCCTCGGACACCCAATATTGAGGAGAAAAGACAACTGTCACAAACGGGCATTCAACTTCGACGCTGGCTTCTGTTGAAAAGATTGGTTTTGCTTCCCTCTTGCCAGAGGGAGGCACTGTGATCGATGGGTGCAGTAGGTGCTGTACAACTGCCCATTTTGCGTGAAGAACTTCTACAAAATCCATACTGGTATGAAGTGTTCCACTACTCTCTGATTTGATAGAGGAGTCTTGGTCTAATCCGTTAGCTCTATCTTCTTTATTACGAAACCATCCTACTATCCTCCCGAATCGTGAATCTTTAGATGCTACTCGCTGTTTAGCTTGATTAATGTACAGCTTCTGAAGCTGGACAGCAGCTTCCTCCTGGGAAATTTCAGTTCTAGCAAAGCAACGAAAAAAAGCGAGCTGTTCCAGTGAAAGTTCGACCTCCAATTTATGTAATTGTTGCTCTTCTTGTTTTTGAAGGGGAAGCAACCACGGGACGCCAATAGACCGCTTGTAAAGCTGGCAGTAGTGACGCCTCGTAGCGTTAGAAAAGATCACTCCTCCCAGATTCGTCGTAGTCGCATTGAAAGACTTCTGTCGACGTGCTTTTATCTGTGCAATAATACAGCTTATGGCAAAGTTCCATCGCCGCGCTGCTACAGATGTTTCGTCCGAAGATGATGACGGTTCCAACTGAGGGAGGAACTTTCGGTTCGACACGTGGCTCATTCCATAGTGTAACAAATCAAATAGTTTTTGCAGTGCTGCTATTGCTCCAAACGAGATGAAGATGTGGGTGGAAGAGCCAAAAGAGCACGAGAAACGGCGAGAAGCACTGCCTTGGAGGGTAGAGTTGACACTACTCATGGCAAATTTGACTACCCATGCATCCGTTTCTGCAATCTTGCTCTGATGAAGCCAATTTTTTTCCGCCTCTTGACCCAGCGAGGAAGTGGGATGAGTTGACGACGTCTCCATTGAAGCTGAGGAGTGAAAAGAATCAACCGCTGAAAGTCCTACCTTTCCGGCGCACAACACTATAGACACCCCAGTTGCTACCATCTTTTTATGCAGAGGAATACTGAGATCATACACAAAGCGATCACGAAATGATTCATCAGTGGTGGTGACATATGCTTCGTTGATGCGCAACGCAATGAGTGCAGAGAGAGACGGGTGCAGTCCTGGATAATTGAGCTCATATGACAGTTGTACATCCCGGAAAACAACATGAACATTTCGAACGATGGTGCTAACAAACTGATCAAGATAACCCGTCGGGGAATTGCGCTTTTGCATAGCTTTTCGTTCTACCTGTGGCGGTTTCGAAGACCCTCCTCCTTCAAATTGACTGCTTTTGGGAGCTCCTTCGTAAAACGTTTGCTCAACTCTTTGTAATTGGCTTCTTTTGAGGGCCTGGGAGCGCGCCTCTTCTTCGTCTGGGTCGAACGGCCTTGCTCGGAGTGGACCTAAAGTAACGTGCAAACCAGTTACTTCTATACTCACAGGCTCTTGATCTAACGCTGACCATGGAATAACGAGTTGTAAAGTTCGTATGATTCCTTTTGTTACCGTAAACGGGAGAAGTAGAGAATCCACACCAGATCCTTCCGCGGTTAACTGCTCAGAAGACTCCATGAACAGTTTCATCATTTCATCCAAAAACGTTGGCTGTAATTCGAGATCTTTCAATGAAACATTTCCGGACCACAACGAAACATTCAACTGCTCTTCGTTAAGGTTAGATATAAATTGTCGTAAATGTGCTACCAATAGGGCAGAAAGCTGCTTTTCAAACATTTTACTAAATGCCTCGCTCGTCTAAGAAAAAATATCGAACTATTTGTTTCTGGGGGTTCTCTATCACTCCAGCAAAAGGATGGAGTGTACTATAATAATAATGATAATGACGAGCGCTATTATTGCAGTCACCTCTATCCAAATTGGTAGCCCTGTCGAACTTCCGGATCGTGTATTTTTGATGTTACTATTTCTGTGTGTTGCAAAGAGCGAAATATATATATATATATATATATAATAGAGAATCATAACAATAGAATAATCAAAAAGAAAGAAAAAAAAGAAGCAGATAATAATAATAAAAGCCACCGCTTCCAGCAACAACCGGCTCCAGCGTCCACATTGTGTAAAGCGATGATGTTAAAATACATCGAATCCATCACAGACCAACCAAGCAAGCAACTTTACTTCGACTCAACACCACTCGAAATAAAACACTTGAACTCCAACATACATCTATCCCTTCTATCCTTTAGATCCAGATTGTGTTGTGAGCGAGGATTCAACATCTACTCTTCATCACTCTATTGTGCCCATAGATTTCGAGTTAGTAGCTCCTGAGAGAGGACCTCCTTGAATTTTTCCCATGTCACATGGCCCTCTGCATCACCAGCAGCTGCTACCATTGCTTCTTGCGCCTCGGATAAGGTCCCTGATCCTGCAGACGATGCAAGGTTGCAGCATGTGTTGCGGAGTTGTTGAACGGAAATCCATTTCTGTTTAGTAAGATCGATGAGCTGGAACATCGTTTCCAAATCTTTCTCTGTGAAGAGAGACGTAGACGAGGAGTTGTCCCGCATTTTTTGAATCTCATTAACTAAAAAAGACCTTGGATCATCCGGCCGATGATACATTAGAAGCTGAAGAAAATGGGAAAAAAGCTCATTGACATGGTGTTTTTTCGCATATTCTGATGTAATGGAGAACTTGCTGTTCTCTTCAGGATCGGCCATTGTTCTACTGATGCTTCTACGACTACAGCTAATGATATCCTCCGTGGAACTCAGACGGTAAAACTATCACAAGAGAGAGAGAGAGAACTGAATAATATATAGAGAAAACAACAAGAAAAAGAGATTGGTAAATAAGACTACAAACAAACAACCCACTAGAGAAGTTATTCCCCCCCCCCTTTTGTCTTGGTAAGACAATAAACGTTTCCCAACTGTGTCATTTTTCAACGACGCAATCTGAACATTTCAACAATCCCCTGTACATCTAGTGTCTCTCACGTGTAGTGGCTCAAGTGATAAACAACCATGCCAGATGACGTGACTTCTGCGAATTGCTGCAGTTCTGGTGGAGCTTGTGAGACTGTATATGGTACGGGACGGGACGATACCTTGTAAGGTCTTGTGGGGCCAATGAGATGCAATTCGGGAGCGAGAAGAAGCCCTGGACTACTTGTGACGGTTAGACCCTTCATTTTAGCTTCTTCCTGACTGACACGATAGATGACAAAAGCGGCTTCGCCGGTTCTCACCAATGATCTCAAAAATCGCCACCTTATCCTGGCCCGGTGAGCACGATCTTCTTTTGTCACCTGAGGTATATCCTCAAGCGCATTTTGCATGAGCACAAATGCCATAGCACTTCCCAAGTCTGCTGTGTGCGCAGCGCCTTCGCCTTCTCCTGAGAAAATGGCTGATGGAAGCCTCTGTTGCTCTTGATGCCTCTTCACTTTCACGTTCAGGCGATCTATTCCAGAAGTAGGCACATTGGACGAAGACACGTCACTCCCGTCTACGCTCTCTTTATGGCTCATTGAACTAGCCGAGTTCCCCACTCCTGGAAGAGGGCCACCCTTGGGTTCTGGAGGTGGTTTCATGAAGTCATCCATACCGAACAGGTGCAGTCCTGTCTTCGAAAAGAAGTCCGTTTGCACGTCCTGAGCATCGTTCAGAATCCTTCTTGTAGCGAATGCTTCTCGGCTATGATCCTGCAAGCTCGTCGGCTGCTTGTCCATTCGGCTCTTCGACTGCAAAGAGGGCATAGAGTTGTCATCTGAAGATGTGGAATCCTCCTCACTGCCTTCTTGTACAACGGAGTTTCTCTGCTTGCGTTGCAATCGGCGGGCCTGTCGATCTTCCGTAACAACAGTATGAAGTTTTTCAGCAAGCCACTTTCTTGTATCCGTGTAGTACTGCTCCGCCCACTGCTGAATATCCTTATCAGCTTCCAAAATGACTGCTGGGGTAGTAGGGTAGGCAAGGAGGTCCTCTTTAACAAGCGAGTTATTCGGGTGGAACAATACTGCGAACCGATGCATATTGACTCTGTTTTGCGTGCATGGCAGCAAAGGAAGCAAGCAGTGGTCCTTTGGCGAATGGGAATCATCATCTGACCTTTCACTTTCTAATTTGGAATCATCGTTGGGTAAGGTACTAGCGCTTTCAAAGAGATATCGCCGGCTCTTTCCAATAACCGAGCGCGGAGCGTTTTCGTCCTCGTCATCCGACCACTTCCCACCTCGGGTTGTCGAAACTGATTCACCGTCATCATTCTCTATACGGGCTGCAGTGAAAGCGTCCGACCGCGATAGCTGAGGAGTAAGCATCAACATAGTGTAATCCACACCAGGATCAAGACCACCATGCATCACCAAATACTGCATCGCTTTTGACTTCTTGGATGCGTTTCCACCTTTACCACCACTATCACGATTCGCAGCATACGCATATTTTCGTTGAAACTGAGGATCTCTATCCACAGAAAACAGCATCGCTTTTTTCTGTGGTGTTACTTCGACAGTAGTGGGAGGGAGTACCAAACCAGAATCTCCAGGAACAGCGCTGTGCATGTTTTTAAGCAGAGCCTTGCTGGAAGACGCTGACATGGCCCGAGGTTTAGAGACAGAACTGTTGCTACTACTAGCTGCTACCTTCTTCTGAAGCATAGAGTCTCTGTTCTTTTGAGCCAACTCCGCCATTAGCTTCTTTGGAAGTGTTGTCGGCACAATCGACCATTTCATGTCGTCCAGCTGCAATTTAAAAAACCCGTATCGAGGTCTGCCTCCTCGATTACTTACTGGTGGAGAAGAAATGGTAGAATCCTTGGATGCACGAGTATCAATAATGGATTCTATTGTGATAGGAAAAAACCAGCTGTGCATCACGTTGTCGTGGTATCCTCCCATCATGATGAATTCTCTCATGAATTTTTCCCAAATAACATCTAAACGAAATGGAATGGGGCTCTCCGGCGAGCTTGAAGTCTCCACTTTCGTCCAAATATAGCTATGTATGTCCATCATGTAAACAAAAGGGGAAGGCATTCGATCCATCAGCGCTGCATTTGCTTCGGTGAAGCCCAGAACTACGATGGAAGTAGACTTCATATCAAAAGTTGCTGTTACTAGCTGAAGATGCTGGAGATTGATTGCATGAGGTCCTGGGATACCATTCCACAATCTATTTCTGATGTCGAACACATGCCCCACATACATATTATACTCTCTTTGATGAAATCCACCTATAATTGCCATGCTCTGTGTTGGAGGGATATAAACAGCAGCGTGAAGAAACACTGGTCCGGGCCCTTGTCGCTTCTCATAACCTATTTTATCCCATCTTCGAGCATCTAAGTCGTAGCTATACAAATCATCAAAAACATCCAGGTAACGATGCCCTCCATAAATAATCATTTTGTTTTTGTGAACCACAGCAGAGTGGTTCGCTCTTCCAGTAGGAACAACACCCACCCCTCGAATTTCTTCCCATTGAAGGCTTCGCTTTTCGTGGCAATAAAGATGATTCGGATACTGATTTTTATTATTCACACCACCAAAGATGTAGAAATCTCGCTTGTATGTAATGGCCGTGTGACCACATCGCGGCATATGGCCTTTGTATTCCGGAATTGTGGTGGCACGAAACCCAGTTACGACTCTATTTGGAGGCAAAGGAACTTTTGTCGGGACCGAAGGAAGAGGCGAAGAAACATCTAATTGATACGACCCAGAATAGTTTGCAGTCGAGATGGAGACGGGACGGCGTGGTGGTGGAAGCGTTGTATCAGAACGATGAAAGAAATTTGATCGGGGCCTACTTGTGACAGAGCTTTTGCTACTGGACTGTGAATAATTCAAGGCCTCGTTCTTAGGAGATGGAAAGTCAGTCTTAAGAGAGCCTTGCTCGGTTGAGTTGCTTATCAGCGAAGTCCGACGATCCGTCGAGGCTGCTGCGGCATCGCTCACTAGCGTGTCATCGGACTCTGTGTCGCTGATGATGGAAATAAAGGAGCGAGATCCCGAGTTGCGGCGCATTGAGCAGTACTGCTACCGATCATCGAAACCAGCTTCTAATCAGTATAATGACATCATACAAGAGAGGGAATAACGCGAAGAAGAAATTATTAGTATTAGATATACAGCATTCTTTTTTAAACTATGTGGGTTCACTTTTTAGACTGAATCTACTACTAAGAGTTGTTTTCTCTGTGAGGTGCTTCAGAATTTAGCTGAAAAAGAAAGCTCGAGCCAGGGTGACTCAAACTAGTTCGAACCACAGGCAGCATTTTAGCATAAATGTAAAAGGAATAACTGGTCTCTCAATTCGTACTGCCTCTTCTTCTTTTACGACTACTGGGTCCACCGGATTCCTCTCGTCAGCAGATTGATTGAGAAGACGAATTACCGTAGAAACAAATAGTTCAGAAGGTTTCCCAGATACAGCCAATTTTTCAAGTGCAGAACGAACAGTTGGGCTTGTGTCCAGCGCATTTTGCAGATCACGATGAATTCCAATGGAATAACGCATGACGGTCTTAGTTCGTCGTAACTCATAAAGAGCCATGACCTCCTCCGTAGCATTCAGTGGTGTTCCTTCGTCCAGCATACGCTTCTTCAGAGAATTCAGATCCCGCTGGCATAATTCCTCCAGCTCCGCGGACAGTGCAGGGTTACGGTAATCCAACACATCTGGTACTTCACCTCGGATTACAACGTTAGCGTGGCGCACAGGATTCAGACCAAACCGATCGGGTGACTCCTCCTTAGGGGCCTCACATCCGTGAAGATCTAAAGGCGTTAAATGAGTCCACTTCGCGATGCGCAGAAGTATTGCAGCTAGCATGTGCTTCTGTTGTCTCCATTGCTTCTCCTCCTCCTGAAGGTAAGAGTTAAGAACATGTAAATGACTATTGGACTCCTCTGCAGAGCTTGATGGCGCAGGGACTTCTGTGAATGGTTCGGAACGATCCTCAGTTTCAAAGAGAGATTCCAGAATGGTAATACGCAGATTTTCGGGTGACATCCACATTTGATTGCTGTTGGATGCGCTAGGATCAACGGGGTCACATTCATCCGCTTTCGACGAAGTCCCAGTAATGTTCTCTGCGGTAGATCTTGAAGATCCATTAGGGATTAAAGATTGATCATCTCTATTTTTTGATGCAAGTTCGACTGTCTTATTCTTTTCCTTCCATTCTTTTATTGTTTGAGCTAAAATCTTAGCAATATCTGCAGCGCTTTCGTCGTCCCCGTTGGCCAAGCTTGTAATGAGCTCACGATGTTGGAGCACAGCCCTCTTATTCACCTTAAAAATATTTGAGAGCACTTTCATAGGATGATCTGCGTTTGTTTCGATATCCGTGCGATGTGTGGTGATGTCTACCAAATTGTCAACAGAACTTAAAGGTCCTTGTTTGTTTGCTGTGCTGTGAATTCCGGCAAAAATATTCCATCTTCTAGAGATATTTAGAGAACGGATACAACGCAACGACATACACACCGAAGAGAGAGAAAACTTGATATTCTTTCACTCTCGGTTGCTATTGAAGGAAATAAAGTAGATACAAGGGAAGAGGGATTTTTCCACATTCTTATGAACGGAGTCAACGCTATCGTAATTAGACTGATACTTGATGTCCCAGGCTCATATTGCCCACACACACAACATAAAAACGGGTATCCCAACGAAATATTTTTTTTTTTGAATGTACTACGATTGACACGGGACATTTTCGGAGCCTGCTTACACCTATGGCAACCCGAAAAGAATGACCAAGAAGTAAGGCTGCCAACACACACGCATGCTACATCATGAGTATTTCCCGCATGTGTGATAACAAAAAAAATTAAAACATTAATAATGCGAGCCCCACACGACAGGAAATGCCAACTATGACATATTTAATGATATTGGACAAATACGAAACAGTTCTGTCAGAATTTCTTTTCTTTTACCTCCTCGACTATCCGAGCCAAACGGCATCACTCTTTTAGTTTTTTAGCTTGATGTTGTTTCATGTTTGGATTATCAGACGCAGTATCTTTTTCCCCCAATTTTTTCTAAGCAACAAACATATCTCTGGCTGTAACCAACGTACCTTTGCCATAAAAACGGGGATTAACAACAACAACAAACAAAACAGAAAAACTCAAAACAAATAATCCTTTTCTCTTCTTTAGTTGGTTTTTGAAAGCACCGCGATGCGCTGCGCATAACGGAAATATTCACTGACATCTACTTTGTTATAATACGAGACTGTGAGGAAGGATATATTTCTGCCAAGAAGAAAAGACGATCGTTCTTCAACACTGCCTCAGCTAATACAATAACCACATGAATGCTCTCCATATTTTTAGTGTAGGCTTGGACATCCACCTTCGCTGGGCCATCTTGCTTTGTGCCTCGATGCTCCACGTAATACGCCATCATTCTACTATGCATCTCTGCAGCCCCTTGGTCCATCAAGATGCTAACTTCCTTACCTGAGAGAGAGTCATGCTTGAACATAGCTAGTGCCGCACCATTCGCTGCCACAATAACACCGGTTTCTGTGCTTAGGATACAAGCATTAGGATTGTTCTCCAGCTCTGCATACCCGCTTTCCAATTCCGACTCGTCAAGAGTTCTCCAAAGCTCTACAAACTGTAACGCCGCAAGAGAAAGAGCGCAACCAGCGGTAGCGTTGTCACTGCTGTCATCAATGATTCCGCTGTCGGCAAAAAGAGACAAAGCGGGAACTGAATCAATCACCGCCTTTGGGATGGCAGCCAGAATAGGTCGAATATCTTCTTCAGAACGCTTTTCTTGCATGGAAAGAGCCGGCAAGATGACCAAAGCAGCGAGAAGTAAAGAGAAAGTGATCAGCGCATAAAATGCTACAGCTGGTGCTATGGATTTTCCTAATGCTTTCTGGATATTTGAAACGTAGTCATCATCACTGCTCTGGAGAGTGTTCACCAACGTTGAATAATCTTTCTCCAACGAGGAAATCCATCCGGCAATTTCGTTGATTTGAGCCTGTGTCACGGCGTACACATTTTTCATTGGAGTGTTGGCATCTGGAGTTGGAACATAGCTTTCTGGCGTAAGATTTATAATATCGTTAATAACACTCATCCAATTCCTGTACATAGTATCCACGGTATCACCGCCGTCACTAGCCGTGAACAGCAAGCTACGCTGCGCCGATGAGAAGGTCTTTATCTTCCCCAGGCCACTCTTAGCCGAGGCAGAACTGAAGTAAAGAAAAGTTCTTGCCTTATCCAATATGTCGTAATCCGGTTGCATTGTGACTATTGCTGTAAAGGCCAGACATGGACTGTTGGAATTAAGCGAATGAACAACGTACTGGGCTTTGGCCATTGTTCGGTGAATCGAAGCAAGGCGGGCACCACTGTAACGAGTGACTTCAGACATGTACAGCAAGCCATCGATTGGGATCATCGCAAATATGTAGAACAGAATCACAATGACAGCGAACACGATACCCAACGCAATAATTTTTGGCATTTTCATGATACTTTCAGACACCCGCATCGCTTCACGGACCAGTGAAGCATTGGGGCCTTCCGCAAGGGAGCGTAAAAAGCGTACGATCGGGGTTAACGCAGCCCCTACCAAAGCTGTAAGTGAAATTGCAATCAAGACAACCGCAATAATGTTGAGTACCCGTTCCTTCTTGTCGATTGATTGCAGCTTTTCTCCGCTAACTTCCACGATATTCTGAATTAGACTCTCTATGAGCTGGAAGGTATCAAAGAAGTAACTCGCACCACGTAATCCAAAAACAGCAAACCGAGCCATATCAAATAGTTCTTCCGCCGATTTCTTGAGATCTTCTTCGGGAGTAGAGTACATGTATAGTTTAGCCTTTGGATCGTTTCCATACTGCGATTGATCCGTCGCGTAGTTAGGCTCCTCCTTGTAGTTATAGGTGCTGATAAATGGAGGAGACTGCGGGTAGAGGTCCGCTACAGCAGCAGTAGGATTAGCCGCTTTCTTTGCTTGGGCAGCAAATAAGAAAAGTGAGACTTGCTGAATGGTCCACATCTGATTGTCTCCTTGAAGAATTGCATTTACCTGGCTCTTCATAGAGGGAAAGCACTCAACAACAGAATTAAAGTAGAACTGAATCAGCTCCGGCCGATACTGCAGGATGCTTTTGATGTAATTTGGATTACTGTTGTGAAAATACTGCTCGATTTCAACTACACGTCTGTAAAAGTTCGTTCGGAATTGACTGATGTTTTCCAAGGTGCCTTGTATCTGAGAGATGTACGCAGTACCATCGTCTTGCTTCTTATACGACACAATAAGCAAGACAAAGCAGCCGACCGTACATATTAGTGAAACCAAGAGATAAATCTTCGGCATCAACCCAAAATCTTTCAAGAAAGCGAGAATGACACTAACAAAAACACCTACCGTAATTACCGCACAAAATCCTAGGGAAATAGCAATGTAATTCTGGGTTTGGTCGTTCCGCTTATTAACATTACTGATCGAGGTATCCTTGACTTTCTCTCCACCATAAGATAAAGCAGTGCGAATCGCATCAACATCTTCAAAGAATCTTTGTCTTCGATGCAGGGGTAGAACTTCCTTGTAGAAATCAGCAGCTACATCCGGCAAGCTTTTAAGTGTAGGAATAGTATATTCATCCGGCTGATCGAAAGCTTGAGGATACGTCTCAGACAAGTAAACGACATCGGATTCCTGATCTCCCCAAGTAAACGTGTTGATAAACGCTGAACTACTTAAATCATACTCGTTCAATCCCATTCCTGCTCTGGCGCACAACGCCACATACATCATGTTAGACAGGGAAGGCCGGAGAACCGCGGTGGTGAGATCCTCACTGTATGGAGTCAGTTCTAACAGGTCACTATCATAAACTTTCTGGAGTGAATTTGAGAGCGAATTATAGCCTTGCTCCTCGAATGAGTATGCGCTAAACATTTTTGCGTATTCTGGGTAGAAGAAGTTGCAAAACACTGATGTGTAAATATCGGCTTTGTCAAACGCCGCAACATACGAGTAAACCAATTCCAGCTGCTTGATTGAGGATTGTTCAAAAGAGAACGACCCACCGCTGAGATCGAGAGTAGATGTGAGGAGTCCCAGCACAGCAGCTGCAAGACCGATCAAGATCAGCGCCACAACCGCCCCAGCAATAAATAACGGTAAAGAATCGCTATTTCCCCATGAAGCAATTCTTTCCTTTATGCGCCTCCACTGATATCGGTAGCCACTGGTTACCATGTGCTCTGTGTATGTATCGCGTCTTTGCTGTTCCAGAGCACGCTCTCTAATAACTTCTTGCTCAATCTCTTCTAAACTCTTCTCAAAATCTTCTACAATCTTGGTTCTGGATCCTTTGATACTTATTTCGGGCTCATTCAGCTTTCTCCTCGGTATTTCTGCAAGGTCATGCTGTGTTAGACGAAACCAAACACGACGATTAGGGGCGTAGCTTCCGGGCTGCTTCATACAACTTTTCAATGGCTTTGATTGAAGCACAGTCACCAACGCAGAACGAAAAGCGGTCATATTTGCCGCTGCTTTATCACTATTTTTGTCCTCGTCTTCAGCTTCTTCTTCTTCTTCGACAAACTCATCGTCACGTTTTACATTTTCTCCAGCCACTCGAAAAGAGCTCAGGATCTGCGCGTGCTGCACGCGGAGATCTTCAACAGCAGCCTGAGGAACTTTTTGAAATAAGTTAATAAGCATTATTCGATTTTTGGTTGACCACGCGGTAATGGCGTAATGAGCGAGGATAATCAAAACTAGGTGTATCAATGACAGCACGAAAAGCACAGACAACAACGTGTACAGCGTGGTTACCTTGCTGGAAATGTCCGACTTGACTGCCGCTGCATAAGGATCCATTGCCGATAGATATACATCCAGCCCACCATCGGTAACAAACTGCATATAATGAGTGTAGGGTTGTGACTTCTGGATGCTGTTGAGCATTGTGGTAATGTATGCACTAGCGGTGGGAGACGTAAGCCATTGCACTTGCGGAGTACTCTTACTTACCAGATAGGACGTTAGCTTAGCATAAACGCTCACCAGGCCTCGTGCATTGCTCGAAAAAAGTCCTTCAAAAAGTGTTTTACCTACAGTATAGAACCGCAAAGGTAGGAGACCCTTCGCCGCGAAATCAAAGGCAGTCGAAGAGTAGCCAAGGCTATTAGAGCCAAAGGCAATTCTATTCTGACGAATCCTCATTTCTTGTTCACTAGACGAAATTTCTTGAAGTATTTGAACGAACTTAAGGTCAGAAACGCAAGTGCCTGCCGAGTCTGCACAGTTATGTTCAATGGAATAAAGAGCGATAGCTTCTGTATTATACATCGCGCTAAACCCAGAAGCTTTAACACGATAAATATCCGAAATAGCATCAGCATCACGATGGGCTATCTTGACACCCACGATAAATACAGCAAGCATTCCTGCGAGAAGGGCTAAGCAACCACACACGGAGTAATAACTGAACATGAAGAAAAAGCACCGCTCATTACCATGCCGTGTTAGGCGAATGGTCTGATCATTATCACATGCTTTACTCACCGCCCGAAATTCAATCTCTGTCTTCTCCGTCGACATCCCTTGAGTGCGATGAGCTGAGAGAATAGCCCGGTTCTTCTTTTCTAGCTCCATTTCACTGATAGCACTACGAAGACCATTGGCAATATCTTTCTGATGTAAGAGATCTTCAATGAAAGAAGCTAAATAATTCAGTGCATTCCGATCATCCTTGTTTGTTGTTAGGGCCAGATGATATTCATGAAAAGCAGTCCGACGAAGCCTAGCAAGTTCGTCTGCGGTTACAAGCATCTGCGTTGGACTGTCTCCACGTTGTAGGCCGACCCAAAACCTCACCATGGTGGTAAGCGCTTGACGATGAAACAAATGAGCGCGTTGCAGAGCAAGAATGTAGATTGCACCTCGATAGCCCAAGCTTTCCTTCACAATGTACTCGAGACGGAAAAACTTAAATCCCACCATATAATCAGCATTGAAATTCGTTCTACTATGAATGTGATTCACCAACTCTAAAACAGCCCCCTCGCGATTGCAATACGACAACAGAAACCATCCCATGGAAACCAAAACATACGAGGACTGCTTAAAGTATCCAAGTGCTTTGAAATACATGTTGAGTGTGTAAAGGAGTTGAGACGCTGTGTATTTTTTCACTCCTCCAGTTTTTATTCTAAAGTTCCGAAGGAAACGAGTAGCCACCTCGCTATCTGTGGAAATGTAGGCATTAGAAATATACGGAACAAAAAACTCAAACCGATGACGGTGAGCCTCTTCCAGCTGATCTTTTTCCTCAGCTTCAGCCTCATCGCGGTCCTCCATATTTATTTCGCAACGCAAGTCCATATGCACTGCGAGCATCGACTGAGGAGCGACCGCATGGTTGTTAGACTTAAATGTGCGTGGAAAAGGGAAAAGAGCGACATGTTCGGGTGTGTAGCCGTAGAAATGGAGTTTGTGTAATTTGCTGGTGAAGTCACTGCTTACTCTGATAGGGCCGAGGAGATAACCCACAATAAACACAGCTGGTATAATACTGAAGACAATTGTGCATTGAAGAACAGGAGTCCCGGCGGATAAGAAACTAACGTTGTACGCTGTAAGGCAGTTGACAAATGCCACTACCAAAGTGGTCAAAAATGTTCCAGAATACAACGAGACAACAGTTATATTGTAGTAGGGGAGGATGAAGAGCATCGCCGCTAGCCAAATCACAGCAATTGCCATCATGATGATAGAATATGATGTATCGTAGCCAGCATCGAGGAGAATGTGAAAAAATATGAGGGCCACCGTGTTTGTCACCAGCATGATGAAGTCCACGTATCCATGAGCTCTCGCAAGCAGGTGATTCGAATGCGGATCCGGATTGAAAAGAAGACATCCAATAGCAGCCAGTGCTACAGAACCCAAAATGCCGATGACACCAAACACATAGCATACAATGTGGGGGGCAGAGCCACACTTTGTGTCTGGAAAATTTCTAACGTTTCCGGAGCTGCAAGGGAGAGCTCCTAAACACAAATGCATCATGGGAACGTAAAACCAACCAGAAACGCTTTCAATGACAACGCGGATAAAACGAAGTAGATGAGTGTGCTCCTGCCAGGCAGGTTTAATGCAATTGACTACAAAGAAAATTCCACCCACCACCAGCGTCACTACCACAACTACTAAAATACTAATATATGCAACAATGCTCATCGGCCCGTAACTCCTGTCAAACAGGGGACCTGAGAAAATAAAAATAAAGAAAGCCATTTGCTTCATGAACATGAAGTTGTACGTGTACAAAGGATTAAGAACGTATCCAATGCACTGCAGCAACCGGATCGCTAGTCCAATATAAGTGAACGTGTAAGGATATGTCCCTAAACGGTCCTGGAGCAAGCCAGCAACGCGGTAGATGTACACGAAGGAGTCATCGGAGTTAATGTCCGCCTCCATGCTCTTCCCAGAGGCGGCAGACACGGACATTGATCCCCAGACCCCTTCCTTACCTCGTGGCGCTGAGGAAAAGGGTAAAAACAAAAAGGGAAAAAAGCTACTAAACTATATATTGCCTGACTGATATATAAACAACCAAATAATAATAATAATAATAATAATAATAATAATAATATACGAACAACAACAACTAAAAGATAAAATACAAAACTGCCTAATGTTTACGCGTACCACTTCAGAAAGAGAAACAAGGGAGAAAATAAGAACAAAGATGACTTACCATGTCGTAGAAGTGATGAGGTCAACACCAAAATTTCATATTATCCTCACATCAGATGCAGGAAGTTGCCCATCAATCCATTCTTCCATTTTCTGTTCTTCTTTTGAATACGGAGCTATACGCAAAGATTTCTCTTAAAACGTTCTCCGACGGAGGAATCCATCTCGACCCGTTTGCGAAAGTGGTGGTCCTCCTCCATTTTAGCATTTAAAATAGCGACTCGTTTTCTCTCCAAAGCCTTTTGATAAGTACAGCGCTGCTTTTCTCTCCATTTTTCAACTTCTTTCAGAATATCCCTTCCGCCTTCACTTGCTATTTTCGCACTTGCCTTATTAATCTCCGGGTGGAAGGTACAACCGCGAGCTTCCCTCTCTATCCTGTAGGCCTCTAGTTCTTCTTTTGTTTTGTACCCACGCTTGTGGAGCACTGAGAATATTCTTCCTTCCTCTTCCTTTGTCAATTTTTTTCTCTCTATGAATTTCCGCACGTTGGCTGGGCTATCCCGAATTTTCTGCAATGCCTCCTGAGTTTCTCTGTCAGCTTCCATATCGGTAGACTTTTTTTGTCCACAGAGCTCTTTCAAGTAGTCCTTTGCGTTCAACCTTGCTTGAAGACGGCCCTGTGCGTACTCTACCAGCTCCTTCTGTTCTCTCTCAAGCTGCGCCTTCTTCGCGGTTTCCTCTTTCTGCCTGATGGATGCTATACCTTTCAAATACAAACGATCATGCCAATGAGCCCGTTGTCTTCCATTGGAAGAAGAGTTTGAAGTCTTGGCATGAACACCCGCACTAGCAGCACGTGGCGGTGGCCTGTGGGAGGTCATGGACGCAGAGACCTTCGGTTGATTCTTGTAGAGTCGATGAAATACGTCATCTTGAGAAATCTTCCGCTCGTCCTGCAAGTTGCGCTGGACCGCAATTCTAAATTGCCCCGAAATAATGTCATCACGCATCCATAAGAGTTGATTCACTGTAGAGTATAATTCTTCTAGATGCTCCTGTACTCCTTTATTATTGTGTAAGTACAAACGCTCCCACGGGTTTTTACTCATTTGTTGACCTAAAGATGCTTCAATTTGAATGATTACATTCTCCAGTGCTTGGATATCATCCTCTACCTTATATAGGAGTGCGTACTCCATTTCGGAGGATACATCAGTCCGTGCTGAATCCTTTGTTTTACGAGAGGAGGAATGAGTACACTTCCTACACGTTGGACTTCTCGGCCTATTGAATGAATGCGAAACCATCGGAGTGTCCCATTGGTATTCCCCGTCCTCTGACACGAACGAGGGTTGTGAAGACATGCTTTGAACCTCATTTTGAGATTCGATAGTTCGAATGAGAGAGCGAAATCGCTGAAAAGAAGATGAATCGCCTGACGAAGATCTTGACATAAAGCTTTTTCGTTAGCAATTGACAAGTACAGTGAAGTCTAAATGTATCTAGAACGAGTATGGTAGCGTATGATCTTGATTCCTCGGAAGCGGTCCCTGTTTTACAGCCTTCAATAGCCAAAAAACGTGCCACTCACGGATACGAGCAAGGTTTAAAGAAAAAAATTCTTGAGCACTCCACTATTCTAAATAATTCTTTCTTTGTAAATAATAACAATAATAATAATAATAGAAATGCGAAGTGGAAAACAAATCACATCGCAACTGTATTTCAATCATTAATCAACCTCTAAAGAAGGAATACTAGAACCAGTATGTTCTGTAATTATAGGTACCCAATTAAGTTGTTATCGTCAATTGAAACGACAAAGAAAAAAAAAAAGAAGAAAGAAACAGTTGTGTTACTCGATTTTATTTACTGTTTTCTTACTTGCTCATAGTAGCCCTGTGGCGCATCCGCTCCTTTTTCCCAGGCCTTGACTTCTTCTTGGCTTCAGAGCATGGTTCATCGCCTCCCTTAATCGCGGTTGAGGAATTAGCCTCGGGTTTATGTTTCTTTCGGGGCCGCTCTAGGCTCTGTGCCGGAGCCTGCACAACGGGCTGGGTTGCATAATCCAACGATACTCCAAGAGCCTTCAACAGCGCAGTTTGAGAGGAGCTTTCAATATCATCTGCATGACCCTCTCCGTCGATTATTGGTGCCATGCGACGTAGTTCGAAGCTGTACGTCATACGATGCTTCATCTCTTGATTATTTGTTGACGAGGTTCTTGTTGGGCCGATGACGATGCCCCCTGTTACAGGAGATAAAAATCTTGTTGTTGCTCCAATGGTCCGCATTTCCGGCACGGCCGCACTCACTGTCAGTGCCCAGCTGATCCTTATCGCATGGAATAAATCTAATGGCAATTTGTACTCTCCAGCTGGAGTTCTGAGCGAGAGAATCGCATTTTTTGATGCTGAAAAGAGATGCTGGGAAATACTAATGGCCTTCTCTTTCTTCAGATCGGGAAAGATTGTGCGACCAAGCACTTCTTCAATTGTCATCTTTTTTGGACCAGCCACACGAACAGCCCACGATGTTGTCACAGCTGGGGCTACAAGATTGTCCCCTACATCCATTTTTTCAGAAGCGAGGACATCTCGATTTTGCAATTTGACCAAGTGCTCATCTTCCGCTCCAGGTTTGGCATTTAGTGAAAAAACGAAAGGAAGCGTTGGCGTATTTGAGATAACCCACATAATTGCGGCTAAGCTGGGAGACAAAACGTGTGCCTGAAATTGTGGCCTCGAATCCAGAAAAGTGTCTTTAATACTTATGCTCCCTCCGCTTTCGACATTGCACGCAACGACATACCGTAGAGTCCCGTACACAGCGCTTGATAAGAATTCTATTGCTTTCTCTTTTTCTTCCTGCACAGGAGGACGCGATACACAATCTGTGTAATGCACAGATTCTAAAATTGCGTTCAGAAAACTGCAGTTGATATCAAGAGATGCCTTTAAGAAATCGCCCTTGCCTTTCGAGGACGACATCACAACTAAGTTTTTTCCGTTGAGAGTTGAGGCTGGCCCTGCGTACTTGTGCCGGCAATAGGCAGCCCAGCACGATTGAACATCTATTTTAGTAACTCCTCGCACTAGAGGTGGCACATCAGCGCCATTCCCCATTATCAATTGGAACAGAAACACCAAGTCAATACAGCTCGAGTGAGTAATCCAGCCGGCCGTTAAGTCGAAGGGAGTCAGTGAAGCGAAAGGTGCACTGCCTACCGAGCTAATAGATTCAGACATGTTCTGTTGCTCATCTGTATCGCTAGAATCATCGGAGTCACTACTTGAAAGCTGAACACGAGTTCCTGTTGCTATCATGGGGCCATCCTTCTTTCGACGTCTTCCAGCTTCCACATCCTCAGTTGCAGGTACTGCTACAGGCATATTTTCAATCAATGTGGTCTCAGAAGATTTTTTTTCTTGAATAGCATCCGAATCTGGGATGGATGGATCTGGTACTTCAGAAGCAAGAGCGTCAACACACGCAGCGACGTACGTTACCACGTGGGATAGACGCAGAATATTGAGACGAAACGTTGTATCATGAAGCGACGTGGCAATGGAAACCTTGTGAGGGGCTGGACCACACAGTGTCCCACACAAAATATCAGAATCCTCAGAAACAAATAGAAAAGAGGGAATAGGCTTGTTATGAAATAATGCCCGAGAAACGATTGAGCGATGCAGGTCCATAACTTTGTAATCCGCCTCTCCTGCCACTCCGCGGCCACTAACTAGGAGAAGTGGGCTACTACTGCGGCCTCCAAACGCTTTGCTGAGCCTCACGCAAAATTCTTGCACCTTCACATCCAGATCTCCCACCACCGCCCGAGATTGCCTGTATTGTCGCGCAGATCCTGTACGATCTCGTTGAGAATCAACTGCGAAAAGTATTGCAGAAGAAACAGAAATACTGGGATTTACCAGTAATTCGAACAACTGATCGAATCCAATAGTCTGGGCAGCATTGGTTGCATCTACTAATACAAAGTCAAACTTCAGCTTCTGCTTCGGAGACTTAGACAGAGGCACAAGTGCATCTGGAGCGGAGCGAACAGCAAACTTCAGAAAATCGGGAAGACCCATTTCCAAGTGAGGGATAACACTTAGCGAACTATGTATTTAAATGTTTCAACATAGAAGTATAAGAGAAAGAAATAGAACGAGAGAGGGAAATCGTTTCTCGTAGGAAATCGCAACCGAGCACACATACAGACACAAAATCCATCCGTTCTCTAAGAACACTTCTCTAAGAAAACTTTTGGATTTGTTTTGTTTTCTGTTTGAACAACTGAATTCCAACAACTACAACACTCCCGTTCTCGATGTCTACGACTGATGACTTGGCAATCCAGTACCTCCTGACTGGAGCGACGTCATGACTGCGTTTATTCCCCAATGCGATTCTAATTGATTCAGACCAGTAAACGCGAATTCTCCCTCCCCCTGCTTTTCCCGCAATGCGAAAATACTCAGAAGACATTCCGTCTACCTTTTTTGAAGGCCAGTGACAATGCGGTGGAGAAAAGAAAGAGAAACACGAAAAATAAGGACTTTTCGTTTTCATTCCGATTCTGTCATACTCATGCGGAAACAACCAAATCACGCCCATTGGACCGTAAGTTGTTACATATTTCTACTTTTTTTTGAGCGATGCAATTGCACCTCTATAGCAATCTAGATGTTTAGATATAGACAATACCTCTCACGGTGTATAGTTTTGTGGTTAAACACCCCAATCGTTCAAAAATGGTTTATTTTTCTCTTTTGCATCCCTAGGGAGACTAATGAATCATATCTTGGCGTTCACTCTTACACCTTCTACTCGCGAACGGGTCTCACACCGCATGCCTCTTGCGCCCCACTGCATTCAACAACCACAATTACAATGATTGCAATATCACGATATCATCAAATAAACATCCGTAATCACAGAATAAAATGCCTATGAATCATCACCGATACCAAGAACCTCCTGAATCTTTTCCATCCATTCATCACGCTCGTTATCATTTCGTGCCTGGAACGAGAGGCGCTTTCCGGTCTTGAAAGCTACCGCAAACACATGTGAGGCATTCGAGCCAGTATACTTGTTAGGGACAGGAAAGACATCCTCTAGCTCCGAAAAGTGTGTCGCGATACACTGCTGCTCCATTGTCTCCTTCGACACCGCAAGGACAAGATCCAGAGACTTGAACTTTGGATTGATCATGTTCGTGGGGCTCTGATCATCATCCAATTCAGCGCGAATGCACAGATAACGGCGCTTCCAGACCATGTCGCTGCTCTGCTTCTGCACAATTCCTTCATGAAGGGTGAGACCGCCGATGCTACTAGAAAGGGGTTGCGCACCCTCCAAAATGGTCGTGGAGGTGGAAGTGGAGCACCCTGCGCTTGCTTCCATCTGGCGCTGTATCATCTTCTTCTCTTGTGTGAGCTGCTGCTTTGTTTCTTGAATTTGGCGCGCAATCGTTTCTCGAAGCTCACCCTGGAAAGCGGGCTGCGACTGAACGATCTCCAGCAAACCAGACATGAACAACTTGCACAGGGAAGTGTTCAGAAGTTTACTACTGCTTGGTCGCTTCTGTGGATCTCCGCAGAGAAGTGATGCCACAATATCGGCCATTTCAGGACTAACGCGTGATGGAAGTGGATCGTACCTACCGTTCAGCGTCTTTTGCATTACTTCATTCATATTGGCTCCGTCGAACGGACGCTTCAGTGTCAGCAATTCGTACAGTAGCACGCCGAGCGAAAACATGTCGGCCTTCTTGCTGTACGGCTTCCTACGCCAGATCTCGGGAGCAACGTAATACGGCGTACCACAGAAGGTGCGTCCGACATCATCACTAACAGTCGCGGCGTACATTTTGCTGAAGCCGAAGTCGCCCACCTTCACTAAACCATTACTGCACAGAAGAATATTGGCACTCTTGATATCACGATGAATCATGTGCCGGCTGTGCACGTGGTGGATAGCGAGGAGAACTTGCAAGAACAGAAGTCCAGCTTCGTGTTCACGAAAAGTCCGGGAAGTTCTAGTACGATTTTTGATTTCTTGCCGGAGATCTCCGGCGTTAGCATAGTCCAGCACAAGAGCGATCATCGATACACTTTCTGGGTTCTTAGGATCCGTTTTTGATAGGTCCTCATGGCACTTTAAGATAGAGAAAAAATCGCAGTTGAGCAAGCAGTGAACCTCAGCCTGGGCGCGGTTCTTATCCGCCTCAGACATACCTTCCATGTCCACACATTTCACGGCAAAAGACTCACCAGTCGCTGTGCATTTGGTGTAAAGAACAGTCCCAGTTGCCCCAGAACCCAAAACACGTGAGATCCAGTACTTCTTGTCTTGGGCCTTGGCAGTAGCTTCATCACTAGCAAATTTGTCACTGAAGACGCGACAAACTCGTCCAATCATAGCATCTCCGTTGTTTCTGGCTGTCATTCTGCTTTTTCTGTGATGGTAGAGCAAAGAATAAATCTAATGAAAAAACAAAACAAACAAATATATCTTTAGAAGTAAGTATTATATAAAATATGCTGTCAAAAAAAGCTAGTGGGATCGAACCAAGAGAAGAAAAAAAAGAAAAAAAAAAAAAAAAAATAGGTATCGAAACAGCACAACAGTGTGGCGTTCTGGAATATATGGCAGCTGAGTCGTAAAGCAAGACTTAGTTAGAAAAAAAAGGGGTTCAAAAAAGCACACAAAAAATAATAATTACACGTAACAAGTATTTGATCAAGTTTATTCAAAAAAAAAATGTATTCCTTTTTGCAAGAATATCGTTTCTTTTGTGTGTGTGTCACGCATGCAGCGCAAAGCTTCTCCATTGTGCGAGAGGAAAACAAAGAAAATCTCATGGTGGAGCTCAAGTCCCTGTCTGAAGTACGGCAAGATGGACGGAAAACTAGAGTTACCCATCACTACTATGCTTATCTTGGAGCAGCAGTCGCGACTCAGCGGCACCGAAAAATATATCTTTCTTTTTTCCTTTTCGATTCCATTTGTACACGAGAAGGTTTCGTACGTCATGAAAATCCGCAACAGTGAGCTTCTGGGGGTGCTTCTCTCTTGATATTCGCAGCCATGCTTGCACAAAACCATGCACACATCCCACAAAAAACTCGCATGACGTGCAGACCACGGGGTATTTTGTTGCTAGTTCATGCTCCTCTGGTGTAAGAGTGCAATATCCTTTGTAATCCATATCTGACTCTTCAAGTTTCGATGCACGGCTAATTGCCATACCGTCCACCACGTTTGTTCCACTTCCCATTGCCCTCACTTCATCCTGCAATGAGCCACGAGTCAAGGCATCGACGACGAAGCTGGTAAGATTAAAACCTACGAGGGCATACGGAAGCTCCTCTCCGAGTATCGTATCTGTCCCTTGCCCACCATCGCTACTCCCTCGGCAGACCTGCCACAAAAGAGCGTTCAGCCCGGGGTATTGATCGATGAGGTACAGAATCTGAAGAAGCCCCAACAACCCCGTAGAGCGAAGATCCGTTGCAGGATCTGTACCCTGGAAGCCAATCCGATCCCATGCTACTTTACAGGGGCTCATTGGCGACCCCAAACCAGTTGGAACATCCGTCACAAGCGGCGCCTGCATTGCAGATATCCGATGGTTTTTTCGTTGGTACCACGGCTCTAACGTATGAGGTGCCGCAATCGAATGGTATATAGTAAATAAAACGCGATGAAGGACGATATTGTCGTAATCAAAAGGAATATGAAGAAGAGCCCTGAAAAACGATAGATCCTCCGCGATGGTTGGCTCCGCTTTAGGCGCCACCTCCCATTTTCTCTGTTGAACCGCCACATCGTCTTCCACTTCGGGGCAGGTGCAAAAACTACTGAAGAGCCCTTTCTTCTTTGATGTGGGGATAGGAAGTGGAGGGGCATACCGCTTCCACAGTTGAGTATCTGCCCGCAGCAGGACTAAAGCCTCCCAGAAGCTAATTGGAATAGTAGCGCCATCATCTACGGCGTCTACATGGGATAAAGATGGGGCCTTTCTGAAGCTGGAACTGGGAATTCTTTCCGATGGCTCGACTTCCGAAGGTTCTGCAACCTCTACTGTATCAAGCAGGGTTTTCGAATCTTTTTCCGTATCATGTACGATCTCTTCCTTCTCTTCAACTAAATATTTAGTCTCTGGAGAAAGTTGTTCTCCTGGAGGTGACAGAGATAAAGTGGGGGCAGCTCTCTCTGGATTGTTAACCTCAGTGCGGCCGTTCGCACAGCCCTCATCAATAGCTAAAAAAGACTGATTGCGCTCGCTGAAGTGACTATGATCATCATCAGAAGAAGAAGAAAGTAGTGTTGGCTTAGCACGTTTCGTAACTGCAGTGATGGTGCACTGGGTTCCCGGATGTGATTCTGGTATAATATCCTCAAAAGCATCCAAATCAACGAAGCCATTCTCTGACTCGCTAGAAGATTCTTCACGTTGCTCTCTGTACTGCTGTAAGACGGGATTGATCCGAAGCAACGACATCCTGATATTGTGACGAGAATATAACTCGAGATATAACTCTCCGCTCAGTAACAGGTAGCAAACAAAGAAAACGAAAGATGAAATGAGCGAATAATGAAACTTTAAAGCTTCAGCAGAGCAACTACAGTACTTCCTGTTTTTTTTTGTTGTTGTTTTTTATATAAGGATGAATGCAGGATGGGGCGGCAGATAAGGTGAGAAGGCCAATCCCGCAGACACTTCCCCTGGATTGTTTAATTTCTGTAATACTATGAACAAAAAACACAACGAATAAAAATACAGAAAAAAAGAGCAGTAAACGAAGGTTGCGAGTAGTAGAGGATATACACAGTGCAATTAACTTATGGGCAAGATAATAGGCTAGTCGCAAGTCATATTAGCCAAATTTGTTAATTGTTTTCTTCCTTCTCCGTTGCAAGTGTTGATTTTATTTGACTTTTGCAAGAAATGAATCATTGCGTTCTTCTAAAGCATACAGTGTACAGGTGAAAAGAGGCAATCTAATCTATTTAGAAGCTTTCTAGTGATCATATGTTTGCCGTTGATTTAGAGCTACCGAAACACATTATCCAACCCGATAAAACGACTTTGACTTCCCAGCGGGCCAGGCGGATAGGTACCCGCCTGTTTGGGAGGGGCCCCTGTCACATTTAAAGAGAGTGACGCCAATGCTCTTGGATACTGAGGTTCCAACTTTGGGCTGCACAACAAGTCGACTCCGCTTGTGCATGGCCACATACTCTTTTCAGCAGCGGAATATTTTTTATCGGGTCGAGACGTCCCAGAAGAGACTGAAGATGCAGGTGAAATAATCTGCAACACTGCGGAGGAGCTGTTTTTTTCACGATTCACACCCAGGCAATCAGAAGAGTATACTATCTGCCCTAAAGAGCGAAGCCGATCCAAGAATTTGTCGTATTCTTCAGCTGTTTGGTCACTACGTCTCAGCGAAAATTTTCCTAGCACGTTATCAAAGTCATTTTTGATTCTCATGTTCTCCGTCTTATCTATCCAACGCGAAACGGAGTCCATATTTTTTAATCGGAGACGTTGCTGAGTGCTGTCATTGTGCTGGAACGGCACTAGAATGTGTGCCAAGACACTTTCTCCTCCTCCAAGCAGCGCCGAAAAGGATTCGGTATCCTTTGAGCACCGCTGCTCAATGTCATCACATAGCTGAGCATGACAATCAAAGTTAGACAAAAGAAGTTGTGTAGAATCTTGCAACTCGTTTTGAAGCTCAGCTTCTCGTTCGTCCAGGGCCTTCCGCATTTGCTCAAAAGACTCTGAGATACACAACTGCCTGCTTTTGACAGCTTTTTGAAATGACCTTCTACACTGGTGTAACTGCTCTTTCCGGTCCCGTGCACTGGACGCCATCTCCTTGGAGCTACGTATTGCGTTGGCGACACATTCTGTCGTCATTGCTGCCACTTCGCACACTGGTGCAGCTTCATGGCCGCGGTGCTTCCCACTAAAGCAACATAGCACGCATCCAGTACATCGGCAGGCCTTGCAAAAGAGATCTTTGGTCTGCCCAGGGTGTTCTTCACATTTTTCTGGAATAGATAGAACTTCTGAAGTAGGGACCACAGTATGATGCTGAAAGCATTTCTGCGAATGCATTGAATCCTTGCAGCCGGTGCATAACGCAAACCCGCACTGCAAACAGTAGTTCTGGGCTTTTCCATGCTCACATGCTCCGCATGGCCTACCTGTAGGATTGTTGTTCACTGCCGCACAAAAATTATTACAGTTGAGCAGCTCTTTCTCTGTGGCCTCCCGATCAGCGTTCAAATCTGCTATTGAAACTCTCCTGTTGTTGCACACAGCGCACTCAATCTCCAGCTCTTGCTGCTCCCCTATGCGCTGAAGGAACCGAACACAGTTCTGGCATGCTAAGCAGGACCGAGGCGAGTTGCTCATAGGATGAAAGAGAACTGGCTTTTCCATTTCACTAGAGAAACACAAAGGACAAAAATAGCGGGGTAACTGCTGCTGATGCGTGCCCGTAAAATTTCCAGAAATCCAGGCTTCCCCTGAAAAGCGCATCTCGCTGTGTGATGGTGTTAACTCCCCTCTGAGTCCTTTCCGCGAGACTCTTCTCTGGGCCTCTTTCCTCCCATCCTAGCCAGCTGTTTCTCTCGCCACAAGAACAAATCGATGCAAAAGCAAGACAAGAAGAAGAACGTAACAATATCCCCAGTCAGATTACACTAGCATATCAAAGAGGAAAGCTTCATTTTTTCCACGACACTATCAGTCAATCATATTACACTACTTTTCCCGCACTCGAAACAGAGGAAAGACATACATACTGATTATTCTGCTATCACTGCATCGAACAAACCGTTTGGCAGCCCTGCTCGAAAGTGATCTAAGACACAGATGGTGTAGAGCGATTTAGATTCGGGGGAGTCCTAAGCTCTTGAGTGACCGATTTATCGGACCCTTCATCCGTCAAACAACGCTTGGGAATATTGCAATCTGCTGGACATGATTCAGTAGAATCAGCAGGGAAGTAGGGTACCTCCGCCTCGAAGTATGCCACAGACCGAGCTACATCTTCCGGGGTGACGAGAACGCCGTTGAGAATAGTCAGCTGAGGAAGAATGTTAAGGATGCGAAGGCGCGCTTGAGTCTCTAGGGGCATCCGATGCAGCTCGCCTAGCTTATCGGTGTTGAGCGGAATATTTACGACATTTGCGGCAGCCACTACACTCCGAATCCTTCCGTATGTATGACGAGCTGTGAGTGCTGCGTATGGAAGATTGGGAGACTTTATCTTCTTTCTCGTCGAGCCCATCGACAGAATCGTTTGGGTTCCTTGTGGCACCAATGTATCATCCATAATGACTTCTGAGCGGCTAAGCTTGCAATCCGTTATACTCGCCGTTAATTCCTTCGTTGTTTCCTTGAAAGGATTTCCCGTCACATACAATTTTCGAAGCCCTGGCGCTGGACATATATTCTGTAACTCTTCGACAGTGTCCAGCAAATTGTTCTTTAAGTCCAACAGCACTAGTGATTGGCACTGCGAGAGAGAGCTACCAACACGGGTTACCTTATTGTCTGAGAGGTACAAACTTTCCAGATTCTCCGTGATGTAAGATGTAAATAACATATCCTCTATTTGGTTGTGAGACAAGTCCAGTAGGCGGATACCTTGAGACCCTGAAAAGGTGTGAGGTTCAACGTGTTGAATCTTGTTTTCACGCAGCTGCACCCTCATTAAACTCTTTATAGTACTAAAGTTTTCTGCGACAAGCTCATGAATTTCATTCCCGGAAGCGGAAAAGTTGATCAAGTACGGAAGTTTGTGCAGACCATTCAAACTTCTAAGTTGATTCTTGTCTAGCTGGAGGTGCTCTAGATTAGCTGAGCAGCTCAGCAAGCAATCAAAGCAAGCATCGGTCAGCATGTTGTCCGACGCTGAAAGGTACACCAAAAACTCGAGGGGACGCAAAGCATCCAGTGACTTCAGTTTGTTCCCATCCAAAATAATCTTTTGTAAAAATTTGTATCCTGAAAGCTTCGAAATATCAACGAGTCCTAACCCCTTTAGCGTGGAACACGAGAACACCACTTGACCTTGACTGTTATGTCCCAGAACTGACAGAGATTTCTCCATGATCTCCTGAGTAATCGTTTCCGACTGTACCTTCTCCATCGAAGTGGAAGCAGTAGATGACCCACTTTGCTTTTTTGAAGAGTGGAAAGACTGTGTACGAGGAACGTCACTGCGATCTGTGGAAGTGCCGTCGTGTTGAGGAACATCCACGTGATCGCCGACAGGAACGTCGCTGCATTTTTTAGCCTGCGGTTCGGAGACAGACATGATCAAATCTACTAAGGAATCTATGAACTACGCTCTGAGAAGAGGTTTAAAATTTCTATATACTATCGTTAAAACCATACGCAAGTAATGCAAAAGCAACCAGCAAAGAGACAAAAATATTTAGTGCAAATGTATAAAGAAAGTTTTCAAATGAAATGGGAGGCATACAAGCAGGCACACAATGAAAAGCAAAGAAAAAAAAAAGTTACATCATTTTGTAGTAAGTTTTTTTGTTTGTCTTTTTTTTTGCTCTCTGTTGATCCTCTAGAGAAACAGAGGGGAAAAAAGGGGGGAAGGGATATCATGGGCCCATGCGTTTTTCTTCCACAACATCCAGCAGAGATTTTATCAGGATAGTTCAAAACAAAGGGAGCGCACAACGAAATCATTTATTATAATCAATGTTCCAGCAAATCTTTAGCAGCTTCTAACTCTAATTCAAGTTGCTTCAGTTTGACTGTGTGTTCATTCCGAAGAACCGTCAAAGCTTCGCAGTAATTACGTTGCTGTAACAGCTCTTGGAGCTCTTCCCATAGCTTTAGAGTTTCATTTGTTTGTTCAACAGCATCGTTGAGATCGTCGCTGAAGTAGGTAGTACCTGCGTTGTCGTGTGATTCCGCAATGAGCGTTCGAGCTTCTCCAAAGGATTCGACGAAATCGCTCACTTTCTGTGAGATCACCACATCCTCTAGAGCATTAGAATGGCAGTATCTTGCTCCCCATGACGAGGTGTACTTGCAAGGATGAAACCATCTGATATTAGCAGCACTTCGAAAAAGAGATTTCTGCATCTTGCACGTGAATAACTTTTTTTTTGTACTTGTATTTTCCCTTTGCTTTAGAGAGATCAAGAAGATAAAGTAGAAGAAGAAGAACAACATTTGTTCTGTTTTTCAGTGGATCCTCTGTGCCTTATCCATACTGGTGTATAGGTATTGTTGTACAATTTGTGGAAAAGGAAAGCTTTTTGTAACGTTCGTTTCTGTGGTTAGTTCCGGGTATCGATATTCCTTTTTTTATCTCCTCTTTTACACTGTATCGTTGTTTCTTCTCACTTTTGAGCTCAACGCCAAAACTTCTAGCCAAAAAGAAGGATCAAGAGCTCCTCTACTTCTTGTTCAGGATGCAGCAACATCCGGTTAGGAAAACTAAAAGGGGACGCTACTACAGTACATAACAGCCTAATGGATACCACTGCTCAGAGAAAAACGAAACCAACACCACTAAGCCAATGAAGTAAGGAAATAAAAATCCATACGAAAGAAAAACAAAAGAAACAACAATTAAAGATGAAGAAGTTGAAACTTGAAGTAAGTGTGGTGTTGGCACATTGGCAGTTGTTGTCTAGTTCTTTTCCTTCAGTTTTGAAGCCCATCCCTCTCTCAAAAGCCAGCTAATTGAGTACGCCAATGCAATGTGAACCGTCATTGCACAGTTAATGACAAACTCGGGATCTAGGGATCTGATGCGTTAATCTTTCCTGTACAACCGTAGAATATTATTCTCCTGGATTTGAAATAGCTCGTCATACTCAAACTTAGTCAGCTTACGGATCCACCGATCTCCTGGAGACACAAACGACTCGCCTGTCTAAGAAAAATAGAACAAGAAAAAAGAAACGTTTCTACGAAAAAGATTAACAGGGAATAAAGTCATACGGAGTGTCAAGAAAAAGCACTATAAACAAACAAGTCGTTCCTATGCCAAATATATACACATATACTTTCTCCTTCTCACTAACGATTTTGAGGACCATAGCATTCTTGCTCTATTATTCTACGTAACTTTCAAACAGGATTTCATCGATATATGCACGATGTTCATAAGCATATACATTGTTCTGATGCCGCCTTTCTTGAACAACAACATGTCAACCCCATCGCTGCAAACACGACACGGCCATGCAGATCTGGAGGCGCCCACTTCTACTATTCACAACAAAAAACTAGAAGCAAAACTAGAAGCTCGTGTGTGCCTGTTTATATTTTTTAACTTTCATCGCCAATACCAAGAACCTCCTGAATCTTTTCCATCCAGCCACTGCGATCACTATCGTTTCGTGCCTGGAACGAGAGGCGCTTTCCGGTCTTGAAAGCTACCGCAAACACATGTGAGGCATTCGAGCCAGTATACTTGTTAGGGACCATAAACACATCCTCTAGCTCCGAAAATGGAGTCGCAATACACTGCTGCTCCATTGTCTCCTTCGACACCGCAAGGACAAGATCCAGAGACTTGAACTTTGGATTGATCATGTTCGTGGGGCTCTGATCATCATCCAATTCAGCGCGAATGCACAGATAACGGCGCTTCCAGACCATGTCGCTGCTCTGCTTCTGTACAATGCCCTCGTACAGGGTGAGACCGCCGATGCTACTAGAAAGGGGTTGCGCACCCTCCAAAATGGTCGTGGAGGTGGAAGTGGAGCACCCTGCGCTTGCTTCCATCTGGCGCTGTATCATCTTCTTCTGCTGCGTGAGATGCTGCTTTGTTTCTTGAATTTGGCGCGCAATCGTTTCTCGAAGCTCACCCTGGAAAGCGGGCTGCGACTGAACGATCTCCAGCAAACCAGACATGAACAACTTGCACAGGGAAGTGTTCAGAAGTTTACTACTGCTTGGTCGCTTCTGTGGATCTCCGCAGAGAAGTGATGCCACAATATCGGCCATTTCAGGACTAACGCGTGATGGAAGTGGATCGTACCTACCGTTCAGCGTCTTTTGCATTACTTCATTCATATTGGCTCCGTCGAACGGACGCTTCAGTGTCAGCAATTCGTACAGTAGCACGCCGAGCGAAAACATGTCGGCCTTCTTGCTGTACGGCTTCCTACGCCAGATCTCGGGAGCAACGTAATACGGCGTACCACAGAAGGTGCGACCGACATCATCACTAACAGTCGCGGCGTACATTTTGCTGAAGCCGAAGTCGCCCACCTTCACTAAACCATTACTGCACAGAAGAATATTGGCACTCTTGATATCACGATGAATCATGTGCCGGCTGTGCACGTGGTGGATAGCGAGGAGAACTTGCAAGAACAGAAGTCCAGCTTCGTGTTCACGAAAAGTCCGGGAAGTTCTGGCCCGATTACGGATTTCTTGCCGGAGATCTCCGGCGTTAGCATAGTCCAGCACAAGAGCGATCATCGATACATTTTCGGGGTTCTTTGGGTCATCCTTGGACAAATCCTCATGGCACTTTAAGATAGAGAAAAAATCGCAGTTGAGCAAGCAGTGAACCTCAGCCTGGGCGCGGTTCTTATCCGCCTCAGACATACCTTCCATGTCCACACACTTCACGGCAAAAGTTTCACCAGTTGTCGAGCGCTTGGCGCTCAACACAACACCTGTCGCCCCGGTTCCAAGAACACGTGAGATCCAGTACTTCTTATTCTGAGCTTTTGCTGTTGCCTCGTCCGTGGCGAAAGTGTCGCTAAAAAGCCGACACATTCGCCCGATCATAGCATCTCCATTATCTCTGTTGTTAGTCATTGTGGGCGAATAATTCGATGATCAGCGTGTATCACTGGAGAGTCTATTCGTGCCCCGGTTATGCTGTTATATAGAGAGCAGTAGTCCACTAAGTCCTGCTGTTTAATAATTACGATATATATATATATATATTTAAGTTTTTGTGGATTTGTTGCGTTAACCAGTAACAAGGAAATAACGGTATCCTTGAAAAGAAACAAAAAAGAAGTGGAAAAGACAAACAATAGCAATTAATAGCAGGTCAAGCTCACTCACTAAAGATACTGCGATTCAGCCGCAGTTATGATCGCAAGAGTGTTGCGCTCCAACATAGCACTGACACCATTTCTGAGAGTTATTCTTTTGAAAGTCAAAACAGAATTTCTAAGATCTCGTAGATCAGATCTATCTAGAGTGTGATTCTAGCCAAATTTCCCAGTAAAATAAACGAACGAAAAGTCTGTAAACCTTTTGGGGGACTCTCGTGCAAGTGTGGCTTTTGGAGGAGCAATGATAATAATAATAATAACAATAATAAGTTCATCAGCACCAAGCGGGTTCCACCGGTGCGTGCAGCTCAGGATTATCATTGCTGGTCTAGTGCGTTCGATGCAATGGCTCTCATTTCATTCATTAGAGCTATTCGAGATGGATTTCCAACTCGAGCTACTTCATGCGGGTTATCTTTCCTCCATTGCAGCAGTGAGAGCTGCTCTTCTTTACGATCGATCTGGCCTTTGAGACGCTGGAAATAGGACCTCATTTCTTCGACAGACATCTGGGAAAGCGATGGAGACGACAGAAACTCGTGAAGTTGATGTTTTAGAATGCGAAGTTCTCGAGTGAGATTCTCTTTCGTTCTGTCACTACTCCCGAGCCTAGCGTGTGGCCCACTATGATTTCTTGGCTTTCTGATCATGCTGGAAGCCCTCTTTCGAATACGATTGGTGACAGCAGCATCAGGACCTTTTCTGGGTCTAATGATGGAAGAGGTGCTGAGATTAACTGGCTTGGCTGTGGCAAGCGCTGCTGGTGCTAAATGTGAAACCTCTTCCCTCTGGAGACCCGATGCGTTGTGGTCCAGAGAGACGGTCTCATTGTACGATGCAGGGTGTACACAAGGAGCAACTCCTAGCACGTTTCTGACATCTCGAAGCATCGAATTACACGTAGGATCCCGATACGTGTTAGTGTAGCAGAATGCTTCTGGATCTCCAGCCATTTGATTTCCTTCTTTTTGGCAGCCCTGCTCTTCACCGTGGCAAGGGCAAGAACATTGGCACAGGCTCCGCCCAGGCATCGATGAGTAACCAGTGTTGCACTGTTTTTCTGTTCTCTCATGCGAGGTTCCAGCTCGTCGATGTTGGTAACTTCCTTGGTTGTTATCAAACGAAGTGCCTTCACGTCCAGATGGCACTTCCTTAGCCTCACGGCCGAGGCAATCTGTTTGACTATTCTGCTGGTCCAACTGAAAGTTATTGAACTTCATCAGAAGAGCAGCATGTTCTAATTGCTCCCGCTTGATAGTTTGATGCAGGTGCTGAATTTCAGCGAGAAGCTTTCGTTCGCGTTCTTCCGCTTTTTTCTTCTCCGTAGACAACATCACCTCCAGTTCCTCACGCAACTGAGCAATAGCATCGGTCGTACCAACCGAAGGCCCACTTATTCGAGATTTCTCCTCCACAGTCTGACGAAGAAGTTCGCATAGTTCGCTCTCTCTCTTTCGGTGGGCTGAACGCTCCTCCTCCATTTTCGCCTCCATTATGGCTTTGAAGGATTCGTGACTGTTGATCGCTTTTTCATACTGATCATGGTGGTAATCTCGATCCTTTTCTAACTGCCGTATCTTCGACTGAAGTGCTTGTAAAGCAAAAACAATAGACTTTGTGTCTCCTACACTGATGTTCAATGCAGAGCGATGCAAACTGCTATCCAGAGACTGCTGTCCTGAGAGAGTTGAAGGCATTGACAGAGTCCTTCCTACAACTTTTATCGCTGTCAAAGTAAAAATAGGGAGGGGCAAAAATCGTTGACATTGGCATGTGTATTTTCATTTTCTAGCAAACTCATTGGCCAGGAGACAGCCGTCTGCTATAATCCGTTCGCTGATCACTTTTTTCCCCCTTTAAAATTTGCACTATTTAGTAGTGCAGAGAAAACTTCATAGGCCTTAAGCATACGCCTTAAGTAAGCATCGCCCAAGAAGCCTTGTGTGACTTCACGTAACGTTTAACTACTCCGTCAACTGCATCCACTGAATACGAAGCCTCGTTTTCATCAGCCCATGGCTGGTACGGGTTGTCGTAGTAGCCTTCGTACATTGTGCGCTCTACTTCTTCTGTTCGAGCTGCAGCCTCCATCTGAATAGTTTGAAGAGGTGGAGGTCCGTCTCCAAGCACTTCCGAATCGAGAACACCCCTCTCTGACAGCTGGTTTCTAATATGCGGAGGTAGGATCATCAGTTTATGGTAAAACATCTCTTCTTCAAGTTGATGAAGAGCTCCCTCTGTAATGACGAGCGTTTCGTGGGTCATAGCATCGAACGCGTTGAATCGATTTATCGGAATTGGATTTTTAGGGCCTTTAGGGCTCTTCACACGCTGTTTAGAAGCCGTCTTGTTGAAGTCATACTGTTCGTCGCAAAGAAGCGTTGGACGAACGAGTTTATTTCGTCCATTAAAAAAACTACCAAAAAAGAACCATCGATCAAATTCTGAGCTGGGAGTAATTCGAGATCCGCCGTCCATAAAAAGTACGCCCCCACCATTGTGACGCACGTCCCACTCCATTTTTCTACACAGCTCCAAATAGGCTTCTTGAGTGGGCTCCGGCAGTGTCAGGCGCTCCACCACTTGCAGCTTTCCCTGCAGCATCTTCAGCGTCACTAGCATCCGATTACTCCGACTCCATGTGCGGACATCCATCGTGGGCATCAGCATATTCCATGGTTTGGTGGGAGAAGTGTGCGCTCCCCAAGGATATGAATGGTTCTTGCGATCGCTAACACGTGCCATCCCCATTCCGGTGTTAGGCCAGTTTTTCTTGGCTTTTCGCCAAATCTCACGCACTTCGTAGTCCCACATGCCAGAAAAATTTCTGCAACGCGCCAACCAGTATGTTAGATTTTTGCTCATTTCTTCTACATGTGGATACAATCCAAAAATAAAAGGATCTAGCTCGCGCGTGTGAGTAATTTCGTTCTGTAAGTTGAACACAGGTGCAATGATACGATTTTTTATCGTGCCGAGGGTGTACACTATAGGCCGAGTCGTTGAAAAATGAGGCAACTCTGGGACCTCTTCAACGAAGTACGGATGTGGGCGGTGAGGTGAAGGAAAATATGGGGAAACAAACGGGTTTGTTACGCTATTCCTTGGATGGTGTAATGGTAAAGGATGCGAGCCAGGAATTACGTGTGATGCACCCTTGTACTCCACGTCAACACCATCGCGGGGAGACTTATCATGAACTCCGGAGGATCGCGAATCATAGCGATTACTAAGTACAACGCAGCGCGCCTGGCTTCTAGTGCTGCTATAGAAGCTCGAGCTTACTATATGGAGACATGTAAAACTGTAGCGCGGTCTCAGCATTCTTGGCACCACAAAATTTTTCTTTATGCCCGCACCACCACAAGATAAGAAAAAAAAAAAATAGCGCATCTGTATCATTTCTTCCTTTTCCACTTCACGGGAGAGCGGCTCTCCGTAGTATTTTTCTTTTGTTTTGTTTTCCCCCCCGTAGCACGAAGATTCGCCAACCATGACGAAAGAGAAACAACATAAAATCTGTTGTGATCCGACAGGAGTGATATCACTCTGCAGATCCTGCAATAGCACTGGAAGTATTAAAGGATTTCCTCCTTTAATCGCAAGTAGGGTTATGGCCTAGGGTTTTACCAGGGTTAGGGTTGGCGTAGCCCTAACCCTTGCGCTAGCAAAATAAATGTCGGTTTCCCTTTCCTGTTCGATAGGGCTTGCTCAGTACTAGCTTGTGGTGCTGCACATACCGTACTCCACAATATAAAAGCGCCACGAGCTTACGACGTTGCTGTCACCGGTTCTCCTTCCAGTTCCACTAGGCTGCTTATTTGATTAATCATGTGGTAGTGATCAAGAATTTGGTCTTTGAGTTCCGACACTTGTTCTTGCAGCCTTTCGTTTTTCTCTTCCTGATTCTGCAGCTGAGCCTGTAAGGCTTCCTTCTCCTTCTCCGCATTTTTGCATTGATCCATTGCGTTTTGATTTGCTTCTTTCCACAGTTGTATCTGACTCTTTGCAGCTGTTTGTTTTTCCAGTAGCTCTCTTATCGTTTGCTCCAACTTGGCACAACGTTCTTCCAACTGTCGCTTATCACACAGGAGTCTAGAACAAGTTTCACCAGAGAACTCACTCTGATTCGGAGACGACGACGAAGGATCAGCCCCATTCTTTACACTGGAGGCCTCTAGGGTAATACTTCTGTTGTGCTGCGGTTCACAAAAATCTACAGAGCATGGCAGGAGCGATGCTAATGGGGGGGGTGCTACACGCGCGTTCCGCATCAGCGTTGCAGCTCTAGTCAAACAAATGATAGAGTTATCAGATGGCTGAGTTGCAAAAAATTCGATATCATTGCTATATTTGCACAAACGTTCACTGAAGTGCGACAATGAGCACGGTGGTGCACTCCATGACCGTTGCCGACAGTTAGCCGCAGTCATCTCGAAGTCTCTAGTTAATAGTGGCAATGAACCTTCTAGGGAGCCATCGTCGCACATGGGAAAGGCAGAGCGGGGCTGACAGCCGAGTTGATAGATCGCTCCAACACTATTCCAAACTGTGGGCGTAGAAACAGGGCGGCAGTTTAGGGGAAAGAATAACTCTTGCCCACAAGATAGTTTCGCTATTATATTTTATTATTATTATTATTATTAAAGAGAGATGAAATAATGAAACGAGGGATGAGTACTACCGCAGAAAGAGAATCGTGTGAGCGTCTGCTGCGTCGGGAAAAAAAATGTTTTTGTTGGTGTAACGGATATTGAATTGATATCTACAAGGCAGGTCGGCGATAAGCAAATGCGCCACGAATTCCGTCGTCTTGGAGAAGGCCTGCAAAATCAGGAGTGGAGGGGAAGTACATAGCCGCTTGAGAGTCAACAGCAGCACGATGGGCATGGGCCTCTGCGCGTTTTACCAGTAGATGGCCCATATCCACCGCATGTGGGTATCCCTGCGGTTCGCACAGAGGAGTAAAATTACTCTGCGGATAATGTGAAAAAGACTGGGCAAGAACTGGGTACAGGCCCTGTTGGCTCCACGGGCTCACGAGGGGCGAGCTAGAAGCGCGTGGCTCTGGTATCAACTCGCAACCCGAGTACGGACTGAACCTCACGTCGTGGGCGAGCGGACCGGTGGCATCAGGAGAAGTATGGCTGCCCGGGGTGACTGGCTGGTCTACGGATAGAAATAGATTGCTTTCTGAAATAGACTCCAAGCAATCATCAAATTTTGGAAAATGGCATTTACTACGGAATAAGAATAGATTTTCAACTCCTGGCATAGGCTGTGTGCCAGGTATATTTCGTATTTGTCGCTTTGTTCATCATATCAACCACATATACATCAAACAGCAAAAAGAGGTTTTTTTAAAAAGGGTCAAGGAAAAAAATCTTCTCGAACTATTAGCTGTCATGAACAAAAAAAATAAATCAGATACATAATGATGAACCATATCAGTAGATTTCTGACTTTTTTTGAATTTGTGTGCTGTTACTGGAGAAACCAAAGCTGAGATTTTAGAAATGCTTCTGCCTCTTGCATTCCACTAAACTATGATAAGCGGGGAGATGAATGGGTTTGAATATATGACAGCAGCGTATCCAAGTTTTCCGTCTCTTTTGCAATTTCACTAATAGACACAGCGCTTTCATCGTCTAGCAAAATGTTTTCAAGGTAGTAATGAATAATTCCCTGAAAAGCTTTTTCCGAGCCGAACAGAAGTGGGTACAGAGGATCGCATGGCGTATCTCCAACAGCGGACGAAGGAAGCTTACCTTCTGCCAGCAGTTCCGCTAGTGTCTCCTCAGGGTCCCCTAAGATATAGTCTAAGCATAGAAGCATTCCGTGCATCATCGAAAGAACATCCTCCATAATCGTCTTATCGTGAAGGTTCGCCAGGATATTGTCGCTCGACGACAAGAACCCTTGGAGTATGGGAATTAAACCATAGCAAAGTACAGCTGTTTTTCTTCCATCCACGTCATCGGTCAGTGCAGCACTCTCAGCATTTTCAAGCACAGGCATCCAAGAATCTTCCACGGCACTTTCCAGAAGAGCATCACTGAATTGAAGAATATAGAACCGTGACCGATATAGCAGCAGCATACAGCGCAGAAATGCTTTGGCTTCACTGTCCAACTCAAAAAGAGAGGTTGGCTGATCTTCTTCTCTGGTCACGTGAGAGAATGCAAGGATGTTTGCGATGTGCTTCTCACCACGAGGCGTAATCACTGGAACCGCACTAACGGCAAACTGCTTCGTGTGTACCGTTTGTTTCCATTCCCGAAAGATTTGCTTCTGGATAGTCAAAGATGCGAGGTGTTCCATCATTTTCGTTGTAGGCCGCCGCATCCGCTTGTGAGATAATCGGATCATGTTGGACACACAGCGTAGTGGAAAAGAAGCGCGCTCAAGCAAAACCCAGTACCGCCACTTCGAGAAAAAAGAGCGCAGCCGCACCCGTTGGTTAATTTGCAGGAGAATCTCCGCCGAATAAACAAGAACTTTCTTTCGGGCTTCTTTTTGGTGGCGCGCAAGGTGCTCATGCCCAAACAATTCCTTATGCCGTCGCCATAAATGAAAAGCATTCCTGAGAGACACAAGGCCCGCGAAGACCCCTTCCGTGCAGGTGCCCATTCTAGTCAAATGCTGATTCACACTTTTTTCTTTAACCAAGTAAAACTCTCGCTGAGCTTTCCGAACAGAGTTTGCATTGCCTCTGCACATTTTGAGATAATTCAAGAAAACGTTCAAGTGTCGCTCATGTTTGCGATCGTTTGCGGAAAGATTCGCCCGGCCATCCAAATGGCATATTTCCATTCTACGAGAACAAAAGAAAAGATCCTCTTGGGGTGAGGTACCTTGTTGGTACAAAACAGCGAATGATTTCTGGAGAGTTCTGCAAATGGGAATAAAACCTGAAAACCTTGCTGCGTCGTAACTCAGTGTCTCCTGATGTTTGTGCAGCCTTCGGGTTGCAGTCATAAAGTTTGAATCATGCAGGTACTGTTGAAGCTGGCGAGTCCACACTTCTGGGTCGGGAGGACCTAGGGCTTCAGAAGCGGAAGGGTGTGGAATCCGAGTAACAAGAAACTTACTTTCTGTGGAGAAAATGGAAAGAAGGCCGTCATTGCGGCCAGCCCAAAGCTGTTGGCGCTGGCGATCGAGGTAAAGAGAACAAACTGGTTGTGAATGCGCATCAAGTACCAACTTTTTTATTCGTAGGTGAAAACTTGGAAGGGCTAAATCACGGTCGAGTGGTACTTCTTCTTCATGTCTGAATTTGTTGTTCACAAATGAATAGTCTCTGTGCATAAACAGGTCGCGACCGTCTGAGTCTTTGGCGGTCCATTCAGGGGAGAAACGAAAATTCACCAAAGCTCCCTCCACAGATAAGTACAACTGAAGGTATTGAAAGACAAAGAAAAGTGCCTTCTCGTCATCTAAATCATTGAAACTGTTTTCGAGAACACGCTTTTCTACTTCTTCAGGAACAGGATCTTCCAGCAATGACCTCTCCCGTTCCACCGGGTCTGGAATGCGGCGCATCGTAACTAGTATTTTTTTTGGTAACTGCGCTGCCATGCCAGTGACAGCTACACCACCAGTAAACTCGATACGGCACTTCGCCGACCTGCTCAATATTTGATTAACGCCTTTCGTTGCTTGAGAGGAGCGAGACAGTGATTTGGAAGTACTCGGCATCCTAGGCGACGGCGAAACACGTGATGCCTCCCTGGCGCTCAATCTGAGGGTTCCGGCGCGGCCGGTTGGGACAGGAGATTCTTGTATTCCTTTTGCCTTTGCTGGGGACCTTGGTGAGCCTATTTCTTTCGCAATGCGTGATGCGTGAGGTGTTTCAAACCCAGGAGAATACGACAGCCTGGCAGGCGAACGTGATTGTGCCAAGGAGGGTGACTGAGGGCTGACAGATCCGCCTACTTTCTCAGATCTCTCAGCATGGCGCACTGTTGTTGTTGTTATCTTCCGAGCAGATCGAGAAGCCTGTGGGCTGGGGGTCATTGGTCCCGCACTAGCAGTCTGTCTGCTTCGGGACTCTTTCGCTGGTGTGGAAAAAGAAATAGGGTTTAAGGGTGGGACTTCTTCTTTCCGGGATCTGTTCTGAATTGTTGTTTCTTTTTTTGCTGATGAGTGCCTCCTCGGTACTGGATCATTCGAAGCCTCCAAGCGGCCACGGGTTTCAATCATATTCCGTCGCCGAGCTGGTGCTTTAGGAGCTACAACTGGATCGCACGGATGAACTTTTCGAGGGACATTCCCTTGCCTCTGCGCGGCAAGCAGCTGCAATTTGCTCATTCTAGGTGTGACTAGGCGAGCCGAACTGGGAGGAGATTGAAACTCAATTCTGCTGAGGTTTACGGGTGGCACCACAACAGCCGTTCCTTTCGAGGATGGACTGGGACCCTTTATAGGAGGTGGAGCCGTCGGTTTAACATAGCCAGTGGGCATTTTTTTGTCGAGTCCTGTTGTCTTCGCCACACTCCCATGAGACGGAGGATGAACCGCTGTTGTTTGTACTTTGGGTCGTGCTTTTGGGCTGGACTGTGTTTCATTTTTGGAAGCGGTCACATTTCGTTTCGGTGGAATTTTGGTGGCTTGCAGCGAGCTTCCACATTCCAGTTCACTGGTTGTTTTTCGTTCTAATTCTTCGTCTAAATTCCACACATGCACTGTTCCCACGCTGTCACCAGCAATAAGTAGGTTGATCCTAACTGATTGAGGTTTTTCCAAAGCTAGAGGCGGAATCATCGTGCGTAGCTCCTTCTCTACGTCGCACATCTCTTCCTCATTTAATTCTAGAGCGCGGCGCTGCTCCTCGCGTCTCTCAAACCGAGTAGCAATCTGTACCTCTCGTCTGCATCTCACCACCTCCGGCGCGGATTCCTCCACAGAGGCTCTTGTGAGCTTCACCGGATCTCTTTCCTCTTTATAACCCTCTGTTGTCACAAGGGAGGAAATCCATCGAAGACAAGTCAATCCGGGAACGCCACCTTTGAGACGAAGCAAAGGTCGCAATTTGACCATCACACAAGTTATTTTAGACATGCTCGTGGCCTTCGTGCCCTTCAGGGGGTTGCAATGCTCCACTGATATCACGTCATGCGAGATGGCGGAAGAAGATATTGTGTTTTTCTGACGTTCTTTCCGCTGGGTCTCGCGCATCTGTTGCAACGTTTGATATATTTTTTTGATATCCCAAACAACAACAACAGAATCTACGGATGCAGTGCATACTAGAGACAAGTGTTTTCTGTTGCTGCTAGAGTCCGACAGCGCTGCAGTGGCACTATTTCGAAGCTGCTTCATAGTGCTACTGAGACGGGTGCTAGTAGTTAGATCGATTCCTTCCTCTTCCTCTAAAGAAGGGCTCCGAATGATACTTATGATAGCTCCAGCATGACACTTGGGAACTTCAAATACCACGTCAGCAATTTCACCTTTTGAAAGATCGTCAGCTCGTTCAGATTCTCGGAAGTGCTCGTGATTCGCAGGAAACAGCCGAACAGCTCCATCGGCGAAGCCTACCCACACGTAATCCGCCTCAACTAGATGATGTTCTTTTAAAGGCAACAAATCAAATGGGTGACTCACAGGGATCACCTGCAGCTGCTTGTTGATGAAACCCAGAAAAGGAGCGTGACTGATGGCGGTGATCCCGACGTTAAGTTTGCAATCTCGCAGCCACCATAACGGTACACCTGTAAGAGCATCGCAGACGAAGATGTTACTGTCATGAGCAGCGTTGACGGCCCAGATAGTGGGATTCGGGACATCCACATGAACCCTCTCTCGGTTAACGGTTTCTTTATTCTTTCTAGGGGAGTTCCACATGTCATACGATGAATTGGGAAACTCTCGTCGAATCACCGCCTTCAGAGACGATAGAGAAGGCATGTTGGTGACACAGCATGCAATTTTTATCTTTCCGCTGAGTTGCAGCGTGTTTGTGTTCCGATGAACAACGACGTAATCATCCTTTCGGAGTACATTCCGGGTCAGAAGCTGGTATTCCCTCTCCCATGCCGTTTTGTCATAAAAGACAGACGAAGGAGTGGCATCGTCCTGGTAATGACGCACCATTGCCTCCGCCTCAAATGGGTTTCGGGGGGTCCATACATGGTCAGTCTGTTGCCCCCGAAGGGAAGCACCGAAACGGACAAGGTTGTCCACATTATTTAACGGCAATGATGGAATCATTGACATCCCCGACCAAAGAAAGGGGTTTCAATGCAAGTGAAGCACGCCAAACGTCAATCCCCCCACACAGAAATACATCTAGTACTCAGTGTTTTTTTTTTTTTCAAGTCCTTCACCTACCATGTTTTTTTTTCCCGCAGCAGAACAGAGGGGAGAAACAAAGTGAGAAAAATTAAGACAAAAGTTCATTAGACACAAAGCCAATAGATTCATATTTTCTCTCCTTTGTAATTTACCCTACCACATCGGGGCCCAACCTCTGAAAGTTTATTGATTCTATTGTTTATTTCATCTATGCGTCTAGAAATCTATCTAGCTACCCTTTGTGGTCTGAGCAGAGGGACTTTCTGATATTTTTTTCTGATCTGTAAAGTATTTGTGTTCGTTCAGGGGGTACCAACTGCACTAATCAGACTCGATGAACATTTCTGGATCGCTTAGGGGCGGCTCAAGAGAGGTGATAGTTTCCTGAGTGGACGGCAAATTCACGGGCAGACGTTTAGGTGCTCTCTTCTTCTTATCTTTCTGGGATTCTGCACTGTGTTGTGGGGCAATTACGTCTTCAGGGAGAATACGCCAACCTTCATCGGTGGTTTGTCGTTGACCCGACCCTCTGCCGTTGCTTCCCCTTCCCTTCACAGTGTGGTCTGTTTCAATGCTTGTGCGGACAGAATCTACCAGTTCTTCCAAGGCGTTTTCTGTGTTGTTCGTCTCCATCGTCTCGTTGATTTCCCGTTGCCGTTTTTTACCCTGAGGATTTGCGGTAACGTCCTCCACCTTCGCACTACGACATAGAGCACTTATAAAGGCTCTTACATACGGATGGCTGGCTCTTTTAAATATTTCTCGTCCAGGGAGTTCATGTCGGAGAAGGTGCAAAGCTTCGGGTAATTTCAACTTCGTGCAGTAAGGTACGATCGCCTGCAAAATGAGTGGATCAACGGACGAGGCAAACTCGATTCCATGCTCCACCATGGAGACGCAAGAAGAGTAATACCGATCGGCCGCAAGGGTAAAGTGCATAGACGCCAGTTTTGCACCTAACTGGGACAACGTCTCAATAGATAAAGGTGTTGCCCCCAGTTCGATGCATTTGTTGTAGGCCTCGGCAATCGTATCTCTTTCAAGAGAAAAACTGTCTCCAGACTTATCACGTATGCTGATGAAGAAGCGTTTGAAGAAACCGGAGACACTCTTGGCTGGAGTTTGAGTCCAGAAGTACAGCAGTTTTGGTGCAAACAAAGGAGGAAGGATTGCGACAGTGAATAGTCTACCGATGCTCTCCACCACCCGGAGTTGTAGTGCCTCAAAATGGTGCATTTTCGCCTTAGATTGATAAAGCCTGGAGTGTTGCTCCTCCACCGTCTCCGCCTTCGCATTCTGAGCGGCACGATACATTTCTTGATGTTTCCGGAAAAAAGTACCGCACAGTTCGAACGTGTATTTGAACATTGCCAGTAGATTCTCTTGATCCGTGTCAGAGAAGGAATAGAGCTGAAGAGTCGCAACGTCGCAAATAGAAGTAAAAGCAACTGTAGCGAGGCGAGCGTGCTGGCTGTCTTCTTCCTTATCTGAGGAGGAAGATGCTGCAGCACACGTCGTGAAGCATATTTTTACTAATTTCTGTGCATTATCATGCGCCAATGGACTCATCTCAATATTTGCATCTGTGGAAGCCTTAGCACACCACAGGACCTCGTTCAGCATGATTCCGATAGCATGAGCAGTAACTTCCGGTTGGTCCGTTGTTGAAACATCCAAGTAGTTCTCTAACACAATTTCCAGTGAAGGTATTTCCTGCACCAGTGGCGCCAAAGAGGACAGCAGAAAACAGCGGGCGGTCACAGAAGAAACGTCCGACTTCTTCTTCCGCTGTGATCCACGGCCAAGTCCTGTTACTTCTTTCTGTACGCATTTGATCATCTGCTGCACATGATCCTCCGCTTCGGTGCGGAGTGGATGGTCTGAATGAATCAGATAATCCCATGCTGCGACGACGGCTTCCAACAACGTGGCGCTGAACGTCACAGAGAGGCTTCCTCGACGAAATTCTGCCAGCACGTCAGTAAGGTTCGCTTGATCACTTGCCGATGTAACCATGCTGAGATCTAAAGCCTTCAGAGTCATCGCGATAGAGTATAGTATATCCGACTGATTATAGTGCTTCTTCAAAACTTTTGAGAGCGCCATTACCGCTTCAGACGAAAAATTCTCCTTGAACGCAGTAAACTCTCCTAATTTCGACGGGGGTACCTTTGGCAACCCTGTGCGCCGGTCGTCTTTCGCTGCGGGCCCCAACGGCAGCGCTCCCCTGAACCGTTGCAAAATCGAAGCAATGAACCCCGTTCCAACTATCACCTCGCTAACATCGCCTGAGCGTGTCAAATCAGTAGTCAGTGCTCTCGTATCTGTAAACAACGCCGGGGGCATACCAGCGTTCCATAACGCATCGACCAGGTAGCGCTCGGGCATGACCTCCATATATTGAGTTCTTAATGTCCCAGCAAAAGCGCCAACTAATTCAGCAGCCACTTTATACTGCTCCGCTTCCTCTGCGTCAGCGCTACGGGTGTACACAAATACAGTCAGGAGCACCCCCGCAGCAGTTCGAACCGTGTGGCGTTCATCAAAAAGTGCGCGAAGAGCTGCATCGATCATTTCGCTGCTCAAAACTTCGCCATCCGAGGATTCGGCTGAACGCTTTACAATTATTGCCATAACACGCAGAGACAACTCCACGCATTTTGTGTCCACATCCGAACTCATTTCAACGATTCTCTTGATGAAGTATTGAATAAACAATTTCATGTGGCTGTAAGCACCTTCCACCCTTCCCAGCCCTTGAAGAATCATGTCCAGCGCTTCTGCTCGCAACGCTGGTTTCTTGTCGTGAAGCGGCATTCCGAAGTATCGTAAATATTTGTTTTCCATGAATTCTTCGGGAAACTCCAGAGCCCACTTCTTCAAATGTTGAATGGTGGACATCCGAATTTCGGGAGCCACATCTCTTACTCTTGAATGAACTGTTTGCGAAAAGAAATGGTCCCTCCACTGGATCACTTGATCTAGGTCCTTCTGAACAGCTGTCATTTCTTCTGCAGCATGAATAAATGTTAAACGAGTTTTTAGGCTTTCTCCAAGCTCATTCAGCGCCTGAATAACACTCAGAACCGCTACAGTGGAGGTGTGGCGGAAGGACCTGCACTTGCTCTCGCTCATTGTTACTAGCCAGTGCGCGTGGGAAGGTATGATGGGATCTTGAAATAGAATATCTGCTGTAAAGGCCGAACGGATCAACAGTTTCCAAAGATCATCAAATCTCCGCTGGAACTTTTTATATTTAGGATCTCTGTTAACCAGCAAGTACGCAGAGGAATCCACTGGCACACATTGATATAAATTTTCCAGAACTGCTACAACATCCGCGGAAGCATCAACGTCACTGGTTTGAATCTCAACAGATGTGGCACCACAAGCTTTGGCAATGGTGCTGACTACGGCATGCAGAGGAGCTCTGGTGTTGCCTTTCTGGTACTCCTCAATAAGACGATCTACTTGAACACTCAAGTTCAATGTAGAGTCAGAATCGCATATTGCGTTGAATATGGCGTCTTCATCCATAGTGTGTAGCACTTTTACGGCTCCCTCACTTCGGTGATGATCTTTTCCCAGCCGATGTGCAATCAAAAAAAGAATACAAATCAAAAAGCACAAGCAAAAAAAAAAAAAAAAAAAGGAGAGAGAGAATGCGAAGATTATTAACACTTTTAAGATGACCTGCGCTATTATTATTAGTTTTTTTGTAAGTGTTTGGACATCAATGTGTGAAATATGTGGATGACACAAATTAGCGTTTCACGTGTGACGACAAGGATCGAGGTATTTGCCAAAGAAGGAAAAAAACAACGAAAAACAGTTTTATCCTGCAGCGACCTCAGTTGTGTCGACCGAGTTGAGCAGCAACGTCATCAGATCCACCGGCAGCATAGGGACGTGGACACCCGGCTTGGTGACCATGACAACCTCGGTTGGGGGCTGGGGTTCACGAAGCAATCCCTCCACAGCTTCGTCCTCAGGCTTTGCGTCGCTTGCCGTTACAGCGGCTATAGGAACGAAATCTTCTGGCTTCGGCAGCTCTCTCTGGATATTCACCGGCACGTCCGGTAGGGGAGGAGTGCAATTGGGTACAGCACTCTCCATAGCGGGTGGGAAGGATTGGGGCGGCGGCGGGGAAAGTGTTGACTGCATCATCTCGTACGATGGATCAAAAAGGGGTGGAGGAGGGGGTGGATAATTAGGAGGTACAGTCACGTTTTCAAGTTCTGACTCGTCCATTTCTTCGAACTTAAATCGACCTCCCCTCGCCCGACCTTCGGATGCGCTACCGTCGCTATCTGACGAATGTGTTCTTTTCCGTCCCATGGCAGCAGGTGGTGTTTTGCTTTCTACAGGACAAAAAAAAAGGAGGTGAGGAAAGGGGAAAATAAAGCTAAAGAAACAGAGATAAATAGTTCTCTCTTGTGCTTTCTCTAGCAAAAGAAAATCAAATCATGGATACAGAGAAGAAGTATGGCATGACATAGTTCCACCACCATAGATACTAACGGATCTATATATGTGGATATTTAGAGAGATGTATCGCTCTCTATTTGAACTCTTGTTTCACTGTGTTCAACACTCAGAGAGTGCAGATAATAACGAAAATAAGGGTAGCTTAAGCCCGATCTTGAAAGACTTGCAAAGACTTGCAACGAAAAAAGATCGAAGATATCTGTGCCCATCATGGGAGCATGGCGCTGTTCACTCCTCAACATCAGGAGGCGGGGCGATGGTACCTTCTTCTTCTTCTTGGTCATCTACTGGGGCGCGGTCTTCTGGAAGAATGACTAGACCATCTAGATACTTCCGCGACATTTCTTCATCAAGAATAGTGAAAGGGATATCCTTGCCCACTATGGCAATCGAAACATTTTTCACATTGAGCTTCACTCCCTCGGAGGTAGCTGAACCGAGAGCCTTCAGTGCGTGTAAGATAAGTTCATCCTGCGAGCAATCACAGAACGACTGAAAATGTTTCTCTAAGTACGTACGAGAAGACTGCGAACGAATACCCATTGCCGACGCCTTGAAGTCGATCACTTCCCCAGATGGGTATGTCTGGTACAGATGTGGGCCGCGAACATCATACCCTGCAACAAGGAGCCCAACACCAAACGGCCGTCGCCCAACAAACTGTATGTGGCGCTGATGCTTCGCACCAATGATTTCAGAGAGCTGCCCGAGAGGAAGATCACTGTCATACATATAACGATGATTCATGCATTCTGTGCGAAGAAATCGAGCGAGAACACGAGCGTCCGCCACCAAGCCTGCAATAGCCATACCTACGTGATCATCAATCAGGAAGATCTTCTCTTGATACGACGATAGCTGAGCCACTGGACACGGCTTAAGCGTAGCGAGAACTACTACATCTTTGCCTTTCACGCCCACCGCAGCAGAACCGTTGTTTACTGCTTCGTTAGCATACTCCAGCTGGAACAATCGGCCAGCAGGGCTCCAGGTGGTAATATCTGTATCATGGGCATTTTTGAGCATTTGTACGTGTTTAAAACTTTCCTTAAATTTACGTGGAAACAATGATCAAACCTTCAAGAGGAAGGAACTATTGACCAAAGAATAATAAGAAGAACAATATGAGCAAGGAAAAGAAGTGAAACACATTACTACTTTAATCTTTTGTCAGCATCCCATAAGTCCTTTGAATGGAACAATCGGAGTAGCGTAGCCAAAACCCACTAACGATAAAGTAATATATTTTTTTTTTTTCACTGCGAGTCAGCGCGCGTTAGGGACCGATTGTTATGATACAGGGCAACAACCAACACTGCACCTTATTTCCTCGTTCATCGTTGTTGCTGATATCACTTTTTAATAGCTATTCACTTCAGACGTAGAACTTCATAGCATGCATACAGGGAACCACATCGTTCACGTCATCACAGTTTTTCTTCTCTTTTAATTATAATGTTTCACCTTTTCTCTTTTTTTTTTCTTTTTTTTTTCTCTCATCTTTAATGCTGTGTTAGCCATAGATGCCTTACGGTTCAAAAAAAACATATAGTGTCATATTCTTCTTCAGTTCTTTAGAAAATGTATTTTTGTCTCGTAATGCGGCGTTCCACAGAAAGAAAGGAAACACTTAAAAAAACTTTTCTCTTGTTAAATTAATATATAATGCCCCAATTGAACGAAGTTCGGTAATAAACTTTATCCAAGAGAGTAATGTGGGAGGCGCTGTCTGACTATTGAAAAGACCCGATAGCATCCTGTGACGCACTTCACCTAAGAAGACGCGTTGTTCTTGTTAGGGCAGGTGCGGGAGAGGTGCTCGGTGGAGCCGCAGTTGAAGCAAGCGCGGGGCTTCTGCTCATGAGGGCAGTCACGCACCACGTGGCCCTTCTCGCCACAGTTGTAGCACTCGCGCAGCTGGGGGTTCGGGCAGTCACGGGAGAGGTGCTCAGTGGAGCCGCAGGTGTAGCACACCTTAGGCTTCGCCTCGTTAGTGCATTCGCGGCTCATGTGGCCGGTCTCACCGCAGTTGAAGCAGCAGCGCTCCCCAGGCTTAGGGCAGTTCTGGGCGAAGTGGCCGTGCTCTCCACAGCGGTAGCAAAGACGACGGTTAGCCATGATGAGTTTTTCGGTTGAAAAAGGAATGCGACTAAGTTGAAGACAGGCAGTCTTGTCAAATATGCGTAATGTAAAAACAAGGAAGAAAAAGCAACAGAAATGAAGAAGAAAGATGGCATAGAATGAGTTCCGAGAAGGGAACGAAGACGTAAACCACCAATGGTTCAGCAATGATCATCAGCACGTTTGTGCTCTAGCGAGATATTTCTCGGGCATCCAAAAAAAAAAAATCTTTTTGTTCTCGTGTTCCTAAAAGTCATTTTTGGAGAAGGAATTTTTTGATTCCCTCCATGAACGATACAGGGTGTGTTCATCAATTACCTAAGAAGAGGGAAAAGACTCCTCATTTAAAACTGTTAAATCATGCTCCGCATGCGAATGGGATTCTTGTAGCAAAGATTCAACCGTCAGCACAATAGAGAAAGGGATGGCTGTCATAACTAATCCCTTGTCTTAAGTTTCTCATCGGTCTTTTTTGTTCTTTTTTGTTTGATGTTTGTTTGTTTTCTGTTCTTGATGTTATTTGTGTATGAATAGTGTATCTCGCAGTAAAAGGCCATAATCAAAAGATAAAAAAAGAAGAAAAAAAAGTTAGTCGAGAAAAAACGACGAGATGTGGCACCAGCTGCTCTTGATAATGAAAGGGCTCACGCAACTAGATAAAGTCCTTCATTTCCTCTGGAGAGCAATATATTAGATTCATTTCTATTCTAGTCCTCCAACTCAACTCTGAGCATGCTGATCTTTCTGTGGATCGCCATCATTCCATCAACCTCAAAAGGGTCGTCCTGGTGCGTACTGTTGCTGAGGTGAGTAATACCCAGGTTGTCCTCCTTGTTGCTGAATCATAAGAGGGGAAGGCGCAACAGCTTGAGGCGGTCCGAAGCGCCGAGCCGTGTCTTTTGCAGTGGCTTGATTTTCCATTATAAAGTGCTCCATACGGTCTACCTTTTCCTGATAGTCTTGCATCACCTGAATCATGAAAGGCATGGCAATATCCGTCCGCCCATTCATCCACGCTTTCTGCATCACGTTGGCAGGTGTAACAAGGTCGTAACACGCGTATAAGCAGGCTCCAAAACAATCCGGGTAGTCCCTTACGAAGAACTCGAGTAACTGCTCCACTAATTCGCCATCTTTACTTTCAGCGGCAGTTTCAATAGCTGTATCGAACAGTTCATTTTCCTTGGCTACTTTGATCGCATGAGCGAATCTCTTGTTGCGGCGGTGCAAGAGGAGCGCAATCTTTCTGAATTCCATTCTTTCCATCTTTTCCAGACGGGAAGAGAGCTCCTCCGCATCAAAATTGCTATGCGTCTCAACAGAATGGCGTAAGGCTTCGAAGTCCTCTTCCTCGATATACAACGAATTTAAAGATTCGTTGACGGTCTTGGAATTGCGTTCTTGCGTTGCTTCCAGATAGCTGCGCACGAAGAATATTGGCGCGATCTTCTTCACTTCCAGCAGAACTTTCTCGGGATCAACCTTCTTGAACACAGCAGTCAGGTAGTCGTTAAGCAGCTCCGGATGTGTCTTGAGATAGAACGGGATACTAGTGTACAGAACATCGCTTGACCCCAGGTGCCCCACTACATCCTTGTATATTTCGTGGTCCCAGCAGTCTTCATGGTGCTTTATCATCACATTTGTCGCAGCTAACCAGTCATCGTTGATGATGTGGATAAGGCGTAGGGCGACCCAGTGGTGGTACTGCTCGCAGACGGAAGTCATTCTGTGAATGCTCAGTTTCTTCGTGTACATGTTAATGTGCTCCAAAAGTTTTTCTGGTTTGTACTTAGCAAGCAGCACACCCATTTCAGTAAAAATGCCCATGTGAGCACCCTGATTCCCAGATGCGGTTTTCAACACTGTCAAGTACTCCTCCCAGAGGCCACGCGACTCGTACAAGGCAGTCATCCCACTGACCTCTTCGGCACGAAGTACGACTGGAACCGCACACACGCTGGCTAGCTTGAGCTCGTTCGCTTCGATGCAAGCAATGTTAACTTCCTTGAACGTCTTGGTGGACTTCGCCTTGTTTGCCGCCTCGACAGCAGCGGTAAGATTTCCAAGTTTCACTTCGGTGGACGCCAATTTGGCATAGTTGTTGTTCACGCTGTACAAGATGCGAGCAGATTCGTAGAGTCCGTCGTTAAAGCAGCTGTCAGCAATCACCGCTATTTTCACATTGTGTGTCTCCTTTATGAATGCCTCCAGTTCTGCCAGGCGACCAGTCTTGGCGTAAGTAAGCACAAGGGCCGTATCAATCTTAGTATCCTTCGCCTTAGAATGCTTTCGAGCCATTGTAAGATACTTGATAAGGTCTGAGAAGTCCTTTGTGCGCTCAGCAGCCGCTACAACTTCATCGACGAGATTCGGGTTCTTCGCCTTTATCAAGCACTCAATAGCTTCACGTGTTTCAGCTGTAGAGAGAAGATGCGACCCAAGAGAGGTCCACACATCCGCTTCATCAGCTTTCTGAGCATACATTCGACCACGTGACGTGTCCTGTAGATCCTTCAGAAGGACCTCTACAGCATCCTTCTTCATGTTGTGGCGGTCGTATACAATAAAGGCGACCTCATGCAAACTGTCCGTTGTTGCCGCTACCGCGATGTCCTTGGCATCATAATCCTCGAGCGTCGTCACATACTCCATGACCTTATCCTGGCGACCGCGAATAGCTGAGATGATGAGAAGATTCTCAAGAAAGCGATTCTTCCTAAACCGACCGTGCACCACTATTTGATCCAGTAGAGTAGTGAGTTCTTCGGTGAGATTGGCAGTCATAAATGCTCGTACTGTAGTGCTCACCTCTTCGCTAACCGTAGATTCGGGAAGAGCAGTCTGCTGAACAGCCTCGATGAGATTCTGACGGTCCTTGTCATCCGTGCGCAGCACCTCCGCCCAAAGCTCAAGATTCTGCTCCGCAACGAGGTACCTCGCCAACTGTTTGAACATGGACGTTCGTCGGCAGTGCTCAATGAGTGATTGACTTCGGTGCCCTTTCACATACGCGATGCAGGCTAAATTTGGATCACGGTTTTCGCAGTACTTACCTACTTCATCGTGATCATACAGTTCACAGCTCTCAAGGAAGATCTGAGGATTTTGGCCGATATCCACATAGATCTTAGCTAAAGCAGTGTATAAAGAAGTTTCAGTCTTCTTCTCGCTCGCACGCTTCTCCAGCCATTCCTTGATGAGATGAAGCCGCCCGGCTTCCTCCACCTGAGCAATAAGCTCTGTGATAGGGCACATACTTCCAACAGCATTGAGGACACTCTTAATAGATTCATCGTTGACACCGCACTCAATCATCGCACCGACAACGTAAGGAGTATTATTTGGGTTTCGACGAGTGACGTATTGTTCAATCAACGACTCATTGTTGGTGTCTAATAGATAGCGAATCATGTCATTAAACAGATTGTGTTTATCGCAAACGTTGATAAATGGCCACAAATCCGTGAGCTCTTTTGTTTTGAGGTAGTTCTTCGTCCGTTCCGCGTCGTAGCATGGGCTTTCACGCGTGATGCGCTCCAGCTCCTGTGTTTGTCCCATCTCGGCTGCTGCTTCGATGTAGCGGAAATGCACCTCTGGGTCACGGGTGTACGGAACAATTGCGCCAAGATAGTAGAAAAGAACATCATATAGGGATTTGTCAATGAACAAGTCGATCAATTTTTTGGAGCCCAGAACGTCATTGTATTTCGTAGCTACTTGTACAATAGTCTTGAAGTTCTGCTGATGGTTTTCACATAGATCGGAAATACACTTGATGCTATCCTCCGGGTTGAGCTTGCCGAAAAACTCCACCAGCCAATCAGGGTTGAACGCTGACTGCGTCTGCTGAAGGCACCGTCGAACATTCGGTAAAATGTCAAGATCGGGATCTTGGTTCTGAGCCACCACGTAAGCATCCACAGCGATCTGAAACAAGCCTGCACGTTCGCACAAAGGCGCAATAGTACTGCCATCGTAGAACCGACAAAGATTACGCTCGAAAATCCGCTTTGTAATAAGTGGATCCGAATACTTCAGATTAATCTCCAGCAATTTCGTCTGCAAGTTCATCGTGCTGGCGTCGTTGTGGTCGCGTAGAACCTCCAAGAGGAATTCAGTGGCTTGTTGAATATGCTGAAGGGAGACAAACATGTCGACAACTTCTTCCGGCTCTAAGACGGGCTTATCCCCCATATCCCTGTGAAGCATGAGACCGAGTTTCACAGCGTCTTGAGGGGAAGCTCGCACACAATTAGACATGATGACCCGCCAATCGGGAGAATAGTTAGCTCGCTTACAGTATTCAACTGCCTTTTGGGTGTCGCCTTTTTGTAAAAGTACATTAACCACTTTCGCATGGGATTCTGTCTTGTGAAAGATCTTGATCGCCATATCGGGGTCAACAGGCTGGACCAAGTCACCGAGTTCAGGTGAAATAGTCAGTTTGTTTTCATCGTACTGTTGCTTGACGTAGGCAAACCCACCTTTAGGAATAACCGCACGAGCCAGCTCAATTGACTCTTCAGTATTTAGAGAAGTTTCGGCGAGCATGATCTTAAAGTATGTCGATATTGCTGGGGGCTGCCCGGGAATCATGGGGAGCTGCATAAAACGAAGGAGAATGTCACGTCTGCGGAGCGAATTTCCAGGAGCTCGCAGGCAACAGCGCACCGCGCCATCCACGTCATTGCTTCGAAGACAGTTCTCTAGCTGGTCCTTAAAAAGGTTGTCGACGCCACCTAAGTTAGCAGTGCTAGCAATGCGTAAGGCAAGCCCAGGATTCTGAAGGCGGTTCTTCACATAATCGATGATGGAATTGTCATCAGGAGCAAGGCGTGTAACTTGACCCTGATTATTAACTACGACCACACCTCCCAGCTTGGTGTCTGCCGCCCCGCAGAAAACCACCGCCGGAGTAAATTGGCTCTCAAAAAGAACCACTCCGGTGAAGATATCCATCAGAATGTACTTTCCACGACTAGAAACAATGGTGAGAAGTTTATGTCTGTCTGATACATTCATGACCACAGGGAAATCACCAGGATTCAATTGGAACGGATACTCCCGACGGGGAATAGTGATGTCCATTTTAGCACCAGTGGGGAGTTCCATGATAAGAACGTGGCCTCCTTGTGCTCCGTTGTTGCGAGCCAGGCACATCACATTACACTTTCGTGATTCCATTGGGGTAGAAGTCGAAATAAAACAGCACGCATGACCTTCCAGAATACGGCTTTGGTTGTTTTCGGCGCTGAAGAGAAGCGACTTCCCCACCATCCCGCCGCTAGGGTCACGGGTCACCCCAGACAGAACGTGCCATTTCTTTGCCTCATCCGTTTTGTAGGATAGGATTTGCACGGTGGCGTCATACTCTGCTCCACGTTCGAAAACTTTGGTGGGAGGCGCATCGGCAGCTGTATCTAGACTCCAATGGTAGACGGCGGTTGCCGTAACAATGCCTACTGTTCTGCTATCCAGCCAGCGCCAGAATAGAATGTCATCGTTGAACAGCACTGCCTTTAACCTCTTTCCGGCGTTGACATCGAAAATTTGAATGTTTCTCTTACTACGAAGAGCGAGGATCTTGGCGGAAGGACACATTATCGCAGCTTCGGCGTCGCGTACGTCATTGCGGATGCTCTCTCTCTTTTCTAGGTCAACAATCACCAAGGAGACGCTGCCGCCGGGTTGAGTATCACGCACGCACACAAATTTATCGCTTTCTATTGTGACATTCTTAAAAGAAATAGAACCTGGTTGTAACCCACCTGTAACGTTGTTCAGTTGAAACAACTCTGTAATGTTTGAGGGATTCAGCATGATAGAGAGAATAGGATACACGTAATTGGATGTCTCTCTGACACCTACAGTGAACAAAACGAAAGGCAAAGTCTATTATGTTAAAGCATCATAAATTGAATAAGAAAGAAAACCAAATGGATTGAGAGAGCAGTAAGGTAATGAAGTGCGGGGTACTCCATTTTAGTTGATGAAGTAGTAGGAATCTGGTACTCAGTATTAGTCAGTTGAGAGTCCAACATTTCAATTTATTTTCTATTTTTATTTTTTTCTCCTTTTGTTCCCAACAACTGCGCGGTAAGACACTATTCATTAGTAAGTGGTTACAACATTTTCTACCCAGAATGGATGGCAGGCCAGTTGATCTGGAGTGATGAGGACCTAGTTTCTTCTTCTTCTGTTGTTGTTCCAGACACATCAAACTTCAGTCAAAATGACACTAAAATGGACAAGGCTGACAATACGTCTGGTGATGAGACGATACGAATCGTTCCACCACCGTGTGTAGGACACCACGAGATCATCCGGCAGTTTAAGGGACTTTACATACACACATATAGATAAATAGTCAGTTTTTTCTGATTATTACTTTTTTTTTTTTCCTGCCGGGTACAAAAACAATTAAAAAAAAAAAAGAAAGGATAAAAAAAAAATTATGATACTTATTTATGGATCGGTCGGTTCGCCTTAGAAGTACACAATGAAGTGAAACTTATTTAATTATCTAGCTATCTCGTCAGCAACCGCACTACTCCTTGTTGGGGCAGTCGCGGCTCATGTGGCCGGTCTCACCGCAATTGTAGCATCCGCGGTCACCTCCACGCCCACCACCGCCGCTCTGCTTGTTGGGGCAGTCGCGGCTCATGTGGCCGGTCTCACCGCAGTTGTAGCATCCGCGGTCACCTCCACGCCCGCCACCGCCGCCCTGCTTGTTGGGGCAGTCGCGGCTCATGTGGCCGGTCTCACCGCAGTTGTAGCATCCGCGGTCACCTCCACGCCCGCCACCGCCGCTCTGCTTGTTGGGGCAGTCGCGGCTCATGTGGCCGGTCTCACCGCAGTTGTAGCATCCGCGGTCACCTCCACGCCCGCCACCGCCGCCCTGCTTGTTGGGGCAGTCGCGGCTCATGTGGCCGGTCTCACCGCAGTTGTAGCACGCGCGGTCGTGGCCGTCCTGGCCATCACGACCGCGCTTTCCGAAGCCCCCGCGTCCGCCACCGCCGCCTTGCTTGGTGGGGCAGTCGCGGCTCATGTGCCCGGTCTCTCCGCAGTTGTAGCAAGAAATGCCAGAGGCAGCGCCAGGCTTGGAGGAGTTGGGGCAGTCGCGGCTCATGTGGCCGGTCTCACCGCAGCGGAAGCATGACATTGCGCCAGCAGCGCCAGGCTTGGCGGAGTTGGGGCAGTCGCGGCTCAGGTGACCTTCTTCGCCGCACCTGAAGCAGGCGCTGCTGCCACTGGGGGACTTGGGGCACTCACGAGCGAAGTGGCCCTCTTCTCCACAGTTACGGCAAACGTTGTTTCCAGACATGTTTCTGTAAGCGAAGATTGAGCGTGCACGAAGCGGAACCTAATAGATTTTTTCCAGTAACGAAAAAAAAAAAAATTGAAGAAAATGATGAAAATGCGGCAGTTATCTACTCTGTTCACAAGTAATGATTTCGCATACGGGTGTAACGATCAAGGACATTTTTGCCCTTTGTTGTTAATTCTTCACTAGAATTTCTTGGGGGAATATTCCAGTCCTTCGCACGAAGCGAATTGAAATTCAAAAAACAGCGAAGGATTGGTTGCTGAGAGACACAAAGTGTGGACTAACTCGCTTAATAAATAGAGAATAAACTGTTTCGATGGCACAACCGAAAGGAAACCGGCTCGAAAAGATGAGGAGAGATACTACTCCTGTCCAAAGTAGCGTTGGAACAGCTGAGTTTGGTCATCCCTGGAGATCTGCGTCCAGCCATTCGCATGCACGTGGTACACCGTGACAATACCGCCAGAGCCCGCATCTCGGTACGTCGCATGAAAGATCGAGCGGCGCGCCAGATCACACGCCTGCTCTACCGTGAGATCCTTCTTATATCCAGCATCTAGCACACCGTATGCGTAAATAGAGCCCGATCCGACACTGAACAGATGCTGCTTTACCCTCGTGCCCTTGTCATCGATGTAGTACAGAGAGGGCCCAAAGCGATCCCATCCGGCGATCATGGTGCCCATCGACAGACCATGGTTGCGATACGCATACGTGATATTTGCCAACTTCTTACTTGCCGCGGCGACGGTAATGCGGGCACCATTACGCAGTTCAGCGAGACGGCATTCCATTGCCAGAACACGTTCCCAATATTGGCAATCAGCCGCACCACCTGCAAGCGTTCCAAGAAGGTACTCGTTGATCTCCAGAACTTTCATAACTGTTTGGGAGCCGATGTACTGCCCTACCGACGCCCGAGAATCCACAGCGAGAATAATGCCCCCATCGAACTGAAAACCGAGGGTGGTAGTACCCTTCTTGAAGTTGAACTTAGGGACGCCTCGGGGTACCGCAGGTGGTAGAGCCAGTTTCCAGCAGCGCCGATCCTCCCCTACAGCATTGCTGGTGTCGAGAGGGTCCTCCGTGATAAGCTCCCCGGTAGCCTGCATTACACGGACATCCACAGCGGAAGCGGCCTTTGAGTGGCGGCGGTAAAGTTGGAGAGAGAGTTCACTCGGAGTGTCATCATAAAAATTATGATACGTGAACGGACCCACACGAGGGCAGTCGTCAATTCCAAAACTGGAATAGACGATATCTTCAAACGAGCTGAGCATTGCAGAAAGATAAATGTCTGTTGGAGCACTTACCGTGCGGTTTGGCGGTTCTCTGAGAAGACAAAGAACAAAGGAGTGAACAACAAACAAACTTAAAAATATAGAAGAATATTTGGAGCAAAAATAATAATAATAATAATAGTAGTAGTAGTAGTAAAGCCCAAAACAGGTATCACAAAAGTCAGAAACGCAAGTAGTGATAAATAAATCAAACAATAATAGAGTTGGCTGAACGTTTCTCTGTGTCGACCTAGCTGCTGTAAGTGGGCATTCACCCGATGACGGTACTTTTTGTTGCCCTATGCTGCCCAAAACTTCAACCCACGGCTTCTGTGTCGGTGATGTCAGCAATAATATCATTGATATTCGTCTCAGACTCAGAGTACGCCCCAGGAACAGACGAAAATAGTGGAGCTATCGGTGCCACATCTACTTCCGGACGTTGTGCACACGGATAATCTGGTTCCAGAGAAGAAAACTCCGCAGATTCTAAGGCTAGTGTTTCTTGGATCTCGTGATACGTTGCGTTTTCCAGTTCCTCAATTTCTTTTGGTCTTAATTCACGGTAGCGCGACAGTTTTCTTAGCTTAATGATGCGCTGGCGCCGAAAAAATGGCCAGTCGCGCTCGATAAACGTCTTCCAAACACGACCGGTGCGGTTAGTGTAGTACGGCGGCACTGTCACTTCTCGAATGGAGCCGACAGCAAGACTGTGAAGCGAAAAGGGTCCAACAGCGATTCTCCCCCCTCGTTCAACGGTTCTGCCAATATGCTTCATTAGTTGGTGAATGGGAATGGTGTCACCTCTCACCTTCACTTTTACGGAAAAGCGCGATTTCATAGAAGGATTCACCACGAACTCGACTCCTCTTATCTGCTTTCCGTCGACTGTAATCCCTTTAGTGTTGAACCGGTGTGCTAGCAGAGGATCGATTGCAGGTCTCACACGAAGCATGTACGTTTGCTGAATCATAGAGCGAGGGTCCTCCAGAAACCTAGATAATTCTCCGTCATTAGTCAAAAGTAAAACACCATGTGAACGCATAGGAAGAGACCCCACAGGGATGAGATGGTCTATGCCTAGAATAGTGGCGTGCTTCGAGATAAGGGATCGCCCAGCTACATCGTTTCTTGAGGCAATCACGTGTGAAGGTTTATGGTACATCCACAGCCTAGGCGGTGCGAATCGAAGACGGGATTGATGCCCTTCCACGTGAATATCATCATGAGCTTGGACCCAGCGAAAAGGATTTCGTTCCACCACATTATTCACACGCACTTGTCCGCTGGCGATGATGTCTTCTGCCTCTCGACGACTACAGAAACCTGCTCGAGGAAGGGTACGAAGAAGATAGACAGCATCATTCACTTCTTCCTCGTTATCCATGAAATGAGCGTCTCTTTTCGGCTGGGTAGTTCGGGATTCTCCTGGGATAGGCGCCTTCGAGTTACGAAGATACTCTGCCGCCTTGAGTTGTCCCAGATCCTCCACTCCGATAAGGTTCGTATGCAGCTGAGACTCCCTTTCTGGATCACTGCTCAGATCGGCTAAAGTCGATGGCGACACTGACACAGAAGAAGCATCCTTTCGTTTCTGTCGACTGCTGCGATGCAAGGCAAGTTGAACCTCTGCATCAGACGCCAGATTTAACCTTTTAGGAAGGTAGCCAGTGTACCGATCCTCTTGAAGTTTCTGGGTTTTTAATTCCATCATTCGTTCTCTGAGCATATCGGTGAGCTCCACTGGCGTGTCCCCGAACCCGCTTCCCTTGTCGGAGCCTCGCACGTCATCTATTCCCTCTAGCGTGCAGTCTGCTGGTGCGCTATTGCTCACCTCATCTACGCTTCCAGCATGTTCGTGGAGGCTGCCTCCTGTTAAGCCTAGGATATCTGGTGAAGCTGAGCCTGACGCTTTCGGAGTGCTTCCAAAAGAATACACTCTATTCTTCGCATTCTGCTTGATAGGAAAACTTTTTTGAGCGAACAGATTGTCCATTGCTTTTGCGTTCTCCTTTCGTGGCAGTCCATCAACGTTGACGTTATGGACTTCATCGTACCATTCCCGTTGCTGTCTGTCCAGCTGAACGTTCTCATTCATGGCGGTAGCGCGCAGATGACGAATAGCATCAGGAAAATATTTCTCCACATCCACTTTCTGCTGCTCTTCGTAAATATCTAGCGAACGAGGCAGTTGCACACCTTCATCGGCGAGATTAGCAGAACGAGAAGGATCTTTTCTTTTAGATGAATGGTAACGACAGTTCTGGCCCCTAGAAAGGCCAGAACGGCATACTATTAAGGGGATTCTACATGATCGTAGCAGCCCTAGCATTTACTACAACCTTTTTTTTCTGACTGCCGAGGTTGAACAAAAACAGATAAAGCGTGAGGGGAAGACAAATTAAAACAAGATATAGAGAAAAAATATATAAAACAAAAGAGAAATAAACGAAAATCATCATAAGCACTGATATTCTTAATACGCTTGTGACAGGGAAATAAAGGATCTTATCAGAAACCAATGTTCCAATTGAGTTGTTTTTGTTGTTGGTGGTGGTGGTGTCGCTCTTTTGTTTTGCAACAACGCGCTTTCCCCGGACAATCAGTCCACATTAGTACATGATTGTGCGGCACAGATGATGATTAGAAGTCAAAGTGCGTCCCATGAACCACAACGCGTAATCGAGTTGGTTGTTCGTAACGGCTCTGTCAGGAAGGCGATAAGAAAACATTTCAGACAACTCTTTAATATTTTCATTAATGAACTGCAAAAGCATTTCCCCACACACGAGAGTAGCTACGCGAATCGAAGATTCTTCCTCACCCTCTACTGGAAGTAAAACATTATGATCAATCAAGTCCTGGAGGTAAGAATTATACGTCAGTAAGTCGCAAGCCTGTAGAGCCTTCGGTATCTGGTAATCGCAGCAAAGAGAGAGTTCATCTTCATCGTTAAAAACAGCACTTGTTTTTTCTTGGAATACTTCTTCTGCTCGATCCGTCAGCCAGTTTCTGTCTGAAACTCTCTTCATAAAAGAGGTTTTTTCAGAACGTCTGCACCAAAAAGACCTTAACGCATCGGAGATACCTATCGCAGTGAGTTGTGCTAGCTTCAGAATGGGCATCATGCGCATCTCACCGGTCTCTACATCATACACCTTTCCAAAGTCTTCGTAGCGCCAGTGCAATCCGAGAAGTCGATTCACAAATCCGACGGACTGTCGTGAAGCGTTATTCGCGAAAAGGTACCCATCACTCTCAACGAGGATATCAAAAAAAGAAGTCTTGTATTCCATTAGTGCGGATGCTAATGAGACTAGTACCTCCACGCGTTGGTCATACCCCGGCATCATCATAGTTGTTTCACCATTACTCTCGCACCCAGTGAAGCATATTTTGAGCTTTTCTATGACCGCTGAGTGTGAACCGAGAGAAGTTAAATAAGAAGGATCGTACCAAGGAATATGATGGATTTCCACTGCACGTCGCAGGAGATACATCATCGCCGCCGAGCCACGAATGAGAACCCTTTCGGAGGACCTGTTGGCTCCATCCGAATGCTCAGCATGGTGTTTATCTGCGATAGACACCGTGGAACTCGAAGCCACACAGTAGAAAGGCGTCAGAGTTTCAACTACTTCTCCAGGTTCAACTTTCTGTTTCTCTCCCCAGTGCCGAAAGTCGATCGCGGCCACCATTCCTAGGTAGTTCACAATATCCTCTTCTCTATGGCTAAGCTCTTCTGGTACGATCTGCAGCCAATGGCTTTCTAAACCCTTCTGATCCAACTGAGAACTAGAAACGGAATGTAGCACCCGTCGCATGAGCTCCTGAAAGCAACGAGTTGTGGCCACCTTTTCCATTGTCGGTGGGTTAACCGTCACGTTCCTCAAGTGCACTGGGCCGCTAAAGCAATTGAAAGCTTGTCTCGTGAAGCTCCGTACAGAGTCCTTGTACATCTCCGCTGCAACAGAACAAATAAAAGAATAATAATAACAAATAATGTATAGATGTCTTACTCGCAGAAATACGTGTTAGTAACCGTTCCGTTGTCTGTTCCTAGTCAAGCTAGGCCGGAGCCGTTCCACTGTTTCGCCTGAATGCACCCACAGTCAGAAATAATACGGGCATCAAGAGAGAAAGAGTAAAAAAAAGAGGAAAATAACAACAGAGGAACGGACCTCAAACACCCTATTAGCAGCAGGACAGAGACGAGCAATTGAACACAAGTGTAATCAATTATTCTTTTTTTTTCTTCTTTTGTGTGTGTGATTGATCTTCTGAGACGGGAGAAAGCGTTTGCCTGGCAGTCAAGTATACATTCGGCATGCTGTAAAACACGCTGACGCGAAGGCCGCAGAGCACTGCTGAATTCTCTTGCTTATTGCCGCATGTTAGTTATACATGGCCACGAGTGTTCTCCTCTCCCCACCTCCATCCGCCACAGAGAGACATCTTGTTCGAACAATCTGAGACTAAATTTCCACCCCAAGAAGTTTCCTGTAAAATTCTCGCTTCCTTTCGGCTTCAATCTCACACATTTTTTCAATGGATTCCTTCAGGAGCATAAACCGTCTAAAGAGCTGCTGGCGAAACACATTCTCTCTAATGGCGAGACGCTCGAATTCTGACTGTAGATTAATATACATGATCTTCTCCGGATCTGGGATAAACGGGGAGACCACGCGGTGCTTCGAAACGGACATAGTAGACTGAAAGTGGGTTTGAGGAGTCTCCGCACGATCCGCCACTTCTTGGAAGTCTACACCAAGTCCCGAAATACCTCGGCTTTCGGGCCGTTGTGATATCTCCGCTGTGCCCCAACCGCTCTCCGCTCCTCTGCTAGCCATAAAAAAGTGTTTTAAACTCATTTCTTGGCGTTTTTCGGGATCTCCAAGAGTCATTTTAATATGCTTGTAATTCCGATTGGAGGTTTGAGAGTAAGCATCCGAAGCAACGGTTGTTCCAATCAGTGTGCCGCGAAACAGAGTGTTCTCCGAGCGAGCGAGGCCCTCTAAGATTGAAGTCTGAAAGTCTGTGTCACCCATGGTCAGCATGGCGTCGTCCGCAAACGGAGTTTTTTTCTTCGGTGGGGAGAAATTGTTCTCTTCTAAAAACGCCTTCCACGTGGGCCCTATAGCTCTGGTACTAGAGAAAAACTTAAATAGCCGTGGGAGATTCTTGGGATCCATCTTGCCATCCTTGCTATTTGTTACACTGGGTGGTTTACTCTTGAGACTCCCTGGTCCACCCTTGGTCCCTCTATTTCCTGCGTCATCCTTCTGTCCTCGCCCCCCTATAGACACGGATGGATGAAAGAACGCATTGGCGACTGGGTCTCCCATACCGATCAGTAGAGAAGGAGAATGAGAACAATGTGGCCTACAGCGTGTCAGTGCGAGAAGTTCCTGTACCAGTGGCAGTGACACTGAGTGTGGGCTAACATCCAGACGGCTAGATAAAGGTTTGAGAACGAGAAGAAGGTCATTGTGATGCTTCCTTTCTCGAAGATCTTCGCCTTCATCCATCGGGTCTACAGCTAAAGCGTCACTCTTAGCAGTGAACGGTTCGAAGGAGCCATCTAAGTCGCTGAAACGAACGTGTCCAGAGCGTTTCATCAGTTGATGAAGAACCGTCAGCCCCCGCCTCAGGGACCGGGCGAATGGCAACGGTTTCGCTGTTCTTCCCTCTTCACTGTATCCATTCTCTCCAATAATACGAAACTCGCGATCAAGAATCAATGAGCTTGTTCTTCGTATCCCAAGCTGAAGGGAGGGGTGATTATTTCTGATGCGGGTTGCCAGTTCACCCGGACGCAGATAATCAATTGGAGACCCAAAAACGAATTCCGGATCAAAATTCATCGACGGGGTTCGCGGAGGTTCGTTCACATCGAGAATACCTTCCTCCTGCAGCAGCTGGCGTTCCTCTTTTGAAAACATTAGTCGACGTTCTTGCATGCGCAATATTTTATAATCTTCTGGGATTTCTTCAACACTGTACGGGTGATAGGGTCCCATTCCAAAAGGTTTCTTCTGGTCATCCATTATCTCCTGTAAAGAATAATCGCTACTAAATAAAATAAGGCTCGTGTAAAGCGGCACACCACGTGTTCCTCGCCCACTGTTCAGCACCAACGCGCAATTGTAGAAATCTTGATGCATTTGAATAAAGTCTTTGTAATAGCGCCTGATAATGTCTCGCCGCTCTATTATTTCTTGTTGGATAACGATTCGCTGCGCAAGTTTGTCACTTCCCAGGCATCGCAAGTACCTGTACAGCTTCGTTCCAGTCCATTTTTTCTCAATGAGACGCACAGCAGCACGTTCAACTATCAAACACCGCCGTGCTACTTCCAACGCAGAATGTCGTGCTAACATTGCTGCTTGAACAATTCGAGCGTGATCATTGAGATCTTCATCTAAAAGATTGATAGAGGATTGAGCTCTCTGTCGCCTAATATGCGCTTTTTTCTTCTGACCAGTACTTCCAGAAACAGTAGAAATACCATCGAAAAAAGCTTTCATGACGCCCTTGGCTAAACGAGCACGAACCCATTCCAAAGCCACGTCACGATGCTGTTGATCTCGCACGATCTCCTGGAAATGTCCAGGAATTTTGAGAATACGCACTAGTTTCATCCTGCGGCACCACCTTTGAATGCGGTTTATTGCCACGGCTTCCGACACAACACGCACCTTTTTTCCTCGTTTCGTTGTAAAACATGACACCCGCTTTTGAACAGGACTTCCAATTTTGGACTCCCCTAGCGATGACCCCAAAAGATTCAAACGGCTGTCTTTTCTTTTGAAAGTTGAGGATTTTCTCGAACGCTCTGGAGTGGATTTCGTGCTTAGTGACGACCTTCTAATAGAGCTCCGTCGAGTGCGAACAGAGGAGATTTTGCTAACAGTCAGCGTTCGATCTCCAGCTGGAGGAGCAGCCGCATGTTTCTTGAGCTTCTCATTTTCCTTCCCCATCATTTTCTTGTGGCCATTAGAACACTATATTTAAATCTATGAAGAGAAAAGTCAAACGTTTCTCGATTTATCTATGTCACAATACTTTGATCAGCAACACCACACGAACAGAGAGTAATAGTAGTAATAGTTCCACTCGAACTCCGCTATAATCACATCAGATAAAAAGAAAAATAGCGTTTCTGCTTGGAGATCCAGCTCGCCATAATTGTTTGTCACACGTTGCAACAGAACAACTTCCTAATATTTCTTTTTTGCTGTTGTTTATTTGTTTCGCTCTAATCGAAGCAGTCTTAAACAACATTTAAGGTAGATGTAGTTCCATTCGGGAACACCTCGTCACCGTGGCTGCCCATAGTGTAGAGAGGAGCTGCATACGGCTCGTAGTCGTAGTAACACCTCGGAAACATTTTCTCCACGGCTCGAGCAGAGAATCCGCGACAAATTGGGTTTGTTTCCACTGCTGAGACGGCCCGACGTTGAACGCAGTTTTTACTCCCGCCGATAAGATTCCATCGCCAGCGCTTTAATTCTTCTCCTGTGAAGCAGTCGCCACTGAGACGGGCTGCTCGTATCTCGCTGCACGCTTGATGCAAACAATCGGAAGGGTTCAGAAAACCCCGCGTGTCATCAAAGGCGTGAATGAGCTCGTGCCTTAAGTTTTTCTCGACGTGCTTCAAAGCTTTGTTGAAGTGCTTCTCCAACACTTCGTCAGTCAAAGGCTCGATTGGGGATCGGTAGAGGTGCTCTTCCAGAACATCTTCGAGAAGCACAACATCCCCACGATCACATTTTTGATGAGGAGCCTTCCGCCACATATATCCAGCGCTGACTGATTGTTCCTCTCTAGGCGAGATGCCGCCAAATAGAGAGCTGGACAAGCATTTAATCCGGTCGCGAGAGAACGGGTGTCCAGATATTTGCTCGATCGATTGAATGAGATACTGTATCGTATTAATGCGACGCAAGACATAATTGACCGATGCTTCGCACAACTCGTGAGAGCCTCGTGGTGTAGAGTCCATCTCCCTGCATGTATTTGTTGTTTCTACTATACCATACCTGGGAACAGAGATAAAATTAAGAAGTGGAAAGATGCAACAATGCAATTGATACGTGAGCCCTGAAACAGGAAAAAGAACAATAATAATAATGACGAAGGTTGATGTGACAATTACCACGTCATACCCACACTGTAAACAGATTTTTGTTCTCTCCTCGCCCTCCACAGTTGAAAGATAAACAACAAAGAACAATTTACAATAATAATAACAAATAGTCATACAAAGATATATATATTATAGAAAAGTTGTGTATAAAGAAAACGTAGCCCTGGGATTATTAAAATGGGACTCTACTCGAGCCTATCGATCGCATACACAAGAGAGAAGATATCTCAATTTCCTAACCCGTCAAACGTTGTCCCAGAAGAGAAAAAATCACAAATTGGGTAAAAAAATTGGGGAAAAAAAACTCAAAAGTAAAAAACAACAACAATCATATATCCTAACAGTGTATCTTGGACGTGAATAGGAACGTGTGGTTTGTTTCTTCATAGACGATTTTGATGTCGTATTTTCTTTCTTTTTTCGTCATGCCTCATATTTCTCAGCTCGCGGGACGGGAGTCCTAGGCGGACGGGAAAAACGTAGGCTGACCCTGCCGTTGCGGGCCGGACAACGCTGAGAATGGCGAGAGGCGGTCCTTACACCCCCGAAGGTTGTCCCACGGCGAGGCTGCTGAGCTAGTGGCCTCCTCTAGAGCTCCATCTTCCGCGGCAGTAGGGATCACTGACTGTAACAGCAGACGTAAGGCGTCGAGGCTGTCATCTTCTTCTTCCATACGGAACGACAACGCCGGCTGGGTGAGTGTAGTTTCTGGTTCTACCACAGCTGTCGTCGAGAACCTGAGCTGATCCAGAGAGGATGCTAGGCCATCTTCACAGGAAGGATCGTAATGCTGCACCCCCGTGTGAAAAGGTGATGCCACCGGCACAGCAGTGCTGAACGTTCCAACGGCGCTGGGCGTTCCTTCCTCTGCGAATGGTCGTGTTCCATTAGAAGTCCAAATGTCACTGGTCGCAGATTGGGTGGGAAACAGTAATGCAGAAGGTTCTGCAGCGGTGTGGCGTGGGGTGGCCGGCGTGCTGCCATTAAACTCTTGGTGCATCACCAGTGGTGTGGCGAATGGGAGTTCATTCAAATCAATCGGGAGGGGGAACCGCGGCCCTTCGCTGTGCTTGCTCTCCATTTCACTTCTGTTTGCCCGTTGTACGGCGTAGTCCAGAAGATCCGGGGGACTACTGGAAATAGGAAGTGGGGGACGAGGGGCAGAGACATCTTTTAGGTAATCCTCTCGACTGAGGGGATGGCGTTCACTATTATCCCCACTACCGCGAGTCCAACGCAAAACGTTCCACACTGGAGCAGGTGCCTGCTTCTGCTGTCCACGGGTCGCTCTGTAATCAATGGGGCGTGGGGCAGCAGCGGGACTGGGAGTCGTTCTTCCCCAAAGCGGCTGAGCAAGGGCACTCCAGGTAAAACCGGGACTTTTTGTGGTGACGTGGCGTGGCGCGGTTTGAAGTGGCGCCGCAGCTCTCGTGGGTGAGGAACCTAGAGGTGTTGGCGCCGCTACTGCTCGGCGGGGCTGTGGTCCCTTTGCCTCTGTCGCGCTGTTCCTACCCAAAAAGCCGAGGCTCTTAGGAGCAATGGAGTCCGCCACATCTTCTACAGCGATAGGCTTCGGAGGGGCAGCAACTGGCTTGGCTGCCGTGGGAAGTGAGGGAAACCAATCCGGATTGCTCAGCGGCAGCGTCAGAGACGCCATCGGCTGTGGTCGGCTATCCTTGGAAGTAGCCGATGTTAACATGGTTCTCAGAAAAAAAGTCTCCAAAATACTAATGTGTTAATTCTAATTCTGTTCAATTGTTTTAATATATTCCTTTTTTTTTCCAGTTTATTATGGCAAAATGAGCTTCTTCACTAATATACTGTCCTATTTCTACTTATATAATGGTTTTTATTCGGGGTACTATCGGCGTTACAACGGAAGGAAAACGAGAGGTATGAGAAAGGGAAAAAAGAAGCATATCGGACAGCTTCACGTTCTAAACCATCGTCCAGTGTCACGAAGCATCTCTTTTCGGATAGTGCGCCAGGGGTAGTCGAATCGTGTGTTTCTTCTTGTCTTGTCGTTGTTGTTGTTCTTGCTTCTTCTTCTTGTATGGCTGGAGTCCTGCACCACCCTACGACAATAGACCTGAGTTAGCCCATTCAGCCGCAGCTGCACTGTTAGTCGGTTTTGCCTCATCCCACGGACCGTTGATTTGCACTTTCCAGCTCTCGTGAAACCTAACGAAGCACCAGGGAATGCACAAACAGAGAAGAACTAGTAACAGGAGGTACAAGCACAGAAAAATCACAGGCAAAAACCACAGTTGTACAACAACAAGAAGCGCAAGGATGGCCGAAAAAGTAGCATGTGACTCAAAGGATGCGCATCGAATGCTGTGTCGAGCAATAGGCGATAAAGAAAAGCAAAGCGCTCCAAAGGTGAGAAGCGCAACTCCGTCAAATCCTCTTGGGATACGAGACACCATCAGCACCACAGCGAAAGTAGCGGAGTTTACTGCAAAACTCTGGTCACAGTAATTGCTATATCCATTCAAGTAACGGTAATCCGTCACCAGCACATGCACTGTCATCATGATGATGCTCATGGCAACAATAGTATCATTGCTGTACGAGACAGTGAGATTACTGAGGAGCGGAGAAATAAGAAGCAGCATGGGTCCCAAGCTTACGACCTGGCGCCCTGTTTGTCGTAACAAGCCCTTCCACGAGTTTCTTCCGTCATTCCGTTGCACAACGAATAGCAAGAGAGCTAGAAGGAAGATCGCACTATCCAGGAAGCCCAGTGTTAAAGCCCGAATGTTACCGGATAGGACATGAGAGAACATCAAGATAAACTGAACGACTACTGAAATATTTTGAGCAATAGCAATGCTGTCCTTAACTACATCCGAGCAGCGATACGGGGTCACATTAGAATTGCGCCGCAGCTCGTTTAGAAAAAGAAGAGGGTCAACATAGTTGTCCTCAAACGGCTGATTTTCGTAGAGGATCTTACGCCATACAACCTTGCTTCCATTACTGTTGCTATGGCTCTTCTGCTGAGCCCCGCTAGATGCTGGCCACGCCGCTGATAACTCTTCGCCTATACGTGAGGAAATAAGTTCATCGTCCCCCATAGCACTTATTTTTTTTGACGGTGGATGCTTCCTTCTGCTTCGTTTTTTTTGTAGAGAGTATTCATCTTCATCCGCTGCTACATCCGACTCAGCAAACGGGAAAGGACCGCAAATCCCGTCAGATGAGTTCATAGCACTAAAGGGTGAAGTTTGCTACAGGGTACCTCCGTGTTTTATGGCCTATACTGCTGGGAAAAATCACACACATAAAAAAAAGGGAGAGGAGAGCCACGCAACTGAAAAACCTTATTTTTTCGGCACAGAGTAGTATTTCATTGCAGCACTGGCGTTTTGTACGCAGCAGTATTATTTCACTGTGATTAGTTTTATTGATATTTTCGTTCACTTTTTTTTTTGCGCTAAGCGGAGGCAACAAACAGAAAATGGGGCAAGAAGCGCCAAGCTTCAAGGTAAGTAGTTGACGGAAGCACAACGCAGATCGCCTAAAGTCAGGAGATGTTTAGCATTCCAATGGATCGTCCGCATGTTCCTACCAATAGTGTGTGTGATCCAGGGACAGCAGAATCTGCTTGAACAGTTGTCACAGACATCCCCGACGGTAAGCGGAACTTATTGAGTGGTGTAAGAAAGAATGAATGAAAATAGAGGAGCAGTTCTTCTTCTGGCGGAGGTGCACCAGCGCCTAACCCACTCAAATGAGAAAATACCTTTATCTCCTTCACAGTTACCACTGTGTACTGTTGAATGCCGCAGCACCACCCGGTCAAGCTACCTGGGAGGGTCAACGACCGCAACACGGCACCATTAATACTTAGCTGATGCACAACGCAATCCGTGTTCGACGCGATGAGAATGTTAGGGACATAGCATTCTTGTTGAATAAGAATATGATCAATAGAGTAGCGGAGTGGATGGCACAGCCGTCGTTCCAAGTATCCTCCGCTCAAGCTGTGGATCAGCAGCACACCATCTACAGATGCTGTCACCACTATGTCCAGTCCACGGCAGACAGCTACAGCTCCAGGATCTTCATCGTGAATAGATATCATGAACTCGAAAGTAACGTTCAAACCGCGTTTGGATGAGTAGACGCAAGACCAGATAATAAAGGTAGAGTCCCGAGCGCCGGTGGCTATGTAAGACGAATCCTCGCTGACTGCGATGTGGGTGACGTGGCTGTGGTGCGCTCTCAAATGAAACGGAGTGCATTTGCCAACAGGCGTAGTGATTGGTCGTACCACGACTGTGTTATCAAACAGTCCACCCTGAACAATAAAAAATGCGCCGTGGTCAGGGTATGAGAGGGAACCCGTGGATTGTGGAAGGCATGAACCCTCTTTCGTTGGGTGGCCTCCAATGCTGGTGCAAATCGGCCTTACTCCCGAAGAAGCCGCACTTTGCTTGCGCTCTAACGGCAATCTGGGAGTATCTGAGTCAGTCCCACGGTCGCTGGGCAGAGCATCAAATTCTGAAGGTAGGTAAAACAATTTCTTTTGAGAGGGTACGAATTGAGACCATTTTAATGCTGCTGCAGCTCCTCGGCTCCCCACAACTACCACTCGATCTCCGCTCCGCATCGACATGTGGGCGACCACAGGGCACCAGTCCACATTTACCCACTGCAGCGCAACGGAACATTGGGGTAAATGAACTGTGGTGCACGGTACACGCCGTGCTGGATGAGGATCCTTAAACAGTTGTATAGGTGTCTGGCCCATAGTGTCGAAGAAGTCTTGTATTCCCGTTTCCTCGGTGGTACTTTTCGCCACTTCTTCGTATGACAGACACTGAAATACATTGAGTGCATCCACAGCTGCTTTTCCTCTCTGTTTGCAGCCAAATATCAAATCAATCCAGTGGTTTAGATTACGTGACACATAATCCGACTCGAGCGCTTCTCGCATGCGATAAACAAATTGATACGGGCACCCATGTGACCACGGAGGAAGAAGTAGGTTGTTCATCGTTTCTCCATTGCTTAAGACGCCAAATTTCACTTTGTTGTGATTGAGGCACAGTTCGGGAAGATAATACATCTCCGGGACGAGCTCTCGGACATCCTGAATGTTTGTTGTTACGCCTTTGAACGACGTAGGCACTGAATGAAACATTCGATCGGCGAAGTCAAAAGTACCCCCTTGAAGCAGCAGATGAAGAGAAGTGAAAGGCTCCAGACGAATCAGGAAGAATGTCACAACTGCTGGAGAGCTGTAATGACTAAAATAATGGGCAGGCACCTCGCCAATTGACCGCTGCTCTTCGTAGCGGTAACGAACGGCATTCGCTCTCTCCTCGCTGGCACAAACTCCAACAGGTTTTGATAAGTCGCGAAAAGACTGTTCATCGTTGAGATCCGGCGGTTCAGCACTGTCATAGTCCTTCAGCACCCAAGGAAATACGGGGTACTGAGACAAATCGTTGACAGATCTTCCGCCCAGAAAATTCAGGCACATCAAGTAATCAAAATTTGTCATTGCGCCAGACTTCCATTTCGTCAAATAGTGTTGGCGCAGGGGTTCCTTCGAAGTCGTAGAGAAGATGTATGGTGGCTCCAACGGAAATTCACGGTCAACGCTAGCTGCTTGAACTGCTCTTAGAATGGCTTCCATTGCAAGAGAAAGATCATCAACCGAGGTAAAATTGAGCAAGATGCTACGCTGATGACGAAACCATACTTCCAGACCTGTCCGTTTCATTCGGTATCGGCGACCCGGAGCAATGTGCGTAATGGCGCTAATAGGAAAACTGGTACTCTCTGGGCGCATGAGGTACCTCTCGGAATCTTTTGCTACTGGAGGATTCTGGCCACTATTCACTTCTTCAATAGCAATGCACACCTCTGCACTTTGAAGCGTGAGAACAGCGCTCCAACATTGCATCATATGAACCACTTCACATTGAAATGAAGAGTATCCATGATTGTTTAATTGTCCAAAAGTGTCCTCGGTACTACGGTTCTTGTTGGTTGCAGAGTCCAAGATCAATGACGGTAAATCGCTCTCTTCTTCATACGGATCGTCGTCCTGCGAAAGACTATCGTCTTTTTCCAAGGGATCAAAGAGCATAATTTGTGAAAGGGAACTGGACCGGAGAGGCAACTGCGCGTTAGTCGCGGCCGAGAACAACTGTGCTCTACAGGCGTCGCGATGATCTGTTCCATTGGGGTCCACTAATAGTTTACGTCGGCAATGGGATCGCTGCTCAGCAAGCGAAAGGCGCCAGTAACCTATATGGTCGTCCGATGCCAGCCACATTGACCCTTTCATACGCGCACGAAATAAGCTCCAAGCTGACGAGCGCATCGCAGTGGAGGCCTTCGAGTCCTTCAGCCGCACGAAAGATCCACAGAACGAAGAGTCCAACAGAGTAGACGCGTAGATGGAGGGCCACCACGCTTTCTTGACGTGCTCTTCCATATGCTCCTGCAACCGCTTCAAGATGTTCTGCTGTGCACGGGTGATGGCTTTCTCATCCTCGCGAAGTTGTTGGTGCTGCTGGTCCATCTTCAGCCGGCACGAGCCAGCGATAAGGTTATTATCCATACTTCCGCTTCGTGCAACCGATCTGCATGCGGCAATAAATTCTTTATAATCTTCTCTCGTGACAACTTCTTTAAAGTGCTTCACGTAGCATGAGTCCATATCGCAGAGCCAATCGAACGTTGACATCAGAACAGGGACGGCATTCCCCGGCCCTGTTGTACCAGGAGAGAGAAAGAGCGAAAATTGCTCGAAAACAGCCTTAAACAGTACAAAGAGTTTCTTCAGTGTGGCAATAAGTTTTTCATTTCTTCTGTCTGGATGCTCTGATTTCTCACGAACTTTGCTGAGTCTACGGTTGATAAGATCATCAAATATGGCGATGAGAAACATGGTAGATGCGACAACAGAATGGTTCTTCACCTCACTCCAGTGCCTGACGACACGTTTCTGCCGAAGGTTCCACGCGGAGTTCACACTAGGTTCTAACAGCAGGCAGTATCGGTGTGCAATTCTCTGAAGAGTTTCAATGGATGAGGTGCATCGTAGTGTAAACGACGCAGCTACACGAACCAAGCGAGTAAAGACCCTATGAAGACCTCCAGTTCGATCACCAGAGTCATGGCATGTGATCCAATCATGTCCAGTGAGCCAGTCCATCACCCCCTCGTCATCGCCCTTCAATAGGGATTCATGGGATGTGAGTAGGAGACATAGCTGCAATGCTAAGGGAAGATGAAGCCAGCCTTCCAGCTCTGCTTCCTCATACTCAGGAAAAGGGGTTAGATACAGTTGGTCAGTTTCAACGTATTCCGAACCATACTCTGTGCTGGAAGAATCGTCTACCTCATGGGAGTAGAAAATGTAATCCTCAGCGGTGTAAATGAACGAATGCAAGTTAGCAGAGGCGAAACACTTATCTGGATGATGGGAACCAATGTCGCTGCCGTGTATTTTTTGAATTTCCTTCCCAAGTCCAACAGTCACATATTGCAGAGTGCGGCACAACAAAGAATGTGCACCTCGGAGCATCAAGTATCCACAAACTTTTGGATATTCAACTTGGCCGTAACTTTCGTGGCATAAAATATGAAGCAAGCAAGCCCCAATGGCCGTAGAGCAGTTGTGCACGAGTAGCTGTGACGTTATATTGTTTGTGTCTCCGACACTCTGATCCTGCCAACGGTGCCGCTCCAGCGACGTATCTGTCATACTAGTGGCCGTGAAATAGCTACAGTACAGATCGGTCACGGAAGCATACCATCCCATTAAGCTCGACAGACGCTTCGGAGCCCACGGGTATTTCTCGATCAGTTTGGCCAAATCCATCGCCGCTTGGACTTTCAGCTCCGTTTGAGGGGTCGAAATTAACACTTGAGATATCGATGAAAGAATGTGAGGGAGCATGTCGTCACTCTGGATGTTTTCGATTAACGGCTTATATCGAATAACACTCTTGCGTTCAATTCTGTCCCCAGTGAGTGCTGTTCGCAGAGTCAAGTATGTCTCTACATCTACAGGAAAGCGTGAGAGAAGAATACCAATCCACCCTAACTCGACATACTGCACTGCATGCACGACATCAACACGCTGATCCTCCAACGTCGGGTTCATCAGGCGTTGAATTTTCTTGCTGCGCTTCACCAAAATGCACGTAAGAAGAACTGCTTCGCGGCGCACTGATGCTGAAGTACTGGATAAAAGAGGAAAGATGGCAGCCATAAAGCATGACTGTGAAAGATATAGAGACAGTTGTTCTCCTCGTGTGTACAGAATCATTCGAATACGATATAATGCTTCCGTAAATTCTTCTTCACTTACTGGATGTTGAAGAAAAAGTTCATGAGCGTTCACTGTTAAGTAAAGAAGAGGCGTCGCATCGTCTTGAGTGATAGGTGAGACAGTCATTGCATCCAATAAATTATATAGCTCCTCCTGAATTGCACGTTCTTGAGGTCTATATTCCATGTTGAAAAGCAGCTCCTGGACCACAAACATTTGAATCTCCGCTTTACGCATCAAATTTCCCACTTTAGACATGTCATTCCGTGCTTCCTGCAGCTGGCACCTCCACCATTGTAATTGAACTGCAGGGGGCAATGCATGGACAGCATCTGCGCATAGAAAAAGCGAAGAGTATACTCGTGGAAACAGAACAGGATGATCAGAGAAAGAGAGACAAAGCTCCATCAGACGGTGCGGGAGGTCCTGCGTGAGATATTCCCCAAGCCGTTCAATCACGAAACTCATCATCACGAAAACACCGGAGACCACCATGCACTCTCGTATAAACGCGGTGGCAACGAGGGATAGAGCCATGTCAATCACATTAAGAAGGGTTGGAGACAAATACACGGAGGGAACAGGAAAGGTCTCTGTCAAAGACACAGAAAACTGTAATCCACTCCATCGCTGCGGAAACGGTAACCGAGGATCAACGAGTAAAACCAACATGGGCATGAGTAAGAAGTTTACAGCTCCAGTGAGGCACAGTGATTCCCTCATGTCCGACACGCCGCTGATAACTTCTGTTCCTTCATACGCTACTAGGTCTTTCTCCAACGCAGTTGCATTTCCTTGCATAAACTCCGCGACGTTGTACAGGTGATCTTTTTCTCCAACTCTGGGATCTACGTAGACAGATGCCTTTCCTGTCAAGGGGAGTTCCGGCTGGCTTATAGTAGACGGCGTTTCGGCGTCTAGCTCACCAAGGTAATAACGCAAAAGCGGAGGCGTTTTCGTTTTCGTCTTGTTGTACGGTCCCTTAAAATACGGTATCGGGTTCTTCGTTCGAAGAGAGGCATTGAACAGTTGTTTTGCCTCGTCGTTGCTGATGGGTTTTGGAAAGAAATAAATGTTAGTAACACGTCCCAACAGTCCCAAATGCCGAAACCCTGTTGCTGCGCTACCGGGAGATCCAACATAAAAGGCACAACCTTTCCCTTCAAACTTGGGAAATCGAACATACTTCGATGTGATGATCTCCCCGTTAAGATGTAATTCCAACTTACCAACAACCTGAAGAACCCCTGGGCGTTGATGCGTTACAACCACATGAGACCACTGGCCCTCAGGTACCGCCCCTCCAAGTACTACTTCCACCGTGTTTCTGAAACGATCCAAAAATGAAACACAAATAGAGTTTTCTGAGTTGACAAAGCACTTGATCACAGTCTTCCTAGCGTTGTTTTCCACAGCAAATAGGGTGCGTTCTATGTTTTCCTCTGCCTCTTCGTATTGAAACCACATGGACACCGAATAGCCGTCCACAGATACTTCCGGGAGCTCCGCACGAACACCACATCGGCCACTTCCAGGCCGGAAACTGATATAAGTTTGAGGATCCTTTGATAATGCGTCCTTCAGAGCTACACGAAGCACTTCAGCAACGTCGGGGAGCAATTGCCGTCGGGTTGTTACGTCTGTGTGGATTAATGCCGTTGAAATAAATTGTTTCAAGTGCCGCACATCGATGTGATGAGAACCAATAAAGGACATCAGCTTCATGATTCTCTCCTTCCATCCGATACGACGACTGTCAGACAGTTCGAGAGTGGCCTCAGAACAGTGGCACAAAGGCAATAAACGACCTAACACGTTGAAAAGCCCCGATTTAGAGAGATAAAAGCAGTCCGTAAACGAAGAATGCGCCACCCTGTCAAGCCGCCCTAGAACCAAATCTAGAGCATCTTGTTCTTTATTGAATATGTGCGGCCGGGTAAAGCTTATGACCACTGGTATGAGAAGTGAAGGGTGATGAATGCACTTTTTCTCCTTTCTTGCATTTTGGCGCTCTTCCGTCCACACTACATTCCCATCATCTTCAAAGGCGAAGTGAAGGAAGGATTTAACCAAGGCATGAAAATTTGACATGGGTGATCGCGACTTCCATACTGACTCACAGTATTCGAATAAATCCTGGACATTCATTGAGGATGCGAGTTGTTTGCGGCGCTCCGGGTTTCCCCGCACCATATTGAAAAGCAGATCCATCACCGAGGCTAATGTAAGGAAGTCGTCGTGCTGTTGGGTAGAACCCTTCCCCATCTTCACAAAATCCAGTAGGGCGTTGGGAAACCATGGGTCGCTCGCACACAGCTGATTCTGTAACACGGTTCGACAGCGATACACGTTTCTCTGAGATTGAGATGAATGAGCCGGCAAGTCGAGCGCTATTTTCAATGTATCAACAAGAGATATCACTAAGTCAAAATGGTGCGGCATTTCGTTACCAGCATTCTTTCCATCCAGTAGAGTCCAAAAACAGTGGGATAATGTGGAAAGGCTTTTCGACGGCAAACGCTCGTCGGTAGATAACGCGTAGGACTGAAGCGTAGAAGAAAGAACGTCTGCACCGAAACTGCGAGTCTCTGGTTCTCTCAGCAACCCAACAAGAGCATCAGGAAAATCAAGAACAGCTCGATATTTATACTCTGCTATCTCTAATACGTCGCGTAGCACTGCCATGATACTGTTAAAGCAAGACAAAGGTATCGATTTATGGGATGCGAGTTGGGCACACGTCACCATCAGCCTCCTGTCGTACGCAAAATGAGAAATAATACTCAGACCTGGAGTGGTGGATGCATGGCGGCTCTCAAGAAACGCACGCCGCACGACGGCACATGCACAACGGAAGAGAGTAGTCTGAAGGTCGTGGAAAGGGCGTCCGATGCATATGTCTTCCAGGCGGTTCCCGTTGGTGATGTAATCAAAAAGAAACGACATCAGCCCCTCTCTGTCGTGTGTGGTAAACCCAGTTGGAATGTTTTGAGTCGGGCAAATCGACAAGGCGCTAAAGATGCGAACCACAGTGTAGAGGATACGCTTGTTTATCTCCATGGACCTCAGCAGGCGTTGATCAGTCAGGAGAATATGATAGAGCCCCAGCCCTGCAATATAGCGAAACTCTTCAACTTTCTCCTCCTGATTCAGAGAGGAGTAGTGCCCCATTTGAGTCCAACTCAATAATTCCATCGTATATCTGCACAGAAACTCTGCCAAACAAGAATCAGGGACAGCAGCATCTTCATGTAGCCCTCGCTCTACCGTTTCAAGGAGTTCTAGACTTAAGAAGATGCGAACTACAATAGCATCGAGCTGACGAAAAGGATCAATGACTTCTGGGGCGACACGTTTTTTTGGAATCTTCTGTATGGCTACACGTTGGGCATCTCGCATTGAAATAAAGCTGCCTAATAGCTCATCAACCGTTTCATCGGCGGCGAGACGAGGAAAAAAGTCGTTGCATCCTTCCACTTCCATTATTACTAGCGGATCCGCCGCTGTGGATTTCTTCATAAAATCTTGAAGCACCTTCTCGCACTCCTCCAACTGTGGGTCACTGAAATCGTCGTCTCCTCCTGCAACATATATGATCTGTGGGGAGTTAAATCGATACCCAATTTGTCGTAGCACTTCTGCCATAAGCGTATGAAAAGAGGTCTCCTTTAACACATTCACAGTCGTAAGTGGATTAAGCCGTATGGCATCAGACAACATCTCCAACCCGGGAATCACTTGCCGGAGGAGAAGGTTCACTAGAGGCTTTGAGAAACTTTCCAGGTGTACCAGCCGATGCAGTAAAGCATTAATAGCCGTCACAACGTTCTTGACCACTAATGAAAGCTCGGAGTGAGGATAGTTGTGAGACACGATGGACAGCGCCACGGTAAAAGAGGACGAGATAATACCCTCAGCCGTGAGTTCGAAGTCGCAGCCCTCCGTTTCATCAGATTCGAATGCATCAAAAATACACCGAGCTCCTTGTGCCAGGAAAGAGAAGAGCGACAAGAGATCCAGAATAACTCTTCTGTTGATCAGTGCACCAAGACTGGGCATCGAAATGCTCTGCTCACGAGAAATGCCATCCTCTTGCACAACTGGTTGAAGCTCACTAACGATAGGACTCCCAGGTTCCAAAAGAATCAGTATGTGAAGGAAGTGTAAGAGGCGCTGTAATGCCACCAGCATGGCCATGTCATGAGCCCTCTTGTTACGAGTGAAAGCCAGTGGATTTTCCCGCTTTATTTCCTCTTCTTCCGCTGTTAAGTCGCCCCCGCGAGATGGAGTCAATTGTAAAGCAATCTGCTTTAACAATGTCAAAGAGGGAAGTAGGCAAGCTTCCACCAGATCGCAACGCTTCTTCTCTGTCCAATAGGAAGAATGGACTTCCAGCAGCGCGCACCACCCTGGTATTAACGCTGCTAAATACTCTGGAAACGTTTCTGTGTCGCACATGTTGCTGGCAGAGGCATTTTTGTTCGAAATAAGCTGCGCGACTCGAAGCCATCGTTTTTCGAATATATCCAGGGATCCCGAAGGCAGGCTATCTCTGGCGGCATCTCCTGTGGAAAAATCCATACCTCGGCCTTCCCAAACACGCTTAGTGGTGCGAGCCTCGACGCGGTGGTTTGAACCGTCGCGGCACGTCGCTAGCGCTGCATCCCCGTACTCCACCATTTGTCTCGTTGCCTCTGATACGTAGGCTGAGTAGTGATTGAACAAAATAGTCTCTGCTTTGGCATTCAGTGGCGAAGGCCCCGGCCATGCACCACTCTCCATCTCCGTGGTGTTTAGATGAGAACGCAGGGCTAATCCTAGTCGAGTTTGTGTGAAGAACACCTGCACCTCCTTTTCACTTTCGTTTTTTGCTGTGTGAGGCGACGCTGCATTACCAGCGTTGGGTGACGCAGTCGGGTGGGACGTATTTCCACCACGAGGCACCAGAAAAGACAGCAGTCCTACGAAGTGGTTCATCAGGATCCCACCTACTTGTAGTCTAACGTATTCAAGTAACTTGGGGTGCAACTATTAGTTAGTGAAAGAGAAACAGAACTGGTATCCTTCCGATCCGGAAGGAGCTAATATGATATATTGATATGGTTAGTAACTAGAGAATCCAGTTTATTGTATGTAAAGGAAAGACAGATCTCATGAGTGAGATCAGAGCCGATTATTTTTTTTTTTGCTTTTTATTTTTTAGTCGTTCTTCGTTCCACAATATATATATATATATATATATATATATATATATATATATATAATACGAGACAAATATAAGGTAGAGACGTCAAGATGACATAAATGAACGGCAAAGAAATGAGCCTTGTCAATGAGAATCTTGAATTGCAGAAGGTTCCTTTCGTCCTAAAGGGGGGACCTTAATGTAGATGTAGCTATCGGTTTTCTTTCTTGCTCTGTTGAGCATCCCTAGGTATTCGATACAAAAATTGATCTTGCCATGTGGAGAAAGGTAGAATCTATTGAAGAACAAGAATAATAATAATAACAATAATTGTCCATTCTCTCGCTCTTCTATTAGATTCGAGGGACACAAGGCTTTCGTCTTGTTCTATCCAAGACAATTGGATAGAGTTAAAAGTTTGTCACTCCCTTAATAATTGTGTCGCTACTTTCCTTCATCTTCACGAGAGAAAAAAGAATAATAAAAATAAAATTAAAAAAAAAAATCGTTTTCAAGCTGTGGGGCCACTTTCGCTGAATGTTCCCTGCCGCATCCAGTTCCCAACAGAGAACAGAAACCGTGTTGTCACCACACATTATTTCATCTCCCTTCTTTTTCTTTCTTTTTTTGTCCAGCTATTCGAGGCACCATTTTGATTCGATAATTGGATGAACGCACATACTACTAGTGATGATGTCTTCTGTACGTAGTTCTCTGCTGCCGGTTTTGTTGTTGTTTTTGTTGTTGTTGTTAAACTTAAAAAAAAGAGAAGTGCGCCAAGAAAAGCATGGAAAAGGTTTGTTAGTGAAGCACAAACAAAAAAGCCCTTCAGATTCGAAAGCAGGAATCATCATCAGAATGGCAGACGATGTTAAAACAGAAGAGCGGCAGAAAATGCTTCACGGAGGGGTGGGGCGGGGCCCAGGATGTGCATTACTTGCGATTCATCAGAGCGTTCTCTCTAATTGAACCGTTCACCCATATACTCGGGGTGCTTCATATTTTGATCGGAGAATATTTCATCCAACTCTTTATCAGAGAGCAGTTGCATCTTGGCTGTGACTTCGCGAACACTTTCTCCAGTAGCGGCACATTTCTTACCGATCTCATCGCAAACATGATGGCCGAGCTGCGGGCACAGATACGTCACTATACCAATAGAAGTGTCGACGTTGCGTCGACACTGTTCGGCATTCGCCGTGATGCCCAGGACACACTTGCTTGCAAGGGTGCGGCACGCGTTATCCAATAGTTCAATGGACTCGAACATGCACTCGGCAATAACCGGCTCCATGACGTTCAACTGCAGCTGGCCTGCCTCAGCGGCCATCACGATAGTCATATCATTACCGCTGACTTTAAAGCACACCTGGTTCACCACTTCCGGAATGACAGGATTCACCTTGGCTGGCATGATAGAGGAGCCAGCTTGCATCTCCGGAAGATGAATCTCCCCAAGGCCAGCCCTGGGACCGGAAGACATTAGCCGAAGGTCGTTACATATTTTTGACAGCTTGATGCAGAAGCGCTTGATGGCCCCATGTACTGTCACATATGCGCCACAGTCAGGGCTGGCGGCAATGAGATCCGATGCAAGAACGCAGTCGAAGCCGGTGGTCTCCCTGAGTTTCTTCACTACAAGCTCAGCGTAGCCCGGTGCGGCATTAATACCAGTACCGATGGCCGTGCCGCCAAGGTTCAATTCGAGAAGGGTCATCGAAGCAACATGAAGATTTAGAACTTCTTGTTCGATCCATGTCGCAAAAGCACCGAACTCCTCGCCGAGAGTCATTGGAACGGCGTCCTGAAGCTGGGTGCGGCCCATCTTGAGAACGTCCTTAAACTCCTGGGCCTTCTGGCGAAAGGCATTCACAAGGACCTGCATGCCATCGTAAAGGCAGATGATATCCTCGTAGAGAGCCAGTTTAATGCCGCTCGGATAGGCATCGTTTGTTGATTGACAGAGGTTAACGTGGTCATTTGGGTGACAGTGTTTGTAGTCTCCCTTCTGATACCCCATCGACTCCAGTGCAAGATTCGCCACTACTTCGTTTGTGGTCATGTTGACAGATGTTCCTGCACCACCCTGAAAGGCGTCAATGGGAAACTGGTTCATGCAACGCCCTTCGAGAAGTACCTGATCGCAGGCCTTCACAATGCCGTCCGCTACATCTTTGGGGATGAGACGAAGTTCTCTGTTGGCCAGCGCTGCTGCCTTCTTCACATGGACCATACCACGAATCAGGTGAGGGAAGTCGTTAATGGTTGTCCGACTAATTTGAAAGTTTTCAATGGCTCGTTGGGCATTGATGCCGTAATAAGCTTCGGCAGGAATTTCCAGCTTCCCCAAGAGATCGCACTCGGTCCTAGTGGCCATCTTATTGGTTCGTTAAGTAAACGGAAGAAAAAAAAAGAAATAAAAAGTAAAAAAAGAAAAAAAAAGCTGAAACTAAAAGTAAAACGTAAAGGTAAAATAAAGAACTGGTAAGAAGCGCTAAGAGTGTTTTCTTTTTCTTACAAATTGTGAATCTGTGAGTAAAAAAGCAACGACGAGCAAAAAAAAAAAGCACGAATCACAAGGAAATTAAAGTCATGGAATCAACAGAGGAACTTCAGGCAAAAAAAAGTTTAGAAGCACAGAGGTCATTATACGACTTCTTTTTCATGTGATTAGTTGACGATGATTTTGGATCTTCTCCGTTTTCCCTTCACAATGAAGGAACGGACTAGCTGCATTTACGCCTTGAAACCTTCCACGATCTGATATACTGGGAGCAATATCTTCGCCCTGAGCCACTGGTCTGGGATAAACCTCAGTAGAAGCTGCTCGTAGAAGCTGGTCTGCTTCTTCATCTCATCGAGAGCCGCCTCATTCTTTGCTTGATTGTCTTTCTCAGCTGATGGTACAGAAGCTGATATATTCTTCTTCAAAAGTTCCACCAACTGTTGATAGCATGCAGCGAATTGATTTTCTACAGACTGCATGGACTCGCGCGATGATTCGACAATCTTGATCTTCCGATACCTCAGCGATTGTCCCAAGTCCAGCTTTCTTTCCACCACCGTTATATTCGCATCCATTGCAGCCAAGTGGTGGTGTAGAAAATTAACATGTGCCAACTCCGTGAGAAGCGTGATCAGTTCATCTGAAGGAGGTGTCGCACGCATTAGCTTCACCAACTGAGAAATTTGCGTCAGACACAGTCTAATTGCTTCCTCTGCTAGAACAGAGAAAATGCCTGCAGTGAGTGTGCGATGAAGGGCTTCTAAAAGTTCAACAGTAATAGGAAAAGTAGAATAATACTCCAGCGGCTGGCTTTGATCATCCACTTTCATCGTGTCAACCTCTTCACGAATAGAGCGATACTTGCGGACCCAGTCTACAGTTGGTGTCTTACCCGCTAAGTTTTGCCTCAAGTATATACTTGCCCTAAAGATCAACCGTTCCTGGGTATCCTGGGTCATCTTCACCCACAACTCCGCCAGTTTCACCAGCTTCCTTTTGCTGCAATAGACACGAACTGCCTCGATACACTCTATGGTCTGGGCCAACTCAGTCACATCATCGACGCGCAGCAATAGAGATCGGAATACGCAGTATGTCTCCTCTGAAAGCGTTGAAAGAAGCTGCGGGAGAATCCCCAAAGCAAACTCGTCTAAGAGCCACACGCGGTCCAGCACCGCCTTCTCTAATTCCATGGCTGCTTCTAACGCCATGAGTGCCTCCTGCACAAAGGAAGAGAGAACCTCTGTTGTTTCCTCGGCAACATCCACCACGATCTTACTCTCGTCTTTACTAAGAGGAGATGTGCGCACCGACGGAGGTTGAAAGGATTTCGTGAAGTCTGAAGCGGAGGCGGTACCTTGGCGCAGCCACCAACGAAGAATGACGACAAGGAAATGTGTTCTAGTACGGATGTAGATGTCAAAAACTGGGCCAAGTGAAACTTCCGCTGCGGAACTCGAGTCAGTATACGGAGTCATAGATTTTTCCACAAACTCAAGGAGACGCCTAAGAGAAGAATATTGGTCCATTTTCTGCATAAACACGTTGTTAATGGCAGAAAAGGTACCCCTCCATGCGTTTATGTGTTCTTCCACCATTTTCGGAGAGGAAAGCAGCTCTGTAGAATATCCTTTGCCCCTGCCCAACCCGCTAATACTCTTCACCGCTTCTGGGAGTACGCCAGAGTTGTGGACGGCCATCTTACATTCGATAATAGAATTCCGTACCGCGTCCCTCAGCAGCGTGTGTGCTTTGTCGAAAGCAAAGAAAATCTTTCTGTAGTTGTCAGCCCTCATAGCAGAAGGTAAGGAAAAGCCTTTGAAATCAGTAGCAGCGTCATTTAACTCTTGCAGCAGAGAAGCAAAGCGGGAGGCAGTAACATCGAGCGTTGGGCTATCCAGTTCTCGATACAGGCCCTCCAGCTGTGTAAGGCACGCTGAAAGACGTTTTGCGGAGTCATTATCTGATGGGCCTGATTCCGCCCCTGACGACGAGGGAACAGCTGTTGCAACGCCGGAAAGAGGAGCGCCATGCCGTTTTCCGTACTCTATACTAGCAAGGGTTTCGAGCAAAGAATCGAGGCCCTCCCGAATGAGTACGAGTGCTTCTACGCTTTCATTTCCATTCCTTAATGTGGCCTCCATATCTTCTTGTAGCTCAGACACATGGTCTTCATCAAGGTAACTAACGGCTCTCAAGGGAGCAAGGGGGGCAACGAGGCCATCCGCCCCTTCCGCTGGATCCCCTATTATCTTATCTTCACCATCCACCGAGGGCAACAGAGACCCTTCGGAAAACTGTTTCAACAACGGGGCCATCAAGCGATTCAGCTCCTGATCAAAGTTGACCAGCGGCGGGGTCGAATGACTCCCCTCCACAGTAGAACTAACTGCCTCGGACGCCATCAGAGAAGCAGATGGTGTCTCAAGCAAGAAAAGGCTCAGGGCTACTCCTTAAATCAACTGATATAAAAAAGAAGAACAAAAAAAAACGGGAAATGAAGTAAAATCCTTTAAAGTGAGTTTCGACATACTCACTTTAAAAATAAGCGCTAAAAATGTGCCAGATCGACACGGAATATCTCATTTTTTTGTGAAGAGAACCGAAGAAAAACGCATTCGGGAGACAAGACACAAGAATGCGTAGCTTAGACAACTGTGTATTCAAAGCAAAGCACAGCGCGCCAAGAGAAATGATGCGAATCAGTGTGATACACCCTCCTGATCATCTGCAGCTGCGCGATCACTTGACAAGCTGCTCATGCACAGTGCAACCCGACAGACACATTCTTCGGACAAGGAAATAGCGTGGCGCCGGTCATGGTACGCTTTCGCCACTGCACACGCCGCTCGAGACAAAAGATGAAGCGTCTCTGTCCGAAGGAAGGGATCATGAAAGCTGTTGGCGTCTTGATCCACAAACGCCCTCTTGGCCAGCATCTCATCTTCCACCAGAAGACGGTATAAGTGAGGCAACGTGCGGTAGGGTTCCATATCTTGACGAGTGCACATCGGCGAAATGGTACGAACCGTTCGGGTAAACAGTTCCTTCATCCATGTTTGAAACTGCCCGTTTGCTTTCAGCCGCGCTAATCCGAGGAAAATATCGACAGCGGTTCCCAACTTGAGTGGGGCAGAGCACAGCAGCTGGCATGCTTCACGAAGGCGGAGGTGCCTCACACCCGGATGGTCGTTGAGAAGAAGCGAAGCACCTTGAACAATAGTTACAGCATCCGCAGAATAAACGAGTTCTCTGGCGCTACAACTATTCAATATGTCTTCAACCGTCCTCAGCAGAACTTCTGTAATCCGAGTTCCATTGGAAGCGCAGCACACAAGTCGGTGCACGAGGAGAGCGGGCACAGCACCGGTCTGCAGTACATCTTTGGGGAAAGTATTCACTATCTCAAAAAACTGAGAAGAAATTTTTTCGCCGTGCGGAACCTCAATTCCATCTACGCATAGAGGATAAAGAGCTTCTTGGAGTGAACGGTAGAAAGGTGGAAGATCCGCAAGTTTGGCTAGGTATTCCTTCATCAGTCGTTTGCAGAGGCCTCTCACTCGAATAGAATGTGCACGATGGCCACACTTGGGACGGAAAAACAGTCCATGTCGCTGCACAGTTGCGACCATCTCTCCCAGTTCTCGAGCGGAAAGCCCAGCCCAAAACGAACGACGTGGTTCTCCAGTCGATACTCTGTAGCTTTCCTCCAGAAGCAGCAAGGAACGCTGAACTGATATCGAAGCAACACGCTGACGACGCACGCCATGGAGCTTGAACGTGCTTTGTAGCAGTTGAAGCGCAGCCATCTGTGCTGTTTTGGTCTCGGCCAACGAGAGGGCTCTCTGTTCTGCTTGCTGTCGAGCTCTGACGCTAAATCCCACAAAACGCTTTGCTGTCGAGTCGTAAAAAATATTGAACACCGGTTGTGGGGGGGTTCGGAAGAACGCTAGGGCTCTCAACGAAGCAAGTATGTCTGCGAACGTTTCCTTCCTCAGAAATTTTCGTTCTCCACCCTCTGAAAGCGTCATGGTGGTCATTCGTCTCAGCGCAGCACGAGCTAACATCTCCAACGTCACTGCACGGGGAAATGCTTCCTCCACCATGGGGCAGTTAGAGGCACTCGATTCTTGAAAAAAAAAAGTGTTCGGAGATAAAAATCGTGAGCGCTCCAACGCGGACAGAATCGAGTGGCACTGTCGCAGCGGGCAGTCACTCAGCTTGCGCTCCACCTCCGATGCCATGTCGCGAATAACTCGGGCGTTCCAGACGCCTTGCCCTACGGAAGCGTTCATCATTAGCGACAGCTCGAGTGGGTCTAACTTGTGTTTCTGCTGGCGTAAATTATGCAGAGCAGCGTACATGAGCGACGGATGAGAAGTGCCGGCATTTTCAAAAGACTGAATAAGCATAACGAGTATTTTCGGCTCCACATCAATGACGCATCGTGGATCATTCATGTCCCTAGAGGTTCCGCCACTCAGTAGACGCTCTGAGATGCTTCCAAGCAGCTCAAAAGTACTTCTCATGGATTCTTTTAGGACCTCGGACTCCATATTGTCTTCTTCTAGGTGATCATCAGACGGGATTTTGCCATCCTCTTCGCGGGTGTCAGCGGTGGAATCAACGCCCCTCTCCATCACGAGGCTGTACAGCCGGGATAAGTTGAAGGATAAGAGTGATAGCTCGGTAAACAGCTGAGACCTCTCAACTCCCGCGTGTTCAACAACAACCCCAGCCGCTCTTGTAATTGAAAAATGAGCAGCTTCGAAGAGCTTTATTGTTAAGCCTTGAGCATCAATCGAGCCATGGGGCATCGCTGAAACAAATCGAACTACACTCCGAGAAAACTGTGTAAACCCTTGAAGGTCCGAGACGCTATTTACCCCACTAGTGCTACTGGTGGAAACCGATAGTTGGGTAAGAGTATTCAAAAGACTTTTGGTAACCACTTGAGCAGCATCCGTGTAGTTCATCTTGGACGTAGCATCCATAATCTTCTTCAAGTCCTGAAGCGTGAAGACAGAGATCTCACCGTTGCTTTCCATCCGACGCATTAACGCATGCATCGCCTGTGCCGCAAGCGTATCAAAAGGGAAAACTTGTGATACGCCAAGGGAGAGTGCTGCCAGCTCTGGTGGTGTGCAGTTGTCGGCTTGTGTTTCTACTTGTTTCAAAAAGCATCTAACGGATTCCTTAGTTGTTAAAGCACGTTCACCCTCTTCCTCGCATCGCTTTGATGGGTCTCCTACCAGTGTCGAAAAAAAAGACACCAGCTCTCCAGGAGACGTAGCGTTTGAAAGATACCTCGGTGCTCGGCTGTGAAGATCACGCAGAAGTTGCTCTGTAACTTTCATCGTTGATTTTTGATCGTCCGTCACAGCCATCATCCGACTAGAGAAGGTCTCCACAGCCTTGACAACTGCAAGGTACGCGGTAGGTGACGAACTCTTTCCTGTGAGCGCTTCCGTGCCTCGGGCTACAGAGGTGCTCTCTCCGATATGGTCTGCGACACATGACCGCAATAACTGCTGGGAGGCAAGAAACAAAAGATCACATGGAACACATAGCTCTGTGAACGCCTTTATAACACCCGCAGCTTCCACATCGGTGGATTTACCTTCGCGAACTAGAGTGGTCGCACGTTGGAGGCACTCCATTAAGTACGGCTCTAAATGCAATTCAGATATCACAATACACTCTTTCTGAGGTCTGCGCCGATTTTTTCGATAGGTTTCTACCCGGCAGAGACCCTGGAGGAATGGAATCAGGTGGCTCATCCACACCTGTTCTAACTGAGCTGTCATGCGCCCGCAAAGAAGTTCCAGCAGGTCTTGAGAAAGGAAATATTCCGCGCCGAGAGGAACGCATTCTTCCCATCTAGACAAGTTCGCCACTAATATGCTACTCTCCACGTGACGAAAGAGATTTCCCTGTGAGCCCTCGGCTAACAGAAATATTTTTGGTCGCAATGCCTTCATTACACGCTCGAGGGATGATGCTGAAACAGCAGTTGGTCCGTATTTCTGTCGCAGACGATTCACCATTTGTGTGATGGCACAAATATCTTTGATTGAACTTGATGATATCGCTGAGGGTATCAGGACCAGAGTATGCGCTAGCATTCTTCTCGCTTTCCCTTCGCAAGATGTCTGCAACACCAGATGCGAAAGCTGAATCACAATCGGGGATTTACGACCCGTTGTTTGAGTAGATGCACAAGTTACAGAAATATCCAGATACTTGAGCCACTCCGTGTAAAGCTTTTCGACCCGTTTACGTTCACTCTCACCAGCATGCCGCGCAGCAGATTCAAGAAACATGAGTGCCGTCAATGCTGCGATACATTCGCCTAGCTCCATCACAGGATCCGTAGCGCTCCCTCCCGTTGTTGTGATGGCCAGCAGTCCAGCGGTTCCTAGGTCCATAAGGTTTAGTAGTTCCTGTAGCTGTGCAGTATCACAAGCAGCGTATTGGTTAATTAATTTATCACGGCTGTCAGGAGTGTCTTCCATATGTAAGAGCTTAGGAATAAGTTGAAACACTGACAGAATCCCCGCTCTTGCTTGCAGTCGATCATCGAAGGAAGCCGCTGAACCCGGGTCATTCGCGACAATTCTGAGGGACCGTATGAGAGGTTTCATGAGAGAGGCCCATAATACTTCTTTGCCAGTTGTCTGTCCATCAGCAAGATTAAGCAACGGTGTCGCGATGGACATGATCTGGCGAGTGGTAGTAAGAGCAGAGTCTCCGTACTGCGACACCCATTTGAGTGCATCAGCCACGCGTGGCGTTGAAGACGTAGCGCCGAAGTGGGCCGACAACGAAAGGAGTTTTCCTACCTCTATGCAATACATTCCAGACGATGGAAGAACATCTGTGAGGGACTCTTGTGAGCGGCTGCTCTTATCTAACAGCTTTGAGGCCTCGCATGCAATGCCATCGTCTATGGAACGATCGCGTGTCGCTGCTCTCTCATTTCCTACACTTCGGCCGGAAGACTGGTCTGAAGTACTTTTGCTGTTGACAACACAGCTCATCCCACCTTCACGCGTATGCTGGTTCCGAAGACGCTGCAGTGCTGCAAGAACAGTATTTTGTCGCGGGCCAAGAAGTATACCACATCTTGCGAGCATAATAGGGGTGCCCAAGGGAGAACACTTGATCTCCCTTTCCTTTTTTTTTAATCTTTCTTGTGTCACAATCCAACCCAGAGCATTCAACATGGAATGAAGAACAAAGAAGAAAATGCGAAAATATGTGTACAGGAGTTCAGAGTGGGAAGACAAAAGAACGGTAACCCAACGACTATCCGTAATCTGTTATGTCTTTTTCACTTACTACCCTCTTAGCGTCGGGAGGAGCACAGAAACACGATGGTGAGAGCCGTCGCCACAAGAGTCACTTTTCCTTTCTGCTTGTTCCGTAGGACATGTGGGCATGAGAGAGCAATGGAACACTTTCCATAGAGGCAACCCTCGTCCCCATGTGTTTCGTCTTCGTAGGCCGCCAACCCTTGCACAGCGAATAGAGCACCATGAGGGACACAACAAGCAGCGCCAGAACAAAGAGCGTGAACCATAGCCGTCCTGCAGAGCACAGCGCTGCGTAACGCAGAGAACCTGTCGGGCCTAGTTCGTAGCAGAAGGGGATGTTGGCCTGGTTCTCCAACAACGCGTACATCACGAACTCCGGCTGATCCGGTAGTTGCCGTACAACGGTACTTACCCTGGTGGACGGACCTTTGTTGGTCATATAATTCGTTGTCAAGGGGGAAGCATATGAGTCGATCTTTCGCCCCGTACGGTCCGCCACCAGCACCATATTGAGCGTAGGGTGCTCCAAGATTCCGCTGGCAGCATGAAACGCAGTGGGAGGTGTGATGGAGTATGCACGCCGATTGTGAGATTTCATCTCCGTCCCGTACGGGTTGTTCCCGATTGGGGTGGCAGAGGCTCGTGGAGTTAAATGAACGAAATATGCCATGCTGTTTTCTTTGCTCGTGACGTAAACATAGGGGGCGTCCACTTTCATGATCTGATTCCCTGAAGTATCAAACACTGAATTGTCGGTAGAGAAGGCAGTGGCAGGAAACCGAACCTGAATAGGGGACGGAATGTCGACCCCGTAGAGACGCTCTCCGGTCTCGGCATCGAACACGTGAATCATATCCGCCGCAACATCGCAAACTAAGAGAAAGTATCCCATGGTCAGGGAGTCCCTTGTGAACAAGCCAGGACCTGCCGTCCCGTTCACCAACGCTCGAGGCAAGAGAGGCGAGAGAGCCATGCCTCGAACACTGGTCAGGAGGTAGGAACTGCTCCATGAGGAGGCAAAAAGTCCACTCTTCTCGGGAATATCGATATTTTCACCGTTGTCGTCAACTGCATTTCCTAATGCGTTAGGATTGTTTTCTGCGGGAACCCACGTTAAGTGGGTGCTGTTTTTGGCAGGCTTCACCTTCTTGTATTGCGTGATGGTAACAGAGTTCTGGTTAGCGACGAAGAGTGTGTCATTCTCAGGAGAAAACTCAAAGTCGTAAGGGTGATCCAGAAATGGGTTTTTGGGGTTCTGCTCCACCACCGTAAACTCAAAGTTTCGAGTACAATTCTCGTCCATTGTGCCATTCACTACGCCATTACCGCTGACGGCAAATATTCTACTGTAGAGGCCTTTGGCACTCGCCAGGTACAGAAATCCACCGGGGCCAAAGTGCATGGATCGGAGTTTATGAACTTCTACACTCGGCGGGAAGGAGTCCCTATTCAATACTGTTCCCAAGTAATTGCCGGATGAGTCGAAAGACAAAATGTTGTCACCGTTATTTGTCGTCACATAGAGTGTACGGGTGTTCCCGTTGGCTGGACAGAAACCTTGCACTAGGGTAATAGCACTAATACTTGTCACGCAGAGCAACAGTAGCGCCACAGTGCAGCCACTGTTCCTCACAGAATGATTGGAAAGGTGTGTCATAGCTGACAGATAGTCCACTTTTCTGCGGTCAATAAATCTAAACTAAACTAGTTTTATGGAAGAAAACCAGGGTGTGGCGAGGGCAACAACAAGTGCGCAAAGGTTCTTAAGAGCGATCCAGCATTCATCCCTCATGAGTTTATGTGCAGCAGTTTATTGTTGCTGTGCTTCTGTCTTTCCGCTCGTTCGATGTTCATTTTGTCAAGTCGATGGTGCTCGGACCGAAAGAGCTGTAATACCTATCCCCGTATCCAGACCAGTTAAACTCATTACTTTCTTTTTTTCGCCGTATCTTCGTTTTTTGTTGTTTGTTTTTTATTTCATTTTGTTGTTGTTGTTGTTGTTTTACATGTTGTAGTGTCCTCGTGTATATTGTCTTTGTCTTAAAAGCTTTGCTGATCTATCCCCGATGCAGTAGAAAGTCCAGTAGTAAGAAAAGCCAACGATAAAAATGATAATAATAATAATAGTAAAAGATAAGGAAAGAAGAAGAAATAAAATAAGACCAATAGTTTCAGTAGCTATATAGGGTTATACAGCTATGGCTATATAACAATAAAAGAAAAAACAAGCGTCTAAATATGTGAATCAGTTGACATCCAAAAACACTCCAAAGTGGTTTTTGTACTCCTCAATTATTGTTTTCTTCTGGTATTCTCATTCATTTCACAGTCTCCGAAAAAAAAAGAAGAAAAGGAACTATGTATCATATCATACGACGAATATAAAAAGCGAGAGAGAGTTTCACTCTCTAAACAGTAGAAAAGAGAATATATTTGATGTCTACAAAAGGCTCCATTCCGTACTTCGACCCGTCCCGTCCAAGGCCGCTCTCCTTCACCCCACCGAATGGGGCACACGGAGCAGATAAGGCGCTGTCGTTGACTCCCACCATGCCAAAACGAAGAGCGCTGGCAACGCGGAACTGGCGGCTATAGTCTTTGGAGAACAAGTATGACGCAAGTCCAGCTCTTGTCGCGTTGGCCATTTTCACAGCCTCCGTTTCGCTCTCGAACGGCACCAACGGCAGTATAGGTCCGAATATTTCCTCTTGGCAGCACATGGAACCGTGAGAAACGTTAGACAACACCGTTGGTTGGAAGAAACATCCCTTCCCATCCAGTGCGCTACCGCCGCATTCGACGACAGCCCCGCTTGCCATCGCATCTTTTACAATCTTCTTCATTGTCTCTACAGCCGCCTTGTCGATCAGCGCGCCCATGGTAGTGTCTGCACCAAAGGCATTGCCTACTTTCATTTTGGTAACCCGCTCCACTACCATCCTCTTGAACGGCTCGTAGACGGATTGCTGAACGAAAACACGATTGCAGCAAATACATGTCTGGCCAGCGTTGCGAAACTTCGCCAGCATCAGCGCGTCCGCGGCGCGTTCCAGATCAGCATCTTCAAACACAATGAAGGGGGCGTTGCCTCCTAGCTCCATCCCAATTTTTTTCACTGTGTCCGCACAGCCGCGGTAGAGACTCTTCCCCACCTCCGTTGAGCCTGTGAAGGCGATTTTGCGCACCTCGAAACTGTCCAGCAACGCCTTGCTGATTTGCGAAGATTTTCCGGTGATGACATTGAAGACGCCTGGAGGGATCCCCGCCTCTTCCGACAGCTGCGCCAGGGCCAAAGCCGTGAAAGGCGTAGCGGACGCTGGCTTCACCACCACTGTGCACCCCGCAGCAATAGCAGCCGACGCTGCACGGGTGATCATTGCCGCAGGAAAGTTCCACGGTGTGATGATCCCGACAACCCCGATTGGTTGCTTGATAACGGTGGTGCAGACGTCCTTCCGAGGACTGGGAATGATATCCCCGTAGATGCGCTCCGCTTCCCCAGCGTACCATTCAACAAATCGCTGGGCGTAGTCCACCTCCCCCACGCCCTCTGAGAGTACCTTCCCCGACTCTCGAGAAAGAATCGTCCCAAGCGTAACACGGTGCTTTATCATGAGGTCTGACCAGCGGCGAACGGCAAGAGCTCGGTCGCGAGGAAGGGTGTCCTTCCAACTCTGGAAGGCTTCGGATGCAGAACTGATGGCCCGTTCAGCGATTTCTGCTCCAAATCCAGGTATTTCGCCGACAGACTCGTCTGTGCACGGATCTGTAACTACGATTTTATCCCCGGATGCTGGGCACTCCACCCATTTACCGCCAACGTAATTCGCACACTCTTCCATGATCCGCGAGCATGATATGTACTTTGCAGCGTTCCCAAAGTCGAACGGGGTCGACTTCAAGCACCGGATGCAGGGGCTGAACATTTTCACAGTTGCAGGTTGAATCTATGATTGGCAATTCGAAACATAAAATAGAGCCAAAGAGTGAAAATAAAAGCATAGCAAGCCAAGAATGGCGACCTTCACAAACACACAATCATTACCATAAAAGATCACTAGCGCTCTCCTTAAAGAAAAAAAAATGACAGTTTGGTAGTGTACATGTTCCCAGACAAGCCACACGTGTTTTTGTACTCCTATTTTCCTCGTTCTCGGATAGCTTCTAGCTAGTTGTCAGGGGTCTGTGAATCGGAGTCTTGGATGGGCATCGTATCTTCCATTTCCATGGGAGGCCGGCCAGTCCTAGCGGAATCTGCGCTAGACACCTTCACTTCCGAGGAGAACTCCAAATCGGATCGCCCTGTGAGAATAATGCCGTCTCCCAGTTTACTGTTCATTCCGGGTGTGTGCGCGGGAGGCTGCGGGAGGCCTCTCGAGGTAGAGGTTGGCGGCCCCATTACGCGAATCACGGAGGAGGGATTAGCAGTGCCGTCGCGTTTACGAGCAATAGATGGTAACTTTGTGCCTCGGAGCTGCTTCTGAACGTGGCCCTGGCGACGAGGCTCCCGAGATACTAGTTTTGTACGTGACCCAGAGACTACAGTAAGGGAACCCTCCGGTGCGTTGCCGCAAACAAAATCAACGAAACCAATGTGTTCTCGCGACGTAGCGCCGTGAACGGCGCCGATGACCTTTTCCATCGGCATGGCACCCCTGCCTACGGCTTCCGAAGCTTCTTGGGCTTCCACCAGCACTTTAGTTATTCGGGCGCTCGGCTGCCCGTAGTACTTCGCAGCTCTCTTTTTGGTGACGCTGCTGCTGGGTGGGTCATTGCGATGAGTAAGGTGTGAAGTTCCTCGCTCCACATCTTTTACAACGAGTTGATTCATTTCCGCTTGTTTGAATGACTTTGTGGTATCAGGGACGTCATTAGTACCTAAATAGCGCACCACAAAGGCTTTGATTTTAGAATCCGTTGGTTTCAGCTGCTGGCAGGAGAGCACATCACGAAGGCCGTAGCGTGCCTCGTCGAGGTTGAAACGGCACAAAGCGCGGTGATAGTAAAACAAAGGCTCCGTATCGCATTCTTTTATGGCGTTGGTAAACTCGATTTCTGCATCCTTCACAAGACCCTGACGATACAACTTGCGGCCCCACAAGTCATGTAGGAAAGCAATACGCTTCGACGCAATGGGGTCGTCCGGATTAATTTGCAATATTCGGCGGTAATCGATGAGGGCGTCCTCGTAGGCTTCTAGCTTAACGTAACAGTCCGCTCTCGCAAGCAGTACCAACGCGTTGTCCGACCTCCATTTTAATGACTCGGAGTAGTACACAATAGCTTCTTGAATACCTTCTTCGCCATCTAAACTAGTACCAATGGTAAAAAGAACCGATGTCATGGTCTCTATAGCTTCCTTATGTGTTCCATTTGTTTCTTTCACGCAGCGGAAGAGATCCTTCACACTTTTTTTATGATCCCCTTCCGTAATCCTAATTTTTGCCCGTGCAAAGAGCAGTTCCACATCATTTGGGAAAACATCAATACATTTTGATATGGTACCGACATCTTTCTTTTCAAGCGCTTTGCTGCGGTATCGTTCGTATTTTAGATAAAAGATGTGTCTCGCTATGGTTAAGCAATCCTCGTATCTCGTAGTGCCAGTGTACTTGTCCAACAGCATTCGGGCGGGTCTAAACGCTTGGCGGTTTACGTAGAGCTGTATTAGTAGCGCAGAGGTTTGAATACAGCTCCCCTCGTGTTTTTTCATGTGCGTCTCCAACAGCATTTCTGCTTCTTCTTCTCGCTGAAGAGATATCAAATACACACAACGATGTAGCTGAACGACGGAATCATCAACAAGTGCTAAAGAATCCTCGGCAGCCTGAAGGGCTGCTACGAAGTCAGACATATTGAACAGCGCCAGACTCATAGCATCTAGTAGTCCAGCCAACCGCCTTTGTATATCTGCTAGCTGAATTTCGTTTCCCCCTTTTTGCATTCGCTGTGTTCGCGAGTACTGCCACATGGAGGCACTGCTTTGCATTCCATCTGCTGCGGACTCACTAAAGAGAGCAGGGGCTAGATCACGGCAGACGTCCGCTTCGGAGAAGTGCAGATCCGGACTATAAGGTGGGTGCATTTCAGCAGAAGTCGTGAGTGGCGCATCATCTCCCTCCCGGTCTTTCTCAGCGTTCTCCGCAGCAATAAAAGGAACGAGGACCTCATTTTGTTCCATCGGGCCCTTCTGCTCATGCGTACTAGCAAGAGGGCTTTCGAAGCCCATATCTTTCTCCAGCAACTCGTGGTCGAGGAGGAGAGTCCTTGTAGGTCGCCGCATCTGAACGAGGCTCGTAGAGTCCTCCTGCCTCCCTGTCACTTCAACTCCTCGCGGTGAATCCGCTTCCTTCGTGTTAGATATTGACGACGACGCAATGGGAGGAATAACACTAGAAAAATTTTGGGTGGGCAAGATTGTCGCTGGTTGCGTACACGTGGGGTCGATCTTATCTCTTTTTTGAACGACCCACAGTGCGCGCCGGTAATAGCGAATCGCAGACTGCATGTCACAGAGATACACGAAACACTCCGCATGTGCCACTAGTGGTGTCGGGTCTTCCGGGGAGAAGAACTCCGCCTCCTGAAGCAGCAGAATCGCCCCTTCGATATCCCCTTCTTTCAGTTTTGCGACAGCAGCGTTGAACATCTCTGCGCTCTTTACGTGCTGCATGAGAGAGAGTGACATCCCCGAGGGCTTTGAACCAATCCCGACGGCTGCCGATGACAGCGCAGGCGGAGCCGGCGGCTCCTGCACCTGTATCTGAACCTGCAGTGCCTCCCCGGCAGTTGGTACGCTTCTTGAAGGCGCTATCATATTTCTTCACAATCCTACGGTAAAAAATTTCGATAGAGATGCCTCCACCTTCCTCCAGCGGCAAGAAATAATCTATTGAATCGCTCCACACTGAAGTTCCACTTGCTAGTAAATGTATTCAGTACTATGTCCAACGACTTTAGAAGATAGAGATGACGTGGGGGGAAAAAAGCTCTGGGTGCGGTGTACGCATTCGTCTTTCATTGTGTCACATTATCGTCTCATCTCTTTGTCTAGCTCAACAAAAGCGAGTCGTTCAATGGGCTTCTATACGACGATCTTGATTGGTAACGCAGGAGTCACACATTTTACATACTTGTCCTTCAAACTCCTCGACGTACGAGTTCTCTATTTGAAATGGGCAGCCTGCACTCTCTTCCTCACTCTTGCTTGCTTCATAGGGTTTTTTTTTTGTGCCAGCATGGTGCGGAATAGATTAAAGCCAGTAAATACCTTCCTTGAAACGACCCTCAAACTCCGTGTTGTCAGGGTAGGTCAGTTTTCCTAGGCCCTCAGGTATCCCATTCACTACTTCTCCGCGATAAATGCTGCCGTCCGCAAAAGTCAAGACACCACCGCCATCCAACTGCCGGCCATTCTCCCACTGGCATTCAACGGAAGAACCATCTGTCTGGGTCAGCACGCCGTGGCCGTTTGGCTGATTGTTCATCCACTCACCCTCGTAAACGGTTCCGTCTGTGTTGACCTGGGTGCCTTTTCCTTGCCGCTGCCCGTCACACCAGTCTCCTACAAACTTTGTTCCATCTGCGTAGACGTACTCTATTCGTCCGTTCTGGTGCTGGCCCTTATGCCAAATGCCGCGAAGGATATCACCATTGGGAAACACTCGGGTTCCACGGCCCTGCTTGACGCCGTCTAGCCATGTTCCTTCATAAAAGTCCTTGGTGGATATGACTTCGGAAGTTCCTTCGCCTTGGAGTCGGTCATGCAAGAAAATACCCTCATATGTGGTATTGTCTGGGGCGTAGAAGTAGACACCGGCTCCAGCTCGGTAGTCGTGCTTCCAGCCGCCTTCATAGTGGGAGCCATCAGGTCCCGTCTGTATGCCGTGGCCGCAACGCTCATCCTGGACAAACTCTCCATCGTACACGCCATGGACGTCGTGAAGAACGCCGTGGCCGTGGCGAACGTTCTCCACCCAGGTACCTTCGTATGTCGCCTTGTTGTCTGCGTATACCATTTTTCCTTGGCCGTGACGCAAATCTTGATGCCATTCACCTTCGTAAATATCCCCGTTCTTCGAAACGCACTTGCCGAATCCTTCTCGTGTCAGCGTCCTCTCGCACCATGCCCCCGTGTAGACATCCCCGTTAGCAAAGTGGTACGCTCCGTCAACTACTTCGTCATTCTTCCACGTGCCGTGAAACATTACACCGTTCGTGAAACGAATAGATCCAGGGCCCTCACGGCGATCCCCTACCCATGTGTTAGTGTACACACATTCCCGTGGATCCGTCCACACACCATGTCCGCTTCGGCAATCATTGAGCCACCCTCCATCGTACCTGGACCCGTCTGGGAAGGTTGCCTGCACCTGATCGTGAACAATATCCTCGCGCCATTCCCCAATGACCGTGATTCCGTTCTTGTACACGAGGCGCCCACTGCCATTACGTAGCCCATTAGCCCACTTACCAGTGTATGTTGTTTCCGTGTGCACGTCGTACGAGGTTCCCGTGCCGTGCCGGTGGTCGAAGTGCCACTCCCCGCGATACCAGCTTCCGTCCTGTTTCTCTAGAACTCCGGTGCCCTCTCGCATCCCAGCCGCCCATTCGCCAATGTATGAGCGGTCCTGCCACTGATAGATGCCGGTTCCTTCTTTCTCTCCGTTGCACCAGTAACCGTCGTACGCCTCCATACCGCGTTCGATCAGTGGAATCACATTCCAGCCTTTCACTTCATCCAGATTGAGTGAAGAAAGTGTCCCGCCATTGGTGATGGTACCCTCGAACGACTCTTGAAGACTGTTGGCCGTCCACGGAATTGTCCGCTGTTCGTATACCGCGCGAACTAGCATTGCGGAGTTGTACATTTTCTCTAACACGACTTGCCCAACGGCACTAACGGCATAGAGTTTGATCCCTCTTCCGTGAGGAAGGTTGCCCCTCCATTCGCCGCAGTACAGAGAGCTCCGCGTGAAGAGATGAGGCGTTTGATGGAAAGTGTCTCTGGAATCGTCTACAACATCTTCCATTACGATCTCGTTGGAAGACGAACTCTCAGCGCCGGCGCCATACTCCAGACGGTGCATTGTCTTTGAGTCCTGGTACATCGCCTGGGCCTCTCGGTCTTCCTCTTCGTCATGCCAGGATAGCGGTGCGCCTGGGAGCGGCCCCGATCTCAAACCTGTGTCGCTCTCGCGCCGTTCTGACAGCCTAGTTAAGGTGCTGCCTCCTGAAGCGGTGGCGGCGGCGGCAGCAGCAGCCATGATCGACGCCTTCTTGGATGGGAGGCATTCGCATCGGTCGCGGCGGAACCACGCCGCGAAGAAGGTGTGCTCCAACGTTACTTTCAGCCGAATAAAAGTGTGGCCGCTGAGCTCTAGGTACCGGATACACAAGTACAGGGTGCTGGTGGGGTAGTTGCTGTCCGCTGGGTGGATAATCACGTTTTTCTGCGGATCGGGTGAGGAGAGGCGCCAGACAGCCGTCTCGTTAGTCGGATATGGATCGCATGGGCTAAGAAGCAACAAACATCGACTAGCAGAATTGAACTCCTGAAACTGAATTGTAATCCGAGACGGTTCTAGCAACGGAATAGAGAAAAATAAGTCGGGGTTCTGGGCGTTGATACGCAAGTCGCACAGCTCCTCTCCAGCAATCAAGAGTTGCGGCACTACCCTATTCTTGCTGCGCAACAACGCAGTCATATGTCGTCCGCTTGCTAAAGCCTAGCAGTTGTAGGGTCGTAGGCACAGCCGAGTGGAAATAATTAACAAAGCGGAAAATAGAGAAGAAAAGGAAAGGTGAAGGGAAATTGTTTCCGCAGACATAAAAAATATAGTATGCCTTCTCCAGAACAGCGAGAACGAGAAAGAAATAGCCTCACAAGAAAGCTAAGGGTGTACGCCCTTACTCAGTTCGGCAACGGCTAACAGTTAAAGATTTATATAAATAATGTAATTATTTAATCGTGGGATGGGAAAGGAAGGGGTGCGCCACCAGCACTGGAACCACAGAAAAGGATTCAGGGCGACTGCGACCGAAGGAAGCCTAAATTTTGACAAACTGAGCAGCGCATCCATGGCAACGCTCATTTGTCCCAGTCTCCGCTAATGTTTGCGTGTCTAGTCTCGGCATTTTTCTTGTTGAACATGCGGCGCTTTGAGTCCTTGGCCTTCTGGGAGTCCCGATACTCATGCCGCTTCTTCTTCGACATATGCGCCGCAGACTGCGACAAGTCCATCTTTACCGGTGGTGGCTCGCTTAGTGCAAAACCTTTGGCTACCATTGCCAGATCCAAATTTTGAATCACGAACACATTCTTCAGCTGACAGCTGCTATAGCTTAGAAGGTACCCCTCATACGCTTGGCGAGCGGAAGCCCTTAAGTAATAGTTCGAACTAACAAGCTTCTCCAGCTGCTCTTGAAGATTTTCCTTTAGCTTCGACAAGTCAAAGACATATTCGTTCACGGACACTTTCGCATCATCGTACAAGTACTTCAGAAAGAGTTTCTCTTGCGGAAGCAAAAACATCAGCGCGTTACCACAACGCCCAGCGCGGGCCGTGCGGCCAACACGATGAACGTATTTCACAGGATCATCAGGAGGATCAAACTGGATGATGTAGTCTACGGCAGGGATATCCAGGCCACGGGCCGCCACGTCAGTGGTAAACAGGACCCCACTCGGTGCGTTGCAGAACTGCATGTAGGTTGCCGAGCGCTGATGTTGTTTCTGCTTCCCATGGAACGCAATACACGGAACGTCAATGTAGTTGAACAGTTCACAGTGGAAGCTAACGCTATTTCGACTGCTGAAGAAAACAATGATCTTCTTCTTCAAATTCCGTTTGACGAAGTTATACAACACGAGAAGTCGTTTCTCACTGGGGCACATGACGTACCCCTGCTCTAAAGTATCCACTGTTGCTGTGTCTTTCTTGTTTTTCATAGAGATAAATATTGGCACCTTGTGAAACGATATTCGCGCCAGCTGTTCTACGCGCGTTGTTTGAGTAGCTGAGAACAACAATGTCTGACGCTTCTTCGGAAGCAACGATACAATTTCTCTCATGTCCTCTTCAAAACCATTATCTAGGAGACGATCCGCCTCATCGACGGCTAGTACAAGTAAGTTTTGAGTGTGCCAGTCAGTCGTCAGTCGCAGATGGTCCAGCAGACGACCAGGGGAGGCGACAACAATCATTACACCTGCTGCTAGCTTAAATCCTTCCTGGCTGCGGCTCTGGCCCCCAATGCAGCACATAAACGTAATAGACCCATTAAAATGTTTGAGAAGTTTCAGTAAAACACCTTCAATCTGCAAGCACAGTTCCCTCGTAGGACCAATGACAACGGCAGCTGTACCATTACTTGCACGAAACCCAGAACGGCAAATAATCTCAACAATTGGAATCAAAAACGCCAGTGTTTTTCCGGCACCAGTTTTAGCTTCCGCAAGAAGATCGCGTCCTTGTAGTGCCGCAGGAATACACCTGCTCTGAATGGCAGTGAGCTCACCGAATTGAAAGTCGTTCTCGATAGCAGAGATAATATGCGGATTCAGATTCAGTTTTTTGTAGTCGGTTTCCGCTGGAATAGATGCTTGAAGTTCTTCCGCAGGAATTATCTTCGCCACTTTTGCAGTTACCTTCTCCGAATCGCCTACGGGATCCACCTTCTCCTTCTTGTGCAACTGCTTTGGGGGGGACACCTCAACTTCATCATCATTCCTTGAGCTCATTTTGGAGCTTTCTTCCTGTAGCTGCTCGGGCTTTAACTCGCTGGTTTCTGCCTTCGACTTAGAGCGGTGATGCCGGTTTCTCTTGCGGCGCTCGGGCTCTGCTCCACCTCCATTATCGCTCGACGCGTTGCTGTCTGGCATAAACTATGTTGTTCACCTTAAAGAGTACCAGAAGAGTTTCTTACACCCTTTTTTGTTGTTGTTGTTGTTCTAGTTCTAGTTCAATCAGGAAAGCCTCCATACGAACAGTAATAATAATATACATATATATTAGCATTTGAAGCGGGGAAGCAAAAGACACGCGTTTATTCTAGAGAACAGAACATAGAACGGATGTTGTATCACAGAGTGGAAATCCGTTGAGCTCTACATATCATCATGTACGTTCTAGTTTTTGAGATTATTGTTAGACCTTTGTTAATCGAACTGTAGACGGCGTGTCCGTCGTAATTGTCTTTGAATAAGCCAAGTGGGGGATGCAGCAGAGAAGGTGTGGCGTTACTTCTTCTGCTTCTTCAGCTCCCGTCGTTTTTTCCAAAGAGACTGGCGCTGCCCCTTTCTCGTCATCTCAAAAACTGCTTCGTTTTCCCGTCGTAATCGTAGCGTTGCGAAGTCAGCAGTTCCGTGCTTAGTATCGTCATAGCCGAGATCATTGTCCCCACGCGTACGTTTCGCCTTTCGCGCTGTAGTGGCACTTTCCGCTTCGCGCGTCAGCTTCTCTTTTTCTTCATTTTCTCGCATTTCTTTTCCGGCTTCTTCTGTAGCATCTTCCACCCTCTGGCGCGACGCATTCACCTCGACCTCACTGATGGGATATTCAACGCACTTTACACCAGTTTGATGCTCGATCTTCTGTAGTAGCACAATATCATACTGACTAATGAGATTTACAGCCTTGCCCTGAGCACCAGCACGAGCTGTTCGTCCCACACGGTGGATGTAGTCCTCCACGTGGTCAGGCAGAGCATAATTGACCACAACATCTACGTTTGGAATATCTAAACCGCGCTGCGCCACATCCGTACAGACAAGAATTCGAACCTTCCCTTCGCGGAACTTTGAAAGGGCCACATTGCGGTTATGTTGCTCCATACGCCCCATAAGTGGCAGTGCTCGGTGACCCAGCAGCCGTAGCGTCAGGGTGATTTTGTGCACGAGTGCTGCGCTTCTGCAGAACACAAGAATATGGTTTCCAGTTTCCTTCGTCAAGAATGTGTGGAGATAGCAGAGCATTTGCGAGAAAGGAGCAAAGATGTAGTACTGCTTCAAGGTGTCTACAGTGGAATTTTTCCGATTGACTTCCAGGAACACAGGATCTCGAAGGGAGGCTTTCTGCAGACGATCAATTTTCGTGCTTAACGTCGCAGAGAACAGCATCGTCCGACGGTCGTGGGGAAGCTGCTCCAAAATGGCGTTGATCTCTTTCTCATAGTCCATGTCCAGCATCTTATCCGCTTCGTCAAGAACCAGAGCATGAAGCTTCACTAGCTTGAAACCCTTTGTATTGCTGAGGTGATCCTTAACCCGGCCAGGTGTTCCTACAATAACGTGAGGACGTTTGCTAAGATCGCAAGCCTGTTCGACCATGTCGGCACCCCCAACGAGCGTGGCCACCTTGAGTCCAACGCTCCGTCCAAGCATTAGGAACTGTGCTGTCACCTGTTGCGCTAGTTCGCGGGTGGGAACCATTACTAAAATAGAGAGAAAAGGCGTTTTCTTCTGCGTCAGGAGCCAATGAACAAGGGGAAGCACATAGGCGCCCGTTTTACCGCTACCCGTCTGCGCGATGCCAATGAGATCACGTTTTTCCCGTACAACGGGAATCGTGGCAGCTTGAATACGAGTAGGATATTTCCACCCACACTCCTCGCAGACAGCGCACAGTTCAGGGCAGAGACCTAGATTCGCGAAGGTTTCCTCTTTCTTTTCTTCGTTATCCAATAGTTCACTTCCAAGATGCGTTGGTGCTGCATAAGTCTCACTCTCATTTTCCCCCATCACCATTTTTGTTGTGAGACTTTGCCCATTCCTTTTCCTACCACCCTTCGCGCCACGGCTCATTTGTCTGTATCTTGGGCACGGTCAAAAAAGCACCGAAAAAAAAAAAGAGGATCAGCGAACAATGTTGCAGTAGAGTAAAGATTGACGAAGATGAAATGAAAAAAGATCAGAGTAAGCGTGCTAGATTCCTTGCACAGAAGTTTGTTTTGTCTAGCGAAGCAGGATAAGAATCTGTTGTTTGTTGCGTTGAATTAGGCACCTTCCATTAAACTCGCGGAAAATCAAGAGTCTCCACTAGTGCAGCATAAAGTACCGTTTTGCATGGGTTGGAAGCTTGGCGTCCAACCGGGGGTTCACGACACGAATCGGGCCCAAGTCGCTAGATGTCTTGCCCATTCGCTTTAGCACTTCTTCTAGAGTCCGGCGATTTGTCGTCCGCCGAAACGGTGGTGGAGTGTCTGCCGTCGCGTATCCCAGCTGACTTCTCAATTCATCTCCGCGCATTCCCATACGAGGTTCATTAAGGTGCTCCTGGCTCCCAGCAAAGAAATCTTTCCAATAGGTGTCGTCGTAGTACCCCTTCTTAAGATGGTCCGGAAGTCGGTTATCCACCACGCGATTTGGGGTGAGAACACCGTCCTTCCCTGGTGGGTGCATGGCAAGCATTCCTTTTCGGCGTCGCATCTCTTCTAGATAGGGGTAGATGTTGTACACGAGGGAGTGTGGCACTTTCCCGCGGCTCGCAGCAATTTCACTCACGCTACGAAGTGCTTTCACAGCTTCGAAAACTCCTTCTACGGTATGCGTTGGAGACTTCGGGTTATTTGTTGCCTTGAGGTTAATCCGGCACCCAGCCTGCTGGAAACCAAAAGCACATAAAATATCTGCGACACGAAAATTCGCAACGATGCGCCTAGCCGGATAAAGAAGTACTCGAACACCATCCGCGTTTACTCTCACAGGGTACATGGGGCCCTCTTGCTCCAAGTCCACAGCGATGATGTTGGAGAAGGCCTCTCGAATCGCCTCGTTCTTCGCCTCCTGTGTACTGGGGGCGACAGCGCGACCCCATCCAGCGATTCCCTTCCCGGTCCCAACGTAGAGAACGCAGTAGATCCACTGGCGATGATCCTTCGGTGAAAATTTCACGACTCGCATGTCAAACGCTACGACATTCAGTTGAAAATTACAAAGAAAGCGGCCGCGGTGCTCTGGAGGAATAAGATCTGGGGTGAGCCAGGTGTTTGATCTCCACTGGTTATACTCTGTATTGAGTTTGTGCTTCCATTGAAAGCCCTCAGGGTACAAGTCTGGAACAATGCGGTACTCATTGTACAGGTCTACACCGTTATCCATACCTTTTAATCCCTTGCTGTCGACCGCGTGTGCAACTGCCTCCGCTGAGTCTCTCGTGTCGCGAAAATACAGCGATGTTCCAGTTTCAAGGTCGACGAATGGATTACGCATCTTCTCGAACCGTCGTCGTGTCGAGCTCCCCGGTCTCATCCATGGGTAGTAGATTCGAGGAATACCGCCACGCATCGTCCCTTTCGTCATGTAGGAAGTAAGATTCTTCCTCCACGCACATGTTGAACGCAGCATCATCGTTTTAAAGTCTGTGCGTCAGTGCTCCAAGGAGGAAAGACCGAAAAGCCCACAATGTGCGATCACGACTTAAAGAGTAATCGTACAATAAATAGGATGCATCTAACCTCACAGTTTCTACTCAGGAAACTGTGGAATTGGCACACAATGGTGCTCTCGATGATTCTCTCTTCGTTCAACAGCGAAGGGAATAAATAAACCGTGAAGAACCGGGAAAAGAGAGAGATACAACCCACAAGTAGTTCCATGCGCACAACAAGCCTAACCCTGTGAGAAGAGCAGCCGGTCTAGTTCGGAACGAGGCCAGGAAATGTAAGTCAAAAGTAGAAAACCATTTATTTTTTTTTTTTTTGCGTGATCACAGGGAAGTTCCTGTAAGCCCAGTAGCTGTCTGATAAAGGTTGATAGGTGAAGAACCATCTGTAACAAGATAGCCTTCAAGACCCAAGGAGGACAGCAGGCGGGTTTGAAGTTCTGGTCCACTTTTCGCAATTTCAGCTATGGTTGAAGGTCCGAGAGCAGAAATTATCTCTCTCATGAGGTCGTAGCGCACGGCATTTATTTTGTTCTCATACTCATTGCGAATCTCTTGTAGGCGCTTGGCTTTCTTCAGTTCCAGACCTTTTTTCTTCTTTTGAGCCTCGAGATTTGCTTCTCGAAGAACAGCATCACTCTGAGCCTGAATCTCAGCAGCCGCAACAGCTGCGTTCCCCTCCAATTCATTGGCTGTTGACAGGGCTCCCGCAATAGCTTTCGATTTGCCTGAGTTGATAATAGCGAGGCCCTTGCTTTCCGCTTCAAGAAGAATTTTTCTCTGTTTTTCATTCTCCACCTGATCCATCATACTTTGACGCTCAAGTTTACCCCTGGCTTCCTGCTCCCGAGCGGAAGCAATTTGCATCGCGCTAGCTTCCTGTGCGTTCGTCGTAATTTCAATCGCCATTTTCACAGACTTCTGCAACCCTAAACGCGTTCGCTGATCTAGCACCTCCAGTTCCTGAGTATCTACGGAAGTAATTACTAAATTGTTCTCCTTGAACCGGAGTTCTTTCACGCATTCACCAGCAGGACTCAACCCAAAAACCGCCTGTTTGAGACATTTGGCACTGTGTTTGTGGAACTCTTCGAAAGGAAGACTTGCAACGGCGGAGCGAATTCTGCTGGCAATGAAGGAACAGCAGTCCCCGACAAAATCATTTACGCTAAAGCACCGTGCTGCGGCTTCGTGATCTCCTTCCGGAATATCAAAGAACCAGTCGTAGCAAAGCTGCAGGGCCAGCTGGGCATGATCTCGTGTCTCAACATACACCACATCGGTCATGTTAGCGGGGCCTAAAAACAAATACAGCGACTTAATCCGATTGGTCTCCTTCGGCATGCACTTCTGAGGCTTTTCGGGATCCCACGGAGACCCAGAGAGTGAAATTACGGTGAATTCCTCCTCCGGCTCCAGAGCGACCCGGTTAGGCCCAAAAACAACCCGGTGTGTTTGGCTTTTGTAGTTGAAAAGCTGTGTTACACTCTGATGAGGAATGTGGTACACCACTGCCCGGCTGGTTTTTCCAGTCAGCTGTTGAACAGCAGTGCGATCCATGTACGCAGCATGGCTGTTGAACTGACGTTGAAGGTTAAGCTCCACATCGGGAGACAGCTTTTTCTCCCACAGCTCCTCATAGGCATCCAGCATGTAAGAGCAGGGGCCCATCACAGCACGCACCTCCCCTGACATCGTGTTGCGTACATACAGGCCTTCACCCTCACTGAGTACCTCGCGCTTCCGCTTCTCCTTCTTGGTTTGAGGATCTGGCACGACCATAACGGATGAGTTCGGCACATAGCTGCATGGGCCACGGACGAGCCATTGATCGCCACGCTCACGACAAATAGTTTGTCCATTCTCGTCCTCTCCCATGTGTTCTTCGATGGCACGCAGCAGAATGGCTTCGGATTCATTGAGAAGATACATTTCGCGAGGTGGCACGACCAGTGTCTGCCATGGTTGGAGGTAGAATGCAGTGTTTACTTTAACTATCCTGCTTCCTAGTTCCGCTTCACTAACCGTTGTCGCAGGTTTCTTCTTACCCTCTGTTTCATTCTCGGGTGGCAGAGGATAAGCTAAGCACCGGCTGTTTGTTTCGCGAATTACACAAAACTGATGCGGCGAGACTACAACGCGTTCGACTCGTCGGATAATTCTGTCGTACGGATGCGGAATGAAGTAGTAATTGTCGTCACCAGTAACCAGAAAAAAGTCCCCTGGTTTTCGCTCGGTTCCCTTGGCAAACGGCCGATGGTCCATGTAGCGCTTCTTCACCCAAATGTGCAGTCCAACGCCACGTAGGCACATCGGCTTGACAATTCTAACAGACGACTCTTCCGGGAGGAGGTAAAGCTCGCCGGGTGTTGTATAGAGGTACTCTTCCCCTGTTGACCGGTGATTCCCGTCCTGATCCACTAGCGCCTCGTTGGCGAGGCAGTGGAGGGCTTCATTCTCTTCGAGAACAATCGTTTGCATTCGTGCTAATATCTCACACTCTTTCCTGGGGTAGTACGTACCAGGTCCCTTCCACAGAAATTTCTCCCCTTCTCGGCGTGCTGTGCCATCTGTCCCTGTGTGCGGCAGTAAGGCACGTAAAACCAGGTACTCGGACGACCCCAGTTGTGGTAGACACTCCACAAGCTGAATGTGCTCTTCAGGATAGAGAGGAAATGGCTCGGTGTTGTAGCGAACCTCTGTCTCCCCCAGCAATATTTTGACCTGTCCGTCCTTGTCCAGCGCCGGAACTGCTCGATTCGTCGTCGGATCAACTTCCTCAGCGTGAGGGTTTTCGATAATGCAGTAACTCCCGCGTGGAACGGCGTGAAACTTCGTCACTGGCTTTGTCAGTACTTCACTCGTGGCGAGAGTGCGCGTCTGAGGTCCGGTGAGCAGCTGCGTTATGTTGTTGTTTTCATCCAAAATGTGGGCGTACTCCCATGGCCCTAGGCGTATAATCGTTTCTTGGGTCGGACCGTTCATTCTTTTGGTGAAGTGAGATTTGCTGAATAGTTTGCTTTCTCTGCTCTTTTTTCAAACAGAAAAAAATGTTTCTTTGATGAAGCAGTAGCTGTGTTTCTGTTAGTTTTGTTCCTCTTTTTCTGTAGACGAATGCACGACCTCCACTGATTTGAAAAGTTAGAGTAACTGTTGTTGTTGAAGCACACCAACGCTAATTTCTGCCGTTGAAGGTAGCTGTTGGAAAGTGTGCTTCTTATTTTGTACTCACTAACAGAGCGAATGGTTCTGTATCAGATGAATCAGCGGAGGATTACAAAATATGAACGTCTCCCTCAACGAGGCCAAGAATACCAGATAATCGTAGTACGGACGAAAAAGAGCACACAAAAAAAAAATGAGAAAGAGAAACACGTTTATTGTCGAATGTCGCTGGTTTTTTTTTTGTTGTTGTTGTTGTTGTTGTTGTTGTTTTTTCCTGCCGTTTCTCCCTCAAGTCAGATTCCTCAGGAGCTATCTCATGCTCGCTTCGTCGCATTCGGCACATTGTTGTGAATTTAAGCAGGACTTAGGAGCCTCTCATTTTTTTTTAGCTTTTATTTTTTACTCGATTGGGAAGTACACGCCACAAGCGTCATTGATTTCATTCTTGTACGTTAGAGCGTGGAATCAGCACGCATGATGGCGAGCCATCTAGAAGTGGAAGTTTTCTTTTCTCCTTGTTACTGAGCGGTGTCACTGTGAGTCGCTCTCCTCCGCTCTTTCACGTTTTCCGTACGACTGGGATGCTCCCTCGCTGGTTGCCTTCTTCTCCTTTGGAGGCTGCATCGCGGGTTTAAAGTCGCCGTCAGACGGGTCGTAGGCCTCCATCACCTCGTATGGTCCAAGGGCGTTCAGCTGCTTCGAAACGACAACAGGTTCCCCGTGGCGGTGTTTGGAGAGCTTGAAGAAGTGACGGCAGAAAGCGGCAGCGACTTGTTGAAGGGTCGGATGGTAGCTGCGCGTGAGGATACTCAGCTCCCACACGAAGCTGCTATCGGCATTCGCCGACGAAGTCTGTAATGCCGCTGGATTGTATGCCCCACGACCAGAAATGGCGTTGTCGCTGCCACCGATAATGATACCCCCTGCCAGTGGATACCGCAGCACAAGGCGGTGGCAGAGTGCCAGCAACGCCATGCCGGTGTGCGGAGGGCAAAGTGGAACCTGTTGTAGTAGCCGGCGCAGCACCGCCGTCACGCGTGAGATGGGTATGTGCTTCTGGGTCAGGAACAGCAGGTCGACAGCGCGCAGAACGAGGCTTACATGGAAGGTCCACTCCTTCGATGCATTGGCTTGCACAAAGTGACCCTGAGCCATAGAGTTGGCAATGGAGAACGCCTGTGACGACAAGGAGCCAGCAGAGGAGGTGGAACCCCTAGATGCTACTTCGTCCTCCTCTCCATCCCCGGCTTCCTCGTCTGTAGGGTCGCGCGTCATCTTCTGGGCGGGATCAGCAGAAGGAATTTCCAAAGCCTCCAACAGACACTGGAACAGCACTTCATGAAAGTAGCTTAGGTCTACCCTCCACTCCGACACCGTGGCTGTCGCGTCCCGCTGAGCCAGGGACGCCACAGCTATGAGGGCGTGCAATTTTGTCGTGACGGAGCTGCTCTCGTCGTTGACAAGATCTTTTAGTGCTTCCATCAATTGGTGATAAAGCTCTAGATTGACAAGAGGGGCAAACTTCACGAGACCCTCCAAAGTTGGAGCTAGAATCTTTGTCTGATGCTCGGGGGTGCACGACTTTGAGGCTTCTATGACTCGCAGATAAATGACAAATACACGATGAATAATTCGCGTTTGTTTCACAGCTAACTCGGCTCTGTCACGCCGCGCTTTAGCTTTCTGCATCTGGCGAGCTAGCTCCTTTTCTTCTCTCTTGAGTTTCTTGTTTTTTGCCTTCTCTTCTGTGATATCCTGGCGGTGAACATCTACCATTGCGACACGGACGTGAAGCAGAATATTAAGAAGTTTTGGATTAATCGCATAACTCTTCTTGCGCACAATATTAAGCAACGCCGAGACAATGTACTCCGTCGCCTCCGACACCATTTGTCCATCCAACAAGGTGGATAAGGCATCCAGACAAGGGCGTGCCACGCGGCTTGAACGGCAATTTGCGAAGTCCACAGCAAGACCTAATAGCACATCGGAGTTGTTGAATTCAGGGGCAGAAGAGCCTACTAGACGAGCACAGAGACGACTCCCTAGTGCTTGTTGTTCAGGATGACTCTTGTGGTACAGTTTGCGCAGTAGCTGAAGGAAATGCTCGTATTGTGTAAGTACTTCATGTTCAAGTTTCTGGATATTGAAAACCTCCTTCTGCTTTCTTTGACTGTTACCATCTTCTGTCTCCAGAGTCTTTGCAATCTTGTAGTTAGGGATAAGGTCGCACAGAATGGTGCACTCATCATTCAAATTTTTTACCAACTCTCCATAGTCCGAAACAGTTTTTGTATGAAGTTTGTACAACTGCTTCAAGTTCTCCTGGAGGTAGGAGCTATTCATAAGATATCGCTGCATGATGTCTAATGTTTTGTTTTGTTTTTGGACCGGAGGGGGGTGGAGAAGCCACGGCAAAGAACTTCCTTTCTTTCTTTTTTTTGTTGTTGTTGATGGGTAGAGGATCTAAGCACGGACTCCCTTCTCACACCTTAGACGTACAGAAAAAAGTGAAAAGAGGCACAGAGATGCAAGAACAGAAAATCAGAAATTGTCTACATGGCACAACGGAAATATCTCGAAATGACTGACCAAGAGGTTATAGAGTTACTCGTATTCTATGATTTGTTGTCATATATGGCATGGCATACTTTGGAAAGCGCCAATGTGAATGGTGGCACTATGTACCCCTTAAAAGATATAATAACAGTCTAGTATAGGTAGTAGATCTAGATGGTCTAATGAAAAAAAAAAACTTTGGTTTAGGGCGTCCGGTGCGTACAAAGCTCCTTTACGCCAGCCCGACCGCACGGGCGCTTCTTCCAGTAGTTTAGTCTCAGTGTGAATGTGTTAGCATTCGAAGTGGTGGTGCCGGTTGTTCTCTCCTGGGCATGTGTGTGATCCCTCAATGGAAGGCCACGCAGCGTTAACAATTGAAAAAAAGCTTCCGGTAGATAATATACCCAACGGCTAGGAGGAAGCGATATCTATGGTAAGCGGATGGAAAAATCGCGACTACAGAAGCCAGTCACGCGCATGTGTTTGCCATCGAGGTTGAAGTCTACAGCTCCATGGAGTATTGTGGATCGGTTGCGTACCCCGGCATCGGAACCGCGCTCATATCCGCCCACCAGGCAGTGGAACTGCTTCGCTCTGGTTCTCCCTTGGATCGCCTTCGGTCCTTCAGCGCAGACGGCTGCCGTGCTGCTCCTGCGGTGTTGGGATTAACAGGGCCCAGCGCCTGGCGCAGCTCTCGGAGAGCTGTATCATTAGGCTGCTCCATAAAGCAAGTGGGGATACGAACTTGTTGTGGCCCCATAGAGGAAGGAGCCTCTTCGAGACCGCCCAACCCAAGTGAGCTGCCCTGCTGGAGGAAGTAGTCCATTCCGCGGGCTACGGGTCGCACCGGACGCGCCATATTCTCTAATCGGATTCGCTTCTGGTCGCCCAGCTCTGTGTTGAGCTCGCTCATAGATGGGATGGGAGTCTCGCCGTCTACCACTGGTGCCTCAACGTGGGGGACCGTGTAGGACGGCATTGGAATTTCAGCAGTTGCCGGTCGACCCGTCTGCCATAGTACCACAGGAGCCACAACAGTCTGGTCTGCCTTGGCAGAAGGGGGGATATGTGGCTCGTTATAGTTATTGGGCTGCACATGCACGGCCACAGGCACGGAAGTATACTGTGGGACCACCTGTTCTGCATAGAGATCACCGCTGATACTGGGGTTCTGTAACTGAGCCATTTCCAGCCGCACTGAGTCTAAACCTTGATTCTCCTGTAGGTAGCGCAACACCATGGCTGAGGGGATATGGGCAGCGACACTCTCTTGGCCTGGCTCTGTCACGGCCTTTCCAGCCGTGTCTCCCCAGTCCAACAGCGAGGGCTCATTCCACGATGGAGTATTGTCGTCCACCAAGTTGTTCAAGGGGGACTGGCCCCCAAGGGATTCAACTCTGTCGTTTGTCTCTTGTATGGGTGACGTCCCTACCGACTGCTCAAAAGGTGCCGAGATGGCCTTCTCGTTGGAAGTAACAAGGGAGTGAGTCTTATTCTCTTGTACCATAGGTCCACCAGATTCCTGGAAAATGTGGGTGCGATTAATCTCGGTGCGGCTTTCATCCCCTGCCTCTCCCGCGCTGCTTTGGCCGTCAACTGTTGTCTGTACACCTCGACTTTGAGACCGGCTTCCCTCCTGGTGGTGCTGCGGTTCTGTCTCATCCTTCGGCTCTGTGGTATGGACTGTTTGAATCGAGGGTTTTTGCTCCAGTGCCGTGCCATGGCGGCTTCTGAAATCATTCTGGTGTCCCTCATAAGGGAGATCCGCGCCGAATATTGGACTTTCCCTGAGGAATACATCGTCTTCCGCATTCATTAGCTCTTCCAGTGGGACAGCCTGCTCCTCCTCCTGTACGTGGGTGTAGAGGTTAGGTTCAGGGTCCTCATCGCTGTCTGTCACGGTGCAGTCTTCTCCGGTAGCTTTTGCGACGGTGAAAAGAACTTTTTTTCTCAGTCGCCGCATCAGGTAGTAGAACGCCTCGTTTGTATGTGATGCGACTTCCGTTATCTTTTGAAGACGAGGAATGAGCTTTTGGATGCTTCTAGCTGCCTTCTCTGATGCGTCGTGAAAAGCCCGCTGATCGGATAAGGTTTCTGTTGCTTTATTCACTGCTTCAGGGCCATCAAACCGTCCCTCTACTGCACAGATGAGTTGGGAACACGTGTACATGAGAGTGGCAAACTTACCAGGGGTGCTGTTCTGCTTGAGCCATTGCGACATCATATACAGCACCACTCGCGTGATGGCGGGGCTCCGTTTCATCGTTTCATAGAACATCACAGAGAAAATAGAACTGGTTTCTTCGTGCTTCACCGCCAAAGCAGCGGAAGGATTTTCAATGCGAAAGCGGCGCCCAACGCTCTTTGCAAGAGCGGCCATTAGAGCTGTACGCGCTGGAGCGGATGAGCGCATTTGCTGCTGGAAAAATGACCAAAAAGTGCTGTTCTCCCCGATGGGCAAGGCAAAGTGAGCCAGAGACGTCAAGCGTGGGGTCACCATCCCATACGACGACAAAAGGGAGCCGACAATATTTGGCGCCTGCATGTTGAAGTCTTGAATCAAGCGGCAAACACAACATCCCACTAGCTTTCGTGTCTCAGCACTGTAGCTGTGGGCCTTATCTAGAAGTTGCAGTACGAGTTGAGCATTCAGTGCCGTAACATTGCTAGCAGGAGCAATCCCAGGGTAATCGATGCAGTAGTTGTTCTCCAAAGGATCTGTCGGAAGTAGTTCGACATTCGGGCCAGACTGACGAATCAGTATATTGGCCATGAGCCATAGGCAGAGAGCGTCGTGGTTGTTCTCTATCGGGATTTCAGTGAAGACCTTCAAAGTGTTCTCGAAGTAGGACGGGTCTATTGAATTGGCGAACAGTGTAATGAGCTTCACATGTAGCATGAGCACGTTGGCCCGCTGTTCGCTCGAGACGGGATAACCAGAGGTTTGCGAGTTGAGCAAGGTGAGCAGAGTGCGTCTAATGTACGGCTGGACAGCATTGAACAAGCTGTCACGGTAGCAGCCCGCGTGCGCCACAATGTAGTAGATGAGGGCATGAACGGACCTATCCATGTGAGTGCTTGGGTCCTGCAAGCATCGGATGACTTTTTCTTGCAGTCGTTTCGCACCACAACACTCCGACAGAGTGGCAAGTACTCTCTCCGCTTCTCGTTGCCCTGGAACATGAGCTGTGTGCGTCACTGGGCAAATAAGCAGAGAGCTGTTTTGCATCCCACAAGAACGGCACTGATGAGCAGCGTGCTGAAAGTACTCCAAAGAAGAATCGACAGCCTCCTCCACATGATCACCGTGCAGGACCATCGCTATCTCTGCACACAATAAGGCAGGGTCCAGCACAGCCTCCTGATTGAACTCAAAAACTTGCAAGGAAAGCTTGCCTAGCGCTTCTATGGATGGGGGTGGAACAGCCACCCGCAGAGCCTTCAGCATATCCAAGGAACGTCGAGAGGATGTGGTGGAGCAACTACGAACAACCTCCCTTAAAGTGTACAGAACGCTATACACGCTGGAAGCATTACTACTTAACGAGAAGGCAACTTCATCTCTCTCTTCCCGGCCGGCCATCGCTAGCCCCGCCCCCCTGCTGAGGGAAATAATAACCTTGGCAAACATTGGAATAGACATCCGGGAGTCGACCGCTAGTGCAGACATGAAGTAAGCAGCATGGGGCATGTAGGTGTTGACAAGGTCCACGGTTTCCAAGGCGCCGTTTACCTCATTGTCGAAGCTGTGCTGCATCACAGCGCAAATGCACAGGTAGTACTGATTGCTGGTGGATAAACCGGGGTTGCACAGTCGCAGCAGCATACCAAGAATATGGCGACGGGTCTCAGGAATCTCTAGGAACTGTATCATATCCTCATGGCACAAGCTCGGGTAGAGATAGCGCTCCACATACTCTCGTCTAATAGGCGAACGAAAGCGCAGAAATAACTCACTACAGTTAATGCACAGAGCTCGGATAAACGTGGGGCCTTTCGATGGATCTGAAGTTATGCGTTTTAGTCTTTCGTAGGAGGCAAGAAGAAAATCAACGTTTATTCGAGTAGGCTTGTTTCGAAGTACCGCCCGGAGCTCATTTGCCTGTTCGTGGAGTTGAACATGCTTTTTGGTTTCAATCAGCAGAGCGAGAGCGCGATTAGAAACAAGAGGGGAATTGGCGTTGCACAGCTGGTACAATCTTTCATGAAACTGATAAACAATATCGAGGGGTACCACCTCCATCGCGATGAGGGCAGCCGCCATCATCCGAAACGCTCGGTACTGCGGTGGAGGGGTTAGCACTACGGCATGAGGAGCCCCGGAGCAAGTGGGAGAAGGAAGTCCAAATATTCGATCGTGTACCACCATTTTTACAAATGGATGATGTAGGCGTTGGTTTTCTGTCAACTGTGATAAAATATTGGAGACCAGTTGGATGTACAATTCAATATCCGAGGTGCTTATCCGCGCCATCTGCATATGAAAGAGGAAAGTAGAGAAGCTCAAGCTCACGCAAAACGGGCGCTGATCGACATATGGTTCAACTCTTGTATAATACGATGCTAGCGTGTGCAGCAAGCTAGGGGCTGAGCCGGCAGCTTTAAGATTTCGTTGCACCTGAGTCACGCAGTTTGTGAAGAGCTGCCGATCATCCCCGCTGGGGCCACTAGAGCGCGAGGCGGACTGCTGACGCGAGATGCTACGCCTCGTCGACTGGCTGGCGGCCCTCTGCCTCGACCGTTCGCGGGCAAGGAACAAGTTTTGAACCATCGCAGGCTGTAACGCGTTCCTGACACGTCGACCTGATGTCTGGTGAGTCAAAGCGACAAAATGAACCTCACTACTTTATTGTTCAAGACAGACATGAAAGAAATGCACAAAGAAAAAGCATTATTGCCATTAAAGGCAGAACAACATCATGCACACATGGATGTAACCAAAAACAAGGAGGAAAAAAAAATCACCACTTTTAGTCAAAATGTTCGTGTTTGCCCTGCTTTCCAAATTGTTCGTTTTGGTTTGGTTTTTGATCAAGGGGAAAGAATCGGAAGAAGGATCCATCTCCGCAGCGATGATCGTTGATCTATCATGATGATTGGCTGACTCCCACTCCCGTGCACTTGTCGTGGCAATGTACATCAATTTCTCCACTCATTTCAAGGGTTTCTACTTCTTTTTTGGCCTCCGAGTCTCCTCGGTCTCACTAACATGTCTCTTGAAAGGTCCAGGAATGTGATGCACACTATCTTCAGGATTAAAGGAGAGCCCGTAATGCTCCAAGTTTCGCCTGGCCTTGCGATAACGAGGACGCCGTGTTTTCATATTGAATTTGTTGATATTCAACTCCCGATGGCGCTGATGTTCAAAGGCAATGCGCTTCATCTCCACTTCGAAGGGTAGGTTGAGCATATGTTGAAATGGGAGGCGCTGCTTAATTTTCACTCGGTGGGGTTCCACCCAATCCATGGGCTCATCCACCGGCAAATACCGAGTCGTTCCACTTCGTGGTACGAAGACTTTAGGGCTATTCCCCCGGCCCTTCTCAGATGCCTCCACTACGCTATCTGAGTCTGTGTCCGACGAGGAGGATAGAGTTTCTTGCGAGCGAAACGCGCCTCGTGAGGACTGCGCCTTGGAGGAGAACCTCGATGAAGATAGCGCCCTGGAAGTAAGAGGAGCTTGAGACTCGATCACGGTTGTTGTCTCCGCGGTGGTGGCGTCCTGCTCTTGTAGCGCCGATGGTTTATATCGATCTAAAAAGGTTAAAGTGTTATGCAGAATAGTAGCCGCAACGGGCGACAGCTCTGGGGGAGCCTTATCCGTCGTGGTCGCTGTCGTTGCTGTTGTGGTAGTAGCCTGTAGCGCCGATGATACGGGGGTCATGGAGTCCTCTGTGGAAGCTGTGCCAGACAATAGCTGAATGGGGTCAACCCACTCTGTAGAGTCGGACGATGACCGCTGCGCCACGTCTGCCTTGACGTCTCGAATATTGGAGGCGAGCTGGATAGTGGGGATCACGAGGGGTGGCGGCACGGGGGATGCCTTCTTGGCAGGCACTCGACGAGGCGGTCCCTTGATTGAGAGCCGCGCGTCGTGCCAGTGGCCCTGCTCGTGGGGCTTTGGTGGGGGTGGCGTCACCCGAAATTCTTCCTTCCTTTGTTTTTGTTGCAGTGCGGGCGGACGTGCGTGTCTCTCTTGTGTGTCCATGTTGTTTGGAGGTAGAGGGGGGCAGCCGGCAGGATTACCAAGAATAGCCTCTAGTATAGCACCGTCAGCGGGTGAAACAGGTGGAAAATTAGGGTTCGATCTCGAGTCACCCGTAATAACGTAGCCATTGCCCTTGTACAACTGCACATTCTTGCACCGTACTCGCCGAGGTGGAGGTAGCGGTTCTGGTACGACAGAGCGCTCTGCTGCCCGCATAATGTCCTTCACATTTACACAGACGACATTGAGGTGGGCATCTTTGTTCATTGTGGCAACGTTTCTTTCCGTCTCTTTTCTCTACTTACCCTGCAGTCAATGATCGAAACACCAGGGTCTGAAATAAGACGCTCACACGACTACAAAAAATAATAAGAAGAAGAATAAGAATAAGAATAATAATAATACTCTACAAAAAGTCTCAGTTTACTTTCATCTACATGAAAATAAACGCCTAGAACTGAAAGGGTGACACGAGGATACGAAAGAGGAATGCCAAATAACAGGTGATGCGCTGTGTGACAAGCGAAGGGCATGACAACATAAAAGAAATTTGTGTGCGTGTGAAACGGGAACGGGGCATTTCTTCGTAGAAGAGAGCGAATCATGAATGATTCCAGCCCTGTCTGAGAAAATACATAGATGACAAGCAAGTTGGTGCTACCCTTCTATCGGGATAAAGTTTTCTGGTCCTAGAGGAGGTAAGTTCACAGCTCGCAGGCGGCGCTCGTACTCCTTTACCACCGCCTTTGTGTGTGCCTCTAACTTTCTGAGCTCAAAATGCAAGTCCTTGATAACCTGGTTCTTGTAGCTCAGTTCCTGATCAATTTCTTGAGATACTAGCGCCATGGTACGAGCGTCCATGTTCATTGCCTTCATGACGCTTTCGAACTGTTCATCTCTGTCCTCCACCTTGGCGCTAGCCGTAAGCAGGCGCTGTTGCAACGCAGCGTTACGTTCATCAACAATATCCATTGCTTCTCTTAGATCTATTTCAAAGCGAGTGCGCAGTTCTTCCCGTTCACTGTGGACTTCCTTGTACTTCTCCTCGAGGGCCAGATGGTCCTCTTGCAGCTTCTTGAGATCCGCCTTTAGGGCACGCAGGCGGGCCTTTGTCATACTCAGGCTCTGTTTGTCTAGCAAGTACTGTTTCTTTTTCTGCTGCAGCTCTGCGACATCCTTTTGAGCCTGTTCTAATGGCGCCACTAAGTTGTGATTCTCCTTCTCAATGTCATACATCAAGCTCTCATTGTGCTCATCATTTTTCTTCATGGTAGCTATTTCATCTTTGAGGCTTTTTATGATCTCCAAATTGTTCTTTGTGATACTGTTGTAGTACGACTTCATTTCCTCAAATTTTTGTTCGTGCTGCCGAATAAGGTGGTTGATGTGTTCGTTGTGCCTCTCTTCAGTATCATTCACTTCAGCACGGCGACGCAGCTCCAAATCTTCGCGGAGACTATTCAGTTTCGCTTCGTAGTAAGCCTTAAGACGCGCCACTTCCTTCTCGTGGTTTTGCTTCTTCGTCACTGTAATCATATAGTTGTGCGAATCACGTTGGTCCATGATGGAAGCCTCATGCGCACCCTTCGTCGCTTCTATGCTTTTCACCTTCTTCTGCGAATTTGATTGAATTTCTGCCGTTGTACGTTGATGGTCAGATTCCAGAAGCCGCAAATTCTTCTCGCTTTCATCCTTCAGGCTCGCTACAGTTACACGGTGGTCGTAGAGCAGGTGGCGAACCTTTTGTTTGTACACTTTCATCTCGACTTGGTGCGCCAGTTCCATTTCCTCTAGTTCGCTTTCGGCATTACTCAATTTATTCTTCAAAAACGAGAGCTCCTTTTTTGAAATGTCCCAAAAGCCATTCACCTTGTCGCGTTCAATCTGGAAGTAGCTCCGCAATTCCTGTTCCTTTCTCAAGGTCTCGTGAATGGCGGAATTGATGTCTGCTAACTCATTCAACGCTGTCCGCGGATGCCTTGATGCCGGCGGTGCTTTCGGGGGCATGGTATCTCTGACTCTTCAATCTATGTGGCTGTACTGCGGAGCGAAAGGTAAAGAAACGGGAGACAGAAAGAAACAGAGAGAGAGAGCATTTTTCAAAAAGAGCATCAGGTGCATGAAACTGAAAATAGATCCGCTATGATTAGTAATCGAGAACATTCACTGATACCATTGACAAAAAAAAAATCAAAGTTTCCAGAAGCATGAGTGAAACTACAAGTGTGAAAATTCTCGCTGTTCTTTCTCCATCATATCGCATACACGGTTCTTGATCGTCACTATAGAGCTGTACACCTCTCTCCATGATTCCGCGTGCGACTCTTCCTCAGCCCAGGTACGGAGTTCACCCACCACTGATTCGTACTCCTGCTGCCGCTGCACCGATTGCATAATGAGTGCTTCATCTGACGGCACAAACGTGAGTCGCGAGAGGAGCATCTCCCTAAAATCTCCGAGGATGGACTGGAGCAACGCATGGTGCTCTCGCCAGGCTTTGAGTACGTCCTCCAAGTTACTCAGCCCCTCCGCCGCAGCAAGGATATTGTTGAACTCCATATTGGAGCTCCCACCTACGGATGGTCGAGTAGTGTCCTTCAGCTCCCGAACAAAAACGGGGAGGCGTCGGAGGTACGACACACATTCCTGTAGGAGCTCCTCCAATGGTTTTGTGTCGTGAAGCTCACACATCAGGCAGGAGAGGCGATGCACTAGTGAATCGAGAAGGTAAAACCACAACTCGTGAAACGATTGTAATGCCGCGACGATGTCGTCGTCGTACAAAGCAAACGGTGCGATGCTTTCGAATACAGTAACAAGTTTGTGGGTCACATCCCCGCATGGCCCCACAAAATCAAATGCGAAAGCCTGTAAGTCTGCCGGGTCCTCATGCATGGCCTCTAGGTTCACAACTTGTTTTTCAGCCCAAGCGTTCAACTTCGACAAGTGGGACAGAAACTTTTGTTTCTGTTTGGTTTGAGTCTCGTTTGACCCTTTGGCCACGCGGAGAGCGTTCAATGACTTCGCCCCTTTCCCTCTCAGCTCGTCCAGCAGTTCCACATTCTCCTTGCACGCCTCGGATGGAGCCTGAATGGCCTCAGCTGTTTCCTGCAGTTGTGCAAGCGACTCAGCGATATTATTGATAGTTTTGCTCCACTTCTCTGGATCCGCTAGAACATCAAAGGGCTCGTAAGACTTTGGGTAATGGTGGGGGTCATTGCAGGCCGTTTCACATACAGCAAGCAATAGCTCTTCTTCTGCGTGAAGACGCGCAAGTTGCGAGCTGAAGCGCTTCCAGGATTCCGAAGAAGAAGTAAGAGGTGAGCTTTCTACACACTCTACTGCTTTGGCTGCAGCTTCTAGCATGGATGACGCATTTTCTGCCTCCACAATAGCTTTATTTCTTGACTCTAAGGCCTCCGTAGTAAACTCCAAACCGGATGAGCGCTCTAAAGCGATTAGCTTTTCCAGTGTGTCGGCGGCTTCTAACTCAAGGGCCAATTCCTCGTACGTCATGGTGTCACGTCCCTGATGTATACTCTACGTAAGACGCGTCTAACTAATATATGTTCCTATGTTTCTATCTACGAAGATAAGAACCAAACAAAGGGTGGAAAGGGGAGAGAGAAATGTGTGCACGCATGGAAGCGAAGGCAGGAAAATCCAAACCCATCGGCAACATGTGACACGTTCGTACATTTGGTACACCTTACACTTATCTTCTTGAAGTAATCACAAAAGGAAATCTACCCGAATGGCGTCCTCTGGCAAGAATTAGTTCTTGGAGAGCTCGCGGAGGCGGCGCACAGTAGAGCGGACCGTGCTGTTGTTGGGGGTGCTAAGGGTGTAAGCGCCACCAGCGACGGTCTTGCTGCAGCCATCGCAGCGCCAGATGCCCACGGCGCGACGGCGGAAGGCGAACTTACCGCAGAAGGAGCAGAAGTGGCGGGCGTGCTGAGAAATCTCGAGCTTCTTAGCGCGCTTACGGGGGTTGGCACCGTAGCGGGCGCCGTAGCGTCCCATGACGCCCATCTTGACAGTTCGTTTAGCCATTTTTCGAGCCTACGTCATGTGTATTATCCGCGAAGGTTCAGGCAGGATATAGCAGAAGAGGGGATTACAAAAAAAAGAAGAAAGCAGGATGAGTTACAAGAAGAAGAAGGTACGTTGTAGCCCATGGATGAGCAGCACAATAATCTCCGAGAAGAGGGACAGGCAAAGTCTCTGTGTTGTTAGCTGTTACCTTAATTCTCACCGCTGTGTATATAACATTTCGTTTTGGGGACAAATAATAGCAATAACATAAAAAGATATAAAAGATAATAATAGTCAAGATCAATATGAGTTCATTCAAATGTATTCTTCTTTGTCCCGATGCCACTGGCGCCAAGGATTAGAAATAAACAAGCCGACGCTATTGCTATCCATAGTGAAAACTGCAACACGTCGTCCGGTTGAGGATTACGAAGCGCTTCATGTGAATACGAAGAATGAGGCGACGGCTCTTCATTTGATTCCCGCTGCACATTTCCGCCGCGGGTACTCCACCATCTCCAGAAGCGGCGGGCCCAAGATGCTCTGCAACGGCGCAGTGTCGGATAAACGAGGATCAACAGCCATATGGCCAAAAAACCCAGCATCATCAGTGGATCTCCTGCAACAAGAACTGGTCCACCTAAAAAGGTAGCGCGAGGAATGGAGTTGAACCAGCGCCCGTAGCGCCGCGGTCCCGGGACGTCTTGAGGGTGCGGTCGTTGTGACCTGTTGTGAAATGCGTGTGTTCGCTGTTGTTGTTGTTGTTGTTGTCCAGACTGAGACCTCTGGTGAGTTGCTTCGGATGAACTGCTGGGGCAAGGATGCGCTCCGGCCTCCGAACGGTGACTGCTACTTCCATTACCAACGCCGTAGAGAGGAATGATGTCTCCATCAATGCGTTCATCCACTCTTCCTTTGCACACAGGGCAATCCAAATTCTGTCGTTGGCCTCCGTGTAGCCACCGTTCTAAGCACGGCCAGCAGAAGAGATGCCCGCACCGCGTTACCACTGGGTCGCTCGCAGTGTCGAAGCAAATAGCACAAGGAAACACGGCGCTTGAAGAAGCCATTTCAGCAAGGGAGGAGGTACACTATGCTAGTATGAAACAAAATTAAAAGCCTCGGTTCAATCTCCTGTGCTGGACATAAACGAGGGCAAAGAAAAGGTAAAGCGTAGGAGCAGCAGTATTTTCATGAGTATTTCAACTTTGGATGATGTGAGAAACCAGTTAAAGTCCTTGATGTTGTTCCGCGTTTGGGTGTTCATGACCAGTTTTCTCGCAATTGCTCTTGCTCTTTCTGCTAGCATAACCACTACAGCACCCCTTCTCCTCTCCTACTTGGCTGGAGAGTTGACTCCTGCGGCATTTTCATTCTTTTGTTGTACGTCAGTACAGCGGACCACTAAACGCGGGTTCCGTCGGTGAGTATGGTTACGCTGAGGACGAAAGACTCCTGTGCTGCTCCACAGAGGAGGGTCAAGGTGAGAGATGGCCACTGAGACGGTTATCGCCGCATTACTAACCTTTTCAGCGGTACATCTCGTTAAGAAGAAATGGTTGGATCCTCGTCGTACTAAAGCAGCAGCGCACCGCCGACTTAGCTTCACCTGTCGACCCCACGGGCTAACCACCTTGGTGGTGGCCGATCACTCGACAGGAGTCGGGACTGTGAACGTAGGATCCACCTCCGCCTTGAATTGAATTTCTGCGGATACGGCACGGGCGTGGTTCGTAAGGACCTCACGCTGTCGCTCCCAGTCGTCGTCTGCAAGCTTTAAGCGCCCCCGCGGGCCTTTTGACACTGTAGAGAACAGCCAATATCCCCAGTTTATGAGAAGAATAAGAAGCGCCATGCATCCAATGGCTGTAGCAGCGATGTAAAGATTCGTGTTAGTTCCCATGTGGAAATGAATTTTACTTTCATCACCGTGTAGATCTACTGACAACAAAGATTTGGCAGCAGGAACGACACTTTCGAAGAAAGTGGCTAATGCGGCACACAAGAATCCGACGGGCCAGCACACAGCTAGAGCGTGTCGATGGGTAACGCTCTTCTTGGGGTCGTGCAGTGCCATTGAGAACAGGAGACAAAAAACAATCGCACAGATAGAGAGGACAAAGGCAGCCACAACGCACCGGTTTACGTTGTGAAACCCTTCGAGGAACCTAGCGCACTCGATCCGAACGATATTCATATCACTGCTGCACATCACCACGTGACAATCAGGTCCAGATGAGCACTGTGTGGAACTTTTAATCATGGGGTAAGCAGGCACAGCTCCCACTGTTCCGGTAGAATCCTTTAGTGTACCGCAGCCTTCACCTTCTTGGCGCATTCCAATGCAGACAGCCTGAAGAACTGTGCTACAAAACATTAGGGCCAAAGCAGCGTAAACCGCTGGATCCCGTGGGATACGGTGGCATAACGCTAGTCCCATCTGCACTGCAACCTAATTTAGAGTGTTCCACAGAATCCTAGCCAGAGCCAGAGAGTGTGGTAAACCTTCGAATGAAGCATGTGAACAGGAAGAGAGTCGTAAGGACAGCAGTAGTGGTAGACATCATACCTGATGCACAGAACCTTACGAGCATATAACGAAACAGCCTACCTGAAGGAACATACCGATATGACTTTGATGTGTTGTTCTATCCGTCGCAGCATTCATACTGATAAAAATACTCTCCTCCGCCGCCACAGAGCACATGATCAGTGGAAAGATTTTCGCTTCTCAATTGATGCGGCGAACAAGCGATCATCATTCACAGCTCCAACAACATCCATGAGGACACGGAACACAGACCTTGAAATAAATAAATTAAAAAACAAAAAAAAAATACCCGTATTAAAAGTGTTATTTATAATTAAAAAAAAAAAAGAACAACTATCATTTTAGTAACAGCGATTGCGTCACAGAGGAAGGAATAAATAATCCATAATCTGATATATATACTAGTAATAATAATAATAATAATAGTAATAATATAATAGTATCCTCTCATCTTGTGTTTTCTCACTGTGAGAGGGTCTTCTTCCTCACTATCAACGAAACTTTATCCAGGGATAAATACATTAATCACAGCTGCCAGGTTTGCCCCAATGGCAAGTCCCCCTTGAAGGCCCAGGCCAGCCATGATCCCGGCGATGGAACGCTCGCCGGCCGTCGACAGTGTCGGCGTCCGGGGGCAGTAGATCATCGACATCGTACCGAAGTACCCGTTCGTCAGGCCAAACAGTGTCACGAGGATGTACGGAAGCACCTCGTTATCAATAGTTCCGTGGACACATAGTGCGATCAGCGGGATGAACAGCACACGGCTTGCAGAGCCGATAACGCACACGAGAGGTGAAGGACGGAAAGCACGAACCATCAGAATCATCCTAGATATGAAATCACCACAATTGAAAAGCAGAACGATGATCGTGGCGAACCACTCTTTGTCACCACTGTAGGTGCTGAAAAACAGCCCGGGCCACATGGTCAAAGTCACCATGAACACGACCACGGTTGACATAAGCATTGGGTACACCTTCCTCAGCACTGTGCACAGGTTCGCCTGTACCATCTGGTCACTCGACGTCATCGTACCGTTCTGGTCACGGTCCACCATCCCGTCCGCGTCTCCTTTGGCCCGAAGAACAGCAGCATTTACTTTCTCATAGTTACTATCGGAGTCCCCTTCATCCATACCTTCCACTGGATGCTTCTCAATGCCATCACTATTTGGGACGTCAATCGCTTCAGGATCCACATCATTGTCTGTGTTTAGCGGCCCCACAGAGGAAACATCTTCTCTCTCGCCTTGCTTCAGCAACCGAAATTCGGCGACGTACTGCTGAGCAAAGGGATTGGATATTAGGAGAACAAACTGAATGATCATGAAGACTTGAAAGCCAATCGCAATACCAAAATAAATGCGAGACTGAAGGCTGATATCGTCAAAATCTGTGCCCATCGAGGCTTGCAGAACCACAGAAATAAGACACATGATCACAGCTGCAATTGTGGTGCCCCACTGCTCCCCGTTAAAAAACTGAGTAGGGAAAGGTCCAACAAGCGCATTAGTAGACGAATCCAGCAGCGCATTCGCAAAGCCCGCAACACAGGAAATGGTCATAATCACAGCGATGGCACCACTTTGAGTGGGCACCTTAATAACCGGTACAATAATCAGCACGAGCATTTCTGCTAACGGAATAAACAGGCCCGTCATCATGCGATAGCGTAAGGGAATCCTTCGTACCGACGGAAGTAGCGTCATCGTCTCAAAAACCAATTGTGTCACGTACGTCCCCAGGTTGAAAAACGTATTGGCGTTGTTCCAGAAGGTTGGGTTCTCGCATTCAACGTCAGGAATTCCAGTGGCATACTCGTAGTACTTGCTAATATAATTAGGAATAGCAGTTACGGCGCTGATCACCATCATAATAGCCATCCCCAGCATCACAAACGTGACGAACGCATTGAATTCCCAGAAAGATTCAAAGTTGAGAATGCGCATCTTGATAACACAATGACGACCACGATAACCAAATTACAAAAAAAAAACGAATGAGTATAAAAAAGCGGTAAAAAGAGGCAAAAGATAACAATAGATGAATCAATTACAAATTATACCACTACAAGAAACAATTAGGGGAAAAAAGACACAAAAATTATATACGGGGCGCGACCATTTATCAACAAATGCAAAAGCAGACACTGCCATCCTCTACTTGGCAGATCACCAGAACCAGTCATAACCAGAAAAAGGACAGGACCTGAAACCCGACAGCTCCTCTCTTACACACCTGCAGGAATCGGTTAATTTAGCAACTTCATTCGAAATGGTTAGGATTAGTTAGAGGATCAACGGTTTAGAAAATAGTAAATCGGGGTGGGTAGGAAAAAGAAAAAGAAAACAAAGAAAACAAAAAGAAAGGAAACAATTAGTAGATGTGTATCTATATCGCCTACGTGGGAAGCTGATGGGTGTACCTGGAGGAGAGGGATAAAGGGGGAGAAGGCACATCAGCGTCTCTCCTCTCCAGCGCTGTGGACAACGGAGACGGAAGACCGCCTCCTCCCGGGCCCCATCCCTCGGTCCTCTCTTGGCTATGCGGGCGGCCAGCGGGTCTCAGCACATGCTTCCCTGGGTGTGTAGTGCGTGCTGGTGCTGGGGTGCGGGAAGTGGCGGAGGCACGGAGCAGGAAAAAGTACGCGGCTACGGACGGTTTACACACAAGAGATACACAAAAGCGTATAGAGCACCACTCCGGCACGGATTTTCTTTCTTAAGGAGCGGGTGATTATTACAGTACTTAAGAGGGGGTCGCACGGCACGCACACGGCAGCGGGGCCGGGCGACGTGGCACCGGCAGCGGCGAGGCATGCCAAATTTCCATCAGCACCTTAGGAGTTCGGGATGATGACGCTGTTGATGATCGCGGCGAAGTTCGACCCAAGGGCAAGACCCACTTGAATGAACAGGCCGCCAACAACGCCAGCCATGGAACGCTCGCCGGCCGTCGACAGTGTCGGCGTCCGGGGGGCAGTAGATCATCGACATCGTGCCGAAGTACCCGTTTGTCAGGCCAAACAGTGTCACGAGGATGTACGGCAGCACCTCGCTGTGGATCGTACCGTGCACGCACAGCACGATCAGCGGGATGAACAGCACACGGCTGACGGACCCGATCAGGCACGCCAGTGGAGTCGGGCGCAGCGCGCGGACCATCAGGATCAGCCGTGACGTGAAGTCCCCTGCGTTGAAGAGCAGAACGATGATCGTGGCGAACCAGTTAGAGTTGCCGTCGTAGGTACTGAAGTACACACCGGGCCACAGCGTCAGCGTCACGAAGTACCCGAAGAAGGTCGAGAAGAGCATCGGATAGACCTTCCTCACAACTGTGCACAGGTTCGCCTGTACCATCTGGTCGCTCGACGTCATCGTGCCGTTCTGGTCACGGTCCACCATCCCGTCCGCATCGCCGCGGGCCTGCAGCACAGCAGCGTTGTCATTCCTTTCAGAGCTGTCGTTCTCAGGGTGCAGGTTCTTGGGCTCCGCGATGCCCTCCTCCTCCTCCTCGGCACCGTTCTCCTGGATCTCTCCCCCGCCTCTTCCACTGGCTCTGCACTCATCACAGCAGAGCCCTTCAGCATGCGGAACTCCGCGCTGTACCGGTGCGCAAACGGGTTCGAGTACAGCAGCACGAACTGCGCAATAGTCAGCAGCTGGAAGCCGATCGCAACACCAAAGTAGATGCGGGACTGGGTGTTCACCTCGTCGAAGGTCTCCCCCATCGACACCTTCAGGATCACCGACAGGATCGACATGAACAGCGACGCCGTCGCAAGGCCCCATTGCTCCACGTTTACAACATTAGTAGGGAAGGGGCCGGCAAGTGCGTTCACAGAGGAGTCGCACAGCGCCTTGGAGAAGCCCCCGAGCACGGCCACCATCATCAGCACCACAATCGCCCCCGTCTGCGTTGGGATCTTGATCACGGGGATGAGGATCAGGATGAGCATCTCCGCAAACGGCACAGACAGACCAGTCAGCAGGCGGAACCGCAGCGGGATCGCACGCACCGCAGGCAGCAGTGTGATGGCTTCGCAGATCAGCTGTGTCACGTACGTCCCCAGGTTGAAGAACGTGTTGGCGTTGTTCCAGAAGGCTGGGTTCTCGCATTCAACGTCAGGAATGCCAGTGGCATACTCGTAGTACTTGGTGATGAAGGACGGCGCACCGGTTACGGCGCTGATCACCATCATGATCGACATTCCAATCATCACAAACGTCACATACGTGTTGAACTCCGCAAAGCTCTCGAAGTTGAGAAAGCCCATGGTCGCGAGGGTCTGTTGTGAGGAGAAGGGGTTGCCAAACAGGTCTTGGTGGGAAGTGGGACAAAAAGAAGTTGAGAGCAAGCTCACTACGCCGCATCCATCAACCGGTAAGAAAGCAGGTCGCAGCAAGAGAAGAAGAAGGGAGGGAGAGGGGGACAAAAGCATGACATTATGACATGGATAAGCAGAAGTAGTGCACGTGGGCGGGAGGGGGAGGGAGGGCAACGGAGCGGCACCGTATCCAACGGGCACCGCCCTCAGTCTTGTGGCATTGTGGCAGCTCTTTTGGTTGCATCCATCTCTCACACAGCTTCAGGAATCGGTTAATTTAGGAACTTCATTCGAAATGGTTAGGATTAGTTAGAGGATCAACGGTTTAGAAAATAGTAAATCGGGGTGGGTAGGAAAAAAAAAAACAAAAAGAAAGGAAACAATTAGTAGATGTGTATCTATATCGCCTACGTGGGAAGCTGATGGGTGTACCTGGAGGAGAGGGGTAAAGGGGGAGAAGGCACATCAGCGTCTCTCCTCTCCAGCGCTGTGGACAACGGGAGACGGAAGACCGCCTCCCTCGGGCCCCATCCCTCGGTCCTCTCTTGGCTATGCGGGCGGCCAGCGGGTCTCAGCACATGCTTCCCTGGGTGTGTAGTGCGTGCTGGTGCTGGGGTGCGGGAAGTGGCGGAGGCACGGCGCAGGAAAAAGTACGCGGCTACGGACGGTTTACACACAAGAGATACACAAAAGCGTATAGAGCACCACTCCGGCACGGATTTTCTTTCTTAAGGAGCGGGTGATTATTACAGTACTTAAGAGGGGTCGCACGGCACGCACACGGCAGCGGGGCCGGGCGACGTGGCACCGGCAGCGGCGAGGCATGCCAAATTTCCATCAGCACCTTAGGAGTTCGGGATGATGACGCTGTTGATGATCGCGGCGAAGTTCGACCCAAGGGCAAGACCCACTTGAATGAACAGGCCGCCAACAACGCCAGCCATGGAACGCTCGCCGGCCGTCGACAGTGTCGGCGTCCGGGGGCAGTAGATCATCGACATCGTGCCGAAGTACCCGTTTGTCAGGCCAAACAGTGTCACGAGGATGTACGGCAGCACCTCGCTGTGGATCGTACCGTGCACGCACAGCACGATCAGCGGGATGAACAGCACACGGCTGACGGACCCGATCAGGCACGCCAGTGGAGTCGGGCGCAGCGCGCGGACCATCAGGATCAGCCGCGACGTGAAGTCCCCTGCGTTGAAGAGCAGAACGATGATCGTGGCGAACCAGTTAGAGTTGCCGTCGTAGGTACTGAAGTACACACCGGGCCACAGCGTCAGCGTCACGAAGTACCCGAAGAAGGTCGAGAAGAGCATCGGATAGACCTTCCTCACAACTGTGCACAGGTTCGCCTGTACCATCTGGTCGCTCGACGTCATCGTGCCGTTCTGGTCACGGTCCACCATCCCGTCCGCATCGCCGCGGGCCTGCAGCACAGCAGCGTTGTCATTCCTTTCAGAGCTGTCGTTCTCAGGGTGCAGGTTCTTGGGCTCCGCGATGCCCTCCTCCTCCTCCTCGGCACCGTTCTCCTGGATCTCTCCTCCGCCTCTTCCACTGGCTCTGCACTCATCACAGCAGAGCCCTTCAGCATGCGGAACTCCGCGCTGTACCGGTGCGCAAACGGGTTCGAGTACAGCAGCACGAACTGCGCAATAGTCAGCAGCTGGAAGCCGATCGCAACACCAAAGTAGATGCGGGACTGGGTGTTCACCTCGTCGAAGGTCTCCCCCATCGACACCTTCAGGATCACCGACAGGATCGACATGAACAGCGACGCCGTCGCAAGGCCCCATTGCTCCACGTTTACAACATTAGTAGGGAAGGGGCCGGCAAGTGCGTTCACAGAGGAGTCGCACAGCGCCTTGGAGAAGCCCCCGAGCACGGCCACCATCATCAGCACCACAATCGCCCCCGTCTGCGTTGGGATCTTGATCACGGGGATGAGGATCAGGATGAGCATCTCCGCAAACGGCACAGACAGACCAGTCAGCAGGCGGAACCGCAGCGGGATCGCACGCACCGCAGGCAGCAGTGTGATGGCTTCGCAGATCAGCTGTGTCACGTACGTCCCCAGGTTGAAGAACGTGTTGGCGTTGTTCCAGAAGGCTGGGTTCTCGCATTCAACGTCAGGAATGCCAGTGGCATACTCGTAGTACTTGGTGATGAAGGACGGCGCACCGGTTACGGCGCTGATCACCATCATGATCGACATTCCAATCATCACAAACGTCACATACGTGTTGAACTCCGCAAAGCTCTCGAAGTTGAGAAAGCCCATGGTCGCGAGGGTCTGTTGTGAGGGGGGGGAGAAGGGGGGTTGCCAAACAGGTCTTGGTGGGAAGTGGGACAAAAAGAAGTTGAGAGCAAGCTCACTACGCCGCATCCATCAACCGGTAAGAAAGCAGGTCGCAGCAAGAGAAGAAGAAGGGGAGGGAGAGGGGGACAAAAGCATGACATTATGACATGGATAAGCAGAAGTAGTGCACGTGGGCGGGAGGGGGAGGGAGGGCAACGGAGCGGCACCGTATCCAACGGGCACCGCCCTCAGTCTTGTGGCATTGTGGCAGCTCTTTTGGTTGCATCCATCTCTCACACAGCTTCAGGAATCGGTTAATTTAGGAACTTCATTCGAAATGGTTAGGATTAGTTAGAGGATCAACGGTTTAGAAAATAGTAAATCGGGGTGGGTAGGAAAAAAAAAAAAACAAAAGAAAGGAAACAATTAGTAGATGTGTATCTATATCGCCTACGTGGGAAGCTGATGGGTGTACCTGGAGGAGAGGGGTAAAGGGGGAGAAGGCACATCAGCGTCTCTCCTCTCCAGCGCTGTGGACAACGGGAGACGGAAGACCGCCTCCCTCCGGGCCCCATCCCTCGGTCCTCTCTTGGCTATGCGGGCGGCCAGCGGGTCTCAGCACATGCTTCCCTGGGTGTGTAGTGCGTGCTGGTGCTGGGGTGCGGGAAGTGGCGGAGGCACGGCGCAGGAAAAAGTACGCGGCTACGGACGGTTTACACACAAGAGATACACAAAAGCGTATAGAGCACCACTCCGGCACGGATTTTCTTTCTTAAGGAGCGGGTGATTATTACAGTACTTAAGAGGGGTCGCACGGCACGCACACGGCAGCGGGGCCGGGCGACGTGGCACCGGCAGCGGCGAGGCATGCCAAATTTCCATCAGCACCTTAGGAGTTCGGGATGATGACGCTGTTGATGATCGCGGCGAAGTTCGACCCAAGGGCAAGACCCACTTGAATGAACAGGCCGCCAACAACGCCAGCCATGGAACGCTCGCCGGCCGTCGACAGTGTCGGCGTCCGGGGGCAGTAGATCATCGACATCGTGCCGAAGTACCCGTTTGTCAGGCCAAACAGTGTCACGAGGATGTACGGCAGCACCTCGCTGTGGATCGTACCGTGCACGCACAGCACGATCAGCGGGATGAACAGCACACGGCTGACGGACCCGATCAGGCACGCCAGTGGAGTCGGGCGCAGCGCGCGGACCATCAGGATCAGCCGCGACGTGAAGTCCCCTGCGTTGAAGAGCAGAACGATGATCGTGGCGAACCAGTTAGAGTTGCCGTCGTAGGTACTGAAGTACACACCGGGCCACAGCGTCAGCGTCACGAAGTACCCGAAGAAGGTCGAGAAGAGCATCGGATAGACCTTCCTCACAACTGTGCACAGGTTCGCCTGTACCATCTGGTCGCTCGACGTCATCGTGCCGTTCTGGTCACGGTCCACCATCCCGTCCGCATCGCCGCGGGCCTGCAGCACAGCAGCGTTGTCATTCCTTTCAGAGCTGTCGTTCTCAGGGTGCAGGTTCTTGGGCTCCGCGATGCCCTCCTCCTCCTCCTCGGCACCGTTCTCCTGGATCTCTCCTCCGCCTCTTCCACTGGCTCTGCACTCATCACAGCAGAGCCCTTCAGCATGCGGAACTCCGCGCTGTACCGGTGCGCAAACGGGTTCGAGTACAGCAGCACGAACTGCGCAATAGTCAGCAGCTGGAAGCCGATCGCAACACCAAAGTAGATGCGGGACTGGGTGTTCACCTCGTCGAAGGTCTCCCCCATCGACACCTTCAGGATCACCGACAGGATCGACATGAACAGCGACGCCGTCGCAAGGCCCCATTGCTCCACGTTTACAACATTAGTAGGGAAGGGGCCGGCAAGTGCGTTCACAGAGGAGTCGCACAGCGCCTTGGAGAAGCCCCCGAGCACGGCCACCATCATCAGCACCACAATCGCCCCCGTCTGCGTTGGGATCTTGATCACGGGGATGAGGATCAGGATGAGCATCTCCGCAAACGGCACAGACAGACCAGTCAGCAGGCGGAACCGCAGCGGGATCGCACGCACCGCAGGCAGCAGTGTGATGGCTTCGCAGATCAGCTGTGTCACGTACGTCCCCAGGTTGAAGAACGTGTTGGCGTTGTTCCAGAAGGCTGGGTTCTCGCATTCAACGTCAGGAATGCCAGTGGCATACTCGTAGTACTTGGTGATGAAGGACGGCGCACCGGTTACGGCGCTGATCACCATCATGATCGACATTCCAATCATCACAAACGTCACATACGTGTTGAACTCCGCAAAGCTCTCGAAGTTGAGAAAGCCCATGGTCGCGAGGGTCTGTTGTGAGGGGGGGGGGGGGGAAGGGGGGTTGCCAAACAGGTCTTGGTGGGAAGTGGGACAAAAAGAAGTTGAGAGCAAGCTCACTACGCCGCATCCATCAACCGGTAAGAAAGCAGGTCGCAGCAAGAGAAGAAGAAGGGGAGGAGGGGACAAAAGCATGACATTATGACATGGATAAGCAGAAGTAGTGCACGTGGGCGGGAGGGGGAGGGAGGGCAACGGAGCGGCACCGTATCCAACGGGCACCGCCCTCAGTCTTGTGGCATTGTGGCAGCTCTTTTGGTTGCATCCATCTCTCACACAGCTTCAGGAATCGGTTAATTTAGGAACTTCATTCGAAATGGTTAGGATTAGTTAGAGGATCAACGGTTTAGAAAATAGTAAATCGGGGTGGGTAGGAAAAAAAAAGAAAACAAAAAGAAAGGAAACAATTAGTAGATGTGTATCTATATCGCCTACGTGGGAAGCTGATGGGTGTACCTGGAGGAGAGGGGTAAAGGGGGAGAAGGCACATCAGCGTCTCTCCTCTCCAGCGCTGTGGACAACGGAGACGGAAGACCGCCTCCCTCGGGCCCCATCCCTCGGTCCTCTCTCTGGCTATGCGGGCGGCCAGCGGGTCTCAGCACATGCTTCCCTGGGTGTGTAGTGCGTGCTGGTGCTGGGGTGCGGGAAGTGGCGGAGGCACGGCGCAGGAAAAGTACGCGGCTACGGACGGTTTACACACAAGAGATACACAAAAGCGTATAGAGCACCACTCCGGCACGGATTTTCTTTCTTAAGGAGCGGGTGATTATTACAGTACTTAAGAGGGGTCGCACGGCACGCACACGGCAGCGGGGCCGGGCGACGTGGCACCGGCAGCGGCGAGGCATGCCAAATTTCCATCAGCACCTTAGGAGTTCGGGATGATGACGCTGTTGATGATCGCGGCGAAGTTCGACCCAAGGGCAAGACCCACTTGAATGAACAGGCCGCCAACAACGCCAGCCATGGAACGCTCGCCGGCCGTCGACAGTGTCGGCGTCCGGGGGCAGTAGATCATCGACATCGTGCCGAAGTACCCGTTTGTCAGGCCAAACAGTGTCACGAGGATGTACGGCAGCACCTCGCTGTGGATCGTACCGTGCACGCACAGCACGATCAGCGGGATGAACAGCACACGGCTGACGGACCCGATCAGGCACGCCAGTGGAGTCGGGCGCAGCGCGCGGACCATCAGGATCAGCCGCGACGTGAAGTCCCCTGCGTTGAAGAGCAGAACGATGATCGTGGCGAACCAGTTAGAGTTGCCGTCGTAGGTACTGAAGTACACACCGGGCCACAGCGTCAGCGTCACGAAGTACCCGAAGAAGGTCGAGAAGAGCATCGGATAGACCTTCCTCACAACTGTGCACAGGTTCGCCTGTACCATCTGGTCGCTCGACGTCATCGTGCCGTTCTGGTCACGGTCCACCATCCCGTCCGCATCGCCGCGGGCCTGCAGCACAGCAGCGTTGTCATTCCTTTCAGAGCTGTCGTTCTCAGGGTGCAGGTTCTTGGGCTCCGCGATGCCCTCCTCCTCCTCCTCGGCACCGTTCTCCTGGATCTCTCCTCCGCCTCTTCCACTGGCTCTGCACTCATCACAGCAGAGCCCTTCAGCATGCGGAACTCCGCGCTGTACCGGTGCGCAAACGGGTTCGAGTACAGCAGCACGAACTGCGCAATAGTCAGCAGCTGGAAGCCGATCGCAACACCAAAGTAGATGCGGGACTGGGTGTTCACCTCGTCGAAGGTCTCCCCCATCGACACCTTCAGGATCACCGACAGGATCGACATGAACAGCGACGCCGTCGCAAGGCCCCATTGCTCCACGTTTACAACATTAGTAGGGAAGGGGCCGGCAAGTGCGTTCACAGAGGAGTCGCACAGCGCCTTGGAGAAGCCCCCGAGCACGGCCACCATCATCAGCACCACAATCGCCCCCGTCTGCGTTGGGATCTTGATCACGGGGATGAGGATCAGGATGAGCATCTCCGCAAACGGCACAGACAGACCAGTCAGCAGGCGGAACCGCAGCGGGATCGCACGCACCGCAGGCAGCAGTGTGATGGCTTCGCAGATCAGCTGTGTCACGTACGTCCCCAGGTTGAAGAACGTGTTGGCGTTGTTCCAGAAGGCTGGGTTCTCGCATTCAACGTCAGGAATGCCAGTGGCATACTCGTAGTACTTGGTGATGAAGGACGGCGCACCGGTTACGGCGCTGATCACCATCATGATCGACATTCCAATCATCACAAACGTCACATACGTGTTGAACTCCGCAAAGCTCTCGAAGTTGAGAAAGCCCATGGTCGCGAGGGTCTGTTGTGAGGGGTTGCCAAACAGGTCTTGGTGGGAAGTGGGACAAAAAGAAGTTGAGAGCAAGCTCACTACGCCGCATCCATCAACCGGTAAGAAAGCAGGTCGCAGCAAGAGAAGAAGAAGGGGAGGGAGAGGGGGACAAAAGCATGACATTATGACATGGATAAGCAGAAGTAGTGCACGTGGGCGGGAGGGGGAGGGAGGGCAACGGAGCGGCACCGTATCCAACGGGCACCGCCCTCAGTCTTGTGGCATTGTGGCAGCTCTTTTGGTTGCATCCATCTCTCACACAGCTTCAGGAATCGGTTAATTTAGGAACTTCATTCGAAATGGTTAGGATTAGTTAGAGGATCAACGGTTTAGAAAATAGTAAATCGGGGTGGGTAGGAAAAAAAAGAAAACAAAAAGAAAGGAAACAATTAGTAGATGTGTATCTATATCGCCTACGTGGGAAGCTGATGGGTGTACCTGGAGGAGAGGGGTAAAGGGGGAGAAGGCACATCAGCGTCTCTCCTCTCCAGCGCTGTGGACAACGGGAGACGGAAGACCGCCTCCCTCCCGGGCCCCATCCCTCGGTCCTCTCTCTTGGCTATGCGGGCGGCCAGCGGGTCTCAGCACATGCTTCCCTGGGTGTGTAGTGCGTGCTGGTGCTGGGGTGCGGGAAGTGGCGGAGGCACGGCGCAGGAAAAAGTACGCGGCTACGGACGGTTTACACACAAGAGATACACAAAAGCGTATAGAGCACCACTCCGGCACGGATTTTCTTTCTTAAGGAGCGGGTGATTATTACAGTACTTAAGAGGGGTCGCACGGCACGCACACGGCAGCGGGGCCGGGCGACGTGGCACCGGCAGCGGCGAGGCATGCCAAATTTCCATCAGCACCTTAGGAGTTCGGGATGATGACGCTGTTGATGATCGCGGCGAAGTTCGACCCAAGGGCAAGACCCACTTGAATGAACAGGCCGCCAACAACGCCAGCCATGGAACGCTCGCCGGCCGTCGACAGTGTCGGCGTCCGGGGGCAGTAGATCATCGACATCGTGCCGAAGTACCCGTTTGTCAGGCCAAACAGTGTCACGAGGATGTACGGCAGCACCTCGCTGTGGATCGTACCGTGCACGCACAGCACGATCAGCGGGATGAACAGCACACGGCTGACGGACCCGATCAGGCACGCCAGTGGAGTCGGGCGCAGCGCGCGGACCATCAGGATCAGCCGCGACGTGAAGTCCCCTGCGTTGAAGAGCAGAACGATGATCGTGGCGAACCAGTTAGAGTTGCCGTCGTAGGTACTGAAGTACACACCGGGCCACAGCGTCAGCGTCACGAAGTACCCGAAGAAGGTCGAGAAGAGCATCGGATAGACCTTCCTCACAACTGTGCACAGGTTCGCCTGTACCATCTGGTCGCTCGACGTCATCGTGCCGTTCTGGTCACGGTCCACCATCCCGTCCGCATCGCCGCGGGCCTGCAGCACAGCAGCGTTGTCATTCCTTTCAGAGCTGTCGTTCTCAGGGTGCAGGTTCTTGGGCTCCGCGATGCCCTCCTCCTCCTCCTCGGCACCGTTCTCCTGGATCTCTCCCTCCGCCTCTTCCACTGGCTCTGCACTCATCACAGCAGAGCCCTTCAGCATGCGGAACTCCGCGCTGTACCGGTGCGCAAACGGGTTCGAGTACAGCAGCACGAACTGCGCAATAGTCAGCAGCTGGAAGCCGATCGCAACACCAAAGTAGATGCGGGACTGGGTGTTCACCTCGTCGAAGGTCTCCCCCCATCGACACCTTCAGGATCACCGACAGGATCGACATGAACAGCGACGCCGTCGCAAGGCCCCATTGCTCCACGTTTACAACATTAGTAGGGAAGGGGCCGGCAAGTGCGTTCACAGAGGAGTCGCACAGCGCCTTGGAGAAGCCCCCCGAGCACGGCCACCATCATCAGCACCACAATCGCCCCCGTCTGCGTTGGGATCTTGATCACGGGGATGAGGATCAGGATGAGCATCTCCGCAAACGGCACAGACAGACCAGTCAGCAGGCGGAACCGCAGCGGGATCGCACGCACCGCAGGCAGCAGTGTGATGGCTTCGCAGATCAGCTGTGTCACGTACGTCCCCAGGTTGAAGAACGTGTTGGCGTTGTTCCAGAAGGCTGGGTTCTCGCATTCAACGTCAGGAATGCCAGTGGCATACTCGTAGTACTTGGTGATGAAGGACGGCGCACCGGTTACGGCGCTGATCACCATCATGATCGACATTCCAATCATCACAAACGTCACATACGTGTTGAACTCCGCAAAGCTCTCGAAGTTGAGAAAGCCCATGGTCGCGAGGGTCTGTTGTGAGGAGGGGGGGGAGAAGGGGGGTTGCCAAACAGGTCTTGGTGGGAAGTGGGACAAAAAGAAGTTGAGAGCAAGCTCACTACGCCGCATCCATCAACCGGTAAGAAAGCAGGTCGCAGCAAGAGAAGAAGAAGGGGAGGGAGAGGGGGACAAAAGCATGACATTATGACATGGATAAGCAGAAGTAGTGCACGTGGGCGGGAGGGGGAGGGAGGGCAACGGAGCGGCACCGTATCCAACGGGCACCGCCCTCAGTCTTGTGGCATTGTGGCAGCTCTTTTGGTTGCATCCATCTCTCACACAGCTTCAGGAATCGGTTAATTTAGGAACTTCATTCGAAATGGTTAGGATTAGTTAGAGGATCAACGGTTTAGAAAATAGTAAATCGGGGTGGGTAGGAAAAAAAAAGAAAACAAAAAGAAAGGAAACAATTAGTAGATGTGTATCTATATCGCCTACGTGGGAAGCTGATGGGTGTACCTGGAGGAGAGGGGTAAAGGGGGAGAAGGCACATCAGCGTCTCTCCTCTCCAGCGCTGTGGACAACGGGAGACGGAAGACCGCCTCCCTCCCGGGCCCCATCCCTCGGTCCTCTCTCTGGCTATGCGGGCGGCCAGCGGGTCTCAGCACATGCTTCCCTGGGTGTGTAGTGCGTGCTGGTGCTGGGGTGCGGGAAGTGGCGGAGGCACGGCGCAGGAAAAAGTACGCGGCTACGGACGGTTTACACACAAGAGATACACAAAAGCGTATAGAGCACCACTCCGGCACGGATTTTCTTTCTTAAGGAGCGGGTGATTATTACAGTACTTAAGAGGGGTCGCACGGCACGCACACGGCAGCGGGGCCGGGCGACGTGGCACCGGCAGCGGCGAGGCATGCCAAATTTCCATCAGCACCTTAGGAGTTCGGGATGATGACGCTGTTGATGATCGCGGCGAAGTTCGACCCAAGGGCAAGACCCACTTGAATGAACAGGCCGCCAACAACGCCAGCCATGGAACGCTCGCCGGCCGTCGACAGTGTCGGCGTCCGGGGGCAGTAGATCATCGACATCGTGCCGAAGTACCCGTTTGTCAGGCCAAACAGTGTCACGAGGATGTACGGCAGCACCTCGCTGTGGATCGTACCGTGCACGCACAGCACGATCAGCGGGATGAACAGCACACGGCTGACGGACCCGATCAGGCACGCCAGTGGAGTCGGGCGCAGCGCGCGGACCATCAGGATCAGCCGCGACGTGAAGTCCCCTGCGTTGAAGAGCAGAACGATGATCGTGGCGAACCAGTTAGAGTTGCCGTCGTAGGTACTGAAGTACACACCGGGCCACAGCGTCAGCGTCACGAAGTACCCGAAGAAGGTCGAGAAGAGCATCGGATAGACCTTCCTCACAACTGTGCACAGGTTCGCCTGTACCATCTGGTCGCTCGACGTCATCGTGCCGTTCTGGTCACGGTCCACCATCCCGTCCGCATCGCCGCGGGCCTGCAGCACAGCAGCGTTGTCATTCCTTTCAGAGCTGTCGTTCTCAGGGTGCAGGTTCTTGGGCTCCGCGATGCCCTCCTCCTCCTCCTCGGCACCGTTCTCCTGGATCTCTCCCTCCGCCTCTTCCACTGGCTCTGCACTCATCACAGCAGAGCCCTTCAGCATGCGGAACTCCGCGCTGTACCGGTGCGCAAACGGGTTCGAGTACAGCAGCACGAACTGCGCAATAGTCAGCAGCTGGAAGCCGATCGCAACACCAAAGTAGATGCGGGACTGGGTGTTCACCTCGTCGAAGGTCTCCCCCCATCGACACCTTCAGGATCACCGACAGGATCGACATGAACAGCGACGCCGTCGCAAGGCCCCATTGCTCCACGTTTACAACATTAGTAGGGAAGGGGCCGGCAAGTGCGTTCACAGAGGAGTCGCACAGCGCCTTGGAGAAGCCCCCCGAGCACGGCCACCATCATCAGCACCACAATCGCCCCCGTCTGCGTTGGGATCTTGATCACGGGGATGAGGATCAGGATGAGCATCTCCGCAAACGGCACAGACAGACCAGTCAGCAGGCGGAACCGCAGCGGGATCGCACGCACCGCAGGCAGCAGTGTGATGGCTTCGCAGATCAGCTGTGTCACGTACGTCCCCAGGTTGAAGAACGTGTTGGCGTTGTTCCAGAAGGCTGGGTTCTCGCATTCAACGTCAGGAATGCCAGTGGCATACTCGTAGTACTTGGTGATGAAGGACGGCGCACCGGTTACGGCGCTGATCACCATCATGATCGACATTCCAATCATCACAAACGTCACATACGTGTTGAACTCCGCAAAGCTCTCGAAGTTGAGAAAGCCCATGGTCGCGAGGGTCTGTTGTGAGGGGGGGGAGAAGGGGTTGCCAAACAGGTCTTGGTGGGAAGTGGGACAAAAAAAAAGTTGAGAGCAAGCTCACTACGCCGCATCCATCAACCGGTAAGAAAGCAGGTCGCAGCAAGAGAAGAAGAAGGGGAGGGAGAGGGGGACAAAAGCATGACATTATGACATGGATAAGCAGAAGTAGTGCACGTGGGCGGGAGGGGGAGGGAGGGCAACGGAGCGGCACCGTATCCAACGGGCACCGCCCTCAGTCTTGTGGCATTGTGGCAGCTCTTTTGGTTGCATCCATCTCTCACACAGCTTCAGGAATCGGTTAATTTAGGAACTTCATTCGAAATGGTTAGGATTAGTTAGAGGATCAACGGTTTAGAAAATAGTAAATCGGGGTGGGTAGGAAAAAAAAGAAAACAAAAAGAAAACAATTAGTAGATGTGTATCTATATCGCCTACGTGGGAAGCTGATGGGTGTACCTGGAGGAGAGGGGTAAAGGGGGAGAAGGCACATCAGCGTCTCTCCTCTCCAGCGCTGTGGACAACGGGAGACGGAAGACCGCCTCCCTCCGGGCCCCATCCCTCGGTCCTCTCTTTGCTATGCGGGCGGCCAGCGGGTCTCAGCACATGCTTCCCTGGGTGTGTAGTGCGTGCTGGTGCTGGGGTGCGGGAAGTGGCGGAGGCACGGCGCAGGAAAAAAGTACGCGGCTACGGACGGTTTACACACAAGAGATACACAAAAGCGTATAGAGCACCACTCCGGCACGGATTTTCTTTCTTAAGGAGCGGGTGATTATTACAGTACTTAAGAGGGGTCGCACGGCACGCACACGGCAGCGGGGCCGGGCGACGTGGCACCGGCAGCGGCGAGGCATGCCAAATTTCCATCAGCACCTTAGGAGTTCGGGATGATGACGCTGTTGATGATCGCGGCGAAGTTCGACCCAAGGGCAAGACCCACTTGAATGAACAGGCCGCCAACAACGCCAGCCATGGAACGCTCGCCGGCCGTCGACAGTGTCGGCGTCCGGGGGCAGTAGATCATCGACATCGTGCCGAAGTACCCGTTTGTCAGGCCAAACAGTGTCACGAGGATGTACGGCAGCACCTCGCTGTGGATCGTACCGTGCACGCACAGCACGATCAGCGGGATGAACAGCACACGGCTGACGGACCCGATCAGGCACGCCAGTGGAGTCGGGCGCAGCGCGCGGACCATCAGGATCAGCCGCGACGTGAAGTCCCCTGCGTTGAAGAGCAGAACGATGATCGTGGCGAACCAGTTAGAGTTGCCGTCGTAGGTACTGAAGTACACACCGGGCCACAGCGTCAGCGTCACGAAGTACCCGAAGAAGGTCGAGAAGAGCATCGGATAGACCTTCCTCACAACTGTGCACAGGTTCGCCTGTACCATCTGGTCGCTCGACGTCATCGTGCCGTTCTGGTCACGGTCCACCATCCCGTCCGCATCGCCGCGGGCCTGCAGCACAGCAGCGTTGTCATTCCTTTCAGAGCTGTCGTTCTCAGGGTGCAGGTTCTTGGGCTCCGCGATGCCCTCCTCCTCCTCCTCGGCACCGTTCTCCTGGATCTCTCCCTCCGCCTCTTCCACTGGCTCTGCACTCATCACAGCAGAGCCCTTCAGCATGCGGAACTCCGCGCTGTACCGGTGCGCAAACGGGTTCGAGTACAGCAGCACGAACTGCGCAATAGTCAGCAGCTGGAAGCCGATCGCAACACCAAAGTAGATGCGGGACTGGGTGTTCACCTCGTCGAAGGTCTCCCCCATCGACACCTTCAGGATCACCGACAGGATCGACATGAACAGCGACGCCGTCGCAAGGCCCCATTGCTCCACGTTTACAACATTAGTAGGGAAGGGGCCGGCAAGTGCGTTCACAGAGGAGTCGCACAGCGGAGAAGCCCCGAGCACGGCCACCATCATCAGCACCACAATCGCCCCCGTCTGCGTTGGGATCTTGATCACGGGGATGAGGATCAGGATGAGCATCTCCGCAAACGGCACAGACAGACCAGTCAGCAGGCGGAACCGCAGCGGGATCGCACGCACCGCAGGCAGCAGTGTGATGGCTTCGCAGATCAGCTGTGTCACGTACGTCCCCAGGTTGAAGAACGTGTTGGCGTTGTTCCAGAAGGCTGGGTTCTCGCATTCAACGTCAGGAATGCCAGTGGCATACTCGTAGTACTTGGTGATGAAGGACGGCGCACCGGTTACGGCGCTGATCACCATCATGATCGACATTCCAATCATCACAAACGTCACATACGTGTTGAACTCCGCAAAGCTCTCGAAGTTGAGAAAGCCCATGGTCGCGAGGGTCTGTTGTGAGGGGTTGCCAAACAGGTCTTGGTGGGAAGTGGGACAAAAAGAAGTTGAGAGCAAGCTCACTACGCCGCATCCATCAACCGGTAAGAAAGCAGGTCGCAGCAAGAGAAGAAGAAGGGGAGGGAGAGGGGGACAAAAGCATGACATTATGACATGGATAAGCAGAAGTAGTGCACGTGGGCGGGAGGGGGAGGGAGGGCAACGGAGCGGCACCGTATCCAACGGGCACCGCCCTCAGTCTTGTGGCATTGTGGCAGCTCTTTTGGTTGCATCCATCTCTCACACAGCTTCAGGAATCGGTTAATTTAGGAACTTCATTCGAAATGGTTAGGATTAGTTAGAGGATCAACGGTTTAGAAAATAGTAAATCGGGGTGGGTAGGAAAAAAAAAAAACAAAAGAAAGGAAACAATTAGTAGATGTGTATCTATATCGCCTACGTGGGAAGCTGATGGGTGTACCTGGAGGAGAGGGTAAAGGGGAGAAGGCACATCAGCGTCTCTCCTCTCCAGCGCTGTGGACAACGGGAGACGGAAGACCGCCTCCCTCACGGGCCCCATCCCTCGGTCCTCTCTCTTGGCTATGCGGGCGGCCAGCGGGTCTCAGCACATGCTTCCCTGGGTGTGTAGTGCGTGCTGGTGCTGGGGTGCGGGAAGTGGCGGAGGCACGGAGCAGGAAAAAGTACGCGGCTACGGACGGTTTACACACAAGAGACACACAAAAGCGTATAGAGCACCACTCCGGCACGGATTTTCTTTCTTAAGGAGCGGGTGATTATTACAGTACATAAGAGGGGTCGCACGGCACGCACACGGCAGCGGGGCCGGGCGACGTGGCACCGGCAGTGGCGAGGCATGCCAAATTTCCATCAGCACCTTAGGAGTTCGGGATGATGACGCTGTTGATGATCGCGGCGAAGTTCGACCCAAGGGCAAGACCCACTTGAATGAACAGGCCGCCAACAACGCCAGCCATGGAACGCTCGCCGGCCGTCGACAGTGTCGGCGTCCGGGGGCAGTAGATCATCGACATCGTGCCGAAGTACCCGTTCGTCAGGCCAAACAGTGTCACGAGGATGTACGGCAGCACCTCGCTGTGGATCGTACCGTGCACGCACAGCACGATCAGCGGGATGAACAGCACACGGCTGACGGACCCGATCAGGCACGCCAGTGGAGTCGGGCGCAGCGCGCGGACCATCAGGATCAGCCGCGACGTGAAGTCCCCTGCGTTGAAGAGCAGAACGATGATCGTGGCGAACCAGTTAGAGTTGCCGTCGTAGGTACTGAAGTACACACCGGGCCACAGCGTCAGCGTCACGAAGTACCCGAAGAAGGTCGAGAAGAGCATCGGATAGACCTTCCTCACAACTGTGCACAGGTTCGCCTGTACCATCTGGTCGCTCGACGTCATCGTGCCGTTCTGGTCACGGTCCACCATCCCGTCCGCATCGCCGCGGGCCTGCAGCACAGCAGCGTTGTCATTCCTTTCAGAGCTGTCGTTCTCAGGGTGCAGGTTCTTGGGCTCCGCGATGCCCTCCTCCTCCTCCTCGGCACCGTTCTCCTGGATCTCTCCTCCGCCTCTTCCACTGGCTCTGCACTCATCACAGCAGAGCCCTTCAGTATGCGGAACTCCGCGCTGTACCGGTGCGCAAACGGGTTCGAGTACAGCAGCACGAACTGCGCAATAGTCAGCAGCTGGAAGCCGATCGCAACACCAAAGTAGATGCGGGACTGGGTGTTCACCTCGTCGAAGGTCTCCCCCATCGACACCTTCAGGATCACCGACAGGATCGACATGAACAGCGACGCCGTCGCAAGGCCCCATTGCTCCACGTTTACAACATTAGTAGGGAAGGGGCCGGCAAGTGCGTTCACAGAGGAGTCGCACAGCGCCTTGGAAAGCCCCGAGCACGGCCACCATCATCAGCACCACAATCGCCCCCGTCTGCGTTGGGATCTTGATCACGGGGATGAGGATCAGGATGAGCATCTCCGCAAACGGCACAGACAGACCAGTCAGCAGGCGGAACCGCAGCGGGATCGCACGCACCGCAGGCAGCAGTGTGATGGCTTCGCAGATCAGCTGTGTCACGTACGTCCCCAGGTTGAAGAACGTGTTGGCGTTGTTCCAGAAGGCTGGGTTCTCGCATTCAACGTCAGGAATGCCAGTGGCATACTCGTAGTACTTGGTGATGAAGGACGGCGCACCGGTTACGGCGCTGATCACCATCATGATCGACATTCCAATCATCACAAACGTCACATACGTGTTGAACTCCGCAAAGCTCTCGAAGTTGAGAAAGCCCATGGTCGCGAGGGTCTGTTGTGAGGGGGGGTTGCCAAACAGGTCTTGGTGGGAAGTGGGACAAAAAGAAGTTGAGAGCAAGCTCACTACGCCGCATCCATCAACCGGTAAGAAAGCAGGTCGCAGCAAGAGAAGAAGAAGGGGAGGGAGAGGGGGACAAAAGCATGACATTATGACATGGATAAGCAGAAGTAGTGCACGTGGGTGGGAGGGAGGGCAACGGAGCGGCACCGTATCCAACGGGCACCGCCCTCAGTCTTGTGGCATTGTGGCAGCTCTTTTGGTTGCATCCATCTCTCACACAGCTTCAGGAATCGGTTAATTTAGGAACTTCATTCGAAATGGTTAGGATTAGTTAGAGGATCAACGGTTTAGAAAATAGTAAATCGGGGTGGGTAGGAAAAAAAAAAACAAAAGAAAGGAAACAATTAGTAGATGTGTATCTATATCGCCTACGTGGGAAGCTGATGGGTGTACCTGGAGGAGAGGGTAAAGGGGAGAAGGCACATCAGCGTCTCTCCTCTCCAGCGCTGTGGACAACGGGAGACGGAAGACCGCCTCCCTCCGGGCCCCATCCCTCGGTCCTCTCTCTTGGCTATGCGGGCGGCCAGCGGGTCTCAGCACATGCTTCCCTGGGTGTGTAGTGCGTGCTGGTGCTGGGGTGCGGGAAGTGGCGGAGGCACGGCGCAGGAAAAAGTACGCGGCTACGGACGGTTTACACACAAGAGATACACAAAAGCGTATAGAGCACCACTCCGGCACGGATTTTCTTTCTTAAGGAGCGGGTGATTATTACAGTACTTAAGAGGGGGTCGCACGGCACGCACACGGCAGCGGGGCCGGGCGACGTGGCACCGGCAGCGGCGAGGCATGCCAAATTTCCATCAGCACCTTAGGAGTTCGGGATGATGACGCTGTTGATGATCGCGGCGAAGTTCGACCCAAGGGCAAGACCCACTTGAATGAACAGGCCGCCAACAACGCCAGCCATGGAACGCTCGCCGGCCGTCGACAGTGTCGGCGTCCGGGGGGCAGTAGATCATCGACATCGTGCCGAAGTACCCGTTCGTCAGGCCAAACAGTGTCACGAGGATGTACGGCAGCACCTCGCTGTGGATCGTACCGTGCACGCACAGCACGATCAGCGGGATGAACAGCACACGGCTGACGGACCCGATCAGGCACGCCAGTGGAGTCGGGCGCAGCGCGCGGACCATCAGGATCAGCCGCGACGTGAAGTCCCCTGCGTTGAAGAGCAGAACGATGATCGTGGCGAACCAGTTAGAGTTGCCGTCGTAGGTACTGAAGTACACACCGGGCCACAGCGTCAGCGTCACGAAGTACCCGAAGAAGGTCGAGAAGAGCATCGGATAGACCTTCCTCACAACTGTGCACAGGTTCGCCTGTACCATCTGGTCGCTCGACGTCATCGTGCCGTTCTGGTCACGGTCCACCATCCCGTCCGCATCGCCGCGGGCCTGCAGCACAGCAGCGTTGTCATTCCTTTCAGAGCTGTCGTTCTCAGGGTGCAGGTTCTTGGGCTCCGCGATGCCCTCCTCCTCCTCCTCGGCACCGTTCTCCTGGATCTCTCCCTCCGCCTCTTCCACTGGCTCTGCACTCATCACAGCAGAGCCCTTCAGTATGCGGAACTCCGCGCTGTACCGGTGCGCAAACGGGTTCGAGTACAGCAGCACGAACTGCGCAATAGTCAGCAGCTGGAAGCCGATCGCAACACCAAAGTAGATGCGGGACTGGGTGTTCACCTCGTCGAAGGTCTCCCCCCATCGACACCTTCAGGATCACCGACAGGATCGACATGAACAGCGACGCCGTCGCAAGGCCCCATTGCTCCACGTTTACAACATTAGTAGGGAAGGGGCCGGCAAGTGCGTTCACAGAGGAGTCGCACAGCGCCTTGGAGAAGCCCCCCGAGCACGGCCACCATCATCAGCACCACAATCGCCCCCGTCTGCGTTGGGATCTTGATCACGGGGATGAGGATCAGGATGAGCATCTCCGCAAACGGCACAGACAGACCAGTCAGCAGGCGGAACCGCAGCGGGATCGCACGCACCGCAGGCAGCAGTGTGATGGCTTCGCAGATCAGCTGTGTCACGTACGTCCCCAGGTTGAAGAACGTGTTGGCGTTGTTCCAGAAGGCTGGGTTCTCGCATTCAACGTCAGGAATGCCAGTGGCATACTCGTAGTACTTGGTGATGAAGGACGGCGCACCGGTTACGGCGCTGATCACCATCATGATCGACATTCCAATCATCACAAACGTCACATACGTGTTGAACTCCGCAAAGCTCTCGAAGTTGAGAAAGCCCATGGTCGCGAGGGTCTGTTGTGAGGGCTATTGGAAGATAGTGTTTATAGGCGTAGAATTTTGTGTGTGTGACAAAGATTGAAGTGGGGGGGGGGGGGGGGGGGGATGAGTGAAAATGAGGAAAGGGGGTAAATAGTGGGAGAATGAGTTGGAGGGGTTGTGCTAATTGATAATAGTATCAATGTTGGTAGTCGACTGTTGGTCTGAGAAGCTGGCTTTTTGTTGTTGTTGATGTCGAGGGGGATTGTGGTAGAACAAGGTAGGGAGATAGAAGATCGTTGAGTTGGTTGAGGTACTTGTAGGATTATTCAGATATTAATGAGCGTATGGCATGTACGTCGTTAAAGATAAGAGAATTGCGCAGCATGTGGTGTGATTGTTTACGAGCCATTTGTAGAACCCATGAAGGAATGTTGGCCATTTGAGCTACTTCAATCCCGAAACTCTTTTCGCATATTCCCGGTGTCAATGCGTAAAGAAATGTAATTGATGGAGAAGCATCGTAGCTGGTCTGTTTGGAAACTCCAGGTGCGGGTGTCACGTAGTAGGACATATAGCCTAGCTGTACACCTTGGCTGGATTTCTCCTTCTCCAAAGCCAGAGTGTGATAATGTGTAGAAAATATGGTTAGAGGTGAATGGTGGTGTTTTTGTTCTAAATGTTCCAGAGTGGCCGCGGCGATGGCAAGACCATCATGAGTTGAAGTTCCTCTCCCTAGTTCATCGATGAGGCACAAGCTCCTACCATCTGCATTTCCTAAAATAGTTCCGGTTTCCCAGAGCTCCACAAATAATGTGCTTTGTCCTTTGTGAGTTGCATCTCGGGCGCCGATACGGGTGAAAATACGAGACAACGGACTGAAAGCTAGCGACGAAGCCGAAACCACTCCTCCCATCTGAGCTAGGATCATATTGATTGCGATATTTCGCATCAAAGTGCTTTTACCCGCCATGTTAGGACCGGTTAAAAGTAGTATTCTACCAGCTTCACAATTTAGATTAATATCACTCGGTATTGCCGAAGCACCAAGGATTGGATGCGCCATTTTCACGGCTTCAATGAAAGCGTCCTGATCTTCCGTTTCATTCACGACATTGGGAAAGCAGGTGTTCTCATTCTGAAGATGAATTTTTGCCAAGCTGAGCAAACAATCAAAGTAGGAGATTGATTCAAATACTCTGTAAAAGGCCACACTAAGTTCGCAAATTTTGCGTGCAGCCCACCGCATTGTCAAACCAGCAGCGTTAGATGAAGAAGCAGATGCAGCCCTGAAATCGGCAATAAGTGGCTGAAGTTCAGTTACGAAATACTTTACACTTCTCTTGCTTCTTGATCTTTCCACAAAGCCTGGTGGAATTGGTCTTACTGCGCCATTCTGTTCCACATCGATAAGGAAAATATCTTTCCCCACGTCACAGAATTCTACCTGGCAGTTAGGAAACAGTTCGATCTGTAATTCGGTTTTTCGCTTCTCTAATTTTTCACGTAGGTAATTGAGATGCTTTTTTGCGTCGTCGAAATCAGGAAATGTGCCTTCGCGGGGCACCAAAGTAGCGCTTCTTTCAGACTCCTCTCGATCAAACAGTGACACTATCTTCGTGAGACTTGGCTCGCACTCACAAATATTATTCAAGATCTCCTGGAGCAGTAGCGGAAGGCTATATGCGGCAAAAGAGCAAGAAAATTCTTGTCCCCAAGATATGGCTTCCTTTAAAGAATCTACACAAGAGAAAATCAGCTTTAAGTTCTTGCTTATTTGCATTTGAGGATCAACAAATGAAATGTTGTGCTTTTCAGACTGCAAATCACTCAAGCGTGAGACTTGACGCTCCAAATCAAATGCTAGACCAGAAAACCGACGATGGAATCCACACACGGGGTCTTCCTCGTCACGTTTTCTTTTGTTCCCGGTGCTCCCAGTACATCCAGCACCATGAAAAACCTTGATAAGAAATTGAACAACCTCTTGTCGATTTCTGATAACCTTTGCGGACGCAGATGGACGGAGAAGCCAGCTAGTCAATAGTCTTTTCCCTCCAGTTGAGCTACATTGATTGATAAACTCAAACACTGAGCCTCTTTCAGATCCATCCCGCAAATTGCACAGCAGCTCCAAGTTCAGTATACTTTGTGCATCAATAAACATTCCGTGATCGTTTTTTTTTTCCCACAGTAAAAGGGATGATGTTTGAACGTGTGTGGGAACGGCTTTGCAACCAATGTGCAATTTGTACGTTGCGGATTCTTTTAAGAGACTTGCAGCTTCTATTTTTAAAGATATGAGGTACTTCTCCAGCAAGTTTCTAGATGGCTGTTGCAGTTCCTTTAACGAAAGAATCACCCTGCACTCTTCAATATTGTATCCTTCTCCCTTAGCACATTGAATCATAGAGAGGCTACGTTTCTTCCAAACTTCATCATTGCAACCCTCTACACCGCGGGCAACAACAACCTCTTTTGGACGAAGCAAGTGCAAAAGATTGACAAAAGAACTTGGTGACAACTTTCGTGGCGCATTGAGCTCCGACTCACTATACGGACACGGGCACCAATAAGAAACACGCCGAGATAAATCTATCGCAAATGCATCTACAGATTCATCATTCAGAGGTACTAGAGCAATAATATACAGCTCCTTGAAATCGGAAATCATCAAAGGGTCTTTTACTGTTCCTGGAGTAATAATTTCAACCAGCTCTCGAGGAACAATCTTACGTTTGCTGTCTGGTACATCATCCTTAATCTCCTCTACTCGCCCAATTTTGTAGCCACGAAACACAAAAAGGCGGGCCCATTCGGAGAAACTTTGCTCAGGAACACCAGCTAATCGCATCTTCCCTCTATTTGTAGTATCAAAAACCATTTTGAGGCCAAACTCTTTCTTACCAATCACTGCGTCATAATCGTAAAGTTCGTAAAATTTTCCTTTCTTAAAGAACAGCACAATATTAAAATTTTTCGACTTTATTTCCCAGTACTGTCGCTCCATGTTGCCCATTTGAGAAAGCGCATTAGCAGGTATTTCAATAGTTGCTGGAAGATCATCAGTGCGCACACCTTTTAGAAAAGAGTACGTATAATCCACGCTGTAGTCATCAGTATTCTCTGTCATGTCTTCCTTAAACTTGTACTGAATACAAAAATATAACTAAGATGTGTATGTTAGGTATGAGTCTTTCTTTGACGGATTTTCTTTTTAAACGTACTTAGTTGAAAGCACCTAATTTGATTCAATTAGCTTACAAAGACAAAAGAAAGAGAGAAAGAGAGAAGAACATTAAAGAAAACTGAAATTCAAATTATATTTAAAAAAAAACGATTATTTACAAAAAAAAATGAAAAGTCTAGAGAAAAATACCACCAATTAATGAGATACAACCACAGAGAAAGGTAAAAAGGCCACAACCGATCTCACAAAGCTAAAGAATAACGCTTTGTTTTCATACTGTGAAAATATTAAGTCACTCGGTTAATGTTAAGGTGGTAAACATTCAAGCGAGATTCCCTTTTGAAACAGTTGATTTTAGTTGCTAGCTCAACATTTCCTTTCACTCATAAAAATCATTTTTCAGCCGCTATGGCTCTATAAGCAATAGATAATTTAATAACAATGATAATAATACTGTAAGATCAATAGTAATCTGTCTGTTTAAAATTTTCATTTACTTTTTTTCGGCACAAAACAATTTGCGCTATTATATCAGTTAAGTGCACCAATTTTTGAAAGGCAAGTGTATTCATCAATCAGTAAGAGCACAACATATGCGACACCAGCAGAATAGATTAATTAAAACTAATAAATTAAAAATAAAAATAACAATAACGATAATAATAACATAAATTATATGAATAATTAATGAATATTTCTCAAGGACTCAACACACTTGTCTGGTTTTTAATTCCTTCTTCATTTTTTTCCTTTAAAAAAAAAAGAGATACAGCTTGTCTTAGTTCAATGATAATAGAATATTGATATATAAAGTCAATTGCGTAACATCACGAATGTGTAGCTAAAAAATGCGATACGTGTTAACTATCAAAATAATAGAATGTTTTTTTAGTGGAATTTAATATTTAATAGGATAAGTTCTCCAAGATAAGTTCACTAAAATAAAATATAATTTTCACGATAATTCGCCGTTTATTATTTAACTGATTTTAACTGATTTATTTATCTACTTATTTATTTCTAAAGCTCGTAATTTGTATTATAATATTATGCAAATTGTATTATGTTCACTAAAATTATTATTGTTACTAATATCACTATTATTATAATTAATTTATTATTATTATTACTATTATTATTAACATTATTAATATTATTATTATTATTATTATTATTATTATTATTACTATTATAAATATTATCCTTAGAGTTATTATTATTATTATTATTAATATTATTTGTTAAATTGTTCAGTGAAAATAATATAATTGTTTGCGAGCGTGTGTGTGTAAATGGAGAGGAGGGAAGGGGAGAGCACAATGTTTCTGTTGTTTCCAACAAAGCAGTTTTTATTATTATTATTTATTTTATTTTAATTTTAATTTTAATTTATTCAGTATTTTATTTTATTACTTTTAAATATTCAGATTAATTATTTTTATTTTATTTATTGTTCTTGAAGGTCGACATAAATTTGCATTTTGCATACCATTCCAGTGCATATTCCAATATTATTCAAATGCAAAAAAAAAATGATCTTTGTCTAAGGAGAAATAGAATAATACATTCCGTTCAAAAAAATTTCTTGTGCAACCTAAATCGAAAATTGTTTTTCAGAGGTATTATTACTTATTCTAATTTCATTTCTTTTTTTTGTTCGAGCAAAATAATAATAAGAATAATAAAAAGAATAATAATAATAATGTTGACAATATTATGTGTCTCATACTGATTCTCTGGCACTAAAAAGGACTGGCCATTTCTTTCTTGTAGTAAGTCATTTACTTAATTATTTATAATAAATTAGTGTTGATAAATTTAATTGTTTAATTGCATTTAAAAAAAAATGTAAATTTATTACCTCCTACAAGTAATTAAAAAGAGACCAATTAATCCAATCCAATTTATGAGATTGAGACTCAAGAAATCAACAGTTATTTTTTTTTGTTGTTTAACAAAGTCTCTATTAAAAATAAAAACAATTTAATATCATTATGAAATCTGCACGACTAAACATTATTATCGTCGTATTCTTGAACCATCGACTGAGAAAAAATCAGTTCATTAGCAGAATAAACATAAATAACAACAAATTACATTACAATACTAAATTGCACCAACAGCTTCAATAAAAATGACATAATGTCTATTCGTAACTTATTATAACTCAAATGTAAACTATCTCAATCTCTCTTAAAGATCAATTTTTCTTTTATTTTTTTTTCTATTCCTATTGTGACCTAAACATTTCCATTTTACATGTTTCCTTTTTTTTTAAAAAAAAAAACTTCTTCTCACTTGGAAAAGTCAAAATGCACAATGGCCATGTGCCCGGAAACTCGCGAATTAGTTAACCTAAACGGAGGTCGGACCGAGACCGCCGATGGTGAGGGCGAGGGGGATGTGGAGGAGTACTGGGTTTGTGCGGGAGAGATCGCAGACCCAGGTGGCGACCGTGCAAGTAAACGTGTGGCCCAGGGCTTACCTCGTGACCATGGCCTTCTGTTTGCGATTCATCCTATGGCAAGGGCCCTCTGCGCCAGTGATGGTCGTATGGGGCATGGCGCAGAGTAAAGGAAGAGAAAAAAGAAAGACACGTCAGCGGCTGGAGATATGATCAAGCGGCGGGTGGGGTGGTGGCGAGGCCGCAGTCAGAGGAGGACTCTTCCAGTAGGCGAACAGCCCTGATTAGTTGCGCCTGTGCCTTCGTTACTTCCGAGAGTTCATTGCCTCGCTCCTTGGTTTCTTCGTGGCACTTTCCCCATTGCGTTTTCTGGGTTTTTTTTTTTTTCCCCCCGTCTTTGTGGGAGAGATCGCAGACCGAGGTGGCGACCGTGCAAAAGCGCGTGTGGGAATGGTACCTCAGGGTACTTCGTGACCATGGCCTTCTTTTTGCGATTCATCCTATGGCAAGGGCCCTCTGCGCCAGTGATGGAAAAGTTTCACGGGAAGGAACCCGGATGTGCAGCGACGAGTGCGGAGAGATGAATTAAAGAGATTATCAACAGTGATGATTATTTAAAATGCTCCTTTCGCTCCTCATGGAATAGAATTTCCCTGTATCATATTCATTTTATATTTATATCGTATTATATAACTTATATTGTATACATATGTTCGTTTTATAATTATAGATGAGCTATCTCATTATTATATTTATAAATATTTATAGAATAACTATCTCATTATGTAGTTATTTTATTTAGACATTTTATATTGAATAAAAAAATATATTTTCTCTCTATTCTAATTAGAAACAAATAGATATATTTATATTTTATTTCTTGTTCCGCATGAGGTTTTCCTTCAATCTTCATCTTGGGTTTCTAATGAGTAAAGGTTTTTCCCTCATGTTTAATTTTACGCCTGCGGTTTTCTCTTCTTTCTCCCTTTTATTTAGCCCTTTTCTTCAATTTCATTCAAATTAAAATTTGCACACCAATAGGCAAACAATTTCCCATTTTCATGTCCCAGAAATCATTTAGTCAAAGTTTTATTTTCCCACCCTCCATCCCTCCACCTTTTTCTTTGTTTGGTGGACTCGATTTTGGAAAGCTTTTAAAACAAATGAAGGAAAAGGCTATTAAATTTGGCATTTTGGTCAGTTTCCCATATGTATACCCAACCTTTAAAGAATACCCAAAAAAAAGAAAACAACAACAACAATGTTAATACCTTACAGCTGATTGGGACGGCCGGTTGCTCTTCATTGACGACATCACGATTGCTGTGATGGAAATGAATCTGGTTGCCTTACTCGAAGGAAGGCGCTCCTCTATAGGATATGGTTCTCCTGCTTTTCTCCTGTCTCATCTTTCATCTCGTTCGCATTCAAAAGTTGCACACGGAGGGTTCGTCTTATATGTGGGGTTTATGGCGCAGAGTAAAGGAAGAGAAACGAAAGATAGACACGCCAGCCTGTCTGGAGATATAATCCAAACAGCTTGGTGGGGTATATAGGTGATGAGGCTTTTCTGGTTTTTGTTTCAGCTTTGTTACCGGTGGGATTTCCTGCGTTTGATTTCTTTTCATGTGGTGTCGGATTCTGGAAAGGTAGAAAGTGAGAGCTGTGGAAACTACGAGTTTGGTCGGGATGCCTTGGAGTCGGGGGACGGGTGATGTCGTTGCGAACCCTAAGTGTGCAACTTTTGAATGCGAACGAGATGAAAGATGAGACAAGAGAAAACCAGGGGAAACATATCCTATAGAGGAGGGCCTTCCTTCGAGTAAGGCAACCAGATTCATGTCCATCACAGCAATGTGATATCTCCAATGAAGAATAGCCGACTCTCATCAGCCGTAGGGTATTAACTTTGTTTTGTTATTTTCTTTTCAGTTGGGTATTCTTTAACGGTTGGGTAAATACATGCCGAAACTGACCAAAATGCCAAATTTAATAGCCTTTTCCTTCATTTGTTTTAAAAGCTTTCCAAAAATCGAGTCCACCAAACAAAGAAAAAAGGTGGAGGGATGGAGGGTGGGAAAATAAAACTTTTGACTAAATGATTTCTGGGACATGAAAATGGGAAATGTTTGCCTATTGGTGTGCAAATTTTAATTTGAATGAAATTGAAGAAAAGGGCTAAATAAAAGGGAGAAAGAAGAGAAAAACCGCAGGCGTAAAATTAAACATGAGGGAAAAAACCTTTACTCATTAGAAACCCAAGATGAAGATCGAAGGAAAAACCTCATGCGGAACAAGAAATAAAATATAAATATATCTATTTGTTTCTAATATAATTTTTATTTAATATAAAATGTCTAAATAAAATAACTACATAATGAGATAGTTATTCTATACATATTTATAAATATAATAATGAGATATCTCATCTATAATTATAAAACGAACATATGTATAAAATATAAGTTATATAATACGAAATAAATATAAAATGAATATGAATATAAAACAGTTAAATTCTATTCCATGAGGAGCGAAAGGAGCATTTTTAATAATCATCACTGTTGATAATCTCTTTAATTCATCTCTCCGCGCTCGTCGCTGCACATCCGGGTTCCTTTCCGTGAAACTTTTCTATTCATGTGTGTCCTTGTTTCCTTGTGGCACGAGGTTTGGTAACGTTTTCGTATGGTGTTTCTTTTCTTTCGGTTCTTTCTCTTCCTCCAGGGCGTTCTTTCACAACAAGATGGCCTTATGTTATATAGATTTGGAAAAGTTATTGATGCGGGAGAGATGTATAAAAGTTGTGTATAGGTGTGTTGCGGTTGTGGCTGGTACTGCCTCATGGACTCCTCAAGTGTTAGATGTTCGAGTACTTTGGGAATCGTTGGCTGTGTCCGCGTTAGTGGAACTCCTCTCCTGCGTGGAAGCTCCGGTTTCCGTCCACCACTCCTCTGACGAGCCGGTAGTTGGTCTCGTGCAATGTTTGGGCGATCTTTGTCAAGATCGTCCAGCGCTGCCACAGTCCCGTTGGTCGGGTCTGGCCTGCGCGATTGCACGGAGCCATCTCCGTGACTCATCGTGAATGCGGCCTGTTGCCCCAAGAATAAGGGTATAGTTAATGAGGCCGCAGTCAGATGGAGGACTCCTTCCAGTAGGCATGAACAGCCCCGATTAGTTGCGCCTGTGCCTTCGTTACTTCCGAGAGTTCGTTGCTTCGCCCCCTGGTTTCTTCACGGCGCTTTCTTCATTACGTTTTCTGGGTTTTGTTTCAGCTTTGTTACCGGTGGTATTTCCTGCGTTTGATTTCTTTTCATGTGGTGTCGTTTTCTGGAGAGGTAGAAAGTGAGAGCTGTGGAAACTACGAGTTGGGTCTGGGTGCCTTGGTGTCGGGGGACGGGTGATCAACCTTTCATCGTGGTGTTGTGCTGGTCGCCCTTCTGGCCTACGCCGTCACGTGCGTAGCAGGCGATCTCGGCCTGCCGCCGCAGCCCTAGGCCACCGTGGCGCAGGGGCAATTCCCTCAGGATAAAGGAAGCGAAAAACGAAAGATAGACACGTCAGCCTGGCTGGAGATATAATCCAAACAGCTGGGTGGGGTATATAGCTAATAAGGCCGCAGTCAGATGGAGGACTCCTTCCAGTAGGCATGAACAGCCCTGATTAGTTGCGCCTGTGCCTTCGTTACTTCCGAGAGTTCGTTGCCTCGCTCCTTGGTTTCTTCGTGGCACTTTCTTCATTACGTTTTCTGGGTTTTGTTTCAGCTTTGTTACCGGTGGTATTTCCTGCGTTTGATTTCTATTCATGTGGTGTCGTTTTCTGGAGAGGTAGAAAGTGAGAGCTGTGGAAACTACGAGTTGGGTCTGGGTGCCTTGGTGTCGGGGGACGGGTGATCAACCTTTCATCGTGGTGTTGTGCTGGTCGCCCTTCTGGCCTACGCCGTCACGTGCGTAGCAGGCGATCTCGGCCTGCCGCCGCAGCCCTAGGCCACCGTGGCGCAGGGGCAATTCCCTCAGGATAAAGGAAGCGAAAAACGAAAGATAGACACGTCAGCCTGGCTGGAGATATAATCCAAACAGCTGGGTGGGGTATATAGCTAATAAGGCCGCAGTCAGATGGAGGACTCCTTCCAGTAGGCATGAACAGCCCTGATTAGTTGCGCCTGTGCCTTCGTTACTTCCGAGAGTTCGTTGCCTCGCTCCTTGGTTTCTTCGTGGCACTTTCTTCATTACGTTTTCTGGGTTTTGTTTCAGCTTTGTTACCGGTGGTATTTCCTGCGTTTGATTTCTTTTCATGTGGTGTCGGATTCTGGAAAGGTAGAAAGTGAGAGCTGTGAAACCCAGACCCAGACCCACCAGAGCCGATCACATTCGGCCAGTACATCAGCGCGGTAAAGGGTTTGGGACGGTTCTCCCCACGCGCGGCTCTATTCCTGTCGATGATGTGGGCGATGGCATCCCGAGCCGGCGACATCTCTGGCCTTTTTTTTTTTTAGAGCTTGTGAGATGAATGGAGTGAGATGGGATAACAACAAGTTGAGGAGTGCAATGCCCCGAAGAGGTTTCAACCTCTAGGGAAAAGATTGAAGGGCATAAGTTAGATGATTGGGAATGAATGATCTTTTTATGGAAGCTTGCGAGAGGAATAAAAATAAGAACGAACAGAAGAAATAATGAAATGATAATGATAAAAACAATATGGGTAACTATAGCGGGCACGCTGGAGTTATCCATACAATCTGTCACGATGATACTCCATGGAACAAAGCTATGTGCGTGAGACAAATGTTTATTTTTCCGGATTTCTTCTTTCTGATTGACACCACAGCAAGGCATCGTGTTCTTCGATAATTTTGCTGTTAAGCTTTTGCTTTTTGTAGTTTATAGATTTTTTGTTTTTCAAGATGCCGGTTAGAAGAAAACGATGCCGCTCCAATTCCACTCCGGTTGGCGGAGTGATGGAGAACAGTGGGGCCGTTTTCGAGATCAAAGGGCTTCGACAGAAGTGGAAGGACGTCGGTGAAGCGATCACGCAGGCAGCTCCCGCCGAGGAGCGTTTTGAGCTCTCTGTCGTTGTCGATGCGGAGACGCGCACCTTGCAAGCCGAATTATATGCCCCAGGCATCATTTACATTTTTACACCCAGACCACTCAAATGGGATGAATATTTTTCTACAGATATTGCGTCCGTTCGGCTCGCAAACACTGCTTTACACGAGAAGGTCACACAGGCTTTGGAGATGCCGGTGCGGGATCTTTTACGTGACGACTCCGCCGACGCTTCGGAGGCGGACTCGGTTTTGGAAGTGGCCCAGCAGCTCGCCCCTTCAGAGAAGCATCGGCTGACACAAGCCGCTTCGGAAGATCGCTTTGATTCGATGATAACGCACCTACACCGTATTACCCCCCACGCTCGAGTCTATGCCGTCGCGCATGAACGCAGTAGAGACGCGGCTCTCTGTTGTGGCAACTCAGCCATCGGGGGTCGCACGGCAGCCAACTGTTCCTTTGGTAGAAGATACGACACACGCGGCGCAAGAGCAGGATCTTTTTCCTGATTTTCCGGTCGTCGATGTTGCAGCATGGAAGGTGCTTCTTTCGAAAGCTACGCCTTTGGAACGTCAGGCCACCCTTCAAGATGGACTCATGGAGGATCCGTCCGGCTCCACGGATGGACTCCTTCCAAGCGATCTTTTCACGGAACCTTGTTGCCTACTATAGTTTCATTTGAACTGAATAACAAACATATTGATACACGACAAGGGAAAAAAGGAAGAAGGAAATCAGGGAGGGGAAGGAGCGAAAGGGGAGTAGCACAACTTAATTTCCAGGACGTAGGGTTATCCCATACTAATGGCACGAGTCAATAGTATACGACTCGACAAAGGGGAGGTTAGGAGTTAGTATATTACTAACGATCTGGCAAAGAACAAAAAACATAAATTTTTGAATAACAAAACCAAAAACTAAACCTCGCCACCTGAAGAGGTAGTTGGGGACGGCGGGAGGGTTTTTATTTCAATGGGAAATAAACATTTTTGGATAGCCTCTGTCGTTTGGATAAAATTGAAAACATTTTAGTGGGGATAAAAACAACGACAGAAGCTATTATTCAAAGAGCGACAAAAACAGGATAAGAAAGAGGGAACAAAAGTAATTAGCCAATTATATAGATATAGAAAGCATGCATGCGAATTCTAATACGAGGAACAATCTTTTACCCCATATGATAATTTGATTCTGAAATAAAATAACTATTTAAATATTTATGTTCCGTTTTCTATTGCATAAGTTTTTTACCTTTGAACCTATTACATTATCCTGTATTGTCTCTACATAATTAGTTCTCGTTAAATTTCAATCCAGATGAGAGTGTATAAATTTTGCTCTTCCTTTGTATTTCTCGTATATGATCCTCAAAATAATAATATAATAATACCATAGATAATATAATATAATATATATATATATATATATAACGTATAATAAAAATATAATATAAATAAATTTCTCTTGTGTAACAGAGTGATCACATGATACACATAGAATAATAATTCAAATCCAAAATATATATTTGTCGTACCGGAAAATATATATTTTAGGGAACAATAATTCTTTTCAACTTCAACATTCTTCGGCGCAGGTTCAACTCGTAAACTTTTCGACTTGCTGGGCTTGGTTGACGGTCTTGTGCTGGCCAATTGGACACCTCTTGGGAGCAGCAAGTTTTTGCGTACGGTGCAGCGTTTAGCTGCAAAAATCTTTTTTCTGTCGAGCCGGGCGCTTCGTGGTTCTTCCGGACGGATGCTCGATTATCTCAGCTTCCTCCGTGACAAGAACGTTTTTGCGGCTCCTTCCACGTTTCGCGATAAAACGTCCGATTTTGTCAAGGAGCACAAAAAACCGGATGTGTCCCGCGCCAAATGCCATGGCTGTGGGAAAACAGGGCACTATCAGCGTTTTTGCCCGGAAAAATCTCTCGGTGTGTCAAAAAAAGGGAAGGAGAAGCCCCAGACCCCCAGAACCCCATGACCATTCGAGTTGGACGTATCTTGGTTCCCCGAGCTTGCGGCTCCAACTGTGACCCTGCTCCCGGGGGGTCTGAGCATTCGCGTTTGGGATCCCCTGACGGAAAAGACGATCGAGAAGCCTCTTTTTCTTCTCGGACACCCCGTACCTTGAACTTCGCCGCCCTAGAGCTCGAGATTATGAAAGTCATGCAGTACCGGTATGCTCCGAACACATGGATTCAGCGAAGGTCGATCCTGAAGGGTTACTTGATGTTCTGCCAGAGGAGGATGCCCCTCACGCCAGACACGATCTCGGCATACATCATGGAGAAGGAAAACGGTGACAGACCGCTCCGCAGTGCAATACATGAAGACTCTTCTATCGCTCATGACGGGTGCCGAACCACGGCACGTCTCGGTGCTGCGGGCTCTGCAGCGGCTGAGTGCAGCGGAGCCTGTCCAACAGGCAATCGGAATGGCCCCGATAGACATGATACGCCTCATAGCGCTGGCTCCGGATTGGCAGACACGGATTGTTTTACGTCTCGCTTGGATGACTGCGAGCAGATGGGCCGAAGCGGCAGCTTTGACAACGGATTGCTTCCGGCCCTTGGACAGGAAAGTGCCCATACTGGATTGGGGAACGCTTCCGAAGACGTCAAAGGAGCAGCCGAATCGGTCCTTTCGGTTCACCATGTTCTCGGAGAGGTTCTCCAACCGCCTTCGGAAGCTTCTGCGTTGTCGGGGACCGGGGCCTCTTACGGCACTTTCAGGTGCTCAGCTCCGCCAGATGTGCCAGCTGGGACATCGGCCAGACGATCGCGGGATCATGCGGGCTTACACGGCACACAGTATAAAACGTGGCGCTATGCAGGCCGCCGCCGTGTTATGCGACGAGCTAGATCTCGATCCCAGACATGTGGTGCTGCTAGGAAAGCATGCGGACATGATGGCCATTCCTCCGACCACCATTCGGTATCTTCAGGAGTATTCGGTGTATCTCACTCACACGGACAGAATGACGGAACTCCTTGCGAACATGCTGGAGAAGTGATTCCTTCAGACATTCTGTGGTATCCGACGGAACGGCGCAAACCTTTTTCTGGTCACACTTTCACGAGACGCGCCGCATCGAGCCGCATGGCTACCTCTTTGGAGGATTTTTCTTTGCCGTTACAAAAACTTGATGTTTCCCCCATGGACATATGGTTTTAAGAAACCGCATGAATGAATCTTCACAAAAACGTTTCGACCACTTGTGGCCATTGACTTTCCAGAGTCCCGCGTCCCCGGGGGCCCCCTGTGCACGTAAACTTCGTAGAGAAGACGCTGAGAATCTATTAGGGTGTGGGATTATGCGCTTGGCAGACGATACTCCCACTAGAGCTTGGGTGAACCCTTTTAGTGTTGTCGAAGACAAATCCTCTGGGAAGCGTCGGCGTTTCATCGCATGGCCGAAGTCCAAGGATGAGGGAGAGGATTATGTTCCGGACGTGCCGCTTAGGCACGTGTCCTCTTACTTGGATAACGTACGCCTTCAAGGTGCAGGTCTCTTCGACTTGAAAGCTTCTTTCTATCAGATATCCCTGGATCCAGCGGCTCGCGCCTGCTTTCGGATGATGGGTGAGGATGGAAAGGTCTATGAGTTGTTGAGGTTACCCATGGGATACCGGGTCAGTCCGGAGCTGATGCAACTCCTTTGCTCCGCATTGGCGGGCGTGCCGTCGGTGGTGCGGTCGATTTTCCAGGCGCCCCGATCGCTTCACATTGACGTCTGGATTGGCAACATCCGGATAAGTGGGGATGAGGTGCACGTTAGGCATTGGGGCAGTCAGATTGAGAATGTAGCAGCCGAGGCGAACGTGACGTTTGGGGAAGCCGTACGGTGGAGTTCCATTTATACATTCATCGGGGTAACTTTCGACCATAGACACCAACAAGTTTGTATAGGCGAAAAGGCACTACGGCATCTCCGCGAGACTCCGTCTTGGGACGACATGCGCGTAACCGATCTCGAAGTGTTCGCCTCGAGAACCTTATTTGCCGCCACCATATTAGGTATTTATTTATACGAATATTATATATTTTTTAGGAAAACATTGAGTAGGTTGAATCGAGGGTGTTGCCTTGCCACCGACAAAGTCAAGGTGTTGAACGCTCCTCGTCGTTTAGGAGAATCCCTGAAACAGGTCTTGATGACGAATACGCCGCGGCTCATTACGGCAGCCCCGTCCTCATACCCCACCACGTTGGTAACGGATGCATCGAACAGAGGCTGGGGTGCGGTATTATTTCACGAGGACGGTTCAGTATTGCTGGCTGGAAAGGCCTGGTTCAATAAGAGACATAGCAATGTGCATAGCTGGTTTGACGATATTCACATTTCCCAGAAAGAAGCTCGTGCTATTCTTTATGGGCTTTATGCCTTCAAGAATCGTTTGCCAAAAGTCCTCTTGATTTGTTGCGACAACTCTGCGGTGTGCTGTAGCGCTAGGAAAGGATCCACCAAATGCCAAGGAATGGCAGAGAACTTGTTGAGGGTGCAGTATTTCTTAACCTCTCGAGGAATTCAGGCTCGTTTCTCCTATATCCAAACTGACCACAATGCGGCCGACCTTCCATCCCGCGGCCGGCTTAGGAGACCCGGATCCTTGGAAAAAATGAATGTTTTCCAAGTTTGGGTGGTTTGGCCAGCAAACCCACCCCTTCGCGAAGATAGCGAAGCCGTGCTGTTTTCTTGTTGTCAGTTTTGATGTTTATTATTTGCCTGTACTTTCTTTTATTATTTTGTACAAATTGCTTCGTGCGGAAGGTTTTTTAGCCATCGCGGTATACCTAGGTGTGCTTAGCGTTGGTGAGGTTCCTGCCAAAGGTTGCAATAATCAACAAACAAATATCCGATAGAGTCGAACGCTTTACTTTGTTGCCGATGGGTATATTCTCGCCATCGTATCTGATTACCTTGTTTTTAAGTGTCATGAAAATGCAATTGTTTGCTTCGTCTCCTTCGTTGCTTCCTTTTTATTCTATGTTCTCTTTTTTCTTTGATATGGTTGGTTTTCCTACTTAAGAGAAAGTCGAGTGGACTTTCCCATTTTTCTAAATAAAAGGATATTATTTATCAAGTTAGTTTAACTAGTTTTTTGTTATTGTTGCGCCATGGGAGACGAAGGCCGCCTTATCTCCATTGACCCTGCATCCTGGCACGTGGTGGAACGTGAGTTGCAAACCAATCTTCCTGACAACACCCCCACGGAGATCGAGGTCGTTACTTCGACGGGGAACCAGGTTTGGCAGGTGTTTCGCTCAGGCAGCACGGTATGGTTGCCCGGCGGCCTCTGCAATGATCCCGTTCCGTGGTCCCAATGCCTAACGCCCTGACCCTAATGCCCCGCTACCGTCACGCAGATCCATTTTGTGGACCCTGCGATTCAGGCACACATGTTGGACCTGTCGCGGCAGGCGGGTTATTTTCAAGGCCGTGCAGAAATGGGTGAACAGATAAATCACATGCAAAATGTTCATTTTGCTGAGACGTTGGCGGCTGTGCAGGCCCTGGGTGCTCAATCGGTTGAAACGGCGCGGCAAGAAGGTGAGGCGAATGCGCGGACGGTGGCTCTTACCGCAACCCACACCCTTGCGCAGATACAGGACCGATTCACTTCTTTGAGTGCAGAGCTGGCATCTGTTTCGCGCGAGAACGCCGAACTCAAGCATCTTTTCCAGCAGGAACGATTGGCTACCCAAAACATGGTTCTACGAGAAATGGGAACAATCAAAGACCCCATCGCGGCGAGCGAGCAACGCTCCCGGGAGTTGTTATCCTCCAGCATTTCTCGTTTGGAGTCGGACTTTGAATCTCGCTTACAACGCTTAGAGACCGACTTGCCGCGCGTCTCGGCACTGGAATCTCTCTGCAATTCTACCGCTGAGTCCTTGCGCAATGCGACGGATTCTACTGACCTGGCTTCTGGTTTTCAACATCTCTTGGGTCAGCTTGCCCAGGTCAAGACGGATTTTTCCACCCAACTGCAAACCCAGGCTGCGACAACAAAGGAGTTGACGACGGGGTTATCTCGGGTGAAGTTCAGTCAAGCCGCTCGTATGTCACAATTCGAGAAGGAACTAGAGCTTATCTCCTCCCATACGAAGGCTTTGGAGATCATCGCAGTGGAGTTAAAAAATCTCAAGACTGCCATGACGAAGAAGCAGCGTTTTGGTGACCCGCCTGCTGTGACTTCCTCGGCCCCTGCTTCTATGGACGACGCCTTCAGCGTGACCTCCCCGCCCACAGAAAAACCGCAGTGGTCCCGTCTATGCACGTGGGAGTCCGCTTGCGAGGATTTGGAGGATTCCCAAATCTTACGTCTTGTACAAGACGTTTTCTTCAATGGGGCGTCCCCTCCTGCCTACGCCCAGCACGCGTCCAACGATTTTGTGCAATTCCTTCAAGCCGCTGCAGGAAACAACGCTCTTTGGGATTCCCCTGAGGTGGCAGCAAATAAACTTCACACCCTGTTCTACTACGCGAACATCTCTGATTTTGCAGGGATGAGTTTCAAGGCTTTTCAAGACGCCTTGCATAAATCCACGTTCCACTTTGGGGATCTGGATAAGGTCCGCGATGCTGCCGTTACTTCCCGGAAAAAGGGTAAATCGAGAGAGCTGGACCGCAAACCCTTCGGCTCCCACAATCCTCGGCTTTATTGCGCCCATTGCACCGGCACGGGGCATGACGCGGCCACGTGCCCCTCTCGTACTCGTTCTTTTCGTCCGCGGAAGGCAGGTCCGCCCTGTACGACGCCAAGCGTTTTTCCTCGCGACCATCATCCCGCTCTGCGTCGCCTGAAAAAGCCGCTAAGTCAAAAAACGGCGATGGAGGCTCGTCAATCTGAACGAGCCTATCAGATTCGGCGGTCGCCTCGCTTTTTCCCCCGACGGCAGTCGATCACGGCGCCACTCGGGTGCTCCGTCCCCCGCAGGCGTCGATCAACGACAGTCGCCCCTTTTACGATGCGATCGAGCCTGTTCCCCCATTTCTTGGGGCCTTGCAAAATCGGGTAAATCAGGTGGCTCTGAACATGTATGCCCCGGGGACACGCGAGCAACGGGCTTCAATCAAACGCCAGTTCGCGGAGTTTTGCCTCAAATGGAAGGTGCCCTTCAGTCTCGATTCGATCCCTCTTTTTCTGGAATCCAAGACGGGGCTCAAAAGCTCATCAAAACTTCAGTATGGGAACACCCTTCGCCAGATGCTCACGAAGGACGTCACTGTTTTGGACGCGTATCTCATTGCCCTTCGCAAACAAGCGGTCACAGAACCAGTTCGTCAGGCGGAGCCTCTTCCTCCCAATGTCGTAGCCGATCTCCTCGCTCAATTCAATTGGGAGGACGGCGCTGTGCTTCGTCTGGCCTGGATGACGGCCAGTCGATGGGCGGAGGTCTACAACCTCCACACGGAGAATCTACTCCTCCAAGACGACGGCTCCGTGATCCTGGATTGGGCGGCGGTTCCAAAAACGGCAAAACTCAACCCGGACTCGGCTCATCGCTATCTTCGTTTCACAGGGGCCGATGCGAGCCCGCTCACCCGCTTAAAAGCAACGCGCGGTCCAGGCGCTAGCCTCACCGATATGACCACAGCTGCCATTGCTCGCCGCCTCAAGCCTCTGGGGTTTTCGGCTCACTCGATCAAGCGAGGGAGCCTACAAATGGCTGCAGCGATTGCGGAGTCGCATCATCTCCCACCAAAGGACGTATCCGCTCTGGCAAAGCACGTCGACCCGGCACAGCTGTCCAACACCACGGTGCGCTATTTGGGACCAAAAACAGTACACCTGACCACGGTGCATCGATTGGCGGCTCTCCTGGGAGACTTGATTTCTCAGCACTCTTAAACCAGGCTTGGGTCGCACCTGAATGCCCTCCATCGCGAGGACTTTATCAAGGGAGAACCATCACTCGCCGTCCTACACATTCCCGTTTAGCTCAGTCGGGCGGCATGGATTTCCGGCGTCGTTTCGATCATTTATGGAGCTTGCTCAGTAAGCCCCCGCGGTCTGGCGTTGGTTCCCCTCCTCCGGGTACGGTTCCTTTATCTGATTTGCACCTTCTCCAGGCTTCAGATATCATTACTCGAGCGTCATCTGCGACAACAAGGGGGTGGGTTACCCCCTTTTCTGTGGTTGAAGAGAAGACATCTGGCTTGCGACGGCGTTTTATTGCCTTGCCGCGAGGGAAGAATGACACCGATGTGTATACGGCGGATGTACCGTTAGAACACGTGGCTCAGTATCTTCCGGCAGTTCTTAGCGAGAGCGCCTCTAGTATCGATCTCAAAGCATCCTTTTACCAAGTCCCCCTACCGGCTTCGGCTCGACCCTCCTCCCGTGCTGATGGGCACGTATACGAGTTATGCCGCTTGCCTGGGTTACAAGGCGAGTCCTGAAATTATGCAACTTCTCACTAGCGCCTTGGCAGGCTGTCGTCATGTTGTATCCCCCTTGTATGCCGCTCCCGCGGATGTGGGTATTGATATTTGGATCGATAATATTCGCATTTATGGTACTCACTCGAGTGTGCGTTCGTGGGGCGAACAGATTTTGAAGACGGCTCAGGAGTCACGCTGCACCGTCGGGGAGTTTGAACTTGATGTCCAAAGATACACTTTTATCGGTGTGGCTTTTGATCATACGACCCATTCTGTGGCTCTGGGTGACAAGTCCTTAACACACCTGCACGAGACCCCGCCTTGGGACACGATGACGGTTGCGGATTTGGAACGAACCTTGTTGCCTACTATAGTTTCATTTGAACTGAATAACAAACATATTGATACACGACAAGGGAAAAAAAGGAAGAAGGAAATCAGGGAGGGGAAGGAGCGAAAGGGGAGTAGCACAACTTAATTTCCAGGACGTAGGGTTATCCCATACTAATGGCACGAGTCAATAGTATACGACTCGACAAAGGGGAGGTTAGGAGTTAGTATATTACTAACGATCTGGCAAAGAACAAAAAACATAAATTTTTGAATAACAAAACCAAAAACTAAACCTCGCCACCTGAAGAGGTAGTTGGGGACGGCGGGAGGGTTTTTATTTCAATGGGAAATAAACATTTTTGGATAGCCTCTGTCGTTTGGATAAAATTGAAAACATTTTAGTGGGGATAAAAACAACGACAGAAGCTATTATTCAAAGAGCGACAAAAACAGGATAAGAAAGAGGGAACAAAAGTAATTAGCCAATTATATAGATATAGAAAGCATGCATGCGAATTCTAATACGAGGAACAATCTTTTACCCCATATGATAATTTGATTCTGAAATAAAATAACTATTTAAATATTTATGTTCCGTTTTCTATTGCATAAGTTTTTTACCTTTGAACCTATTACATTATCCTGTATTGTCTCTACATAATTAGTTCTCGTTAAATTTCAATCCAGATGAGAGTGTATAAATTTTGCTCTTCCTTTGTATTTCTCGTATATGATCCTCAAAATAATAATATAATAATACCATAGATAATATAATATAATATATATATATATATATATATATATATGAATAAAAAGGAAGCAACGAAGGAGACGAAGCAAACAATTGCATTTTCATGACACGTAAAAACAAGGTAATCAGATACGATGGCGAGAATATACCCATCGGCAACAAAGTAAAGCGTTCGACTCTATCGGATATTTGTTTGTTGATTATTGCAACCTTTGGCAGGAACCTCACCACCGCTAAGCATACCTAGGTATACCGCGATGGCTAAAAAACCTTCCGCACGAAGCAATTCGTATAAAATAATAAAAGAAAGTACAGGCAAATAATAAACATCAAAACTGACAACAAGAAAACAGCACGGCTTCGCTATCTTCGCGAAGGGGTGGGTTTGCTGGCCAAACCACCCAAACTTGGAAAACATTCATTTTTTCCAAGGATCCGGGTCGTGGTGGGATCCATATCGGGGGTGGGTGGGTCGGCAAAAGCAAAAGGCTTAGCAGCAAAAGTATCGAAGAACACGATGCCTTGCTGTACTGTCAATCAGAAAGAAGAAATCCGGAAAAATAAACATTTGTCTCACGCACATAGCTTTGTTCCATGGAGTATCATCGTGACAGATTGTATGGATAACTCTAGCGTGCCCGCTATAGTTACCCATATTGTTTTTTATCATTATCATTTCATTATTTCTTCTGTTCGTTCTTATTTTTATTCCTCTCGCAAGCTTCCAATATATATATATATATATATATAACGTATAATAAAATATAATATAAATAAATTTCTCTTGTGTAACAGAGTGATCACATGATACACATAGAATAATAATTCAAATCCAAAATATATATTTGTCGTACCGGAAAATATATATTTTAGGGAACAATAATTCTTTTCAACTTCAACATTCTTCGGCGCAGGTTCAACTCGTAAACTTTTCGCCTCGCTTCGCGCTTGGTCCATGCAGCAGCGGTGCTCGGCATGCAGTTATGTTATTTTTATTTTTTCTTTAAATTCGTCCGCCGCATCTTGAGTAAATTAAATCGAGGCATCGTTCAGCCTACTGATCCAGTCATTTTTTCGGCATGCGCCAGGAGGTTAGGGTCTCAATTGTTATCTCTCGTTCTACGTAACGAGGCGCGGCGTATCAACCAACCCTCCCCCTTTACCACCACTCTTGTCACGGACGCTTCACTAACAGGGTGGGGCGCGGTTCTTTTTCACGACTCAGGTGCCGTTTGGGTGACCGGAGGACGGTGGGCTACTCCTCCTGTTACCATTATGCAAGCCGAGGCTCGAGCTCTTGCGTTGGCACTGCACGCATTCCTCGCACGCTGCGGCTGTTCTTTACGTATCCTTGTGGACAATACGTCGGTTTTGACGACAGTGCGAAAAGGTATGTCCAAGTCTCATGCTTTGGCAAGTGAACTTAAAAATATTTTTAACCTTTTAAATGAGAATAATATAACTTACACTTTTCGCTATATCAGATCGGCACATAATGTCGCTGATAAGCCTTCACGACAGTTGCCTCTTACTCCCAGCGACATCGCGAGAGGGTATACCAGGCGAAGGGGAGACAAGGACCCTTGGAAATAATGGTATTCCAAAGGTGTATATATTTTTATAAGTCCTTGTTCTTCATGTTTTTTACACTTCGCATATATCCTTTTATCTTTTATATAAATATCATCATACAAAATAATTACAGGATCCATCATGGTGGCACGGTCACCTGGGTACTTGAAATTGTCGCCGGTACATATACATGCAACTTCAATCTTTATCCTGACACGACGAACAGTGTTCTTCCCTTCTCGTTCTCTATTCTTTTTTTTTTTTTTTGTCCCTGTCTTTGCGCGGGAGAGATCGCAGACCGGGGTGGCGACCGTGCAAGTCAGCAACGCGTTTGTGGTAGGAATGGTACCTCAGGGTACTTACTTCGTGACCATGGCCTTCTGTTTGCGATTCATCCTATGGCAAGGGCCCTCTGCGCCAGTGATGGTCGTATATGTGGGGTGTATGGCGCAGGATAAAGGAAGCGAAAAACGAAAGATAGACACGTCAGCCTGGCTGGAGATATAATCCAAACAGCTGGGCCTCTGGCCTGCGCCAGAAGGACGTGACACTGGCGACCAGCGTTCGACCGGATGGGGCCGTGGCCGTGGGAGTCGAGCAGAAGGTCGGCAAGGGAACCCGCTTCCGCGGCACGTATTGGCCAGCGTCGACGCTCCCCAAGGAGGAAGCCGCAGAGCTGCGGCGAGCGATGAGCCCAGTGTCCCCGAATCAGCGCCTATTTCGGGACCACGAGATCCTCAAGGATCACATCCGCAAGGCGCTACGCCGGGAGAATCGAGCCTCGGCTCTTCCCTTTCGTTTCTCTTCCTTTACTCTTCGCCATATGCCCCACATATACGACCATCACTGGCGCAGAGGGCCCTTGCCATAGGATGAATCGCAAACAGAAGGCCATGGTCACGAAGTAAGTACCCTGAGGTACCATTCCTACTGCACACGCGTTGCTTACTTGCACGGTCGCCACCTCGGTCTGCGATCTCTCCCGCAAAAAGACATGCCACTACCTAGATGCTAACTATGGGAAGAAGGAAGAAAGAACAAGGAAGAAACATAGTTCTAAGCTTTTTGTCATCGCCGTACGTTCGTGCGTCTGCAGCAGTTAGAAAAATAAGATAAACAAATAAATTTCATGTGGCCTAAACTCCAGCCGAAGTGGAGCGCATGCTATACTGAGCGGTAAACAGTTTTTTAAAAACTTAGTAAATCTGTTGTTTCTTTATTTTCGTAAAATAAAAAATAATCTAAAATGGGTGGGTATCAGGGTGGGGTTGTGAGAAAAGTTTACGAGTTGAACCTGCGCCGAAGAATGTTGAAGTTGAAAAGAATTATTGTTCCCTAAAATATATATTTTCCGGTACGACAAATATATATTTTGGATTTGAATTATTATTCTATGTGTATCATGTGATCACTCTGTTACACAAGAGAAATTTATTTATATTATATTTTTATTATATGTTATATATATATATATATATATATATTATATTATATTATCTATGGTATTATTATACTATTATTTTGAGGATCATATACGAGAAATACAAAGGAAGAGCAAAATTTATACACTCTCATCTGGATTGAAATTTAACGAGAACTAATTATGTAGAGACAATACAGGATAATGTAATAGGTTCAAAGGTAAACACTTATGCAATAGAAAACGGAACATAAATATTTAAATGGTTATTTTATTTCAGAATCAAATTATCATATGGGGTAAAAGATTGTTCCTCGTATTAGAATTCGCATGCATGCTTTCTATATCTATATAATTGGCTAATTCCTTTTGCTCCCTCTTTCTTATCCTGTTTTTGTCGCTCTTTGAATAATAGCTTCTGTCGTTGTTTTTATCTCCACTAAATTGTTTTCAATTTTATCCAAACGACAGAGGCTATCCAAAAATGTTTATTTCCCATTGAAATAAAAAACCCTTTCCTTTCTTGCTTTCCTTCTTTTTCTTTTCCTGTACGCCGTAGCTGCGCAGCTGCGAGCACACCCTGTACCCAATTTTGTTATATACGGTAACCCTGTACTCCTGTCAGCCTCCACCCCGTCTTCCCATCTCACTATACCAGAATGGCGGCGACGGTCAAAATCGAAACGCACGAGGAACTCTTCCGAGCAGAACGCTCTCAGCGCCAGTCATGGGAGGAGCAGATCCTCGACCTTATACGGAGCTTGATGGATGGCTTCTCTGCAGCAGCGCCGGCCCACTGGCGATCATCCTGCTGTGAAGAGGATTGTCCCCCTCCGACCGCCCAGTTTGTGGTCCCACGCGACCCCCACGCCGAGGAGTACCCCCTTGGCCGGAAGAGCCCAAGATGGCATGGGAAACTCGCGGACACCAAACCACGTACGGGACGGCGATCGGAAGGCGTGGGCGCACACCCTCCCGAACCTTCCTCATCTTCCGAAGAACCAGGGTCGCAGTCGATGCCTACCGCTGAAAAGGACAGCCCACCCCCGCGACCACCCAGAGACCCCCGCAGCACAACACACGATCCCAGGCCCGGTGGAGAGGAGCGAAGCCTCTTCATGCTTCCTCCCTCCGCTGGAGGACACAGGGGGTGCGACGCCACTCTCCATCGGCCGTTCCGACGGACAAGAGGAAGGCGACGACCCGCTGGATCCCTTCCTTGGCGATGGGACACACCAAACACTCCAACAAAACGGCCCAGGGGAGGAGGCGGTGGGCCAAGGCGAGTCAGCCGAACTCAGCAGTGCGCAGCCAACGCTACCTACATCGCAACTCCCATACCCACCCATCCCCGGGATCAGGGTGCGGTTCGAAGAGGCGGACAGACTAGAGGAGGAGGAACGCGATGCACGAAGGATCCTGCAGGCCCGGTTCTGCGACATCCTTGATGCGGCGGTAGAGGACCTGGCGGCCCAGCGACCCCACATCCGACGGACGAGACGCACACTCGTGCGAGCGGCCCTCCGTATCTCATCCCGACGGAAGGGAGCAGGTGCCACAGGAACCTGACGACACCCCAGAGAGACGGCCGATCACCAGGAGGCGTCCGCCGCCTTTGGACCGCGTCCGACACGACCGACGTACCACCCTCGAAAGGCAGAGACGGAGAAGGGAGGCGCGACGGGCAGCAACGGCCAGCGTAGCCCCTATCCGCCGCTCTCCATCCAGACAGCACAAACGAGATCACTCCTGCGGCCCACGAAACACACCGGAGAATGAGGAAGCCCTGCCGTCACCCCCTCGGCCCTCGGAATACAAACGTCTCAACATCCCGTTGGCGTACTTGCATTGGGATCAAGAGCCTGCCCGTGAACCCACCCAGGGCGTCGAGGAGGAGGAGGCCCACGCACCTCCTCAGCTCTCACCGGAGATCCACGCACCAGACGAAGTGACACGGGTAGCGAATGCCCAAAGCTCCCCCGCGCCCCCCCAGCAACACCACCAGGAGTCCGATGAGGAGCACCAGCATCGCCACCCCGAGCCGCACACAGAGGACGACCCCATCCTGTACCCACAAACACCGTCCGGTCACCGACCAACAACGCGAGAAGAGGAAGCCAAGTGGGCCTGGACAAACGCCACTTTCTACCCGGTCCACCCTGTACCGGTGGCATCCCTCTGGCACACGGCCCATTGCCCCCAATTGGGGTGTGGTCACACCTTCTCAGGACGCAGTCGCATGGTAGACCTCACCACGCACCTTGCCGCACAGCACCCGGGTTTTGGCCTCGACAAAGAACAACTGGTTGACTTTAACCTCTGTCAGTGCCTTCTGTGCCATGAGGTCCTCAGCGGCACATCCGCGGCCCGTACGTCACACCGTCGCCGATGCCACCTACCGCACGGCCAACTCACGTGCCTGCAAGACTTCGCACAAAGGGCCCCGCCTCCACCTCCCCCAACTATGGATTTTCTCCAGCCCCCCTCCAAACAAGACAATGCTTGGCTGAGGGTCCGACCACGCACGCTCCGTATCCTTCACCGCTCTGAATTCAGAACCTGGATTCAGAAGATCAGGACGGCGCTCACAGGTTACGGGGCGATGGATGGGGCGCACAGATACGACGCCCAACTCCGCCTGCTTGACCTACCACGGCTGTATCTCCAACCAAAGCCGAGAGGCGAAGACGAGAACTCGGAGAGAGCCCCCAGGAGGACGACGCCAGAGACCGCACCGCAACTCCTCGTCATGCCCCACCAGACCGCCCACAGGAAGCGCCGACCGCAGCCACAAGCGTCACAGGCACGGACGATGACGACGACGAATGGGACGCGGCATCCTCCGTCTCCAGCCTGGGCCCGCAGCAGGACACCGACAAACAAAAGGCGCGGGAGAAACGACGAACCATCGCAAGGGTGATGCGATTCCTACACGTAGGGGCCCTTGAAAGGCCGCCAGAGCAGGAGAGCAGAAGCAGGCACCGATGCTCCCCGCGGCCACCGCCGAGGCTCCGCTGCGCGCACTCCACCCGGAAGAAGACCAAACGGATTTCCCCGTCCCCGAAGTCGACACTCACCTTACCCTCACACCGGCGGATGTCGCCATCGCCATCCGTCGTCGGATGTCGAGAGGAGCCAGCCCAGGGATTGACGGGTGGACGCGTGAGCTCCTCATGCCAGTACTGGAACACAAGGACCCCTAGAGGACCTCACAATTCTGGTACAAGACATCATCAATTGCAAGGTCTCCCCCAGCTTCGCCACACGCATCCGAGCGTCCGCGGTACTCCCTCTTAAGAAGGACGACGCCGGAAACGTGCGGCCGATCACGCCGGAGAGTGTGTGGATGAAGCTCCCATCAATTGTCGCGTTTCGTAAGCTGGACCTGGCGGCCCGCCGGAAGTTCAAGGACTACCAGCACGGGGTCTGGGGAGATGCGGCCGTGGCCGTCAAACAGATCCGGCAAGCGAGGACCTCTGACCCCCGAAACGTCGTGGTCGCGCTCGACGGCAAGAACGCTTACAACGCGGTAAGCCGTCGTAAGATACTCGAGGCGACGTTCGCCGACGAACACCTCCGGAGGATCTGGGGCATCTCGTGCCTCGCCCTCGGCACCCCAGGCGTCCTCTATGTCTACGATGGGGACACCGCAGCGGTCAAGCTGGAGTCCACGGCAGGGGTCCGCCAGGGGATGGTACTCGGGCCAGTGCTTTTTGCACAAGGGCTACACGAGGTGCTACGCCCCATCATGGACCGCCACCCCCAGGTGAAGCTCGTCGCGTATCTCGACGACATCACCCTGGTGGGTCGCGATGCGGACGTTCAGGACGCTCTCGATGCTCTGCACCCAGCGCTTCGTAGTTTCGGCTATGAGGTGAACGCGCTCAGGAGCGTCGCGATCCAGCGGCCCGAGGCCCAACAGCTCTTCGTCGGAGGCGAAGCGATTCCCGTGGAAATGGGGGTCGCAAAGATACTGGGAGCAGCGTTCAGTGTCGACGACGCGGAGGTGGACATCACGCCGTGGTTGTTACAGAGGGTCAAGAAGCAGGACCCGTTCTTCGACTTCCTGGCGGGACAGGGCTTGTCTGCACAGTCGAAGCTCATCCTGCTGCGTGCCTCGGGGCTCCCTCGCATGCAGCACCTCCTCCGCACGCACGACCCCCAGCACCTCCTCCCCGCCGCCCTCTACTTCGACGACAAGGTCGAAGAGACACTCCTGCGCGTGCTCCAGGTCCCGTCCCTCCCAGACACGGCAAAAGCGCTGAGGGAATTGCCCCTGCGCCACGGTGGCCTAGGGCTGCGGCGGCAGGCCGATATCGCCTGCTACGCACGTGACGGCGTAGGCCAGAAGGGCGACCAGCACAACACCACGATGAAAGCGGACAAGGACAAGGTTACCTCCTCAATACACTCCTCACGGAGCCTGCGAGGAACCTCGTACGAGTCCACAAGAACCCTGGTGCGAACCGAGTGCTGGCCGACCCTAAGGTCGAAATATCAGACGATGCATTCAGGTTCTATCTGAAACACCGCCTGCAGATCGAGGCCTTCCCTGGCAACAAGTGTGTCTGCGGTGCGCCAGCGACAAATGCCCACGTCCACACGTGCAGCCAGCCATCATAGAAAGCAAGACTTCACCGCCACGACGAGCTAGCGAAGGTTGTGGCGCACTGGGCGCAGAGTCTGGGCTTCGAGGTCCAACGGGAGCCAGCAGCCTCCACATCGAACGCGACGAGGATCGACGTCCTCATCACCACGTACGGCCGAGTATTCGGGACGGACGTGCGGGTCACTTACCCGGGGCCACGCGCCAGCGGTTCGGGCAAGGGGGCCATGAACGCCGCCTTCGACGAGAAGATGAGGAAGTACGGCGCCACCATGGAGCGCCAAGGGGTCCTGTTCACACCCCTTATTCTCGAGGCAACAGGCCGCATTCACGATGAGTCACGGAGATGGCTCCGTGCAATCGCGCAGGCCAGACCCGACCAACGGGACTGTGGCACAGCGCTGGACGATCTTATGGCAAAGATCGCCCAAACATTGCACGAGACCAACTACCGGCTCGTCAGAGGATTGGTGGACGGAAACCGGAGTTTCCACGCAGGAGGGGGAGTTCCACTAACGCGGACACAGCCACCCATTCCCAAAGCACTCGAACATCTAACACTTGAGGAGTCCATGAGGCAGTACCAGCCACAACCGCAACACACCTATACACAACTTTTATACATCTCTCCCACATATCAATAACTTTTCCAAATCTATATAACATAAGGCCATCTTGTTGTGAAAGAACGCCCTGGAGGAAGAGAAAGAACCGAAAGAAAAGAAACACCATACGAAAACGTTACCAAACCTCGTGCCACAAGGAAACAAGGACACACATGAATAGCAACGACATCACCCGTCCCCCGACTCCAAGGCATCCCGACCAAACTTGTAGTTTCCACAGCTCTCACTTTCTACCTTTCCAGAATCCGACACCACATGAAAAGAAATCAAACGCAGGAAATCCCACCGGTAACAAAGCTGAAACAAAACCCAGAAAACGCAATGAAGAAAGTGCCACGAAGAAACCAAGGAGCGAAGCAACGAACTGTCACTTGGAGATACATAGCTTTGATATATGGAGGAATAATGAAAGCTCTGGCCTTCCGCTGATCTTGTCTTTCATACAAGATACAGCACCATAGCATTTGCTCACTACGTTCGTAGCAATCTTACTGTGGCAAGACCTCAGCCCCTGCTAAGGTTTTCATTAAACTCAAGAGAAAAAATATTTAACGTTTGCATTGCCAAAGAAAAAACACCATCCATATAATTTCATCATACTCCCATGTGTGTTTACCTCACTGTAATAGACAACTTCACTTGTGTTCACCCAATGTTACACCAGTAGTTTCATTTACATTGTCGCTTAAGGTGCGACTCTATAAGGTGTGGGTGGGCGGGTCAGAAAAGCTTTGCCAAGAGGCAATCTCTACGCCTATATGTTAACGTCTATTCAGTTTATATAAGGTAAAACAGGGAGAGAGGAGGTGATAGGTAAACCTTGCATATACATTGCAATAACAAAGTCAGAAGATATAGTTTTGTTTGTGACATTTATCGACCTGGGAGCGGTGCGTCTCTGCGGTAGAGAATTGTCACTTGGAGATACATAGCTTTGATATATGGAGGAATAATGAAAGCTCTGGCCTTCCGCTGATCTTGTCTTTCATACAAGATACAGCACCATAGCATTTGCTCACTACGTTCGTAGCAATCTTACTGTGGCAAGACCTCAGCCCCATAGTTCCCTTTACTGTTGTGCTGGTGTGGGCTTCACACCATAAACGTACTCGTCGCATAGCGACGAGCGTGTGCCCTTGAGAGGCGGCAGGCCCATGTCGTCGGCGTCCTTGACGACAATGGCGTGCGTGTGGACCCCAAAGTTGCGCGAGATCTGGTCGGCGGGGTTCAGCTTCCCGGTGAGGTAGAAGAAGACGACCTGGATGTTTCTCTTGAAGAGAAGATCGTATGTGTACTCGTACAGCTTATTCAGCGAGTACCCTCTTCCAATGCCTCCGAAGCCGGTTAGCTTCTTCTGCGCGTGGACAATGGGGAAGTGGTCCGTCACCACCGCTATCTGCGTTCCGTCTGGGACTCCATCCTTGACCAGCTGCTTCAGGAGGATGTGTACTGCTCGTGGCTCGGCGTGCGCGGAGAACTTGGCACTGAAGTGCTTGCTGCGTTTCACGTGGTCGGGAGCCTGGGCTCCAGGGACAAAGTCCGGGATCCACTTCTGCTGGTACGTCCTCACCCAGCGCCCCTCGGGCGACTGCACAATGGCTCCCCAACCGGCGGCGGACGCGTCGGTGTAGCAAATGAGGCCGTAGTCGTGGTCCTCGTACGTCGGGCGTCTCACCTCGGCGATGGTCCACCACTTGTTGACGCATATCTCACGACCGAGCTGCTGCATGTCGCGCCGAACACCCGTTTCCAGGTATTCCATCGGGGCGTCCCAGTCTTGTCCACGCTCTACGTTCCGGTAGACCCGCGGTACGCGCGGAGGAGCTTGAATGCGCTCGCCGGGTTGAGCTGCGTGGTGTGCAACGCATACAGTAGCAGGGAGACGGCGGAGGCGAACGCCCGGTTCGTGTACTGCGGGATCTCAAGACACAGCATTATTTTCGCCACTGTCTTGGATGAGTTACGTACCAGGCGCTCCGTTCCGTTCCATGCCGCGTACTCTTCGCCGAGGAACACGTTCGACTCTTGCGCGAGCGTAAGTAGGCTCCTGTCGTCCATGGCGAGGAGCTGGTCCCTGTCCGGAGAGGTCAGGAGGTTGGCGGTCCGTATGCGCTCGAGGATGCGTCGCGTGGCGGACAGGAACTCCTTCTCCATCCCATCATGCGCGGCGATCATGATATTGTCGATGAGCGTGTGTACGATCACGGGCGTGTCGATGTCCACAATCACGTTCGTCACGGCCTGGCCCACCGCCACGCTCCATCGCGCCCCTGTCGGCAGCGTGCACAAGCGCATGTACCTCTTGTCCTTTGTCAAGAAGACGAAGTTATTCCTCAGGCACTCCGGCAGCGGGATGGAGTCGTAGTACGCCTCGAAGTCAATCTGGAGCATGTACTTGGCATAGCGGAGCGACTGGCGCCGGCTCAGGCGGGACGGGTACGTGACACGTGGAACCTCGTGCTTCGCTATCACCGCGTTGAGGTGCGGCTCCGTGATGAGGCGCCGTCTGCCCTTCAATTCCGGCACAGCAAATGTGTTGACGCCGTGTACATCCCATGGGAGCTTGTTGTCCTGAATAGGGACCTCGCATGGTTCGAACTTGCCCATCTGCACGGCTCTGTCAATGTCCTCGTTGGAGAGGCCTGTGGGCTTGATGGTCCGGGACGTGTACAGGTTTGCGAATTTTTTAGGTTCCATGTAGGCGAGCACGCGCCGTAAAAATTCATGGGACCTCTGTGTCGCCGTGGGCAGCTGTTGGACCGCGTCCAACCGGAGCAGTGTCACGCTCTTGAGGTGGAGCACCCACGTGGAGGGGTCCGGGAGCTCCCGGATGTCGGTCCTTCCCTCCACCACCTGTATCATACGGTGGACCTCCTGGTGCCGGAGCGTGAGGTCCTTGGTGCTCGGCGCTCGGTTTCCGAGTTGCTCTGCTCGGGGTGGAGCAGGACGGCGTTGCCCTGTGCCTCGGCGCCCTCGGCCGTTAGCTGGCGGCCATAGCCCAGGTACTTCCGCAGAGTGTTGATCTGCGTGTGCCCCGTCATCAGCATCAGCTGGTCTTCCGGGACCCCTTGTTGGGCCAGGTGCCGGACGGCTCCCTTGCGAAGAGACTGCAGGGTGGCCTCGGCGCACACCTTCTTGACCTCTGCGAGTGTCTTGCTGCGGACGACGGCGGGCTCGGAGAAGATCCTCTGGGAGGCGCTGCGTTCCTTCATCAGCTGCTGAAGCATCGACGCCTGCTGCCTCGTCAGGATGCTGGCCACCGGATACGGTCCCCGGAACTTGGCTGCCTTCCCTTCGCGGATCGTCAGTTGTACCGGAACGGTGCCGCTGTCGTGTGGTTGGCCTATGGTCACGTCGCGGACTCGGAGTCGGCTGATGTCCGCGGGGCGTGCGGCGAACATCCACAGCATCGTCAGATACAGTTCGGCGACGGGCTCCCTGTGCTCCAGGGCCTTCCGGGCCTTGTCGTACATGTCGATGGTGAGCGGCTCCGGTGGCTGTGCCACGCTTTCGCGCTCCTTGAGCTGCGCCCCAAGCAAGTTGTCCCTCCACTCGGGGCACTCCTTGAGGAAGATGCCCTTCTTCTGGTTGGTGTAAAGGGGGAGGCTTTCGAGAGCGCTCTCGATGGCGGAGAGGTTCTTGGCGTACGTCGACCACTTCCACTGCCGCATCACTGCGATGTGGCGCACGTACTCCATGATGGCCTGTGGAAGGTCTCTGTCGAGGTACTCCGCCGGCATCGACTTGATCTCGTTGATCCACCGGATGTGCAGCTTCCGCGTGTCCGAAGTCTTCGCCCTCCATGCTGTCGGCTGGAGGAAGTAGGGCTTGTCCTGGTATACGTACCAAGAGTTGGGGCTTGCCGCCTTGCCCTGCTGGCGCCCACCGAGTTTAAACCCTGTGGCACGGGATCCGCGAGCACCTGGACGAGGTCTGTCTCGTCCACCTCGGCCTTCGTGGACTTCCTAGGTACTCTCCGCAGGGCCCTCGGGGTCTCGGGCGCCTTGTCGATCTTGACCGAGTTCCGCCTCTGGCGGGTGCTCCTCGCTGTATTGGGGTAGCGATCCATCCTGGCGTTGATGTACACGCCGAAGTGTGCCTCTTTCGGGTCTGTCGTCAGGACGTAGTGCCCAGAGGTTCCAGCTGTAACACCAAGCGTGTGGCTACTGAATGTGTTGCCCTATACTTGGCTCCAATGCGGAACGTGTGCGTCTCGAGTGTCGGTGGGAGGCCCCTGGATCCGGTAGTTTGGACGTACCAGGTGTCGAGTAAGTTTCTATTTCTTGGGATGAGGTTCATCTGTCCCTCTCGGTCTTCAACCAGGAAGTCCAGCTCCTTGTCGTACGCTGCAAGGGTCTCGCCGACGTCGTACTGTGTGCTCGGCTTGAAACCTTTCCGGGTGGCCTGGTTGGCGATGGCGTCTAGGTCAAGCACCTGTTCCCGCCATCCCCAACATTGACCAGCGCCGTGGCTACCAGGAAGTAGCATAGCTGCCGAGATGCCGCTGCGGACGCCGTCTTCTGGGCCTGTGCCATCGTCACTCGGACCTTCTCTGAGATCAGAGGACTACCCGTAACGGTCTGGATGTCCGGGCTTGCACGTGTCATGGTGGTCGGGGTCGTGGTGTCCTGAGGCGTGGTAGGTTCCGTCTTGCGCGGTCGCCCACGTTTCCTTCCTGGCTCGCCTGCACCTCCGACCATGGGAGGGATGCCGTGGCTGCCAAGGGAGAACGTGTTTCCTCTGTCCTTGAGGATGTAGACCATCTCACGCATGAACTGCCCTTGTCCATTGGGGCGTGTGACGCCGACGCAAGGAAGGGGCGTAAACGCTTGCCTATTGTCGTGGCGTTGCGTATCTCCGTCCTGGTGTGATCTGCAAAGAAGTGCGCCGTCATGTGGATGCCACAATCGTTACTGCCACGCTTCTGCTGAGCGCACGGCTTGTACTCTAGTTGTAGCGACGGCCACTGTCGGTGGAACAGGGAGTCCATGTCCATGTGGACGTACACCGAAGGCGCAGAGTCATAGATCTCCAGGACCTCGGCTCCTGCTGTGTCCCTCCGTAGAATACCAGCTATCCAGTGCTGGCGGATGAAGAGGGAAAATAGAGTTTTCCCCTATCCCTGAGATCCCTTCGGATGATAGACACTATGGCAGCGTCCAGGCGCGGCAGCGTGTTGCACCGTAACACACTGCGTTCAGGAAGGTACCTGCCATAGAGGGAGTCGAGTTCGGAGTCGGAGGTTTTACCCTTGGTCAGGTTTCCTCCTCGTAGCTTCTTTCCGTTGTTGTTGTGTCTGCCCCGCGCTAGCTGTGATGCAGCGGGCTTACCAGTTTTGGGTAGACCGCATCCTGGTACTGTAGTGCCGGCTCACCTCCGCGGTACCCACCCGGCCGCCTCGGCCTCGTGTGGTCGTGCGACCTCGGCGTGGCTGGCCGTACTCGTCGAACGGGCTTCGTAGTGATGGACGTGCTGAACCTTCTGCACGCCTGGACGCCGCCGTTTGAGCTCCTCCACCTTCGCGTCGAGCTTCTGTATGTGCTCATACAGGCGGTCGTCGTTGGACTTGTACGCGTGTGAGATGGCGTTGCAGGCGTTCTCGATCTCCTGCACATCGACGTAGTAGTTGACCGGCTGTCCGTTTGCGTCGCGAACTGGAAGAGGACCACCTCCACCCTCAAGTACTGCGACTCCGCGTAGCACTGACCCTCCGGTGCAAACATGCTACGGAGCTTTTCGTTGGACGGGTACGGGAAGTCGCCCCCTTCCATTTGCGCCTCGGTCTCGGACACGGCGTCCAGCATCTTTGTGTTGAGCTCTCTCAACACATGGTCGCTCCATGGGAACATTGGCACAGAGAGTCTCTACCTTGTGTCCGTGCCTGACATCGTGGCCATTTCCGGCTGTGCTGAGCATGAACCAGTTATGGATCTTTAAACGCGAGTCAGCGTCCTGGAGAAAGAGGATCTCCAGAAGACGGCGGCGGCCTTCTTCGTTGTCCCTGAAAAAGAGCAGATACTGCCCGATCAGGGCGAGCAGCGGGGACAAGCTTTTGGAGGTGGCCTTCGCCATGTACGTGCGTCTTACATTGGTTTCCCAATCCTCAATGTTCGCATGCACCGCAGCCGAGTGTCTTTTCCAGAGGTCCCTCTGGTTAAGAAGCTCTTTCAGCCATGGCATTCTCTTGATCTCCTCTGGCGTGAACGTTTCGTCGATGGGCTTCGGAGACGTGGAGTTCTGGGCCTCAATAGCTTCGACGGCCTCCTGCACCACCCTGTTTTTGTGAGTGGCGTAGCTCACCTCCGATATGACCTTATCTTTTAGGAGTATATCGTAGCGCCGCATCCTTTCTGCAATCGTCTGCTTTAGCAGCATCACTTTTTGTTCCTCCGAGGGATCATGCTCAACCTGCGGCTTGTGGGTGCCATCCGACACCGTAGCGGAATCTGCTAGCATCATTTGAAAAAATAATTCAATAACGATTCAATCAGAAAAGCTTTGCCAAGAGGCAATCTCTACGCCTATATGTTAACGTCTATTCAGTTTATATAAGGTAAAACAGGGAGAGAGGAGGTGATAGGTAAACCTTGCATATACATTGCAATAACAAAGTCAGAAGATATAGTTTTGTTTGTGACATTTATCGACCTGGGAGCGGTGCGTCTCTGCGGTAGAAAATTCTCGGAAGTAACGAAGGCACAGGCGCAACTAATCAGGGCTTTTCATGCCTACTGGAAGGAGTCCTCCCTTTGACTGCGGCCTCATTAACTATATACCCCACCCAGCTGTTTGGATTATATCTCCAGCCAGGCTGACGTGTCTATCTTTCGTTTCTCTTCCTTTACTCTGCGCCATAAACCCCACATATAAGACCATCACTGGCGCAGAGGGCCCTTGCCATAGGATGAATCGCAAACAGAAGGCCATGGTCACGAGGTAAGTACCCTGAGGTACCATTCCTACTACACACGCGTTGCTTACTTGCACGGTCGCCACCTCGGTCTGCGATCTCTCCCGCACAAAGACAGGGACAAAAAAAAAAAAAAAAAAAAAGAAATAAAACCTCCCGCCGTCCCCAACTACCTCTTCAGGTGGCGAGGTTTAGTTTTTGGTTTTGTTATTCAAAAATTTATGTTTTTTGTTCGTTGCCAGATCGTTAGTAATATACTAACTCCTAGCCTCCCTTTTGTCGAGTCGTATACTATTGACTCGTGCCATTAGTATGGGATAACCCTGCGTCCTGGAAATTAAGTTGTGCTACTCCCCTTTCGCTCCTTTCCCTCTCTGATTTCCTTCTTCCTTTTTTCCCTTGTCGTGTATCAATATGTTTGTTATTCAGTTCAAATGAAACTATAGTAGGCAACAAGGTTCGAATCTTAATTTCTTAGGCCCTTTGCTATCCACGAGTAAAATAATGAAGAAAGAAGAAAAGGGGAAACGATAGAACGTTCTATTCCTGAGTTTGGTTGAGGGAAACGAAGTATTACAATGTCTCAGGAACGATACGTTTCTCTTGTTTTCTTGTGTTGTCTACTTGTGCTGCTAAGATGGTTTTCTATCACCTTTTCTCCTTGTTTCCCCTTGACGTGATAACCCATAGCCTCTAGCCTCAAGATCTTCAGCCTCCAGCTGCAGAGTTCAAAAAAAAAAAAAAAAAAAAAATGAAAGAAAACTATTTTTCAAATATTTTAGTTCCCGTGCTCCAAGAAGAAGAGATGAAATTGCCTCAAAACGAAGGAAATAATGAGACAAAGAGCCGGGAACGCCAAACCATAAAGATAACTGAATGCGATCGCCCCTTGTTCGGGTGAATCTAGACCACAGAAAATGAATAGAGGTTCTTGCCGTTTCCGGACTTGATTCCTACGGATACTTGGCTCAGAGAGAAGGCTGACTCCTTATGTTTTCTTTACTCCTTCTTTCTCCGTTTTCCTAGGGTACAGGTAAGTCTAGGCAAGGGGCTCTTTCCCAAATGTGATGCATTATGCGCATGCGAAGGCGCTGCTTCATCACATTCGTCTTGTCCCTTCCTACTTCCTAGGTCCTCGAGACATTTAAGGTACTCTCAGAAAGCATAAGGGTTTGTTGAGAAAGTTTCTCCGTGACACGCACCTACCAAATACTGGATAACGCTTGGGGCAAAAAAAAAAAAAAAAAAAAAAAAAAAAGACAAAACTGCTTTACGGAGGGAGCCTTGTGGCCGAGGTACTCGGCGGCGGGCGGTGGACTCGGGCGGCTCTTTTTAGTAATTGTTTTGTCTGGACCTCAACCGGCTTTGCTTGGGGGTGCGGCGCCTCAGCGGCAACGCTGACCCGCCGCCGCCCCCGGACCGCCGCCACTGGCAGCTCCACCTAAAGAACAAAACGCCGCTGCAGAGCGCCGCAGTGTTTGCTCTGCCCACTGTGCGTAATCCTCGGTGGCGAATGGATATAAATAACTAACCGATAACCCTTTGGTATAGTGAGGGGGTTGGGCCTTTCAGCATTTAATGGCAAGGAGGGAGTAAGTTTCTTGGTGGTGGTTATTTGCTAGCTCTTTGGCGGGGATCAAAAAACACCAATTATAATTAAAACCAACGGGTTGAACCTCGCCGCCTGAAAAGGCTTTTGTGTGGCGGCGTTTTTTGTTTTTTAATTTTATATTTAAAAGAATATAAAAAATGGGAGACTATCAATAGCATTCGTCTACGGAAACCATGTATTAAACTAGCGAATGCTCTTTCGATTGCAATGATAAAAGATGATAGGGTGACAGAGGAGGTGAACGAGCGAATATAAAATAAATAATTCTGGTTTTGATCAAGAAAGAAATTAGGCGCTCTACCGGACATGCGGCTGGAGGGGCGAACTAGACATGCGAGAGCGCTTTTGATAACTATGTTTTTTTTTATTTATTTTTGATGCGTGATTGTACGCGTGATAACTGCCCCCAAAAGAACGTTATAGAGTATTTTTCGCCTTTTCTTTTTCTTCAATTTGAATCTTTTTAAATTCAAGACCCTTCTTTATTTCATCATACCCTAATTAATTTCCCATCTGAAAAACCCCAACAATATCAACTAAATATATTAGAAGTTTTAGTTTTTGAAAATTTCTAAGGTGACCCTAAAATATACGATCTGTATATTGAGAAATGTCTAGAAATTTATACAATTTATGTATCAAAAATTACAATTACATTTCATTTATTTATATCAATCAGCATTGCGAAGAGAATAAGAGCAAGTGGTGCACTTAAAACTAAAAAATAAATAAAAAAAAATAGTAGTAATAACCTCTAATAATAATAATAATAAGAATAGTTGTTATTATTTTCGTTGAAATACAGTTTTTATAACAGCAATAATAATAATAATAATAATAATAATAATAATAATAATTACTATATATATATATATATATATATATATATATATATATAACCTTATATATATATAACCTTTATATATATGTTATTGCTGTTGGTGCATTATTATTTTTTACGTTAATTATTCAACATAGACGCACATTTATACATTCAGAAGTGATAATCATAAAATAATAAATATGCCTTCTTATAAATAAATAATACTAATATGTTTCCTTTTCGTTTGGAGTTAGTCTTTATATCGTTTGGTGTTTTCTCATTTTCTCTTTCTTGATTGATACATTCTTAAGTGATCGCGTTGATTAATCTATGTGGATCAGTAATTATAAAATAGCCCTTTTCACATTAAATAAAAGGTTACAAAAATAGTGAGAATCGAAGTATTTCTGCAAACAGTAAGATGAATGATATACATTTTTTTCCGCCATTTTTTAATCCTTTTCCAGGTCTATATTTTAATATAACTCTTTACCTTTTTTTTTTTGAAATTATTTTTTAGGGATTAGGATTTGCATTTGTTTTTCTTCCTTTTTACCCTCTCGCTTTTCATTACTTTTTAAAGGTATATCTCATTTGTGTTTCAATATTTGATGACTATTAGGGATGTCAGTCCAAGAATATTTTCATTGATTTTATTCTATATTTGCTGTATAATATTTGTTGTATAATATAATATTTGTTTTTTAAATGTATTTGAAGTCATTATTATTAATATTATTATTATTGTTATTGTTAACATTATTATTATTATTATTATTATTATTATTATTATTATTATTATTATTATTATTATTAATTTATTTATTTGCTGGTGTTACTGTAATAATAATAATAATAATAGTAATGTTAACAATAATAATAATATATTAGTATTCTCTTATCTTGTGTTTGCTCCCTGTGAGAAGGAGTACTAGAGGTCTTCTTTCAATAATAGTAATAATAAAATTTATAGTAATAATAATAATAATAATAATAATAATAACAATAATATTAAGTAAATATATTTTGGAGTAGTACAAAATTTATGACTACAATTCTTCCTTATATTCTTCTTTTTTTTCCCTTTTTTTTTATTTGAGATGGAATATTAATCACAAAGGGTATTATATCCTATTCTAAACAAAACAACAACAACAACAACGAAGTATTAGGTCTATATTTGTCTTTCTATCTCTTCAAAATAATGGCTAAACATCCTGTTCCTAAATTGATTGGTTCTTATTGTTGCTAGTCATTTTTGTTTACTAGAGCTACAGATACAAACTGGAGGTCAGGCTGCTTAATTCTTTCGGAGTGAGGTAAGCTTGGAGGGATGATGATTCAATAACTATTAGGTATTCTATATCATAACTTATCAATAATAATAATAATAATAATAATACAAGCACTTTTCTCTAATTGTCTCTAATTCTATTTACTATTACATCACCAAATACCTCTCCCTCTTATACATAGATTGATATCCGGTAACTTCCGTGTGAGAGAAAAAACAACTTTTGATATGTGATCATCCGAAACAGCTCCTTTATCGGGATTGTCGGGAAGAAGCGTCTTTCGTGTCAAATGTAATACTATGAATAAACTTTCACTGAGGTATGGGTGGAAAGAAAGTGACAGAACACAGAAAAAAAAATATCGTATGAATGAGCAACAAGCTGATTACTACAGGGATTCTGAAGCTCAGCCGGTCGAGATTCTGAAGCTCGTCTACCGATCATAGGTGTCCAAGTTGTGCAACAGAGAAAAAGCAAAAAAAAAAGAATGTTACTTACATAATGGGTGGTGAATCACAGTGGCTTTTCTTGTAACGTCTTCTTCCCCTCTACTAAATTATAAAAACATGTTCCTCTTCATGTAGACAACTTTATGTTTATCTACTTAAGTTGCATGAAGGGAATTCTTAATTGTCATTCTATCCTGCCTCCGTTTGTGAAAGTTTTGCTCATAAAATGTACTGCTATGCTACATAGCTCTCTTTTCTCTGATCTTACTACAAAAAATTTCCTTTTCTCTTTTGACATTGCGATATTTCCTTTCTCCAAAGAGCAGTTCATTATATTTTTTCGCAACTTTTTGCTGCTGCTTCTTGTCATAAAATAAAAGAACACATCATCGATGAGAAGAACAATTTTGCTCTTCGATGTTGATGGGACCCTAACCCCTTCCCGCAACCCGGAAACTCCTGATATGAAGGAGACTCTCAAGCGTGCTCGGGCTGCTGGTTTCACGATCGGCATTGTTGGAGGCTCAGACTTCTCCAAGCAGAAGGAACAGTTGGGTGAGACCATTCTGGAAGACTTCGACTACGTGTTCTCTGAAAACGGCCTTCTCTCGTACAAGGATGGAAAGCACTTCCATCAGAACAGTCTTCTCAAGTCGTTGGGTAACGAGAAGATTGTGAAGTTTGTGAAGAAGTGTCTCCACTCCATTGCTGATCTGAATATCCCTGTCCAGCGCGGTACATTTGTTGAATTTCGGAACGGTATGCTTAACATCTCTCCGATTGGGCGCAACTGCTCCCAGGCTGAGCGAGATGAATTCGAGAAGTTTGATAACCAACATCACGTTCGTGAGAAACTCATTCAGGAGTTGAAGAAGACATTCCCGGACTATAACCTGACGTACTCTGTGGGTGGCCAGATCAGTTTCGATGTGTTCCCGAAGGGCTGGGACAAGACGTACTGCCTGCAGTTTGTGGAGAAAGAGTTCGACACCATTCACTTCTTCGGCGACAAGACCGATGTTGGCGGTAATGACTACGAGATCTACACCGACCCCCGTACTCAGGGACACTCTGTCAAGACATACAAAGACACGATTGCGATTCTGAATCAATTGATCAGTTCGAAATCTAAATCGAAACTATGACTTTCTTTTTGTTTCATGAGTTGTTTTTTCTATTTCTTTTTGCTGCATGTGTGTAAGGTAGAACTTTTTTGTGTGTGGATGAAAAAAATATATAAATGGTGTTGAATGTTACTGTTCATATAATAAATGATGTTAACTATATGGTTCATCTGATATGCTGGGCTTTTAGGATTACTTTCTTCATCTTTTCCATTGGGTCACTCTGTATATGTTATTCCTCTCCCTCATCATTTGCTTTTTGGATGTAGGTTGCTATTCTTTTAGTTTCAAGTTTTCCTTTGCGATACGTCTTCTCTAAGATGGGCAAGTCTATTCTACTTTTCGATGTTGATGGGACCCTAACTCCTCCCCGCAACCCGGAAACTCCTGATATGAAGGAGACTCTCAAGCGTGCTCGGGCTGCTGGTTTCACGATCGGCATTGTTGGAGGCTCAGACTTCTCCAAGCAGAAGGAACAGTTGGGTGAGACCATTCTGGAAGACTTCGACTACGTGTTCTCTGAAAACGGCCTTCTCTCGTACAAGGATGGAAAGCACTTCCATCAGAACAGTCTTCTCAAGTCGTTGGGTAACGAGAAGATTGTGAAGTTTGTGAAGAAGTGTCTTCACTCCATTGCTGATCTGGATATCCCTGTCCAGCGCGGTACATTTGTTGAATTTCGGAACGGTATGCTTAACATCTCTCCGATTGGGCGCAACTGCTCCCAGGCTGAGCGAGATGAATTCGAGAAGTTTGATAACCAACATCACGTTCGTGAGAAACTCATTCAGGAGTTGAAGAAGACATTCCCGGACTATAACCTGACGTACTCTGTGGGTGGCCAGATCAGTTTCGATGTGTTTCCGAAGGGCTGGGACAAGACGTACTGCCTGCAGTTTGTGGAGAAAGAGTTCGACACCATTCACTTCTTCGGCGACAAGACCGATGTTGGCGGTAATGACTACGAGATCTACACCGACCCCCGTACTCAGGGACACTCTGTCAAGACATACAAAGACACGATTGCGATTCTGAATCAATTAATCAGCGGGCAGAAGAAGTCTATTCTACTTTTCGATGTTGATGGGACCCTAACTCCTCCCCGCAACCCGGAAACTCCTGATATGAAGGAGACTCTCAAGCGTGCTCGGGCTGCTGGTTTCACGATCGGCATTGTTGGAGGCTCAGACTTCTCCAAGCAGAAGGAACAGTTGGGTGAGACCATTCTGGAAGACTTCGACTACGTGTTCTCTGAAAACGGCCTTCTCTCGTACAAGGATGGAAAGCACTTCCATCAGAACAGTCTTCTCAAGTCGTTGGGTAACGAGAAGATTGTGAAGTTTGTGAAGAAGTGTCTTCACTCCATTGCTGATCTGGATATCCCTGTCCAGCGCGGTACATTTGTTGAATTTCGGAACGGTATGCTTAACATCTCTCCGATTGGGCGCAACTGCTCCCAGGCTGAGCGAGATGAATTCGAGAAGTTTGATAACCAACATCACGTTCGTGAGAAACTCATTCAGGAGTTGAAGAAGACATTCCCGGACTATAACCTGACGTACTCTGTGGGTGGCCAGATCAGTTTCGATGTGTTTCCGAAGGGCTGGGACAAGACGTACTGCCTGCAGTTTGTGGAGAAAGAGTTCGACACCATTCACTTCTTCGGCGACAAGACCGATGTTGGCGGTAATGACTACGAGATCTACACCGACCCCCGTACTCAGGGACACTCTGTCAAGACATACAAAGACACGATTGCGATTCTGAATCAATTAATCAGCGGGCAGAAGAAGTCTATTCTACTTTTCGATGTTGATGGGACCCTAACTCCTCCCCGCAACCCGGAAACTCCTGATATGAAGGAGACTCTCAAGCGTGCTCGGGCTGCTGGTTTCACGATCGGCATTGTTGGAGGCTCAGACTTCTCCAAGCAGAAGGAACAGTTGGGTGAGACCATTCTGGAAGACTTCGACTACGTGTTCTCTGAAAACGGCCTTCTCTCGTACAAGGATGGAAAGCACTTCCATCAGAACAGTCTTCTCAAGTCGTTGGGTAACGAGAAGATTGTGAAGTTTGTGAAGAAGTGTCTCCGCTCCATTGCTGATCTGAATATCCCTGTCCAGCGCGGTACATTTGTTGAATTTCGGAACGGTATGCTTAACATCTCTCCGATTGGGCGCAACTGCTCCCAGGCTGAGCGAGATGAATTCGAGAAGTTTGATAACCAACATCACGTTCGTGAGAAACTCATTCAGGAGTTGAAGAAGACATTCCCGGACTATAACCTGACGTACTCTGTGGGTGGCCAGATCAGTTTCGATGTGTTCCCGAAGGGTTGGGACAAGACGTACTGCCTGCAGTTTGTGGAGAAAGAGTTCGACACCATTCACTTCTTCGGCGACAAGACCGATGTTGGCGGTAATGACTACGAGATCTACACCGACCCCCGTACTCAGGGACACTCTGTCAAGACATACAAAGACACGATTGCTATATTGAACAAGATGATTGCTGGCAACATTTGAGGTGGACGATTCGTGTCGGTTGTGAGAAGGAATGAAATTTTCTTGATGACTGTGTATCATTTTTTTTCTCTATTTTATTCAGCCCATTCTTTTTTTTTTTTGTTTATATTAGTGTATATGTTATTATTATTATTATTATTGTTACATTTTTGTTCTCGCTGTTGTTTATTTTTGTGCGGGGTGTACTGAGATATTTTCATATTTTGTTTGTATGTATGCACAGAAAACGAAGAATTTTTCTTCTGGTTCTTCTTTTTTCTCAATGAAAGGAGGATTGCTCAAGAGCCTTTTCTGTTGTTACACCTTTACGAACCAAAATTTCCTCGTCTTCAAATTCTATCATGATCACCAACGAAAGAGATTCAGCGCAGAAGTTGTAATATGTGAAGTGACTCAGTTGCATATATTGGTGTAACTCTGAACGGGTTTGGACCGCACCGCCTTTTTCCCCAAGTTCTTTTCTATTCCAATTTATCGACAATATTTCAATTATAAACAAGGTCAGAATGACAAAAATCGAAAGGAGAAGCATATGATGCTTTAGTTCAGCTTTTCTTTCGGGCACTATACGGACCGTTTTTTTTTTTTCAATTATCGACAACACTCTTCTTCAATGTTACCAAATAGACTTTGTTCTCTAATCTTGATTATTGGAGTGCGTGGCGCTGTGTAGTGCCCACCATCGCTTTTCGATGCTATCACCTGCTTTCATGACCCCAACCTCACGTCGGTTGCTCTCGCAGCGATGTGCCTTCATGATTGGACTCATATTATCTCTCTTCTTTGTCTTTGCTCAGCCTCCGATAGTCGTAGAGACGTACAAACGAAATGAGCGCCACATGCTCCTGTACGGGAGTGCGGTACTGCGCTAAGTGCGTAGAGAGTGAGCGCGTTCAGCGTATTATCAGAGGGAGCGTGCCCATGCGCGGCCCCGAAGATGCCATTAATCATCAGTATACGGAACAACGTGCGTCTTCCTGCTCTTTTCTTCAGGTGAAAGACGCCACTGAGTGGATTTGCATAGAGTGTAAGCGTGCTTTCACCACCCAGAACTGCCTACGATGCTGCGACGACCACAACGGTGTTTCTGCTACTCCTACAACGGTAGCAGGTTTTTTTATTGAGCAAAACAGCATCTCAGAGCCTGATGAACTGCAAGTGGTGGATGCTTTAGACCATCGCTATTCCTGGAAAGACTCACAAAGTGGCCGGCGGAAGCAAGAGTACGGCCCGAAGAAGAACTTTAAGAAAAAAAAACTAAAGCTGCCAGAAACTCGCGGAGTGCCGCTAGCGTTGAAATCTTTGATTGATAAAGCAGCGAAATTCGCTCGGGATTGCACCGGCGAGGAATTTCGCCTCGCCGAGGCTTCCGCGTTGGAATATACGGAGGCTCGTTCCAGCGGATTCGATCCCCATATAGATGACACGTGGCTATGGGGAAAGCGAATTCTAGGAGCCAATCTTTTAGCTGACTGCCCATTCACGTTTGTGGGACCTTCTGGTTTCTCTGTCAATGTCCTCCTTCCTCGAGGAGCACTATTTCTGATGTCGGGAGCTAGCCGTTTCGAGTGGATGCATGGAGTTCATCCGGATTGTATCTCTGGGCGAAGAATATCCATTACAATGAGAGAATTGTCTGACGAAGTAAAAGAAAATGATCCCGCAATATCTCAAGCGATTATTGAAAGCGCTCAACTTTTTTTCTAATTACTCTTTTGTGAAACCTGCGCTCTGTTCACTGAGATATTATCCGAACTACTAGACGCTCTACCGACACAGATGGAAGTGTCTCAAGCGCATGGAAGCCTGCTGGAACAATCAAAAATTAAACATCAAAAATTAAACATTGAAATTCGTAATCGTTGGCTGGAATATAGAATAGAAAGAGGCAACAGCAACATCAACTGTTTGTACTACCTCCATTCTGACCCCCTGCCCTCCTTCCCTCTTTTGTTTTTTGATGTTTCTTTTATGAGCCCATGAAAAAGTTGAAGCGAGGCCCAGTGAATGCGAGTCTGGAAGCTTAACAATGAGTGCACGACAAATGACCAATGCTTCCTTCCAACCGCTTTGGACAGAGCTGCCTCGTGAGCAACTGACGGATAGCTGTGGGAGTGTAAAAGTGGAGTCCTTACTACTGCACTTGCTGAGGGGAGGAAAACTTTGTCCTGCAGACGCATTACAAATTGCAGAGCTTGCTGCTGCGAAACTGCGAAGTGAGCAAAATGTTCTCCGAGTGCAAGGGACCGTGACGGTGGTGGGAGATCTTCACGGCCAGTTTTATGACCTCGCTAAAATTGTGAAACTAAATGGAATGCCCCCAGGAATAACTTACCTTTTTCTTGGTAATTACATCGGTGGTGGTGGATTCAATTGTGAAACACTTCTCCTCTTACTAGCTGCAAAGATCCGGTACCCTGACAATTTTTTCCTTTTGAGAGGACCAAACGAATCTGGGATTACCAGTTCTGCCTTTGATTTTGAATTAGAATGCAATCTGAAATACACTAAGCAACTATGCTTGGTGTTTCTGAAGGTTTTCGAGAGTCTTCCACTGGCAGCAGTACTGAATCAAACATATTTTTGTGTTCACGGCGGTCTCTCCCCGGATATAGAGTACATCGAGAGCATAGGTTCGTTTCCTCGTTTCCGCGAAGTGCCGAGCCAGGGACCCATGTGCGACTTACTATGGGCAGATCCTCATTGGGATGCGGACAATCCTGCGTCTGTGGAGCGCTCACCCTCAGACGAGTACTACACACCTGGGACTCATTATCACGATATGAATCCAGATTTTTCTCCAAACAAAAAACGAGGTCGAAGTTACGTGTTCAACTTTGCTAGCATCAAATACTTCATGGCAAAAAACAAAATACTGTGTATTATTCGAAGCCACGAGGTGGAAGACAGCGGCTACAAGCTTTATCGTGTCCTTCCTTCGACGAACTATCCATGCATGATCTCCGTTTTTTCTGCTCCGAATTATTGCGGTTCGTTTGAGAACATGGGAGCAGTAGTAACAATTGGTCAAGAAATCACGATTAAGAAGTTTTATCGCTCCCCCTGCCCCTACGTGCTGCCAAAAGGGAACACTTTCCTGTGGTCTGCCCCGTTTGTGGTAACAAACGTGGTAGATTTCTTCGAGGAGTTGCTCGGCCCCTCCTGAGAGAAGATGAACAAGGGCAATCGCCCCCTTCAAAAGCAAAAGAATTCTGCAAACTTCAAATATCATTTGCTGGGCTGTTCCTCCAGTTCAACTTCGTTGTTGGGACAAACCACTGAGATCGTGCTACACGAGTGCTTCTATGATCCTATCCGCCTGCCTTCCTTGTTACACACACTAAATTTCTCCCTTTTGCTCATGACACAGCTCGCTGGTGTTGAGACCAATCACCGTCTTTTCTAACGTCTCTTCTAGGCGGCACCGTTCGAAGGGAAGATCATGGTTAAGATCATCGATGTGATCAAAGAAGCTTTGGACCAGCAGCGCAACTTCGTTGCACTGGAATTTACGGCACCAACAACAGAAGCAGGAACGCTCACGCTTTACGACCGAATAGAGCGCCTGTCAGGACTGAACCCCCTCTTTTGCAGCGTCACTTGGGGGGACTTCGGTTGCACAGCCGATACTTCCGTTGAGGTCGCATCCATATCACAGACGCTCCTTTCAGTGAATTACCAGGTGAACGTAACGGGATACAGTTCCTCCCGCAGTGAAATGTTCCAGTGGCTGACCACCTTAAAGGAGAAAGGGGTCCAGAGCATTCTCGCCACCAGGGGCCACACGGTCTCAGCTCCTGGGAGGCATGTGGATTTCCCCTTTGCTGCTGATTTGGTTCGCTTCGTTAGAGAGAAGTTTGCGGACCACTTCTCGGTTGCTGTCGTTGGTGATCCCGAAGCTGTTTCCCAGAGCGAAGATGAAATGAAGTTTCTTCAGAAAAAGGTGGAAAGCGGCGCGGACTATATCATCTCCCAGCCCGTGTTTAGCGCTGAGGCATTCACGGCGTTCCGCAACCGGTGCAAATGTAGCGGAATCACCTGCCCAATCTTGCCATCTATTGCTCCCATACAATACCTTCGCCAACTGGACGCTTTTGGCCTCAGTGAAGCTCCTGGTGCAGGAGACCTAAGGCGGCAGATTAATAGTGCGGCGAATGAGACAGCTGCTCGACGGGTTTGCGTCGAGTTTTTTCAGGAACTGGCTAGTAGCTTGCTGAAGTTAGGGGCTTGCGGGATCTACTTCTTCATGCTGAATGCAGAGAGTACCGTGACCTCGGTAGTGAAGAGTCTTAGCCTGCCAACGCACAGGGCGTTACCGTGGAAACTGTCTGAGAACGAAGAGCGCCGCCTTGCGGAGACTGCTCGGCCAGTCCACTGGTCTACACGAGAGAAGAGCTACATGGCGAGAACAGCGCAGTGGAAGGATTTCAAATCCGGTGGCATCTTAGGCCCTGGGAGCACTGGCTCGCAGGAGGATGGTGCTGGATTGCACGCTAGACTGCTTCTGAAGACTCGCGCCAAGCGCTGCGCGCAGTTTCTGGCCGTACGGGGTGTGAGTGACATCCCCCGGGCGCTCATCGTCCTGAGCGGCATTTTTGTGCAGTATCTGGACGGGCACGGTGCGATGCCGTGGGCAGAGGGTCTCTCGGAAGAGACCGCACTCGTCTTGGGGATGTTGAAGCCCCTCAATGCGAGAGGCCTCTTCACCATATGCTCGCAACCACAGGTGAACGGCGCGGACAGCTCGAACCAAGTGTTTGGGTGGGGGCCGCCACACGGGTACATTTACCAGAAAGGATACCTTGAATTTTTCTGCTCACCGGCGACAGCCCAAACGGTGTTCACAACATTGGGCAAGTTCCCATCACTCCGCTTTATGGCCATGACGCGTCAGGGAAGCCGGATGGTAAAATCGAACTGGAAGGACAGCGACAGTACTACCGCCGCGATGCACCAGGCCTTCGGGCGCGGTGTTACGGCGGTAACCTGGGGTGTTTTCCCCGGCCGGGAGATTATTCAACCGACGATTGTCTCCATCGACACGTTCCGGGCATGGGTAGAAGAGGCTTTTGATTTATGGGCAGCACCATTCGCCCTTAATGAAGTACCACCCGTGATCCGCCTGATTCAAGAAGAGTGGGTCCTCGTGTGCCTTGTGGATAACGCGTACACGCTGACTCCGTCTCCAATGGAGCTCGCTGCATCGGAAATTTGTTGCAAAATACCTCCATTGGTCAACATTGACGACCTACCCACTGCTGCTTTTTCTGCGCTACAAGAATGAAAGTGTCACCACTCCGGAACCGTAACGTACCTATAGAAAGCGATACGGACACTCCTTGACAGGGGGGGGGGAGACTTCAGATGCGACACGTAAAGCGATGAATGTATGAATGAAGTCTGGCTCTTGAGGTGAAGCAAGGGAAGGTGAGTTGCACTTGGTAAGCTACACCAATTCATGGATATAGATGTGCTCATATGATTATGTATGTGCTTACATGAAGGTCATGATCACAGGCGGTACCTTTGCTTTATTGCTCTTGTTCCATTATTTTTTTCTCTCTCTTTCTATGGAGACCTTCATTTAGTATCAACGAAACTTCAGAAAGCTTTGTGTAGCTAGGGAATCTCTAGAAAGATTTGTGTACCGGAGACTATGAACGAATTGCAAGAGATTCTGCGTCGCACCCTTAGCTCTGACAACGCCGAACGGAAGTCTGCAGATGCACAGCTAGTGGATGCTAGCCAACATCCCGGCTTTGTCGACACGCTACTTGGCTTGCTTTCTTCTCCTGATTGCTCTCTCGCTGTTGTATCATATCTCCGGCGTCAATGCGAGAGCGCTTCGTGGAATGACCAACTAAAAATTGCAGAGTCGCTGCTGAGCCTCCTGGTTGAGACTGACGCGACACTCCCTAAAGCTGTCGCACGGGTTGGGGGGTCAGCTATCAGCCATGCTGCTAAAAGGTTAGAGCAGCAGTGCACCGCAGTCTCTGACCCTGGTGAAAGAGAGGTGCTAGTTTCCCATTTCAATGCGTTGTGCATGAGCTTATTTCAGAAACTGACGACTATTTTTGGCCCGACGGAGAACTCCGACCCTTGTGTGCGCCAACGACTGCTTTTGCTGCTTCTCGAACTACTCCAAGATTTAGACGATCAGTCGTTCCTTCGCCAGGAACTCATGTCGGACGTTGTCGCTCTGTTGCTGGAGTCACTGGTGGTCCCTTCCGTGCAGCAGCGCGTGTGCTCCCGCAACGATGGAGACGTTTTTTTGTTGACCGTCGACGTTCTTTCTGTAGCCTTTGCAACCGGTGATGATGCGAAAGCGCAAGGAGCTTTTACAAGACTTTTCGGTCCTCTTAAAGAAGCGGCTTTCTCGCCTGCGATCAGTGTTCTTCCGCATCTACATGATTCAGTAGAGCGCGATCGGCTTCTCAAATTGGAAACGTTTGTCTCCGAGGTGGTAACGACGAACCAGTGGGCAATGGACCTTATCGACCCCGACACCATTCGGGGCATCTTGGTATCGCTGTTCGAGGATAGAAGGCTCTTCCTTGATCAGCTCGAGAATCCCACCGCCACGGAGGACTACGTCCGTCGTCATGCTGCATGCCGCTGGTCCGTGTTGGGAGCGTTGGCTAGGGGCAAGAAAAATCTTTTCTCCCAGGCTTTCTTCAACGAAGCGGATGTGGAGCAGTACTACACAATGATGGTGCACTATGGACTATTGTCTGCCAGTGATGTCGCGGACCTCATTGCGGATGCCAACGCGTTTCTTGCGGAGGAGGACGACAGAGCCATGGGGCAGATCCCCGCAACCCTTCGAGACTCGGTGGCACTGGCATGCACGTGCAGCTGCAAAGCCCTTGGGGAAGTTTTTGCGCGTGTTGCACTGCCCACATTCCTTAACGTGCTGGTAGGTGATAGAGCTAGCCAAGAAAGTGCAGAGCGGGAATCTGCACTGTTTCTGCTGCAGTGCATGATTGCGGCGCTCCCCAAGAAGGTAGCAAAAAAGATCGAAGCGAATCAGCTTGTTTCAGCGGCGTTACAAATAATATCAAACGATGCCATCCACGGCACCCCAGTACAGGTTGCAAGGTCGTTGATGCTGCTTCCACGACTGCTAGAATTTCTTTCCGTCGCCGAAATGAGTACTGATACTCTGCGAATGGAGCTAGTGTCTTTGGCGATTGGTGCTCTCCACCAGCTCTCCACCTCAGAGCACAAGTTGATTAAGGTTTCGTCGTGTAAGTTCCTGTTTCATGTCATGCCAGTGTGTTCACCGGAGGAACTCGCTGGTGTTGTCGCGAATGCTACCAACCCGATCTCCGATATGCTGCTGGAGGATGAGTTGACGGACGAGTCGCTCTATGTTGTGCTCGAGACACTGGGTGCCCTTCTGCAAAAACTCAGGCTTTTACGGACCCGTGGGGTTGCTTCTGACGTTACACCACCACCGCAGCTATGCTCGGCAGTGTTCACGTGCTGGCGGTGCCATATCGCGGACCCCAACGTTGGGGATCTTGTACGGGACATTTTCAAAGAAGCAGTGCAGTTCCCAGTGAACAGTGACGCTATGTTGCCAGAGTTCGAGTGGATGAAGACGATTCTGAGCAGACCTAGCGAGGAGCTCTGCGTCGGACCGACAATCATGAAGATGATGACGGATGTCTTTCGGCGGGGGACTGCAGAGATTGCCCAGCAGGCTGTAGAGGCCCTCCTGGGGCCTTTGGTACACCTTATTTTATCTGTGGAGTTCACATCTATTCTTAGCATATCCCTTACGTGCCTTGCGGCGCTTCTAGCCCGCTGCCCCACCGGTAACGCAATTTGTGTCACAGCGTCCGTCGCTTTAGTGAGCCAAAGCCTCGGGACCCCAGCAAACACGGGGTGTGACAACACGGCGATGGCCGCCTTTCCGCTGACCACAGTTCTCACAGCGGTAACGCTTCGCATTCTTCATCCAGCCCTTAGCGAAGTGGCCCTATTTGATGCCAAGCGGGGCCTACAAATGGTTGTTCGTCGCATGCAAGATTTTCCCCCTGAAGAAGCCTCCCAAATTGCGATGGCGCTTACATCTCGGGCGCTTTCCGTCAAGACGGAGACTGTCTCGCTACAACTACTGTCACCGCTCAGTGCATTGTGCTACCAGCACCAAGAGATGCTCCTTGATATCCTACATTGTCAAAACAAGGTTCCGGAAGTCTTTTCGTGGTGGTTGCATCATATTGCTGCGGTCAGCAGCTTTGACGATCTCTTGTGCAACTGCCGCGCTCTGCTAGGTCTACTAAAAGAGCCCAACGCCATAGGTGGATATGTACTCGAAAACTGGGCGCCATCCTCGGCGCAGCCGCTGGATGTCGGATGGAGCCCAAAGTCTTCTCGGCGGCGCGGCGCGTCAGGAGTGCTCCGAGTAGGCCAGGTCTCGCTTGGCGCCGCGATTTTCGTGACGGTGGGCAAAACGGTCATCCGGCTGGCCGACCTGTGGACCGGGGATGACCTCTCTACGTCGTCCAGGAGCTCGTCCTCCGGTTTGTTCAGCGAAACGTCTGACGAGGAGGAGGTGGAGATGGAGGCGGAAGCAGAGGCGGAAGGTTTTCTGGACAATCCGGAGCATGCTGCGCGGCGGGTGGCGCTAGCGGATGAGATGAAAGGCCTGTTGGCTCCACTCCCGTCGCTCTGGATGCAGTATGGAGACGCCGCCGGGCCCCTGTTTAAACGTGAAGAAGTGGACGCTATTCAAAATTTCTTGCAGTTGCTGGAAAAAGACCAAGCTTGATCGAGTAGAAGGCGCCGCTTGACTCATGTTCCCCTGAATTATACACGGACGGGAACCTTCGCTGGATCTGCTACCATATACAATATATGACAGGACTAAAATAAACAGTAAAATATTGTTTGAAGTTATTACCTTTAAGTTTATGTGTGGGTTTCTATGGGTGGCGCAGGGGTAGCGCCTACCTGGTTACCCCTTACTTTTTGCGTGTTGGGACTGCAGATGGACGTCTTGCCAATAGATAGTTTATCCCACTATTTCTTACTATTGCTGTTACATTGCCAAATGATTCCCAATGGCCACCATACCCAACCAGGCTGTCTTGTCACCTTAACCTTGTAGAACACCATTTCTCAATTTTCATTGGGGCCTTGTTGTAATCCAGCTGACGGACCGCCAATCCACTCTATTCTATCAACATACACACACACAAAGAAGAAGAAGAAGAAGAAGAAGAAGAAGAAGAAGAAGAAGAAGATTGAATCAGTGGAAGGTGCCAAGCTAGTCACAGACAGAAGAGCGAATGGAGCAGCGCGCTGTCTTCATGCCCCCCCTTCCTAACAAGTCGCGTGGATCAATTTTCTCATCAGCGGTAGACGAAAAGCCCGTAACAGCTAGCTGTGCCGGGATGCAGTCCAAACGCCTAGGGGCACCCCCTCAACCCCCCGCCGGCAGCAGCAACGGAGCCTTCCAGCCCCGTTTCAAGGGGCCTCCACGTCCCGCGCAGAAGCGCACCATCTTTGCCGGACTGGATGCCCTACGCCCCCCAGCAGAGCCCCGGGGAAGCCTTTCGATTGAGGGCAGCCGCACCGGTGAAGAGTTTCCAGTAGAGGTCCAGGCCCCTCGGAAGCCCCCTGACACACCGCCGGCGGACCTGTCAGCTTTGAGGCGGCAACTGGCGCAAGCGAAAGGGGAAATTCGCACGCTAACCGCCAAGCTTCAAAAGCGGAAGGGGGACCTGGACAACGCGATGCATCTCATGAATTTGCTGCTCGAGGAGCTCGGCGTACGACGAGAGAAGGAGATGGAGCATTTGCTCGAGCGGGAGCAGTCGGTATGGAAAAACTTGGTCGCCCCTCTTAGCGCTATTGACCATAGCAAGATGGTACGCGATGCTGAAGAAAAAAAAAAGGAGCTGGAGCGGATGCTAAAGCAACAACGCGAAGCGTTCGAACTTGAAAAGGCAGCGCTCGTAGCACAGCTCTCCGAAGCCCAGAAGACACCAAAAAATGATGGTGAGATTGATCAACTCAAGGCGCGTATCGCAGAACTGGAGAAGCAAGTTGAATTGGATAGAGTCCGGTTCGCCCATGAGAAACAAGTGCTGGAAGCGGAAAAAGCTGGGGTTGAAATGGTCCTTAGCGAGACGAGCATCAAACTCCATGAGCTGGAGATGAAACGCGCCGAGGAAGAGTTTCTCGTTGCGCAGAGTAGGCAGTTCGTCAAAAACGTTTGTCAGCCAGGGTTCAATGTAGTCAAGGATACTTCTCTGGAGCCGGTCCAAAAGAATAGAAGCTCTCCCACCGGATTTGTTTTAGTTCCGCTCATTATTCTTCTACACGGGTACACACTGCTACCAAACGACGATAGACAGACAGTTATTTCCTCGTATGAGCGAAGAGCGGCGGATCTGTAGGAGCAAAGGTGCCCTGTTTCCACTCCACAAGAACAGAACAAAAGTCAAAATTTTAGAAAGCTGCGGCGTTGTACATTCCTTTCCTTCCCTTCGATCAGTATATTATCATGTGTATTATTGCGGATTACAACGAAAATTCAAATGGATTGATAGCACTTAGCATTCCTGGAGGTGCATGCGGTGTGGCCTCGTTTCTTGGCGGCTCACCTCTTTTTCACTGTCTAATTCCTAAATCTCCCTTGAGCCAGATTTGGACTCGAGACCGCGAAACACGTCTCGTCTCGTCTCGTCTGGCATTTTGGGCCTCTTATAGGAAATCCAAAAGAAGCAAAAGATATAACAATGAAGGTGAAATCAATGAAGAATACGACGGCAAACCAACACGATACAAACTCGACAGGAGACTCTCCCGACGTGATTCTCCATATTTCTATGGATCAAGAGCCCTCTGCCGGTGTGTGTGGTGCCTCTTCACTTCTCACCTCCTGCTACTCTCCGTTCCTTCTTTTTTAAATATATCTATATCGCTGCGCAACAGAAAACATATATCCATGCTGCGAAGCCTCATTTTCAAGCAAGCAAAGGACGTTCGCTTCGGCAACGAGGCGCGCCAAAGCATCCAGCGCGGCGTCGCCCGCTCCGTTGCCGCGGTGGCGACGACGCTGGGTCCAATGGGGCGCAACGTGATCATGGAGCATACCTTCGGCGATCCCAAGATGACAAAGGATGGCGTGACGGTGGCCAAAGCCATCCAGTTTGTGGAGCCTTTCGAGAACATGGGTGCCCAGCTGGTGCGCCAGGTGTGCAACAAGACCAGCGACATGGCTGGCGACGGCACAACGACGTCCGCTGTACTTGTTGAGAGCATCTTCAGTGAGGGAATGAAGTACATCGCTCATGGCACGAACCCCATTGATATGAAACGTGGCATGGACGTAGCGGTGGACTATGTTCACATGTCCCTGCTCAAGCAGAGCCGCCAGGTGAAAGGGCTGCAGGAGATGACACAGGTAGCAACCATCTCCGCGAATGGCGATGCTGAGATCGGTAAAATGGTGGCCTCTGCGATGGAGGTGGTGGGTCGTGACGGGGTGGTTAGTACGAAGGACGGACAGACGACCAAAACCGAACTGGAAGTCACTACAGGAATGAAAATTGACAAGGGATATATTAGCTCGTACTTCGTTACCGATGAGAAGCGTCAGACCGCAGTTCTAGAGGACACTTTTGTTCTTGTGTGCCACGCTAAAATCAGTAATATTAACATTCTTCTCCCCACTCTCAACCACGTACTCAACGCAGGAAAGCCTCTCCTGATCATTGCCGACGATGTGGAAAGCGAGGCGCTGACAACGCTGATCTACAATAAGATGCAGGGCAAGCTGAAGGTGTGCTGCGTGAAGGCACCCGAGTTTGGCGAAACGAAGACGGATACTCTTGAGGATATCGCTGCCTACACCGGTGCGACTGCCCTCAACGCGGAAGGGAGCGAGCTGAAACTCTCGGAAGACACGTTCAATCCTATTTTTCTTGGCAAGGCGAAACGCGTGACGGTGGGTAAGGAGGAAACGGTGATTGTCGAAGGTGCCGGCGACGAGGCAGCCATCGGCAAACGCAAGGACGTCATGCGGGAGCACATTGTGAAGGAGACCGTCGAGTATAACCGGCAGAAGATTCAAGAGCGCCTCGCTCGCATCAGCGGCGGCGTTGCGGTGATCAAGGTGGGGGGCGCGTCGGAGGTAGAAGCTCTAGAAAAGAACGACCGGATCGCAGATGCTCTGTGCTCCACCCGGGCAGCGCTAGACGAAGGTATCGTCCCTGGCGGAGGGGTCGCGCTGCTGCGCGCTGTGAAGAAGCTCGACGAAGTAGCCCGAAACCCCGCCTTAACTCGCGACCAGCGGATCGGTGTCGAAATTGTCAGAAATGCCATTCGCCTCCCCGCTATGAGGATTGCGGCCAACGCCGGGAAGAACGGCGCCGTGGTGGCGGAGAAAATTTTGGAAAATGAAAACGAAGCTGTTGGCTACGATGCCCGGAATGACCGCTACGTGAACATGTTCGAGGCGGGCATCATCGACCCCGCCCGAGTGGTGCGCGTTGCCATCACGGACGCCACCTCCGTTGCCAGCATGATGATGACTGCCGAGGCGGGTGTGGCCAATCTCGTCGAGGACGAGGTGCTTGAGAAGGCCGCTGCTTCCTATGGCCAATACTGATCAGGCCGAAAGCAAAATTACACGAAAACAAAAAGGAAAAACACAACAACAACACCATACCAGTGATGAACTTAACTAACACTATTTGTTTTTCAAGTATTTCTTATCTCCATTTACATATTATTATTACTTCCATGCCTGCCACACAAATGCTAGAATGGATCCCCATCTCTGACATACACTATTGAACGAAACTCCATATCTCCTACTACAGTGACAGGCGGGGTCGGTATTCTCCACAGTTCCTATAATCTCAAAAAACCAAAAAAAAATAATTGAATCAATAGAAACGCGCGCAGTTTCTCCACACCGTCTTCCGCCCTCTCCAGGGCAAATAGGATGGCCCGGATCCATCACGGTGTACCACCATAACACACGACAGGTGCACTAGGCAGATTGTATCCCTCTACTTACCGACAGCAGAGCTGTTGCACTGAAAACATTTTTCTTTTGTTCTCTCCCATACTCTCACATTTGTTCTTATAATCGCTTAGCTGCTTCTTTACAGTTTGCTTTCTTCACACAATGTTCCGCAGTCTGGTTCTTCGTGGAGGTAAGGATGTTCGCTTTGGGGACGAGGCCCGCCGCTGCATACAGAAGGGCGTGTCCCGTGCTGTTGCCGCCGTTGCGACGACGCTGGGCCCCAAGGGCCGCAACGTGATCATCGAGCAGTCCTACGGGGCCCCGAAGATCACCAAGGATGGCGTGACGGTGGCCAAGTCCATCGAGTTCAAGGACCCCTTCGAGAACATGGGTGCCCAGCTGGTGCGCCAGGTGTGCAACAAGACCAATGATCTCGCTGGCGACGGCACAACGACGTCCGCCGTGCTGGTGGACAGCATCTTCGGTGAAGGCCTCAAGTGCATTGCCCAGGGCACGAACCCCATCGACATGAAGCGCGGCATGGACCGTGCAGTGGAGGTGATCCTGAAGAGCGTGGCTGAGCAGAGCCGCCCTGTCCAGGGGACGGAGAACATCGTGCAGGTGGCCACCATTTCCGCCAATGGTGACGCCGAGATCGGCAAGATGATCGGCACGGCAATGGAGAAGGTGGGGCGCGACGGTGTGATCACCTCCCAGGACGGCAAGACGATGGCGACGGAGCTGGAGATCGTGGAGGGGATGAGCGTCGACCGCGGATACATCAGCCCGTACTTCATCACAGATAGCAAGACTCAGAAGGCGGAGCTGGAGGATGCCTTCCTTCTTGTGAGCACCAAGAAAATCCAGAACATCCACTCCCTGCTGCCCACCCTGAACCACGTGGCCCGTTCTGGCAAGCCTCTGCTGATCATTGCCGACGACGTGGAGAGCGAGGCGCTGACGACTCTCATCTTCAACAAGCTCCAGGGCAAGCTGAAGGTGTGCTGCGTGAAGGCCCCTGGGTTCGGCGACAACAAGACGGCGATACTTCAGGATATCGCCATCTTCTCTGGCGCGCAGCTGGTGGGCGACGAGGGCACGGGCCTGGAGCTCGACGCCGAGAAGTTCGACCCTGCTATCCTCGGTACCGTGAAGAAGCTAACTGTGACGAAGGACGACACGGTGCTGCTCAACGGCGGTGGTGATGCTGCTGCCGTGAAGGAGCGCGTGGACCTCCTGCGTGCCCACATTGAGAAGGAGACGAGCGACTACAACAAGGAGAAGATGCAGGAGCGCCTGGCCAAGCTGAGCGGTGGCGTTGCGGTAATCAAGGTCGGCGGTGCGTCTGAGGTGGAGGTTGGCGAGAAGAAGGATCGTATCGAGGACGCCCTGTGCGCGCGCGGTGCAGGAGGGTATTGTGGCGGGCGGTGGTGCCGCGCTCCTCCGCGCCAGCGTGCAGCTGGAGCCACTGGAGAAGGACGAGAGCCTCACCCGTGACCAGCGCACCGGCGTGACCATTGTGCGCAACGCCATCCGCCTCCCTGCTGTGAAGATTGCGGCCAACGCCGGGAAGGAAGGCGCCGTGGTTGTGGAGAAGGTGCTGGAGAACAAGGACGTGGCTGTTGGCTACGATGCCCAGAAGGACCGCTACGTGAACATGTTCGAGGCGGGCATCATCGACCCCGCCCGAGTGGTGCGCGTTGCCATCACGGACGCCACCTCCGTTGCCAGCATGATGATGACTGCCGAGGCGGCCGTCGTGGACCTGCCTAAGGAGGATGCCCCCGCCGCTGGCGGCATGGGCGGCATGGGCGGTATGGGTGGCATGGGCGGCATGGGCGGCATGGGCTTCTAAGCCGCTCTTCTTCTGCTCGAGCGGTTCGCATGGCCGCCGATCTTGTCCCTACCGAGCGAGAGTTAACGTACTGTCCTTCCGAGAGCCCCCTCGGATCGCTTCAGGATGCCGCGCTTTTTCTTTTTGTTGGAGTTTTTAAGCCTTTTTTTTTCCTTTTTAAGTTGTTGTTGAGTGTGAGGGTGAGGGAGGGAACGCACACACACACACACACATATGAAAAGAAAAACACTGGAGAGAGAGAAACTGAAACCAAAGAAACAACAATAACAACAAAATGAAGATCCCGCCGCAGAAGAATAATGATAATAACCGCATCAGGAACACCCGGGATATCTCGAATCACATCAAACTACCACTAAGCATTATTATTATTGTTATGGCCGTGGCCACACATAACTGTTATTCTTACGCTTTTTGGTTTTATTTTTGTTTACTTCTAACATTACAGATCTCCTGCGGAAGAAAGGTCTCTACTATTAATGATTTACTATTATTGTTCTGTTTTTACACAACCAGAAAACAGAAGCGAAAGAGCCCTAGACGTGCTCCTGTGTGGCGTGGGGACGGTACCGCTCCAGCTGCTCTGCTGTGCCCCGGGCACGCTGACGCGGCGAACGCGATCTCAGTGCTGCGATACTCTGTATGTTTTATTTGTATCCCTTCGCTCATTTGCCCTATACTTTCGTTCTGTTTCTGTGAAATATTTACCGTGTCTCTGCATAGGTATTTTGTTCCGTTAGCTGCTTCTTTACAGTTTGCTTTCTTCACACAATGTTCCGCAGTCTGGTTCTTCGTGGAGGTAAGGATGTTCGCTTTGGGGACGAGGCCCGCCGCTGCATACAGAAGGGCGTGTCCCGTGCTGTTGCCGCCGTTGCGACGACGCTGGGCCCCAAGGGCCGCAACGTGATCATCGAGCAGTCCTACGGGGCCCCGAAGATCACCAAGGATGGCGTGACGGTGGCCAAGTCCATCGAGTTCAAGGACCCCTTCGAGAACATGGGTGCCCAGCTGGTGCGCCAGGTGTGCAACAAGACCAATGATCTCGCTGGCGACGGCACAACGACGTCCGCCGTGCTGGTGGACAGCATCTTCGGTGAAGGCCTCAAGTGCATTGCCCAGGGCACGAACCCCATCGACATGAAGCGCGGCATGGACCGTGCAGTGGAGGTGATCCTGAAGAGCGTGGCTGAGCAGAGCCGCCCTGTCCAGGGGACGGAGAACATCGTGCAGGTGGCCACCATTTCCGCCAATGGTGACGCCGAGATCGGCAAGATGATCGGCACGGCAATGGAGAAGGTGGGGCGCGACGGTGTGATCACCTCCCAGGACGGCAAGACGATGGCGACGGAGCTGGAGATCGTGGAGGGGATGAGCGTCGACCGCGGATACATCAGCCCGTACTTCATCACAGATAGCAAGACTCAGAAGGCGGAGCTGGAGGATGCCTTCCTTCTTGTGAGCACCAAGAAAATCCAGAACATCCACTCCCTGCTGCCCACCCTGAACCACGTGGCCCGTTCTGGCAAGCCTCTGCTGATCATTGCCGACGACGTGGAGAGCGAGGCGCTGACGACTCTCATCTTCAACAAGCTCCAGGGCAAGCTGAAGGTGTGCTGCGTGAAGGCCCCTGGGTTCGGCGACAACAAGACGGCGATACTTCAGGATATCGCCATCTTCTCTGGCGCGCAGCTGGTGGGCGACGAGGGCACGGGCCTGGAGCTCGACGCCGAGAAGTTCGACCCTGCTATCCTCGGTACCGTGAAGAAGCTAACTGTGACGAAGGACGACACGGTGCTGCTCAACGGCGGTGGTGATGCTGCTGCCGTGAAGGAGCGCGTGGACCTCCTGCGTGCCCACATTGAGAAGGAGACGAGCGACTACAACAAGGAGAAGATGCAGGAGCGCCTGGCCAAGCTGAGCGGTGGCGTTGCGGTAATCAAGGTCGGCGGTGCGTCTGAGGTGGAGGTTGGCGAGAAGAAGGATCGTATCGAGGACGCCCTGTGCGCTACGCGCGCCGCGGTGCAGGAGGGTATTGTGGCGGGCGGTGGTGCCGCGCTCCTCCGCGCCAGCGTGCAGCTGGAGCCACTGGAGAAGGACGAGAGCCTCACCCGTGACCAGCGCACCGGCGTGACCATTGTGCGCAACGCCATCCGCCTCCCTGCTGTGAAGATTGCGGCCAACGCCGGGAAGGAAGGCGCCGTGGTTGTGGAGAAGGTGCTGGAGAACAAGGACGTGGCTGTTGGCTACGATGCCCAGAAGGACCGCTACGTGAACATGTTCGAGGCGGGCATCATCGACCCCGCCCGAGTGGTGCGCGTTGCCATCACGGACGCCACCTCCGTTGCCAGCATGATGATGACTGCCGAGGCGGCCGTCGTGGACCTGCCTAAGGAGGATGCCCCCGCCGCTGGCGGCATGGGCGGCATGGGCGGTATGGGTGGCATGGGCGGCATGGGCGGCATGGGCTTCTAAGCCGCTCTTCTTCTGCTCGAGCGGTTCGCATGGCCGCCGATCTTGTCCCTACCGAGCGAGAGTTAACGTACTGTCCTTCCGAGAGCCCCTCGGATCGCTTCAGGATGCCGCGCTTTTTTCTTTTGTTGGAGTTTTAAGCCTTTTTTTTCCTTTTAAGTTGTTGTTGAGTGTGAGGGTGAGGGAGGGAACGCACACACACACACACACATATGAAAAGAAAAACACTGGAGAGAGAGAAACTGAAACCAAAGAAACAACAATAACAACAAAATGAAGATCCCGCCGCAGAAGAATAATGATAATAACCGCATCAGGAACACCCGGGATATCTCGAATCACATCAAACTACCACTAAGCATTATTATTATTGTTATGGCCGTGGCCACACATAACTGTTATTCTTACGCTTTTTGTTTTTAATTTTGTTTACTTCTAACATTACAGATCTCCTGCGGAAGAAAGGTCTCTACTATTAATGATTTACTATTATTGTTCTGTTTTTACACAACCAGAAAACAGAAGCGAAAGAGCCCTAGACGTGCTCCTGTGTGGCGTGGGGACGGTACCGCTCCAGCTGCTCTGCTGTGCCCCGGGCACGCTGACGCGGCGAACGCGATCTCAGTGCTGCGATACTCTGTATGTTTCAGTGCGATATGCTACTCGTTTTTGATTGCTTTTTTTTTCTGCTCGTTGTACTTCTTTTTTTTTTGATACTTTGATTGCTTTTGGTGTATTTATGTGTAGGGGTTTAGCACCCGGTGCGGCGGTTTGTATGGATCATTTGTTGAGCACCGTGCAGCGTGGACTGCCCTCCGGGAATTTGGAGGACCCGCGCTCTAGGAGGCGGCTAGAGCCTCGTGGTGGCGTACCAGCGTGGGTGCCGACCAAGCTAACGTCTCCGTACAAGGTGTTAACGGCCGGTGTGTTGCAGAACGATTTCTATGCTAGCTGCATCTCGTGGGGCCGCGAGAACATCGCTGTGGGGCTTACTTCCGAGGTCCTGGTGCTGCACCAGGAGCGGACCCGATTCATCACCAAAGTCAGTGACGTTGTCGATGGCCACGGGAGCGACGCGGCAAAGAGTAAATTGTCTGTTCGACCGACGACGGTGTCAGTGCTGCGCTGTAGCGAGGCGGAGGTGTTCTTGGGGCTCTCCAGCGGCTCGACGTACCTGCTCGAGGGCCGCGAAGACGGGACGTTCGCCCGCCGACAGACCTTCGACATGCCACCGAACCCCCTGGCAGAAACGCTGCGCCCTGCCTCGCTCTGCGGACCGACAGGGCCGTGGGGTGACGCCGGGGCAGGGGAGCAGCAGCGGTGCCGCGATCTGCTGAGTCAGCATGCCGACGCGATCTTCAGTGCTGGTTGCAGCGCAACCTGTGCGGTGCGGCCGCACGAAGTCATTGTGGGCACGTCGTCCGGCAGCCTTGTGCTACTGGATGTTCGGTCACCTACGCCTGCCCTCGTGCTCGGAAAGCGCGAATTGTTCTCCGAATTCGTGGAGCAGTACGATGGGATCCGAGGGCAAGACAGCACCATTATTCGTCTTACGTCTTCGCTGCTTCGACATGAGCGCCTTTGCGCCGCGTCGTGGAGCGCGAACGGATCGTACATCGCGACAGGCGGGTCGAGCGGGCTAGTGACCATCTGGTCCGTCAGCTCCCCGCGCCGGCCGCTGCACCGCCTCGTAGCCGACGCGGAGTGCGCCGCCAAGGGCGTCGTGTTTCACCCAGAGAATCCCTATGAAATCGCCCTGGGGAACAGTGCCGGGCCCAGCGCTATTCGTACCTACGATATCTCGGGGGCGCCGCCCAGACTTACTCATGCGGGGCCCAGTAGCACCCCCATCACGCAGCTGGTGTACTCTCCGGACGGGGGGCATCTCGTTTCCGCCCACGGCTCGCTCCGTAGCGCTGTGAGTCGCGCTAATCTGCGGGCGTACTTACCGTCACCGCTGGGCCTGCTGCACACGGCAGGCGCTACGGATGGATCGCTCGTCGCAGAAGTTGGCCTCCTCGACCTTACCAAATCTCTGCGCGGGGGGCCGGCTCTCGTCCTGCCCCCGGAGCCGACTACCTCAGCCGGAACAGCAGATGCCGCGGACCATGCCGCGACACAGCCGCACTGCCTCGCCGTGTGGCGCAGGGGCCGCGCCAACCTGCACCCCTTCCGCTCGCCCTGCCTACCCCCAGATACCACCGAGGGCCCCGCAGCGGCGCTGCCGCTACATCCCGCCCACATCCTCACTGGGCACAAGGACCGTCCGCTCTATCTCGCCACACCCTATGCCGGCAGTGCGCAGTGTGGGCACGTCGCCTCCGCCTCGGGCGGGCGTGACAAGTCTCTGCGCTTCTGGAAGGTTTTTCAGCCTCACGCACTACGGGAATAGCGCTAGACGCACACAAACGGCTTGCTGCCCCTTGCAGTTAAGAGTAGGGTGAAGAACACAAAGTAGCAGCAGTCAATACACCCTTTTTAGATCTACCAATGGACAAGCGTGCCTGGAGTCCACTAGAAGCCCCACTGCAAAATCTTGCGTTTCCTACGAATGAAATCAAAGGCTTCTTCGAGCCAATGGAAAATGGGGCAAAATCCGCTTTCGGCAAGCTGGCATGAAGAAACGAATGGAATTAATGATGCTAGCCCCGAGCCGTCTGGAATCCTGTCGACGGCTTCTTAACATCTGCATTCATTTCCCTTCCGCCTTCCTTCTTTCTCTCTCGTCTCTTTCTCCCTCGTCTCTCATATGATTGTTATATTGTTATATCCAGTTGGTTATTCCCTGCTCTGCCTAGGCTTACCCGGTATTTGCTTTTTTAGTTTTTGTGTTCTATTCATTCATTTCGTTATACTTCGCATCTGTTTCCTTTTTTTTGTGTTGTTTTTTTGGTTTTGTTCTTTGAGCTTTCAACATGCCGCGCGAGGACTCCGACGTGGTGCGCCAGTTTACCAAGTACTTCCCCAAGGTTCTATTCACCTCGGAAGAGGATCTCAAGCGCTACTGCGACAAGCATGATCCACACGATGCGCTGACGGTGCAGGAGGGCGAGGATGCCCCGGTCGTGAAGGATCCCCGGGACCACAAGTACATCCTACAGACGCTAGTGGGGCGCAACCCCACTACTGCCGCATTCGTCGCCCTCCAGGGGAACAATCCGGCAAAGAAAGTGGTGGCCAAGTTCGTGATGCTGAACGACGAAAAACAAGCGGCATACGCTCGCAGTGAACTTCATTGCCTAGCTGCTTGCAACCACTTTGGGATTGTCAAGCATTATGACGATTTCATTGCCGACGACAAGCTCCTGCTGATCATGGAGTACGGCAGCGGCGGAGACTTGAACCGGCAGATCAAGGAGCGCCATAAGCAGCGTCTTCCCTTCCAGGAACACGAAGTAGGCCTGCTCTTCTATCAGATCGTGTTGGCCCTGGATGAGGTGCACAACCGCCGCATGATGCATCGCGATCTGAAGAGCGCAAACATCTTCCTGATGCCCACCGGCATTATCAAGCTCGGGGACTTTGGTTTTTCGAAGCAGTACTCCGACTCTGTGTCGCTGGATGTGGGCTCCTCGTTCTGTGGAACACCTTACTATCTCGCACCGGAACTGTGGGAGCGCAAGCGCTACAGCAAGAAGGCCGACATGTGGTCTCTCGGGGTCATTTTGTACGAGTTGCTGACACTGCGCCGCCCGTTTAAGGGCCCTTCGCAGCGTGAGATCATGCAGCAAGTGCTGCATGGAAAGTACGACCCCTTCCGCTGCGAAGTGTCAGATAGCATGAAGGCGATCCTCGACCCTCTGCTGTCGAAAAACCCCAACGACCGCCCGAATACGGACCAGTTGCTCGCTATGGACTGCCTCAAGTACATCGCCAATTTGTTTGAGGAGATCGTGAAGAGCTCCGACGCCATCGAGCCGGAGGACAAGGAAGAAATCCTTCGCCAGCTTGCCGCTTCCCGCCGCCGCGCGCCCGCCCCGGCCGCCGCCCGGTACGGAGTGACAAACATTTCACACGAGGGCTACCTGCTCAAGTACAGCTCCGACTTTAAGTGGAAGAAACGCTACTTCGCTATCAACAACGGCCAGCTGCGCATATCGCTGAGCGAAAACCCATCGAAGGACGGCACTCCTCCGAAGTCTGTGAATCTGGACACCATCAGCGATGTGTTTCCCGCACCGGAGGCATACTGCCGCACACACCCGCACCAACTGGTCATCTGGTTCACCAACGGTCAGAAAATTATTGCCATGGCGAAGACAGAGGAAGAGCGAGACACCTGGATCTCCAAGCTCCACTGCGCCTGCGGCATGTAAAGGTCAGGACATAGCCATGGTAGGTGAACAGAGTGAGCAAGATGACGGAGCCCTTCCACAACAGAAACTAGCGTACAGCTGTGCCAAGATATAGCAATATAGCTACGTACATCTATGCCTATGCATGCGGGTCAACTTCGCAGCTTTTGGGATACATGCGGATCTCAGAGACGGCCGCTCGTTTCTTCTTTTCTCTTTTGTTACTATCTTTTGAGTAGTACTTTTCATCCCTCTCGAATTCTTATGAGGCCTCGTCGAGGAAATTTTTACTCTCTTTGTGCTTTTTTTTTCTTTGATTTTTTTTTTCTTTCTCTTTTTTTTTTTCACCAGAAGTATTTCCCACACCTGTGCTACAGGCCAAAGAAAAAGTGTTTGATCACCACGATAACTTTCTACCCATTCTTTCTTCTCCATTACCACATTTTCTTTTCGCAACTCTATGAACCCCGTGCTGCCATGCCGCCCATACGTCAGTCGATAGTGGCTGCATGCCTCTTTTACTCGCCACAGATGGTGCCAGTGCTTAGGCTGACACCATCCAGATAGGAATATCTGGCTCGAGTAAGAACACCAGGAACAGCAGCAATAACAAGCTCCCCCCCCCACAAAAATAAAATAAAATAAAATAAAATAATAATTAACAAAGACAAACAACAACACAGAACACAAAAGAAAACACCAAAAAGAAAAGTTTAAGAACAACAATGGGAAACAAATATTTTTCACAGGTTTATTATACTTCTGCTCTCCATTCAACAAGAAAAGTCTGAGCGACCTCTTTCTTATATTCTTTTATGTGTTTATTGTTTGAAACTCTATATATGCCTTATACGAGTACTTGTATTTTGTACTGGTGCTGGTACTTTTCTGCATCTCGTTGTCGTGCATACGCGAAATTCATTCTTACGAGATGGACAGGACACTTTAATGCTCCAGTTCGGCGACAGTGTCTCCGGTCTTGAACTTGATGTGAAACATGTCCATCTTGTTTTGTTTTTATCTCTTTTCTTTCCTCTTTTCTTTTTGTAGGTACTAACCAAAGTGCTGTTACGGTCATTCTTTTGTTTGTTCGTTCGTTGGTTCTTCTCACACCGCTAGCAGTTCCATCCGTCCAATACAGCGGAGATACATTTTTCATTGTATTTCTCTTGTTTGTTTTTCTTTATGCGCGTCATCGCTCATCCTTCTCCGAGGTCCAAAAATAATAATAGACAAACCCTATCAACCAACGAAAGTACAATTCACACACACACACACACAAAAAAAAAAGAAGAACATCACACTTACCTGCGCAGCGCACCACACTAAACCGGCCGTGGGTAGGAGCGACTACCACCAAAGCTGGTTGCTTTTTCTGAGAGGTTTGTCTGATATTCCTCCGCCTTTTCCCCCCTTCCTTTTTCATTCTCCTGTAATTGCTGTTGCGTTTCATTGATTTTAGAGTTGCTTTCCACCCTACTACCACCACCCACGTCCTAGTGCTGTGGTAACGTTGGAAAGTGCAGGTGCAACAACGGTGGGCAGCAAAATGTTTTATTTTTTCGATTTGGCCTTCAGCTTGGAGGTTCTCGTTGTGGTGGTTATTCTTATGTATGTCCCGTACACGGAGATCGACTGGCGGACGTATATGGAGCAAGTAGCGCAGGTCCTCGATGGCCAGATGGACTACACTAAAATTGAAGGTGGGACAGGACCCCTCGTGTATCCCGCAGGATTCACATGGCTCTTTAGCGGTCTCTACTTAGTGACGAAGGGGGGGCTGGATGTGTCCCTCGCACAGTGCATCTTCGCCGCGGTGTATCTGTGTACTTTGGGGCTGACGCTGAGGCTGCACCGCGTCGCTAGGGTGTCCTTTCTCTACACGATACCCCTGTTTCTAAGTAGACGCCTGCGAAGTCTCTATCTTTTACGCCTCTTCAATGACTGCTGGGCGGTTTTCTTTGCCCTGCTTGCCGTTCTGCGCCTCTCCACCACCATACCCCCCTCTACCCGGGTGATGCGGTATCGATATTGGTACTGGGGCACCCTACTAATGAGCGTCGCCATCTCCATCAAGATGAACATCCTGCTCTTTTGCCCCGGACTGCTCTGCATCATGGTGTACACCCTTCCCGTCACCCAAATTGTAGTGTGCGGCCTCATCGGGGTCTCGTGGCAGCTGTTTATCGCCGCACCGTTTCTCCTGCAGAACCCAGAAGGGTATCTCTCGCGCGCCTTTGAGCTGCGCCGTGTGTTCCAACACCGCTGGTCAGTGAATTACCAGTTCCTACCAGCAGAGATTTTTAAAACTCCACCCTTCCACGCTGCCCTCCTGGTCGCAACCGTAGCGGCTTACGCACTGGTGTGGCGGTGGCGCTGGCGTAAGCGGTGCATCCAGACCCGTGCCGCCTTTGCCGTCCTCTATGGAAAGGGCAACGGCAAACCAGGCATGGCACAGGTGAAGGAGACGACCTGCCTGCCGCACGTGCTGACCCTTCTGGAGTCGAACGTAATCGGATTTGCTTTTAGCCGCAGCATGCACTATCAGTTTTACACTTGGATCTTTTTCAGCCTTTTGTTTGTACTGTACCACACCCGGCTCCCAGCTGCGCTTGCCCTCTCCTCTTTTTGGGCTGTCCAGTACGGGTTCGAAGTGTATCCACCCACGCCGCAGTCGTCCGTTGCGGTCATGGCCGGGACGATCGTTGCTGTGATCAGTATTATCTTTCTTGGCGCAGCAACACCGGAGGTTGCGAAGGAGAGGGGCGATGAACCGTCCGAGTCTCAAGATGCCACTCCGGCTTGCGCTACAGAGGAGAACGAAGAATAATCGTGCGTGGTAGATGGGTTTCTCTCAAGCAAGATGAAGAGGAAGAGGAAGAGGAGGGCAATTTAAATCCTTCAGTTACAAAGGGGCTAGAGCTATGATCTTGGGTTCTCGAAAAATCTCGCTGAACGCTAGAAAAAGGTTGTAAAAGCAACATACGGCGTGCCACACTGTAGGGGTGTGCACCTGGTGAATGGTGAATAGCCGCTGTTTCGTTATACTGTCGCTCGTCTTACATCTGATGTGTTTCATTTGCTCTCTATCTCTATCTTCATCTCCATTGCTGGATGCCCCCAACCCACTCTGATGTGTTGTACTGGACGTCGCAGTACTTCTCATATTTTTTACTTGTTGTCTGCCAGGCCAACAAGAATCCATTGATTGTGTTGATACCCCAAAGAAGGCTGCATTGTAGACAGTTTTCCTTTTCCCTTCCTTATTTTATTGTGTTTTTATTTTTATTCTCTTGTTTCTCTTCTAGATTTTGAAACGAAATGAACTTTTTTACCAACCTCTTCGGCGACAAGAAGAAGGATAAGAAAAATGATAAAAAACACAACGAGAAGCTCCCGCATCTCAACGCCAAAACAACAGAGGAGCAGAGACTTGCGCACGATGTGGCTCGCCTGTTCGCCAGCATTGAGATGCCTGCGCTGAGCATTCCACAGCTGGCAGACTTTTTTGACTTCTTTAACTCTATTGTCAGCGGGTGTGAAAGCCTCCAGATAAAGTGGAACTCCGTCCGGAAGACACGCGATATCTGTGCCAAATTGATCCAGCCGAACGCCAGCATTCGCACGATTGCCCTGGAAGGGTTTCACCCGTCGTATGAGATTGAAATGTTCCTCGAGGGGATTCTAGCGGAGCCCCTACCGCTCCGCGCGCGACACACCCTGGCGCTTCACCGTTTCTGCACGGTGCTGAGCCACCAGTTTGAGGAGGAAAATATGACGTCCTCCAACGGTTTCATTGCCGGCATGGGGGGGGAAATCCCAACACGATGCGCCCCCCCCTCCCCACCCCGCAAGCGATCAACATCGATGCCCCCCAAGCGATCGATCTCAAGCGTATTTACCTGCGGCTACTGGAGGGAACCACGTACCTGCCTACCGCAGAGGAATTCCATGAAATTGTAAAGCGCACCACAGAGCTGCTTCGCCAGGAGCGGAACATTGTTATGGTTTCCCTCCCAGCCGTTGTCGTTGGAGATATTCACGGCCAGATTCGAGACCTGCTGTATCACGTCATCGCAAACGGCGGGCCGCTCGTGCACGACTCCGTTCTGAACGATAGTAATCCCAACAACAACAATAACAACAGACGCAACGATCGATCTACCACGTATCTATTTTTTGGGTGACTACGTGGACCGCGGCCCTAACAGCCTGCAGTGCCTATGCCTGCTTTACGTGGCCAAACTTTTGTCACCCAAGACGGTATTTCTGCTGCGAGGGAACCACGAGTGCTCGTTCACCAACCGCCACTACGGATTTCTGGCCGAGTGCCACACGGTGTATCCAATTGTAAACGGAAAGATAACGACCTGCACCGCAGCGGTGACGGGCTGCGACGACGCCCCGGAGGCCTCGCGTTTCGGCGGGATGGACTTCTCCCTCCGCGAGCATCCAATCTGGACGGCGGCGAACGAGTCGTTCAAATGTCTTCCGCTTGCCGCCGCGGTCTTCAAGGAGGTCCATGAGCCCCCACCGCTGCCACCCGCGAAGAAACCTGGCGGATACGGCGGCCAGGGCCCCCCTCTGTCGGGGTCGGGAAGCGCGCCGCGAAAGAAGCAAATTGTGGTGGTGGCCATGCACGGCGGCATCTCCCCTTTTATTGAGAACAGCATCGATGGCATCCTTGCTATTAACCGCTTCAAAGAAATCTCGACGGGGGCCCTGGCGGACCTCACGTGGTCGGATCCGTTGCCGAACGGTGCACCAGCCGGGAAGAGCGGCCCCGCGGAGGTGGTGGCTCAGTCGTCCCTTACGTCTGTACCTGACGTACCGCAAGGGAAGGACCCCACAACCGAAGAGATTCGAAAAATGGATTTTAGCAAGCCGGCAACGTACACGGGCCCCCCGGTGGGGTACATCTTCAGCGCTAGGGGGACGGGGCACAACTTTGGCGAGGATGCGACGTGCAAATTTATTAATAGCAATAGGTTGTACTTCATCGTGCGTGCCCACCAGTGCGTGCAAGAGGGGTATAAGTGGTGTCATCAGAACCGCGTCTTAACGGTCTTCTCGGCTCCAAATTACTGCGGTCTCGGAAACAAAGGCTCTATCTTGCTCCTCGACAAGGACGGGAAGCCGACAACGCTGCAGTACCAGCTTTCCGAGGATGTCAAGACTCGCGCGCCGGTCCCTCGGCCACCTCAGAACTTCCGGTAGCACAGCAGACCACCGCTGCACCGGAACCGAAGAAGAGCAACGACAGGGTCTCCTCCGCTGCTCATGCCTTGCCTATGTGGTGCCCTGAAGGGACGATCATCCTTCACACATGCCGTGTGCGGCGGGAAGAAACCAGCGCTCTGGAGGTCCACATTAGCGCTTCGCATGCCATCCCACTACAAATCGTTCCTACTTCCTGGTATCTTACACTAACAAGCGCCCCTCTGCCGTTTCTTTTCATCTTTTACCACACTGTACAGTTATCTCCACTCTGGTTGCCTGTCTTCTGGCTCGTGGTAGGCCAGCTTTTCTTACGTCTTGAATTTTTCTTTTTCTTTTGTTTGTTTGTTGATAGGGGAACGTGTCAGAATCAATTAATCCAATAGACCTCCTAATATTGGATGAGGGACATGATAGTGCGTGGCTGTACCTCCACCCCTCATTCGTTCCACGGCAGTGCCACCATTAGCGGCGTGAAAGCAGATGTAAACGCTGCGAGATTTAGCTGGTTCAAATCCATTTCGTGGTGCACCGTTGGGTTGGTAGACCCCTCTCACCTGTCACCGGTTCAAACGCAGACGAGGTTTTCGTGATGCCACTGTGTCAAATCCCTCCCCCCCTGAAACTCCTAGACTGTTTTTACGGGCGCGTTCTGTCATCCCGTCGTTCACTCTTTCTCTCTCGTCTTTTTGAATAACCCTATGTCGTAGGCACAAGAAATACAAACAAACCCGTGCTCTCCTTCCTCCTACCGCATGCCGCAAACACTGGAGGAGCGCGGAGACCAGCTTCACATCAATGACTCACCCTACGGCCACACGCGCAACACCGACTACGGATGGCCCAACGCCCTCTTCCCTGGCACCGCGGGTGAAGCCACCTCGGCTCGAGTGCCGGCGTCTCCGTGGGTCCGCATTGGAACGAGCTCTCTCAATGCGGTGCCGGGCAAAGAGCGCACCTTCTCCGCCCTTCTCGCAACATACGAGCGGAAGTTCAGCTGCCTCGAGCACTGCTACCCCTATCATCGCGCCGGGTCTAAGGAGCAGTGGGCCTCGTGGAGGGTTCACGCAGAGAAGCGATCGCCTCGTCTCCGGCTGGACGGGCGACCACTGAAGCCTCTGCCGGCCTCGCGCTTCACTTGTGGGGTCGCTCCTCCGCTCGATGTACCCGCCTTCGCTGCGGATCCAGGACGGTTCATGTACACCGTGAAGGCCAACCGCTTTTTGACACACGACAGGCGGCTACAGTGCGAACTACAGGAGGTGCGCGACCACATTCACCTCTTTTTTAATGAGCTGTGCGGAGAGCTGGTGCCGCACTTGGGCCCAGTCTTGGTGCAGCTACCACCATCGTTCGAACGGAACGCAACGAACCTCGATCGGCTGCGCCAACTGCACCAACAGCTACCGCAAGACGAAGTGGTGCTAGTCCGCCAGCTGCCCGGCTCCCTCCTGGCGTGGGAGCGCCAGCGCCGCATACGCGTTGCGGTAGAGTTCCGACACCAATCCTGGTATCACGCCGAAACATTTGCCCTGTGCCGCCAGCTGGGCTGGGGCATTGTGGTGAGCGACTTGAGCGGCAGCGGCGGCGACTTCGCGGGACACATTGACACAGGGACGAGTTTTATGTATTGTCGTTTGCATGGCTCCATGGGCAAATGCATTGGCGACTACGGCCCAGCGCGAATGCAGCTTTGGGCCGACCGTCTCCGCTGCTTCCTCGATGCTCCCACGCAGGAGAAGGGCGCATCTGAGAGGGAAATTTTTTGCTTCTTGAACAACAACGACTCTAATGTGGGCGGAGTGACGAGCTCCGTGGTGGATGCAACGTACCTTGCGGGGGTCCTGCGGCATGCGTTCCGCTGCGGCCCCGCTCTCCCATCAGAGGTCATCGCTCCAGTGGAGGATGCAGAGGCGGAGACGGCGACCAACAGACGACGGAAGCGGGATCGAAGCCCCTCCATCACATACATTAGCGACTAATCTCATCCGCTCAAACCAATTTTTCTTTGCACTAGGGCAGCCGTGCTTACTCCACGGGCAAGGCAAGGGCTGCTTCCGACGTCCCTCACCACCGCCGCAGTGCTCTTCTCCCGGCCAGTTGAACGCACCCCCAACACCCCACGTAACGCTACCCACTTTATGCCTTTTTTTTCTCTTTTTTCTTTCGTTTGCAACTTTTCTTACTAACTCTGATGCGCGCAGCCTTCGTTGTTGCTGTCGCTCACCGACTCCCCTGAAGTTCTAGCCCCCACCACGAAAGGAGTGGTACACCGGCTCTAGGTCACGGTTGTCGGCTTAAGCTAGCAAAGCTATTGGTTAGTAGACTGTATTAGTATCCCCGTCTGCAGCGATGCCGCCGAAGAAACCGCAGAAGGAGGTCCCCCCAACCCCAGAGATGGAACGACGCTTGGAAGCTCTGATGGCAGACATCGAGGGCAGCTCGGTGGAGGACTGGAAGACACTAGGGAACCAGTGTTTCTCGAATGGGAGCCACCTCACAGCGATTAAGTGCTATACCAAGGCGATTGACAAGAACAAAGGGAACAATGAGGGAAACGTGGCGGCGGTTCTGCTGAGCAATCGGAGCGCCGCGTACCTGAAGTCCTCGATGTTTTCAGGCCCGGCGATGGCGCTCAAAGATGCCGAGGCTGCTGTCAAGCTGAATGACAAGTGGTTCAAGGCGCACCTCCGCGTAGGCGATGCGCAGTTTGAGCGCAAGAAGTTCAACGAGGCGAAGGCATCGTATGAGCGGGCCCTGGAGCTAGAACCCAGCAACCAGTCCGCCCAGGTGTCTCTCAAGGCGACCAAGAAGGAGCTGTTCCTGCGCGACCTGGAGCAGCAGGAGAAGGACGAGCAGAAGAAGTCCCGCGCCGAAGGGAACGACGAGAAGATCGACAAGGGTGAGAGCAAGGCCAAGACAACCTTCCACAACGGCCCTATTGTGGACGACGACGACCCCACCGGTCGGAAACGACCTCCTACGGAGGAGGAGACGGCGAAGCTCATTAGCGCCTGGTCGAAGGACATCAGCGTTCGAGAGGACCGCACAGCCATGAAGCCGCGAAACGTGTCGCTGGAGGAAGCAGACCGCCAGAAGGGCGCGGACTACAAGCAACGACTGCTGGGGAACTTCCGCAACAAGCTGGAAACGAACTCCGATGTGAAAGAAAAGATGGTCGAGAAGGTCGCTGCGACCCAGCTGATGGGGGAGGGGACCGATTACCGCCAGCCAGAGAAGTACCGCAACAAGTACGCAAGAGCAACAGACGGTATCGGCCTGGCCATCACAACCGACGCCTTCAAGGACCACACGGGGACGGCGAAGTATTGGTAGCGCGGTGCACCTACAACCGCCTGGTGCCCTCTCTCTCGGATGGACAGACTCCTCTATTCACCCGTTTTTTTTTTTGTAGATCGCGATTCAACATGGGATATCTATCTGCTGCGGCTGAAGCGTTCTCTATCCCTCCCCTCCTCCGCTTACGTCGCAGTGCACCACACTTCTAGGTTCAAGGCTTGTGACTGTGCTCGCACCCAGGAGAAGCATAGTCCGGAGGACAGCGACAACAAGACAAGAACAAAAATGGCGCCGCAATGACGTTGCTGGCACGTCGTTGTACTTCTATACATACGTTTGAGTATACAACAAACACACACACAAAAAAAAAAAAAAAAAAAGAAAAAAAAAGGACCCCCGACACCGCCTTTGCTGACATGACAGGTGAAATGCAGATGAGGAGGATTGCTGCACTATGACAGAGGAACACCTCTATATAGATGTTTCTCTGCTTCGGCCTTATCTTTTCTCTGGCAGTACACGGTAGAGTGCGACGGCTGGATCTTCTCCACCTGCAACTGTTTCTGTTTTACTTTACTATTAGACTCGGTCGTCGACCTGTCTCTGTTTGCGGGAGCACCGCGCTGAGCATCGGCATCCTCGTTCCAATTGACTCGGTGATGTGGGTGGAGTGCCTTCTGTCTATTCGCTTCGACATTGAAGAGGGACCAATCGTCGAGCATGTGACCCCGCCGTACGCCCTCACCCCCGAGAACCAGCGGGGCGTCGTGGCAGCGGCATTCCCGGACACCAATTTCGAGTGTGAGTACAATTTCATTTACTTTTTCACCATGCGGGACCTCATCAGCTATCCAGAAAAAAACGCCGTCTGCAGCCGCGAGGCGCGGGAAAAGTCTGATCACCCGCACCCGACGAGGGGTACAGAGGCTTCCAAGTTGTATGGATGTGCGTACTATCGACAAAAGCGCGACCGCAGTGTGCCACGCGGCTACGTCCAGCAGGTGATCGTCCTTCTCTCTCGACTGCCATATCACGTGCTGCACGAGCTCATCCTGCGTGTCGTCGTGCCGCGCTTCTCGCAGTGCTGCGCCATCTCCCCGGACCTTGTTCCGGTTCCGTGCTCCAGCACCCTTGCGCCAATGCCAACGCAGTTCTTTACGGTCGACACGTCCTTCAATAAGGACCATTACACCCAGGAGGTGATTCTGAACCGTGCGATGAACGAAATCCGTCGCTGGCCCGCTCCCCACCCTAGTATGCAGTACGAACTGACCCTGCTGAACCAGACGCTCGAGTTTATCACACCCTCTCACCCCGTGCGCAGCGGCATCGCTGCCGGTGCAACCCCGGCCCCGTCCCCCGCCGCTCCCTGCGCGCCGCTGCAGCTCGACCGCAAGGATGCCATGGCGCTGGCCAACGGGGTCTCATTCGCCCGCACCTCCTCCTGCTCCCACGACTTGTCCTCCATCATTCCCCTCTACTCGCTGCTGCACGACCACCTCGGGAACCTCACCCGCATCTGGGAGCTCATCATCAGCCACCGCTCCGTCTTTATCCTCAGCGACACGTCTTCGTGCGCCGCCGGCGTCGCCAATGCCGTCGCCTCCCTCATCGCACCGCTGCGTTTCAACGGAAAACTGTTTCCACACTTCACGACCAAACACGAGAACCTCGAGCACTTCCGCCGGCTGGGCAAGGAAATCCCGCTCCCCGAGACGGAGAGCCTGATCGTGGCGTGCACCAACAGGCTGCTGCTCAAGGCGTTCGATGCGTGGCACTCGTGGATCGTGCTCCTCGACGGGGCCTTCCACACATGTGCGCACCACGCAGGGCCGCCACTTCGCGGGCTGCCGGCCAACAAGGCGGCGAAGTCCTCCGGGGAGGCCGAGGGGCACAGGGGGCAGGAGCCCCTGCACGAGCGCGGGCTCTCCTTCTCTATGCTGCCGCTCTTCAGCGCCTCCGCCTCCGCCTCTGCCGCCTCACCCACCACCAAACTTCCCTTCGGCAGCCAGATCATCCACGACACGCCAGCGGACGACGCCTGCAGCTCTCACCAAGCTTCGTACACCTCCTACAACGCGGAGCGGCGCATCAATGAGCTAAGCGTAGAGGAGGTTCCACCCCTGTCGGGCACACCCGCCGCGATGGACGCCGGCGAGGGTCTCACGCGCCAGTACCACATTCGATCCTCCTCGGACGAATCGACGCGCGGCGCCAGCTCGGACCGCAGCCCGTCGCAGGGAGCAGCGACGCTGTGGGGCGCATCCCCTCTGCGAAGCCCGCGACGGGCCGCCCGCGCGAGCTTCTACGCCGACCCCGCAACGCCAGCAACCGCCCAGCGGTTTCATGCCGGCTTCACCGCGGAGGAGCTGCGTGACGTGCTGGCTGTACAGGTCCCGGCCATCAGCAGCAGCGGCTGCGAGGCCGGCCGCTCCGAGGTGCTGAAGCGACCCTCGAACTACTTCGACGCGAATTTCACTTTTATACTGAGCCACAAGGATCTCACGCGGTCGCTCGTCCAACAGCTGGAGAAGATCAGCATCATGGACGCTGTGGGAAAGGAGGTGACGGTGTCGATGCAGCTCGACCTGCTCTACGGCGGGGGGACCGCCGCCAGGACCACCACTGGTGGGGCCAGCGGGCAGCCGGGCGGGCGGGGCTCCCCGGTGCTCGGCGGTGCCGCTCTGAAGGATTTCTCCTCCACAACGGTCTTCTCGCAGCAGACGGTAGCGGATGACGCGGTGCGCCGTTTCTTCCGCTCCCTCACAACGGAGTTTCTGCGCCCGGTGGACGCGTGGTTCACCGAAGAGGTGGACCGCACAGAGAGTTTCTTTGAGTGGTGCGACGGCCGCTTGATGCGGGAGCGCCTGACACCGAAGGCGTTCATGGACTTCCTGGCAACAAACCACCGGAAAGTCATTGGGACCTCCATCAAGGGAAACCTCTCCTACGCGTCCTACCACATTATTTACGATCGCTTCTGTCAAGGATCTCTCTTCCAAGCGTTCCTGGCGCAGCGTTTCGATGATCGGCTACGTGAAGCGGTACGGCGGTTCAAGGTGAACGCGTGGAGGCGGCGGTATCCGCAGGAAGAGCGCCGCCTGTCCCTCTTCTTTGCTTTTGTTCGTGTGGTGGTGGCAGAGGCGGAGGGGGAGGGTCGACCCCGACACAACGTTTGTGCGCGAGGCACTGGAGGTGCTCACGCGAATGGCAAGCAGCTTCCCTAAGCAGCTGCATGACGGACTACTAGAGTATCTCTGTGCGCAGCACTGGGGCACCTCGGTGTAGACCTGGGGGCGGTGGGGTAAAAAAAAAAAAGTGCCAAACTGTTGATGATAATATACATAATATAGTGCTCTGTTGCGCAACAGAGCACTACTCTGCCCGGATATTGTTTCTATCGACGACCCGCTGGCCAAATCGACCCTGCCTTGTGGGGCTGGGAAGTGAAGTTTTTCTTCTCGGACGGCATTTTTTTTTTTGTCAGTATCCTTTCCCTCTCGATCTCACCCATTAACATTAGCTAGCGCTAAACTTTCAGCAGTGAAGGAGGCAAGCGTCGCCTCCGCTCTTCTTGCCGGGCCCCAGCGCCTCTCGTCATGCTGTCCGATGAGCAGGCAGCGACCATCATTAAGTACCTCCAAACCGTCGAGCTCAACGAGGACCAGCAGGACAGGCTCGTCAACACGTACTGGGACGCCAGTGACGAGGAGCGAAAGGAAATAGCTCGGGCTTACGCATATCTTTTTTCTAGCAAGGCCTTTGTAGACCGCTTGATTCACCAATTTAACCTCCGTAATCAGCAGCAGTCTTATCCAGTAGGCACCGATGAGCGCCCCGCCTCGCCCGCCTTGGGCCCTGCCGGGAACTCCGGCGCTCGGTCACGGCGCGTGCATTCCCAAATGCTGCTGCGAACTGCCATTGAGGACCAGTTTTCAAAGTTGAGCGGGCCAGGGCCCTTCCCCATTTCGTTTGGGCTCGTTCGAACGGAGCAGGAGCGCCAGGAGGTGATTGATCTGTTCGCCTCCCAGTTCGAGCACCCCGATCCACCAGAATTGCAGCGGCTTGTGTCACTGCCACAGACGTTCAGCACGCGCACTCGCCGCCGGGTCAGCGGAAGCTATACGTGGTTCATTCGCTCCCTCACCACTAACGAGGTCGCCTGCGCCGTCACGATCATTGCACACCATCACCCCACACGGCAGTTTGTGGAGATGCCGCTCTTCGCGACGGGGGGAGGCTACAAAAACAACGGCTTCGGGCGATTGTTGAACGCCGCACTGATGGCCTGGTGCACGGAGGCGGCGTTTGAGTTTGTCATGATCTCCGCAGACGCTCAGGCCGTGCCCTTCTGGCAGCGGCTCGGATACGAGACGATGTCGGTAAAAGAGCGAAAATCCATCGAGTTCTATTACCAGCACGAATGCTACCAGTTTAAGGGGGCCACAGCCATGATTGGCTACTGCACCGCTGGGGCGTACAACGGGGATCAAGCCGCAAAGCAGGCGAAGAAGGTGCTGGAAGGCCTCATTCAGCGCATGACCCAGTTTGTCATTGTAGGGATGCTGGGTCTAGAGTCGTGACAAGTCCGTCACAACGAATTTCTTTTCAACTCCTCCCTCCCTTCAATAGGACGACCCACAGGAATGTTCCGACTGAGATACCGACCCACTTGCCATCGTGAGAGAGAGAGGAAAAAAAAGCTATGCCACTATGCCATAGGGACTCCATGTCCCATCTGTCAAAGAAGAGCAAACAAATCCAAAAGAAATAGAAAAAATGAATGAGCTCCTTCCCACTGGGTATGACAGATCTGAGGATCTGAAGAACTCTAACCTATTTCAAACCCCTTTTCTCTTGTTGTCTTCTTTTTTTTTTCTTTTTTTTTTGCGTGTGTCGTTCTCTTGCTCTCCCCGCAGGCTAGAGAACTATCTCTGCATTGTGTCCACCAAAATGTCCGCTGCGGCCGACATGGACAAGAAACAGGTGGTGGAGCATATCCTGCGACACCGCAAAAACTACTTCAACCTACTCCAGGTGTCCAAGACGGCGACCAAGGCGGAGGTCTCAGCGGCCTATAAGAAGTTGGCGCTGAAGTGCCACCCGGATAAGAATGAGCACCCGCAAGCGGCGGAGGCGTTTAAGATTCTCGGCTCCGCCCGTGACGTGCTCTCAGATCCAGAAGTGCGCAGTACGTATGTACGACGCGGCGACGATGGCGTACGACAGCACGAAAGCGGCATGCGTCAGCGTGCGGGCCCCGGTGCTCGTGGCGCCCCGCAGGACCCTTTTGAAGAGTTCTTCACATTTTTCTCATCTGGCGGCTTCTTCCAGCAGGAGAACAATCCCCGCGGCGGGGCACGAGCGTACTACTACACCAACTCGCGGGGCCCCAACGGCGGTGCCGGGTTTCAGCGGGCCGGCCAGCAGGACCGTCAGACCGGCGCGGGCCAGCAGCAGCAGCAGCAATCCAGTAGCTTCTTTTTGTTCCTGCCACTCCTCATGTTTCTAGTCATGGTCATGCTGCTGCAGAGCGGCTGGGAGACGGTAAATCCGTCGTCGTACCAGGAGCGCGGGCGTGGCGCCCGCTCCGGCGAGCGCACCTTCTCCCTCACCCCGATGCCGGAGCTTGGCCTAGTAGTGCGACAGACCACTAGCCTATTCAATACGAACGTAGAGTACTATACGAGTCACAAGAATCTGAACGGGTCCCGGGAACGACGGCTGCACATGGAGCGGGAGGTCCTCAGAGAGAAGAAGAACTCTCTCAACCGACGGTGCGAGGCAGACACGTTCAATCATCGAGCGCGGGGCACCAACGACGTGCCATCTTCATGCGAGGAGTATCGGCGGCTAGCGGAGGCACTCGGCTGACCGCCCGCTGCGGGGTCGTCCCCTTGCCTCTGCATGCATAGGTGCAGGAAGGATCTCCCCCGGAGTAGTACATCGAAAGGTCTAGTGCACAAGCTCTTAGCGCCCACTCCGCGGGGCATCTTGCGACAATGAACCGGAATAGTCGAGCAGTAGTACCATCTAGGCGCATAGCGGAGCTCCTCCTTTGGTCTTTGGCCCTCCTCCTTTCTACTGTGCTGGGACCACACCGACGACTCCCTGCCTCCGCAAGACGAACAGGCAGATAATGAAGATGCGGCTAGACGGGCGACGATACTCCTATTTTTTCCTTATATATATTTGTTTCGCTGGTGGAACAGTGAGCCCTTGACTAGGCGCAGAGTGGGATACCACCGCCACGCCGGGTGGTCCATCGCAGTTTCCCATACAGGAGCCAGAAGGACGGTGCGGCTCCCCTACTGCGAGGGGGAGAATGCGCTCCTGCAACGACTGCCGCTGGGTCTTTGCTTTGGAGGGCCGCGCAGCAGCGTGCAGGTACGACATACTTGCGTGTTACGTTTGCATAGAAGCGGTACTCTTGAGACCTTGTTTCACTGTTAGAAGATATAGAGTGAAGACGTGTAAAGTTTATTTTCGTAGTTCTGTTTGCTTTGACGGTGAGCCAGCCTCCTGTACCTGTGGAGGGTGGCGGGTTCGGGGGTGCTAACCGCACGATTGCGTTGGCGTGGGTGGCGCTCCGTTTCTTCTGATGGAGGGGGCTCCACTGCTCACAGAGCCGCCGTGGCGCAGCGCAGAAGCGCAACCGAAAGAATGGAGTATTTTTAAAGTATTATAATCCACGTACAAGAGCTGGATGAACCGGTAAAAAGAACACAAAGGATGTGCTGTTACCTGAAGACGGTGCTGAAAGAATCCAGAGCGTGAGCATCAATTTGCCCTAACGCGCTGCACCACAGGTGCAGTGGTGGAAGTGCCCCTCTCTGGCCAATGGACCTGTACCTTCGTCTTTGTCTTTCTCTCTCTCTCTCTCTCATAAATTCTTTCCGTCGTCTGAAAAACAACAACAAAATAAATTAATGAATCACCGCGTTTCAAAAGCCCAATTGTACGTTGCATTGGCCGACCTTGAAGGTTTTCTTTTTCGATCTCTGCCCCCCACCATCATTTTGGTGCAGGCTCTACCCCATCTTCTGCCAGTAAACAACACCCTATAATCTCTTTCTCTCTCTCTCTCCAGAGCGGAGCTACACATGTCTGATGGGCTCGACAAGGCCCCTTTTTGCCCAGCCTCGGCTCCCTGCGCCGACACACAGCGCTGAGCAGCTGCAGGAGCCGTGCGGTGCGGGGGCCACCTATGATCACGCTGCCTACTTTCACTCCCTCAGTCCCCGCTGCAGGAGTCCACCAGCCGTAAAGGCAGTTCCCTCGCCTCCTCGCATCGAATCGGCCCGGTGCGTGACGCGTGGCGAGCGCAGCCTTCTGTCGCACCGCCATCCCAGCCCCAGCTGCCTCTCCTTTTTGCAGCCGGCGCCCGCACCGGCACCGGCGCCGTCCCCGTACAGCAAGGCGATGGATGACCTGGAGGCGCAAAAATTCCGCCGTGTCGCCCGGACGCAGCGCGACGAGGCGGCGCAGCACAAGCTGGCGCTGCTGAAACGGCGAAAGGACGTGATGCGGGCGTACAGCATCCCGACGCGACGCGCCTGCAAGGCCCCGAGAGAAGGTGAAGTAAAGGACATGTCGAGGAACGGAAGCGTGGCGAACAGGCGGTGCTCGGCGCCGGCGCCGGCGGCGGCGTCCCCTGAGGCCGACGTGGGGTCGGCACAGTGGGGGCCAGGCGGCGAGTACGGCGGGAGACGACCCCAGTCAAAGGAGCAGGATCGATTCATCCCGCCCGTCGACGATCAGCCCGGCCCCGGCCCCGAGCCACAGCCGAAGTCGAAGTCGAAGTCGCGCGTCTCACGGGGTACATCCCCCATCGCGGAGGCGTGCGCACGGAAGAAGACGGCTGTCGACCCGCACCGGCCCCCGCACTGGACGGCTTCTCTCCTCACGGCCCCCCGACCGTCGGCGTCAGCGCCGCCTGCAGGGCTAGCAGGGCTCATAAACAACACTGCACGACACGTTAGGGAACCGCAACCAAGGGCTTCAGCGCAGGCCTTGTATCACTGGCGGACAGAGGTATCGGCCAGGAGGGCCCCTGTGCCGGCCCCCCCTGCGCCGCGGTACCAAACAACGCTGACCCCGGAGGAGCTGGTGGAGATGTCGCTGGCGCGGATCCGGTTAGCGCAGCAGCACTGCGCCAGACCCTTGGCCGTTCCACCCTCCCCGTCGCCACGCCGCCGCCACACGGCGAGCAAGAGCTTCTCCCTCTCCCTCCCCCTCTCGGCGGCCAAACGCTCCTCCAGCAGCTGGAGCGCGGGCGGCCGCGGCGGCCTCAGCGCTTCGCCGTCCCTCTCGCCGCCGGTCGGGAGGGACAGTGAAGATAACCGAGAGCCGAACCCTCCGCGAACTCCGCTCGCATAGAGCAACACACACCCATAGAGAAAATTTTCTCATAAAATGCACTAAGAGACATAGAAAGCAGCTGTTCTGTGTCGCCGTACCGTCTTCGTGACAACGACAAGAACGAGTGGCCAACTCTTTTGTAGGAAGGCTGTCAGCAACAGCGCATGCGCCACATGGTTTCCTTCTCGTCTTCTCTCTCGTCCCTCTCTTGTTTCGCCACCGGCAGCACGTCCTCCACTGCGGTGGATGTCTGCAACAGCTTTTGCTTCCCACCCTTGTTCCTCGTAGTGCCGCACTCTGCCGGATCCGCCTTGTTGTGAGCTGCCCGCTGCTTTTACTTTGTCGCCGCTTTATCTTTTTCTTGCTCTGCAACATGTCGGCAACGTGTAACCCGAGCCCATCCAGGCCGTACGCCTCCAGCGCAGAATCGGATACCTCTCTAGGGTCGCAGGACGGAGCGATGCGCCCACGTTCCATCCCGCCGCCCCCTGGCGCCTCCCCGGCATCAACGTGTAGCAGTAACACCCAAGGGAAGGCGCCGATGGCACAGGCAATCTATGCAGCACCCAGTTCCAGCGTCAGCGGCTCCCCGTCTCCGTCGCGTCCGGTTCCAGATTGTGGTAAGCGCATTGCGTTCTCTTCAAACAGCACAACCTCCGACTCCCCCGTCTTTGGATTTGGGTGTGCAGGGGCGCTACCCGGCCCGCTAGCCCTCGCTGTGCCGGCCCCGGCCCCAGCCCTGTGTCATGACGTGGCAGCGCTCCTCCGCCAGCTGGCCGAGCGCGACGCCGCTCTCCAGCAGGCGGAGGAGGAGGCGCGTTCCCTTGCGGCACAATTATGCGAAGTAAAGCTCATCGTTGCTGAACAGCGTGCGGTTCTCGACCGTCTCAGCCTGCACCCACCGTTTCCAGACGCTCTTGTCCGCGCGGCAGTCCGGAGACTGACTCGAACGCGTCAACCCCCCAGATGGCGTTGAAAACGCCCACGCTGCCCGCGATGCTGTCGAATCCGGCTCCTCGTGGCGCTGTCTGAAGGGGAACAGCGTCACCCTCGAACCAGGACCCGCACTGAGGTCTGTGTGCCCCAACCAGAGATGAGGGAGCGAGCCGTTGATCTGCTAGCCTTTATCCACCCTCCCTACGGCATACCCACAGCATGGCTGGTGAACCCTAACCCTACGGATACCCTGGCGGTGCGGACCCTGAGCAGCATGCGATGGGGGGGGGGAGGGGGGCCATTCCCCTCTCCGCGGCTCCTCCTTGCGGAAGAACGTTGGAGAGAGGTTCCGGCGATGGTCCGCGTAGAGCACCCTGGTGCAGGGGATTCATCTTTTGGTAGCAGAAAAATCAGGTGGCATACCTTATGCAGGGTCCGCACAGCAGTAGCAGTGTTAGGGGTGGTGGGGTTCTGTTGCCCTTCGCCTCATCATCTGTATCATCCTGTTCGATGGCGTACAGCTCAGACGCCTAGGAGCCCTCCCCCTGGTGAGGTCTTAAAGAAGCCCTGACCTCACACTATGGACTTTAGTACCCAATAGTAGACTTTTGGGTTTTTCCTTCTATAAAGAAGGAGAAAAGGAAAAGAAAAAGTGGGTCGGGTGTCGGAGGGCGGGAAGGCGCCAACTCCCAACCATAAAAAAATCTGATGAAGAGCCGCGGGAGGCCGGGAGGCGGAGGAGGAAAGTGGGACGGATCCATCTCCGTATTTCCTTCAGATGTCTGAGAGGCTTGAGGGAGCGAGAGGAAGAGGAAGAGGCTTGAGAGCGGCATCTGCTTTGTTCGGTCGGCCACCTTGTCATACACGCAAAGTGCCGCGCTCCACCCCTGTAGCCGCCGCCGCCGCCCATCCCGCTCCCCTTGGCACTTCTGCACAACTTTTGCTGCAGATCTTTTCTCTCGCCATGGGCAACTGCACGCTCTTCGGCAAGCTGCTCCTCACCAGCCGCTCCGCTTCACCGGCGGCATTAGCGTGATCCAGCTGCTGCTGCTCGACAGCGCTTCGCTCCGCCTGGGCCCACAGCGTAGGGTGAGGGTGAGCTGGTGTGTTCTATCTGCTGTATCTGTATATTTCGGGTGTGTTTAGGGTTTGTCCCCTTTATTTATCCCGCTTCGATAACCAAATGAAAAATGTGTGCTTGTTTACGCCAGACGTCTCTTTCATGTGGGATATCTTCCAACTACCACTCCAAAAGAAAACAAAAAATGAAAAAAAAAATAATAACAAAATAAAACACGAAAAAAAACTACAACCGAGTGACATCTGCTCATCGACAAACAGAAACGAATGCAGAAATGATTGCTGGTCGTTTGTGCCACATTGATCCGTCCTTCCCTTTCACTCGTTCTTTCTCTCGTTCATTTCTCTAATTATGTGCGGTGACTTCACACAGCTTCAGCAGATTGAAGAATACCATTGCAGCTCCCTGCCTTCCATTAGCTTCTCTTAAGTGCTGCTACGTACAGATACAGCACCCCCTTTAGGTATTACCCTTCTCCCCCTCACCCCCCCCTCCCTAGTCGACAGATGGCGGAGCAGACGTACAACCCCTTCTCGGGCTTCTCCAAAGGAAACAAGTCGAAGATAAGCGAAACCAAGTTGCAGCCCGTCGACTGGTCCAAAAAAGAATTGCCTGCCGCAAACAAGTGGAGGATTTTGGACCTCAGCGGGGTTTCCAAGGCCGGATCAAAAAAGAGCGACGCCCCCGCTGCGGCTCCTGCTCACCAGCTCTCGGAAGAGGAGGCCGAGGAATGGCGCGCATCGCACGACATCACGTTATCCGAGGGCACCACCCCGCCGATCACCCAGTTCGCGCAGCTGACAAACATCCCGCAGTATCTGCAGCAGAAACTTCTTGTGCAGGGTTTCAAGGAGCCCACCCCTATCCAGGCACAGGCTTGGCCAATCCTCATGTCCGGTCGCGACCTCGTTGGTGTTGCTAAAACCGGGTCCGGCAAGACACTTGCCTTCGTGGTGCCCGCACTGGCACACATGGCCATTCAGCCACCGCTGAAGCCCGGCGAAGGCCCCATCTGCGTTATTCTCGCTCCCACCCGCGAGTTAGCGCAGCAGATCGAAGCGGAGACGGTGAAGGTGCTCCCCAGCAACATCCGCTGTGGGTGCATCTACGGCGGCGCCCCCAAGGGACCCCAGCTCGGTATGCTCCGCCAGGGTGTGCACATCCTTGTCGCGACCCCAGGGCGCCTTATTGACTTCCTAGAGATCAAGCGTGTGAACCTCTTCCGTGTAACGTACCTCGTTCTCGATGAGGCAGATCGCATGCTAGACATGGGCTTCGAGCCGCAGGTGCGGGCCATCTGTGGCCAGATCCGACCCGACCGCCAGACCCTCATGTTCTCCGCCACCTGGCCGCGAGAAATTCAGAACCTTGCTGCCACATTCCAGAAAAATTGGGTGCGCATCAACGTGGGTAGCGCAGAACTGCTGGCTAACAAGGACGTGTCGCAGACGTTCGTGCTGACCACGGAGAGCGGTAAGTTTGACGAGCTCAAGAAGCTCCTCGAGGCCCGCCGCAATCAGCGAAACCTCATCTTTTGTAAGACCAAAAAGACGGCAGATTACCTCGAGTTTCAGCTGAAACGCATCGGAGTGGATGCGATGGCCATTCACGGCGATAAGGAGCAGAAGCAACGTGAATTCATTATTGATCGCTTTCGCCGTGACAAGCGCCTGTGCCTCGTGGCCACGGACGTTGCGGCTCGGGGTTTGGATATTAAGGAATTGGAGACGGTGATTAACTACGACTTCCCCATGCAGATCGACGACTACGTCCACCGAATCGGCCGCACGGGCCGCGCCGGGGCCAAAGGGGAGGCGATCACTCTTCTCACCAAGCGCGAGGACCAACTGACGCCCGCGAACGTTCGCCAGCTCGTCGGCATCGCCGAGCGCGCGGACCAGGAGGTCCCGGCGTGGCTGCGGGAGTGGAGCGCCGCCGGGTCCGGCTACGCTGTTGTGGCCAAGCGAAACCGCAACGCCACAGGCGCCTTCAGTGGCCGTAATGCGCCGCAGATGCGCATGCCTGGCAGCAGCTTTGACCCCTCTGGCTCCAACTACTTCGGACTAGGCGGGAATCGCGACGGGTCCAAAGCCTTTGGTGTTTCGTCCCCCAATTCTATTCAGAACCAGAGCTTCGACTACAGCGACAGCGACGAGGACAACAAGCCCGCTTCTAAGAAGGCAAGGAAGTAGAGCTGCTCCCCCCACAGCGATGGCGACACGCATTGCTTCTCAGCGCTCCTACAACTCATCATCGATCCCTCCACTTCTACTGCTGCCCTGCAGTTCTATAACAAATATACTGATTCGTTTAAGAAGCCCCCCCCCCTGTTTGTTTGTTTGTTTTCTTACGGAAAATTGATGGAAAGAAAAATAAATACATAACAGTTATGCATTATCGTTTAACTACTGCAGGACGGCGCATGTTTGCCTCCTTCCTCATTCCCAGATGCTCCAAACAAAGTGTAAGATCGTGTATCTACGACTGTTCCCATCCCACGCATTTCTTTCTATCCTCTATTTCCCCTCGATGTATCGATGTATGTATCCTGCGCTTCCCTGACCATTACGGGTAGAAACATATTCGCTGCATCTATATCGGCTTCCCTCCCTTGCTGCACCACCAAGACCCCTTTGTAGAGATACGAAATGGCTGCCAACGAGGAGGAGGTTGATGAGATCGAGGTCGTCGAGAAGGTGAAGAAGGTCGTGCGCCCTGTGCGCCATATCTCGGTGATGGATCACGACACCCCGAAGGCAACGACAGAAGAGATCATAGAGCTGGCGCAGACCGTTCTGGACAGCATCCCGGAAGAACACTCCTACAAAGATATCGCCTTCGCCCTCAAAAGAAAGCTGGATGCCAAATACAGCAATACGTGGCACTGCATCGTCGGGACGCACTTTGGCGGAAATGTAACCAACGACGAGGAGACACTGATCAACTTCAAGATTGATCAGGTGTCGTTTCTAGTGCTCCGCTCAGGCCCTCCGGAGCGTCCGCCCCCAGAGAGCGCCACGGAGGACAATCAAGAGGGGCGCCAATAGGCCGTTTCACAAAGTGGCTGCGACGCCCTCGGGAGGGCCGCCGCGTGACAGCTGTTGCTCGCCGTGCCGCTTGTCCTACCCCCTACCCCATTGGTACGTAGAGTGCAGGCGGTGGGAGCAACACATGTAAATCAAATCTCCGTGTTTCGGTAGTGGTCCCGACGCTCGCCCCATCCGCGCATGAGATGAGGGACCTGGTCCATTCCCTGGGCATAACTCGCTGGGCTGGGACGAGCTTAATCAATCCCTGCCGTTGTGATGCGTTCATGGCACACCTCCCGCAAGAGAGCCTATTACGACACATAGAAAAAGAAAAGAGTCTTTGGTGGTGATAAATGTACACGAACTGGACGCTGGTAATACAGTTATTCCACGCTGCGGAATCCGTCTTGAGAGTTCCCTTCCGATGGATTTTGTTTGTCTCTCCTTCTTTTCCACCCTCTGGCCATTGACGCCTCTCCTCTACCTTTCTCTTTAATTCGCATACCGGACAACTCAGCCGTATTTCTCTTATCAAAGGGAACAACCACCACAGTGAAACCTGCAAGGAACACACATCTGACTGTTCACACCGACTGTCGTCTAGTCACTGCCGGCGCATCCGCTGAGAGGAAAAATACAAAAATTTAAAATAATCATACTAATTAATTCTTTTTATATATATAATGGACTCCGCAACGATGGAGGGAAAGAAAAACAAGAAGCAGCTCAAATCATTCGGAAAGAATCGCCGCGAGATCAAGACCAAAACAACGGTGCTCGATGAGGAGGGCCACTGGGTCGGGCCATCGCAGAACCATCAGAACGAGCTCCGCCAGCGCGAGAACAAACTCTTCACACGCTACTACGGCGAGCTGCAGCGGCTCGGGGACGTAGCCCTGGCAACCCCTGGGGCCGCACCAGGAACAAACGACGCCGCTTGGGCTGCTGAAATGGCGCTCTTTCGCCAGCCGCTGCCGACCACCGTTTGGATCAACGATGCGGACCCGCTGGCGGGAGAAGTGGTTCGCTACTTTGAATCTCTGGCGCCGGGGCTGGTCGAGCGCATCGCGTGGTACCCTATTCCCGGCATGGCGTGGCGTATTTTGGCGGACAAGACGGAGTTCCGGAAGCGCGAGGATATGCAGGCGGTGCGGCAGTTCCTTATTCAACAAACAGCGCTCGGTACAATATCGCGGCAGGAGGAGGTATCCATGATCCCGCCGTTCCTGCTCGACATCCAGCCCACCGATGTGTGCCTCGACATGTGCGCCTCACCAGGATCGAAGACGGCGCAGATGCTTGTCGCACTGGGGCGCCACAAGCTTCAACGCGCCGGGTCGAGCTCCAGCGGGCCTGCCAGCTTTCCGTACGACTTCCTCTCCGACGGCCTCGTGATCGCCAACGAGCTCGACACCAAGCGCGCCAACATGCTGGTGCATCAGGTGAAGCGTCTGCGCCTGCTCTTCCCCTTCGCCCTCTTTACGAATCACGACGCCCGTTTCTTCCCGGACCTGGAGCTGCAGGCGCGGAGCGGGGGCGGAGTCGAGACGCTGCGTTTCGACAAGATTTTATGCGACGTCGTTTGCTCAGGCGACGGGACACTTCGCAAGGCGCCGCAGTACTTCAAAATTTGGAACCCTCGGGAGGCGATGAACCTACAGAAACTGCAGATCCAAATTGCAATGCGCGCCGCCCACCTCCTCCGTGTCGGTGGGCGCCTTGTTTACAGCACCTGCTCCCTTAACCCTGTGGAGAACGAGGCTGTGGTGGCGCAGATCATTCACCGCACAGGCGGCGCCATGCGTCTCGTGGACGCACGGGCGCTGCTGCCCAACCTCCGCTGCGCTCCTGGTATGAAGAAGTGGCTAGTGACGGACACCAAGGGCGAGCCGCTCGCTGGGCCGGCCGGCAACATGCATGAAGCCCTCTTCCCGCCCGGTACTCCTGGCGGGTACGCGTCTCCTGCGGTCGACGCGGCAGATCTCTCGCTCTGCATGCGCCTCTTCCCCACGCACTGCTCCGGCGGCGGGTTCTTTGTGGCGGTGCTGGACAAGGTCTCGGAGTTCCGTTTCCAGCGCCGCGAGGAGGCCTCGGACCCCCATGGCCTGCTCGCCGCCCAAGAACGCAAGCGCGACGGGACCGAGCGGGACCACGAAGCCGAACAGGCGGATTCCTCCGAGCCGCCGCGGAAGAAGCCGCGGCTCGTGCCACCTCAGTTCTTATCGGTTCCTACCGCCGTGCAGGAGGAGATTAGCAGCTTCTTTGCCATGCAGGAGTTCCCGATGGAGAACGTGATGATCCGTGCGGCGACGGGGGAGCGGGAGCTGCGTATTACCCCCGGCTCCGTATGCAACTTCCTCTCTTCCACCGCGGCGCGTGTGCTGCGGCACAAAACTGACGCGCTGCTTATTGTATCGGGTGGCCTCCGCCTCTTTGCTCACGAGTCTCTCACCAAAACGTGGCGCATCGCCTGCGAAGCGGCGTCGCTCTTCCCGTATTATCTCCGAGACTCCCCTCGAACAGTACATGTTTCACTCCGTTTCGTGGAGACCATCATGAACGCACCCGGGAACCAGAAGCGAATACCGTTCGATGACGTGAAGGAGGCGTACCCGGAGATCACAGAGAAGGTCATGGCGCTGCCTCTCGGGCCTCTTTTTCTGGTGGTGCACGGTGTCCGCACGGCCGCAGACGGACTCTTCTACACCGTAGGCCTCCGCGCAAGAGCGTGCTTTCAGTTGCTGGTGGACCACGAGGATCTCGAAGGCGTACGGCTGCGCCTCGGTCTACCCCCCCCTTCCCCTTCCGTTACACCCTCAGACACAGTAAGCCCAGGCGCAGATGTGAATGGAGCCATTTAGACGACGACGATTGCCGTTCCCGTCGGTGACTGGTAAAAAAAACCTTTTGTTCCCCGAGGCCTCAATATACTTCATAAGCGAGTAAACGAAAGCGAAACGCACCACAACGATCTTCGTCAACGGACCCTGCACAGAGGATCTCCTGCCGCCGCACCCTCCCGCGTTCTCGGTGACCGGAACAAACCCCGCTCCCTCTGAACGTAACGTGACCAAAGCTATGTACCTCTGTGTGTTGCCCTTTTCTGTCTTCTCTTTTACCATGGATGGATGCGACCATCCTGTCTGCCGTGTAGGAGTTAGAATAACAACAGGAGCACTGCCCAGAGATCACTGCATTGAGCCAGTGAACTCCTCTCCCTTTCATGAGTTGTTGCTGCAAGATGGACTGCTCAGAGGAGAACAGCACAACGGGGCTGCCCATCGAGACAGAGAACGCCCACATTAACCCGGAGATCAATGATAGCGATGAGTATCCCCCTGCAACAATCCCAACGGAGATTAAGTATCTAGAAAAAAATACGGAGTTCACCCTTCACAAGCTGCCTCTACAGCGACAGATTCAGGTGATGGCCTCCGAATTCACAGAGCTGGAGAAAAAATCAGTCGAAGGAATGAAAGTGAACTTCCAGACATCTTTGAATTGCATGCAACTCAATCGGTATTCCAACATCTTCGCCAACGAGGAGACCCTCTTCCCCCCGCTTCCCACCTCCGGCGAGCCGCTGTATATCAACGGCAATACGATGGATCTTGGACTGGATCGTGTCTTCGTCGCATGCCAGGCTCCTGTCCCGAATGGCTTTCCTTTTTTCTATGAGACGCTCATAAAATATGGGATTACACTTATTATTATGATTACGAAAGAGGTGGAGAGCAACGTTCTGAAAGCTAACCCCTATTGGCCGCCAGAGAACACACAGCGGGATAACCCGTTTAAAGTGAAGCACTCACTGGGCAACTACGTGCTGTGGAAGGATGCAGATGCTTCTGGAACGCCCAGCTATAGGGCAGACAAAGATCTCCAGCTGATGTACCGCGCCTTCAATGTCCAGCGTGAGGAGGAGTGGAGTAAGAACGCTGCGGCACACCGTGTTCAGATGATTCAGTACGTCGGGTGGCCTGACCACGGCGTTCCCGCCTCTGTCGACTCGTTCCAGCGCCTTATCCAAATGATTGGGCATCACTCCACCAACGCCCCGGTCATGGTGCACTGCAGCGCCGGGGTAGGGCGAACCGCAACCCTCATTGGGTGCTATGCTGGCATGCACCGCATTCGCCGTGGGGAGTTCAAGGACGGGACAGTTAAGGAGCTAGTATGGCAAATGCGCCAGATGCGGTATGCCTCGGTCCAACGTGTTGAACAGTATATGTTTATCTACCAGACGCTAATGCACTTCATGGGGATTGACGTGTCGCAGCTGTCATCCGAGATTTCGAGACGTGCGGCCGAAGTACAAACATTGCTGACAAGTGAGCGCCGCTAGACAAGATGGAGAGAATTCGATTCGCTCCGTATCGCTGTTGTTGGAACAAACAGTAGCAACAAATAGTAAATTCCCAACAGCGCTTTCCTTTCCCTGTTCCGTTGCTTTGATTTGCGACTAGCTGCACACTTTGTGCTACAGACTCCACGCGTTCCCTTGTCGATGGACGGGGGGGGCATGTAATGAGCGAATCACGACGTTCCAGTGAGTGAGCGTAGAAACAGCTGCAGCGAGAGAGGCTTGATCTGGCTGTGATGGAGCCATCGGCTGTGTCGCGGCTGCCACTCGGGTCTAGCCTCGTGGTATGAATTTTATATGTGCTCTTGACTTGACACTGGACCTGCGTAGACCCTCAGCTCTCATGCCCTACACCGGTATTCCGCCTTCTCCCCCTCTACCTTTTACTCGAAACTATTCACGTCCACACAGCCTCACCGTTCTATCTCCTCCGACATCATTTATTTTTCATCTTCGTTCTTTTCCCTCCCTTCAGTATTTAACCCGTTTCTCAAGACCTTAACCTGCGTCTGGTGATGAGTCAACCTCAAAATTATCAAGGGTACCCCCCGCAGCAGGGCGGCGGGTACCAAGGAAACTATCAAAACAGTTACCCACCGCAGCAGCAATACGGGGGTCAAGGGTACCCACCGCAGTACGGGGTCAAGGGTACCCACCGCAGCAGCAGTACGGGGGTCAAGGGTACCCACCGCAGTACGGGGGTCAAGGGTACCCACCGCAGCAGCAGGGGATATACACGCCTCCCCAAAGTTCAGCGCCACATAAACCGGGAAAGAAGCCGCAGGAATATGCCTATGCCGCCCCCGTGTCTGGCAACAACTCGTCCGTGCAATACCCTCAGGCAGAGCCTCATTTTCCGGATCTCTCCGCCGATCCCGTGGAGGGCACAGCTCTCTATCCTAACAGTGGGCCGTCTGGTACACAGAACCCTCATCTGCAGCGTTTCGTGAAGAAGGGCTGGAAGGATGTGTGGGCGGGAGTGCTCTTTCTATGCTTCTTTATTATGACCTTTGTATGGGGAATTGTCAACATGGTCACCTACAAGGAGCCCAGCGTGCAGTTCACGGACAAGACCTTCATGGGGATCGATGAACCGTACCTGCTGCTGGGTGCCATTATCTTGTCTTCCTTTGCCTTTGCCGTGGCGACGTCGTGCATCGCCGTCATTTTGATGACGTGCTTCCCCAAGGGTATGATTTACATGGCAAATATTTTGAGCATTCTTCTCATGATCGCAGGGGCGGTACTTTGCTTCCTCTACATCAACATCATTACAGGGATTCTCATGTCGATCCTCGCACTACTCAACCTCCTGTGGTTTTACTTTGCTCGCCGGCGTATCCCCTTTGCAGCGGCTGTGATGCGTGCGTCCACCAGAGTGTTGTCTAGGTACAAGGCAATTTTCGGGTTGAAGATCCTCATGCTGATTGTTGTGATCGTATTCTCTATCTTTTGGAGTTTCGCCCTGATCCGATCCATGGACCATGCCGAGCAGGACACCTTCACCGGCTTCGACACCTTTGTGGTATTACTCTTTGTTTTTACCTTCTACTGGGTGATGCAGGTGCTTCCCAACGTGATGTTGGTAACAACGTCTGGGGTGACGGCAACGTGGTACTTTGTGGGCTTCGACAACATGCCCCAGAACCCAACACTGAAAAGTTTCCGCCGCGCCACCACCACCAGTTTCGGCTCCATTTGTTTTGGTTCCCTCATCGTGGCGGTCATTCAGTTCTTGCGTTGGCTCGCCGAGAGCGCCAGCCGTAATGGCGAGGGCGGCTTCCTCGCCTGCTGCCTCGTGTGCCTCTTGTCGTGTCTGGAGGGTATGGCCCAGTACTTCAACACCTACGCCTACGTGCACATCGCTATGTACGGCTACGGGTACATTTCTGCGGCAAAGCACACCTTCCAGCTGTTCAAGCAGTGCCTCTTCGCCGCACTGTTCAACGACTGCCTCATCAATCCGACACTGAATATACTAACGCTGGCCTTTTCGCTTGTGATCGCCGCTGTATTCGGTTTAGCCTTCTGGTCCGTTTCTATCGGACTGTTCGCATTTCTCATCTCCGTCGTGGTGCATAGTTTATTCTTGACGGCGGTGAGCAGTGCATCAGTGACCATCTTTGTATGCTTTGCGGAGGTGCCCGAGGCGTTGCGGGTTACAGATCCAGAGTTGTACGACGTGTTCCAGGCTGCCGACCGTGGCGGAACCAACAACAACGCCCCACCGCGCCAATAGATAAAATACATGCGTCCGAACACCTACCTCAATCCTCTGGATTCCATGATGCGTTCTTTTGTTTGTTATTGCCCACACATTTCTTACATATATCTATCTATCTATATACAATTTATGACTGCCGATATATACTGGTTTATTTCGTGTCCCTTCTCCGTTTGCGCAAACAGAAGCCAGATATGGAAACAGCGCTCAGGAGGAGCAAGGGATTAAGCAGAAGCAAAAAAAAAAAAAAACCCACAAAAAAACACGGGGTAACCTCCAACCCATTAGCCGTCTCCCTCCACCATGATTATTTTGCCTCACACTTTTGATTATTTTTTTCGATGATTTAAAGGAGGGATCGGCTGCCTCAACGCCGCGGAACAGAAAAGTGACAGCGACGGAGCGAAGAGGAACGAGAACCCACCTGGCTGGGCAAAACTTGTGAGCATAACAACAACACAAACTTTTTTGCTTATTCGATTTCAGCATGAATATTTTTCTTTGCTGTGATACTTTGAAAACAACAACAACAACAACAACAACAACAACAAACGTTTCATTCCTTGGTAATTTTTTTTCTTGCTGTAACCGGTACTTTTTTTGCTGCCGCCTAGCGTCCTTGCCGGTTGACGGACGACCAGTCGGCCTCCGCCGTTCCCTGCTGCCGGCACTTTCTCCCCTACACTTGCGGTCCCATCCTTCTTTTTTTTTTTTCTTGGTTGTTCGGTTCATGTACCAATCAACATAACGGACACCATAGACGAGAGTTGCGATTCTTCTTTGGCGCAACACCTCCTGGGATCCCATTGTTGTGCCACCACTGGAGGACAGTGTAAGCTGCAGCGCCTGTGCGGCGTGCTATGAAGCGCTGGAGTTACCGCCCTCCCGAGGGCATTGGCGTGTTGACCTCGACCTCGCCCCCACCCGCCATCCCTCGAGTTTCTGCTGAACATGCCGTACAGGGACCACCCCAGCAGGCGACAGAAGCATCTCCAAGTGGCGTCTCACCGCCGCAGACGTACGATGCGCTGCGCCAAGGGGTGGAGTGCAGTTCGGAAGCGCTAGTAGAACAGATGCCATCGGTGAGGGAGGCCACCCTCCGGCGATGCGCTGTCTGCTGTCCCACACCGCTGAGTGTCCTCGCGACGCCGGATAGCAGCACTGCCCCAGCAGACGCCGTTCAAAAGGCGTTTCCGTTCCCAGCACTCTCCCGGCAGGCCGTGTACGACCCAGGGGACTGCCCTTGCCCTACCTTAGACGCTGCTTTTCACGCCGCCGTTCAGAAGGCGTACACGAGGGCCGCACTCTCACGCGCCGTTGCCCGCGACAAGGCTGATGGCGGCACCGTTGCGCTAGCCGGAAAGGAAGTGCGGGTGCCGGAGGTGGTGGCGGGGACTCGGGACTGGGTCCTCCTCGCGAAGAGTGCCGTTCGCAGCGACGTCGTTTCCCGGCGCTGCGTGCCAACAGGACCGCCGCAAGATGCCAATACGAGGGCGTCTCCCTCCACTCAGCCGCCTCACACGGCTCCGCGGCTGCTTGCCCTCACTGTTGCTGCGGAACGCATGCGCTCGCTGCTTGGCGCGTACAGGGAGGGGCGCGCTGCCCGGGAGGCAGCGGCACGCGACCGTTTTCAGGAGTGCAGCCAGCGTGCCGCGCATTGGGATGAGCAGCTGCGGCAGGCGCTGCAGGGGGTTCCGCTCCCAGAGCTGGAGTCTCCCCTCCAAGGAAGGAAAAAGAAGAAGGCAGAACGCAAGAGACTCCGCGAATCTATCCAAGGCTTATAGCCACGAAACAGCAGCCACTGACGCCCTAATTATTATTATTAGTATTTTGTGTGTGTGCTGCTGCTGCTGTTCCCGTCAATATGGGACATCGCTAGCGTTCACAAGACAGTTCACCCTGCCATGCCATGGAGACTGCTGCGCAGGCGTAGGTGAAACCCGCCGCACGTCTCTGTTCCTGTAATCCTGACCACTCAGCCAAACCTGTTTACGGCACACTCGTTTTTGTTCCTTATTTTTTTTTCCTTGTTGAACAGCTCTACTGCCGTACTTTCAACCTTTTCTTTCCTTTTCATTTCTGTTTTCTGCTACTTTGTCTGCAACAGGTGAAAGCTAAACTGCGGTTGCGCCTCCACATCCCGCATGGTATGGAGAGCGTCACGTACGATCCGCTGGCGGAGCCGCGGCGGCGCCTCGGCCTGCTGCGACGTGCACTCTGGACCCTGATGGAAGACGTCCCCAGCAGAAAAGACCTCCGCTGCCTCGCGTTACTCGTCACCGTAGATGTGTCGGGCCCCATTGCAGCGATGGACGCGGAGCGACGGGCTTCCGCAACGCAGCGTCGGCGAGCTCGTGCGGATGCATACTGCAGTGCAACGAATTTGGTGCGGAAGATAATGGAGCAGGCGAGCGCCGACGCAACCGCTCTGGAGTCGTGGCTGCACCAGGAGGTGCTGCGTGGGGCGTCGTCGGAGGTGCGGGTGATCGTCGCGGCGGTTCTAGCGCCGCGGACGTGGCGCGAACTGGAGCTCTTTCGAACGTGGCAGCAGCAGCCAGGCGCTGCGTCCTCCTCGCCTCTCCGGCGTGCTGCAGTGATGGTGCTGCGCCTGGAGTCGGAAGAACTCGTTTTAGGGTGTGCTGCGGGGGGTCCCTGGCGGCCCCCGCCGCTGGGGGAGCTCCTTCTGCCGCACCAGAGCCTGCTACTCGACCTCACCTGGTGCATTCGGCCGCCGTCCTTGCCGCATCGCAGCGCTGAAGAAGATGCCGCAGGGGCGCGCCACGGCCGTCGCGGCATGGGCCGCGCAGAACTCGTCTGCCGCTCCTTCTTCGACGTCTTTCAGAGAAGTCTCGTGCCCCCGAAAGGGCGACTCGGCCTTCTCGTGCGCTACGCTGAGCTGCTGCGGCTTGGACGCACCACAGACGGCGAGCCGTTCACTGTTGCCGGCCTTCTAAGCGCACAGCGCCAGTTAACGGATGCTCATGCGGCCCTCCACAGCCGCAGCGGAGGTCTCAGTAAGAACACCGCACTCCCGTGGCTCACCTCGTACGGCGGGCCTGCGGAGACGGTCGCGGGCGATTCGCTAGCCCCGGTCCGCCGGCTTCGTGATGCCCATGGCCTGCTGAACCTCTTACTGAGCCAATACGCCGCCGACACCTTCACTGAGGCCGCGGGCTGGTGGTCCCGCGTTGTGCAGCGATGGGGGAGGGGCGGTCTAACGATGCCGCGTCCGGCGGAGACAACGCCTGGGGCTCAGGGCCTGCGTGCCCTCCGCGCTGCCGCCGCTGCACTCGCTAGGACCCCTGCTGTAAGGCGAGGCTGGCAGTCGTTCGTAACCGCCGAGCCACGCGGCGGTCGCAAACGGCACCGCGACAACGACTCTCGCAGCGCTATTACCGGTGGCAGGGAGCAGGAGGAAGTTGCGGGGCGAATGGCGGTGCTGGAAGAACCTGTGTGGGAGGTCGATCTTGCCCCTCTCTCGGACTCGGAGCCGTAGCCAGCATCTCTCCAGCCCCGCCATCCTGCTCCTGCCTGACTGATGCGTTTCATGGAATAAACGGAGCGGAAGCGAGATGCCGATAAGAATCACAAGACCACTTCTGAGGCATACCAATAATGCGCGCTGAACACGAAGCGCACCGGGCGCTGTATACAAACGAGCAGCACACCTCGTATAGATACCACTGATATAAACTATAAATGAAATGTTGCGTGATGGTCCTTTTCTCCTTCCACTTGATCTTTTCTTCTTCTTCTTCTTTTTTTTTTCTTTTTGTGCTTATTCTTTCAACCCTGGGGAATGACGGTTAGCTTGACAACTTCTTTCAAACTGACGTTTATTTTCTGCTTTCCACCGGAACGAACAAATCCCGAAGGTTGACAATGAATTCCGTAAATGGCGACTCGTACGGGTCCCAGTATCCTGGGAGCGCCGAGCAATACGAGGCTGAGAAGAAGCCGCAGGCGTACGACTATGGGCAGCCCATGCCCGGCAAGAACACAGAGGAGTATCCCGAAGCCGCCTTCTACATGCAGGAACCCGCGGATGGAGAACCTCTCTACGGTGACAAACCGGGTGCTCCAGTGAACCCTCATCTCCGACGCTTCGTGAAGAAGGGCTGGAAGGATGTGTGGGCGGGAGTGCTCTTTCTATGCTTCTTTATCCTCACCTTTGCGTGTGGCGTGTATAACAAGCTCACCTATACACCCATCAAGGATACTGCTGCTGAGGAAGGTCAGCCAACGATCAGCCTGGTGCCGGCAGTGGTACTCCCGTTCATCAGTTCCTGCTGCTTGGGTTTTTTTATGATCCCGCTGATGAAGTGGATGCCAAAGGAGTTTATCATGGTGTGCAACATAAGCAGCATCTTTTTCATTGGTCTAACCGCCATTTTGAGCTTCATCTACGTCGATGCAATTGTTGGGATAATCATGGCTTTTGCCACAGTCATCAACGCCGTGTGGTTTGTATACGCTATACGCCGCATCCCCTTCGCCGCGGCTGTTCTGCGCTCTTCTATTAACGTCTTGAGCTCCTATAAGGCTATCTTTCTTGTGAGCTTTTTCTTAACGGGCGTCCTATTTCTCTTTACGATTTTCTGGAGCTTTGCTCTTTCGCCTTCCATCGATCGGGCTCAAAACAATATCAGTACTGGCTTTGATACCTTTGTTGTACTGTTCTTCATATTCACCTTCTTTTGGACGATGCAGGTGCTGCCCAATCTTGTGATGACGACAGTTGCTGGGGTGACGGCAACGTGGTACTTTGTGGGCTTCGACAACATGCCACAGAACCCAACACTGAAAAGTTTCCGCCGCGCCACCACCACCAGTTTCGGCTCTATTTGTTTTGGTTCCCTTCTTGTGGCGGTCATTCAGTTTATGCGCTTTCTCGTCGAGAGTGCTCGCCGGAATGAGGATTTCAACTTCCTCACGTGCTGCCTCGACTGCCTCCTGTCTTTCATCGAAGGACTCGTGGAGTACTTCAACATGTACGCCTACGTGCACATCGCCATGTACGGCTACGACTACATCACGGCTGCGAAGCATAGTTTTGAATTATTTCAGCAGTGCCTCTGCGCCGCACTGTTCAACGACTGCCTGATCAACCCCACTTTAAGCATCTTCGCTACTATAAGCTCGCTCACTATTGGTGTTCTTGCGGGTTTGACATGTAATGATGGGGTCACTGGTGTGGTGGCCTTCATGGTCAGCATGATCGTCCAAAATATCTTCTTCACAACGGTGAAGGCCGCGACGCTAACGATCTTTGTGTGCTTCGCTGAAGTTCCAGAGGCACTGCGTGTCACGGACCCTGATCTCTACGACAGGTTCCAGGAGGCAGATCAGGGCTTCACCAACAATAACGCCTCCTCCAGGGTGTAGGCGGTGCACAACAGGGACTTCGCACTCCAAACGGAGGGGCTCCGGTACAATTGCGTGCTTCAATTTTATTTACCGGCCACCAATGGTAGGCCCATTTCTTAGCCAGCCACGCGCGTACCGTGTATCCCCACCTGGCCCACCCTAATGGCCACCAATGGTAGGTGTCGGTGCAAAAAAAAAAAAGAAAAATATAAAAATCAGAAAAAAAGCAAAAGGAAAGCAGAAAGAAAGAAAAAAAAACCACACTACATGAATATTCTTCGCCGATGGAACGGCATCATGGAGAGCTGCTGAACGGCAACGACCGTGGAGGAGTGCTGGAAGGCAGAGCTGCACGGTAACTCAAAAATGGCGCTTTCAGGGTAAAGGCGGCGATTTACTCCTCTATTACTGTTATTCTTGCTGTTTCTTCAGAGACAATTTATACTTACTTTTTTATTGTTGTTTATTTATTTATTTATTTTTTTAATATGATTTTATTCATTTATTATGAGTTGCTGTTATGGCGTTCGACTACTCTTGTTTCTACACTCACTCACACAGAATCGAAAAACGATGTGGCGTAGCTGTGGCATACCCCCTTTTGAAGATAAGGATATGGACTGATCCGAGGTATTCTTTTTTTAGTGAAAACAAGGTTTATCATCGAAACGCTGAGATAAATACACGAACAACAAGAAAGCAAACTGCTCAAGTGTGAATTAGGCGGCCGTTACACTGGTACTCGCCATGGTCCTGTCTACAGGAAGATGTCGTGTGGTGTGTTGACTGCTTACGTTCCATTACAATTCAACTCCCTTCACTTTTCTTTTTGTCATAGGAAAAAAAATCACAGAAATGGTGGCGCCGGTTTTTTCCGGCCGAATAGTATTCGTTGGCTCCAATGTTCCTCTTTGGGTGCCTCGAGCTATCGAGTGCCGGGGCGGCCGGGTGACCAGGGAACTGGACGGCGGCGCTGTGGTGTACTGCGGGGTGTGCAACGCTCTGGAGAGCAACACGCTCCTGGCCCGACTCGTGCGACGCCGCAGGGTCACGATAGTAAGTCCCGCTTGGGTGCGGGAGTGTGTGGATGCCGACACATTGTTCCCGCTTCGCGAGATCCCAGGCGCCGTCCTCTTCGACCCTCTTCTTTTCCGAGGGCTGCGCTTCACCACAACGCAGCTGCCGCGGCAAATAAAACACAACGTTATCGCTGCCGTGCGGTTCTTTGGTGGGTCCTATTCTCCTGAGCTGGCGACCGACACCGATTTGCTTATCTTCTGTCGCGTTCTAGACGCTAAAAAAGAGGTTCGTGGTGCATCCGGTTCGAAAAAACTTCTCGCCGCAAGCCGCCACAAAATAACGTGCGTGACACCCATGTGGGTACAGCGCTGCATTGATGCCGGCAGACTGCTGGATCGACCGTGCCCGCCCATCCTACCCGCACAACCCGCCCAAGCTGCTATCCTTCGTAGCATTGAACCAAACACCTGCTACACAATCGGCTCGGGCTCCTCCTTTGCGGCATGTGCCGCTGAGATGGCGCGAGAGAAGGAACCCTCGGCTGCGAATCGGAAGCGGCGAAGAGACGACGTAGAGACACCAAACTCTTCTATTTCCAGCTCATGATCTCCAGCAGAAACTCATAAACCTCAGAAAGAAATATAAAAACTTGAACAGATCGTTTCCCACAAATTCTTACAGATTTTTTTTTTTTTAAATAGAAGATTTTGATCCGTCATTTTACACGTACAATAGATATTGCTGAGCCTACAGTTTAGAAACAATACATACATCATTAGAGAGATCTCTCGGCAGGAGCGACCTGCCGGATCCGCAACCCTTAAACAGCAACCGCTTGAGAACAGTGCAGCACTACGAGGACACGAACTGCGGGGACAACAGGCATACCAATGCGGTGCTGCGGTGAGACTGCACCCGCATATGCAGGGTCTGCACCACTCTCTCTCTTTTTTTTCGATCTTGTCTTCTTTCTTTTTTTCATCTTTTTTTTTCGCTCCTCTCTATCGCTCTATGATGATTGACACATTTCGCATAAAGAGCCTCATAGCAGGAAGAAGCTACACCTTTTTCTAAGGTGTAGCCACGCAAGCCTCCACAGCTCTTATCACCATCATTATCTAATCGGCGCAGCTGCAAAGGGGTTACTAACCAAAGGGGTTAATCAAGGGGGTTCCTCGATACCCTTTTTGACTCGTCATTGCCTCCCACCACCATCACCAACAACAATCTTCAGCAAGGTGGGCCACCTTGAGAGGTGTCGATCTATTGCCCTTCTCTCCTCTATTTTATACGTGGGACTTCAATTTATATTCCTATTTATACTTTTTTCTCTGATTATGTTCCAGAGCTCCCCTCGCTCGCTGCTGCTGGATCGTGTGATGGAGTACGCGGACAAGATCATTCCACGCAATGAGGACATGAAGGTACTTCTGGTGGACGAGACCACGCTGCACGTTATTTCGATGGCCTTTACGCAGACAGAACTGCTGTCCCGCAAGGTTTTTCTTGTCGACAAGGTAGAAAATACACAGCAGCGGAGCCCGATGAAGCTCATGCGCTGCATCCTTTTTATTCGACCGGAGAGCAGTAGTGTGGACGCTGCATGCGAGGAGCTGCAGCGAGGGAAATACAAGAGCTACGCCGTGGTGTTCTGCTGTGCCACATGCCCCGAGCACTTGGATCGTCTTGCGTATGCCGACTGCCATAACCTGGTCGACACCGTTCTGGAGGTGTTTTGCGACTTCTGTACGGTCAACAACGATGCATTCCTTATCGAGAAGGCAGGAACGTCCTCTCTTTTTTCATCCAACACGGACGCCATGCGTGTTGCGGAGGGTATCGCAAGCCTCATGGCCGCGCAGAAGTGTGTGCCGATCATCCGCTATCAGGGACGCAGCGAGACGGCGTCGCGTGTGGCTGCGGACCTGGTCGATATCCTGCGCCACGATCAGGAGCTGTACAACTTCCCCACACGCGATACCGTGCTGCTCATTGTTGACCGCAGCGATGATCCTCTGACACCCCTCATGACTCCCTGGACGTACCAGGCGATGCTTCACGAACACGTCGGAATCCAGCACAACGTGGTGTATCTGCCCGGCGATGGCGTTGACGACGAAGCAAAACAGCTAGTCGTCTCTGCAAAGGATGACCCGCTCTTCGCGGAGAATATGTTCCGTCAGTGGGGAGAAGTATGTGTTAATGTCAAGGCAGCCGTCGACCGATGCAAGGAAGTGGTATCCGTGGACAGAAGCGCTGCCTCCATGGAGGACCTGCAGATGCTGCTGCAGAGCGTGCCAGAAAGCCGCTCTATGACGCTGACGGCAACGAAACACGTGGCGCTTGCCTCCCACATGTCCGAGATGATCAAGCGGTCTTGCCTTCTTGAGGTGTCCCTTCTAGAACAACAGATGTACAGCTCCAGCAGCCCAGGGGATCACTGGACACGGCTTGTCGCCCTTGCCAACCGCTGCAGCATTGCCCCTCACCACATTCTTCGTCTCTGTCTTATTTACAATCTCCGGTACGAACCCAACGCCGAGAGCTCGAAAACCCATACCATCCTTCAGCAGCTGGGCGGGGAATGCTACACGGAGAAGCTGAAGCAGCTCCGAAAACAATGCGGCGACAAGAGTGCCGTCGAGCGCCTCTTCCCGGAGTCGAATCTGGTGAAGTCCGTCATGCGCACCCTGAAGGCAGACGACGGCGCTAACGCGTACGCCCAGCACCAGCCTCTACTACAGAAAACCTTCCTGGAGCTCTTAACAGGGAAACTGAACGAAACAACCTATTGCCTCTCTGCCGCCTCAAGAAAGCAGTTTTCGTCGACGCAACGAGTTAAGAATGTGTGGGTGTTTATCTGCGGTGGATTCACGTTCGAGGAGGCGGCCTTTGTGCACCGCGTGAACTCGGGGGCGGTTAAGTGGGAGGGCCCTGGCGCCGAGACAGCAAGCAACCGCCCATTGAAGTGCCTCATTGGAGGCGATAGAGTGATCAACTCCACACAGTTCCTGGAAACCCTCTCTGCCTAGGTGTGCCGGAAAGACGCAGACCACCATCACCGTTGCGAACAAAAACACAAAGAACAAACAAGAGAAACAAACGAAACAATAGGAATACTATAACAGCAATGCGACAAGTGGCATCCGAACGTACAGGGAGAGGCTCTGCGTCAAATCCCAGCAGTGCATTGCTTTGCCTTTTTGCTGCCTTCCCAGTTCTTTGTCGTATCACTGCAGTAGATTTTTTTTTCAATCAAGACAGGGCACAGCTGCAGGAGAAGCTTAGACAATACTTTATTGAACGTTCATCCTTTAGACATACAGACACTCGTTTTAACTCTTCCCCCTGCCCTCCCCCCTTTTTTTTTTCTCTTCGCCTTCCGTCCTTCACTGTTTGGGTTTCGAACCGTAAAGGGGTTGCAGAAATCTGCTATCCGCCACTTTTTCTATGCCTTTTCCGCGACCATCGCGGTTATTTCGGTTGAAGGCGGGCGTCTTCACTGCTTGTTGCTGACGAGACAACAATACTATACTCGCCGTGCGGTCCAGACAGGGACGGTACGAGACTACAGACCTCAAGGTACCGCGCCAATGAATGCCGTTAGCGTTTCTACTTCATCGAGGAGGACCACGCACGGCGTCGTACTGACATCGGAGTGTGGGAGCTCCTGCAGCTCCGCCGATGACGAGCAGACGGGTGGCGCTGCGGAGTTACCGGTGCCGGTGCCGGCGGCGGAGATGCCTGACGCCGAGGCCCTGCTCGACACGTACCGATCCTTCCCCATTGTCCGCCTCATCACCGCGCTGCCCGCATCCCTGGCACCGTGTCACAGCATGGAGCAGAGGGCCGTCTCCTGTTGGAGCAGCGAACCCACTGCCTCCCCGTCCACCAGAGCGTCGCCGCTGCCACCACGACACCCGCTGCAGAAATTTTTTGACCCGCACATCTCTCATCACGTGGCGCTTCGACCCAAAGGGTACCTGCGCCACCGCCTCCGCTCCATGCTCGCGCTCACCCGCGCCAACCTTGCTGCACGGTCGCCGGCCGAGGCGGTGCTGCTAGAGCTGCTCCTCCAGAAGGTACTAGAGCCACAGCCGCCCCCTGTGGCAACAGGGGAGGAGAGCGGGGCGTATCCGCAGGAGGAAGCCGCGGCCGATCGCCGCATCGCGGAGCCGCCGCTCCTGGCGGGCGATGAGGAGGCGGATGACAGTTCTCTCACGACGGCAGAGAAGCTGCTCTACGTGATTTTGAGCACCAGCGTGGTGGCCAACACGGCCAATCCGGCAAAGTGCGGCGCATTGGCCGAAACACACGCGCGAAAGAGGGCTCGCTGGGAGGGCAGGCCAGCCACACAACTTTCACACACACTCGCGCTCGAGGGGGCATACAGCCTGCCGCGTCACCGCACTTTTGGAGCGGTGCCGCGGTGCTTCCTCATTCCTCCTACCACTGCGCTGGTGGAAGCCGCACACGCTCTCCGCCGCACCATGCGCTGGTCCTGCGAGGTCGACCCTGTGGTACACGCCACCCTCGTCCCCGAGCCGCATCGCTTGCTCGCGGTGTCGAGTGCGGAGCTCCTCGCACCGCGGCGGCGCGGGGCCACTGCTGGCCCAACACGCTCTAATTCTTTCTCCAGTGGCTGGGAAGGCCCGTCGAAGGTTGTGGCGCAGCTCTTCCGCGCCCCTCCCGCACCGACAGCCGAGCAAGGCAGGCACACGGACTCGGCCCAGCTGTTCGTCTCGGCGGAGGCGCTGCCGCCTATCCAGCACCATGACGTCATCCCCGAGACGGCAGAAGGGCGTGGGCCCCTGCCGCACCTATTCGACATCCAGCATCCCTTTGCCGTCAGCCCCACGAACATCTTCGCCACCTTCCGGCGGGAGTGCTCGGCCGAGCTGCTGGGCGTGCTGCACATGGCGCTGCACCGTTGTGTGGTTGGCGTTGAGGATCCGTATGGCCTGACGGTGCGCCAGCCGGCCCCGGGTGGGCTCTCCTCTCCGCAGGGTGGCACTGCAGCCTCGTTGCCTACACGCCTGAAGCGCGGGTTCACGCTTTCGAACCCTGTTGTTTCAGAGCCAGCGATCGCGGTCAGCAGAGAATTCGAGTCGTCACGGAAGCGGAGCAAAGGAGAACGGGCGGCGAAGCGCTGGCGATGGGAAGGACGTGCCGGCGGCAACGGCAAGGCGCGGCGCAAGAGAGCGAGGCGCCAGCCCGCGTTCACAAGGGGTCTAGCGTCTCTCCTGCACTGGGGCTGTGAGTGCGGTACGCTGGTGCTGCGGCTAGAGCGGCTGTGCGAGTTGGCGCAGCTCCCGGAGCGGAGGCCTGCACTGGGGAGCTACGGGCAGTGCGGCATGGACGCGCTGCGGCGCGCCGTTGATTTGGTGCGGCGCCAAGCAGTGGAACTTTCCCTGCTGCCCGGCGGGTGGAAGCAACTCGCCTTCACGGACCTCCTCGCGGCGCGCCAGCGTCTTGAGGGTATCCACCGCTGTGTGGGTGCCTTGGCAAACGTGTTCGGCGTTACCCTAGGAGAGGGCTGGGATGCCTCGCAGACGCTCCAGGGTCTATCGTCCGCCGCTCTTCTCTCGAGACTGTACGAGTGCTTCTCGCTGCGCACGGAGATGGCCCAGGCGATGCCTGAGGCCACACGGAAGAAGCCTTTTGACGGCGAGCCAGATGACCAGGACGACGAGGAGATGTGCCTGGAATTTGATGCGATCAGCTACGTGCTCCGGGCGGTGATGACTCCCCTGCATCGCATGCTGCATGCCTGGCTCACGGAGGGCTGCCTGCGCGACCCCCTGGACGAGTTCTTCATTGTTTCCTCGCACGGGGAGACGCCTAGCGGCTTCACACTGGACACCTCCCCACACCGCCTGCCCTCTTTCCTCTCCGCAGATGCCGCGGCCGCAGCGCTGAATGCCGGCGTCGCGCTGCGGGCATTGCGCGACGCCTCCGCTGCGGTTGTTGCGCTGGCAGCGGTGTGCAGCAATGATCACAGCTCGCACCCATCTCCCGCGGCGCAGGGCACAGTACTGTACACCACTAGAGATGCCGAGGCGGTGAAGTGGCTCATCCAGGACTTTTTGGACGCGCTTCTGGGCAATGGGGCGACGCTCCCCACCGTGGACGTTCTCTCCGCACGCAGCGCCACGGCGTACTGGCGTTCCTTCTACGCCAACTGCAACCGTGCCCTTCTCGGTTGTGCTGCCAGGGTGGGCCTGGAGGAGGGGCGCGCAGGTACCTCTCCGACCTTTTTGAGCTCGGAGAAGCTTGAAGCACACCGCCAGCGGCAGGGGACCACCGCTAGCCGCTCTGCGTCACCCTCTGGGGCGTCTCACGTGATGGTTGTGATGAGCAGCGCTGATTCCTCCTCCGCCTTGTCCGAAGGCCAACCCATCGATGCTCTCTTGCTGCCTCGCGGGCCTCGCAGCGAAAGCAGTGCGGCGTCGTCGGCCACGTCGCGGGTGTCGCTCGCCCTCTACGGTGCCATCTCACAGGAACACCGCTGCGCTTCCTTGGCGGAGCACCGCAGCGCCGCCTCGGAGCAGTCGAGCCGCGCCTTGCGGGACACCTTCCTCCTCGCCGCCCGCGCCCGGCGGTGGCGGCAGCGGATGGAGCAGTGGCGCCAGGAGCGCAAGGCGCTGCAGTCTCTGCGCCTTGTGGCCGTCGCTACCGCCGTGCGAGATGTGCGGGACGCCTACGAGGCGATGTGTGCCGCCCACCCCGAAGAGGGGAGCGGTGGGCCGTTTCTCGGCCGCTGGGCCACCCCTCTAGACGGCGGTCTCCCCACCCCGCGGCCCCCTCCCGTGGCTCTTTTCCCCTCTGAGGCGGAGCGGCCCACCGTGGAGGCACGCAGTCGCGTCCGCTTCGCTGCCCCTGAGGCCGAGGCGAAGGCCCCTGCCGCCGTGGCACCATCCCAGCAGCCGGTGGATGGCCCGCCCCCGGCCCCGCCAGCCGGCGACAGGAGGGCACCGGACCAGCAGAGGAGCCAAGCGGAGGAGGTGGAGGAATCGAAGACGGTGGAGGAGATCGAGCCAGAGGAAACGCTGCAGCGCCAGAGAACTCGCTCGCACCGCAAGCAGGCCGGGCGTGGGCGGGTGGAGGAGCCCGTGAAGGGGGCGTCCCTGCCCGTACGTCGCGTCACGCGTATAGAGCCCCTACCAATTTATCTTTCGGATGACGAGTCGTCCACGGCCGAGGATCGCAGCGCCACCGTTTCTGTTGGTGTTGCAGAGGAGGTGGAAGTGGAGCCGCCGGCTGCTGGTGATCCGCCTCTTTTCGTGGATGGCAGCGGCTTAGCGCACTACGCCAGCATGTATGTCGTGCAGGATATCAACGACGAGGAGTGCTTCGCACGCCGCAATGGGCCGCGGGTCGCGGGGGCAGCGCCCAACACCGAGGAGCAGGGGGTTGCCACCGCCTTGCGAGAGTACGCCGCTCTGCAGGCAACCGTCGATATTAACTCTCCGACGTACCTTGCCTACTGCGATCGTGTCGCCTCGACCTGGGTGCAGACCGCAGCGGCAATGGGCAGCCCCGCGGTGTCTTCCAGCTCCGCGGCGCCGGCCAGTACAGCTGAACACCCGTCATTTTTCACCCCTGGGACCAGAGCGGGACTAGAGCTCACCAAGGGATGGGGAGACGATGTGGCCTTTTTTCTTGGGCCCGAGCATCGCCGTCAAGACACCGACGGGGAGGCCGCGGAGGAGGCGGTCGTAACGTCATCTATAGAGCACCATAAGGCATTGACGAGTCGGGCGGCCTTCCTCCACTGCATGCGATCACTGCGGCTATCTTCAGCACAACAGCGCGCCCTGCAAATGTGCGCGGCGCATTACTTCCGTGTCTCCGCACACGCGTGCTCCTACTTGACGCACAAGGCGCTTCAAATGCTCCTTCTCCCCCCGTACGGCCCGCTATACCGCGTGACAGTTCAACTTCTAGACGTATGCCTGCTCCAGTCGCCGTCGGCAGCGGTGCGGCTCATGGACTGGTGGCTGCCCCATTCCCAGAGAATGCTGGAAGAGGGCACCGCGGAGACGGCTGACATGGTCCGCCACCTCAATCAGGTCTTCCGTGAAGAGTGGGACAAGTGCGTGCCGGGGGCCGGGAGGACGATGTGGCTGGAAATGCACCTCCAGCGTGGGCACGGCGGTGCTCCGCCCGCCCCATCGCCCAAACGAGACTCGTCGGCGGCTGGGGACGGTGATCTCTTGCCACGCTGGGCGTCGGATGCCGTTCCCGAAGCGTCAGAAGGTGGCGCCTACAGCAACCCTGTGGACTTCCTCAACGATCTTACGGTGCGGTGTGCAGGGCCGTCGTTGTTGGCCTGGGTTCTTCCTTTGCATGCGCTGGAAGACGCGGGCGACCTCCTGTGCTCCCTGCTGCTGTGGAAGACGGTGGAGCAGCTGGTGACGCACACGTGGAAGACGGGCCTAGAGAGCCACATGGCGGACGTTTTCTTCTTCTGTAACGTGGCCCGTGAGACATTCCGGGCGATTCAGCAGCACTTCTGGGAGTCGCTCTGCTCGACATCCGCGGCGTTCCGGCGGAGGCTGGTACTGGGGTCCCCAGCCCTCTACGCCTATCCCACCGTGGAGAGCTTTACGGCGGAGATGGCTCAATTTATGAACCGATGCCGGTACGCCGCGCTACTGACTCCGGAGTTCATACCGTGCCGGCGGCTGCTGTACGGCCTGCTGCGTGTCGCTGAGGAGGTTTTCCAGGCGCTGTCCCAGAGCCAGAAGAAGGTACGTCAGGCGCGTGACGCAGCCTTACGAGATTTGGAAGCCCACTTTGCCGCGGAACCGGAGACCCGCGTGAGGGTGATGCAGCAGGTGCGGGATGCTACCCGAGGCTGCTCCTTTTCACCGATGACCGCCTCTGCTGCACAACGCCATCGACGCTGCAACCCCCGCTCGGTGCCCACGACTGTGTCTCGCGAACGCGCTCCGTCGGCAGAAACACCCGGCTTTCCCAAGGAGGCGGCCAGAGCTGTGGCGACCATCATGGCTGCCCAGCGCTCCCAGCGAGAGGCCATGGCTGCTTTCATACATGAACGCCTTGCCGTGTTTCATTCACGTCTGGGTAGGCTGGCAGCAGAGCTGGTGGAAGTTGTCGATCACACCGTTCCGGGTGGATCTGAGGAGATGTTTGGATCAGAGGCCGAGTCGGATCGACAGCTTTTTTGGACTGCAGCTGCTATCGCAGAAACTGCAGTCCCTGCAGGATGCCCTGCAGCTGCAGATGATGCGATGGGAAAAGGTCTAGTCGTGACCTCACCTCAGGAAAAATGACAAGCCTCGAGAAGAGAAGAATACGTGCAGGAAGAACCTTCCTCACACACGGAAGTGTAGTCCCACAGTTGTCTGTTGAACTGCGGTGAATAGTCTAGCCAACTAAACTTTGACTTCATTCACTCTCTCCCTCCCCCTCCCCCTCCCTCTCTCTCTTTCTCTGTATTTTGCCTGTTTTCTTGCTTTTTTCTTCTTTGGGGGGGCGGCTGTCGTACTGGTGCCGCTCATCATCATTCACGTGCTTTTGCCTCACACACATGCTGCGCGACTTGAAGCACGCAATAGGGGGAGAGAAGCAAAGAGCATTTTGCTGATTTTCCTGCAGCTTAACACTTTACACTATTCTATTATAACTGAGGCGGAGCACTAATTAATTAATCATTATATTAAGAAACAGACCCTAACTTTTCGTTGTTCATTTTTCATTGCCGAATATCATCATGTCTAACATTCAAAAGATCAACGAGATCGAGGCGGAGCTCCTCAAGACGCAGAAGAACAAGGCCACCATGGCGCATATCTGCCGCCTCAAGGCGCGCCTTGCCCAGCTGAAGAGGGAAGTCATTGCCTCCGACTCTAAGAAGGGCGGCGGTAAGGGAGAAGGATTCGACGTGCAGAAGACGGGTGACGCTCGAATCGGTTTTGTGGGTTTCCCCTCAGTCGGGAAGTCTACCCTGCTGACCAAAATGACCTCTACGGTGTCGGAGGTAGGAGCGTACGAGTTCACAACGCTGACCTGCGTTCCCGGTGTGGTCAATTACCGTGGCGCGAAGCTCCAGATGCTGGATCTTCCCGGTATTATTGAGGGCGCAAAGGATGGCAAGGGTCGAGGAAGGCAAGTAATTGCCGTGGCGCGGACGTGCTCTCTCATTCTTATTGTTCTAGACGTTGCCCACCCGTTGCAGCATAAGCTTATCATCGAGCGCGAGTTGGATGGCTTCGGCATTCGTCTCAACAAAACCCCGCCAGATATCATTATCCGTAAGAAAGACCGTGGGGGACTTAGCATTTCTTCAACGTGCAACTTGACGACACTTGATCACGAGACCATCAAGGCCATCTTCGCGGAGTATCGCATGTCTAATGCCGACGTTGTATTCCGTGGAGACTATACCGCGGACGAACTCATCGACGTGATTGAAGGGAACAGGACCTATGTACCGTGTATCTACGTGCTCAACAAAATCGACCAGATCAGCATTGAGGAACTTGACATCATCTCGCGGTTACCCCATAACTGCCCCATCTCTGCCCACCACGGATGGAATTTGGATGGTCTACTAGAGTGTATCTGGGACCATCTCAACTTCGTTAGGCTGTATACCAAGCCGAAGGCTCAAGTACCAGATTACGAAGCCCCTGTCATTCTTAAGCGTGATCCGCAGCCCACCGTGGAAAAATTCTGCAACCGTATTCACCGTCAGCTCATGAAGAGTTTCAAGCACGCGTGGGTGTGGGGGTCGTCCGTGAAGCACCAGCCCCAGCGCGTGGGTAAAGACCACCTACTAGATGATGAAGACGTCATTCAAATCGTGAAGAAAGTTTAATGCTGTGAAAAGACTGAGAGCCGGGGTGGTGCATCATCAGCTTTTCGTTTTTCTCCTAGGTGGTCACATTGGAGTGGAAGGCAGCACAATAATAGAGTTCAGCCGCATTGACTTTCGCTCTGTTGTTGCATTTTCCCCCTTTGCGTTGATCACCAGCTAAGCGGTACATACCGAGCGATATCCCTATAAGGCGGTAGAAGGGCACAATGGTAGTCCATTCCTAGTCTTTCTATGGCATGCATGCAAGCAGTTGATGAGCTTGAAGTGCTTCCTTCTTCTGAAATCTTCACAGGAGCTGAGAGGGAAGCTTGCTTTATCTTCTCGACCTTGTTGTTCCCACCCCCTTATTTTTCCTTCACCAGGAGACACTGTGCCACAGATCTTATGCCGGTAGTAGAGTGAATTTAACAATTAAAAGAGGGGAAAGAAGAAGAAGAAGAAGACAGGATTCATTCATTGGATTGGAACGTTGTAATGCTGACATTGGTGCCTCTCGTGTGATGTGAGGGATGAGACGCGGAAATCAGGGACAATCATCTGCACTGCTTGATTTTAATGTCCTTATTATTGTTATTGTTTATTCACGTTAGCTTTACCCAGATCTGTTTCTACTCTATTCAGAGTGCCACAGAGGTACACTTGATCTTTAAAAAAAAAAGTTCTTTCAGCACTTTCTGATTGCCATACATAATTACCATTCCTCTCCCTGAATGGCGAAAGAAACCGAGACGCCGCTCAGTGCCCTCGAGACCCGCGCTGTGCGTGAACTAGACGAGGCGTGCAGAAGTGGCAAACCAACTTACAGTGCATGGACTGGCTTTAAGGCAGCACTCAGCCGACGCGAAGCGAAGACCGGTGCAGAAGGTGTGGATCACTACGTCGAGTTAGTGCTTGCAGCTTTGAAGGTTGCGGCTCCGGCTCGCGCCGAGGAGATGACCTATTTCCTAGGACAATCGCTGCTGAGGGTCATCACAGCCCATCATGATGTGGGTAGTACAGAATGGCTGGACTACGCACGACGCTTTGCGCGAGAACTTCAAAAGGTTACTCCTTTGTTGAGGTATCCTCCATCCGATGCAGCGGCACAGGAGTCCATAGCGGGGTGGATGTACGAGAAGTTCCTGTACTTCTGCAGCGTGCTTACCTCCTTGAGTGAGCATGCTAACGCCCTTTCGGAGGGTTTGGTCAATGAGTGGCTGACGGTTATCCTGCAAACCTTGCGGCGAGTCTATTGTGAACTCCCTACCCCGCAGCCTGAAACACCGAAGACACTCTTTAATGGCTTCTCACTGACTCGTAAAGCGATTGTGTCACAGCTGCTCCATTGGGGAACTATCCAAACATCGGAGACGAAACTGGAGCTGGCCGAAGCGTTGAAACTTCTGCACGCTGAAACATCTCGGGAAGCATTTGTGATGATGGTTTGCCGCGTGGCCTTTGAGGCGCTGGCTCGCACCCGCGCCGCGGCTCGCCACATACCGATGGAAGAACGCGAGAAGTTAGTGGGTGGCTGCTGCGTGAAGCTGACGATTCCTAGTGCAGCAGCTATCGAGGCAGCAGAATCGTGCATTCAGGCAGGCCAGGAGATGGAGGTCGACATTTGGCGATACTCGGAGTTCTCCTTTACCCAGGCTTATCTTCTGGTGGTCTCCTTTACACCTCCTGAGAAACGCTCCGACGAGGTGTATGATGCCATGATTTGCATGCTACTGGAGAAGTATGATATGGCCAATTCCGCTGGCTTGGAGCTGCTGCCCTGGAGAGCTTTGGCAAAGGTGCTGTGACACGAGCACCTGGTGCCAGTGCCAATGTTTGCCGTGCGGACTCGAGATAAGTGGTCTATTATTTCCTCCGGGACATTAACTTTTTTTTTTACGTGGAGAGGTCTTCTTCATGCAGCTATGCAACGTCGGCGTACGCCATCAACAGACAGCCTAACCTTAACTGTACCCCTGTGGGAACGTGTCCTCGTGCGAGACAGCGGAGCACATCTGTGTATCTCACCCCCCTTTTCCCAACCCTCTCTTTCTCTCTCGGGTTTCTCATTATTTCTATACGTCATCTTGTTATTATGATTTTTTTTTTTTATGTTTGTCGTATAGCGCTATGTCTAGTCTCCCTGCTGGCCCCGGCCGCGGGCTGGCCATTCCTACAGGGGCTCAAAAAAGACGCGCCGGTCCTCCTGGCCAACCGCCCCCGAAAGCTGCACCTGGCGCTGCTGGTGGCTCTTCTGTTAGGACTAGTTCACGCTCAAGTGCACAAAAGAAGAGCAGCAAAACCGAGAATCCGAGATCATCGAACTCGGCGCAGAAGCTGAACAATGCTGCAGCAAACAACGTGAAACAACGAGACCGGCGTAACTGGTTTCTGTATCAACTATTCGTCCGACAAGAGTACGCGTCTTGCCTCAGTGTGATTGAATCGCAGCTGCGCGAGACGGGCGGGGCGTGTGAGTATGCGCTCTATCTCAAGGGCCTACTGCGACGTCACGAGGGGAAGCTTACGGAATCTCTGGCGCTCTTGCAGGCCGCTGTGCTAGTCAACCCACTGAATGTCACGACCCGCAAGCAGCTGGGCAGGGGGCTGATGCTCCTTGGCCAGCACAAGGAGGCCATCGAAGCTTTTGAAGAGGTCAACGTGCGCCGTATGGTTGGCGGTGAACCTGAAGATTGGGAAACCTTTTACTGCATCGGGGTGTGCCACGTGTATCTCAAAGACTATGGAAGGGCGATGGAGACACTTGTTCGGGCCACAGAAATTCAGGGAAACGAGAAAACATTTATCAAGCTGGCGGAAGTCTTTACGCTGCTAAACGACGAACCCAGCGCTATCGAAACCTATCAGCGGGCGCTGAACTCAAGCCCTGAAAGCCCTCAATTGCTTGCACTGCTTGGCCAGCAATACTTAAAGCGCGGAGAAGATCCTCTGGCTTTTGACTGCTTAGGCCGCTGTCTCGCTTTTGATCCCGGTAACGCGGCCGCTATTACTAGTGCCGCCAGCATGATTCAACAGGCTGGAGATTACGATGTTGCCCTTAGCAAATATCGTGTAGCGGTGTCAAAGCGCCCCAATTGCCCCCATATATGGAACAATATCGGTGCATGCTTCTACGGCAAGAAGAAGTACTATGCGGCTCTAGCTTGCCTCCGCAAGGCTCAGTACCTTCGTCCATTCGAATGGATGATTCACTACAACTGCGGGCTCGTTCATCTATCTATGGGACGTTACGTCTCCGCCTTCCACTCTCTGTCCACAGCAATCAACTTGTACGCACATCACGCCCCCCTTTTTATGTACCTCGGTGTTTGCCTCTCTCTGATGAACGATATCGACAACGCGTGCGCCGCATACGAGCACGCCATCGCCCTCTCCCAGGGAACCAAGAACCTTTTTCTCTGCCGCCTCAACTACGCTGTCACGCTCTTCAACAGCAATGTTAAAGATCTGGCCAAGGAACAATTTCTGCTGTTTCTCGATGTTTGGAACAAGCGGAACCCCGATGAAATTCAGGATCTGTCACCACACATCTCGTTCATCGTTGCCGAGCTCTCACAAGCGCTAGCGCTATAGGGTTGGGGGTGGCGGTAGGCCTCACGATACCCGTCCATCTTCTCGTCGCAGATGCTATTGCGACTACACATTGCAATGATGGGAAACAACTTTCTGATCGATCGGTGCGGCGCAATAGCTAAACCTACTACATGAATATCTTCGTGTCTATGCATATAAATATATGTCGTCGTCTTCCTCCATTGCTTCCTCTGTCCCCCTTGTACAGACAAACAAAAACACCACCACCACCAACACCACCAAAGACCCTGAAAGGAACCATAGGAGCCAATTCCTTGAGGTATGCACGGCAAGCAATGAAGGCGCCTCTTTATGCCTCTGCGATGTCCCAGTTCGGCGTCTGCCGCCAGCCGTGGACGGCGTACATTGATGCCTTGACAAAGCACGACAGCACCCCGTACCACGTGGAGCCACAGGAGACCCCAGCCTACAGGGGAAGGAAGCGTGGGCGTGAGGGCTGGCTCTTTTCTCAACAGGTGCAGCTGCACTATCACAAGTACCCCGACGAGCACCTCTTCACGAATCTCACCCGGTGGCGCGTCGGGGATACGGTGGGAGACGTGGCCCTGCAGCAGTTCCGCAACGCGCAACCGTTTGACATTGAAGATAAGGATCCCCAGGGGTTCCAACGACCCACGCCGGAGGTGTACATGAAGTTGAACTACAAGAATCCTGCGACTATTTCTCGCTTTCTTTCCCGAACGGGACACATGTACCCCCAGGACGTCATGCCTTTACACCCGGAGGCTGTTCTGAAGCTGCGCGTAGCGAAAGCACAAGCCATCCGTGTCGGTCTCTACCCCCGTTTCGGCAACCCCTTTTGGTACCGTTCTCAAAAGTTTAGGCCGAAGGTGTGCCAGGAGAACTACGATCCAACGACTTACTCCACCAAAAAGACAATGGAGCATTTTGCCTACAACTGGGTCCAAGTGGACCGCATACGTCAATACTTTCAGGGCCTACAGGAGATGCATAAGACGCGCCGCTCGGCGAGTTCTGGTGGGGGTGCCACACACGAGGAGCGGCAACAAGAGCAGTTCTACAGCACAGAAAAAGAAAGTTTGAATCGGTTCCGTGGACAGCCCTCCTACATGGAAAGTGTGCAGTGGTCTGTGAAGAACCCTACGGTTCCTGGTCTCATGTCGACGAAGGGAATGAAGAAAAAGTTTCACAACTTGTACTCGTCCACGTCTACGAAGCGGATGGGCTTCTCAAACCCAACATTGGGTATCAAGAAGGTGTAGGCGGCACATCCTGAAATCATTACGGTACGATAGCACATCACAGACAGACGAACTTAAGCAAAATAAGCCGGACCGAGAGCCACAAGACGTTAGATCCTCTTCCTGAGTAGTTGCCTAGTGCACGTCATAATGGACTGGAGTACTTACGCTTACGCTTCTCCCTTTTTTTCATTTTTTTTTTGTTCTTACTCTTATGTCGCGTCACAGTACAGAAATTCCAGTTTCTAATCTCTTGCACACTATGGGCCATGGAGGCATCGTTGAATAACAACAAACTGCAGCGATGGAGCGAGGAGCAGGAGAGCATTCAATGCCGGGCTCGCGTACCGCGGACAGAGCTCTACACACTAGAGGGAAATGATCGACTCATGCCACCTCTCCACGAGGGCAAGGAGTTCGACTTGGCCTTCTGTCATGACAGCTTTGAACTACCGGCAGAGGCGCTTCTCTCTCTCCAAACGAACAATAAAGTTGTTGATGCACAATTCATGGCCCAGATTGAGCACGATGTTAAGCGCAACCTGGAGGCGGCAAAAACACACGTTCTCCCACCACTGCACTACGTTGGGGGGCTGGATATCTCCTTCTTCCCGGAGGGGCTCCGCGGCGTCGCCACACTGGTGGTGTTGGAGTACCCGTCACTCGAGGAGGTGCGATGCATCATGGAAGAGTGCAGCCTGACAGAGGACTACGCGGTCGGGTTTCTCGCCTTCCGGGAGGCTCCACATTTTCTGCGCCTTTTTCGTAAGTGGGGGCCAGAGCTACTGGCAGCTGGCATTTACCCACAACTAGTGGTGGTGGACGGGTGCGGAACGCATCACCCTCGGCGGGCCGGTCTCGCAACGCACCTAGGGGTTCTGCTTGGCGTCCCTACGATAGGCTGCGCGAAAAATATGCTGATGGTAGACGGCGTCACATCCGAAGAAGTGCTAGCATCTCTCGAGCACCAGAGTAGACAAATAGCGCACGATAGGGTGTTGGAAGGATCGAAGTCCTCCGTAAATGATATCGCTCCGCTCTACCCAATTGTTGGACACAGTTCGCCTCATCTGCTGTACGGCTACGCCGTAATGACCTCCTCGTCACCGAAAAAGGCGATTTTTATCTCCCCTGGCCATCAAATGGGTTTTGCCATCAGTGTGGCGCTGTTGCTCACGATGCGAACGCATCGTATTCCAGAACCGACACGACTCGCAGACTTGAAGTCGAGGGAATTCATTCGTCACTCCCTTCACGCTGCACAGGAGTCCGCTGCGGTCCATAAATAAGCTTCTCGCTTCGTTTTTGTTTCCTTGACGTGGTACAACGGCTTCCGGCTGAAGGACCATTCCTGCCTTTTCCCCCAACATATATACATCTATAATAAAACGAAATACTATTGATCCCTTCGCGAAAGAGGGTGCACCAACGACCGATTGCGATTAATTCTTCTTTCCCTTCTGTCCTTCGCCGTGGAACTCTGACTAGACTCTTGGCGCCTATTTCCCCCTAATCTAATGGTTCACCTAAAACGTTTGCTGTTTTTTTTTTGTTTGTTTTTTGTTTCATTATTTTTGTGCTGATGTTGTTTTTCTTTTAGTTTTTGTTCTTTCTCCTCTCACTCCTACGATGAGCATCAAGGTTGGCATCAACGGTTTCGGCCGTATTGGCCGAGTCGTGTTCCGCGCCGCTATGAACCGCCCCAATATTGAGATTGTGGGCATCAACGATCTTCTCGATGCGGAATACATGGCCTACATGCTTAAGTTCGACTCCACCCACGGTCGCTTCGAAGGGACCGTGGAGGTTCAGAACGGTCAGCTGGTGGTCAACGGAAAAACTATCCGCGTCACGGCGGAGCGCGATCCGGCCAACCTTCGCTGGGGCGAGATCGGTGTCGACGTCGTTGTAGAGTCTACCGGCCTGTTCCTGACAAACGAGACGGCCCAGAAGCACATCGCTGCCGGGGCGAAGCGCGTGGTGATGACCGGCCCACCGAAGGACGACACCCCAATGTTTGTCATGGGCGTCAACCACAACACCTACGCCGGGCAGCAGATCATTTCCAATGCTTCCTGCACCACCAATTGCCTCGCCCCCCCCTTGCCAAGGTGATCAACGACAAGTTCGGCATTATCGAGGGGCTTATGACAACGGTGCACGCTACCACCGCCACCCAGAAGACGGTGGACGGCCCCTCTGTCAAGGACTGGCGCGGTGGCCGCGGCGCTGCCCAAAACATTATCCCCTCCTCCACCGGCGCCGCGAAGGCTGTCGGCAAGGTAATCCCAGCGCTCGCAGGGGAAGCTCACCGGCATGGCCTTCCGAGTGCCCACGCCGAACGTCTCCGTGGTGGATCTCACTGTGCGGCTCGAGACCGGCGCCACGTACGAGGAGATCTGCAACGCCATCCGCGAAGCGTCGCAAGGGGAGCTGCAGGGCATTCTCGGCTATCAGGAAGACGAGGTGGTGTCCACCGACTTCAACGGTATTCCGCTCACCTCTGTGTTCGATGCAAAGGCCGGTATCAGCCTCAACAACAATTTCGTGAAGCTGGTGTCGTGGTACGATAACGAAACGGGATACTCCAACAAGGTGCTGGATCTCATCACCCACATTCAGAGCGCATGAATAAACTAGTAAGCCATTCGCTGGTTGACGCACGGCATTTATCAGTTGTTTATTTTTTGCGCGTGAAGAGAGGGCATCCATTTTGATTTATTTTCAGTTTTTTTTTTTTGACTTATATCCCCCATCTTTTTAAATACACACACACACACATATATATATATATATATATATATACACACCTTGATTCTGTTTCGTTACCCATTGCAATTCATTCCACCTCCACTAGTTGGCTCTTCAGCGAACTGGCTCATGTATATTTACGTGCTACTCTTACCACATTCATCGTTGTCCGCTGTGCCAACAGGGAAGAAGTTTGCTAGAACTGCCGGGACCAAGAAGAAAAACAAAATTTTGATGTAGCCGTTCGATGTTTCTATTATTACTCATTTATTTTACTCAACATTCGAAAAAGAAAAAGGAAAAATAAAGAAAAAAAGAAGAAGAGTAAAATATATGGCTCTATTGTCACACCACGATTTACCCTTAACTTGCTTTCCTGCGACCCACCCCGGCCCCAATAGGATATGCCGCAGCCTCTCTCAATGCCAGCAACACAACTACAAACCACCCATCCTATTCCCTTTCTCTACCTCCATCACATCTATCCATGCGTCTATCGTCATCCATGCGTCTCGTAACACAAGCAACAAATTAGGAAGAAGATACCTATTCCACACCTCACGAGAACCCACGTGCACCATGGCTGGCGGGATGCGCGTGATGCCTCTCCTATACATCGCGACACACAGATACCGAGCTGATGTCAAGCCTATAGAATCGAGAAAGAACAACTGATGCGTCCCCCCCTCCGGCGGTGTCTTGTGTGCTGCTGACGACGCGACAACGCGACGACGCACCGTCTTTGCCGGATGATGAAATTGCTCTGATATTACTAAATTGGAAGACGAGTCTGAACCCTGAAGCATAGCTTAACGGCACTGAGGCAAAGTGTAAACGGCGCTTGTGTTTGTGCGATGTCGTCATGCGCATGTGTGACAACCGGATTGCTGAAGGATTGTGGCAGGCTGAGGCGAGCTGCTCATCTCGCCGACGGTTCAACACATGATCCTAGACGCGACGTACTGGATGCGGGCGGGCTGGGCAATGATGAGACCTTCTTACATGTAACTCGGGATAGCTGATGTGGCTGATGCGAATTACGTGGAATAACGTTAGATAGTAACTCTGAGCCCCGACGACCGCTGCCGGACCTCCACTCTACGTGTGTCCGTGCGTGTGGGTGTGGTGTGGTGTGGATTCGTTGCGCTCGCTCCGCAGGCGCGTGCGTCCTCCCCCCATCCGTTGTAATAGCGAGCAGCCATGGCATCTCCGCGACCTGCTCGTCTACACCAGCGGAGAGAATTTCCCATCTTCTTCATCGCCGTATAGCGTGGACTGCATTCACGAGGCCGGTCCTGTTGTGCTCTTCCTCCTTCTCCCCTTGCTTTTTTTTCGTTATGTTTGACTCTTAGACGCCCTTGGCAAACCTTTCCCAGCACTCATTTTCGCTGCAGCGGCGACGCTAGTGCCACTGCGGTCGGGTGATGTGCGAGATTAGCACACGGTGCGAGCGGTGCCCGTGCACCATGGCTGGGCTGGCGGGATGCGCGTGATGACTCTCCTATACAGCATCGCTACACAGATATCTAGCTGATGTCAAGCCTATAGAATCGAGAAAGAACAGCTGATGCATTCCCGCTGCACCGTTCCCACCGTGTTGTGGTTTCTTCGGCGCGATGCAATGTCGGAGCCTGTGGCTGACGCCCGGGCTCTCCGTAGAGCATCTTTTGGAGCGGCGAAACAAATATTTTTCTTTTATCTTTTCCTCCCAGGTGCGGAACTGCACCGCCTCCTTCCGGTTGTTCGAGATGGCCGGCCTCTTACATGCGGCACGCAAGGTGACGATCGCAGATATTTTTCCTCTTTTCTTCTCTTGTTTCCGTTTTCTTTCTTTTCTTTTCTGTCGGTTACCTTTGCAACACGTTGGCCGCGTGTGTAGTGTAGTGAGTGGCTGACAGCACTTCGTCGTCGCTGTGCGGGCTGCCTTCTGGGGTCGACCCAAGGGAATGCGCGTGATGCCTCTCCTATACATCGCGACACACAGATACCGAGCTGATGTCAAGCCTATAGAATCGAGAAAGAACAGCTGATGCGTTCCCCCCTCCGGCGGTGTCTTGTGTGCTGCTGACGACGCGACAACGCGACGACGCACCGTCTTTGCCGGATGATGAAATTGCTCTGATATTACTAAATTGGAAGACGAGTCTGAACCCTGAAGCATAGCTTAACGGCACTGAGGCAAAGTGTAAACGGCGCTTGTGTTTGTGCGATGTCGTCATGCGCATGTGTGACAACCGGATTGCTGAAGGATTGTGGCAGGCTGAGGCGAGCTGCTCATCTCGCCGACGGTTCAACACATGATCCTAGACGCGACGTACTGGATGCGGGCGGGCTGGGCAATGATGAGACCTTCTTACATGTAACTCGGGATAGCTGATGTGGCTGATGCGAATTACGTGGAATAACGTTAGATAGTAACTCTGAGCCCCGACGACCGCTGCCGGACCTCCACTCTACGTGTGTCCGTGCGTGTGGGTGTGGTGTGGTGTGGATGCGTTGCGCTCGCTCCGCAGGCGCGTGCGTCCTCCCCCCATCCGTTGTAATAGCGAGCAGCCATGGCATCTCCGCGACCTGCTCGTCTACACCAGCGGAGAGAATTTCCCATCTTCTTCATCGCCGTATAGCGTGGACTGCATTCACGAGGCCGGTCCTGTTGTGCTCTTCCTCCTTCTCCCCCCCCTTGCTTCTTTTTTCGTTATGTTTGACTCTTAGACGCCCTTGGCAAACCTTTCCCAGCACTCATTTTCGCTGCAGCGGCGACGCTAGTGCCACTGCGGTCGGGTGATGTGCGAGATTAGCACACGGTGCGAGCGGTGCCCGTGCACCATGGCTGGGCTGGCGGGATGCGCGTGATGACTCTCCTATACAGCATCGCTACACAGATATCTAGCTGATGTCAAGCCTATAGAATCGAGAAAGAACAGCTGATGCATTCCCGCTGCACCGTTCCCACCGTGTTGTGGTTCCTTCGGCGCGATGCAATGTCGGAGCCTGTGGCTGACGCCCGGCTCTCCGTAGAGCATCTTTGGAGCGGCGAAACAAATATTTTTCTTTTATCTTTTCCTCCCAGGTGCGGAACTGCACCGCCTCCTTCCGGTTGTTCGAGATGGCCGGCCTCTTACATGCGGCACGCAAGGTGACGATCGCAGATATTTTTCCTCTTTTCTTCTCTTGTTTCCGTTTTCTTTTCTTTTCTTTCTGTCGGTTACCTTTGCAACACGTTGGCCGCGTGTGTAGTGTAGTGAGTGGCTGACAGCACTTCGTCGTCGCTGTGCGGGCTGCCTTCTGGGGTCGACCCAAGGGAATGCGCGTGATGCCTCTCCTATACATCGCGACACACAGATACCGAGCTGATGTCAAGCCTATAGAATCGAGAAAGAACAGCTGATGCGTTCCCCCCTCCGGCGGTGTCTTGTGTGCTGCTGACGACGCGACAACGCGACGACGCACCGTCTTTGCCGGATGATGAAATTGCTCTGATATTACTAAATTGGAAGACGAGTCTGAACCCTGAAGCATAGCTTAACGGCACTGAGGCAAAGTGTAAACGGCGCTTGTGTTTGTGCGATGTCGTCATGCGCATGTGTGACAACCGGATTGCTGAAGGATTGTGGCAGGCTGAGGCGAGCTGCTCATCTCGCCGACGGTTCAACACATGATCCTAGACGCGACGTACTGGATGCGGGCGGGCTGGGCAATGATGAGACCTTCTTACATGTAACTCGGGATAGCTGATGTGGCTGATGCGAATTACGTGGAATAACGTTAGATAGTAACTCTGAGCCCCGACGACCGCTGCCGGACCTCCACTCTACGTGTGTCCGTGCGGTGTGGTGTGGTGTGGTGTGGATGCGTTGCGCTCGCTCCGCAGGCGCGTGCGTCCTCCCCCCATCCGTTGTAATAGCGAGCAGCCATGGCATCTCCGCGACCTGCTCGTCTACACCAGCGGAGAGAATTTCCCATCTTCTTCATCGCCGTATAGCGTGGACTGCATTCACGAGGCCGGTCCTGTTGTGCTCTTCCTCCTTCTTCCCCTGCTTCTTTTTTCGTTATGTTTGACTCTTAGACGCCCTTGGCAAACCTTTCCCAGCACTCATTTTCAAGCTGCAGCGGCGACGCTAGTGCCACTGCGGTCGGGTGATGTGCGAGATTAGCACACGGTGCGAGCGGTGCCCGTGCACCATGGCTGGGCTGGCGTGATGCGCGTGATGACTCTCCTATACAGCATCGCTACACAGATATCTAGCTGATGTCAAGCCTATAGAATCGAGAAAGAACAGCTGATGCATTCCCGCTGCACCGTTCCCACCGTGTTGTGGTTCCTTCGGCGCGATGCAATGTCGGAGCCTGTGGCTGACGCCCGGGCTCTCCGTAGAGCATCTTTTGGAGCGGCGAAACAAATATTTTTCTTTTATCTTTTCCTCCCAGGTGCGGAACTGCACCGCCTCCTTCCGGTTGTTCGAGATGGCCGGCCTCTTACATGCGGCACGCAAGGTGACGATCGCAGATATTTTTCCTCTTTTCTTCTCTTGTTTCCGTTTTCTTTTCTTTTCTTTTCTGTCGGTTACCTTTGCAACACGTTGGCCGCGTGTGTAGTGTAGTGAGTGGCTGACAGCACTTCATCGTCGCTGTGCGGGCTGCCTTCTGGGGTCGACCCAAGGGAATGCGCGTGATGCCTCTCCTATACATCGCGACACACAGATACCGAGCTGATGTCAAGCCTATAGAATCGAGAAAGAACAACTGATGCGTCCCCCCCTCCGGCGGTGTCTTGTGTGCTGCTGACGACGCGACAACGCGACGACGCACCGTCTTTGCCGGATGATGAAATTGCTCTGATATTACTAAATTGGAAGACGAGTCTGAACCCTGAAGCATAGCTTAACGGCACTGAGGCAAAGTGTAAACGGCGCTTGTGTTTGTGCGATGTCGTCATGCGCATGTGTGACAACCGGATTGCTGAAGGATTGTGGCAGGCTGAGGCGAGCTGCTCATCTCGCCGACGGTTCAACACATGATCCTAGACGCGACGTACTGGATGCGGGCGGGCTGGGCAATGATGAGACCTTCTTACATGTAACTCGGGATAGCTGATGTGGCTGATGCGAATTACGTGGAATAACGTTAGATAGTAACTCTGAGCCCCGACGACCGCTGCCGGACCTCCACTCTACGTGTGTCCGTGCGTGTGGGTGTGGTGTGGTGTGGATGCTATACAGCATCGCTACACAGATATCTAGCTGATGTCAAGCCTATAGAATCGAGAAAGAACAGCTGATGCATTCCCGCTGCACCGTTCCCACCGTGTTGTGGTTCCTTCGGCGCGATGCAATGTCGGAGCCTGTGGCTGACGCCCGGGCTCTCCGTAGAGCATCTTTTGGAGCGGCGAAACAATTATTTTTCTTTTATCTTTTCCTCCCAGGTGCGGAACTGCACCGCCTCCTTACGGTTGTTCGAGATGGCCGGCCTCTTACATGCGGCACGCAAGGTGACGATCGCAGATATTTTTCCTCTTTTCTTCTCTTGTTTCCGTTTTCTTTTCTTTTCTTTTCTGTCGGTTACCTTTGCAACACGTTGGCCGCGTGTGTAGTGTAGTGAGTGGCTGACAGCACTTCGTCGTCGCTGTGCGGGCTGCCTTCTGGGGTCGACCCAAGGGAATGCGCGTGATGCCTCTCCTATACATCGCGACACACAGATACCGAGCTGATGTCAAGCCTATAGAATCGAGAAAGAACAGCTGATGCGTTCCCCCCTCCGGCGGTGTCTTGTGTGCTGCTGACGACGCGACAACGCGACGACGCACCGTCTTTGCCGGATGATGAAATTGCTCTGATATTACTAAATTGGAAGACGAGTCTGAACCCTGAAGCATAGCTTAACGGCACTGAGGCAAAGTGTAAACGGCGCTTGTGTTTGTGCGATGTCGTCATGCGCATGTGTGACAACCGGATTGCTGAAGGATTGTGGCAGGTTGAGGCGAGCTGCTCATCTCGCCGACGGTTCAACACATGATCCTAGACGCGACGTACTGGATGCGGGCGGGCTGGGCAATGATGAGACCTTCTTACATGTAACTCGGGATAGCTGATGTGGCTGATGCGAATTACGTGGAATAACGTTAGATAGTAACTCTGAGCCCCGACGACCGCTGCCGGACCTCCACTCTACGTGTGTCCGTGCGTGTGGGTGTGGTGTGGTGTGGATGCTATACAGCATCGCTACACAGATATCTAGCTGATGTCAAGCCTATAGAATCGAGAAAGAACAGCTGATGCATTCCCGCTGCACCGTTCCCACCGTGTTGTGGTTCCTTCGGCGCGATGCAATGTCGGAGCCTGTGGCTGACGCCCAGGCTCTCCGTAGAGCATCTTTTGGAGCGGCGAAACAAATATTTTTCTTTTATCTTTTCCTCCCAGGTGCGGAACTGCACCGCCTCCTTACGGTTGTTCGAGATGGCCGGCCTCTTACATGCGGCACGCAAGGTGACGATCGCAGATATTTTTCCTCTTTTCTTCTCTTGTTTCCGTTTTCTTTTCTTTTCTTTTCTGTCGGTTACCTTTGCAACACGTTGGCCGCGTGTGTAGTGTAGTGAGTGGCTGACAGCACTTCGTCGTCGCTGTGCGGGCTGCCTTCTGGGGTCGACCCAAGGGAATGCGCGTGATGCCTCTCCTATACATCGCGACACACAGATACCGAGCTGATGTCAAGCCTATAGAATCGAGAAAGAACAGCTGATGCGTTCCCCCCTCCGGCGGTGTCTTGTGTGCTGCTGACGACGCGACAACGCGACGACGTACCGTCTTTGCCGGATGATGAAATTGCTCTGATATTACTAAATTGGAAGACGAGTCTGAACCCTGAAGCATAGCTTAACGGCACTGAGGCAAAGTGTAAACGGCGCTTGTGTTTGTGCGATGTCGTCATGCGCATGTGTGACAACCGGATTGCTGAAGGATTGTGGCAGGCTGAGGCGAGCTGCTCATCTCGCCGACGGTTCAACACATGATCCTAGACGCGACGTACTGGATGCGGGCGGGCTGGGCAATGATGAGACCTTCTTACATGTAACTCGGGATAGCTGATGTGGCTGATGCGAATTACGTGGAATAACGTTAGATAGTAACTCTGAGCCCCGACGACCGCTGCCGGACCTCCACTCTACGTGTGTCCGTGCGTGTGGGTGTGGTATGGTGTGGATGCGTTGCGCTCGCTCCGCAGGCGCGTGCGTCCTCCCCCCATCCGTTGTAATAGCGAGCAGCCATGGCATCTCCGCGACCTGCTCGTCTACACCAGCGGAGAGAATTTCCCATCTTCTTCATCGCCGTATAGCGTGGACTGCATTCACGAGACCGGTCCTGTTGTGCTCTTCCTCCTTCTCCCCCCCCTTGCTTCTTTTTTCGTTATGTTTGACTCTTAGACGCCCTTGGCAAACCTTTCCCAGCACTCATTTTCGCTGCAGCGGCGACGCTAGTGCCACTGCGGTCGGGTGATGTGCGAGAATAGCACACGGTGCGAGCGGTGCCCGTGCACCATGGCTGGGCTGGCGGGATGCGCGTGATGACTCTCCTATACAGCATCGCTACACAGATATCTAGCTGATGTCAAGCCTATAGAATCGAGAAAGAACAGCTGATGCATTCCCGCTGCACCGTTCCCACCGTGTTGTGGTTCCTTCGGCGCGATGCAATGTCGGAGCCTGTGGCTGACGCCCGGGCTCTCCGTAGAGCATCTTTTGGAGCGGCGAAACAAATATTTTTCTTTTATCTTTTCCTCCCAGGTGCGGAACTGCACCGCCTCCTTACGGTTGTTCGAGATGGCCGGCCTCTTACATGCGGCACGCAAGGTGACGATCGCAGATATTTTTCCTCTTTTCTTCTCTTGTTTCCGTTTCTTTTCTTTTCTTTTCTGTCGGTTACCTTTGCAACACGTTGGCCGCGTGTGTAGTGTAGTGAGTGGCTGACAGCACTTCGTCGTCGCTGTGCGGGCTGCCTTCTGGGGTCGACCCAAGGGAATGCGCGTGATGCCTCTCCTATACATCGCGACACACAGATACCGAGCTGATGTCAAGCCTATAGAATCGAGAAAGAACAGCTGATGCGTTCCCCCCTCCGGCGGTGTCTTGTGTGCTGCTGACGACGCGACAACGCGACGACGCACCGTCTTTGCCGGATGATGAAATTGCTCTGATATTACTAAATTGGAAGACGAGTCTGAACCCTGAAGCATAGCTTAACGGCACTGAGGCAAAGTGTAAACGGCGCTTGTGTTTGTGCGATGTCGTCATGCGCATGTGTGACAACCGGATTGCTGAAGGATTGTGGCAGGCTGAGGCGAGCTGCTCATCTCGCCGACGGTTCAACACATGATCCTAGACGCGACGTACTGGATGCGGGCGGGCTGGGCAATGATGAGACCTTCTTACATGTAACTCGGGATAGCTGATGTGGCTGATGCGAATTACGTGGAATAACGTTAGATAGTAACTCTGAGCCCCGACGACCGCTGCCGGACCTCCACTCTACGTGTGTCCGTGCGTGTGGGTGTGGTGTGGTGTGGATGCGTTGCGCTCGCTCCGCAGGCGCGTGCGTCCTCCCCCCATCCGTTGTAATAGCGAGCAGCCATGGCATCTCCGCGACCTGCTCGTCTACACCAGCGGAGAGAATTTCCCATCTTCTTCATCGCCGTATAGCGTGGACTGCATTCACGAGGCCGGTCCTGTTGTGCTCTTCCTCCTTCTCCCCTCCCCTTGCTTCTTTTTTCGTTATGTTTGACTCTTAGACGCCCTTGGCAAACCTTTCCCAGCACTCATTTTCAAGCTGCAGCGGCGACGCTAGTGCCACTGCGGTCGGGTGATGTGCGAGATTAGCACACGGTGCGAGCGGTGCCCGTGCACCATGGCTGGGCTGGCGGGATGCGCGTGATGACTCTCCTATACAGCATCGCTACACAGATATCTAGCTGATGTCAAGCCTATAGAATCGAGAAAGAACAGCTGATGCATTCCCGCTGCACCGTTCCCACCGTGTTGTGGTTCCTTCGGCGCGATGCAATGTCGGAGCCTGTGGCTGACGCCCGGGCTCTCCGTAGAGCATCTTTTGGAGCGGCGAAACAAATATTTTTCTTTTATCTTTTCCTCCCAGGTGCGGAACTGCACCGCCTCCTTACGGTTGTTCGAGATGGCCGGCCTCTTACATGCGGCACGCAAGGTGACGATCGCAGATATTTTTCCTCTTTTCTTCTCTTGTTTCCGTTTTCTTTTCTTTTCTTTTCTGTCGGTTACCTTTGCAACACGTTGGCCGCGTGTGTAGTGTAGTGAGTGGCTGACAGCACTTCGTCGTCGCTGTGCGGGCTGCCTTCTGGGGTCGACCCAAGGGAATGCGCGTGATGCCTCTCCTATACATCGCGACACACAGATACCGAGCTGATGTCAAGCCTATAGAATCGAGAAAGAACAGCTGATGCGTTCCCCCCTCCGGCGGTGTCTTGTGTGCTGCTGACGACGCGACAACGCGACGACGCACCGTCTTTGCCGGATGATGAAATTGCTCTGATATTACTAAATTGGAAGACGAGTCTGAACCCTGAAGCATAGCTTAACGGCACTGAGGCAAAGTGTAAACGGCGCTTGTGTTTGTGCGATGTCGTCATGCGCATGTGTGACAACCGGATTGCTGAAGGATTGTGGCAGGCTGAGGCGAGCTGCTCATCTCGCCGACGGTTCAACACATGATCCTAGACGCGACGTACTGGATGCGGGCGGGCTGGGCAATGATGAGACCTTCTTACATGTAACTCGGGATAGCTGATGTGGCTGATGCGAATTACGTGGAATAACGTTAGATAGTAACTCTGAGCCCCGACGACCGCTGCCGGACCTCCACTCTACGTGTGTCCGTGCGTGTGGTGTGGTGTGGTGTGGATTCGTTGCGCTCGCTCCGCAGGCGCGTGCGTCCTCCCCCCATCCGTTGTAATAGCGAGCAGCCATGGCATCTCCGCGACCTGCTCGTCTACACCAGCGGAGAGAATTTCCCATCTTCTTCATCGCCGTATAGCGTGGACTGCATTCACGAGGCCGGTCCTGTTGTGCTCTTCCTCCTTCTCCCCTGCTTCTTTTTTTCATTATGTTTGACTCTTAGACGCCCTTGGCAAACCTTTCCCAGCACTCATTTTCAAGCTGCAGCGGCGACGCTAGTGCCACTGCGGTCGGGTGATGTGCGAGATTAGCACACGGTGCGAGCGGTGCCCGTGCACCATGGCTGGGCTGGCGGGATGCGCGTGATGACTCTCCTATACAGCATCGCTACACAGATATCTAGCTGATGTCAAGCCTATAGAATCGAGAAAGAACAGCTGATGCATTCCCGCTGCACCGTTCCCACCGTGTTGTGGTTCCTTCGGCGCGATGCAATGTCGGAGCCTGTGGCTGACGCCCGGCTCTCCGTAGAGCATCTTTGGAGCGGCGAAACAAATATTTTTCTTTTATCTTTTCCTCCCAGGTGCGGAACTGCACCGCCTCCTTACGGTTGTTCGAGATGGCCGGCCTCTTACATGCGGCACGCAAGGTGACGATCGCAGATATTTTTCCTCTTTTCTTCTCTTGTTTCCGTTTTCTTTTCTTTTCTTTTCTGTCGGTTACCTTTGCAACACGTTGGCCGCGTGTGTAGTGTAGTGAGTGGCTGACAGCACTTCGTCGTCGCTGTGCGGGCTGCCTTCTGGGGTCGACCCAAGGGAATGCGCGTGATGCCTCTCCTATACATCGCGACACACAGATACCGAGCTGATGTCAAGCCTATAGAATCGAGAAAGAACAGCTGATGCGTTCCCCCCTCCGGCGGTGTCTTGTGTGCTGCTGACGACGCGACAACGCGACGACGCACCGTCTTTGCCGGATGATGAAATTGCTCTGATATTACTAAATTGGAAGACGAGTCTGAACCCTGAAGCATAGCTTAACGGCACTGAGGCAAAGTGTAAACGGCGCTTGTGTTTGTGCGATGTCGTCATGCGCATGTGTGACAACCGGATTGCTGAAGGATTGTGGCAGGCTGAGGCGAGCTGCTCATCTCGCCGACGGTTCAACACATGATCCTAGACGCGACGTACTGGATGCGGGCGGGCTGGGCAATGATGAGACCTTCTTACATGTAACTCGGGATAGCTGATGTGGCTGATGCGAATTACGTGGAATAACGTTAGATAGTAACTCTGAGCCCCGACGACCGCTGCCGGACCTCCACTCTACGTGTGTCCGTGCGGTGTGGTGTGGTGTGGTGTGGATGCGTTGCGCTCGCTCTGCAGGCGCGTGCGTCCTCCCCCCATCCGTTGTAATAGCGAGCAGCCATGGCATCTCCGCGACCTGCTCGTCTACACCAGCGGAGAGAATTTCCCATCTTCTTCATCGCCGTATAGCGTGGACTGCATTCACGAGACCGGTCCTGTTGTGCTCTTCCTCCTTCTCCCCCCCCTTGCTTCTTTTTTCGTTATGTTTGACTCTTAGACGCCCTTGGCAAACCTTTCCCAGCACTCATTTTCAAGCTGCAGCGGCGACGCTAGTGCCACTGCGGTCGGGTGATGTGCGAGATTAGCACACGGTGCGAGCGGTGCCCGTGCACCATGGCTGGGCTGGCGGGATGCGCGTGATGACTCTCCTATACAGCATCGCTACACAGATATCTAGCTGATGTCAAGCCTATAGAATCGAGAAAGAACAGCTGATGCATTCCCGCTGCACCGTTCCCACCGTGTTGTGGTTCCTTCGGCGCGATGCAATGTCGGAGCCTGTGGCTGACGCCCGGGCTCTCCGTAGAGCATCTTTTGGAGCGGCGAAACAAATATTTTCTTTATCTTTTCCTCCCAGGTGCGGAACTGCACCGCCTCCTTCCGGTTGTTCGAGATGGCCGGCCTCTTACATGCGGCACGCAAGGTGACGATCGCAGATATTTTCCTCTTTTCTTCTCTTGTTTCCGTTTTCTTTTCTTTTCTTTTCTGTCGGTTACCTTTGCAACACGTTGGCCGCGTGTGTAGTGTAGTGAGTGGCTGACAGCACTTCGTCGTCGCTGTGCGGGCTGCCTTCTGGGGTCGACCCAAGGGAATGCGCGTGATGCCTCTCCTATACATCGCGACACACAGATACCGAGCTGATGTCAAGCCTATAGAATCGAGAAAGAACAGCTGATGCGTTCCCCCCTCCGGCGGTGTCTTGTGTGCTGCTGACGACGCGACAACGCGACGACGCACCGTCTTTGCCGGATGATGAAATTGCTCTGATATTACTAAATTGGAAGACGAGTCTGAACCCTGAAGCATAGCTTAACGGCACTGAGGCAAAGTGTAAACGGCGCTTGTGTTTGTGCGATGTCGTCATGCGCATGTGTGACAACCGGATTGCTGAAGGATTGTGGCAGGCTGAGGCGAGCTGCTCATCTCGCCGACGGTTCAACACATGATCCTAGACGCGACGTACTGGATGCGGGCGGGCTGGGCAATGATGAGACCTTCTTACATGTAACTCGGGATAGCTGATGTGGCTGATGCGAATTACGTGGAATAACGTTAGATAGTAACTCTGAGCCCCGACGACCGCTGCCGGACCTCCACTCTACGTGTGTCCGTGCGGTGTGGTGTGGTGTGGTGTGGATGCGTTGCGCTCGCTCCGCAGGCGCGTGCGTCCTCCCCCCATCCGTTGTAATAGCGAGCAGCCATGGCATCTCCGCGACCTGCTCGTCTACACCAGCGGAGAGAATTTCCCATCTTCTTCATCGCCGTATAGCGTGGACTGCATTCACGAGGCCGGTCCTGTTGTGCTCTTCCTCCTTCTTCCCCTGCTTCTTTTTTCGTTATGTTTGACTCTTAGACGCCCTTGGCAAACCTTTCCCAGCACTCATTTTCAAGCTGCAGCGGCGACGCTAGTGCCACTGCGGTCGGGTGATGTGCGAGATTAGCACACGGTGCGAGCGGTGCCCGTGCACCATGGCTGGGCTGGCGGGATGCGCGTGATGACTCTCCTATACAGCATCGCTACACAGATATCTAGCTGATGTCAAGCCTATAGAATCGAGAAAGAACAGCTGATGCATTCCCGCTGCACCGTTCCCACCGTGTTGTGGTTCCTTCGGCGCGATGCAATGTCGGAGCCTGTGGCTGACGCCCGGGCTCTCCGTAGAGCATCTTTTGGAGCGGCGAAACAAATATTTTTCCTTTATCTTTTCCTCCCAGGTGCGGAACTGCACCGCCTCCTTCCGGTTGTTCGAGATGGCTCGTCTCTTAGATATGGGAAGCATGCTGCTACTGCTGTGTTTATTGTTTGTTATTGTACTGTTGCTGTTTCCTATTGTTTTGGTTTGTTTTTGGTGGGTGGTGTGTTTCAATCTCGTTTGTGATCTTTTAATTGGTATTGTTCTGTCTTGTTTTCTGTGCATTAGGTGTAGGTGTTGTAGAAATTTGGAGTCGTTAGCTCGTACATTGCTCTGCTGATAATGTTTCGGTTTCCTCGCGAGGTGGTAAAGAAGCCCTCTTACAGTAGGTGCCGGGAGTGTTCTGCTGTATGTGATGGCTGTGGAATGGCGGACCTGTTGTATGATGATTGGTTTCGTTGCAATGAATGCGATGATTTCGATATGTGCGCTGGCTGTTTTAAGTATGGTACGCATACGGGAAGCCACAAATTCACTGATATGAGTGTGTTTGTACGGGGGGCCGAAGAGAGTAATTCGGAGTTGATGTACAAGGATCTTGTCGTGAATGGGGTGTGCCCCAACGGCGAGAAGCGGTTCTTGCTGGATATGAAGTGCCACATTCGGGGTCGGTGCGCTGATAACACGGATAGCGAAACAACACAACCATCTCAATCGACGACGACGAATGCTGCAGTTGTGCGGCATGTGCGCATGAACCCTGAGTATGCGGAAAAGATTGAAGGGAGAAACACTTGTGACGGATGTTCGAAGAGATCCCTTGCGAAGACCAACTGGTTCCGCTGCAACACCTGCAACGATTATGACCTGTGCGCTGACTGCTTCAAATCATCCCAGCACGAAGCTTCCCATTCCTTCACAGATATGAGTACGTTTACAGAAAACGTAGTAGCGTGCACGATACAACCCTCGATGATGTATCCCTTTATGATGCTACCTTTTTTTTGTGCAAATGAGACATGCAAGAAAAGATTGTATCCTGGAGACTGGCTGCGGTGCAACTGCTGCCCCAACACGAACTGCTGCAGAGAGTGCTTTTTTCGATTCTCCACGGAACACAGGGATGGGAAGCATTGCTTCACAGCAATGTCGGATGCGTTCTTTGATGGAAGGACGTTTCCAAAAATCGAAGACCGCCCCTTCTCCTATCGAGGGGATAACATTCGATGCTGTCAATGCTCCTCGAAATGCTCCGATAACTATTTTCATTGCAACAATTGCAGTTCCTATGATTTGTGTGCTATGTGTATTCTGGGAAATCGATGGAGTACACATGCGCCTCATGCCCAAAAGTCGTTCACCCATGTGATTGTCATCCCTAGTGCGGATAATGAAACCAATTCGGGTATGAGCCGAACTGGAAGAAGCAATCTAGACAGTTTCACAACAAGAGATCAAGATGACAACAAATGTTTAGTGTGCTATACCAGCAAGCCTGTTATCGCATGCGACCCATGCGGGCATCTTGCGATGTGTGAACCGTGTAGTTTGAGATTCAAATGTACCAAAAAAAACTGTCCTGTGTGCAGAATGGAATACTCCAAATTGCTTAAAGTGTTCTTTTAAATCCAAAGGAATGATGAAAAGGCATGGAAATACGGAGCCGAGCGATGCGTCGTTCTCTTCGTTCTCTTAACCGCACAATGCCGACGTTGTAGAGAAGTCGCCACCATAACTGGTTTCCTTACTACGCATTTCGATATAGCCTCTGCTATAGGCTATATCGAAGGGTAGACATGTGTATCATAAAACGCTAACAACGGAGCATTGAGTTACGTAGGGCTTATTTCTTTTCATTTATTTATTGTTATTTGAGTATACCGCCATGGTCTCAGCGCCGCTGGTACACTTGAGCGAACAATTGAGTATTTTCCCTCCCGATCCGTTGTTGCGAAACTTTGGATTTACCTTATCGAGTGGGCTTTCCATGGGTGATACAAAACCTAACAGAAGATGCCCCTGCAAATTATTGAGCTCGTCGGCCTACGAGTCTACTCTGTCGCTATTTCACGGGAGGTGGCTTCTGGGGATGTCAATCATGTAGGAAACGGACGCAGCGTAAACAATCTCTCATACGTATCAGCATTCACTCTTGTACCCTTTCCCTGTTTCTTCTTTTAGGGTGTCTTCAGAAGAGTTCTCTTGCTCTTTTCTGCTTGCGTGTTTACCGTTTTCTTTCGCTGGTCTCATCTCTCTCTTTTTTTTTTCTTTCATCCCTCTTTTTTTCCCCCTTCCTGCTTCTTTGGATTGAACTGGATTCTTTCTCGTTATGAGTGGGTAATTGCCGGGGCATCAGCCATGTTCCCTATTCGAATCGGGTTGAACCTACAGGAAACAAATAAAAATGTTCTGCATGCCGAACCAACGGATGCGATGGAGTCCATATTGGCTCCTGTCGAAACACCGTCTAGCGATGAGGATGAGATTCAATCCGGTACAGCAGAACCTTATGGTATAGTCGAAGAGTGCTTCCCCATGAAATCCTATCCGCATTGCCCAATTTTCATTCCATCCAAAGGACGAAGCGATGTGGACAAATTCGGAACCCTCGCAAACCTCGTCAAGGATATGGTTCCGTTTACAGTCGTGGTAGAGCGCGATGACGCAGAGCCGTACAGCTGCCTCCTCGACAGTTTAGTGTTCCGATATTTCGGGCAGCGCCACATGGTGTATGCGGCCACGCAAGACAGGGATGCCGATCATACCCCAGCTTCCTCCGTAGCGCCAGCTTCACCGTCTCCACGATCCTGTGCGTGCTGCGGGGGGGCGATAGACGGGTCGTATGCTGCGGTACTTTCTCGCCACTATCACCATGGATATGTCTTCACGCCGTCTGCTCAATCCATCCAATTGAAAGATCGCGAGCGACGATCACCATCATTTGAACTAGAAACAGTGGAGCAGGTGCGTCAGTTGTTTGCGGTGGAAGTGCTCCCTGAGGAGAACAAAGGTATCTCTTTCGCTAGAAATTACATTTTACACGTTTTGGCTCCTCGTGCGATGATGGAGTCCCTGGTAGACGAATCGGGTCATCTGGAAGAGCTAGATATTCTGTCAGGTGCTCATCAACAAGGACTGAGGGAAACGGTGCTTCGTCGCTGGGGAATTGACGAGGAAACTTTGAATGCAATAGTGAAGAAACGTCAGCTCCTCTCTGAAAAACAAGCCACCCCTCGTCTTCACGGTCTTGTAGGATATTACTGGGTTCTGGACGACGATATTCATTCCTTTGTCGCTGGAAGGGGCTCCGAAAAGAACACGCTCCTCTCTCCTCGCGAAATGATGTGTGAAGTGGAACGGAGAATGCTGAAAATGGAGAAGAACTGTACCAGAAAAGCAGCTGCCCTGGATCCCACAGGATCTATTTTTACATGCAAAGAAGAAGCACTGCTCAACAACTACATGTCTCCAGGGCAGCCTTTGGGAAACATCATCAACACGGATACGTTCGAGCATTTTGATAAGACAGCAATCCTCTCGCTGGAGTATAGCCGGTACACGTTCCTGGATGCGTACAGCGATAACGCGATTGCCGTCAACAGCTACAACAACATTGCTTGTCTCTTCAGATACGACCTACTTCATATCCCGACGACGAAAACAGTTCAATTCTTCCCAACCAACGCAAGTGGTGTCCGAAGCGTAGGAGAAACACTGGTAGGGTACGCAGGACACATGATGTGGTACCGTTTCGCTGTTCGAGAAGACTACGATTTTACTCTTCAACTCATAGCGCGAGGGTTTTACACGATTCGATTTAGGAACATTGGGTTTGATGTCCCTCAAATGACGAAATTGAGGGGCGGAATGACGGATTACTACAAGAATTGCCAAACGGATATTCTAGATCAAAACAAGCGATTCGTCGTCCAGTGGCCCTCCATATCGCAGCGCTGCCTAAAAGGAAAGAACAGCACCCGCCGTGAAGATATTCGGATTCGTTGGGACTTGCTGCACCCTGCCAAGGCCCGCTACCCTGGGGCATACCTGTACCTTCGAGAGCTGCTCCCTCAAATAGCTCCAATCAATCCTGAAAAACTGCAAGAAGAACTCAACAGTATCGCTGCGACTGAGGCGAAAGCGAAAGTGGAGTGCGGAACGACACTACCAGCAAAGGATGCTGTGGGACCCCCAGAGGAGCGAGTGCCGCCTCTGCGTGAGGAGAACGTGACAAAGCGTTTTCGAATCGAGGGGGCACCCAGTACCGAGGAGATTAAGAAGACGGTGGTGGACTCCTTATCTTCCTCCTCGGCCGGGCAGGACGTGGTTGCCACCAGCGAGCCGGAGGTATCTGGGAAGAGCACCGTGCCGTCGCGCCCATTGAGGAAGGAGTGGAAGGGATTCACCGTGGAAAGCTGGCGCGATGTCGTACCCTCGGAAGCGAAGGCATTTGGGCTGACGCCCATCCCTTCTGAGCAACTGCGAGTGGGAAGGCAAGTGGCGGTGATACCCCCTAACTTCGCTGACAAACCATCTGTGGTGGTGGCCCTTCTAGTGGATGCCACGCCGACCGTGGCCAAGCACTCCGCTCTGTGCGCTAGGTATCCCAACCAAGAGGAGGAGGTGACAGAGTGGTCTGCCGTCGCGCAGCAGGTGAGAGGCATGCGCATTCTTACCACAGTCTACTGCTACGAGGTGCCGTCTGAACCTTTGGAGGTGATCGCGGCTCGAATCGATGCGTTCTTCGAATCTTTGACTTCCTCGCCCACCAGCTAGCGGTTGGTAGCTTGTATCTGCCGCTACGCAGCATCACATGTGCCGGGACAAGGAGGCACCGTCGGAGAACTCTCTCTCTTTACCTTAACTTTTTCTTAAAAGTTCTTTTACTTGTAGAATACTGGGTGTTTTTTTTTGCCGTTTCTCTATACAATCGCTATGACTCTTTTTTTTTGCTACTTCATTTTCTTTTTGTTGTCTCTTGTTGTGGATCCGGGGTTGAATAACATTGATTCACTTTCATTTAGTTCGCTTTTCTACTCATATCTCCCTCAATACCGTTGAAGCATGAAAGGTTTTGGCTCTAGCAATTTCGGTCGCCAGCGCCAAACTGGTGAGAAGAACGAGGATGTCGATGCCACAGCCAACCGCTACTTCGAGCGCTTCGAAGAAAAGGCCACCGCTGAGGAGCGCAAGGGCAGCGCTACGACCCTGGTGAACGAATACTACGACTTGGTGACCGACTTTTACGAGTTCGGGTGGGGGCTGAACTTTCACTTCGCCCCCCGCTACGCCGAGGAGACCTTCAACGAGTCCATCGCCCGCCACGAGCATTTTCTCGCGGCCCGCGGCGGCTTCAAGGACGGCGACCGTATTGCCGACATTGGCTGCGGTGTTGGCGGGCCGGCTCGGAACATGATTCGCCTCACGCACTGCAACGTCGTTGGTGTCAACAACAATGAGTATCAAATTAAGCGGTCGCGCTACCACGATGCACGCCTCGGATTCACCAACAAGATGGACTACTGCAAGACCGACTTCTGCCACATGACACTTCCCGACAACGCAATGGATGGCGCCTACGCCATCGAAGCGACATGCCACGCCGCAGACAAGGTCCAGTGCTATCGCGAGATCCTCCGAGTGTTGAAGCCTGGAGCATACTTCGTTGTGTACGAGTGGTGCATGACGGACCGCTATGACCCTACGAACGAAGTGCACCGGCGCATCAAGCACGGCATCGAGCTGGGCGATGGCCTCCCGGACATGGAGTCCTGCGACAAGGCGGTCGAGGCGATGAAGGCGGCGGGTTTTGAAGTCGACGAGAGCTTCGATATGATTGAGAAGTATCGCGAAGGACCCTACAAACAGATCCCCTGGTACCAGCCTCTGCAAGGCAACTACTCCTCTGTCAAGGGTGTTCGGGCCACGCCTGTTGGCCGAATTGCCACACATTTTATGTGCCGCAGTCTCGAACTTCTTCGTATAGCCCCAAAAGGTACATACAAGGCCACAGAAATCTTGGAGGAGGCGGCTCGAAATCTTGTCCTAGGTGGTGAAACAGGTATTTTTACTCCCGCTTTCTACATGCGCGGACGCAAGCCGCTGTAAAAAATACCACCCAATAGCGTGCTTCGCCGTGGAAGCTGGTGTGAGACATGCAACCAAACATATCCATCAGCACAATATGGTCTCAGATGACAGCAAACTGCTGCAGCTGGATCTCTGTGCATTGCCAGCAAGGTATCCAACGGTATTAGTCGTTAATTGGTGGGATTTTGGTAGCCCACGTACCAGTTCTTCTTCATAAGGTGCGTGACAAAAAGGAATGGGAGTCACCGTGGGCACGGGCCTCAACGGCTGTCGCTGCTCACGAGAGTGGAGGAACATCTCCGCCTCATCCACACAGTATCACACGGAGCCTATGATCTCATAAATACTAACAAGAGTCTGAAGGGGGCATCTGCTTTACTCCTGTCGGATATACATGTCTTAGACAGCTACCCATGATATATATGTGTGTGTACAACGTGGGTGGTACGATATACAAGTGTTGGGTAAGCACATCTTTTTCAGTTCGCCATATTCATATGTTTGTGTACTTTTTGTTTTGTGTTTAAAAAGGAGAAAGAAGAAACAAGAAAAAATAAATGACATACATGCTTTATTTTTCTGTTGTTTGTTTGTTTTTGTTTCTATCCTTTTTCACCCTTAAAAAAAAAAACGACCTGCGAAGTGGTAGTTTCTTTGCTCTCACTCACCACAGCTTGATGCGGTATGGCGTGAGGTGGATGAACCCGGAAAAACATCATTGCCTCTGCTTTCGGGACAGAAGCAGAAGGGAACAAAAGAGAACGAAAGCAACACGGAAATAGAAACTATTCATGGTAGACTTGCAAAAGGAATCGGAAGAAGAAGAAGAAAAAGAAAGATGGATGTGAAAATATCTTCGATCAAGAAGAAAAAGTGAACGTGTTTTGTTCAACTGGTCTTTCTACCATGTTTATCGGCTTCACTTTTTACGGCTCTTGTTCGCCTCGAGAAGGTGGACATCACCCCATACCGCACCTTACACATTGGAGGCAGCCCCTTTTCCAGCAGTGTCGGAGGGAAAACGCACCGAGCAGTTGCATTTTCCCCAACAAATGTTTAATCAATCAACAGCTATATGATACTCAAATATTTTTTCTCCTGCGGAAAGTCTGATAAGAAGTTATATGTAGGCGCCTCAAAGTCAAAGTTTGGCGCTGTTTCCGCCATTTTATCTCCTTGCATACTTCGCTCTTTCTTTCTTTTTTTCCTGTTGTTGTTGTTATTGTTTGTCTGGCGCCACTTTATTCCGTCCACCCACCTGGAAAATACACGCGCGCTAGTAGTCGTCGTATTGTCGCCCCTCCCCAATGCTGACGCCATCACAGATCGAGCTGGTGGAGACGGCGTTTCGCTCCATGGTGACGACAGAAGGTAATACGGTGCCATTGAAGGATCTCATGGCGCAGTACGACGCCTCTGAGCACCCTTGCGTGAAGGCCGGAGAGATGGCTCCCTCTGCTGCCCGCGACACGCTGCCGTACCAGTTTGGGCAATGCTGTTTGGATCACGACGGAGGCGTGACACTAGATGAATTCATGACGTACCATGAAAAAATGGCAGATGAGGCGCACAACACTCGCGCCGGGGATGTGAACGCTTTCATTGAAGAGCTCATTATGAGATTGTGGCGACTGGGCGATTTACTTCAGCCTACGCGAATCCGGCCTGCCGCACCCATTGATGATTTCCCGAGGGCCCTCTACAGCAAGACACTCATGTCGCTCATCTGGCCAGGAGTGGATGAACACGGAAAAAGTTTTTTGTACTGCATTAAAGAGTCCGTTCAACCGACCTTTCGTCGTGGGGATCTCCCGCCTCCGTTACAAGGTTTTTTTGCTTTCCCTTCCGAGTTTATGGGCTTTCGCGTCCAGTATGTAGCGCCTCAAATTTCTGTGAAGCGCTGGCTGGACTTCGTTTGGGAATATGAGCCTGGAAAATTCGCAGCGGTGGAGGGAATCATCTCCGCTCGGGTGGCCAAGGAAAGTCTCCCCCCGCTGCTGCAGCAACTTGTGCAGGAGCACTCCGACGTGGTCAAGCTTCCTTCTATCACGTTTACCGCTTCGAGAGGGACGCCGAATCCCATGTACAAAAAGACGAGTGAAACCTACGGCTACCGTGTGCATGAGGCGTGTCGCAAGATCCACGACTGGCGGTGGAGCTCACTCGCCGGAAAGGAATACGGCTTGCAGTATCACGGCTTTGTGGACAAGTACTTCAGCAAAAACGGTCCGGTGCCCGGGAATGCAGCAACAGGGATCAATATGTAGCCTCTCTGCTGGGGATTCCTATGCGTGGCTTTTGAATGTATAAGACGAGCTTCGGCAATAGAGGCGGGAGATGTCGCAAGCTCTACATAGAGCAAGGACGACGACAACAACAACAACAAAAAATATTGGCTCTACGGGCTCGTAGAAGAGTGCAAGAACTTTTTCAATTTTATATGCCACTCTGTTGATCTTTCTCCTTACGATTTCCTTGAATAATCTATCTATCTATATAATGGGTATGGGGTCTTCGTTTCTCGAAGGCAACAGGAAATACTCCGCTTATACTTCTTTATTTTTATTTTTTATCCTTTTCCTTATTTCATTCCATTCCGTACGCTATTGATATATTTCATGCATTTATGTGCTCCAGAAGATCTCTAGAGGGCCTTGTGACGGCGTGGGAAGACATCGATTGCATTCTTCAAGTAGCGGCAAAACATTCCTTTGAGCGATATTCATTTCGGTCCAGTTCTGGTGTCCCGGCCAAGTCCGTTCATGTGTGCGCTAGCGAGCAGAAGGCTTACGCAAAAGTGTATGCCTTTCTATCGTCGTTTCGTAAAGTTGAGGGTTATCATCACGTGTATCTTCTTAGACTCATGTTGCAAACAACTGTAGCAGCGTGGGTACATCAAATGTGTATGGCGAGTTCCCATGAGCTGCACCTCTGCTGTAACGCCGAAAGCCAAAGTTTGCACAATGCCGGATCGGCACCCAAATCATGGAGCCAAGCAGCTGTCGCACGGTGGGAAACGTTTCGTGAGGGCATCCACCAACGATGGGTGGTGAATGTTCCTGTTGAACACGTCAAAGACGCTCATGAGCATCCCTGCGAGTTGAACTGGGAGGGAAGGCCAGTTCCACTGCACTCCGTAGTTACATTCGCTATGCATTTTTATGCCTTTCGCCGGATACTCAACACCGTTTTTTTGCGACTGTGGAATCCATCGGCTAGCTTCTCTATGGCGGACGAAGTCCTTTTCTCTATTGTGAAGTCGATCTTAATGACTCAGGTGAATATGCTCAGTTCTTCTGTGATGTTGGTGGCACAGAATTTGACAGATGCCTCCAAGATTGAAACGTGGGAGAAATCCACAGGCGGTGATGTGTTGTCCTCTGAAAAGCTCACAGAGGAAGGCAACAGCAACGCTACCTATGACGACTGTGCTTCATACGCACCCCTAATATGTATTGTTGCTGGGCTAGCAGAGGACTGCCAATTGACGAACTTCAAGTCTTTCGTAACCTCGAAACTGGAAAGCATGTGCTACGCGAGGGGCTTAGCTGTATCGACTAGCGCCTTCAAATCTCTTCCGAAAGAGTCGGTTTGCAATCCGGAGGACCAACTCAACCATTTCCGTCGCGCTTTGATAGAGTGTGTAGACGGCTGCCGCCATGTTCAGCGAGGGATTGATATGCTTTTCACAGGACAAATAACGTCGTATCCAAGCATCGGGCTGACGGCATGGGGCTCTGCGATGATGGCCCATGCCTTTTACGGGTATATGTGTGGTGTGACAGCGTACTCAGAACTGAAGAGCGTGATTGACAACGCAGCGGTTCCTTTGTGGCTGGAGTCGTGCGACAGAGCGCATCGCTCCTATGAAAGCGGCGATCCGGGGTTTCTGCTGCCCCAAACCTTTGGACGTTCTGGTGGTGCCAAAGGGGCAGTGTTATCCCAAGACCTTTCTGCCCCGGAACACTGCCCATACCCCCGTGCCCCTCTCCGAGGGGTACCCACTCCTCCTTTATCTTGTCTCCGCTGTTGGAACCGGACGGGATCGATTTCAGCCACTGCTTAGTGAGCGCATTGGAAAGTACTTGGCGGGACTACTGCACGATTGCGACAGCGGGGATGCTATCGGCGCAGCATCGCCGCAGGTGCTTCCACTTCCTTCTACGGTGTTTGAGAAATGCATTTTTTGTTTTCAAAATGACACAACTAAACTTCAGCAGAAAAGTTCTTCAAAACGTGTGGGTCATTCGGTCTCCAGATGAGCCAGAACCACAGAGTCTTCCAGAGATAGCAATGCAAACAACGTTGAAAGGGATTCATCAATTCTTTGCGGTATGCGAGGGTCGCGCCGCAGCGACCCTGGCTCACGCGCTGGATTATCACGTGAATGGTATGATAGATGGAAGCCATGCGGCCTTCATTGAGAATACGCACAGCGAAGCTGTTCATACGTTACTGGATCTCACAACTCTCCTGACGGATGTGATGTACTTCTCTCGTTTATATGCGGATATCATCGCCCCTCGAGTGCTTGGGGTCCGTTCCGTTTCTGCACTGGATGTGGATAACTGGGTTGTTGCCTTGATGGAGAGCCGCCTTGGCTCCCTGGAGGCCTCACCATGCAGGCTGCTGTTGCGGGACATGATGGAAGCACTGCAGGATCAACGCACTCTATGCACCAAGGCGGACTCTACATCTCTTACCCCCTCGCTGCAGGAGCACTCGAGTCGGCGAGAGCGGGGAGGTGCCGCGAGTTCATCCCCAACGCTGCGTCTTTCGCTTGGATCGCTGGGGGCCATGTGCCCTGCTCGCCCAAATCCGTTGCTGCGGCGGCTGCGCGTGCTGCGTTGCTCCCGATGGAAGCCATACGTGACCATCCTCCAGTCGTCAAAGTCACTTCAGCGGATGTACGAGAAAGCTAGATGGTTTTCTGAGGAGATCGTTGATGCTGTGCTGCGAGCCGAATGGGCGTATAATGGCAACAGGGATAGACATTATCAAGGGTACGGTTCCTTTGGCTTTCTGAGGAATCCACTGGGCAATTTATTGCAAGACCAGCCGCAAAGCACGGATGCAGATGATGATGGGAGAAGTTCCATGGCGCGAATTTCACAGTCGACGTCCTCCATGGTAGCTGGTTTCTCCTCCGCTCTGACGAGTGCGGTGCAGCAGGCGACAGCACTTACAGCATCAAGGGGGCTCTGGGACGATGATTACGACGAAGACGCTGCTTTCAGCGGGGCCTATGGGGGGATGCTCCGCCAGGAAGTGAGTGGCTCTTGGACCCCAGAAAATGTTTCTTTGTCTTCATTAAATAGTCATCCAACGAGTCGCTCTGTTCCCAGCGCCACGGAGAGTAGCGCATGCGTAGAGGAGAAGAGGAAAATGAAATGGTCCTTGGGCAGCGGCCAGCTAACATTTGCGGTGAAGGACCCACGACACGCGGAGGCTAAAAACAGGGATGGAAAGCGCCAGCACGCATCCGTGCTTGTCACTGGGCCGCCCATTTGCTTTCTCCTTCTTCAAATGATGAGTACGACAACTGAGCTGTCGCCCCTTACTTTTGGGAACATCATCAGTCACCTTCCCCTCAAGGTACCCAAGGAAGTTGTAGGCCAGGTTCTTAAGGCTTTCTTGAGTGCTGGGCTTACCAAACGGAAGCTCTGTGGTGAGCGCTACGCTTACTATATTGCTCCATCTTTTGCGACGATCGAATCAAAGACTGTCCACATTACGGTTCAATACAAAGACAGCAGGGCTCTAGTTCCTGATGCTGCTCCGGAAGATGCTTGCCCAGCATCTACAACACCCACGGAAACTACGTCAGCAGAAGCACCAACACTTGCTCATAGCGAAGAATCTAACTCACCCGAACACGTGAAGCAGAAGCGCGCCAAAATGGATATCGCCATTATGAGGATTTTGAAAAAAGAATCAACACTATCACATACCGACCTTCTTACAGCGGTCATGAACTGCGTAGGACCGGCATACCACATTTCACTTCCCGATTTCAAAAGTTCTATATCTGTTCTTCTCGAGCGCGAGTGCGTGTACCGAAACGAACATGGATCATACACAATCGAGCCTCCACGGGTCACATAGAGAAGATGAGCAAAATATTATTGAAAAAGTACTTTTCTTCCTCTCGCACACCCAATACTTCCAAAAAAAAAAAAAATAAAAAAAATGGTGCTCCAAGCACATCTCCATTGCACTTAAAAAAAATAATGAAAAATGCAATAGGGAATCTCGTTTTGTTTTTAAAACGATTTTTTTTTTTTGCGTCCAATGATTGCATGCCACACAAATTCTGGGATAATCTGTGCAACAAGCATGCGGTGTTCTTGTCCTTTCTCTAATCTTGCCTGTTCTACACAGTCCTATCCGTCAAATACCCTCCCCGCCCCCCGAAAAAAAAAAAGAGGTATACTGGCATTACACACACAAAAAATGGGTTCCAAAAAAACAGTGGTGGATTACATTAATGAGGTGAGCTCCTACCTGAGTGTCACGTCTCAGCTGGTAGGAAAACCCCAGAAGCTGAAGGTGGTCGGGAACACCCTCTTCTGGACGCAAGGGAAGGAGCAGAAGCTGTTCCAGTGGCCCATCAGCGGTACTCCCGAAGGGCCCGTTGCCAAACCCGTCTTTGCCGTGGAGTCTCAAGGATCCGGTACTAAGCTTAGCAAGGCGGAAGAACTTCTGCGAGAACGGATGCGCAACCTTCTAACCGGTATTTCATCGTTCCTCATTCGAGAGTCCGACGATGCTGTTTTCTATACCACGGAGACCAAACTGTTTATCTACTATACAACAGGTCCGCTGGCTCACCGACCTCCGCTGGATGTCTTTTCGTTCATCAAGGATCAAGAAAAATTTCTTAACGGAATGCCTTTTATGCACATCAGCCACGTGCAATCCAGCAAGGATCTTACAGATGTCGTGTTTGTTCACAACAACAACCTGTACAGCGCTCACATTACCGAACAAACCCAAAATGAGGAGACGCCCCTGATGGTAGAGGTAACAGCGGTGACGACGATAGGGGACGATCTGCACCAGTGCGGCGTGGCCGACTATATTATTCAAGAAGAGTTTGACCGCTACACCGGCCACTATGAGAATGAGGACTACATTCTATTCAGCTACATCGACACCTCCATGATGCGCAAGGTGAGCCTACTGAGGGATGATTCTGTGGAAGAGATGCCGTACCCTCGTGTTGGAGACGTAAACTCCAAAACTACCATTGTGGTTTACGACAGGAATGATCAAACCTACCGATATCTGCCGGAGTGTGTGCTGAAGAAGTCTATCGCCTTTGAACCAGAATACATTCCGCGCTTTGGCTTCAAGAAGCGGGACACCATTTACGTTCAAGTTCTTAGCCGAACTCAAGAGGAATGCGCCACGCTTTCTTATCCCATTGATTCACTGGTGGAGATCACGGAGAAGGAGCTGCTGGAAGTATACAGCGGTGGGTGTGGGAAGACCAAGGAATTCTTTGCTCCAATGCACGTGGAGATGGAGCAGTCCATCCCATGGGGCTGGGTGGAGATCACCCCGAAAGCGCCGATTCTCTTCGGCAAGCGATTTGATGTCGCTGTGCGACACGCGGATGAAACGGATACAGCGCACTACCATCTATATGTCCGTCCCGCTGCGGGAAGTGCCACCTCTTGGAAGCCGATCACCACTGGCGCATGGAACGTGAACCCCGGTTATGTGATGGTCCACGGTGACCGGATCATCTTCGTGGCCAACGCAAGCTCGCGGCTGCAACAAGGGCTCTTCACACTGACGGTTCCGAACAACCTCTACGATGACTTTGTCCCTTTTGACGAGGCGGAGATCATTCCAGTGTCGCAGGAGGGGGAGTTCGTCCACCCCTCCTTTCAGGTTCACGAGGACAAAGTTTTCTACTGTGCGTCAACCGCTACAGGGCTTAGCCGTCTCCGTGCAACAACGATGAGCGACAGCGTGGAGGCTGCCCCACGGGAGTGCTTCACCATCCCGTCGGAGGACTGGATCACGGCGAGATCGTCATCTGATGAAATCCCCAACGGCCAGCCGTCATGCGGTGGGATCCCGGTGACCCTGCCCGTTGTCGCTACGGTTAAGAATTCAAGGGGAGTCCCGATTAGCGGCGCCGTTTACATCCCACCGCAAACGGCCCCGTCGCTCGAAACAGAAGCCGGAATGCCTTTGGTGGTATACGTGTACGGGGGCCCTCATGTGCAGCTGATACACGAGAACAACTTCGAGAGCTACCTTCTTCTTGCCGTTCAGTGTCTTGTGCTCCAAGGTATTGCAGTGGCTGTAGTAGATAACCAAATGAGCAACGCCAACGGGCTGCGTGCGTTAAGCGTGTGCAAGAAGAACATGGGATACTTTGAAACATCCGATTATGTGGCGTTCGTGAAGGAGTTGTGCTCGGCGCCACTAAAGCTGGGTCTCCCTGCATCGTTTAAGGTGGACCCATCCCGTGTAGGTATTTTCGGTTGGTCCTATGGTGGCTACGCGACGCTGCTGGCAATGAGTCAGGCTCCGGATGTCTTTAAGATGGGCTTCAGTGGTGCACCAGTCGGCGATTGGACCTTGTATGATACTGGTTACACAGAGCGCTACATGGGCACACTCAAAGACAGCAAAACAGGGCAGGAGCCTAGTGAGGCGTACGAAAAGAGCAAGATCGGTTTCTTCGCCGCGGGTTTTCCTGATGAAATTGATCGTGTTTACATTGCCCACGGACTTCTTGATGAAAACGTCCACTTCGTTAACTCTTGCCACATTATTTCTGCTTTCGTGGCGCACGGTAAGCCATACAACATGTTGATGTACCCTGGAGAGCGTCACGGTCTCCGGCAGAATCCGCAATCTCGTTTTTACCACGATGCGATTATGATCAAGACATTTGTCGAAAAGCTTTAGCTTTACGAGAAACAATTTCCATGCCAACAGCAACTCTTTTACATGCAGAGATCGGATACGAAGAAAAAAAAAGGAAAAAAATAATTGAAATGAACACAAAAAAATGATACAGAGAGAGAAAGAGAGAGAGAGAGTGAGAGAAACAGATAGCGAAAAAAAAATGAACCTTTAACGACAGAAATTTCATTCCATTCCACGACTCATTCATGGAACTCTACCTATCCATAGGCTATTTTTTCCTTCGTGTGAGTTCGGAGGGATGGGATACTTTGAACTCATCCGCCACTTTTTTAACGTTACCAAGACTCCTTATTAGAACCTCACCGACCCAGAGCCCTCAGGCATTTGGCATGACAGGCGAGAACGACCCAACAGGAGAAAGTGTCACCTCTTGGATCTAGTTATCACTCCTAACGACAAGATGAAGTAAATGCAACCACCATGACAGACGACAGAAGAGTTGGTGGCCCAACCCTCAGAAATGTCAGTGATCTCACCACTTCCTCAGCGGCAGTTGAAAGAAACTGTGCTGCTAGCTGAGATACTGCTTGGTTGTTTTCTTTCCTTCTTTCTTTCACTCTTCCTCGTCTTCTAGTGCCCCTAGGGGCGAAGCTTGTCACGCCGTTATCCCATACCAACAGCCCCTTCATCGTGAAATGGCGGACATTCAACGACTAAACATCTTTCGCTGGACTCATTAATGCGATGATAATGATGATAGACTGCGATGCTGCAGATATCAGTGCCACGGGTACGCTGCGTCGTCGCCTCCTCATTTGTTGTACCTCTTGTTGTGCGTGTCTTTCCACTTCGGCACGGCTGCCCGTCAAAGCAAACCTATTGAATTTGGCAGCGACGCTTTAGTGTCATTCCGCTCTACCGGGTGCGGAACTTCGGTGCCGATCCGGAGCAAAGTCCCTCACCCACAGTGCCCTTCTGCTGCTCGCGGCAGGAGGGACAGGCAGAGAGTGCCTACCCTGGGGGAGACCCCGGCATGGAAATACCGGACGAGCATTTCTCACATGCTGTTCGGGCCGTCGACTGCTTGGGTTGATCCGCTTCGGCTGGATCCCTCGGCAGAAGTATGCAGGTGGCGATGGAGAACCCGCTTCTACTCCGCTATTCCTCACTCGGCGGTTGTTACACGATGGGTCGATCTGTGCAGCCATGAGCGGTATCGAGCAGATCCGAGAGGTACTGCTCGTGATGCAGAAGAGGGCTTAGACAGTTATGGACACAGCGTCTGCTACATGCAAGAAGGGGCTGGATCACCACTCAGGAGCCGGTGCCTTATGGGGAAGTGACGCAGCGGTGGATTGCTGTATTTGCCGTCCAGTGCAAAGCTGAATCAAGCATCAGCCGGAGTCCGAAGGTCGTTAAGAGGCGCTGCAAATCCATGCACGTCCAGGTTGAGCTTCGCCTGCTTCACTTTCCGTGGTTGTGGGCATGAAGTAATTCTTCATTTCTTTGATTCTATTTCCTTTTTGTTGTTGTTGTTGTTTGGTTGCTTGTTTGCTGCTCTCTTCTTTTGTTTTGGTGCTGATAATATGGGTGTATAACAAAGAATAGTGATTATTAGCACACCGCTTGATAATGATGATAGACTGCGATGCTGCAGATATCAGTGCCACGGGTACGCTGCGTCGTCGCCTCCTCATTTGTTGTACCTCTTGTTGTGCGTGTCTTTCCACTTCGGCACGGCTGCCCGTCAAAGCAAACCTATTGAATTTGGCAGCGACGCTTTAGTGTCATTCCGCTCTACCGGGTGCGGAACTTCGGTGCCGATCCGGAGCAAAGTCCCTCACCCACAGTGCCCTTCTGCTGCTCGCGGCAGGAGGGACAGGCAGAGAGTGCCTACCCTGGGGGAGACCCCGGCATGGAAATACCGGACGAGCATTTCTCACATGCTGTTCGGGCCGTCGACTGCTTGGGTTGATCCGCTTCGGCTGGATCCCTCGGCAGAAGTATGCAGGTGGCGATGGAGAACCCGCTTCTACTCCGCTATTCCTCACTCGGCGGTTGTTACACGATGGGTCGATCTGTGCAGCCATGAGCGGTATCGAGCAGATCCGAGAGGTACTGCTCGTGATGCAGAAGAGGGCTTAGACAGTTATGGACACAGCGTCTGCTACATGCAAGAAGGGGCTGGATCACCACTCAGGAGCCGGTGCCTTATGGGGAAGTGACGCAGCGGTGGATTGCTGTATTTGCCGTCCAGTGCAAAGCTGAATCAAGCATCAGCCGGAGTCCGAAGGTCGTTAAGAGGCGCTGCAAATCCATGCACGTCCAGGTTGAGCTTCGCCTGCTTCACTTTCCGTGGTTGTGGGCATGAAGTAATTCTTCATTTCTTTGATTCTATTTCCTTTTTGTTGTTGTTGTTGTTTGGTTGCTTGTTTGCTGCTCTCTTCTTTTTTGTTTTGGTGCTGATAATATGGGTGTATAACAAAGAATAGTGATTATTAGCACACCGCTTGATAATGATGATAGACTGCGATGCTGCAGATATCAGTGCCACGGGTACGCTGCGTCGTCGCCTCCTCATTTGTTGTACCTCTTGTTGTGCGTGTCTTTCCACTTCGGCACGGCTGCCCGTCAAAGCAAACCTATTGAATTTGGCAGCGACGCTTTAGTGTCATTCCGCTCTACCGGGTGCGGAACTTCGGTGCCGATCCGGAGCAAAGTCCCTCACCCACAGTGCCCTTCTGCTGCTCGCGGCAGGAGGGACAGGCAGAGAGTGCCTACCCTGGGGGAGACCCCGGCATGGAAATACCGGACGAGCATTTCTCACATGCTGTTCGGGCCGTCGACTGCTTGGGTTGATCCGCTTCGGCTGGATCCCTCGGCAGAAGTATGCAGGTGGCGATGGAGAACCCGCTTCTACTCCGCTATTCCTCACTCGGCGGTTGTTACACGATGGGTCGATCTGTGCAGCCATGAGCGGTATCGAGCAGATCCGAGAGGTACTGCTCGTGATGCAGAAGAGGGCTTAGACAGTTATGGACACAGCGTCTGCTACATGCAAGAAGGGGCTGGATCACCACTCAGGAGCCGGTGCCTTATGGGGAAGTGACGCAGCGGTGGATTGCTGTATTTGCCGTCCAGTGCAAAGCTGAATCAAGCATCAGCCGGAGTCCGAAGGTCGTTAAGAGGCGCTGCAAATCCATGCACGTCCAGGTTGAGCTTCGCCTGCTTCACTTTCCGTGGTTGTGGGCATGAAGTAATTCTTCATTTCTGTTATATATCAGTCAATTGTTCTAGTGGAAGCTTTGTTTGGTAGCGTGCGGTGCTGTGAATTTGAGATTGTTGGTGAGAGTTAAAGTGCTTTCTGATTCTGTCAAAAAAAAAGGAAAAAATATATGAAATCTGTTTTGTCTGCTGCTGGGCTGTAGCTATATTTGTTTTCCTAACCCTGTAGTGTTTCTTTCCTTTTCTCCCCTGTGCGCGCTTCTTATTCTTCCGCCTTCTCTAGCGGGTGTCCAGTTCTCGAGTAGGATTGAGGGTCAAATTTGCACACTGCTTGCGAAAAATGCCTTCAGCTAGTGCTTTACGTGATGAAATTTTAGAAGTGTTCAAGATTTTCGACGAGGATGACTCGGGTATGATTTCGATTCTAGAATTCCGGCGCGCCTTGTACGCTATTATTGGAGAGCGGATCCCCCGGTCGGAAGTGGTACGTCTCGTCAACGATGCACGGCAGCATATCAACGACCGCAAAGCGGACCGATTTTCTCCAAAATCTGGTTCAGACATGATGTCCCCCAGGCCGGGCGACGAGGACTTCGATGCGTCGCCGCTGCAGAGCAAAAGTACGACAGGGACATCAGGGGCCACTGGCATGACGTGGAAGGTGGAAGAGGACTCGGAGAGCGTCTCCCCGGAAGTTTTTGAGCACGTGGTGCTCATGAAACTCAATGCACGAAGTTACGCGGACGAGTTGGCCTCCACATTTGTGCTGCTGGAAGATAAGTACTACCCTGGCTTTATTACCAAGGAAAGTCTTATGCGTACCGCTGCCGAGACGGAAGAGCCCCTCACCGAGGCAGAGGTGCTAGAGATGTTTGATCCGCTGGTCACAGGGGTGCCCACCGCCGCGGTGGACTTCCAGACCTTCTGCAATATACAGGCAGCAGCACGAAAACTTGAAGAGCAGTAGGAGATACTGTTGGGTACATGGACTATTTTACCTTTTTTTTGTGTGTATGGGTTAGGGTTACTGTTGAACCCTGGAAAAAAAAGAAAAAAAAAACAACAGATTATCATGATAACAGTGGAAGGCGAAGACCGTTGTGAAGAATTTCTTTATGGGGGATGGGACACTTTCTACCTGCGCATTAATTCTCTTCTCACTTTCCCCTCTTTAAATACAGAGAAATGTTATTTTAGAACCAATAATTGTTTGAGACCACAAATCCCTTTTTTCTAGTTCCACACCCGCGTTCCTGGTTGTCTCGATGCAAACTCTAGATGTTCCGGATAGCCCAGAAGCTTCGTTGAGTCAGGAAGAGCGTGACCGGCAGCTACGGCTGGCGGCCATAGAAAAAAGAATGAAGAAGAGCGCGATGCCAAAACAATTAAGTCGCTCTTTAAACCCTGTTTCCACCGTCCTTCCCTCGAAACAGCTCCCTCTCGCAGGCACCAACCCCTCTGGGTCTCCTGCAGCGCCAACGGCACCCATGAGCGTTCCTCCAACTGCCTTGAACCCAGCGAAGACGAAGACTATATCCTCTGCCAGCCAGCCGGAATCGCAGGTGCCTTGCTGTGAGGAGCCAGCGAACCCCGTGCTAGCTGCAGCGTTACGTCGTCAGCAGAATAAGCTTCCATCGCGTTCGAATATGTCGGGCGCCAAGAAGCAGCTTCTAGGTGAAATCAACAAAATCCTGGTTCAGAGGGGAGAAGAGGTACCGTTTGGACTTCCCATGAGCTCAGAAGAAGGACTGGAGAAGTATCTTTTGCAGCTTCGTCAGAAGTATCATATTGAGGAACTTACTCGTGTGACATAAAAAGTGTGCGCTATCCGTCTCGTCCATTCACTTCTGCTTTTGTTTTTCACCCCATTAATACATAACGTGCTCTAGTGCATTCCTTCTAACTTCAGTTAGCACCTTTTATTAATATTACTTTTTGTCGGTTATGCAATACCTTTTAATAAGGCTCTCCTAGCAGACAGGTTTCTGTCGTAGGTCTCACAGTGTTGGTAATGCTCTGCTTGAAACCTAGAACTAAAATATGTTGGTGCCATCCACTTGATTTCCTTTTTTTGTTGTTTCCTGAAGGCCTCCAGTCCGGCTGAAAGTACTGCAGAGGTATCAGTGTTGTAGGGAATCATAGATTATAGATTTGTGATAGATAGAATATACATCCTGATAGAGACAGTGTACAGTACGAGAGGAATGCTAGGTTGGCAGATCACCGTGTTGGTGGTGATGATAATCGTTTTCGTAGTGGGGGCGTCCCTACTATCGTATCTTCTGTATCGATATGGGCGATGGAGAATGATGGGAAAGGAAAGCTTGCTGTCCGACGTGGTGGTCTTGCACTTTAGGGACTTTGACAATAAACCATGTACGTTGAACATAGCAGAGCATCCGGAAGTAGTGGGGGCCGTTTCGCTGTTTGAGTGCATCGCGCAGCAGCTTGGTCTTCAACACCCTGAAACGCTGGCCTTGTATGACATCGACTGTCCTGCGTATCCCATTACCCCAGACACGTTGTTGCGACGAGATAACGAATTTGTTCAGCGTATTCAACAAACGGCGCGCCTTCCACTCCTTCTGGGGCGCCTGAACCGCTGCCCACCAGAGTCCGGGCATCATCTTCGTACCCCTGCGGTGTCAAATCCTATGGACACTCAGCAAAGTCATGTGAATGAAGTGAATGTAAGTCAAGTCGTTATCTCCAACAGGCCCGGAGATGTTGCAGAAAGCTTTTCTCTAAACTCTTCCAACCTGCCTACAGCTAGACCAGATAAGATGTTTCGCGGAGCATCATTTCCGTCTGACGCCGTTGCAGGCTCGCGTAGTGCCGCGGTTCCCCGTACGGCGGGCGCTATCCGTGCCGAAGAATCGCCGGCTCCCCTCATCCTCCCCTCGCGTCATCACGTCGACACAAGAACTTCGATCTCCATTCATGCGTCTCGCTACACTATTCAGGAACCGGATGGAACCGCAACGCTCCTGGATTACCACGCGACGGTTGCGATAGATCAGATTCTCTTCGATGGAGAGAGCCACTCATCGTGCGTGGGGGTGCCCACAGCGGGACCGTTTGCCAACCACCAGTTTTTCGTGTACCCAGAGCAGAACTCCATTGTGTTGCGAGCACCAGGCATCGCTGATCGCAGTGTAGTACGCGAGAGTGTTCACTCACTTCTATACACGATTGACAGGGAGATGTATTCACAATGGCGGACGTACAAAGGGCCATTTTTTCTCCCTCCGGGACGATGGTGTGTACGGGCGCGATGTTTTCTCGATGGATATGGTGGAGGTAGTGCCTCGCGTGTTTATGCAACGGAAATTGCGGATTAGACTCTTCGGGTCTTTTTTGCTTCCCTGGTGATTACCTTTTCAGACTGTGTGTCACAATGGATCAGACGGACCTCTAGAGGAAAGGCTTTAGCCAGGGAAGACGTGGTACCACAAGGAGACCCTCATTTCTCATTAACTGCTCAGGTTAACCTTTTCCTGAGCAGAGTAAATGCACTCCAGCTACTCATACCCTGTATTGAAATGGACAGACCCTGTCTCCCCCTCTCCTCCTCCTCCCCTCTCTCTCTTTTTCCCCGCATAACAATAAAGTGTCTCATATTCGTTTAAGTTCGTGGGAGAATCATGATGACTAGGCTGAGCATTGCGGGATGGCCCATGCCTTTTCTACTGGTTGCAACTCTCCTCGTGCTGTGCACTGGGACAGCAGCAGCCAAGAAATCCCCCGCAATCGGTTTTTCACCATCGCATCCGCGGGTAAACATTAACTGGACTGGGATGGATGTAAATACGACTATAACGTCAAAAGAGCGACAGGACATATTGAACAGCAACTTAGTCCTAACAAAGTTGATCGTGATCAATCGCCATGGCCACCGGGCTCCTAATGCTCCGTACTGGAAAATGTGCCCGAATGACGCAAGCAATAAGAAGAGGTACGACGTGGCTGCCGAAGACCTTTCCGGCCTTGGAATGCAAGAGGAATATGAATTTGGACAGTTCATTCGTGGGAGATACCGCACTTTTTTAGGTGACAGATTTAACCGAACGTTGCACTATTTCCGTGCAGTGGGAGAGCCTCGTATTCTGCAATCCGCGATGGCAGTAGCCCAAGGTATCTTCCCTGATGGGTTTGGACCAGCTGGATTCCTGCCTTCCCGGCCACAATTTGTCCCCATTTTCTCTGACATGGACACACATGAATACTTACTGGATGACGTCCCGTGCTTTCGACGGGCCGAGAGGGACTCTCGTGAGTGGATTCGGGATAAGTACGACGATTTCCTCGAAGATCCTAACGTTAAAGAGACGGTTAGCAGGATGCGAGAGCTGTGCGGCACTACGAGCGCATACCAAAACACTTTTGCATACATCAAAACAGTGGCAGATGGGTTGGTGTTTAACTCAGATTTGGAGCTTAACGTCTGTGGTGGCAAGCTTTCTCCGGATCTTCTATACCAGGCCCGCAACGTCTCTCTGCGGTTACTGATGGATCGCCTGTACAACACAGACGAACAGCAAACATACACGGTAGTGGACCTTCCGCGCAACATGCTCACTGCTTTGAATCATACTCATCTGGGGGAGGGAACGCAGGTAAACGACTTTCTGGACACTCGCCAGGAGTCCACATTCTACTTCGTCCATCGAGAGTCTCTCTACGCTTTAGCACAGTTCTTTGGGTTTCAGTACAGAGTTCCAGGCCTGCCTCCTGGTGATCTTCCCGTGGCAAGCTCTCTCATTATCGAGAAGCTGATGCCAGTGAATGATCAATTCTCTCACGATGATAGCAAGAGCTATGTCCGCCTTACCATGCGGACACCAAAGAATGGGATGTTTACCATCCCCGTTCCAGGATGCCGCATTCCTCTGCTGTGCGAATTGCGCGAGCTGATCGACATCTACAATGCTCGTATAAAACGTACGGGCTCATGGGAACAGCTGTGCGATTTCAAGGTACAGGAACTTGATCATACTACTGACATTCGATAGTCTTTGAACCGACCACTCAACGAAAAATTGACATGGAAAAGCTTGCGAAGTGGGGTCCGCGTACCACTGCCCGGTTCTTTAAGTGATAAATACATATATTTCTTTTGTGCTTCACCTGCAAATAATTTTACTTACTGCCACCTAGATTAGGTAATTGGGTAAACACTATACCTAAAAATGCAGTGGGCACCAGCAAGCAAAGAAAAAGTGTGTTTATGTGTGAGTATGCTGGTTCAACGGGGATTATCCTTTTGGGGGCAACATAATGCAGCATTTTTATTGTTTGTACTTTGATCTTGTGACTTTTTAAAATATCACGCGTCTTTGTTCCTTGACGTTCGTTTTCTTGAAAAGAGCAGAAAAGCCTCCCTTTCTCTCAAAAAGGCGGCATTAAAGACCTGCGTAGGATTGAATCACTAGGATAGTGCGAAAAATGGATCCGTCGAAGCGAATTTGTATAAAAAATCTTCCCGATAACTGCACCAAGCGGGAGATAGCGGAAATGATTCGTTCTCGTACAGGGGCACAACCACATAGTATAGATCTTGGTGTGGACGCGGACGGTAACACCCGCAAGTACGCCCACTTTTCCTGTGAAGGAGCGAAGAATGTTCTGGAGGCACTTTCTGCGGGCTGCAGTCTGCGAGGCAATCCTATTGATGCCATGCCAGCGAAGGTTCACTTTAGTTATCGCTATGCTCAGGCACGACAGAAGCGGGAGCGTGAGGAGGCCGCTGAAGTGGAGGCGCGAGAGGCGTTCTGGGAAGGAGTTCGTCGACGTCTAGAAGAAAAGGGCCGCTGTGGTGAGATTGCATCTCCTCCTCGTCGACTAAGACCCTTTTACTTCGAGAAGCAGAAATATGCAACCGTGGCGTCCGAGATAGCAGCTAGGTGCAGAGAGGCGTTCAAGGCCCGGCATCCGTCTTCATCGCACTACCGACCTCAGCAGCACAACCAAAGCATTCGGGACGCAAAGGGAGCTTCACCTTTAATGACAGGGGAAACTTCTTCTGGTCTGCCGAAGAAACCCATAGGTCAGCAGACGCGACAATTGAGCGAGAAGAAAAAAGAAGGCCCTCGTGCGAACAAGACGGCTAAAGGAGCTCCCGCACCTCCGAGACCCGTGCCGGTAGCAAAGCCATCAGCCTCAGAACCCTCCAAGACGGAACGAAAACTCACTGGCCTGCAAGCGAAACTGGCGCTGCTCAAACAGAAGTTGGCCAAGAAGGTGTGAAAGCGCGTGGTTCCGAAAGCCCACAAAGGAATAGTGGTGTTGGAAGGATGGAATATTTTCATCCGCGACCAATTGATATGATTTTTCGTCCGGATCGCAGCACTGCACATTAATAGACCTTCGATTAAAATTTCGCTGTGAAAGACATAATTGCTGAAAAGAAAGACGAAAAACTATGCCATTCCACACACAAGAGAGAGAAGTAATCCACGCGTAAATCTTTGTGTTTGTCTTTCTCCCCCTTTTTTTTTTCTTGTTCCCCTTTTTTGTCACAGATGTGCTGCTGTGTTCCGTCGAAACAGTTAAGTAGCTCTATCGGTGTGAAGGTTTGGCTACTTTGTTTCGCCTCTCATTCGTTTCACCTCTCATCTCTCCTAAATAATACTTAGCGTCTCCGAGAAACGTCATAACTGTTATTCAGTGGACTACACTTTTATCACTGAATAAACTACAAGTGTTTTGTTTGGTTTTGTTTTCTTTTAAATTTATCTTTCTGCAGGTGCAGGAAGACATTACATACTGTTGCGATTCTAGACACCACACACACACACACACAGATAACTGTTATTCCCCTTGTTCATTATTACTATAATTATATATCTTTTTTTTTTTTTTTTTTTTTAGATGTGTGCACATATGGCTAGTGATGCAGACACGGAGGGCCCGACAGGGCTTCCACCGCTGCGACCGAAGCGCAAGCTACAGCCTGATAGATTTGTTCAGTTTGGCCATGCGCCATCCCACCCTGATCAAGCACCGCCAAAGCAAATGCAGCAGCGCCCTGGAAGTAAAAACAACTCGCGATTACCCCACATGAGCCCAGGGGCCCCGTGCTCTCTTTCCACCTCCATTAAGTTCGCCGAAATAGTTCATAACAAATGGAATTGCCCTGCGGTTCTTCCCACTATGCTTAGCACAAAGAACCCTGCCAGGTTCATGATAAACGGAACCCGTGGAAAGAATCATTCATGGCTTCGCGAAGATAGAAAAAAAATCACTAGTAGCAGTACTCACGTTCCACAATGGTACGAAAAAACTGCTATAATGAGTTCTCTCGCAGTGTTCTGCACTGCAGAGTCCCTAGCCAATCTCTTCCAGCTTAATAGAGCCGCTAATACGACCCTGAAAAGCGATGAGGTCTGGTCCGTCCTATTACATTATCTGCAGTTAACACCCCTACTCAAGATGCACAGAGTGTCCAACAGCTATTACGACTTCTTTAGGGCGCAGGTAGTGACTACCTCAGCGATATCTGGTCTGTACGTCTATGAGAATCTCAGGCCTCCGTCGCCCCGCTACAGTTTTAGTCTTCCGACGGAACTTCTCATATCCGAACAAAATTCACCGGGGCCGACTGCGTCAGGGACCACAGAAGACGGTGCAGACGATTTGAGTGCCCAAAAAAGGTTCCAAAACGTTCGCTTGATGCTAACTCCAGCAACATTTGGCTGTAGGACTTTCGTTTTAAGTAGGGCACATTTGTTGCTGCGCCGATGGCCCCCATTCGATCAGATCAAAGTCTACTTAGGATCCTGCAGATTTTGCCTGGATCAAAAAGGGTTTATTTTCACATTTTTGGATGAACTGTCAGAACCCCACATCATGTTTACGACATCGTTCGTGTACCTCGAGTCGGATGGTACGGGCCAGTTGAAAGACGCTCACAAACTCCTTATCCGGCTCGCGCCTCAAAGTGGTTCGGAGTCATTGGATGCCCAGATTCCCCGCCTTGTTCTAGAGATGGTTTCACCGGCCGAGACCAGCTAAGATGAACAACAGAAAAGCGCAACGTGGTGACAGATCGTCGAAAGAATATGTATCATATGAAGAACAATCTGAATCACCGTACCGGAGAAGATTAAAAGTAACGCAATCGGCGCATACCGAATCCTCCACTGCTTCTACTGCTCAAAAAAGAACGAACGAAAATCTTTGGATACAGTTTTATGTAGCCTTTGACGTTCTTTGTTCGAACGAGAGTGTTAGCCCTCTGAGGTCGAGCACAATTAGTAGCAACCACAATGTAATCTATAAGAGCAGCGAATCAAACAGACGTTTACCCGCGTCTGTAGAGCTCCTTCTCTTTCGGCTTCTCATGAGGTTGAGGGTACCGGAGCATCTTGCTTACTGGTTTTTCATTTACGAACTATATGCGACAACAATTCAGGTCGAGCCTAGAGTTTCGAAATTCAACTTCTTCGTGGTTTCTAGCACACTAGATTAACTACTACTATTATTTATTTATTTATTTATTTATTATTATTTCTTCATCGTTACACTAATTATTAATAATATTATTATTACTAATTTTTTATTAATTACCCTCCCTCTTCCTGCCAAACTCCTTCCACCGATTCATGGTATCGCATGTTCTGGATATGAAGCGGCGTCCCACAGCGCAAGATCGATTCGTTACTGCAGTGACAACGGGCACCGAAAAATATAAGCAGTATCAATAATGAGACGATCATCAGTCCCCCATCTTCTTACTGTTTGCCCTGCCGAGGAAAATGAATGATTCGTTATAAATTCGTGTATATTACAGTGTATTTTAGGGACAAAAATCATTATTACTGAGCACCAAAAGGTCTTCTACGATTTAGATGGATTGCAATGCGCTTGTGTAGCGTGAGATGATTTTCATTTTTAGGTATTTAGTTGAGTGATATCCTTTGCTCTCTTTTTCTTTCTTATTGCTTCTCTCATTGCACGACATTTACCAACCGTATGTTATTTTATTTTATTTTTCGCTTGTCTTGTGTGGTTGTCGTACAGAAAAGTGCTCGTTCAGAATTTCAGTCGTATGAAACCATCTGAGCTTGTGGAAGTAGCCGATGACACCACACTGATGGTGCGCACCCTTGAGATTTTGTGGCACTGCAATCAGCGAAGCAACGAAGCCGAGCAAATGGGCCTGCGGAGTTGTGTTCCGGAAGGCATTACGAGCATCGACTGGAACTCGGCAGGGTCACGTCTCCTAACGACGGGCGGTGACAAGTGCATCCGAATATGGGAGCTGAACCTCGACGCTCTTGCGATGTGGATGAAAGATGGCACAAAAGACATGACTGCCTGCGTGCAACACATTAGCTGTATGCAATCATCCTGGATGCCCATGACGGCTAGATGGTCGCCACATGATCAGCTAGTGGCTTCCGCGCATTGCGACGGTAAAATATGTCTATGGTGGCAAGAACGCTCTATGGATGGCGCGATATCAAAGGATGAGAACGGTGAAGAGGTATGGAAGGACTTCCGGCATCTTTCTGGGCATGTCAACGATGTGTACGACATTTGTTTCTCTCCCGATTCGCGATATTTGCTGAGCGCTGGTGGAGATGGATGCATCCTGATTCACGATTTAGAAGGATCCACTATGCCTGTAGTACAACTCTCGGGGTGTCACACAAAGTTTTGTCGAGGTGTGGCATGGGACCCATGGAATCGCTTCGTTGCCACATTCGGTGGAGGGCCATCTTTGCAGTTTTTCAGTCACGTCCCTAAACGTGTTAGCGAGAGCGTGACTCGGCGGATGGCTCTTGCTGGACAACGAAAAGCTCAAGGAGAATTCATTGGAGACGCGTGCAGCTTATTTTTTCGTCGCTTGAGCTGGTCTCCCGATGGTATGCTGCTCGCGGTTCCCTTTGGGAAGGCGGGGCATGTGTCACAGGTTGGGAGAGAAGGTGGAAACCGCAGCAACGAATCTCAGCGCTGTGTCGACAACGACATGGTCCACTGCATTAATATCTATGCTCGAGCTTCACTAGAGAAGGTGGCGGCACGCATTGTTGTTCGAGGCTATAGCGAAATACGGGGTGCCATCTGGGCCCCTTGCTTCTTGGAACCAACAGGACCGTCAAAGTTGACCAGCTCCAATCCTTCTTTTCGCTCTTCGGACTGCACCCCCTCTTCGAAACTGGCCGGTGAGGAGGTGATAGTCGAGCCCTTACGGGAGAAGGAACTCGGCCTTTGGGGTCCAAAGGCATATCGCATGGCACTCGCAGCGTGGACTCCCGATGCAGTTATTGTGTACACCACCGGCTCATGCATTCGGCATAGCGACTTCACAGATCTTCATATTCACAGCATCACAGACGTTGCGTGGGCGCCTGATGCTAGCTATATTCTGACCGCTGCACTTGACGGCTACGTCAGCGTTATCGCTTTCCAAGGTACCCTATCAACGACCCATCGCCTTCCAATGTTTGTTCCATCTCGTACAGTTCGAAGCATGTGTGATGTGTTCTCCGGCCTCCGCAATATCGGCGCTGAGGTGGAAAGCAGCTACAGCAGGATGGCCCCACAGGTATCTCAACCAACAGTCGCCACTGTAGTCAAGAAGAAGAAGAGAGTGGAGGCTCCTCAGCAGATAGAAATAGGTGCTGATCAGCTGGGCGCCTTGCTAGACGCTGCCTAGATCCCGACTGCAGAAGAACTTCTGTCGTGCCCCTCACTACTTCATAGATCATCTATACACTTCCCATTGCTAGATCACTTTCCATAAATTTCTCTAGAGCTTCCATTACTAAAGTTTGAACTTCGTTTTAATTGCTATTATTATTGCTTCACTACAGTCAGAGGATCATTGAGCGGTGTTCGCTATCGTCTTCTTTTCATATATTGTTATTGTAAATCATATGCTACACGCGCTTCTTGCTTCTAAAATATCTCTCATGAAGGGCAAAAGTTTTATTTTCACTCTTCTTCCCTTATATTAGTTCTGGCATGTTCGGCGCCCAGGCATCCAATCCCCAGATGTCTTTGCCAATGGATTCGGCTGATGATGTGCGAACAACACTGGCACAATTAACGGCTCGAGCGCGTAAACTCCTTGTCGATGAAGATAACAACTCGGTTTCCCTTAACAGCCGAGGGGTATTCGAGGTCTCGAAGCGCGCTGCTGACGCTATCCGACAGAAAACAGAAGGCACTGGTGTGGTGCCCGCTAGCGGCTCTCAAGCCTCCGTGGAGCTTTTTATGGCGAGAAATTTCGGATTTGATCTTCAGGAACAGCAGCGCTTGATTCAACAAATGCAGCGCAATCATATGGAGATGGCGGTAGATGTTACGTCCACGGACAACAATCGCAGCTACGGTGTTGTGGGTTCTATTAGTGACGTGGACGCTGTAGTGGATGCGATCAAGCATGACCTTATTGGGCATGCGCATTGCGCTGTGTATCAGAAGGAGCAAGCTGATATTGAATTACGGAGTCATGAGATGCTGAAGGCAGCGTGGAAATCTTTCTACATAACCGTATCCGATGATTTTGATGGGCTATCTGCGTCTTTGGAAAAATCTGTACATGACCGCGTTGGAGGCATGCCACATAGTTTTGCACCGCCTCAACGAAGGGGAGTTCGAGAGCCTCCGTTAAAACCATCCAGTTTCTTGGAGTTTGTCTCGTCGGAGAGCCCTCAGTCTATGGAGATGAACCGCACTATTGGTGCCTTCGCCAGTATTGTTGAGGAATATCCACCTGTGCTCTGGGTAGACCACTTCACCTCCTATGTGTTAGAGCAAAGTAGCACAAATGGTAACGACATAGGAGTGTTGTGGGCTACCGTTCAGGCGCTGCTGCAGCCGATTATTCGGCTCGGATCCAATGCGAACTTTCTATCGTACGTTTCATCGAGCAGAGAGGTTATTGAGCGAAAGTTCTGCAACCGCTTGCTGACGAGCGGTGTTCGTTTAGATTCCGCTAGAGTTGAAGAACTGAACTCCGTGCCAGCCAGTCGGGTGTACGAAATGATTCAGTCAAATGCAGGCGGCAATCCGTGGAGTCACGCTTACTCAGCAATGAAGGCGGGGCGCTACGATGTTGCAGTACTGGTAGCACGCCGCATTGGTGCCACCGCTCTGGAGGAAGCGCTGCAAAAGTATGCCGATGCGTCGCCGTTGGAGCGACAAAAGCTACCTCCTGTCGTGTCCTTGCGCTTGCTCTACGCAGAGGAAGCTACAAGAGAAGACCCTTTCCGGCAGACCGTACTGTTTGCTCTTCTGGCGGGCAGAACAGGCGAAGAAGAAGCGGATATCGAGCGTACGCTTGTGGATCTCAGTAGTAAAGTATCTACGTCTTTGGAAGATATGCTGTGGCTGCGGTTGGTCTGTATTCGAACACAGGAGGAGTCTCCTCAGGGAGGTCAAGTGCAAAGTTTGGCGTTCATGCAACGAGCAATTCTCGACGACCTCCAGGATTTGATTCAAGTTGTACACGGCAGCGTTCCTCGTCTCGTGTCGTTCCTTTTTCATGCACTCCTTCCGGCCACAGGCCTTCGACTGCTGCTTGAAACCATCCCCTATTACGTGGATGGTCTGCATATGGCGCTGTGCTTCAACGCGTGCAACCTACTTCATCAAGGTTCTCTAGAGTCTGTACTAGACCTCGAGCGGCATATGGGTAGATACTGCGGGATGATGCTGCTGAGCGTGGATCGCTGCGTCTCAAGCGCGCGCCAACAAGCTGGGTCAGCTACTTTCTCTTACTTTCAGAAGTCCGGTTTTACAGAAGCTTTTGCGGAGTTCTGTCAGAAAGATGTTATATGCAACCGCTTGTTTGGTCAGCGGACGAACATCGGAGAGCCTGCTAGTGGGATCCTGCTACAGCGTTCTGGGGGCGCCAAGTCAGAGCTGTGGCAAGCAATGTGGCTTATTGCTGAGACAGCAGCAAAACGGAATAGGTTTGCGACTGCCCTGCATCTGCTTCTTGCTGTGGCTCAGTCGGTGCGCTTGACTGGTGGACCTCAGAAAGAAGTATCCGCAGCGGTGGGGCGTGCGGTGCAAATTGCCTGCCCAGCTCTATGTCAAGTACTTTACCTCCCAATTCAGTCAAGTGACGCGGGTACAGTCATTGCAGAAGCTTCTCAAATAATCCATTTTCTTCGTCAGCAGAGCGACCCTGACGCCGTGACGGCAACAGATTTTCAAACTTTGAACATTTTGTGTGCCATGTCTGATGTGTACTTGGCTGCAGGAAATGCCCAATGGGAAACAGCCCTCGGAGCGTTTTTTCAGCTTCCATTTGTTCCCGCTTCTGCCAATGTGGACATTGAAGCGGCTGCTCAAGACTACTGCAGCTGCTCCCCGCATGTTGTTGCTGCCGGAGGCGCTATTATTCCGCTAGTTTTTCAGGCTGCCACTCACCTTCTCGAAGAAGAATTACGGAATTCCTCACCCCACTCAGGGGAAGGGCAGTCGAGAGCTGGAGTGATTCTCCGGCATATGGAAGTTGTGATCTCGTGGGTTCGTCGTGTGTGCTCTCATCCCGGGCAAACCTTCAGCGACTTACCTAGTGAGGTACTCGATTTTCAGCAGCGTTTCTTGTGATTCGAGTGAGCATTTCTCAGAAGTGCATTAACATAATCACTTCCAATTCTATGTTGATCGTGGCATTCCAGCATAATAAGAAATCAATTGAAAATGCTGAGGTATCCTCGCTGGATGAACTCTCTTGGGTATATGTAAAATGTTGCTATTTCCCTCCCCACCCTTTTTTTACTTTTTTTTGTATGCGTGCGGTTACGCAATTGCTACTCAGGCTAGATTCTGCTTAACAAAAAAAGAATGATCGGTACGAGTACACCCGATCCCAAGAGATTGGATGTGCTCATGTCGGATATTGTACGGCTCTATGTGGAATTTGTGGAACATCTACGCCAAGGAGGTGAGGCAAGCGTCGAAGAATTCGGACATATATTTGAAAAACAGAAAATGGAGTACATTCACTATTGTGGCAGCTCTTTAAGTCACCCATACCATCCATGTATTGAAGTGGATTTGTTTCAGCTTGGGGCTGCTTACTTGTCTTTCCCCAGCGATGTCGTGTTGCCTAAAGTTCGATTGTTCTCGTTGCTGCTGCTATTCTTTCTTTTCGGTACGCAACCATCTCGTGGACAAAACGACTTGGTTCCTATTACGATTCCTCTTTCAATCGATGTTTTCGAAAGCTTGTTTGATAATCCTCACGGTGTAGCCCCGCCTGATTCTTCTCAAACTATCTCAAGCCTGCTCGAGAATTTGGCCCTATCTCTGTATATCAGCAACGCTTTTTCTTTACAACCAAGTGTTGATAATAAGGAGTATATCGCTGCTGTGATGCGTAGTCACGAGTCTCACCACGCACCTCTTTTCACATCTTTTTCGAACCCCGTCAGAAATATGCAGCATGATATTCTAAAAAAACGGTCTGTCGCGGATGATGATATGAGCAAGGTAAGTAACGTGGAGCTGCGTACCGCTCTGGGGCGATACATGCATCACAGGGGGAAAAATGAACACTTGTTTCGTGGATAACTTTGCTTCTTTGCTTACCTGATTGATGATGCCGGCGTACTTGGGAAGGAACAATTACAATATTACAATATCAACAAAAAGCAAGAATGAACCGTAATGGAAATATAGTCTTCGTATTCCTAACACACTATGCTTTGTGGCGTCGGTTCAGTCTTATACAATGATGTTGTTCTTCATTTTCTAATCGGCTTTTTAGTACTCCTATCTAGCGTCACTAATAATCGGGTTTAGGAGTGCCGCTGTTCGTATGAAGCCAAGTCGGAACAGCAATATAAGAGGGTATGTAGCTCGATGGTACGCTTGCCGAGGGGTGGCACTAAGAAAAACGATGCCTTTGCTATCTCGGGCTTCTCCAAGCAAATTTGCTTCAGTATCATTGCATGAATCAGTTGTTTCGGACACAGAAACGGTTTGTGTTCCTAAACCGGCTCCACGCCAAAAACTTGAGCAACCCGAAGATCCCTCGCAACTGAAATACAAAGTAAATGTTTTTGATAAGTTTGGAATGCCTTTGAGTGAAGTTCCGATTGGGCCACAATCTCTGAAGGATATTTTGGATTTGGCCCCATCTAGTTTATTGCAAGAGGAACTTAGGAAACTCTTTGAAAAGCGCAGGTGGAGGGGCCCAACCAGTGTTCAGTCGATTACAGCACCTTTAGTTTTGCAGCGGTACGATTTATTAACCATTGCCCCTCCAGCCACAGGAAAAACATTTGCCTATATTTTCCCTTCTGTAGTCAGCGTTCTTCTTAGTACTAGTCCTAATCGAGCGTTGGAGGAAGTTTCCTCTATTTCTGGCTCTGATATAGAAGAGCTCATGCAGGACAAAATCAGACGAGGAGAAATTTGCAAGTATTGCGAGCTAGATGTGGCGCAACACAAGATCTGTCCCATAACGGGTACCGTACACCCAGAGCCGGAAACTGCGGAAGAGAACGGGGCAGCAGAGAGGGTTAAAGACATAGGAAATGTTGCTAAACCTCGAATACTAGTACTCGTTCCAACATCCACACTTGCTCAGCAAGTGCATAAAGCATTCACTGAAGTAAAAGAAAATTTATCAGTGCGGTACCTTGTTAGAGCATCATCTGCGGAAGAGCAGAAGAAACACTTGAATGCTATGGAAGGGGCAGATGTTCTGGTAAGCACTCCTGAAACTCTCCTTGCTCCTCTAATGAAAGGGAGGTTGTCCTTTGCTCGAGTGAAGATTGCTATTCTGGATGAAGTTGATGAATTAGTCTCCAATAATCACTTCGATGCAGTAAAAATGATTTTTGGGGCACTTCCAAAGGGGCATCGACGGCCTCAACGCCTGTTGTTTGGGGCATCCCTTCCTCAAACGGTGTATCAAATGCTCCGGCAACGTTTCTTGCACCCTACGCACCGCTTTGTTTTAGTGGATAATCTGCGTGATAAAACATCTGCTTCCTCGACTGCAAAGAACCTAGTCAAGCACTCCGTATTCTTAGTGGGGCAAGTAGAAAAGATACAAAAACTCTTGTGGCTTTATCGCACGGAAGTCATTCATGCAGATCAACGAACAATTGTGTTTTGTAACTCACGCCATAACGTCATGTATGTCGCAGACCGTTTGAAGGCTTTGATGCCAGAACTTCACGTGACTACGCTGTCCGCAAAGGCGTCCATCACCGCAAAGACTGCAACACTGAAAATGTTTTCCTCGGGGGTTTCCACGTGTCTAGTCTGTACAGATATTCTCAGTAGGGGAATGGACTTCACTAACGTAGTGCATGTGATACATTACGATATGCCTGCCGATATGAGTACATGGATACATCGAAGCGGCCGTTGTGGTAGAAACGGTCGGCATGGTTACACTTACTCCTTGTTTCAACCGGAGAATATAAAGCTGGCAAAACCCCTTACAGCTTTTCTTCGAGAAAATCAACAGTTTGTTCCTCCAAAACTACAGGAGTATGGACGTCAATCGTTCGGGGATCTATTCAACAACTCACTGTTCCATCACCCAACAAGGCGATATCGCCGATCAGACCCTCAGCACCACGCTGCTGTGTTGGGGAGAGGAATCTCTCGTTTTCCCGATTACAAGCAAGATAGCATCAGTAAGCATAGCCGCCCACACTGATTTCACCCAGTGGAAGTGGAAGAAATACTCAGCTATTCCTTAAAAACGATTTCTTGGTTCCTGGATACACAGTGTATTCTTCGTGTATATTATTATTATTAGTAGTAGTAAATATATTATTCTATGCTTGTGCACTTGATTGCCCTCTTTGCTTCATTTTTCTCTTCGTTGAAACGGTTCTAGAGGAAGCGAAAGAATAGAAGAATATATAGAATATACATAGTTTTTTTTTTGCGTTGTCAGACTGCTTTTATTTTTCCGATGGCCGCTACAGCTCCGAAGGCTACACCACCGGTTGGCAGTACTCTCGATATGCTTCCCCCTGAGCCCACCGCTAGCCATAAACGAATGATGGACTTTAACGTAACCGCGTATCCTTCCAGAGTCAACGAGCAGCTTCTCCCTGAACGTGCGTTGAAGGAGAAAGATTTTTCTGCAATTGATCCGTTGCAGTACCGCAAAAATCATGAAGTAAAGAATAATAACGTGAGCTCCGGAACTTCTGGGGGATACCGAGAACCAGGTTTAGAGATGATGTCTTCAAGCCATCTAGCCAACCATTTTATGTTGATGGGCCAAGAATTGTCAAAGAACTCCACAGGAAATACGAAAGCTTTTATGCCTCGCGGGTACTTTACGAAGTACATTTCCCCCCCTTTTGATGAGCGCTCGACATACCGCCTGGATTATTGCCAGGATGAAGCCGATGGGTTTCAGGATGTCACAAAATTTACCCTGGAAAACTATCGGAACGACTGGACCGAGGAAGAAAAGGCTAATATTGATGTCTCAAAGAATATTCCTTATCTTACACTTCCCGAATCCCATTGCAATAATCGTACAACAGTGTACCGCTATACAATGATGCCAGATCTGAAGAAGAATGAGGTTCGAACCATTTCGCAGCACACCAATCTCCCAGATCTTGGAGCGTCGTTCGCTTATTCTGCATATACAGAGGATGACCCTCGAAGGGTTATTTCTTATGACCCCAAAATAGCTGCTCTGAAGCATCCCAAGAGTTTTATGGAGAAGGCAGGCGAAAAGGGCGTATTTGATCCAAAGAAGGCTCGTGCTGTCCATGACGAGCTTGATCGCATGCGCAAACTGCGCCGCGAAACAATGCAGAAGCGGCGGGAAAGTTCCATCAACTCTAATGAACGCGTAGAGGGTGCCACCGACAGCACGGACCAGGAAAATAGTTCCGGAACTAAGAGGACGAATTGCCGCACAGGTCCAAGAGACAACACAGATTATGTGTTTCTTCCTCGAGACCATTTCTGCCGGAAAGTCCACGATTGGTAATCCCTCCTGAGGAATCTAGGTATTTCCCCCCTTGAGCAGCCATGACGACGGGATGTAATAGAAAACAACATCGAATTTCGATCAGTTGAATCAGTTCAATGTAAACCTAGCTTCAAAAGATCCTTCAGTATCAACAAAAACGTTGATAGTGTTGCGTGGTACGCATGTGCCTTCTGCAGCAGATGTCTCAGAAGTCTTGGATTCCCCATTTGCTTCTGTGCTTGTTTCGTTGCTCTCTATGTACTCCATTGAATTGTATTCTGTCAATAATATTAAGAGCACCATTATTATTTTTTTGTCAAATTTGCTTGAACTACCTCTAGTCTGTATTTGATCGTCGAACGCGTACTCCTTTTTGCATGGATGCCTAGCTCACCTGCGAACAATGGATGAGAACTTGAAGCATATCTTTAGGGAACATGAAAATGATGCTAATGCGCGTTTGAACGCTTTTATTTTGGCCCAGGAGAAGATACTTAGTCTATTGGGCTCTGGTAATCTTCAGGACTCCTTATGCATCAATGAAATGTTAGCTGCATTGGCTGTTGGCGCCGTCGATCCTTGGTCTCGAATAAGGAAAGCTGCGATAACAGCAATCGAGACTGTATTATTCACACTGTGTGAAACACTGCCCAGTGAATTACGGGGCCACGTTCAATCTTTCTTGAACGAGTTACCAGAAAAATATAGAACATCAAAGCATTGGTATGAAAAGGAAGGATTACTGCATTTGCTTACTCTTTCGATTAACCTTTGGATTATAGATAAAGATTTCTGTTCGGTTGTTACTCACAGCATCACTCTTTTATCCCTGTGTGCTGCTGAGCTTCCGGTAAGAGAGGCTGCAGCAACGCTACTGCAGAAAATTACGTCGAAGGAGCCGGACCTTTTATACTCGGTGGAGAAACAGTTGTTTGATCACTTCGAGTCTGCTGGTGAAGATGAATCTGAACATGCCATCCATTCCTTGGAAGGGCATCTAATCGCGCTAGAGAAGTTGAGAAGCACGTCTGTGGCTGAGTTTAGTGATGACCAATTATCTGCTCTGCTCAAATTAGGTGCGCATTCCGCTGCAAGTGTTAGGCTATACGTTGCCGAGATTCTGAGGCCACCATCAGAACTTCTCTTTGGTTTAATATTGCAGGAAATTGTAGAAGGCTTTTCATCACGTGCCGGAGAATGCCCGCTTCAGAAGTGGAAGTACTACGAAACAATCATGATGGTTCTTAATAATCATCTGATGTATTATTTAGAGGTTCGCTGCATCTCATTCAGTCGGTGTCTCACTCACTTTCGAAATCCACAGCTATATAGTGTTCGAATTGTTGCATCAGAAGTAGTCGTTTCTCTTCTTAGAGGAATAGATTCGAAAGTGTTTGAAATGAAACGCATTGCAACCCAGGTTTTACCTCTCTTTGTTCAGTTTTACATTCGACACGTCGGATCCGTGAATGAGTTATGCATTTTATATCGTTCGTTGGCCAACCACAGGGATGCCTGCACTCGAGGCACTCTTAAGGAGTTGTTTGACCAGCATACGCTCCCCTTGATGTGGTGGTATCTTGCCATTTTTGTTACTGTGAGACACAATTCCCTTAGAAAACTGGATAAGGATGTCCTCTGTCAAAACTTGAAACTAAAGTTATACACTGGCATATTGAAGAGTAATGCTGCAACGGCACATATAGCGTTGATGATAATGTGTACCTATTTTCCGGATTGGTGTAGCAGAGCAATTTTTAGCGAAATGTTGAAAGATTCTAGCTGGCGTTCTATCCTTCAACGAAATGGTAGGAAATATATTCACTTTGGTATTGATTTCGTTCGTATGATGAATCAGAAAGGGTGTGAAACAAAGCATCTAATCCCTGTGTGGGCAGAGTCTTTAAATGGCCTTATGACTCATGAACAATGCATTATTCTAACAATGATCAAAGATTCGCTTTATCCCAAGGAGGATGCCAGGCCTTTTTCTTTTGCGTATGACTTCACGTACAAAGCTCCTGTCATGGTGGATGGAGGCGAAGATACAACTTTGGGGTACACTTGGCTACACTCCACTTACCCCACAATTGACAGCCCCCCATTATTTCGAATTCTTTCCCCTGTTAGTGTAACCAAGAAACATTTTGCGCACTTGCCTGAGGGTAATAATTACCTTCTCGCTCTTCGTCCGGTTTTTGATACTCTCTACACCTCTTCTGGGACAGAACCCCCAGTTCTACAGAAGATTCGAGAACTGATGATATTTATTCTAAAAGATACAGTGGGAGACAATTGGTGCTCATGGATCCTCCATGCTGTATTTACGCGGCTAAACTCTCTTTCGCCAAGCTGGAAAGACAACGAAGAGAACAAAGACAAAGTAGATGAAAAAAATTACGATGATTGGGACGACGATGATGATGACTGTGTTGGTTTCTCTGCTGTGGAAGAAAAAGAGCGTGCAGCAGTAATTTGCAAAGTGCTATTGGCCAAAAGGCCATCATATTCCGGGGAGTTTGCGGAAGAGCTCCGGTCAGTCCTTCAATCACCTCCCTGAGAGCAGTGAAGAAGGATTGTTATAGCCCTGCTCGTCGTTCTTACTCCCTTCCTCTCACTAAAGTGTGGCATCTGTGGGAACAATAACCTGTTCGTGGACCAGTCTGAAGTTTGATAGCTTTTGGCCACAGAAAGCTAATGACAAAGTGTATCTCAGGAACGCAGTTCTCTCTCGGTGCCTTTTGCTCACACTTCTTCATTTCTCCTCGGTTTTCTTATTGTTTTTTTTTTTGGGGGGGGCGGATCCCCGCCCCCGAAGGGGGGAGGCTTTGAACTCGAGGCCATGGTTTGTTTTTTGCCCCCGTTTTTCTTGTTATCGCGCAATCGGTTTTCCGCTGAGAAAACCTTCTATAGACAGGCGCCGATGGCCCCTGCCGCCGAGTTCCGCGAAAATAGAAAAAGGGTCCAGCGGGGAATTGAACCCCGGACCTCTCCCACCCTAAGGGAGAATCATGCCACTAGACCACTGGACCTCGCTTTCCAACGGCTTAGAAGACACATCTGTTCTGAAACGCGGCCTTGCTGCGTTCGGCCCGCAACGGCGCGCTTGGTGTGGGGGCCATCCCTCCGGGTGCCTGCGGATCGTCCGTCCCGCGATGGGCGCCTAATTTCTTTCTTGAACAAAAATATAAAATAATACTTTTTTTATTTATGAAACTTTTTCAGCTATGTGGAGGGGCCTGGGGCCATGGGTTATCACAAAACAAGGAAGGAAAAAGAAAATATGTGACAAAATCTCCCGAGACATTAAAATACTTCGTTTCCCTCAACCAAACTCAGGAAAAGAACCTTTGGTGCCGCTAAACCGAAGCCGCCACGCAACAGCTTCTATTCGCTTCCACCTGCTACGGAGCAACGTGCTTTATCTTCCGGCCGAGGCATCAAAAGTTAACTTTTTGGAATTCGAGGTCCAGTGGTCTAGTGGCATGATTCTCCCTTAGGGTGGGAGAGGTCCGGGGTTCAATTCCCCGCTGGACCCTTTTCATGCATTGTCACGAAAAACGACTTATTTCGACGCTCGTCCTTCTGCGAGTGTCGAAATCTTTTTGTCCTGCCATTTAAACCGTGTTCCCAGGGTTAATAATGCACATTTTAGTTTAATCGACAATAATAGAAAAAGAAATAAAATCTTTTATCTTACTCACTACTTCCACCGTTTGTTTTACTAAGCCTTGCGCAGGGAGATGTGAACGCAAGATCCTCAGGTGATTGTTCACTGCACTACTACATCCAGCACTCTACTCGGAATGTTTGATCCGGCCAAGGGCCGGCGAAATGTTTTTTTTGAGGAGCCAATTGGCGATAATAATGAAAATAATAATAATTATTATTATTTTTTTTTTTTTTTTTTTGTAGGGGTTGGGGATGTCGGGGAGGTAAGGGGCCAAAAGAAAATGCGGGCCTCTGGTCCGATACAAAATGTCTCGCCGAATAATACATAAGGGATTCGCTTTGCTTCTTCATCGCCTTCTCTACAGTTTGTTCGCTCTTCTTTTCAGCCTGAGCCCACGGGGGGGGTATTAACTTATTCGTTTTTATTTTGCAATAAGCCCGCGTGTTGATCGTCGCATGCGCTTTCGAAATGCCCATTTTATTATTATTATTATTTTTTTTTGAACTCTGCAGCTGGGGGCTGAAGATCTTGAAGCTATGGGTTATCACGTCAAGGGGAAACAAGGAGAAAAGGTGATAGAAAACCATCTCAGCAGCACAAGTAGACAACACAAGAAAACAAGAGAAACGTATCGTTCCTGAGACATTGTAATAGCCAATTAGCCTCAAGATCTTCAGCCTCCAGCTGCAGAGTTCAAAAAAAAAAAAAAAAAAAAAAGAAAGAAAACTATTTTTTAACATATTTTAGTTCCCGTGCTCCAAGAAGAAGGGATTATATTGCCTCAAAACGAAGGAAATAATGAGACAAAGAGCCGGGAACGCCAAACCATAAAGATAACTGAATGCGATCGCCCCTTGTTCGGGTGAATCTAGACCACAGAAAATGAATAGAGGTTCTTGCCGTTTCCGGACTTGATTCCTACGGATACTTGACTCAGAGAGAAGGCTGACTCCTTATGTTTTCTTTACTCCTTCTTTCTCCTTTTTCCCAGGGTACAGGTAAGTCTAGGCAAGGGGCTCTTTCCCAAATGTGATGCATTATACGCGCGAAGGCGCTGCTTCATCACATTCGTCTTGTCCCTTCCTCCTAGGTCCTCGAGACACAGGTCAGTTAGTCGCATACGTATTCATCTCCGGAATACTTTAGCGTGATTTCCGCCCCGTGGTTACGGGGCGAGGACGCTCCACAGCGCCTGGGCGATCGACATTCTATTCTTCGCAGAGGAGCGAAGGGTAAGGTAGCTACGCCCGAGGAGGAACGGACGACCCCGCACCAACAAATCAATGCGTCCGCTTTGCACGTGGGCACGATGCGCACCCGCCTGGTGGCAGAGGTGGCGTGGCGTCTCGACGGATTGCTCGCGCTGCTGGGCCAAGGAGGCTGCGGCGCGTCCGCCCTCACACCTTCGCGGAGGGTGATCCCGCGAGACGACGCCACTAAAATGATGGCAGCAGGGGTCCCCTGCATCCCGACAAGGGGGTATGTGATCCCTTTTCGTTTGTCGGGGACAAGCCCTCGGGCAGGCGCCGGAGGTTCATCGCATGGCCGCGAGGGAAGAACGACAATGATGTGTACGAGGCGGACGTTCCCCTCGAACGCGTTGCAGCATATCTAGCAGCGGTGCGCGGCGAATGCGCTTCATGTCTGACATGAAAGCCTCGTTCTTTCAAGTCGAATTGCCCGTGGAGATACGAGCTTTATTCCGCTGTTACACGGAGGATAGCCAGCTTGTGGAGCTCTGCCGTCTGCTGATGGGCTATACTGCAAGCCCTGAAATTCTGCGGATATTGACATCCGCTTTGGCGGGTAAATCAGGAGTGGTGAAACCCGAGTTCGCAGCTCCTTCACGTATACGAGTCGACGTATGGATTGATAACATCCGCACATCCGGTTCGCGGGGCGACGTGGCGACGTGTACGGAGACGGTGTTGCCGACGTGTACGGACGCGAACGTTACGCTTGGCGAAGTGGAAAAGACACGTCACCGTTATCCATTTATCGGCGTCTTTTTCGACCACGCTCGACGGCGCGTTGCCGTGGGGTAAAAAAAACACCGGCGGTTGATGGAGGCACCAACATTCACGAGTCTCACAGTTGCCGACATGGAGGTTATTGTGTCTCGCATGTTGTTTGCCGCCTCGAGACATTGGTGTTTCTTTGTTTCGGTTTTACTTCTTTTTGGGACGCATCCCTGGACGGTTGGGGAGCGGTACAAGAGCAACGGCAATGTATATATTGCAGGCACAAATTGGGCATGCACACCGCACTTGATCATGCAGGCAGAAGCCCGTGCGGTCGGGCTGGCGTTAAGGAGCTTTGCTGCGCACATTCAGCAGCAACTCGACATACTCGTCGACAAAACATCGTTGTTGGGTGCCGCACGTAAGGGTCACACCAAATCGGCGGCCCTGGCGATCGAGCTGAACGTCGTTGACGCTCTCCTTGGGGAATTCGGTACCTCTGCGACGTACGGGTATACCGCTCTGCAAATAACCCGGCCGGTGCCCCTTCACGGCAGATGGGCGTGAAGGCGCAGCACTTGGCGATGAGGCATGAAGACTGGCGAGATGGAGACGGGGACCCTTCGTGCGTTCTCAAGAACCCAAGGGCTTTTGATTCTTCGCACCTCGAAAGTAAAAGGTGTGCTTCCATTTAATACTTTAGGGAAAAATATTGGTTGATTGAAATGTCAGACTGAAAACAACCCAAGATGAACGAAGAGAAGAGTTGATCCGTGAAGGGAACTCCCAAGTAGTGTGCAAGCGAATGTGACCATTGTTAGCAGATAAAGGGGGAGCTCAGATTTCCCGAGGCATGCTACCTTATCCGATCCCTCGTTTCTCCATCCTTCTGTCTACCCTTTCTTCCGCCCTACCGCGCCTGCTGCTACTTTGCGAAGCCAGCCGCCCTAGTAAGATTGTATTATCAAAAAAAAAAAAAAAAATAAAAATAAAAATAAAAATAAAAATAATAGTAATAAATAAATAGTAAATAAATAAATAAACTAAAAACTTAGAAAAATAAGTGATGGTAGTCCGAGGCAGGTTTTATGTTAATTGAAGACGCCAAGATTGTAGTCCGATAGGCATTCAGGGATACAAGTGTTCCAAAAGTGTATTATTTTTTTTGGTTTTTTGATACTTCAGTAAGTAATACGTGGGCTATTGATATTCTATACATATTAGTAATGAGCTAACACCGTTCTCAACTTCAAAAAAAAAAAGTTAAAAAGAAATGTTCAATTTTAGACGGTCTACACGACCACGGGTTCATCTTCGGGGCTTCTCCTGTTGTGCCACCAGCCCAGCGCTTTCGGGTAGAAGTGCAATGCGGCAGCACCTGCACAGAAAGCAAGAAGCATCAAAAAGAAGATTGTCCATCCGGAAACCCCACTGGAGGACGGTGTACTGCTGACCACAGGAACGCATTGCTTATTGGAAGTAGAAATGTAATCCTTGCCACACGCTTCTTGAGGGCAAGCATGACGATATTTCAAACAAAGCTCTGACGCTTGATCAGGGGCGACATTTGGTGCACAATTCATCTGCTCCAGCAGGTCGGGGTCTACAATGCACAGCCCGTTGGGATTTGTTGGCTTCGTGAAATCGATAAACTCCACAAAGTCTTCCAGTGGGCAGACGTTGTTTTCGGCGATGTAGGACTTCCCATTTTTCATACATTGCATTTGAAAATCTGTTAGGCCAAATTGGAAATTTGTGCTCGGCGTTACCCCTGCGTGTCCAAAGAGAAGACGTACATAATAATTTTGGTTACGACTGAGCAATTCCACTATAAAAGTGGAAGCAAACGGGGGCTCCATCATGGTTCCAGATGAATCGCCGAGTGTCACTGCCAGAGGTGAGATAGTTGTGTCGTGAGCACTGTATTCATACAGTTTGAAAGTCGGCTGATTAATATGAGAACGCATATTGCGAATCATCTGCTGTGCCAATGGCTGACCGTATGTTCCGCGAGCAACATCCATCGCGTTTTCACGGTTGTAGTCGAAGACATAAGAGGTGCTGCACGACAGCACCTCACAGACAGCAGTTAAGTACTGGCTGAGTTTCGGGTAATTGCGTAGTGTTCCGGTTGTCTGATACGCCCTACCAATGTCGCACAACTGCATGGCACATTTGGTTCGACGGTTTCTCTCGGAGCAGAAACCCGAAGAGTGTACTTCAGCCCCAATGCCTTGCAGTACTTCGAATTTCGGAAACAGTGCATCAACTAATGGATCACACAGTTCGCTTTCCTTCTTTGCTCCGTAGAGGTATTTAGCAGCTACTTCAGGGATAGCATTGCTGAGAAGGAGCATGTCATCCGCTTTATCTACTGTGTGGATGGCAGGATAGTATGCGTCCAAATTTGGGAAGAGGCCGCGAAGAAATCCGTCTGAACTTTGCAGGGTTCGCAGTACATCCGTGGAACGGCTGGTTGAGATAGAAAGGTTATATCCATCTTGGGGAAAAAAAGGTTCTGAAACGACGCTCGTGTCACTGTTGTACCTCTCGCGAAGAAATGAGCCCAGGTTTACCAACATCTCTTGTCCTTCTTTATTCAAAATACCACAAGGATACGTAAGACCACAAATTTTGCTCTGGTTGTAGTTGACAATTGGGGAACGGGCGCCATGACGATGAATAACTTGAACCAGCTCGAGGTTGTACGCTGGGACAGCGGAAGAGAAACTTACAGCCAAGAATAGCACGAGCAAGAATCGGAGCATCGTGAAGGTACTTGACTTCAACAAATAGTTACACAAACAACACCAACCGTTGTAAACAACAACAACAAAATATATATATATAAATGTAAAATGATGGAAGTGTCGCATTCCCATGTTCTGTTCTTAAATGCAGTACAGTTTCTCAATTTAATTTAATTATTATTAAATTATTAATTGTTAATTCGAGCTGAGGATGTCGTTACACATTATCAGTGATAACACCATCTACTCCAAGATGATGTATTTGCCTAGCTACGAATTCTGAATCATCATTGGCTTCTCCCCAAGTCCAGACTTTCAGTCCACGGGAATGAGCTGCTTCTACAACCAACTTCCCATAATCCTCATCCTCATTTTCCTGTAGTGTAGTGGATTGAATTGATATTCCAGAGAGTTTGTGGTTGTAAGCAAATTGAATAGCGCCTTCAACATAGTATGTCCGATAGTCTTTCAAATCTTCCTGTTCAGTTGTATCACTCAGAAAAAAGACATCAAACCGGTTTTGCTTAGTAGCTAGAGCAACGCACACATCGGGTTCAAAACTGCTGAATGCAATGTATCTGCCGTCATCAGCGTACTCGAAGACAATATTCAAAATCCCATCCACAAAACGGTTGATCTCAAAAACATCCTTCTGCATAAACAAGTTATCATCCCACACTGGTTGAAATGGATACTTCACCTCGATATTAAGGCGTAGATCCAACGGGGTTCCTAGAAATATTTCTTTCAGGGTGGGAACAGGATGATTTATATCTATTCGCCTCGATAACAACGAACTGATAGGAGATGGGCAGCTCACCATTTGTTTCGGCTCTCTTCTTTTTCTCCCCACAGCAAGGATGTCCGACCAATAGCGAATAAGCATGTTCTTTAGCCGACATGAAGAGATTCCGCCTAAATTTTTGCTTTGTTTTAGGACCCATCTCAGCTGCTTTTCTGTTAAGTAATGTACAGGGATAGACGTTGGCACGAGGTTTTCCGATGATGAAATTTCTCCAATACTTGTAGGTGCAGCCTTTGCCAGCAGCTCAACAACAGGGTCGTGAAAAACAATAGGAACACCATCGTCTGTAAGCATGACATCGAACTCTACCATTTCGCACCCACGTCGATGCGCCATATTGAAAGCTTCGATGCTGTTTTCTGCAAATTTGATGCATTTGTTTGAGGAAGTTCCCCTCCTAGTGAATGTTCGGCCTAGGCCCCGATGCCCTACTGGTTTTTTTGTCGTGGCTCCTTCATAACTCTGCTTTGATCGAAGTAGTCGAAGATTGTTTTTCGGGTGATGAACTGGATAATGCAATGTATACTGAATATGAAGCATCACCCAAACCTGTTTTCTGCCGTTCTGCTCACATTGGACTGGAACATCGATTGTACCATGGGTCCCTTGACCCAGCATGCTGGCAGCGAGAATCGTTTTCCCGTACAGGAACTCCTGTTGTTCATGGGCAACCCCTAGAACAGGCACACGAACTGTTATTTCAAGTACGTGATTCTCCATCTGATGTGTGTTGATCGTTGCAATCCAGTAGTCTTGTGTGCGGTGGTGATGGAGGCCTGGATCGATCACTGGAAGACACTTAGAAAGTTCTTTAATGCACCACAAATCATCTGCAGCTTTGATGTCTTGAAACTGAATCAGTGTCGTTGGAGAATAAGCACGAGAGAACGTTTTTTGCTGGCACACTTTTCCTGAAGGGCATGGAAGGGGGAGAATATCTCCCCATCGGCTGCCGTAGGTGGGAATTCTTTTCAATCGAAACACCTCAAAAGCAGTCGTTGCAGCAGTTGATGCGCTAGTGCTTGCTATTGAGGAGTTAGAAGCGTTCCACTCGTGATGATCGTACGGTAATCGTGGATTATTAGCATAGAAATTCAGAGTTAGCAGCGGTCCTTGCTGGTTCGGTAGTAGACTAGCAGCGGGGAAATCAGACACAATAGAGGCAAAACGTATATTGGGATATGAAGAAAGATTCATTGTAGCTTTAAAATGACCTTCATCCATTTGAGAAACTGGAACGAGACGAGGCAAGGTACTACCACACTCCACGGCGACAGGAAGAGCAGCACTAGCTTTTTTCGTAGCGCTAGGGTACTCTAGCACTACAACTCGTAGTTCTATATTTTCCTCAACAGACGTGTTCGAACAGCAGCAGATGTATTTATTACTTCCGGGGGAAACCAGCTCCAGTGGGAGAGCGGTAGTCTTTCCCCACATGCCGAATTCCGGGGAGCCGCCAATCACACCAAAACCCCTTGTGTCATGTTTAGAGGAGACACTGAGCCACCGTGAGCCGCCACAGTCCAGCCACTCTTGTTCAATTCCTAGCACTTCTACTAGAAGACTCGTAGACATTTTATTAACCGTTCTCTACTGGTTTCGAAAAGTTCTGATGGTTTTTCTTTTCGGTTATGTAACTGTATTCTTCATCTATCGCACAATACCTATGTACTCTAGTTCTTATACGGAAGAGTACAGGAGAAGAGAAAGGGGGTGGAGGTAGACAAACGGTGACAAACAGAAAGAAAAACAACATAGCTAAAGGGAAAGGATCAGAACATTAAAGTAGGCGGTACAGTAGGTAGTATGGCAAATATCTTCTATGGCATGTCTCTCTCTTCCCCCATGAAGGAAGGCAGCTCTATAGATACATAATGTAGGTAAGAGAGAAAATGAAGGCCTAATGACTATACCAAAACACATTGACGCACAAAAGGCAGCAATGTTGTGGACGAGCTCACCTCAAAAGTGCAGGAGTCGTTGTCCAAAGTGCTGAGATCCTGCACTCCCTCTCTAGTTCCGCGGAGCACAAAGTTGGCTACAGCGGCTTCATTGTCTGGCTTTCGTAAGCCCGAAACGCGGTGATACGGCATCATATCATCGCCAAGGTTACCATTATCGCTTGCACGAAGCTGAACAAAGGCACTGGCAACGTTACTTTGAAGGAAGATGGTTGCTGGGCTTCGTTCTGCGTAGTCATCATCATCATCGAAATCTTGTCCGGAGCGAGCTGCTGACGGCCCCGGGATTTTGACTACTGTACTGTGTGGGTAGCAAAGACACTCCAGGCGTTTCTCAGCAGGAAGTTGAAATGAAACGTCATCCTCGTCTTCGGAGCATCCCGGAAAGACATAACCACTTTCTTTTATTTTCTCCCGGATGGCACAAGAAAAATTCATATACCCAAAGCTGTATGTATCCTCTTTGGTCATCAGGGGCCGTCCGAGAACCCCGAAACCGTCGAAACGACCCGCTGCGTTGTCGTTTAAACCTGTAAACCGGGAGAGTGGAAGGCCGCACGACATCCACTTGAGCTCAGAAGTGAGTACAATAGTAATTGTTTCACATGTCCAGACTTCAATAATAAACGGCTCATGAGGAGCTAGTTCCGCATCGATGCGCTCAACCCGCATTGGATAGTAAGTGCTTTCATACGAGGAATATGCTGCCCGGAGAGAGCTGTACATTTTCGCGTCCTGAAGCCGCTTTGAGGCGGCTGGAGCACCACCTTCTTTAAATGCTGCTGCAAATAATTTATTCTCCGGAAGAAAGGAAGCAGTCGTTGGAGCAAAAACTTTGCGGCAATGGCCAACACCAAGTTGGCCACAACTGTTCTCTCCGAAAGCTAAAAGCTTGCCTGTGGAAAGTAAAACAAAACTGTGATGTCCAGCAGCTGTAATGCTTCGGATGGGGAGTCCAAACAGCAGTCTAATAATGCGAAATGATGCCATCACTGGGACCGTCCTCTTACCACTAAGCTGCCCACAATGCCCTCGTCCGCAGGCATAAACACTATTTCGCTTAGCCGACATTAACAAAGTGTGATGAAGGCCGCACGCTACAGAACAAATTTTAACTGGATCATTCTGAGGATATGAACCTTTCATTTTGATGTCATACGAAATGTCGCCACGAACAAAACGCTTCTTAAATCCGGAGTCATGAGCTGGCTCAATCGGCTCAACGTCTTCAACGCCATCGGTAGCTCCTCCAGGTGCTGCTTCGCCACCTCCAGCGTCATCATCTGTATCTTGATTATGAAGTTCAATATCTTCGTACTTCTCTCCAAAACCAGGAATACGTTTAGGGTGCGACAAGGGGGGTGGGCTGCAGGGAGCTCCATCCGGTACCTTCCATAACGACCCATCTCCAAGCTGGCCAAATCGATTACAGTAGCCGAAGGTGTATACAGACCCAGACTCTGTGCAGAACACGATGTGCGACTCACCGGCAGCCACGTCAACGACCAACTCGCCATCGCTTTCGACACTAGTTCTATGAGATTCTGGAACATCCGGGCAAAATAGCAGAAGAGAGCCACTCTCTAGCAGCACAGCACTGTAATACTTCCTGCAACTCACTACCTTAACTACTCTATCACCAACATCAATATGAGGTTTAATGAACGTGTACACATCATTGGAAAATTTTTCTTGCTCCGGAGGAAGTAATGGACCTTCTCCCAGTCCATTCACTGGAATGACAGAAAAAGAAGATCCATCTTCAGACATTGTTGACTCTGCTACAGGAAAGGAAAAGAGGAATGAAATAGAAGGAGCGTTTAGCTTGGGAGCACAAGTGAAAAGAGGGGTTGGAGTCCCTACCGTCGCAACACCATACCAAAAAATAAGGTAACTTATGTTTATGATTTTTTTTTTTTTTGCTGTTCTTGTTGTTGTTGCCTCTTGTTTGTCTAGTTTTCTTGTGGATGATGCAGTTGCAACGCCGTTCGGAGTTAAAGTTTGGATAATAATAATAATAATAATAATAAGAGATTCAACATTTTCCTGTGTTTTAATCACTGAACACCAAATGTTCTTACTAAGCCTTTAGGTTCCTCCACATGAACAACGGTGACGTCAAATCCGCATCGTAATAAACAATCATTGACGGTTATTTGTTTGGAACTCAGAGTATCTTGCGGACCTTTAACCTCAATCAGCTTAAAGCTTCCGTCAGTTGTGGCTTGCTTCCCATGCGAACGCCAAAGAACCAAATCGGGAAATCCTGATGTGGATCCTGAGAAGCCATCAAAAAAGCAACACAAAAACATGCATCGCAGCAGTTTTAGAAGTGACTTTCTTGGAATTGCGGGTATCATGTCCAGGAGTGGAAATCCGTTGAGCATTACGTAAGGAAAGGGGGCTATGGACTGCATGGTGGTGAAGGGATCTCGTTTCTGGCGCTCGTGGCAACTGTCGTCGCTGCGCCGCGCAAGAGCCACGGAGTCTTCCTCTCCTTCAAGGAAAGGGTCCTGATCCACTTTACGCGAGCGTGCACCCCCTACTTCAACTTCAACTTTCCGTTGCTCACCACAGCGACGTGCAACAACTTCAATAAACTCGTCGTCAGAAAGGCCATCTAAAAAGCGAAGTCGCATGTCGAGTAGGCGTTGACGCCTGTGACAGAAAAGAACATGTGTTGAGGCGTCCAGTGGTCCATCGTGAAAATGAGAAAGCCACAATGAAGAAGAAAATGTCTTCATGGTCTTTTTCTTTTGGTCATCCGTGTCGAACGCACCGACTAGAGGTGTCTCGCCATAAAAATAGAAACACTCCCACAGCAGCACTCGAGACAGATACGCGATCCACCGCCCTTCGCAATGCAGCCCCTTCCAGTTCAAGGTTTCGTTTCCAACGGGGATGTGAAGTTCCTCGTCCAGCACGTCTTTATCATCGGATTTATCGTTCATGTTGGCAAGATAGTGATGAAGTACAAGACCTTCGACAGTAGAAGCGCTAGCAAAGCGCTGTGAAGGATCTTTCCAACCTTTGGAATTGTTGGAATCACGAATTCCCTGGATCGTACGCTCGGACGGGTGCCAAATAGACGCTGTCAGAAGCTGCGACGATTTTGGGAGCGGGGTCCAACGAAAGGCCTTTCTGTGTAGCACACGAATCAGATTTTCAATTGCAAGCATATCGGAGCGGTGACAATAGCGCTGTAGAATAAACTCCATCGCCGCGTGATACTCCGCCTGAGACTGTAACTGCACGGTCTCAAGATTCAGGATGTTTTTGGGGCTCCACAGTCCGCGGAGCATTCTTGCTCGACGCTGAATTGGAGTTAGTGAAGAAAATGTCGTAGCACTTTTAGTAGCAGCGCTGCTCCCTCTGTCCGCTTCTCCTTCTTCAGTGAATGAGAAGATAAAGTCTCTCCCCATTTCCAAGAGGGTTTCGCGCTCAGGCTCTGATAATCCCTGCAGTTCTTCGAACTTTTGATGCGCGTTATTTAGTATCTTCAGTGCATGTTCGGTTTGTTTCAGATGGCTGTAATTCATTCCGAGGCGGTAAACCCACGTTCCTCGTTTTTCGTATCGGTAAAGCAGTTTTAGTGACGCCGGTGATGAGACCCTCGAGTCCAATGACAGTGGATGAAGCACTAACAACGGACGGTAAAGAAGAATTTCTAAGCATTCTACTGCCTTCTCATACAGCCTTAGGGATTCCATTAAAGGAAAAAGGAGTTCTAAGCACGCATATAATCGGTACTGGGGGGTAAATTGCAATAGATGATAAGACGAAAAGCCATCACGGTGTAGCCTAGCCGACAGCGGTTCCGCACTGCGCTGATCACGATCGGTCCGCCGGCTCTGAAAGTATTCTCTAGCACGCTTATGATCTCGTTCACTTACATGCAGTGGGTTGTGGAGAGTGCTCAGCAAATCCATTACATTCTGAAACAAAGTAGTAACGTAAGCCTCATCGCGTCCCATAAGTTTTTGTGCATAGTTCGACGCTCCGTCTGTAATCTTAAACAACGTTTCATGAAGCTTCAGGGCTTTCCAATACGAATGAAGTTCTTCTTCACTTGAAAAAATATGAACACTGGGAAAGAGTTTCACGCTTGCCGAAGAATATCTATAAATCCAAGACAGATCTGGTTCCTCAATGCATCGAATCCAAGAATCTCTCGTTGACTCCAGGTTTCGTTCCATCTCAACTTTTATTGATAAATGGCAGACATCGAAATGAGCGAGCAGAATGTGGCGTTGGTAGTAGTGCAATAATTGTGTAGGAGAGTGGGCAACAATAGACAGCAGCAGACTGTAAAGGTCTTTCCGAAAGATTCCCGCAGCACAGAAATTGCTTGTTAAAACGTGAAAAAGCCGTGCTACGAGCTCGACACCTTTGTGAACCTCTTCATTTACTACCCAAACCCTTCCAACGTGTGTGTCCCATACGTTTGAGAAGAGTCGGACAGCATCTGATACTTCCCTTGTATTCGTATCTTTCGGCAATAGAGTTTTAAAGGAGCGATGTAGAAGATAATTGATCATATCGCTCTTACGTGTTGGGATTCCAGCAGGCTTCACTTCCACAGTTCGCAATGTGGAGCCTGCATGTTCTCTGCCGCAGTTGCGGTACATTTCAGCCACCACACGGCGGAGAGAGATGGATGTTAGTGACCCAAGAATGTGAATGACAAGTCGTTCCAATTCTTTTTGATTACCCGAGCATCTGCGCCCTGAACTCAGTGACATTAGGAGCTGTGCTACATCATTCCCTGTAAAGGCGGCCATAAAAGGTTCCCAGAGTTGAGGACTATCAGTGGTATCTTCTACTTCTCTACATCTCTTGGTTCCACGAAAAGGTAAGTTGAGCCCCTCTTTCTGTAAATGAGCTACTTCCAGGATTGAGAGGGCTTGCCCTACTTTCAACTGTTCGCCGTACTGATATTCGAGCTTCCGCTCAACAAACGCCAGCCCTTTCCTCAAGCAGAGTCGAACGAGGAGCTCTATCGCATCGCAAGCGAACAATTGAGGAGAAACAATAGTTTTTGTCCATCCGGGAAAACTAAGGCGGCTCTCTTCTTTGCCAGCAGAAGAATCATGCGGTGCCAGGCACCCACAACAAGCAAGTTTATAAATAGCATGAACGACGTAGATCACTCTCCCCGGTATGGCGTGTGGGCAGTACGTCAGGCAATGGGACCAAGCGATCTCGAAACCTTCTGCGACCATCCAAGGATGCAACCTCTCCAATGGAGCCGATTGCTGGAATGTAGTTAGAGTGCTTTTCTCCTCATCTGAAGCAGAAGGCCATCCTTCGCTGTCTTCTGAAGAATCCTGCCCGCTGGCATCACTCCCAGAGGGCAACGGTCTCATCGAGCCCACCAAAGAAGTTCCCCCCATACTAAATGAGAAAGTATGGGGAAAATTTTGTATTATTTTTTTCTTTTTGTCGGGCATGCCAAAAGCAAAAAAAAAAAGCACAATGAAGTGGATAAGAACACCTGCTAAGCATCATCATCATACACAAAAACCAGTTCACAGAAACTGTCGTGACCCCCCCATTATTTTTTTCTTTTTTTTCCCCAAAGCAAAACCGGGCATCTGAAGCCGTAGTATATTTTGAGAGTTGTGTAGGTAGTTAGTCAACGACAAAAATAAAGCAACCACACAAGGAAAAAAAATGCTTATAGCTTGCATGGATGAATGCTCTGACCTACAGCAAATACTTCAAAACCCATTCGCGTCAATTTCGTGTGGTCGAGAATGAGACGTCCGTCGAGGAGGGAGGCTGGCTTCAACATACGACGGTAGATCGTGCTGTAGTCGAGGTCTCGAAACTCATCCCATTCTGTCAGAATGAGCAAAGCAGATGCGCCGTCCACCGTATCCATGGGGGATCGAACAACGGTGACGTGGCTGCGGATATACTCCAGAAGAGCGTTGCGCACTCCAATTTTCTGCTGCTTCTCGACGGATAGAATAGATAATCTGTAGGTATCCATGAAGTATTCGAGGTCAGCAAAAATGCACTCTGCCGTGACTTTTGGATCGTATATATAGATGTTTGCACCCTCTACTAGCATCTTGGCGCAGATGTAGATTGCTGCAGATTCACGAGTATCACTGGTATTCTTCTTGAAAGCGAAACCCAGAACAGCGACCTTTTTACAGCGAAGAGTTCCATTACACATCTTCACCACCTTCCTATAAAAACGTTCCTTCTGATAATTATTCATGAGAATCACTTGCCTCCAATAATCAGCTGTATTCTTCAAACCTTGCGATTCGCAAATGTAAATGAGGTTCAGAAGGTCTTTCTGAAAGCACGACCCACCGAAGCCCACGGAGGCATTTAAAAAGTGTTTTCCTATGCGTTTGTCTCTTCCAATAGCGTTCTGAATCTCGGTAATCGATGCCCCTGTTTGTTCACACAAACAAGAAATAGAGTTGATCGAAGAAATGCGCTGTGCTAGAAACGCGTTAGCCACCAGTTTGGAGAGTTCGCTGGAGCTCAGGTGCGTGGTAATAATTCGGTCTTTTGGTACCCACTTTTCGTACAGAGAAGACAGCACTGCTGCAGCATCGGGATCCCCCCCTATCAGAACTCGATCCGGATGCAGAAGGTCTTGAACAGCTGTACCTTCTGCAAGGAATTCAGGGTTGCTAAGGACCGTAAATTTTACTTCCGGTTTCTCATAGATATCCAGAATCCGCTGAACAACTGTGCTGCACTTCACTGGAACGGTGCTTTTCTCCACCACAATCACATTTTCTTTCTCTGCTTTATCTCCTATCAGATGAGCACAGCTTTCAACATACGTCAAGTCGGCCGCACATCCAGCCCCCATACCTTCAAGTTTAGTAGGAGTGTTCACGGCAATAAAAATAATGTCAGCACTTCTCAGGACCTCTGGATTGCTAGTAAAGAATAGGTTTTTGTTCCGAACCTGTAAAACCATTCCCTGAAGACCAGGCTCAAAGATAGGAAGAAAAGCGGATCCATCGGGCGTCGGCGGGGCATTCCATGCTTCTATTCTACTCTCTGAAGAATCCAACACATGAACAGTAACGTCCGGGCATTTCGTCGCAAAAACTGTCATGGTGGGGCCACCCACATACCCGCCTCCAACGCAAACGATCTTCATTCAAGAACTCCTTTCTAATGCTGTGAGAAATAGTTCCCATGATCAAACGCGAAGGGGAAGAACGGCACGCACAACGACAACAAAAAAGAAGCAAAAAATGGAAAAATGCGCATCAGTTATCACAGTTGAACGCGGTGTTCTCCAACATCCATGAACTAGGCCATTTATTCTTTCCAAAGGAAATCAGGAAACTCAGTAATATTGTGGTACAGAAGCACAACACGAAAAACAAAACTAAAAACACGTTGTTGAGCAAGCTATTGGAAAAAGTTTGATGAAGGTCATTCAGAAGAATGCTAGGATGTATTGCTCACCGTATGTTTCACTACAATCTTTCTCCACTTTTCCAATGCCTGAGTGGCTGTTGGGCGACTCAGCGGATCGATACTCAAGAGCTCCAGCAGAAAGTCCACCACTTCGGAACCAACCGCACTGGTAAGGTCATCTGTATCCCAATGATCCAAAGCTGGCGAAGTCTTGACAGCGTTGTTACAGTTGTCCCACATCATCCACTGTTCTCCACGCGTCCGCTCTGCAAGTTGCTCCCGGGCCGCGGTAGCCAGTGCTGTGAGACGCCCCAGTTTCCCCTCGCCAAAGAGCATGACGCCGGTGAGAACCTCATACAGAAGGCAGCCACAGGACCAAATGTCTGCGGAGAGCTCAATCTGACGAAGAATCTGAAGTAGCACTGCGGCATCGCCAGCCTCTTCGTTTTGCTGCTTCCGAACTGACGCGAAACTCGTTGCCAGCGGCTGTTTTTTGGGTCCACTTCGCGAGTGCTGCGAAGCCACAAAGTGGAGTGTTACCGTCCGCATGAGCTCATAGCGCCATCGTGGGACGATGATTTCAGGGGGCTGTACTGCCTCTGTGCCGTTGCCAAATCCCCATCTTCCCTCCATAAACCTGGATTCTCCAGCAACAAGGTCGCGCAGCAGCTCCTGCATGTCTTCGTCAGTGCATGTGTCACAAGAGCCAAAATCACCAAGACGGATGGTGCGGGGAAGTACTACATCGCTATCCTCCTGAAAAGCGGATACTGTAGAATCTTTGGATCTGGGGATTCTATCAACCATCTCGATAAGCAGATTCTCCGCTTTGATGTCGTTATGGCGTATTTGCTGCTCGTGCATGCAGGCCACTGCCTCCAGTAGCTGTGTTATGAGAGGGCAGCAGAGGGAGAAAAGAGTGTGGCTCTCTTGTGATTCCTTCCCTGCACCAGATCTGGACTTCGTGTCGATCAGTGCTGCGCATCCTGGTGGATATTGCCGGAGCCGCCAGTCGTACAGAGAACCTGAATCGTACCGAGGTAAGACAATGAAGTACCCATCGTCGGAACAACCAAACGACAACAGTGGAACAATGTGGGGCCTTCCCCGGAGGCACATCATCGCCAGAACTTCGGCGTGGCACATAGGCAACATCCCCGAGTTCACGTCGTGCTGAAGCAACAGGGGCATCATCTTCACTGCAACATGTGGATACAGTTCGAATATTTTTGTTTCTTCTTCGGCCCATTTACTCTTAGCTGTGGAGACAGAAGCTGGCTCTGATGAAACGGTCGATCCGTGGTAATCCGCAGCCATCACCGTGCCAAAACCGCCTGCACCTAAGCGATGGTGAAAATCGAACTGCTGGTTCCAGTGTGGCCTTGGTATCAGCAAGCGGAGAAGAACGAAAAGGCCGATAGAATGTAGGGACGAGTCGTCATTCACGTCAGTGGAAATTGGTGCGTAGTTGGCATCCGAGAATGACTTCGCGGCAATATGCCTCCACCGGCAATCCTGTTTCGAGGAAGAACATACGAAGTTCCTGTACATTGTTAAGCTATGCCCATCGAGCCACTTCTCCAAAACCCCGAGAAAACACGAAGCTGCGGCGGATGATATACAATCGCGTAGACTACGGAACACAAACGAAGGATGTATACCACGCTGCTCAGAGCAGCACCAACCAAGATACTTTTTCAGGGTGGCGCTGTTTCGGGTGTCTTCGACGTGTTTTTTCCACGTTTGATCTCCGCCGTAAAGCAAGTGATATGAGGCCTCGGGAAGATGAAGGCGCTTTCGGAGCAAGGCGATCGACACCGTGGACTCGTAGCGCAGCATACCGCTATGCTGCACCAACAGAGAGCATGTACAGCAAATGGCACAGGAGAGCAAGTAGGCATCCGCATAGAGGTGTTGCGCGTTGATGAGCCCGCATTCCCCTCGCTCATGGTCCCCTTCATTTTTTCCCAGGGATGCGGCATTCATGTTCGCAGAAGGAAATTCAAGCGGTGGAACATTCGGGGATGTGGGTCCTTTATCCGCGGTTTGTGTTTCCATCTCCATCGTCTCCTCCGAGGTACCCTCCGACGCCGCTGCGTTGGAAGGAATGGGAGATCCTACGGAATTCCCAGGAAAGAGGGATGCTTGCAGCGCTGCACCTGTATCCCCGGAAGACAAGAAGTAAAGTGCTGGGCCTACATCGTCCAGGCAGAGCTGAGGAATGGAAAATACAAACGGAGCGGCACTTTGGTCTTTCGGTGGCGTATTTGTTGGTTCCTCCAGCGAAACATTTGTTACCTTGGGATTCTCTGGTAGAGGCGGTGGAGGAACATCTTCTAGCAAAATGGTATCCTCTAGTAGATCCACTTCTTCAGTTGAAGAGATTCGAGTTTGACCCTCCACAGCGGCATCTGGACGTGATATCGCTAGGGGTACCTTCTTTTTTAGATAATAGGATGAAAGCGCATCAAGAAGTCGCGACAAAACGGCGTGAACGCCGAGGTGCATAGCTGTTTCACGAGCCTTGGTATGATGATGCGACATGCTTTGAATTGTCTGCAGTGTCAGGGTGAGGCACGATGTCCACAGTCGTTTCGCAAGATCGTAGAGGTGTTTCGTTTCCGCAGAAACAGTTCCAAGTAGTTGTCGTTCGACACGTTCGTCGTAGTTCCCATGCTGTGAGAACACTGATTGCACAATGCGAAGAAAAAGAAGACGAACATACGTCTTTGACGCGGATCCATTCAACATAAAAACTCTCTCTGTCATACTCCGCCTTAAAGACTCAGGCATCACCTCCTCTGAGAGTGGCACTCGTATGGGAGACGACGCAGCGGAGAGGAGTTGTAAAGCCTGTGTGCGAAGCCATAAATCACGACATACCATCTCCAGGGATGCTTTTAGCACCCCCTCATTTCTTCCGCTCGCAAAGCATTCCTCAAGGCATGAAAACGGGTGTTGGTGCGGCACTGAGAGACTTTGAGTGAACGTCCCGCTGGATGTGGATAGGAAGGGGGTCACACCATCAACAAACCGTGAGACGTCGTGCCGTAGCGAGTCGTTGGCATCAGCACGCGGAGATTGTATCAGTCCACCATCCTTGCCGTCTGGAGTCGCACAGATGTACCGTGTCACGTTTTTGGCGTGGTTCAGAATTCGCAGGAAGTACCAGGAGTCGCTGAAGGCCATGTCGGGAGAGGGCGTGAAGTCCTGGAGATGGTCCAAATGCAGAGAGTCAAACGGATGCAAGCACAGAGGAAAGGAAGGAAACTTTGTCTGCCACTGGCGCAGTGTTGTGATAAACTGCATGTCGACATGCTGAGTGCCGTCCTTGATCATGGTAAGGCAGTGGTAGTTGAAGAAGTGTTGCCAGCCTATACGTTCCACTCGACTATGAAACGAGAGGTTCTCCATCATTCCTGCCACAGGCCCTGTCAGATACGCATCCGATTCATCGTACCGCAGAAGGGTCGAGGTGAGATAAGATGGATAGGTTGAAGTAAATAAAGCGATCTCAATTAGCGCATCCAGCACGAACAGGTAGTAATGGACACAGAATTTCACAAACTCGCTATCTCGGTGCAGAGATGCCGGAAGAACCGGCCTACCTCTAGCAGAAAACAAGGAACGTGATACTCCGACCGTTTCAGCAGTTTCGGAAGCCCCATCCGTCGCTTTCAACACTTTATTCCAAGGGAGGAGCGCCATACATTTATGCAATGCTTGAAGAATACTCTCACCTTCGACAAGGATCTGCTTCAGAAAATTGAACCTTCCATCTTCCTCATCTTCACCCTTTCTTCGGTGAGGAGACATCAAGTATTCTGTCGCTTCGTCCTGGTTTCTCTCCTCAGACTTCTCGGCACTCCTGGCAAGAACCGTATTTTCCTCCAGTACAGAGCGGAGGTAGCATGTTAGAAAGAAGAAGTGCTTCAGAAGCTGATACTTGGCTGTTCCTTCACTCCCGTTGCCCAGTGCATCGTTGGTGAGAAAGCTGAACTTCGGAGCCCACCGCCTGCTGATCAGATTTAACGATGTCTTTCCGGAAGGGAGGACGAAATCACGGGAAAAGCAATGTCGCATGAATGAGGTAACCGTGGCCGCAAGCTGCTTGGATAAAGGCATCTGGTTTTCCCCCAGCGCAGCGCACATTCCACCCACAAAGCACGTATCCAGAAAAGTTGTCACAACCATGGGCCACACCATCTTTTCATACCCAAACTGCACCCCGAAGGCCACTTCGCGCTGTCGGACGTTCCTTGCCGTGTGGCGACCAAAGTTAGGAGGACAAAAGGAGGCAATGCGGTTCAGCAAGCACAGCGACAAAAAGAGAGAGAGCTGCTGCGCTTGTACACCGGACAGAGGAGCCGTAACGGAAAAAGTGCCAAGAAAGCTAAATAGTTTCTCCCGCAGTACCTCTCCTGCAGCTTCCGGTCGAAAGTCAAACGAAATGGGATACTTTCCCACGGATAGAGGGCTGCCATTGAAATCGCTCACACTGTTGATACTCTCATCCTTGTCTTCGTCGGTGTGAAGCTCTTCCAGGCTGTTCCTCTGCTCCGTCAGGTTTGGGGCCTGAATGCTCTCCTTGGCAGGCAGGAAAGACAGCATGGCGTGAACATCTTGGGTGGCGTACAAATTACCTAACTTCACTGCGAATTGAAGAGCTAGCTTCCTCATTTTCTTGGGGTTTACGCCTTGTCCAGCATCAACGAACTGACTCACTGACGGTGATATATAGCGAGGGGAACGAGGTTGGCATGCAATGGCGTCACCCCGCGGTGATGGAGAGGGTGAATGGCGTTTGCTAGGCCCCCGTGCTAACGAGCCAACTCTAGCAGATTGTGAGTGCAAGTCTGTGTGATAACCGTGCGCACTCATTTCCATTAGGAAAGTGTTCACCAGCGCCTCTGCGCCGCCATTGAACGACAAGCCTTCTCGATAGCTACTAGTGTTAAGGTGGTAGGGTAGATTGTCAAGAAGCGCATTCCCCGAGAGAGGTAGAACAGGAAGAATGGCCCCAGATGACCCTAGCGTTCCGTTTCCCTGCAATGCATCTCCGTAGCTAAGAACCGACTCACGTGACTGATCGCTGGAAGAAATAGACTGGCGCACAAGGCTATCACTAATAGAAAATAACACATTTCTTGACATGCGATGGGACCACCCTCCTTCATCCTTGAGAGGAAAAATGCCGCTCCACGAGCTTAAATACAGCAACCATGGCAGCAACGCGACGTGCTTGGACTCTGAAGGGGGAACTACCGGCCCCATCAATCCGGAACCTACGAGAATGGCACGAGACAAATACGTTTCGTATGTATCGACGACGACGGTGTAATGAACACTATGCGGATGTGCCAAGCTATCTTCAATAATTCGAAGAATTTCAGTGCCAAGAGCTCCTACGACCCAAAAGCTTGCTTCTATAATCTTTGCATCGCCATGGGAATCGCACAGTTCGCGGCATTCCTGCGCCAGGACTGCTCGGACCTCCTCTGCATCAGACTCTGTCTCGCCCTCACACATCGTTACGACACTTAAAAAGAGCTCCAGGGCGCGAAAGAACCGCAATACTTCTCGACGGCATCCTACAGCAACGGCGCTGGGCCTCTTTTTTACTATCAGGCGGCCAGTTCGGCTAGAGTTCATCATCGACTCAACATCCCCGCTGCCGGAAACACTTCCAGAAGCATTGGAATCCAGGCCATGAGCCAGAGCATTAATGGAGAACCACCTCCCTACTCGTTCACGAAGCAGTACTTCCGCGCGTGAGCGCTCCTTGTCCGTACCTATAGAAAAAAGCTTTAAACAGTCGATCAGCACATGACAGGAAGAACCTAGATCTTCAATCTCTTGCTTCCCAACAACAGATGACCTGATCATTAATTGTACAGCCCACGAGAAGAAAAACGACAGCACCAAATCCAAAGCATATACCTACAGCGTCAACAACAAAACACAACAACAACAACAAAAAACTAGTTGTGCAATACACAAACCACAAAGAAAGAGAGAAAGGAAAAAAACATGTAAGGAGGATCGGGGTAGTGCAACACAAAGGCACAAGATGCATCAATACAAAGACACAACCAGCCCATAAATTAGCAAGTAACAACAACAACAACAAAAAAAAACAACTAAATTGTTTCTCTGAAACCACAATTCTTAAACAAATCAGCATAAACAAACACACAAACAAAAAAAACTATCTGAGCCACAACGCCGATAATCTTCCTCGCACCATCCATCGTCGCCGATCATTGGTTGATTGTGACGAGCGAAGTGCAGGTTGGGCCCGGACCAGCGCAGCCGCTGACCGCAACAGCGGCTGAAAGGAGGGCCAACAAAACAACAAAGCGGGGTGGGGAAGAAAGAAAGAAAGAAAGGGAGCAGGGATCAGCAGATGCCACACATACACAGCAAGACAGTGAGAGAGAACGGGTGGAAGTTCCATAGAACACATCGATACACGCAAGAAGAATCCAGTACATGGCAGTGAGCGGTGCAGCAAGCGACGACACGACGCCCTGTCAGCGGATGACGCTTACAACGCTCATCAAGACCGTATCAGGCCGCGAGAAGGAACTCTGCCCGAAGGCATCGAAACCGCTCACAGCATCGGGCTGTATCTTTTTGCATCATTTCAGTGCGTCGTGTCGGGTCGCTGCACCTCCGGAGTGCAGAGGGCCCGGAGGGCAATCAGAGATGATAAAATGTTGTCCGCAGCGAAGGTCGGATTTCTTCAATAGATATTTTGTCGTCGCATCATTTTGCCAAGCATCTGCTCATCCACTCCGGCACACCGATACCCCGCAACACCGGCTAGAGGCAACCTGCTGATCAGATTTCAAGGACTAGATTTGAATCTCATTGATTCCTCGGATATATGCTTGTTCTCGTTGATCATCACCTCAGCAGCTTACGTGCCATACGGAAGTCCCGTTGTTGAGCAGCAGCGAATACACATGCCCGGCCCCGTAGCGCATCAGCCTTAGATTGCATTGGTTTTTCGCCATCGGAGTCCTCCGATTATTGGTCGATTAAGATTCATCATACTGCGCACGGAAGAGTCAGGAAAAGGCATGACAGGGCACAGCCTGCACTACCAGACGCAACATCTATCGCTAAGTCCATATCGCGGTGTAGGAGAAAGAGAAAGAAAAGAAAAGCCAAAAGTCACAGAAGTGCAGTATCAGGACAACCAAGGCCCCCACAGGATGCATGGCAGCACTATTCCCAGTCTCGTGAAGGTAGCAGCACCACAAATAACGTGGGCCCAGCGAAATGTTTTATGTTCTTTATCCAGATAGTATATATTTCAGTGGACCCCCTGATAAACGGAGAGACGCTTCTTTTTTTTTTTTTTTTTTTGGAGGGGATCTTCTGGGAAGGTGCTGCTGATCAGATTTCAAGGACTAGATTTGAATCTCATTGATTCCTCGGATATATGCTTGTTCTCGTTGATCATCACCTCAGCAGCCATCACGCCGATAATCGGTGCCGATAATCTTCCTCGCACCATCCATCGTCGCCGATCATTGGTTGATTGTGACGAGCGAAGTGCAGGTTGGGCCCGGACCAGCGCAGCCGCTGACCGCAACAGCGGCTGAAAGGAGGGCAAACAAAACAACAAAGCGGGGTGGGGAAAAGAAAGAAAGAAAGAAAGGGAGCAGGGATCAGCAGATGCCACACATACACAGCAAGACAGTGAGAGAGAACGGGTGGAAGTTCCATAGAACACATCGATACACGCAAGAGCAAGAAGAATCCAGTACATGGCAGTGAGCGGTGCAGCAAGCGACGACACGACGCCCTGTCAGCGGATGACGCTTACAACGCTCATCAAGACCGTATCAGGCCGCGAGAAGGAACTCTGCCCGAAGGCATCGAAACCGCTCACAGCATCGGGCTGTATCTTTTTGCATCATTTCAGTGCGTCGTGTCGGGTCGCTGCACCTCCGGAGTGCAGAGGGCCCGGAGGGCAATCAGAGATGATAAAATGTTGTCCGCAGCGAAGGTCGGATTTCTTCAATAGATATTTTGTCGTCGCATCATTTTGCCAAGCATCTGCTCATCCACTCCGGCACACCGATACCCCGCAACACCGGCTAGAGGCAACCTGCTGATCAGATTTCAAGGACTAGATTTGAATCTCATTGATTCCTCGGATATATGCTTGTTCTCGTTGATCATCACCTCAGCAGCTTACGTGCCATACGGAAGTCCCGTTGTTGAGCAGCAGCGAATACACATGCCCGGCCCGTAGCGCATCAGCCTTAGATTGCATTGGTTTTTCGCCATCGGAGTCCTCCGATTATTGGTCGATTAAGATTCATCATACTGCGCACGGAAGAGTCAGGAAAAGGCATGACAGGGCACAGCCTGCACTACCAGACGCAACATCTATCGCTAAGTCCATATCGCGGTGTAGGAGAAAGAGAAAGAAAAGAAAAGCCAAAAGTCACAGAAGTGCAGTATCAGGACAACCAAGGCCCCCACAGGATGCATGGCAGCACTATTCCCAGTCTCGTGAAGGTAGCAGCACCACAAATAACGTGGGCCCAGCGAAATGTTTTATGTTCTTTATCCAGATAGTATATATTTCAGTGGACCCCCTGATAAATGGAGAGACGCTTCTTTTCTTTTTTTTTTTGGAGGATCTTCTGGGAAGGTGCTGCTGATCAGATTTCAAGGACTAGATTTGAATCTCATTGATTCCTCGGATATATGCTTGTTCTCGTTGATCATCACCTCAGCAGCCATCACGCCGATAATCGGTGCCGATAATCTTCCTCGCACCATCCATCGTCGCCGATCATTGGTTGATTGTGACGAGCGAAGTGCAGGTTGGGCCCGGACCAGCGCAGCCGCTGACCGCAACAGCGGCTGAAAGGAGGGCAAACAAAACAACAAAGCGGGGTGGGGGGGAAAGAAAGAAAGAAAGAAAGGGAGCAGGGATCAGCAGATGCCACACATACACAGCAAGACAGTGAGAGAGAACGGGTGGAAGTTCCATAGAACACATCGATACACGCAAGAAGAATCCAGTACATGGCAGTGAGCGGTGCAGCAAGCGACGACACGACGCCCTGTCAGCGGATGACGCTTACAACGCTCATCAAGACCGTATCAGGCCGCGAGAAGGAACTCTGCCCGAAGGCATCGAAACCGCTCACAGCATCGGGCTGTATCTTTTTGCATCATTTCAGTGCGTCGTGTCGGGTCGCTGCACCTCCGGAGTGCAGAGGGCCCGGAGGGCAATCAGAGATGATAAAAATGTTGTCCGCAGCGAAGGTCGGATTTCTTCAATAGATATTTTGTCGTCGCATCATTTTGCCAAGCATCTGCTCATCCACTCCGGCACACCGATACCCCGCAACACCGGCTAGAGGCAACCTGCTGATCAGATTTCAAGGACTAGATTTGAATCTCATTGATTCCTCGGATATATGCTTGTTCTCGTTGATCATCACCTCAGCAGCTTACGTGCCATACGGAAGTCCCGTTGTTGAGCAGCAGCGAATACACATGCCCGGCCCCGTAGCGCATCAGCCTTAGATTGCATTGGTTTTTCGCCATCGGAGTCCTCCGATTATTGGTCGATTAAGATTCATCATACTGCGCACGGAAGAGTCAGGAAAAGGCATGACAGGGCACAGCCTGCACTACCAGACGCAACATCTATCGCTAAGTCCATATCGCGGTGTAGGAGAAAGAGAAAGAAAAGAAAAGCCAAAAGTCACAGAAGTGCAGTATCAGGACAACCAAGGCCCCCACAGGATGCATGGCAGCACTATTCCCAGTCTCGTGAAGGTAGCAGCACCACAAATAACGTGGGCCCAGCGAAATGTTTTATGTTCTTTATCCAGATAGTATATATTTCAGTGGACCCCCTGATAAATGGAGAGACGCTTCTTTTTCTTTTTTTGGAGGGGGGGGGGGATCTTCTGGGAAGGTGCTGCTGATCAGATTTCAAGGACTAGATTTGAATCTCATTGATTCCTCGGATATATGCTTGTTCTCGTTGATCATCACCTCAGCAGCCATCACGCCGATAATCGGTGCCGATAATCTTCCTCGCACCATCCATCGTCGCCGATCATTGGTTGATTGTGACGAGCGAAGTGCAGGTTGGGCCCGGACCAGCGCAGCCGCTGACCGCAACAGCGGCTGAAAGGAGGGCAAACAAAACAACAAAGCGGGGTGGGGGGGGGAAGAAAGAAAGAAAGAAAGCAGGGATCAGCAGATGCCACACATACACAGCAAGACAGTGAGAGAGAACGGGTGGAAGTTCCATAGAACACATCGATACACGCAAGAAGAATCCAGTACATGGCAGTGAGCGGTGCAGCAAGCGACGACACGACGCCCTGTCAGCGGATGACGCTTACAACGCTCATCAAGACCGTATCAGGCCGCGAGAAGGAACTCTGCCCGAAGGCATCGAAACCGCTCACAGCATCGGGCTGTATCTTTTTGCATCATTTCAGTGCGTCGTGTCGGGTCGCTGCACCTCCGGAGTGCAGAGGGCCCGGAGGGCAATCAGAGATGATAAAAATGTTGTCCGCAGCGAAGGTCGGATTTCTTCAATAGATATTTTGTCGTCGCATCATTTTGCCAAGCATCTGCTCATCCACTCCGGCACACCGATACCCCGCAACACCGGCTAGAGGCAACCTGCTGATCAGATTTCAAGGACTAGATTTGAATCTCATTGATTCCTCGGATATATGCTTGTTCTCGTTGATCATCACCTCAGCAGCTTACGTGCCATACGGAAGTCCCGTTGTTGAGCAGCAGCGAATACACATGCCCGGCCCCGTAGCGCATCAGCCTTAGATTGCATTGGTTTTTCGCCATCGGAGTCCTCCGATTATTGGTCGATTAAGATTCATCATACTGCGCACGGAAGAGTCAGGAAAAGGCATGACAGGGCACAGCCTGCACTACCAGACGCAACATCTATCGCTAAGTCCATATCGCGGTGTAGGAGAAAGAGAAAGAAAAGCCAAAAGTCACAGAAGTGCAGTATCAGGACAACCAAGGCCCCCACAGGATGCATGGCAGCACTATTCCCAGTCTCGTGAAGGTAGCAGCACCACAAATAACGTGGGCCCAGCGAAATGTTTTATGTTCTTTATCCAGATAGTATATATTTCAGTGGACCCCCTGATAAATGGAGAGACGCTTCTTTTTTCTTTTTTTTTGGAGGATCTTCTGGGAAGGTGCTGCTGATCAGATTTCAAGGACTAGATTTGAATCTCATTGATTCCTCGGATATATGCTTGTTCTCGTTGATCATCACCTCAGCAGCCATCACGCCGATAATCGGTGCCGATAATCTTCCTCGCACCATCCATCGTCGCCGATCATTGGTTGATTGTGACGAGCGAAGTGCAGGTTGGGCCCGGACCAGCGCAGCCGCTGACCGCAACAGCGGCTGAAAGGAGGGCCAACAAAACAACAAAGCGGGGTGGGGGGGGGGGGAAAGAAAGAAAGAAAGGGAGCAGGGATCAGCAGATGCCACACATACACAGCAAGACAGTGAGAGAGAACGGGTGGAAGTTCCATAGAACACATCGATACACGCAAGAAGAATCCAGTACATGGCAGTGAGCGGTGCAGCAAGCGACGACACGACGCCCTGTCAGCGGATGACGCTTACAACGCTCATCAAGACCGTATCAGGCCGCGAGAAGGAACTCTGCCCGAAGGCATCGAAACCGCTCACAGCATCGGGCTGTATCTTTTTGCATCATTTCAGTGCGTCGTGTCGGGTCGCTGCACCTCCGGAGTGCAGAGGGCCCGGAGGGCAATCAGAGATGATAAAAATGTTGTCCGCAGCGAAGGTCGGATTTCTTCAATAGATATTTTGTCGTCGCATCATTTTGCCAAGCATCTGCTCATCCACTCCGGCACACCGATACCCCGCAACACCGGCTAGAGGCAACCTGCTGATCAGATTTCAAGGACTAGATTTGAATCTCATTGATTCCTCGGATATATGCTTGTTCTCGTTGATCATCACCTCAGCAGCTTACGTGCCATACGGAAGTCCGTTGTTGAGCAGCAGCGAATACACATGCCCGGCCCCGTAGCGCATCAGCCTTAGATTGCATTGGTTTTTCGCCATCGGAGTCCTCCGATTATTGGTCGATTAAGATTCATCATACTGCGCACGGAAGAGTCAGGAAAAGGCATGACAGGGCACAGCCTGCACTACCAGACGCAACATCTATCGCTAAGTCCATATCGCGGTGTAGGAGAAAGAGAAAGAAAAGAAAAGCCAAAAGTCACAGAAGTGCAGTATCAGGACAACCAAGGCCCCCACAGGATGCATGGCAGCACTATTCCCAGTCTCGTGAAGGTAGCAGCACCACAAATAACGTGGGCCCAGCGAAATGTTTTATGTTCTTTATCCAGATAGTATATATTTCAGTGGACCCCCTGATAAATGGAGAGACGCTTCTTTTTCTTTTTTTGGAGGATCTTCTGGGAAGGTGCTGCTGATCAGATTTCAAGGACTAGATTTGAATCTCATTGATTCCTCGGATATATGCTTGTTCTCGTTGATCATCACCTCAGCAGCCATCACGCCGATAATCGGTGCCGATAATCTTCCTCGCACCATCCATCGTCGCCGATCATTGGTTGATTGTGACGAGCGAAGTGCAGGTTGGGCCCGGACCAGCGCAGCCGCTGACCGCAACAGCGGCTGAAAGGAGGGCCAACAAAACAACAAAGCGGGGTGGGGGGGGAAAGAAAGAAAGAAAGAAAGAAAGGGAGCAGGGATCAGCAGATGCCACACATACACAGCAAGACAGTGAGAGAGAACGGGTGGAAGTTCCATAGAACACATCGATACACGCAAGAAGAATCCAGTACATGGCAGTGAGCGGTGCAGCAAGCGACGACACGACGCCCTGTCAGCGGATGACGCTTACAACGCTCATCAAGACCGTATCAGGCCGCGAGAAGGAACTCTGCCCGAAGGCATCGAAACCGCTCACAGCATCGGGCTGTATCTTTTTGCATCATTTCAGTGCGTCGTGTCGGGTCGCTGCACCTCCGGAGTGCAGAGGGCCCGGAGGGCAATCAGAGATGATAAAATGTTGTCCGCAGCGAAGGTCGGATTTCTTCAATAGATATTTTGTCGTCGCATCATTTTGCCAAGCATCTGCTCATCCACTCCGGCACACCGATACCCCGCAACACCGGCTAGAGGCAACCTGCTGATCAGATTTCAAGGACTAGATTTGAATCTCATTGATTCCTCGGATATATGCTTGTTCTCGTTGATCATCACCTCAGCAGCTTACGTGCCATACGGAAGTCCCGTTGTTGAGCAGCAGCGAATACACATGCCCGGCCCCGTAGCGCATCAGCCTTAGATTGCATTGGTTTTTCGCCATCGGAGTCCTCCGATTATTGGTCGATTAAGATTCATCATACTGCGCACGGAAGAGTCAGGAAAAGGCATGACAGGGCACAGCCTGCACTACCAGACGCAACATCTATCGCTAAGTCCATATCGCGGTGTAGGAGAAAGAGAAAGAAAAGAAAAGCCAAAAGTCACAGAAGTGCAGTATCAGGACAACCAAGGCCCCCACAGGATGCATGGCAGCACTATTCCCAGTCTCGTGAAGGTAGCAGCACCACAAATAACGTGGGCCCAGCGAAATGTTTTATGTTCTTTATCCAGATAGTATATATTTCAGTGGACCCCCTGATAAATGGAGAGACGCTTCTTTTTCTTTTTTTTGGAGGGGGGGGGGGATCTTCTGGGAAGGTGCTGCTGATCAGATTTCAAGGACTAGATTTGAATCTCATTGATTCCTCGGATATATGCTTGTTCTCGTTGATCATCACCTCAGCAGCCATCACGCCGATAATCGGTGCCGATAATCTTCCTCGCACCATCCATCGTCGCCGATCATTGGTTGATTGTGACGAGCGAAGTGCAGGTTGGGCCCGGACCAGCGCAGCCGCTGACCGCAACAGCGGCTGAAAGGAGGGCCAACAAAACAACAAAGCGGGGTGGGGGGGGGGGGAAAGAAAGAAAGAAAGAAAGGGAGCAGGGATCAGCAGATGCCACACATACACAGCAAGACAGTGAGAGAGACGGGTGGAAGTTCCATAGAACACATCGATACACGCAAGAAGAATCCAGTACATGGCAGTGAGCGGTGCAGCAAGCGACGACACGACGCCCTGTCAGCGGATGACGCTTACAACGCTCATCAAGACCGTATCAGGCCGCGAGAAGGAACTCTGCCCGAAGGCATCGAAACCGCTCACAGCATCGGGCTGTATCTTTTTGCATCATTTCAGTGCGTCGTGTCGGGTCGCTGCACCTCCGGAGTGCAGAGGGCCCGGAGGGCAATCAGAGATGATAAAAATGTTGTCCGCAGCGAAGGTCGGATTTCTTCAATAGATATTTTGTCGTCGCATCATTTTGCCAAGCATCTGCTCATCCACTCCGGCACACCGATACCCCGCAACACCGGCTAGAGGCAACCTGCTGATCAGATTTCAAGGACTAGATTTGAATCTCATTGATTCCTCGGATATATGCTTGTTCTCGTTGATCATCACCTCAGCAGCTTACGTGCCATACGGAAGTCCCGTTGTTGAGCAGCAGCGAATACACATGCCCGGCCCCGTAGCGCATCAGCCTTAGATTGCATTGGTTTTTCGCCATCGGAGTCCTCCGATTATTGGTCGATTAAGATTCATCATACTGCGCACGGAAGAGTCAGGAAAAGGCATGACAGGGCACAGCCTGCACTACCAGACGCAACATCTATCGCTAAGTCCATATCGCGGTGTAGGAGAAAGAGAAAGAAAAGCCAAAAGTCACAGAAGTGCAGTATCAGGACAACCAAGGCCCCCACAGGATGCATGGCAGCACTATTCCCAGTCTCGTGAAGGTAGCAGCACCACAAATAACGTGGGCCCAGCGAAATGTTTTATGTTCTTTATCCAGATAGTATATATTTCAGTGGACCCCCTGATAAATGGAGAGACGCTTCTTTTTTCTTTTTTTTTTGGAGGATCTTCTGGGAAGGTGCTGCTGATCAGATTTCAAGGACTAGATTTGAATCTCATTGATTCCTCGGATATATGCTTGTTCTCGTTGATCATCACCTCAGCAGCCATCACGCCGATAATCGGTGCCGATAATCTTCCTCGCACCATCCATCGTCGCCGATCATTGGTTGATTGTGACGAGCGAAGTGCAGGTTGGGCCCGGACCAGCGCAGCCGCTGACCGCAACAGCGGCTGAAAGGAGGGCAAACAAAACAACAAAGCGGGGTGGGGGGGAAAGAAAGAAAGAAAGGGAGCAGGGATCAGCAGATGCCACACATACACAGCAAGACAGTGAGAGAACGGGTGGAAGTTCCATAGAACACATCGATACACGCAAGAAGAATCCAGTACATGGCAGTGAGCGGTGCAGCAAGCGACGACACGACGCCCTGTCAGCGGATGACGCTTACAACGCTCATCAAGACCGTATCAGGCCGCGAGAAGGAACTCTGCCCGAAGGCATCGAAACCGCTCACAGCATCGGGCTGTATCTTTTTGCATCATTTCAGTGCGTCGTGTCGGGTCGCTGCACCTCCGGAGTGCAGAGGGCCCGGAGGGCAATCAGAGATGATAAAAATGTTGTCCGCAGCGAAGGTCGGATTTCTTCAATAGATATTTTGTCGTCGCATCATTTTGCCAAGCATCTGCTCATCCACTCCGGCACACCGATACCCCGCAACACCGGCTAGAGGCAACCTGCTGATCAGATTTCAAGGACTAGATTTGAATCTCATTGATTCCTCGGATATATGCTTGTTCTCGTTGATCATCACCTCAGCAGCTTACGTGCCATACGGAAGTCCCGTTGTTGAGCAGCAGCGAATACACATGCCCGGCCCCGTAGCGCATCAGCCTTAGATTGCATTGGTTTTTCGCCATCGGAGTCCTCCGATTATTGGTCGATTAAGATTCATCATACTGCGCACGGAAGAGTCAGGAAAAGGCATGACAGGGCACAGCCTGCACTACCAGACGCAACATCTATCGCTAAGTCCATATCGCGGTGTAGGAGAAAGAGAAAGAAAAGAAAAGCCAAAAGTCACAGAAGTGCAGTATCAGGACAACCAAGGCCCCCACAGGATGCATGGCAGCACTATTCCCAGTCTCGTGAAGGTAGCAGCACCACAAATAACGTGGGCCCAGCGAAATGTTTTATGTTCTTTATCCAGATAGTATATATTTCAGTGGACCCCCTGATAAACGGAGAGACGCTTCTTTTTCTTTTTTTTTGGAGGATCTTCTGGGAAGGTGCTGCTGATCAGATTTCAAGGACTAGATTTGAATCTCATTGATTCCTCGGATATATGCTTGTTCTCGTTGATCATCACCTCAGCAGCCATCACGCCGATAATCGGTGCCGATAATCTTCCTCGCACCATCCATCGTCGCCGATCATTGGTTGATTGTGACGAGCGAAGTGCAGGTTGGGCCCGGACCAGCGCAGCCGCTGACCGCAACAGCGGCTGAAAGGAGGGCCAACAAAACAACAAAGCGGGGTGGGGGGAAAGAAAGAAAGAAAGGGAGCAGGGATCAGCAGATGCCACACATACACAGCAAGACAGTGAGAGAGAACGGGTGGAAGTTCCATAGAACACATCGATACACGCAAGAAGAATCCAGTACATGGCAGTGAGCGGTGCAGCAAGCGACGACACGACGCCCTGTCAGCGGATGACGCTTACAACGCTCATCAAGACCGTATCAGGCCGCGAGAAGGAACTCTGCCCGAAGGCATCGAAACCGCTCACAGCATCGGGCTGTATCTTTTTGCATCATTTCAGTGCGTCGTGTCGGGTCGCTGCACCTCCGGAGTGCAGAGGGCCCGGAGGGCAATCAGAGATGATAAAAATGTTGTCCGCAGCGAAGGTCGGATTTCTTCAATAGATATTTTGTCGTCGCATCATTTTGCCAAGCATCTGCTCATCCACTCCGGCACACCGATACCCCGCAACACCGGCTAGAGGCAACCTGCTGATCAGATTTCAAGGACTAGATTTGAATCTCATTGATTCCTCGGATATATGCTTGTTCTCGTTGATCATCACCTCAGCAGCTTACGTGCCATACGGAAGTCCCGTTGTTGAGCAGCAGCGAATACACATGCCCGGCCCCGTAGCGCATCAGCCTTAGATTGCATTGGTTTTTCGCCATCGGAGTCCTCCGATTATTGGTCGATTAAGATTCATCATACTGCGCACGGAAGAGTCAGGAAAAGGCATGACAGGGCACAGCCTGCACTACCAGACGCAACATCTATCGCTAAGTCCATATCGCGGTGTAGGAGAAAGAGAAAGAAAAGCCAAAAGTCACAGAAGTGCAGTATCAGGACAACCAAGGCCCCCACAGGATGCATGGCAGCACTATTCCCAGTCTCGTGAAGGTAGCAGCACCACAAATAACGTGGGCCCAGCGAAATGTTTTATGTTCTTTATCCAGATAGTATATATTTCAGTGGACCCCCTGATAAACGGAGAGACGCTTCTTTTTTTTTTTCTTTTTTTGGGGGGATCTTCTGGGAAGGTGCTGCTGATCAGATTTCAAGGACTAGATTTGAATCTCATTGATTCCTCGGATATATGCTTGTTCTCGTTGATCATCACCTCAGCAGCCATCACGCCGATAATCGGTGCCGATAATCTTCCTCGCACCATCCATCGTCGCCGATCATTGGTTGATTGTGACGAGCGAAGTGCAGGTTGGGCCCGGACCAGCGCAGCCGCTGACCGCAACAGCGGCTGAAAGGAGGGCCAACAAAACAACAAAGCGGGGTGGGGAAAAGAAAGAAAGAAAGAAAGGGCAGGGATCAGCAGATGCCACACATACACAGCAAGACAGTGAGAGAACGGGTGGAAGTTCCATAGAACACATCGATACACGCAAGAAGAATCCAGTACATGGCAGTGAGCGGTGCAGCAAGCGACGACACGACGCCCTGTCAGCGGATGACGCTTACAACGCTCATCAAGACCGTATCAGGCCGCGAGAAGGAACTCTGCCCGAAGGCATCGAAACCGCTCACAGCATCGGGCTGTATCTTTTTGCATCATTTCAGTGCGTCGTGTCGGGTCGCTGCACCTCCGGAGTGCAGAGGGCCCGGAGGGCAATCAGAGATGATAAAAATGTTGTCCGCAGCGAAGGTCGGATTTCTTCAATAGATATTTTGTCGTCGCATCATTTTGCCAAGCATCTGCTCATCCACTCCGGCACACCGATACCCCGCAACACCGGCTAGAGGCAACCTGCTGATCAGATTTCAAGGACTAGATTTGAATCTCATTGATTCCTCGGATATATGCTTGTTCTCGTTGATCATCACCTCAGCAGCTTACGTGCCATACGGAAGTCCCGTTGTTGAGCAGCAGCGAATACACATGCCCGGCCCCGTAGCGCATCAGCCTTAGATTGCATTGGTTTTTCGCCATCGGAGTCCTCCGATTATTGGTCGATTAAGATTCATCATACTGCGCACGGAAGAGTCAGGAAAAGGCATGACAGGGCACAGCCTGCACTACCAGACGCAACATCTATCGCTAAGTCCATATCGCGGTGTAGGAGAAAGAGAAAGAAAAGAAAAGCCAAAAGTCACAGAAGTGCAGTATCAGGACAACCAAGGCCCCCACAGGATGCATGGCAGCACTATTCCCAGTCTCGTGAAGGTAGCAGCACCACAAATAACGTGGGCCCAGCGAAATGTTTTATGTTCTTTATCCAGATAGTATATATTTCAGTGGACCCCCTGATAAACGGAGAGACGCTTCTTTTTCTTTTTCTTTTTTTGGAGGGGGGGGGGATCTTCTGGGAAGGTGCTGCTGATCAGATTTCAAGGACTAGATTTGAATCTCATTGATTCCTCGGATATATGCTTGTTCTCGTTGATCATCACCTCAGCAGCCATCACGCCGATAATCGGTGCCGATAATCTTCCTCGCACCATCCATCGTCGCCGATCATTGGTTGATTGTGACGAGCGAAGTGCAGGTTGGGCCCGGACCAGCGCAGCCGCTGACCGCAACAGCGGCTGAAAGGAGGGCCAACAAAACAACAAAGCGGGGTGGGGGGGGGAAAGAAAGAAAGAAAGAAAGGGAGCAGGGATCAGCAGATGCCACACATACACAGCAAGACAGTGAGAGAGAACGGGTGGAAGTTCCATAGAACACATCGATACACGCAAGAAGAATCCAGTACATGGCAGTGAGCGGTGCAGCAAGCGACGACACGACGCCCTGTCAGCGGATGACGCTTACAACGCTCATCAAGACCGTATCAGGCCGCGAGAAGGAACTCTGCCCGAAGGCATCGAAACCGCTCACAGCATCGGGCTGTATCTTTTTGCATCATTTCAGTGCGTCGTGTCGGGTCGCTGCACCTCCGGAGTGCAGAGGGCCCGGAGGGCAATCAGAGATGATAAAAATGTTGTCCGCAGCGAAGGTCGGATTTCTTCAATAGATATTTTGTCGTCGCATCATTTTGCCAAGCATCTGCTCATCCACTCCGGCACACCGATACCCCGCGGCTTCCCAACACCGGCTAGAGGCAACCTGCTGATCAGATTTCAAGGACTAGATTTGAATCTCATTGATTCCTCGGATATATGCTTGTTCTCGTTGATCATCACCTCAGCAGCTTACGTGCCATACGGAAGTCCCGTTGTTGAGCAGCAGCGAATACACATGCCCGGTCCCGTAGCGCATCAGCCTTAGATTGCATTGGTTTTTCGCCATCGGAGTCCTCCGATTATTGGTCGATTAAGATTCATCATACTGCGCACGGAAGCGTGAAGCATCGGGTTGTATGTTTTGGTATCTGCCTGGTAAGCTATTGGGCGGCGTAGGTTTGGTTTGATGATTATTATTATTGTAGTGAAGGCAATGTGGAGAAGAGAACTTTGTGAGAGAAGGTCAATGAGGTTTAGTGAAACATGTGATATGTCCATTGCAATACCTGTGGGCGTACTGAAGCTGTTGACCTATTAGAAGTGAGGAATGTTGTTGTTGATGTTGTTGGTTTAACTAGGGATCGAGATGTGTGTTGGACCTTATGCTGCGGTTGTTGCTCATGTAAGATCGTCATAATCAGTGTATTACACCAGAGTCGGAAATGGAAGTGCCTTTGAGAGCACGAGGGTGCGGTGCTCATAGGAAAGATAACCGCGTACGTATCCCCGTGCGATCAGATGGCTAATGGAAAGTGCCATTGCCTCTTCTGTTGTGTGATGCAGAGCAAGTATGTCCTCTTGTTCCTTCCGCTTTGCTGGAGAGGCCACGGTGGTGGTACTGCCTTCCTCCATCACGACCTTTTGCGCCTCTACAAGTGCAGCGAAGGGCACACGGCTGTTGTCACTACCCAGACTGGCAATGATGCCGTGCACTCTGGAAAGAAGCATGAGAGTACAAAGGTGTTTGCACTGCTGAAGAAGAAGATATACCCCTCGGCGCCGAAACGTGGCGCTGAAGGTCTCTAAGGCTAGGTGAAACGACATGTAGTCGCCGCGCTGAATACTAGCTATCAGCGGAGACAGCATGGGGCGAATGATGTTGTCCTCGTCCAGCACAGCATCAGGGATCATCTTGCCGTTAATAAGTGCAGCAATGCACAAGTAAAAGCGCACGCGAAACTTATTTTTTCGCCTGCGGAGGAGTAGCGACAGAGAAAGGAGGAAGGAGGCGGTATGCATGTCGAAGGGAAGTGAGTGCCTCTTCAAAGCGATGATTGTAGAGCTCGAGTCTCCCTTTGAAGTAGTAGTATGTCACTATCTCTGACGTCATGTGCTGTGACGGTTGAAGAATGGACTTCGACGAGTCCTGCAGAGCTCCCTTCTCAGCGTGCTCCACAGCGCTGACGAGCACGTTACACTGGTGCGTATTGTACCGGCTGAAGAGGATCATCAGTAGACCATTCACGATGGAGAGTGTCCCTCGGCGCCTCGAATGTTCGGGCTGTTCATGCGCATCGGCGCTCTGAAGAGCTATAAGCAGTTTCCGCCACTGACGGACAACTTCACCAGTCGCTTCGTCCACGACACACCCGCTAGCCTCCCTTGCGATTTTGGGGATCAAGTGAACGAAGTAGAGCAGCACCAGCGTGTCCCACCCTACTGTCCCTTTCGTTTTTTGTTCCTCGTCGAGGAGGGTAGTGCTCGCGCCGCATACAGTGCACCTCTTGAAAGGCCTCGAACGCATAGAGCATTCCTCTGAGAAGTGTGTTGTGCACTGTGCGCTTCACCAGTTCTTCATTGCTCGGCTCTTCCTTCTCCATTTCAGAGGCCTCCACACGGAATATCACGCCGTGGGTTTCCTGATACTTCGCCAATGCCCCAGTCACTGCAGCACGTACAACGGCCTCGATTAGGTGCCGGTGCTCTTTCTCCACACTCGACGAAACCGCATTGCTAGCGCTCAACGGCGTTGGGGATGGAATACGTGAAACTCCATCCTCTACACTCCGATACAGAAGATCCGTCATCTCCCCTATTGCGCTGCTGGAGTCGTTGTGCAACACAGCAGCGGTACCTTCTACGGCGTCGACGATGGCATCTTTCAAATATACACCGTCCCTTGATGTTATGGCTGTAGTCGCTTTAGTTATCCACGCGGGATCAACCCTATTTTCTTGGACCATCTGAAAGTGTAATTCAAATAAGCTCAGGTACTGCACTTAAGGAACAGAGAGTAATCGGTAGAACACGTGAGGATCAGCGTTCCTCGGATCGAAGTGCGATTCGATGATTTTTCTTTTTCTGCCCATTTCAGAGAGTTAGTAGGAGGAAATTAGAGGAAAGACACAAGGATAGCACTCATACGAGAGAGTTTGTTTGCCCATTCCGCCTTAGTTGTGGAATGCAAAAAGATTCTGCAGCGTTCCACTTTACTACATTAGATCGAGATATTTTGCTTTTTTTTTTACTTTTACGGGCTATTGGGAAGGATGGGCTGGGCTATGTGCACTGAACTGGACTCACAACCACACATCAAGATGCACACGCATCTACACTTCCGCAGCGACCCGCTGAAGAATTACGCACCAGTTCTCCTTGTCGTAGTAGGACTTTTCCACTTTGCCGGCGGTGCCCTCAGCCTTTAACGCTTGTAAACAAAGGGTTTCCAATTCTCCTTTTCGAAATAGGTGGTAGTAACGCTGATACACCTTCTGTTCATCATCGAACTTCTGGTTCATCTGCCATGGAATCAGTGCGTCTCCTGAAGTTTCATTCACTTCATAAGCTGCTTTGCGAGGCTGTTCGATGGCCCACACGTAGATCAATACGCGTCCACCGTCCGGCCGCACTAGCCGGATCAGCCGCCGCACCGCATCCAACCGGCGTGCTGGTGTCGCGTAGTGATGCAGCACGGCGATACAAACAGCAGCATCGAAACTTCCATTTCGAAACGGGCAACATTGGACGTCGCAGCAGAGGACGTCAGCACCACGAGGAGGTCGAATCTGAGCCTGAGCTGGGTTGTAGTTATCGCGAGGAGCAGGATCTGCCGGGGTCTCTAGAGTGCCATAACTTCGGGATTCTGGGCCGTTGGATGCTCCATTTTTTTGTTCCATCTCAGAGTTAAGAGCGAGTTCAAGCAGCGCCCGGCATCGATCAAACCCCACCACGAATCGGCGAGCAGGTTTGCTGTGTGATGCCCACGCTTTTTCGAACACCAATTGTCCGTTCGCGCCTCGGACTCGTTTGGGTCTTCGTTTTTTTTTCTCTTCCACTTTCATGTCCTCCCCAGTGTGCTGGTACTGCGCACACTCAAAATATTTCCCATTTCCGCAGCCTGCATCGGCTATGAGTGCGTACGGCGGCTGTTGCTGAAGAAATTGAGCCACCTGAGGCCATTCCTTGTATCGTGATGCGCTGAAGTGCTTCGCAATAGCATCATACGTGTTATGGACGTGCTCCTTCTCGAACTTTGTGATGCACTGGTCGTCCGTTGAGAGGCTGCTGTGAACTGTTCCCGGTGATGGAAGCATCACGCATTCTCGTCACGCAATATGTTCTCTCCAGTTTGAAGGGAAGCACCCCAAAGGATTACATATTGGAACAGGAGTAACAGAGAGAGAGGGGGCAAGGAGATAGAGAAGAAGGAGATACAGAGGGAGGGAGCGCAACGAAAGTGTGGACATTCAGTGTTGTTTAGCTGCACAGAAAATTCTGATCGTGTATCCAAAAGAATTATGTGCGCGGGATACGTTTATTTACTTATTTATTTATTTTTCATTATTTTTTTTTTGTTTTTACATCCAATGGAATTCAATGATTGGCAACACACTTCAGTTTAACAGGCTACCATCTCGTAGAAACGAAATGACAGGGGAAAGAGGAAAAAAGATAAAGAGAGTGAGAATCAACTATATTGGTATCCTGGCTGTCAAAGAAAAGAAAAATAGTATCCGATCATTTCTTTTCTTCACTTTGATCTTTATGCAAAGGATCAAGAGTGGTTCACTCTCGTTCGGAAGCGAGGGTAAACGCACACCGAGAGTGCAGGAACACACGATGATCGTGTACACCAGCAGTTGGCCCTCTTTTTTCTTTCACCCTTTCTTTCCATTGAAAACAAAATAAAATAATAGTCGTAAAAAAGCTGAATTGTGCACTTTTCTTATTTAAAAATTCTTTGATCTCGGGTGTTGAAATCGATAATTTTTACGTAGAAGGTAGTCTGTCTACCAAAAGATCCCGACCGACACAAAACAAAACGCATATAAACGATTGAATTAGAGCGGAGCGAGCAGCTCTTGGGATCTTGATAGCTTTAATTTTTTTTTCCTTATGAAGTTGTGCATGGATGCTTATAGAAATACACGCGTTAGGTTTCTAGAAAACTGAAGAGAGAATATTTTCATATTTTCTTCCTTTTCCCTGTGCTGTAGACAACGGAAGCATTGTGTCGTGCCGAGCTTTCTCCACATAGTGTAAGGCATATGGTGGCGAAGCTGGGGCAAAAGATGCCTCGAATTCTTTTAGAGAAGGAGGGAAAGGGGGTTCTCGATGGCATCGTGGAAGCCCTGGAACCACTTGGCGCCGATCATGCCATCAACAATACGGTGATCAAAGGAGGCGGTGAAGTCGATGGCCGTCTCTACCTTGCCGGTCATCTCGAAGGAGCCGCTCTCGTTCTGCACCATCTCAGGGCGAGGCTTGGAGGAACCGATAGCGAGGATCAGCGCCTGAGGAGGGTTGATGATAGCCGTAAAGCCGGGGATACCAGTCGAACCGAGGTTCGAGACAGAGACGGTACCGCCCTGGAACTCGTTGGGTTGCAGCTGGTTGTCACGGGCCTTCTTCGCAAGGGTCTTCATTTCCTTGGAGATTTCCACAAGGCCCTTGGCGTGGGCGTTACGGATGATGGGCGTGATGAGACCGGAGGGAGTAGCTACGGCGACGGAGACATCGACAGTGTTGTACTGGCGGATGAAGGATCCCTGCCAGGACGAGTTGACTTCAGGGCACAGCATGTTGGCGCGGGCGACGGCCTTGATGATGTAGTCGTTCACGGTGATCTTGTATTCGCCGTTGCCCTTGGCGTTCAGCTGCTTGATTAGAGCGACCATGTTGTCAGCGCGGCACGTGTCGAAGAGGTAGTAGTGAGGGATGTCGATGTTCTTGGACTCGTGAAGGCGTTTGGCGATGACAGCGCGCATGTTGGACACGGGAGTGTCAACGTAATGGGGATTCGCGGCAGGGGAAGCCTTGGCGGGCGCTGCGGCACCCTTGGCGGCAGGCGCCGCGGCGGCAGCGGCCTTCGGGGCGGCCTTCGCGGGGGCGGGGCCCTTAGCGGCAGCAGCCTCAACGTCCTTGGAGGTGATTCGCCCAATGCCACCACCTGTACCCACGATGCCCTCGAGGGAAATGTTCTTCTCAGCGGCCAGCTTCTTGGCGTAGGGGGAGGCGATGACGCGGTCGCCGCTGGAAGAGGCACCGCGGGAAGCTGGCGCGGCGGCGGCGGCGGCGGGAGCGGCATCAGCGGCGGGGGCACTAGCAGCGGGAGCATCCTCGGCGCCCTCATCCTTCCAGTTCTTCACCTCGTCGGAATTGATGCCCTCCTTCTCGTCCACCAGCAGGCACACCGTCTGGCCGACGACGGTCTCCTCCCCCTCGTTCACGAGAATGCGGGCGATATAGCCTTCGTCGCCGGAGTTGTCGTACCCCACAACGGCCTTGTCCGTCTCCACCTTGCAGAAGGTGTCGCTGGTGTTGACCATATCGCCGACCTTCTTCACCCACTCGGTGATTTTGCCCTTCTCCATCGTGGGAGAGAGCGCCGGCATCGGGACAGGGGTGATGCTCAGGCAGCGCATGGCGGCGAGGGCCGCTGCGACGCGAGGGGCAGCACGAAAGCGAAACATTTCCTTTAGTAGCAAACGATACGGTCTTCCGCGTATGTTCCACAGAGATGCATTTGAAAGACACACACACAATATATATATATATATATAGCGGAAAAAAAAATGAGAGGGGGAGGGGAGGGGAAGTGTAGAACCGACAGCAGGATGTCATGAACTCACCATCTCATTAGGTGAATAAACTTGTATGTAAGCAGTGCGTGGGGGAAGGAACTAGGAGCCGTAATAAAATTTAATCGAGTTGAGGACTGTACTATGCACTCACACATCCATGTCCACGACAATTGGTGGCAACAAAGAAGAGCGAAAAAAGAAGTGTTTCAGCTTTATTGCAGCGTTGACACTCAGCAACACTGGTTTTTGTGCGGCACCAGTCTCAGAACTGTTTTTTGTGCTGCGTATTTGCGAGCTGCAGACCACCTGTGCTGGTTCTCTGAAGCCAGTACATGCCGTGCCCGTTGTGAGCATGCCCGCCGCAATGCAAACGGCGGGGGGCAACCGCTTCTATATAGCGCAATAAGGATTTATTTCCCTTCTCCTCTCGTGGATCAAACCCCTGGTGCGTCAGCAGGATATCCACCTGCCCGGCACACACGGGCTCCAATCGGGCCGATAGGGGTGTGGGACCGTCTTTCGCGGAGTCCGCAGAAGTAGCAGCAGGGAAGTCAAGAGGAGGTGCGGGGCTGACGGGGCTGTGCGCCCAGCTCCCCACAGTGGCCTGGTATGCCTTGTTAGGGCTGATCCATGAGTTGGGTACTGAACGGGGCGAGCCGAAAATGCGAAGGCCGACCGGTTCCACAACGGCAGACTCCTCACACAGGTAGAGGGCTGGAGCCGACATCCGTCGAATTTCTTCTCTGTCTCGCCGGGCAAGGATGGCATCGTGGTTGCCCCCAATAAAGATTTTGACTGCATGCGGCTGCGCATTGAGCCACGCGAAAAAGTTTTCGAGCGCTCGGCGATCCTTTCGAAAGGGTGCAACTCCTTTGAAACAGTCGCCACAGTGAAGCAAAACATCTCCAGGGGGCAACGTGAGTCGTTCATGAGCGCTGTGGGTGTCACTGATTACGACAACTCGAATGCGTCTTCGAGCCCCATCGTGAGTCGTTAGTGGTGCAGAGGGAGCAGCGGATGGCGTTGAACATCGAATCGGTGCATCAAATCGCGCTGGTTCGTCGTCAGCAGCGGCAGCCCATTCATTATCTGATATGTGTTGGAGAGGTAGGAGACCACAATAGTCCATGTGAAGATTGGATTTGGATTGCCTTGTGTTGAGAATGAAAGAGTTGAATAAAAAAGCAATAGAAACAGCAGCAGCACCATCACAGCGAACCCTGAGCGTTGAAAGGGTGATACCATACGTAGTGTTGTAAATGTTTGAACGTGGAATTAGCTCCATCCATTTAAGGAAAACTTTCTCTCTAGGATTAAGCATGTGGCAGTCCAGCAGCGGTAGAACCCCGCAGTTTGAGCAAAAACTCTTTGCATTTTTGAATCTGAGCCCCTTCCCGAGAAGTAACCAACAACACACGGCGCAGGTCTTCCATCGCATCCGTCGCCGGGCTGAGCTCCGACAGAATGACGATAGCGGATTCAAAATTCTCCAGAAAAAAACGGGCAACGCTATAGCATGTCTTTTCTAGCGAAACGGCAGAGAAAGTCGGGTCTGTTGTGTGGATGATGATGCTCACAACGCATCGAAACGCGTACATGTGAATGTTGCGGAGGAGATCGGCATCCACCTCCACGGTTCCCTCCAACTGCATAGCTTTCCTCAGCGATTTAGCAGCTATTTCAGCGCTTGACGTCCGTCCGATCTCCAGAAGAAAATCACAGCCTGCCCGTAGTTCATCCGGATGGTGTTTCCACCGATCCGTCTCCAGCACCATCTTCTCAAACATCTCAATGGTAACGCACAGCATCATGCCTCGCCACATTTTGCTGCGAATGGAATCTTCCTGCTCCGGTGTTACCTGCGGTATCCGTAGCGGGGACGCAAACGGTCTCTCGCGGCAGTACTCCCCCAAAAGAGAGAAGAGAGAAGCTGCCATCTCGGGGTGACTGTGCAGTACCACTAGCAGGTCCTGCTGGACACACGTCCTCATCCAGTGCATGGGAATACGAGACAGCTGCGCCCGCAAACCCTGCAGGGAGTCCATAACGGCCTCTGGTGGCAGGAACCGGCTCAGGAGTCCGTGCAGCTGATAAAGTCCAAAAAGCAGCGATCCGAGAGTCGACCGGGCTTCCCCCACTGGGCTGCGGTCAATACAACTTTTGCGCGGGTTTCCATACAAAAAGTTTTTCGCCTCGCTGATGTGCATGTAAATGATCTCGTGAAACGGAGGGGGGAGTTGCGTGTTCAGCATTCCGTGGACAAGGTAGAACGTGCGACATAGAACTGGCTGCAAACGACCAGCAATTTCCGCAACGTAGGGAGACTGAGTATCTACCTTCAGGGATGAACAGAAAATGGATAAAGCCTCCTTAAGCTGATGTCGTCGATCTCTGCTCTCCCGCGAAGCCTCCACCATCAGGCGGTTAAACTCTTCTTGATTATCAATGCTGAGCACCAGGCGCTCAGTGTACTCGAGAATAGGGTGAAGAAGTTCACGGAGATGTGTGTCTCCTTCCTCCGCATTTAATGACATACAAAAATAGCTGGCAGCTTCGTACAAGTACGATCGCTCTGGGCCCTTGGCCCTTAGGAGCATCGGTCGCAGGCGATCCACGACACCTGGAACAAGGTCTCGGAAACGGGAGGCGTATTTAGTGATAGAGATAAGCAGAGTGCCTACACGACGGCGGGCCGAAAGTACGTCTTCATCTTCAGAGGCGGGTTTCGAGTTCTCCAGATCACCCAAGAGTATGTCGAGAGTTCCGCTCCACACCGCTGTTTGAGCATCGGGCCCTTCATAACTCCAGAATGCTCTCAGCATGTCCAGGTAGCAGGGTCGAAGTACGGCGTCCGACGTGTTTCTCTGCCGTAAGCATGTCATCGCGTCCGCAACATGGGCGTGCGAGCGGGAGAATGATTTGCACATGCGAACAACCATAAATGCAGTAGCATCCCATAGCGCAAATGTGCGGCTTTGCTGTGTAACACAGCCGAAGGGAGTTCGAGGATCTTCTGCCGTACCACATGGATCTGGGAGCTGCTGGATGCGGTGCAAGATGTACGCATTAGACTGTTCGGGTTGGTGTAACGATAGGCTATTCAGACACTTTCCTGCCGCATTCCGAACATCTCCGAATGTTTGGTCGTAGATCGCATCGGTGACCAGTTGCGACTGTGAGAGCATTGCGCCTACTGGGTGTGTCCCGCTAGTAGGATGAAGCGCATGTTTTTGTAGAAAAAGATAGAGTCGCTCGCATAGATCATAAACGCTTATCTGTGACATCACGTGATTTTCCACAGATAATAGTACAGAGCACACATGAGAAGCAAGACGCAAGCTGGGAACCTCCAAGGCGCACAGCGAGAGAGCTGCCACATTTTCTACACCAGAGTGCATCAGCACCGCTGGATCTACCTCCCCCATGAACTCCAGTATTTCCTCTGCAACAGAGAGCAACTCCAGGTCCGTCAGGCACGACATAGCTGTATCCGTTAAGCATCGAACCAACTGACTGCGGATGGTCATCAGCTCAGGGGATGGAGTTTGGCGCAGAGATTGAATTATCATAGCGACAGCCAGAACCGCAAACTTCTGTGAGACTGGCCAGCCCAACAGCGCTACCAAAGACTCCACGAGACTCAGTCTCACCCAGTCGGATGGAGAAAGATGCGGCGCCAGGCACGCTATGGCTTCCACGGGGCGCCCTATTGTCTCACAACCACACAAGAAAAGAAATTCTTCGTTCTCGTAAGCTTTTTTTAGGCTGGGCAACATCACTTCTATCAGGGATGCAGCCTTCCCTCGCACGCACGTCTGCAGTGCCCCGATTCCCGGGATTCGAGCCGACTCCACGCTGGGTTCCATGATAGATGCGACGAGGCTTCCAACGAGCAGCATCTGTTTTCTCCACTGGTCCTGGGAAGAGGGGTTGGCGCAGAGACCGAAGAGTCCGAGCAGCGTACTATCCGGGAGACGTAGTACTGCCTCCACCAGCAACTCTAGCAAATCCTTTTCTAGCAGGCGCGGCAGTCCAGCAGTACCCCAGAACCACTGCACGAGTTCCTCGAAAGGAATATCTGCCGGTTGAAGCAGGTGGTTGACCAAGCCCTTCTTTAAAATCACTGCCCCATACGATTGTACTACATAGCTCTCTGAATCAGCTTGCATCAGCCCTAGACCTACAACACGTCCTGTATCCTTGTCTAAACTACTTTCGAAATAAAGTAGTTGTTCCACGGCAGCCCGCCGTCTATCATTATCCACAGCTTGATACGCCTCTCGAACAAGTTTTATTGCCTCATACACCACATGTTCAGACATACTTTATATATTACTTTATATATATATATATATTCCTTTTTTTTTTGGGGGGGGGGAAACCACATATAGACGCAAGGAATGGAGGTGTGCAAATAAACACAAGTGCATACCAGAAGAGAGAGAACAACGAACAACAAGAAAGAACGGAAAAGATAGAAATAAATCGATTGATCCAAATGTTGATTCGTTATTCAAATGAGTGTAGTGAACGTTTTCCTCTTTGTTGAGCCCTGTACCCGTGGGGAGCAATTTAATAATTTGTTGGGGTGAAAGCGAGGAAGAGCGCAGAAGGCGAGCGGGGGTAAACCCGCCATCGGTGTCCTTTGTGTACAGTTGAGAGAGTGTGAGCACGCCACGGGATCCCTCCGGTCATCCGAGGTCAATCAGAGCTACATATATATGCGTATATATGCATAGGTGTCTAATAGTTCGGGCGTGTTTATCTAGAGAGCGTGTGAGAGTGTAGTCTAAAAACGATTCTTTTTTTGAGGCAGGCTGGAGCCTCCAACGGGGATGCCTTCGTTAGGGTCGACGCGAACAACGAAGGGGGTATGTGGTTGCGCTTGCTTCTGGCGAGGCAGAACATTACGGCCCACGGCGTAGCACTTGTGATAGAAATTGCCGTCGCTGTCCACGTGGTGCACTGGGCAGATATCGTGATGAGGCTTTGCGAGGGGATCACTCTGGGGCACTACGGCGGCTGGCGGACCCGAACCCAGGTCCAGAGCCTGTTTCGGCCGGGGAGACGCCTGATCCTGCAGGGCTGCAGCCGGTCCCGCTGGAGCTCTTGTTCAGCCACTCAACGTATCCCTCGTGCCCCGCAGTGAGGCTGGGGCGCTCCCTCTCCACCGCTGCGCCGTCGTGGCGGGCTGGAAGGGAAGACGATAGGATCGGAAGATCCTTTCCGGGGGGGCGGGAATCGTTGAGCGACCGGGACTGGCCCGAATGTGCGGAAGGCGTGCCTCTCAGAATGCTTTCAATGGCCTCTGCCTCCACCTCGCCAGTTTCACCGCGCAGGACTTGCACCGCCTCGCGGTTCAGCGCGCACACACCCCGCACGAATGCTGTTGTGGTGTGCTCCTTCTCCGCCTCTCGTTGTCGCTCGTGTTCGGCTAGAAGGGTCTTCATCTGCTCTACCTCGCCTAACAGTTTGCGTTCACGGATCTGCAGGGCATTCTGGTGTCGCCGCTGCTGCTTTCCGGCGTGTGCACATTGGCGCCACGCCCACCAGCTCCGTTGAGCAACGGCGCGGTTGTTTTGTGCCTCGAGAACCAAAACCACGCGTTTCCGCTCCTTGGAGCGCCGAACATGCATGCGCCAGGAGAGCCAGTGCTGTGCAAGGGCATTTAAGTCGCGCTGGCGACCCAGTTGCTCCCCCGCCTTGCTACGCTGCTCCAGTGCGCCGGCCAGCTGAGCTTCTAAGCGGGACATAGTTGCCTGCAGCTGTGACACCGCCGCGGCACTTGCAGCAACCAGCTGTTGCTGCTCCTCTCTTGCCTCCAGCTGTAGGTGCGCCACCCGTTTCCGGAGATACTCCTCGATTTGCTCTTCAACGTTTCGTTGCAGCTGCTGGAAGTCTGTGCACATAAACGCCCCGACCGATGCAACAAACGCAGCATCTTCTGCTGCTGTTTCAGTCATTTCAAATTGCTAAACAGAAAAAGATTTCGGGATGTCGCTTTCATCAAAAAAAGACGATGCAGCGATGATGATGAGAAGTGAGAGGAATTCACAGAAAAAAAGAGAGAAGGGATGCCGCATCGACTTTCTCTACGTTGATGACGTGAGGAAAATGAGGGCTGCAGAAGATTATTAATTATTATTTTTTTCTACCCGTAGGTTTGTTTCACAACAGAACTCATTTTTTTTTCCAGTTTGTGAATTATAGACGTGTCGTGTAGTAAGTACCCAGGCAACAAGAAAGCAACAGCCGGGCAGGGGACATGGATCCCTGAGCTGTCGGTTCGTTTATGAATCGGCATGAAATGCCTTACGCGTTTGCAGCGCGGGGAGCTCTGCCCCTGGCAAGGAATTATCGGAAGCGCTATCGTCCACAGGATTGTTGTCGGACTGCTGCTGAGCCGATTGGTGCGGGTGGAGAGACATACCGTTGTCCCGCAGCTCCTGCCGCCGGATTCGTAGCTGATCGTAATCCTTCTCCGCCATTTGAGAGCGAAGAAGGGGGTTGCGAGCAATTTTCTCGTGCATCTGGGCCTCCTTGAAGAGCATGGCAGTGCCATAAATGTATGTCGGCCTCTGTGGGTTCTGAAGGTGGAGCTCCAGCGCCCCTATCGTTCGCTCCAGCTCCTTCCGGTCCACGAGATGAGACATCAGATCACGGACTTTACGCAGCTCCTTCATGAGAACCTTCTTGTGCTGCACGTCCCCAGCGAGTAGGATTTGGCACATTCGTCGCAGCGAGTCATTGATTAGACGATGCCCACGCTGTCGGCAGGCCAAGGCACACTGGGTGTAAATATATGCATACGCAGGCTCGTACATGTCCCACAGCTGCTGAACCTCGTCAGCGTCGGCGGGGTGCACACGGAACGCGAAATATAAATGCGTCCAAAAGAGGTACGGGTCAGAACCTTCTCTCTCCTGAGCTCGCCACTGTAGAACTTTTTTGCGGAAGAGCTCATCCGCTACGCTGTTGGCGGCAGCGAAGTACTCCACCAGCTCAGGAAGAGTCCTTCCACCGCTAGCACGATGGGCCATGTTCCGCAGCAGCAACTCCTGCGAAGGTGTCTCCTTCGTGCGCTTCGATACCTCCTGTGTGATGGCCTCGCCGTACGCCGCCAGGTTGGCGTGTACCACGGCTATTCGGTAAGGCAGCTCGGAGAACGGCTCAATCCAGTGTGTCGGCTCCTTCAAGGCGAAAAGTTTAGCAACAATCGTTTCCACCTCCTGCAGATGAGGGAGCACATTCCCCCCTGGCTCGTAGACTCGAAGTAGATACTTTGCATGAGTGAGCAGCGGCGCTTTCCACGAGGACGGAAGCCGCTCCCGGGCCGTCCGGATCGCTAGGTGGTAGAAGTTGAGGCACTTCTCCTTGTAGGACCGGCCGGTGCGAAACATCCCCTGGCGGAACATGAGCTCCGAGTGCTCCCAGTAAAGATCCCCCATGTAGCGCATCCAGAGATGCTCCGCGGTCTCCTGTGTGAGAGGGGCGCCTTCCAAAAATATTTTCGCCCGCTCCGGAAAGGGATGTATGGTCGGGTGCGTTTTTTTGTTCACGTTCTCGAGGCAGCGGTCGGAGATGTCCAAGGCCAGTGAGAGGCGTCCCCGGCGCTCATTAAACCACATGTACTCTGTCTCGTCCACCATTGGGTACCATCGCTTTGACGACCCAGAGTGCCAGATGGCCTCGGCCTTGTCTAGGTGGCCGCTGATCTCTGCGAACACGGCGCTTTCGCCATCCAGAAATTCCTTCTCGTCGTACTCATACGGAGGATCCGCATCGGGAATAGGGATCTGCACAATGTTCTTCCCTGTTTTGGCGTAGTTTGAGAACCACTCAATGGAGTCCTCAAAAAGCTCCTCGGCACGAGACCGCAGTCTGGTGTCTGCGAAGTCAATGTACATGCGGTGAAAGTGCTTTGCAGCGTAGTAGCACAGTGCTCCGCGACACCAGTGGTAGAAGGCCTCCACCGCCGCATCACGCCCCGAATCCGGCACCCCTTCGACACGGCTTGGCACCTGGGATCGGGCATCATTGCAGTGACGAGCCAGAAACTCGCGGTGAACATCTAGTTGCTCCACCGAATTGAACTCCGTCACATTAAATTGCCCCAGTTCGTTCTTGATCCATTTCATAAATGGCTTCGCAATGGACTCGTACTTCTTTTCTCGTATCAAAACGCAGTAGCGCTGCACAGGATTCTTTCGAATGGTGTCCAGCTCCAGCGCAGTCATTTCCTGAACAAAGTCCATGAACTTTTTCCCGAGAAGCTTACTTTTTGCCGAAGCACGCCGAAGAACTTCATCTCCTTGCGCTTTCATCGCGTTTGCCTCTGTTGGGCGATTCCCTTTGAACTTGTAGTAATCCGCAAGGAAGTGCTTTGTGTGCCCCTCGAAGATGAGTCGGAACACCTCCTCCTGCTCCTCCGCAATATTTGGATGATCCCCCACATGTCCCTCGCGAAAGCGCACCATCCGATCCATCAGCATCTTCTCGCAGTTCGCTTCTGTTGTGATCTGCGTCAAGTTCCCAAACTCTGTCATGGTCTGTTGGAAGGACTCCCTGTAAGCCCTCCAGGTGATTTCCAGATCCTTCTTGTTGAAGGGGAGATCGCTGGTCTCCGCGATGCCTCGGTACGGATCCACCACAGAGTCGGACTCCCACGGCAGAGATGGCAGCATCATGTCCGGGTCGTACTGAAGTTTTGCAGCACGGAGGCGCTCCTGGCGCTCCTTTCGCAAGCGGCGCGATTTCGTCGTTTTCTCCTCCGGTGTCGGCTCCTTCGCAGTTTGCTGCTGAACTTCGTGGAAAAGCGGCAGGGGCTTGTACCCGTCCACCAGTTCTGGTAGAGTGCGTAACTTGTGCATCTTCTTCTCGTCAAAGGCGGAGGTTCCACCCTGCGCGTCATCCTGGGTGATCCGCTCTTCCTCGGGCATGGGTGCTGGCGTGTACCACTGCTGCGGTCCTACGGCGGACTGCTCTAGAGGATCCTGGGTTAGACCATAGGACTGGATCATCGGGCCCGTCTCCACTAGCGTCTCGCGATACCAGTTGGGCATGTCATGCAGCTCCTTGCTCTGCGGCGGCCTGCACAGCTCCGCCGGAATGTCCGGCTCGGCATTCTTGGGGCGCGCTTTCACCTGGATGAAACCCGAACTTGTCTCTCCTGCGGGGGCAGAGACACCTAGAGCCTTGGTCTCGCCACTCTTGAGCTTCTGGCGCTCCTCCTTCTCGTGGTGTAACTGCTGGATGCCCTCTTCCACAAGGGCACTCATCATAGGTTTGTTCTGCTTCTTCTTCGCCGCCTCGAGCTCCTCCCTTAGCATGGCCCTGGTAGGGTCACGCCCTGCTTGGCGCGCCGCCTCGCTCCGCTGCTCCAGCATTTCATGCTCAATGGACGCCTCGGCAGCCAGCATCGCCCCCTGCTGCACGGTCACTCCCGACGGAAGCATTTCGTTTCCCAGCTGTGTCACGTGATCGTAGGCCGATGGATCGCTCTTTTTGTCATTCCCCTTCAACGCCTGGCCCGCACCATATGCCTGGATCTTGAGCTTCGTTTTAGCCGCCTCCAGCGGGTCTCCGGAGCCAGATAGTGTTTGGTATGTTTGTTCTGTATCCAGGTCTATCACGCCAGCGTGTATACCGTGGATCACATCGCCCATTTCAATCTGCCGCTGCTCCTCTTCCAACATCAGTGTATCCTGGGCCTGCATGCTCTCGTGCACCGCTTTGCGTTCCTCGCCTTCAATCAGCCACATCCGGTCGCGGTAATTTGTGTCCGCGAGGTGTTTCCACGAGGAGTCTGACCACCGCTGGTCTGTTGGGAGAACTCTCCGGCGGCCGTGCTCATCGTAGTGATCGAGGTAGTCCGTGTACCCTTGGGGCCATATCATCCGGTCCTTCTGAATCTTAAACCCACGGTCTTTCCAGTGCAGGTACCACTCCTGCTCTCGGTCAATGGGGTCTTGAATGAACAGTTCAAAGCGGTCACGCAGGTCCTGGATCACCTCTTCGGATGTAGGAATGAGCGACTTCTTCCAGCGCACCTCCCATGGCAACCCGTCAACATCCTGCTGCTCGATCATCATGTCGCGCCGAAGCTGCTGGGAGCTCTTGGACAACGGCTCACCGGGCCCTTGGGCGCCGAACTTCTTCTGCATACGCTTCTCGCGCTCAATATCTGTGTTGGAGCGGCGTTCTTTCGAGACATCCGGTAAAGCAACGTGCTCGAGCGTGTTTAAGCTGAACTGCAGCTGCGGTGTTAAGTCCGGGGACTCGAGGATCGACATCTGATGCCCTGTCGTAGGGTCGGCGTTGGGCTGGCTGCGCTGCTTATCCCGTGTCGTGGGGCCGTTGGCCTGCAGTCGGAAACTGCTGCACAAGGCATAGCAGCTCGCCTTCCAGCCCCGCCAGCTTTCCCCGACAACCTGGCGCCGGAGCATGGGATGGCCGAACCCTAAGCTTTGTGCTTATTGAGTGAAGTGTTTCTTCCACTGGTGAGCTGATTTGTGTCACGTGTGCGGAGCCCTTCTTGTGGCAACTGAAAAGTAAAGGCCAACTGGGCTGCGCTCACGCAAAGCTTTTTAATGTTGGACTGTGTGGTGGCGACGTCACCATAAAGCGAGCAGGCAGTAATAACGTTAAAAGGGAAGAAGGAGGGAGAAGCACCAGTGTTGTTGTTGCTGCTGAGGCGTGCTTTATTTGTTTGTTTTTTCTTTTCCGAGAAGAGCTTTTCGGTTGAAAGGTGGCAGCACTTTTTTATTATTATTATTATGGATTCTACCTCCTAAAAGGGAAGAAATAAACAACAACGGTAGCCCGTGACGCAATGTGTTTACGTTTGTGCGTGGCGCAGTACGTTCTTGCTAAGAAATTTTATACGTCAACGAAGAACAACACACGGATGGAAGCACAACAACAACTATGATTCAGCATATGGGATAAATAAGCATAAAAGTCTGTCCGTCCCGTGAGCTACCGGTTGACAGGAAGATCTGCGCCTAGACGTTCACCTCTATGAAATGGGAACTGTGTGGCGGTCGATTGGTATCCCTTGGGGCGCGGCACGCGTGTTTTCTTTCCTCGCAGGGGCTTTCCGTACCGGTTTTGCCGTGAGAGGAGGGAGGGGCTCGCCGCGCACCACTTTCTCAATTTCTTCTCCCGTTAACGTTTCCCGCTGTAGCAGACCATCCGCGATGAGGGTGAGCTTGTCCCGGTTCTGCTCGATCAACTTCTTGGCATCCCTGTACGCAGTAGACACGAGGCGGTGGACTTCCTCGTCTATTTGCCTCTTAGAATCTTCCGAAATGTACGCTCCTTCAGCAGTGTTCATCGGGGCATAAAAAACAGGGCCGAGTACATCACTGAATCCAAAGCGCCGTATCATGTTCCTTGCCATGTCTGACGCTTGTTGGAAATCTGAACTAGCACCGGTCGTGACGTCCCCCTGCCCAAGGATCATCTCCTCCCCAATTCTACCCGCCAGGCAGACCTTGAGGCGCGCCAGGCACTGGCGCTTAGACTGGGAATACTTATCCGTCTCGGGGAGCTGTTGCACCAGTCCCATGATACCGCTGCCGCGGGGCACAATGGTGGCCTTGTGAATCGGTTCCGCGCCTTCGTCTTTCAGCAGTAGGGCTGCCAGCGCATGGGCGCCTTCATGGAACGCCGTGATCCGCCGCTCTTCCTCTGGAATCGCTTTCTTGCTTTCGGCCCCCATCATGACTCGGTCCTTGGCGTACTCAATGTCGTCCATCGTGACGGAGGGTTTGCTGAGCGTCGCTGCCCGGATAGCGGCGATGTTGACCAGGTTGCTGAGCTCCGCGCCGGTAAACCCGGTTGTTCCACGGGCGATCGTCATGGCTTTCACGGACTGATCTACCTTCACCTTGTCCAGATAGAGCTGCAGCACATCTGCCCGGCCCTTCATATCCGGTGGATCCACCGCTATTACTGTATCCAGGCGGCCTGGGCGCGTGATAGCCTTATCGAGCACATCGGGGGTGTTGGTGGCGGCGATGACGACGACAGAGGTGCTGGACTGGAACCCGTCCATCTCTGAGAGGAGCTGGTTGAGAGACATACGAGAGATACCCTGGTCCATGTTGGTCCGCCGAGCGGCAAGGGCATCGATTTCGTCAATAAAAATAACGGCAGGAGCTGCTTTCTTGGCGGCGGCGAAGATCTCACGAATGCGACGGGGCCCAACGCCGACAAAAACTTCATCGAACTCACTTGCCGCTGCGTAAAAGAAGCTTACACCCGCTTCTTTGGCGATGGCTTTTGCCAGAAGCGTTTTGCCGCAGCCAGGCGGTCCCACGAGCAGTACACCTTTCGGTAGGCGGCCTCCAAGCGCTGTAAACTTTTCAGGGTCTTTCAGGAAAGCAACGAGGTCTTCCAGCTCCTCTTTCGCCTCGTCGCAGCCGCGGATAGTGCTAAAAGTAACCTCCAGGTTGTCGAGATTTACAGGGTGCTGCGGAGAATTCTGCAGCATTCGCCCAAACATAGAGTTTGGATCGTCCATCCCCACCCCTGGGCCTACCATGAGGGCACCAAGGACCGCTTGGAAAAAGCTGAAAATAGTACTAAGAGCGACGAATATTATGATCCAGAAGAACATCTTGCTCCCCAGGGAAGCCGAGTCAGATTTAGGCTCAGCAGCTGCTAGTACAATGGGATTGCCAGAGGACCCCAGCGGTGGGGGAACTGGAAGGGTGGAGGGGGTCGCCATTCCTCCTTCGGCGCCGTGGCGGTACACGGGCACTGCCTCGGAGGCAAAGCCGTGATACGGATTGAAATTACTAGACGGATAACTTTGATTGGGATCTTGCGGACCGCCGTAGCTCGGTGGCGGCAGGGGTGGCGGCGGCGGATAGCCGTACGGAGATTGATAATGTTGCCATCGCCTCGCTATCCAGCTGTTCGCTGGGACGCCCACCAGCACGCCAACACCACTATGGCAACGGACTGCGCCGTGCCGACGGAGCAGTCGAGACAGCTGATTATGGGGCACCACAAGGGTAATTAGCTGGGGCATAGCTGCTCCAGAAGAAGCGTAAAGCGCAAAAAAAAGGATATTCAAGAGGGAGAACATTTCAGCCAGTGTGAGGTTCATTACAAACAACAGATGTTGTTTATCAGTTGTCCATTCATTGTGTCGGCGAGCAGTGTTGTGTTGGCACTGTTCCCTTCTCAATGCATGTGGTAGGTTTGGCTCGGGTTTGACGTAAGCCTTACTTTTTCTTTGTTTGTTTGTTTGCTTCATTCCTGTGTATCTCATGCGTTATTTTTGGAGCACACTTACTAGTGCATTGTTACTGAAACAAATTCCAATAACTCAACCAACACTTAAATCTGGTACGTGAGCCGCACCATCTCCACGAGGCCTGGGGGAGCTAGGTCTAACGTCTGTTTCAGTATGTTGTCGCACTGCTGCCCTACAGTCAGCATGGCGCTCTTCAGCGCGTCCACGGTTCCTGGAAACTGGGGGGCTACCTGCTGCCAGCTGTACACCAGCCGCATCAGATCTGGGACGTACCCAGCCAAAGTGTTTGGAGGGAGGTAACCAAGAACAGAACAGAGGTGGATAGTTGCATCGGACTTCATGCCATCATTGGTCGACTGAGTAAGCAGTTGAAGGACTATTAGGATATTGGTGCATTGGAGAAACATCTCGGGGCTCTTCACCAACGCCATGCACACACTCTCCGCCATCTCAATGAATAGTAGTAGAGATTCCCCGAAAACATCGCTCCGCAGCACAGCATTCATTGCGGAATACGTACCCATCGAGGATGGATGGCTCGGGTGCATCATCACCAGCTTCGCCCCCAGGCTGACCATGCGGTTCTTGAATTGAGGGTCGTCTTCTTTCGGCAGGTCCTGTACCAACATTTCGTGCGCCGCTGCCAAGGCGGCATTGGAAACACCATTGGGTCCAAACGCAGCCGCAAGAGCTCCTAGAAGCGTCACGCAGGCTACCTTCACCAGTTTGTGAGGGGTCGACTTCCAAAGTTGTAGGGCCCCCTCTGAGAGATAATGAAACGTTTCGGTCATCCAGGGCTGGAAGTCGCGCGTAGGGACACACTGCACGTAGCCAGCGCAGGTAAGAAGCGTATTAAAGACCAAGTCCGCGTCGTCTGTCACGCCCCGCGTCAGGACATCCCTGAGAACGTCTGCCCACGTTTTGAGGCTACTGGCAGAGAAATTGGAGTCCGGCTGAAGTGTAAGAAGAGCAATGACAGCACGGTCCAGACTAAAAATGTCCTTGTCAACGAGCGTGTTGGTGGACTCCAGCACGTACGCGGCAGTATACGAGGCTTCAAAGGAGGCAGCACGCTCACTTCTGTTCCTCTTGATTGTCTCCGCTAGCGCATTGAAATCCTCCATGCCTTGGAAGAACGGTAGCTCCCGTATAACGAAGTCAATGAGGAGCGACAGATTACCAGTGTGGTACACGGGCAGACATTCACACACAATCCCAGTAAAGGGGCTGAATAGAGCCACTTTAGTGGTGCTAGGCGCCCCATTCTTCTCTAGTACCGTAACACCTTGCGTGAGCCCAGTCACAGCAGACTGCTGGATACGCTTGCTGGTCGTCTTCAGTTGGGCTCCAATGGCATTTACGGCAGACGTAAAAAGTTCCAGATTGACAAGACACGCGTTTTCCAGCATTCGTGTCAGGGACCATATAGCCATACTGGTGACACAAATGTGTTCAGATTCTTTTTCGAGGCCCTGAATCACCTGCTGCACAAGCCCCGGCAGAAATTTCTCCAGCTGCGAGTAGCAGCTCTCCGCCATGGTCCCCAGCAGCACGAAGCCAACCTCACGAGCCTTCCAATCCTCGCTCCGCCACAGCAGCTCAATTTTTCCCATCAGAGCGGATGCTGCTGCGTTCCCCTCAAACTGGCAGATGGAATCGATGCACTTGATGGCGGAGCTTCGAAGGGTCATGGCAGCTATGCTACCATCGAGAAAATTATCTTCTGCAATGTCCTTCTCCTCGCTCGACTGGATCACACCGGTGCAATTACGATGGCGATAGTCGTCTGTCTCCATGATGTCGGCCACCTCCTCTTCTGAAAGGAAGCTGGACCCAACGAGCGAATCGATCAGCACCCGTACCATTCCGGAAATCGGGTCCACTAGAAAACAAGCGTCCCCTTCGCCCCCTGTGGCGTCGTACTCGTCTAACACTCTACTGATCAGGTCGATAGCAGCAGCCGCAATCTCGGGGTGTTGTTGTTTCACACCAGGATCACGGGCGACCTGCAGAGCAAAGGATATCCAGGCACCCTGCAGTCGAGCTTGCTGAGCGCTCAGAACATCCGGTGGAAAGTACCGGAAGTAATCGACAAGAAACCAGCACGATCGCAGCACGTCGATCATCAATGCCATGTCTCCGATGCACGAGTTTTCCAGCAGGGTTGTACAGGTGTCTGCAAAGGTCCAACTCGCATAGGCTAACCCCGTTTGCAGCGAGGACAAGTGGTCGATGTTCCAGTCGAGGAAGGACGCCTGCTCGTAACTGTTGCAGCTCATGCGAAAGGCTGCCTTCCGAAGGTCTAGTGAAGTGGCACTATTTTTCGCCATTGAAGACACCTGAACTATTATGTTTTCGCTTGCCTGCCCCACCTCCGCCGGAAGGTCCTCCATGATGTACTGGAGGGCATAGAGCGCACCCAACGCATTCACGCCCCCAGCTTGCAGTAAGTCGTTCAGGAGAAAGGAGGGGAGGTCCCCCAGCCCCGCTGTGCTCCACCACTCAAAAGAAGTGAGGCTCGTGATTTTAACGACGATTTGGGCCGAAACGCGCGCCATTCGAGGATTTGGCGCACTAGAGAGCACAGAAAGTGCGCAGCGCGCCGCCTCTTTCACCGCGTCCTCGCCCAGTTGGTGCCGTGCCGCATCCAAATTGTTCTTTAAAGTGAGACCAGCCAGCTGCCTATATGTAGTCCAGTCTGTATGTAGCCCCAGTTCTGCGACGGGGCATTCCGTGGAGGCGAATACCGACGAAAGAAGAACACAGAATGCTGGATTCGCCTCATACTGTTTAAGTTGCTCGTACGCCGCTTTAGAGTTGGATATCTTCACGCCGTTGTCATGCAGCAGGTGTATCACGCTCACGATGTCTTCTCTAGTAGGAGTATAAGCCATCGAGGTCGTCCGCCGCACTTCTTCCAAACAAACCCCTCGGACAGATGTGGCAGAAAGTACTCCAACGTTCCTAAAAACAACGGGAATATGCTACATGTTTATGCACATGTATCAGCAAAAGTCAAAATGCGGAAAGGAAAAAGAAGCGAGAAGACAACGTGTCAGGGGATTGATGGCCATCCCTTCCTGCCTCTTTGTAAATGTACGTTACGGCATGTTTTATCCGCTTTTATCTTCATTTTTTTATATACATTTTTGTTTTGTGTTTCAAGTTCGTTGGTGATTATTAACTCTGATCAGTGCCCCTTGCCGTTCTGTGTGCCACACAGTCGCAGCTGGGAGAGGGGGATAGAGTGGGAAGTGGAATACACCTAGTGGGATGCAGGTGAAATAAACTCAACGGCCCCCTGTTCCTGTAATCACTTGTAACAAAACGGTAGACAAGAAAGGGCGGGCACAACGAGATCAAAGGAAAAAGCGAGCTGTGCTCGTGCCGTATAGGGGCAGTGCAGCCACGATTTAAACTCTTCCCATTGAAAAGAGACCAAAACGAGGAAGAAGGCGTTTTTTCGACTCGGTAAGTTCGACATAACTGTCTCGCAGCCGAAATATATCTGCTAGTCTTTCTTCTTGGTGTCCCACACCAACGTAACCGGTCCGTCGTTGACCTGGGGAATGTGCATGTACGCTTGAAACTGCCCAGTTTGTACCTTTTCTTCACAGTAATCAGCGCGAAGTCGATCGCGGAGAGCGTTGAACATCTCCAGTGCCTCTTCCGGCTTCATCGCGTTGTGGAAGTCCGGCTTGGTGCCCTTCATCACGTGTGCTAGGGTGAACTGCGAGATGAGAAGAATGCCGCCGTTGATGTCTCTAATGTTCTTGGACCAAGGTTTCCCGTTCTCGTCAGGCCACAGTCGGCAAGAGAGCAGCTTGCGGGCGAGAGACTCCATATCAGCGGTGGTATCATCCTTCACAACGCCCACCAACACGGAGACGCCCTGCTCAATGGAGCCTACGACTTCTTCCCCTACGTGGACAGCAGCTTTCGACACGCGCTGGATGACAAACTTCATCGTGCGACGATAGCGGTGGTGTAGTGTGGCAGGAGGCACAACTGTCTTAGAAACAGCGCTTCAAGAGAGAGAGTTCAATTGTGATGGCACCATTGTGGAGAACAATATTGATGAAAGACCGCATTGCTTGTTTTCAGAATCATCTCAAAGTTAGGCGTTACATTTCAGTGTGTTGTAGTCCATTCAGAGTTTGCGACATGAAATGGTGTAAATTTGTTCTGTGAAATAGCATCATTGAGAGCTAGACAGAGACCGTACACTCTTCTCCATACGAACGTTCTATCCTTCTTCGATGGCCGCCCAGTCGCCTGAGTCAACGCGGAGAATCGCTTTAAAAAATTTTGAAGATGTCATACATGTAGAGTAGTTCTTCTGTTATTTTCTAACTGCGCCGCTTGCGCGCGGCGGCGATGGTCCGCAGCAAGGAATCAGGTGACGTGTAGTGCTGGCTCGAAGCGGAGGCGGCAGTCTTGATACCCATTTGCTGCGGCGAACGCTTCGGAAGAGAAATCGGTGAGGCACCTGAGCGATGCGAGGTGGTCTGGCAGACAGCGCGTATATCCCGTTGAGCCTTGCTCATCTGCGCCCTTCGAATGGACACCAGCCGTACCCCCCGTGCGTCCAAGCCCGACCCAAGAACCTGCTCCGCCGTGGGATCAGCTCCTCCCGTCTCGCACCACAGCAACACCATTGGGCGTCGTTCATGGGGACAGCATCGTGCTAGGGTCTCGGCTACATGATAGCACGCCGCCACGGCTCCGGGTCGCTCTGCAGCTTTTATGCCAGAATGGCTCCGTGCCAGCGGAGGGAGCAGCGCCACGCGGTCCTCTGTGGCGTGGTTCAGTAAGTTCTCCCGCACTCCCTGCAGACCTGGTGCAACGGTCCTCTTCTCTGTCTCCGAGAAGAGCCACAGCGCACTTTCTCTCGTAAGGGCAAACGTCACGCCCCCGCCAGACGCTGCGAGCGTAGCTGGAAGAAGCGATCGAATCGACGACGCCATCCCGCCCAGAGAGACGGCGTTTGGAGCAGCGAGAGCCGCCAGCGCCGATACCGTCACGACGACAACGGCGCCGGCACCGGCGGCCAGCTCCTCCAGTGCGGTGGTCCACACCGTGGCCCCAACAGCGTAGCGATATACAAGGTCAACAACTGTGGTCAGCTGCTTCTCGTGCGGACATCCTCGGAAGTACAACAAATCCAGCAGCTCCAGTGCCTCTGTCCTCCCGCCAGGTGGGGCAAGGAAGCCCAGGCCGGCCTGCTCCAATGCGACGTACAGAGCACTTGTCAGCTGTTCGCGACGCGGGCCCGCTGCCCGCTCGCCGCACAGCGACGGCGGTTGCTGCCGAAGGAAGGCCCACAACGCCTGCCGGTAGTCCTGGTGCGCTACACCTAGCCAATGAGCAAGCGGCGCCTCTGACGACGCACCAACTGCTGCGTCGCACAGACACCCGTAGAGCGCCAATACCCCCATGGCAGCCGAGCGGTCATCCGGCGGTGCCTGGGAAAGAAACGCCGTCCGCCCCGTCACCGCCCACGGTTGCGCGACGGACAAGGAGGACGCAGTGGCGAATGAGGATGAGGGGCGCTCCACAAAGTGTTCCTCCGCGGAGGCGAGCGACACGTACGGCTGAAGCGCTGCCAGATGCTCTCCCTTCCCCTGAGAATGACTAGCTTCCAGGGCCAGTGAGCAGAAAGCAAGCTGAATATAGTGCGGTATATCTATATCGAGTGTCCGCCTATCCGCGGCGGGCGGGTTGGTCATCCAGGAGATCGGGGCTGGCACACAAAAGGGGAAGCAAATGACTGGCGCCTCAGCGTTAGCCGCCCCACCACTGCAGTGCGCCAAGCCAGTAAGCGATCGAAACAGCAACTCCGCGCAGGTGGCCGCGACGGTACGCTGCCCTGCAGTTTTGATACCCTCTGGCCATTTCGACTGCAGGACCTCAAAGACTCGCACCGCATCGCCAGCCAGCTCCCGCATCACCGTGAGGTCTGCGGTCGCGGCACTGTCGCCAGCAGGCGTGCTGCATTCTCTGCCAGCGATGGCGTTGAAGTGCTGTTGCTGCTCTGCCGCAGTGAACGACAGAAGTTCCACGGCCATCGCCGCCACCCCCGCCCATGCAGCGCCGTCTGCCAGCGCGAGGAACAGCTCCACCGCTTCCCTTAGCCGGGCCGCTTCGTGCAGCGGTGAGGCGGGGGAGAGGGCCGCGTGGACGGCGCTCTTGAGCAACCTTGTGGAGACGCTCTGCCACTCCTCCCAGTGCTCCGCCGGCCCTTTCGGTGCTGCCCCGAGGCGCTGCCGCCAGCTGCGGAACACGGAAGCCAGGCGACTCCCCAGGGATGTAGGATCGCTAGGGGCCGCGGGTCCATCTGCGGGTTGCAACGACTGCATGCCCAGCGCCCCTTCAGATCGACAGACGAGAAAGATGAGCCGCGCCACCGCCTCCGAATCACCACGCTGCGCTGCCACTTCGGCGCAATGAGCTGCAATGTCACGAACGTCCACCGGCGGGAGCCGGGCCACCCGATGCGGATTGGGGCTCGCGAGGCGCGCCATCGCTATCTTGTCTAGAATGTTTAGGGCGCTGTAAGTGCTGCTTGGATGGGCAATCTGAAACATCGCTGCTAAGGCGCAGGAAACAGTTTCAGTGCTGTACAAGAGGTCGGCCCCGTGGGGGTCCGTGAAGCGCACTGGGGCACCAGGGCCTGCAGCGGGCCCCGAAGGAGGATAGAAGCGCTGGAGCAGTGCCGCGCCAACAACAGCGCACGCCTCACCTGGGGAGCCGTCGGAAATGTTCTGTTGAGCCTCTACTGACACGCCCAAAATCTGAATGAGCCAGCGGAGCGCTTCGTCGCCATTCAGCATCTGCGCCACCGCCGTGATGGTCTCCTGCTTGAGCTCGTGGACGCGCATTGCCGGGAGGTCCCATACCGAAGCCGAACCTGTTTGAGGGTGGATGGGCTTGTTTAGTATTTCAAACAGAAGCGCAGCCACCTGGCTCGCCCATTGCGCCGTCTCCGGGCTCGGATGTGCCGCGAGCACATGCAAGAGGTGTACGAAGTCCGCTGGCGTCGACCCTTTAGAGCCCGCCGTGGTGACGCCGGGCCGGTAGAATGCGAAGTGGTGCCGCCCCTCCTGCTCCATGCACAACGCAGCGATTTCTGCGGCAGCGTAGGGGGAAACGATTCGGCAGCTCGTGAGTCGCTCTGTCCACGTGAGTGGGCCGGAGAAACCGCTGGGGCCGGCGCTGGTCGGGCGGTTCCACGTCGCGGGTCTCCTCGCTCTTCTTTCCTCCGCGCCAGTGCTTCTCCACGCATGAACGGCAAGCGGCCCAGTGGGTCCGGTCATGCAGCGGTGGCGCATGGCCCCAGCTGCTGACGGAGCCAGCTGCAGGGGCCTAGCAAAACGCATCGCTGCTACAGCGAGACTAGCTGGGCGACGAAACTAAAATGTACTGGCAGAGGTGCTGAGCCCCTTGAAATAATCTAAGCTGCCTATGGAGCTTCAACATTCTAAAGAGGGATAGTAAATTGGAACAGGGAGAAAGATTGCGAGGAAAGAAGTGCATGTTTTTTTTTGGTTTTTTTTTCACATGAAAGAAAAAAGATAACCCAAAAGACATCGGTTCCGTCTCGGACTTCTCGAGCGCTGAGAGGCGCAGCGCATCATTGAAAAGATTTCAACACGTTTGCTACTATTGTCGCATCATTAAAGTGGAACGTCCGCTGCATGGGAAGAATAAAACTTCGGACTTAACTCCAGACGCAGACATCCGTAGTGATGAATAAATAAATAAATATATATATATATGGGTTGTTGGCGTACGAGTTCAATAACAACATGTAAGAAGTGTTCATTGGAGGGGTGCGTCGCCCCTCCGAAAAGGAAGAAGGGGGAGAAGACGATCTACTTATTAAGATCGCGGATTGGTGAGTAAGTATCTATGGACAGCCAAGGTTACTTACCCAGCACGGCGGCAAGCGTTTCAAGGCCGTTCAAATCTCGCAAGCGCTGGCGCATCTCATCCGAGCTGGTCACTACCTTTGAGATTGCGATCCCGAGATTCTTCTGCGATGCGAGCGTCTGCTGCTCCCATAGTTTCAGTTGCGGTACGGCGCCGGAAAGTCGTTTCGACTCGGCGTCTGCCCTTTCCCTCGCAAGCAGCAGCGCGGAGGACCGCGTGGAGCGAATCGTTTCTAGCAGCACGTCTACTGCCTCCGCCTCGGTCAGTGCTTCTCTCAGTGCCTGGAGCTCATCGGGGGTCGCATCAGGGGCGATGAGAGCAGCGATAAGAATAGAGGCGTTGCCGAGCGCAACGATGGCGAGCGAGCTCCGGGTCAACGTCGAAGGCGAGGCTGCCGACGTGCTGGTAGCGGTCGCCTTCCAGAGATTCACCGCCGTCTCGGAAGGGGGGCGGGACACCTGGATTAGCCTGATCAGCGCCCGGACACCTCTCTCTATAATGCGAATGCGTTCCGCCGCTGGGCGCTTAGCGCCGGGTCCACTGCCGTGATGGATCATCGCAAGGATGGTGGTGACGTGCTCCAGCAGCTCCCAGTCCACCTCATTTCGAGCCGCCTCGCTCAGTGGGGCACACGTCTGGGCGAGGGTGTCCAGGACGCACCAGAGAGTAGGAAGAGTGCCGTCACCCACGCTGGACTCGATCATGCGCCGAACAGCATCATCCTTGGAGACAAACTTAGACAGCACTCCAAGCATCTTGGACAGCGCCGGTGCCATTATAGGGGTCTGGATTTCTCCTCGGTGCGCCGCGACGTAGTCCCAGGTTCTCCGGCAGAAGGACGGCGTCGAGAGCCCTTGCCACATCTTCACAAACTCAACGCGGTCCTGGGTGGAGACGGCCAAGTTGTACACGAGGGAGTAGCACGCCTCAAGGAAATGGAGCTCGTGCGGGTGCAACGCCGGCTTCCCTCCGACTTCGCTGTTTCGCAGTGCTGCTGCTATGGAATCACAGAGGTGCTGCGACCATACTTTGGACTTGAACTGTGCAGGTAGCGGCTTACTTGTTCCGGCTGATGACCACGGGTGGTGAAGGGTGACAGAGGTCCGCTTGATGGCGAGAGCGACCCCCACCGTCTGGATCGGCAGAGGTACCCCACCGTAGAGGCAGTGCTCCACGACGTCCAAGATCATCTCCGCGCCGGCCTGCATCGCCTTTCCCGATGCCGCCGTGGAGGGCTCGAACAATTGGTTCACCACCGCCGGCGAAGTGGAGTCCTCTGCCAGGCGAATCGACGTCCCTCTGACCTGCATGCAAGTCGAGAGAAGACGAGTGAAGTGGTAGAGCGTGACCCACGCCAAGTGGCCGCCAGCGTGCTCCCGCGTATCGGCCCTTATGGCCTTCCAGAGCGTGGTGAGTGGCCTCCACTCCGCCTCGAGGGCGGCGTTCATGGGCACCGTGTAGGACGGGTAGAGGCTGGTGAGGCACTCGAGGGTGGCGTTGGTGATGGTGTGAAAGAAGGGGCTCAGTTTAACGCCTTCCTCCTTCTGGGTGGCAAACACCTGCAGCACGGCAGTGGAGCACTGTTGGATAAAGTCGTTCACAGCATCCTCCGGAGCATCCTGGGTGACGGTCTCGCACCCATCGAAAATGACAGCCAGCAAGCGGAGCGACGACAGTACTACAGGCACGGAGGCCAGTGGCGCCTGGTCCTCCCTCTCTGAAGCGGAAGAGAGCACCTCCCTCCAGCCACACTTTTCCACGAGCGCGCTTGTGAGGGTGATGGTCGGAGCAACGCCCCCTCGTAGAGCAAAAAGTACCGATGCCCCCGTTCCGTATGTCTGCGCCACCTCCAAGGCATCGTTCAGCACTGTTGCATCTACTTCATCAAGAGAAGTTGCTTTTCCAAGCGTTGCAGCAGCGTCGCAGATGATCTTCGCTTCCTTCTCCTGTCGCTCTATGAATCGGTTACTTTTCATTAGCTCTTCCTCCGCACGGCAGAGCCAGGTACGCAGTACAATCCCTTCTGAATTATTTGGCTCTAGATGAAGGGCGTTCGTAACGTCTTCCAATGCCTCTACAGGGCGGTGAAGATATCGAAGTGCAGTGGCCCGGCGAAGAAGTGCCTTTACATTCTTGTTTTCGTGCTGCAGAACGTATGACGCGTCTTCGAAGGCTTGCATGTACTTTCCTAACTTGTTTGCTGTCAGTGCACGGTTGTTGTGCAGCACAACCATCAAGCGGGGGTCCACAGGCAGTAGTTTAATGGCTCTGTCGTACATATCAAACGCCTGGGCCCAGTCCGCGGATTGAACGAACTTTGCCCCGTCATCTTTCAGACGGCGAGCCTCTGTGAGGGAAACGCGCTCCACTCGCGTGAAGAGCGACTCATCCTTGAGATCGTAATAGTCCTTCGCTACCGGCTTCGCATCCACCTCCTTCAACAATGCATCAATGAAATCGTCGCGTTCGTATCGAGCGTAGTTCTTCGGTTCGTAGCGCATTTTCACCTGCTGAAGCTTAGCGACCCTTTCCGCTTCCTCCATCTCCTTCCGGCGGCGCTCCCGCGCTTGGTGGCGAGCCACGTCGTCCATGGGGTCTGCCGTCATGATGTCCTTCACTGCAGCTGTGACTTCCTCGATCCGGCTCATCCACGAATCCACTTCCTGCTGAGAGGGGCCGGGCATTGTTGATTGATGGAACGTTCTTGTTTGAATTCTTTTTTTTTTCTATATTTGTTTGTCAACCAAATAGAGGAGTGTAAGCAACAGAAGATTTTACATTATTCTCTGTAGGATGAGGTGTCCAGGAGTTGCCCATCAGTCTAGCCCAGTTGTGTCCAGGAGTTAACACCGACGAACATAAGAAAAGATGTGGCAAAACGTTTTGTAGTCCAATGCCCATGCTGCTTCCAACGTTCTCCAAACGGAAAGGCACAATCAAACTAAATTCAAAGCCTTCCACTTCTATGGGTGTTCGTTACCACTTCCAGTCCAATTGGATCACTCGGAGTTCGGAGCTGGAGGGTGATGGGTGTCTCTGTCTCGCTTCCTCTATATCCTATCTATTTGGCACCACTAACTTCTATTGCCCGGGACGCGAGTACGCGAATCCCTTCTCTCTGAATCGCATCATTGACGTCCCCGCCGAAAGTAAGCAGGGCGGTGTGTGCTGCCGTGCACTTTGCATTAAAGCGATTCACGGCGGTCTGGCGCATCTCCATCAGTAGTTGTGGGGCCATCGGGCTTCTTTCAGCAGAACTGCTCAGTTCTCGAAGCTCCTCGGCAATGGTGTCACCGTACAGCAGCTCCGCAAAGTACATCTCGTCCATGTTGAACACTCTACTGCGGATAATGGCCAGATGGCCATCCGACAGCGACTGCGCCACGGCGGTGTTGTAGTCGCACAGCTCTTCTGGCGTGTTGAACGTCTTCCCATCCAGAAAAGAAACAAATTGCACGCCAGCCGCGGCGGCCCTACTCACATCGCCACCACCGCTGTGCTGGGTCGAACTCGTCACATCCTGTACAGACCTCTGCGGGGTTCTAGCGGTGGTCACGGTGGTGCTCGAAAGAGTTTGCTCTGGTACCGCTCGTTTCTTGGCGCTCTTCCGCCGTTTCACCGTGCTCCGCCGCCGCGGCGGTCGCTCTTCATCCTCTCTCGTCACGTTTGCACTCTTCCGCATGCGCCGCAGCCACAAGCGGATGTCCTCTATATGCTCTTCAATAGGGTCGGTGCTCCCCCGCATGTGTGGCGCTTCCGTCGGGTCGAAACGGTGATTCGACACCGGGCGTCGCTCCGCCGCATGACGGGACGCTTGCGGCACAGCGTTAATCTCTTCGTTGGCGGCTGAAACACCTTTATTTGCGGGATCGAAGGCGTGGCCCGTGACACACCGCTGGCTCTGGCTCTGGCTCTTGTTCTTGCTTTCTGACCGTTTCTTCCGCTTCTTGGGCTTGTCCGCTGGAGGCTCATCCGCCTTCTTCAGGGGTACGCCGAGCTCCGACGGTGCTCCCTCGCTGCGATTGCTGGGGGCTCGGCAATCGTCCGCGTCGGGATCATTCGCTCTCGGCGCCGCAATTGGGCTTTCCGAGAGTAGAACACTGGAAAGGGGTGCCTCCGCCGCCACGGCGTTTACGTCGCAATCAGCGGCGGAAGTCGTGTCCGCCGCGCCAGCTGCATTGTGTTTGATGCTCGCATACCCGGAGTCTGTGCGGTAGGGCGGCAAACCAGAGTCCTCACTCGCTTCCATCATTGACGCCATCACAACTTTATCGGTGCAGCACTTGACGAGTATGAGTGGGTAGAAGTGGTACAACTCCCACTGATCATAGATCCAGTGCGGGGTACAAAAAAATAAATAAAACAAAAAACGAAATAAAAAATACAGTGGGGAAAGAAGAAGAAGATAATGCCGTTCATCCGCTCATTGGGGCTTCATGCACAGCTTCTCGGTGCTGCTGGTGGCCATCACAAACTACAACAGCTCTTAGCTCTCCTGCCCTGCAGCAGCGGCAAAGGGCGGTTGTCACCACAGTTCACGCGTTCACTTCCAGCGCCACATAATAGGGGCCGGTGCTGAGTTCATCAAGGAGGATGCTAGAGGTTTCCTCTTCGCTTCGTTGAATAGTGCTGTCCGGGGCTGAAGGGATTTTGGCTCCGCACTGACGGAGCGTGGGCGGCGAACCGACAGATAGAAACAAGGGAGTCATTGGCAAAAAGAGGTCACTCCGCAAAGAAAAAAAAAAGAGGGAGGGAGGAAAAAGGGGGGGAAAGAACGTTTTGTGAAAAGGAAAAAAGAGCATGAAATGAAACAAAACAATAATTCTCTATCCTACGGCGTACCATATACAACAAACAGCTGGAAAAAAAAACTCCGTATAATACCATATGAAGTAGAACTAGCTGTGTGTAGCAAGAACCATTTGGCTTCTGTGCGCATTGTGTGGTAGCTGTTTAGGTGCTTTGCTGTTCGCATCCCTCCCATTGCAGGAGGCTCTTTCTTCCCACCACACAAGACGAGATATACGAGGCGTTAAGATCTGTGCACACATACTGGTAATCATAAACAAAGGGGTTGAGGCGCTTACCATTAAAAAACCGAAAGAAGAACACCGTTCCGCTCCTCCGAAAAGTTATGGCAGCACGGCAAGGATCACGGTAAAGACTGAAAAAGGTTTTGTGCAGGACCTCTAACGAAATATAGCCTACAATAATAGAGCAGCTGCCGCTGCCGCTGCATTCGCGAAACAAACTCTGTCAAGCAGCTCCCAAGCCTTCCCGCCTCCCTCCTTCCCTCGCTCAAAAAAAAAGCATCGCATCAATATGAATAAATAAAACAGAAAGAAAGTTATGATCACTCGCCATGAAGTGTATCCCGTCCTTCGTTTAAAAAAGGGACCCTTAACTATTTATCTATGCCCTGCCAACATACGGTAAGCATCAGTAAGCTTAACAGAAAGTAAAGAAATTTGAAACTGAAGAAAACACAGCTGAACTTCATTCGACGTACGTGACGATCTTGCACTTACGAATTAGGAATAATGACACTGTTAATAATTGCTGCAAAGTTCGAACCAAGGGCAAGACCCAGCTGAATGAACAGGCCGCCAACGACGCCAGCCATGGAACGCTCGCCGGCCGTCGACAGTGTCGGCGTCCGGGGGCAGTAGATCATCGACATCGTGCCGAAGTACCCGTTCGTCAGGCCAAAAATCGTGACCATCACAAGTGGCAACGCCTCGTTATCGATTATGCCGCGAACGCACAGCACGATCAGCGGGATGAACAGCACACGGCTGACGGACCCGATCAGGCACGCCATAGGTGAGGGGCGCAGCGCGCGGACCATCAGGATCAGCCGCGACGTGAAGTCCCCTGCGTTGTACAAGAGAACAATAATGGTGGAGAACCAGTTCTCATCTCCGCTGTACGTACTGAAGTACACACCGGGCCACAGCGTCAGCGTCACGAAGAATACGAAGAAGGTCGAGAAGAGCATCGGATAGACCTTCCTCACAACTGTGCACAGGTTCGCCTGTACCATCTGGTCGCTCGACGTCATCGTGCCGTTCTGGTCACGGTCCACCATCCCGTCCGCATCGCCGTGGGCATGCAGCACAGCAGCATTTTCGTGTATTGGTTCACTGGGTCGGAGTTCACTCTCATCGGCCATTGCGAGCTCCTTCACGCCTGGTGTAAGTTCCTCTTCTTCCCTTACTTCCTGGACGACACCCTCTGCCTCCTCGGCCGGAAGATCGTTCAGGGGCTCGGGAGACGCAGGTCTGCCCTTCAGCATGCGGAACTCTGCGCTGTACCGGTGCGCAAACGGGTTCGAGTACAGCAACACAAATTGTACGATCGTCAGCAGCTGGAAGCCGATCGCAATACCAAAGTAGATGCGGGACTGGGTGTTCACCTCGTCGAAGGTCTCCCCCATCGACACCTTCAGGATCACCGACAGGATCGACATGAACAGCGACGCCGTCGCAAGGCCCCATTGCTCCACGTTTACAACATTAGTAGGGAAGGGGCCGGCAAGTGCGTTCGCAGAGGAGTCGCACAGCGCCTTGGAGAAGCCCCCGAGCACGGCCACTATCATCAGCACCACAATCGCCCCCGTCTGCGTTGAGATCTTGATCACGGGGATGAGGATCAGGATGAGCATCTCCGCTAACGGAACCACTAGGCCCGTAAGCAGGCGGAAACGAAGAGGAATCGCACGCACCGAAGGCAAGAGCGTTAAAGCTTCACAAATGAGTTGTGTGACGTACGTCCCCAGGTTGAAGAACGTGTTGGCGTTGTTCCAGAAGGCTGGGTTCTCGCATTCAACGTCAGGAATGCCAGTGGCATACTCGTAGTACTTGCTGATGAACGATGGCGCACCGGTTACGGCGCTGATCACCATCATGATCGACATTCCGACCATCACAAACGTCACATACGTGTTGAACTCCGCAAAGTTCTCGAAGTTGAGAAAGCCCATGGTCGCGAGGGTCTGTTGTAAAGGGTAGAGGAAGATAAAAGGCAGTTAGTACTTTTAAACGGACAACAACAAGAACAAAACTAAGGACACAAACTAAATAAAATCAAAAGAACCTCAGCATATGAACAAACATTATATAGAGATTATCAGAATACAACACCCACCACAACCAATATACATAAAAAAGATACAACACAAGAAAGAGAAAAACCCAGAGGCAGCCAAGTGGCAGATCAACGCACCGACACAGGAGGAGGGGTAAAGGGGAGGGCTGAAGGGCCGCCCCGCACAAGGCTGGGCATCCAGCACGCACTAGGCCGCGCCGTAGTAGCGGCAGCGGCGGTTGTCACGCTTTCTCACGGTCACCCCCAGCACCACAGTATCTATCGGGGTCGGTGCTGGGTACAGAAAAGAAAAGAGGTAAAATGTATAAGATATCTTGGGTGTAGAGTGAAAAGTATCTGGGTGGGGGAAAGAAAAAAGTGGAAAAGAATGGGGAAGGGGCGATGTTACGCTGGAGACGGCAGCCGCGCAGGGCGGGTTGTTGGGGGTATCTATAGTGCCCTGTGCGGCGCCGAGGCCCATCGCACCTCGCTCCCTGTATCGATCTAGAGGTGAGTCAGCACCTAGTGGCGCTCGCCGCGGAGACGGAGGGCCAGCTGCAGGTCGCGGGCATCACGGTGACGCGCTTGGCGTGGATGGCCGCCAGGTTGGTATCGGCGAGCAGCGACACAATGTACGACTCGGTGGCCTCCTGGATGGCCAGAATGGCGCTGCTCTGGAAGCGCAGACCCTCCTTCTGCGCGCCAGACACCTCGCGGACGAGGCGCTGGAAGGGGGCGCGCTGGATGAGCAGGTCGGTGCTCTTCTGGAAGTGGCGCACCTCACGGAGCGCCACGGTGCCGGGACGCCAGCGGCGGTGGGCGGACTTCACGCCGGACGCGGGCTTCGCCGCCTTCTTGGACTTCTTGGACGTGACAGTGCGCTTGGCGCGGGCGGTCTCCTTCGTGCGGGACATGATGAGCGGCGAGGGGTTAGAGAAAGGGGGCTGGACTAGCGGAGTCTTTGTGTGGGGCAGACCGGGGGTGGAGGGAAGGAAGTGTGACGGGAAAGGAGGGTGGAGGGCGAGAGGCAGGCAAGTGGCAGATCAACGCACCGACACAGGAGGAGGGGTAAAGGGAGGGCTGAAGGGCCGCCCCGCACAAGGCTGGGCATCCAGCACGCACTGGCCGCGCCGTAGTAGCGGCAGCGGCGGTTGTCACACTTTCTCACGGTCACCCCCAGCACCACAGTATCTATCGGGGTCGGTGCTGGGTACAGAAAAGAAAAGAGGTAAAATGTATAAGATATCTTGGGTGTAGAGTGAAAAGTATCTGGGTGGGGGAAAGAAAAAAGTGGAAAAGAATGGGGAGGGGGCGATGTTACGCTGGAGGCGGCAGCCGCGCAGGGCGGGTTGTTGGGGTATCTATAGTGCCCTGTGCGGCGCCGAGGCCCATCGCACCTCGCTCCCTGTATCGATCTAGAGGTGAGTCAGCACCTAGTGGCGCTCGCCGCGGAGACGGAGGGCCAGCTGCAGGTCGCGGGGCATCACGGTGACGCGCTTGGCGTGGATGGCCGCCAGGTTGGTATCGGCGAGCAGCGACACAATGTACGACTCGGTGGCCTCCTGGATGGCCAGAATGGCGCTGCTCTGGAAGCGCAGACCCTCCTTCTGCGCGCCAGACACCTCGCGGACGAGGCGCTGGAAGGGGGCGCGCTGGATGAGCAGGTCGGTGCTCTTCTGGAAGTGGCGCACCTCACGGAGCGCCACGGTGCCGGGACGCCAGCGGCGGTGGGCGGACTTCACGCCGGACGCGGGCTTCGCCGCCTTCTTGGACTTCTTGGACGTGACAGTGCGCTTGGCGCGGGCGGTCTCCTTCGTGCGGGACATGATGAGCGGCGAGGGGTTAGAGAAAGGGGGCTGGACTAGCGGAGTCTTTGTGTGGGGCAGACCGGGGGGTGGGGGGGAAGGAAGTGTGACGGGAAAGGAGGGTGGAGGGCGAGAGGCAGGCAAGTGGCAGATCAACGCACCGGCACAGGAGGAGGGGTAAAGGGCTGAAGGGCCGCCCCGCACAAGGCTGGGCATCCAGCACGCACTAGGCCGCGCCGTAGTAGCGGCAGCGGCGGTTGTCACACTTTCTCACGGTCACCCCCAGCACCACAGTATCTATCGAGGTCGGTGCTGGGTACAGAAAAGAAAAGAGGTAAAATGTATAAGATATCTTGGGTGTAGAGTGAAAAGTATCTGGGTGGGGGAAAGAAAAAAGTGGAAAAGAATGGGGAGGGGGCGATGTTACGCTGGAGGCGGCAGCCGCGCAGGGCGGGTTCTTGGGGGTATCTATAGTGCCCTGTGCGGCGCCGAGGCCCATCGCACCTCGCTCCCTGTATCGATCTAGAGGTGAGTCAGCACCTAGTGGCGCTCGCCGCGGAGACGGAGGGCCAGCTGCAGGTCGCGGGGCATCACGGTGACGCGCTTGGCGTGGATGGCCGCCAGGTTGGTATCGGCGAGCAGCGACACAATGTACGACTCGGTGGCCTCCTGGATGGCCAGAATGGCGCTGCTCTGGAAGCGCAGACCCTCCTTCTGCGCGCCAGACACCTCGCGGACGAGGCGCTGGAAGGGGGCGCGCTGGATGAGCAGGTCGGTGCTCTTCTGGAAGTGGCGCACCTCACGGAGCGCCACGGTGCCGGGACGCCAGCGGCGGTGGGCGGACTTCACGCCGGACGCGGGCTTCGCCGCCTTCTTGGACTTCTGACAGTGCGCTTGGCGCGGGCGGTCTCCTTCGTGCGGGACATGATGAGCGGCGAGGGGTTAGAGAAAGGGGGCTGGACTAGCGGAGTCTTTGTGGGGGGGCAGACCGGGGGGGGGGGGAAGGAAGTGTGACGGGAAAGGAGGGTGGAGGGCGAGAGGCAGGCAAGTGGCAGATCAACGCACCGGCACAGGAGGAGGGTAAAGGGCTGAAGGGCCGCCCCGCACAAGGCTGGGCATCCAGCACGCACTAGGCCGCGCCGTAGTAGCGGCAGCGGCGGTTGTCACACTTTCTCACGGTCACCCCCAGCACCACAGTATCTATCGAGGTCGGTGCTGGGTACAGAAAAGAAAAGAGGTAAAATGTATAAGATATCTTGGGTGTAGAGTGAAAAGTATCTGGGTGGGGGAAAGAAAAAAGTGGAAAAGAATGGGGAGGGGCGATGTTACGCTGGAGGCGGCAGCCGCGCAGGGCGGGTTGTTGGGGGTATCTATAGTGCCCTGTGCGGCGCCGAGGCCCATCGCACCTCGCTCCTGTATCGATCTAGAGGTGAGTCAGCACCTAGTGGCGCTCGCCGCGGAGACGGAGGGCCAGCTGCAGGTCGCGGGGCATCACGGTGACGCGCTTGGCGTGGATGGCCGCCAGGTTGGTATCGGCGAGCAGCGACACAATGTACGACTCGGTGGCCTCCTGGATGGCCAGAATGGCGCTGCTCTGGAAGCGCAGACCCTCCTTCTGCGCGCCAGACACCTCGCGGACGAGGCGCTGGAAGGGGGCGCGCTGGATGAGCAGGTCGGTGCTCTTCTGGAAGTGGCGCACCTCACGGAGCGCCACGGTGCCGGGACGCCAGCGGCGGTGGGCGGACTTCACGCCGGACGCGGGCTTCGCCGCCTTCTTGGACTTCTTGGACGTGACAGTGCGCTTGGCGCGGGCGGTCTCCTTCGTGCGGGACATGATGAGCGGCGAGGGGTTAGAGAAAGGGGGCTGGACTAGCGGAGTCTTTGTGTGGGGGCAGACCGGGGGGTGGGGGGGAAGGAAGTGTGACGGGAAAGGAGGGTGGAGGGCGAGAGGCAGGCAAGTGGCAGATCAACGCACCGGCACAGGAGGAGGGTAAAGGGCTGAAGGGCCGCCCGCACAAGGCTGGGCATCCAGCACGCACTAGGCCGCGCCGTAGTAGCGGCAGCGGCGGTTGTCACGCTTTCTCACGGTCACCCCCAGCACCACAGTATCTATCGGGGTCGGTGCTGGGTACAGAAAAGAAAAGAGGTAAAATGTATAAGATATCTTGGGTGTAGAGTGAAAAGTATCTGGGTGGGGGAAAAAAAAAGTGGAAAAGAATGGGGAGGGGGCGATGTTACGCTGGAGGCGGCAGCCGCGCAGGGCGGGTTGTTGGGGGTATCTATAGTGCCCTGTGCGGCGCCGAGGCCCATCGCACCTCGCTCCCTGTATCGATCTAGAGGTGAGTCAGCACCTAGTGGCGCTCGCCGCGGAGACGGAGGGCCAGCTGCAGGTCGCGGGGCATCACGGTGACGCGCTTGGCGTGGATGGCCGCCAGGTTGGTATCGGCGAGCAGCGACACAATGTACGACTCGGTGGCCTCCTGGATGGCCAGAATGGCGCTGCTCTGGAAGCGCAGACCCTCCTTCTGCGCGCCAGACACCTCGCGGACGAGGCGCTGGAAGGGGGCGCGCTGGATGAGCAGGTCGGTGCTCTTCTGGAAGTGGCGCACCTCACGGAGCGCCACGGTGCCGGGACGCCAGCGGCGGTGGGCGGACTTCACGCCGGACGCGGGCTTCGCCGCCTTCTTGGACTTCTTGGACGTGACAGTGCGCTTGGCGCGGGCGGTCTCCTTCGTGCGGGACATGATGAGCGGCGAGGGTTAGAAAGGGGCTGGACTAGCGGAGTCTTTGTGGGGGGGCAGACCGGGGGGTGGGGGGGAAGGAAGTGTGACGGGAAAGGAGGGTGGAGGGCGAGAGGCAGGCAAGTGGCAGATCAACGCACCGGCACAGGAGGAGGGTAAAGGGGGGCTGAAGGGCCGCCCGCACAAGGCTGGGCATCCAGCACGCACTGAGCCGCGCCGTAGTAGCGGCAGCGGCGGTTGTCACGCTTTCTCACGGTCACCCCAGCACCACAGTATCTATCGGGGTCGGTGCTGGGTACAGAAAAGAAAGAGGTAAAATGTATAAGATATCTTGGGTGTAGAGTGAAAAGTATCTGGGTGGGGAAAAAAAAAGTGGAAAAGAATGGGGAGGGGGCGATGTTACGCTGGAGGCGGCAGCCGCGCAGGGCGGGTTGTTGGGGGTATCTATAGTGCCCTGTGCGGCGCCGAGGCCCATCGCACCTCGCTCCCTGTATCGATCTAGAGGTGAGTCAGCACCTAGTGGCGCTCGCCGCGGAGACGGAGGGCCAGCTGCAGGTCGCGGGGCATCACGGTGACGCGCTTGGCGTGGATGGCCGCCAGGTTGGTATCGGCGAGCAGCGACACAATGTACGACTCGGTGGCCTCCTGGATGGCCAGAATGGCGCTGCTCTGGAAGCGCAGACCCTCCTTCTGCGCGCCAGACACCTCGCGGACGAGGCGCTGGAAGGGGGGCGCGCTGGATGAGCAGGTCGGTGCTCTTCTGGAAGTGGCGCACCTCACGGAGCGCCACGGTGCCGGGACGCCAGCGGCGGTGGGCGGACTTCACGCCGGACGCGGGCTTCGCCGCCTTCTTGGACTTCTTGGACGTGACAGTGCGCTTGGCGCGGGCGGTCTCCTTCGTGCGGGACATGATGAGCGGCGAGGGTTAGAAAAGGGGCTGGACTAGCGGAGTCTTTGTGTGGGGGCAGACCGGGGGGTGGGGGGGAAGGAAGTGTGACGGGAAAGGAGGGTGGAGGGCGAGAGGCAGGCAAGTGGCAGATCAACGCACCGGCACAGGAGGAGGGGTAAAGGGGAGGGCTGAAGGGCCGCCCCGCACAAGGCTGGGCATCCAGCACGCACTAGGCCGCGCCGTAGTAGCGGCAGCGGCGGTTGTCACGCTTTCTCACGGTCACCCCCAGCACCACAGTATCTATCGGGGTCGGTGCTGGGTACAGAAAAGAAAAGAGGTAAAATGTATAAGATATCTTGGGTGTAGAGTGAAAAGTATCTGGGTGGGGAAAAAAAAAGTGGAAAAGAATGGGGAGGGGGCGATGTTACGCTGGAGGCGGCAGCCGCGCAGGGCGGGTTGTTGGGGGTATCTATAGTGCCCTGTGCGGCGCCGAGGCCCATCGCACCTCGCTCCCTGTATCGATCTAGAGGTGAGTCAGCACCTGGTGCGCTCGCCGCGGAGACGGAGGGCCAGCTGCAGGTCGCGGGGCATCACGGTGACGCGCTTGGCGTGGATGGCCGCCAGGTTGGTATCGGCGAGCAGCGACACAATGTACGACTCGGTGGCCTCCTGGATGGCCAGAATGGCGCTGCTCTGGAAGCGCAGACCCTCCTTCTGCGCGCCAGACACCTCGCGGACGAGGCGCTGGAAGGGGGCGCGCTGGATGAGCAGGTCGGTGCTCTTCTGGAAGTGGCGCACCTCACGGAGCGCCACGGTGCCGGGACGCCAGCGGCGGTGGGCGGACTTCACGCCGGACGCGGGCTTCGCCGCCTTCTTGGACTTCTTGGACGTGACAGTGCGCTTGGCGCGGGCGGTCTCCTTCGTGCGGGACATGATGAGCGGCGAGGGTTAGAAAGGGGCTGGACTAGCGGAGTCTTTGTGGGGGGCAGACCGGGGGGGGGGGGAAGGGACGGGAAAGGAGGGTGGAGGGCGAGAGGCAGGCAAGTGGCAGATCAACGCACCGGCACAGGAGGAGGGGTAAAGGGGAGGGCTGAAGGGCCGCCCCGCACAAGGCTGGGCATCCAGCACGCACTAGGCCGCGCCGTAGTAGCGGCAGCGGCGGTTGTCACGCTTTCTCACGGTCACCCCCAGCACCACAGTATCTATCGGGGTCGGTGCTGGGTACAGAAAAGAAAAGAGGTAAAATGTATAAGATATCTTGGGTGTAGAGTGAAAAGTATCTGGGTGGGGAAAAAAAAAGTGGAAAAGAATGGGGAGGGGGCGATGTTACGCTGGAGGCGGCAGCCGCGCAGGGCGGGTTGTTGGGGGTATCTATAGTGCCCTGTGCGGCGCCGAGGCCCATCGCACCTCGCTCCCTGTATCGATCTAGAGGTGAGTCAGCACCTAGTGGCGCTCGCCGCGGAGACGGAGGGCCAGCTGCAGGTCGCGGGCATCACGGTGACGCGCTTGGCGTGGATGGCCGCCAGGTTGGTATCGGCGAGCAGCGACACAATGTACGACTCGGTGGCCTCCTGGATGGCCAGAATGGCGCTGCTCTGGAAGCGCAGACCCTCCTTCTGCGCGCCAGACACCTCGCGGACGAGGCGCTGGAAGGGGGCGCGCTGGATGAGCAGGTCGGTGCTCTTCTGGAAGTGGCGCACCTCACGGAGCGCCACGGTGCCGGGACGCCAGCGGCGGTGGGCGGACTTCACGCCGGACGCGGGCTTCGCCGCCTTCTTGGACTTCTTGGACGTGACAGTGCGCTTGGCGCGGGCGGTCTCCTTCGTGCGGGACATGATGAGCGGCGAGGGTTAGAGAAAGGGGCTGGACTAGCGGAGTCTTTGTGGGGGCAGACCGGGGGTGGGGGAAGGAAGTGTGACGGGAAAGGAGGGTGGAGGGCGAGAGGCAGGCAAGTGGCAGATCAACGCACCGGCACAGGAGGAGGGGTAAAGGGGGCTGAAGGGCCGCCCCGCACAAGGCTGGGCATCCAGCACGCACTGAGCCGCGCCGTAGTAGCGGCAGCGGCGGTTGTCACGCTTTCTCACGGTCACCCCCAGCACCACAGTATCTATCGGGGTCGGTGCTGGGTACAGAAAAGAAAAGAGGTAAAATGTATAAGATATCTTGGGTGTAGAGTGAAAAGTATCTGGGTGGGGAAAAAAAAGTGGAAAAGAATGGGGAGGGGCGATGTTACGCTGGAGGCGGCAGCCGCGCAGGGCGGGTTGTTGGGGTATCTATAGTGCCCTGTGCGGCGCCGAGGCCCATCGCACCTCGCTCCCTGTATCGATCTAGAGGTGAGTCAGCACCTAGTGGCGCTCGCCGCGGAGACGGAGGGCCAGCTGCAGGTCGCGGGCATCACGGTGACGCGCTTGGCGTGGATGGCCGCCAGGTTGGTATCGGCGAGCAGCGACACAATGTACGACTCGGTGGCCTCCTGGATGGCCAGAATGGCGCTGCTCTGGAAGCGCAGACCCTCCTTCTGCGCGCCAGACACCTCGCGGACGAGGCGCTGGAAGGGGGCGCGCTGGATGAGCAGGTCGGTGCTCTTCTGGAAGTGGCGCACCTCACGGAGCGCCACGGTGCCGGGACGCCAGCGGCGGTGGGCGGACTTCACGCCGGACGCGGGCTTCGCCGCCTTCTTGGACTTCTTGGACGTGACAGTGCGCTTGGCGCGGGCGGTCTCCTTCGTGCGGGACATGATGAGCGGCGAGGGTTAGAGAAAGGGGCTGGACTAGCGGAGTCTTTGTGGGGGGCAGACCGGGGGTGGGGGAAGGAAGTGTGACGGGAAAGGAGGGTGGAGGGCGAGAGGCAGGCAAGTGGCAGATCAACGCACCGACACAGGAGGAGGGGTAAAGGGGAGGGCTGAAGGGCCGCCCCGCACAAGGCTGGGCATCCAGCACGCACTAGGCCGCGCCGTAGTAGCGGCAGCGGCGGTTGTCACGCTTTCTCACGGTCACCCCCAGCACCACAGTATCTATCGGGGTCGGTGCTGGGTACAGAAAAGAAAAGAGGTAAAATGTATAAGATATCTTGGGTGTAGAGTGAAAAGTATCTGGGTGGGGGAAAAAAAAAGTGGAAAAGAATGGGGAGGGGGCGATGTTACGCTGGAGGCGGCAGCCGCGCAGGGCGGGTTGTTGGGGTATCTATAGTGCCCTGTGCGGCGCCGAGGCCCATCGCACCTCGCTCCTGTATCGATCTAGAGGTGAGTCAGCACCTAGTGGCGCTCGCCGCGGAGACGGAGGGCCAGCTGCAGGTCGCGGGCATCACGGTGACGCGCTTGGCGTGGATGGCCGCCAGGTTGGTATCGGCGAGCAGCGACACAATGTACGACTCGGTGGCCTCCTGGATGGCCAGAATGGCGCTGCTCTGGAAGCGCAGACCCTCCTTCTGCGCGCCAGACACCTCGCGGACGAGGCGCTGGAAGGGGGCGCGCTGGATGAGCAGGTCGGTGCTCTTCTGGAAGTGGCGCACCTCACGGAGCGCCACGGTGCCGGGACGCCAGCGGCGGTGGGCGGACTTCACGCCGGACGCGGGCTTCGCCGCCTTCTTGGACTTCTTGGACGTGACAGTGCGCTTGGCGCGGGCGGTCTCCTTCGTGCGGGACATGATGAGCGGCGAGGGGTTAGAGAAAGGGGGCTGGACTAGCGGAGTCTTTGTGGGGGGGCAGACCGGGGGGTGGGGGGAAGGAAGTGTGACGGGAAAGGAGGGTGGAGGGCGAGAGGCAGGCAAGTGGCAGATCAACGCACCGACACAGGAGGAGGGGTAAAGGGCTGAAGGGCCGCCCCGCACAAGGCTGGGCATCCAGCACGCACTGGACCGCGCCGTAGTAGCGGCAGCGGCGGTTGTCACGCTTTCTCACGGTCACCCCCAGCACCACAGTATCTATCGGGGTCGGTGCTGGGTACAGAAAAGAAAAGAGGTAAAATGTATAAGATATCTTGGGTGTAGAGTGAAAAGTATCTGGGTGGGGGAAAAAAAAAGTGGAAAAGAATGGGGAGGGGGCGATGTTACGCTGGAGGCGGCAGCCGCGCAGGGCGGGTTGTTGGGGGTATCTATAGTGCCCTGTGCGGCGCCGAGGCCCATCGCACCTCGCTCCCTGTATCGATCTAGAGGTGAGTCAGCACCTAGTGGCGCTCGCCGCGGAGACGGAGGGCCAGCTGCAGGTCGCGGGGCATCACGGTGACGCGCTTGGCGTGGATGGCCGCCAGGTTGGTATCGGCGAGCAGCGACACAATGTACGACTCGGTGGCCTCCTGGATGGCCAGAATGGCGCTGCTCTGGAAGCGCAGACCCTCCTTCTGCGCGCCAGACACCTCGCGGACGAGGCGCTGGAAGGGGGCGCGCTGGATGAGCAGGTCGGTGCTCTTCTGGAAGTGGCGCACCTCACGGAGCGCCACGGTGCCGGGACGCCAGCGGCGGTGGGCGGACTTCACGCCGGACGCGGGCTTCGCCGCCTTCTTGGACTTCTTGGACGTGACAGTGCGCTTGGCGCGGGCGGTCTCCTTCGTGCGGGACATGATGAGCGGCGAGGGGTTAGAGAAAGGGGGCTGGACTAGCGGAGTCTTTGTGTGGGGGCAGACCGGGGGGTGGGGGGGAAGGAAGTGTGACGGGAAAGGAGGGTGGAGGGCGAGAGGCAGGCAAGTGGCAGATCAACGCACCGACACAGGAGGAGGGGTAAAGGGGAGGGCTGAAGGGCCGCCCCGCACAAGGCTGGGCATCCAGCACGCACTAGGCCGCGCCGTAGTAGCGGCAGCGGCGGTTGTCACGCTTTCTCACGGTCACCCCCAGCACCACAGTATCTATCGGGGTCGGTGCTGGGTACGGAAAAGAAAAGAGGTAAAATGTATAAGATATCTTGGGTGTAGAGTGAAAAGTATCTGGGTGGGGGAAAAAAAAAGTGGAAAAGAATGGGGAGGGGGCGATGTTACGCTGGAGGCGGCAGCCGCGCAGGGCGGGTTGTTGGGGTATCTATAGTGCCCTGTGCGGCGCCGAGGCCCATCGCACCTCGCTCCCTGTATCGATCTAGAGGTGAGTCAGCACCTAGTGGCGCTCGCCGCGGAGACGGAGGGCCAGCTGCAGGTCGCGGGGCATCACGGTGACGCGCTTGGCGTGGATGGCCGCCAGGTTGGTATCGGCGAGCAGCGACACAATGTACGACTCGGTGGCCTCCTGGATGGCCAGAATGGCGCTGCTCTGGAAGCGCAGACCCTCCTTCTGCGCGCCAGACACCTCGCGGACGAGGCGCTGGAAGGGGGCGCGCTGGATGAGCAGGTCGGTGCTCTTCTGGAAGTGGCGCACCTCACGGAGCGCCACGGTGCCGGGACGCCAGCGGCGGTGGGCGGACTTCACGCCGGACGCGGGCTTCGCCGCCTTCTTGGACTTCTTGGACGTGACAGTGCGCTTGGCGCGGGCGGTCTCCTTCGTGCGGGACATGATGAGCGGCGAGGGGTTAGAGAAAGGGGGCTGGACTAGCGGAGTCTTTGTGGGGGGGCAGACCGGGGGGTGGGGGAAGGAAGTGTGACGGGAAAGGAGGGTGGAGGGCGAGAGGCAGGCAAGTGGCAGATCAACGCACCGACACAGGAGGAGGGTAAAGGGAGGGCTGAAGGGCCGCCCCGCACAAGGCTGGGCATCCAGCACGCACTAGGCCGCGCCGTAGTAGCGGCAGCGGCGGTTGTCACGCTTTCTCACGGTCACCCCCAGCACCACAGTATCTATCGGGGTCGGTGCTGGGTACGGAAAAGAAAAGAGGTAAAATGTGTAAGATATCTTGGGTGTAGAGTGAAAAGTATCTGGGTGGGGGAAAAAAAAAGTGGAAAAGAATGGGGAGGGGGCGATGTTACGCTGGAGGCGGCAGCCGCGCAGGGCGGGTTGTTGGGGGTATCTATAGTGCCCTGTGCGGCGCCGAGGCCCATCGCACCTCGCTCCTGTATCGATCTAGAGGTGAGTCAGCACCTAGTGGCGCTCGCCGCGGAGACGGAGGGCCAGCTGCAGGTCGCGGGGCATCACGGTGACGCGCTTGGCGTGGATGGCCGCCAGGTTGGTATCGGCGAGCAGCGACACAATGTACGACTCGGTGGCCTCCTGGATGGCCAGAATGGCGCTGCTCTGGAAGCGCAGACCCTCCTTCTGCGCGCCAGACACCTCGCGGACGAGGCGCTGGAAGGGGGCGCGCTGGATGAGCAGGTCGGTGCTCTTCTGGAAGTGGCGCACCTCACGGAGCGCCACGGTGCCGGGACGCCAGCGGCGGTGGGCGGACTTCACGCCGGACGCGGGCTTCGCCGCCTTCTTGGACTTCTTGGACGTGACAGTGCGCTTGGCGCGGGCGGTCTCCTTCGTGCGGGACATGATGAGCGGCGAGGGGTTAGAGAAAGGGGGCTGGACTAGCGGAGTCTTTGTGGGGGGGCAGACCGGGGGTGGGGGAAGGAAGTGTGACGGGAAAGGAGGGTGGAGGGCGAGAGGCAGGCAAGTGGCAGATCAACGCACCGACACAGGAGGAGGGTAAAGGGCTGAAGGGCCGCCCCGCACAAGGCTGGGCATCCAGCACGCACTGAGCCGCGCCGTAGTAGCGGCAGCGGCGGTTGTCACGCTTTCTCACGGTCACCCCCAGCACCACAGTATCTATCGGGGTCGGTGCTGGGTACAGAAAAGAAAAGAGGTAAAATGTATAAGATATCTTGGGTGTAGAGTGAAAAGTATCTGGGTGGGGGAAAAAAAAAGTGGAAAAGAATGGGGAGGGGGCGATGTTACGCTGGAGACGGCAGCCGCGCAGGGCGGGTTGTTGGGGGTATCTATAGTGCCCTGTGCGGCGCCGAGGCCCATCGCACCTCGCTCCCTGTATCGATCTAGAGGTGAGTCAGCACCTAGTGGCGCTCGCCGCGGAGACGGAGGGCCAGCTGCAGGTCGCGGGGCATCACGGTGACGCGCTTGGCGTGGATGGCCGCCAGGTTGGTATCGGCGAGCAGCGACACAATGTACGACTCGGTGGCCTCCTGGATGGCCAGAATGGCGCTGCTCTGGAAGCGCAGACCCTCCTTCTGCGCGCCAGACACCTCGCGGACGAGGCGCTGGAAGGGGGCGCGCTGGATGAGCAGGTCGGTGCTCTTCTGGAAGTGGCGCACCTCACGGAGCGCCACGGTGCCGGGACGCCAGCGGCGGTGGGCGGACTTCACGCCGGACGCGGGCTTCGCCGCCTTCTTGGACTTCTTGGACGTGACAGTGCGCTTGGCGCGGGCGGTCTCCTTCGTGCGGGACATGATGAGCGGCGAGGGGTTAGAGAAAGGGGGCTGGACTAGCGGAGTCTTTGTGGGGGGGCAGACCGGGGGGGGGGAAGGAAGTGTGACGGGAAAGGAGGGTGGAGGGCGAGAGGCAGGCAAGTGGCAGATCAACGCACCGACACAGGAGGAGGGGTAAAGGGGAGGGCTGAAGGGCCGCCCCGCACAAGGCTGGGCATCCAGCACGCACTGGACCGCGCCGTAGTAGCGGCAGCGGCGGTTGTCACGCTTTCTCACGGTCACCCCCAGCACCACAGTATCTATCGGGGTCGGTGCTGGGTACAGAAAAGAAAAGAGGTAAAATGTATAAGATATCTTGGGTGTAGAGTGAAAAGTATCTGGGTGGGGAAAAAAAGTGGAAAAGAATGGGGAGGGGGCGATGTTACGCTGGAGGCGGCAGCCGCGCAGGGCGGGTTGTTGGGGGTATCTATAGTGCCCTGTGCGGCGCCGAGGCCCATCGCACCTCGCTCCCTGTATCGATCTAGAGGTGAGTCAGCACCTAGTGGCGCTCGCCGCGGAGACGGAGGGCCAGCTGCAGGTCGCGGGGCATCACGGTGACGCGCTTGGCGTGGATGGCCGCCAGGTTGGTATCGGCGAGCAGCGACACAATGTACGACTCGGTGGCCTCCTGGATGGCCAGAATGGCGCTGCTCTGGAAGCGCAGACCCTCCTTCTGCGCGCCAGACACCTCGCGGACGAGGCGCTGGAAGGGGGCGCGCTGGATGAGCAGGTCGGTGCTCTTCTGGAAGTGGCGCACCTCACGGAGCGCCACGGTGCCGGGACGCCAGCGGCGGTGGGCGGACTTCACGCCGGACGCGGGCTTCGCCGCCTTCTTGGACTTCTTGGACGTGACAGTGCGCTTGGCGCGGGCGGTCTCCTTCGTGCGGGACATGATGAGCGGCGAGGGGTTAGAGAAAGGGGGCTGGACTAGCGGAGTCTTTGTAAGAGGGAGAAGGTTGGAGAGTGCGGAGTTGTCGGTAATTATTTTTCGATGGTGATGTGTACAAGGGGCGGGGGGAATGGTTGCCTTTTCCGGGCATATTCATTTGTTAAATTTTTCTGACGGTCTTTTTTTTTTCTTTTGTTTTCTTTTCTTTTGAACTAGCAGGTAGGTGAGTGAGTGGTGAAGGTGTTGGAGGCAGATCTTTCTTCGAGGTACCGCAGGATGGGGTGGGGATGGAGGGCTTCTATTTCGCACTTTGTTTTGGATCGGAGCATCCACTGTGTTTCTTTTAGCATGGTGCGGTGTGTGTGTTGGACGACAGGAGAGGAGGTGGTATTGTGAATGGCCGCCGTGAGACGGTGTTCGAGCCGGTGAAGCAGTGCGGTGTCGTGCACCGTGGCGGGTAGGAGGCGGTGTCGTGCGGCGTCGTGCTGGTCGTGGAGGAGTTGAGAAGGTCGTACGCCGAGCCACTCAACGGGCAGGCTATCGTCCCCCGGTACACTGCTTGACATCATGGAGAGGGCGATGTCTATCCCGTGGGCGTCGCCGTCGGTGATGGCGAAGAAAGGTAGCGTGGGCCACGAGGCATGCAGGCGTCGGAGGAAGAGCCGGGCGGCGACGCACGGGTAACCCCTGGTGCATAGTAGAATCAGTTGTGTTCCCGAGTGTGGGCGGAGGGCCTGCTCGGCCTCTATCAGCGTCTGCAAGGCGCACTCCTTCTCCACCAGCACGAGGGCGTGGGCAGCGCCACGCAGCGAAACGGCTGGGGGGCCTGTTCCTGGTGGGAGCCCGTGACAGCGTTCGATGTGGGAAACGACGTCGCTGGTGATCTGCCAGCCATGTGGGCCATGTGCTCGGGGCGATAGCGTCCAGCAGCGCCCATCTGGCTCTACCACTTTGAGAGCAATGCTGCCCACGAGCACACACTTGCCATTCGCTACAATGCCCAGCGACTCCCGGGTGTGGGCTGGGGCAGTCTCATGTGTTGCCATGTCAAGCCAGCGGCACACACGTCGGATCGCCCGCTGGATTCCGGCCTGGCCAGCGGCGAACAGCGCGGGCTCCCGGTAGTACAAGCTGCGCTCCGTGCAGCAAATGCCGTCCCTGCGGTGGCGCACGAGCCGCTCGAGCAGGAAGAACCGCTGCGCCGCATCCATGAGAGCTGCTCCGCGCAGTCGTCTCCCACTCCAGCAGCGAATCCCACAAGAGTTGTTTGCCAGAGGGTCGTGCTCCGCTGAGTCAGATCTGCGCCGTCTCGTGGGGCAACGCGGGCAGCCCTCCAGGAAGGCGAGCACGCTGGACTCGACGGCTTGCATAAAACTGGCGTCCTTCATTGTCTCCCCCCTTTGGCAGGTTTACAGGTTCGAGTGCAGTATGCCTATTGGAATTCCAATGAGAGCAGCCTGCTTCTACACAGTTTTTTTAACCGCCCTGCATACCCAAAGGTTCCAGGTGCCACCAAAAAAAGAAGGGAATAAAAGAGTGGAAGGGGGGTATATATAGCATTGAGGTAAGAAGAACTCCACTCCAGTGGAGCGCTGTGAAGCTCACGAGAAGATGGGTTGGGGTGGAAGCAGGGGCAGCAGAATGCTGTGGCCTCCGCAGACGGTATTTGTTGTTCATTGTTTTGTGTTCTATTTCACCATCTCCGATGATGTGCAGATGTAAATGTAGATTCAAATGAAATAATAATAATAATAAATAATGATAACAATCTCTGGTTTGTGTTCCCAAACGATCATACAGTTTTAGTAGTACACTAAGATTAAAACGCTTCTCTTCAACTATTTACATGGAAAGGGTGTATTCCCTTGAGGGGCTTCTAAAGGGGCATGCAGCCATTCTAGAGCAGCCATTGCCTGTTGTCCAAGTGTTGAAAGAAGCTCTTTACATGCAGTATTCGAGCTCGGCTCGGCGCTTCTCTGTCGAATCAGGTCCGGGTGGGGTAAGCGTGATACGCGGTACGGTATGTGTCACCGCCTTCTAGATGGTTTGGTACAGGGCAAGTGCTCTTGCGAATTGGTTGAAGTTCATCTGTCCGTCCTTCTCCAGGGAGCGGAACATCTTTGTCAGCTCGGTGCCCTTTCCGTCCAGCGGCGCCCCGAACATCTCCAGCGACTTGAAGTCTTTCTTGAAAAGTTCAAAGTCGATCGTCTGCGGGACCTCTACTAGTTTCCCAAAGCCCGAGGCGTGCGAGCGCTCCTGCTTATCCGGGCACGTTGACTTGTCACGGTAGTAGTCCCACAGGTCCTTCACTTCATCGGGGGATCGCGCGTTGATGATCGCATCTTGTACGATGGCGCTGTTCAGACGTCGTCGAACCCGCGGTCGAGGGGGAAGGGCAGGCGTATGCTCCGCCTTTGGGCTGGTAACCTTTGGGGGTTCCGCCGTCGGAGTGGGTTCTTCAGCGGCGGCGTCCGCAGCGTGGCATTCGTCTGGTTGGGCAGCAGCGGCAGCGGCGGGCGGTGCGCTTTTTTCTTCCTCTGCTGGCGCAGGCGGGGCGCGGCGACTGCGCGGGACGTTCGGCGGTCGGAACGCGCTGCTGCGGAGGTCTGGGAGGCGCAGGTCCTTTGGCCTGCTGAGAACGCGGATGTGCGACTCGGCAGCGCGGATGAGCTCCGAGAGGTCGCGGGTGTCGATATCCTCCAGGAGGTCGAAAATGCGGCATATCTTTGGCTTCAGGTCTCTCTTCTCCTCCCCGTGTGTGTAGGAGCTGGTGTACGCCACCAAGGGGTTTTCTGACCAATCCACCAGCAGCAGCGGATCCGCCTCAGCCACGCACATGGAGCGGACCAAGGGATCCGGAATGAGGTCCGACGATCCGAAAAGGTGAAGGCGCTGGCTAAACGCCTGCAGGGGCCCCGCCGAATCCAACACACCGTTGTCTATCTCGTTAGGCGCCTCCTCGAGCTGCAGCTCGACCCAGTTCTTGAGGAGTGCGGCTCGGAAGGACCCCTCAGCGGCCTTTGCGGGGTCTCTCTGCCCAATCACCTCCATCCGGAAGTCTTTCCATGTGTGCTCGCGCGCATCGAAGGACACCACAAGAATACCTAGCACGTTGCTGGATGCTGCGCTCTCCATCCGCAGGCGGGCATAGGGGTACGAAGCGTTGATCACATACAGGGTGCCCATCCCGTTCGATCCCTTCAACTGCGTCACCTTTATGTCCCCGCTGATGGCCATCGACAGCTGCCCCGGCACCGTGCACTTGACGTAGAGCTCTCGGGCGGAGAGTTTCAGTAGGTTCATGGCATCTTTGGCGCTGAGGAGTCTGCAGGGCTCGTCTTGCGTGACGGACTCCCACGACTCGCCAAACAGTTCTGCGAAAGTGCGCTTCGCACTGTGGCGGACGTCCTCGCCGCTGGCTAGCACCTCCTCCACGTTTGACCGCATGGCGAAGAAAGCTTCGGTAAAGCACAACCGATCCACCAAGGCGAAATCACTCTCTCGCTCCACCTCGTTAATGACTCGCACCTTGTGTTGCTTTAGGATGTCTAGCAGCAGCTGCCGCACGGCGGCGTTCTTCGACACGTGCGGCTTCAAGTACAGGCATGTGGTATTACGGTACACAATAGGTTCTTCCGTCCAGGGGAGGTCTGATCGCCAGGACATGTTCATGGTCTCGACCTCCTCCTCGGCGCTCATCTCCTCTTCCGGCTCGGTGCTGGTAGGCAGTGCCGTCTCCTCTGGGGCCATGGAGGCCGTCTCGTACTCCACCCCTTGCTCGCGGCACGCCTCGCGTGCCTTGATGTCCTCCGAGAGGAATTCTAGGGTACGCAGGAGGCGCGAGGTATCGTAGTTGGTCACGTGCTCGAAGACACCTGCCGTGATCTGGTGCACCTGCACGTCGGGGTTGTCGAGCCAGCTTTCCAAGAGACCGGGATGGACCTGCATTCGCTCCAGCACCTCCCCCAAAGGGTCTTCCGAGATGGGCCGCTCGAGAACGGTAAGCCGCTCGCCAAGCCCTTGCAGTGGCCCTTCGCTGATGTGCACCCCATTGAGGATACGGTCTGGAATGGCATGCAGACCGTACTCCCGCCAGTGTCGATAGAGGTGACCGCGAATGCTATCCTTCTCCGCCTTGGAGGGCTGTCGAGCGCCGACCACTGTTTTGCTGAACTCTGCCCAGCTAAGGTCCTTCTCCGTCCAGGAGATGACGTACCAATGAAGCAGCGCACTTGGCGTCTCAAAACTCTGTTTCAGCGCAGGGAAAAAGGCGTTCACGACGAAGATGTGATGATCCTCCAGCTCCGTGATCTCCAGGTCCGGGCGCACCAGAACGCGATGCCGGGACGCCTTCCACATGAAGTACAGTTGCTGCGGCGTGATACCCCCGAGCACCTCCAGCGCCTTGTACGCGTTGAGGAGCATATCACTGAGGACGAATTCCTCCCACGTTACTTCCAGCGCGTCGTAGATGCGCCGCTGCTCCTCTTCGGTCAAAATGAAGCTCGTCGGGTTGCGCACCGCATACCCGGCGGCTGCAGGGTGCAGGTAGCGCACCAGTCCGCGGTCGTGCACCGCCTGCCCGCTGATGTCCCCCTCTTCTTCAATTCGTATATTGTGCTTGGCAAAGATGTGCTCCACGCGCTTGGCAAAGCGCTTGCAGAGAGCGTGCGGCTTTATCAACGCGAAAGCTGTGTTCCGCACCGGCTCACGGCGGTACGCGCGCTCCATTTCCTTCAGCCGCTCTAGGGTGTCAACGCTATCAGCGCCCTCCAGCACGTCGAGGAGCGGCACGCCGTCGGGCTCTGTGGGCGGGTTGCGCAGGGCCGTTCGCAGGATTAACGGAGAGACTGTGGCGGTGCTGAGGGCCTCTCGCCCGAGAGGGTCGGTCATCAAGCCGGTCCCGAGCCATGCTTGGCGTTGCTGCATCGCGTTCAGCGCTCCTTCCGAGGCGGAGATCGCCCCCATGAAGGCATGCGGCGCTGCACCAAGCCCCATCTTCGCCCAGCTGTCCCGCAGCACACCGTGGAAGCTTGTTGCTTTCGCTTGCACCACGTAGCGGTCACCCACCACTTCCTCCATGAATTTCTTGTACGATAGCAGCTGGTTGTCCCACGACACGAGCAGAAACCGCTTGGGCCTCTCCCGATCCATGAAGGAGTTCTGGAACTGCAGCGCAAAGCCATTGACTAAAAAGATGTCCTCTGTCGGTACCTTCCCCATATACAGGTCCGTCGCCAACCGCGTGCGTCCGACGCAGATATCCCACACGCGCTCCAGCTTCCTGGCAGTAAGGTTGAACTCTGCGCACAGCTCGGTGGCGTTGCGGATCTGGCTCGGCTCCACTGAGATCCCAGTAGCCTCTTCGAACGCTGCGCACATCGCCGGAGTGACCGAGGTGCTCCCAGGTTGCCGGCACGAATAGCGCAGCAGTCGCTCGAACTGATGATCAAAGATATGGCGCGCCTCCGCCTCGAGGCCCGGTACGTCACGCTCGACAAGGACGGAGACGTTGTGGGCGTGGAGTAGGTCCTTGAGGAGGGTCATCATGGTGGGCATTTTGTCGCCGACGCTCGCAACGAACTGGGGAGAAATACTCAACACAGCGAAGCACTGCGACAGCGCTTTCTTGGAGGTCTGCGGGATGCGCTGTTTCGATGGCCGCCCGGCAAGCCACCACATTCGTGCCGCGATTGGAACGGGTTCCTCCAGAGGGGCGCTGTAGTGGTACGCCGACGAGACACCGCGGCGAAGCACGAGGGTCAGTTCCTTGTTCGCGAGAAACTCGTCGCGCTCCTCCTCCGTGCAGGCCTCCGGCTCTTCCCAGAGGCCGTCGTCGTCCATGGCGAGGATGGCGTCGGGGCGCTGCTGCGTGATGATGGTGTCGTTTGGCAAGAAGGTGAGCTCATAGCCGCTCTGCAGCGCCATCAGGGTGTCGCACACACTGGTGCTGCTCTTGGGGACGAGGTCGAACATCTCCGCAATGTGGTCGACCGGGTCACCCTTCAGGTGCACGAGGGGGTTGTGGACGGCATCGCGAAGGAACTGTGCGTGGACGCCGCTCTGCACGAGCCGTCGGCCGTAGGGGTCCTCCTCCGGCCACTTGTCCAGCCACCGGCAGCGCTCCGACAGCGCCTCCAAGGGGGAGCGGCACGCGTACACCCCGTTCTCGAGCGCATCGGGGGGCATGGAGAGCCCCCACGCCTTCCAGTTCTGCGCTAGTTCCCTTCGGAAGGAGCCGTCGGCTGCCGTGGCGGGGTCCTGGGAGCCAATGACGCTCGACAAGAAAGTGTCGTAGTTGATGGTCTCTCCCTCCCACGACACAGAAAACCATACTACGCGGTGGCCATTGTACAGCCGCGAGCGGTAGAAAGAGTAGAAGCCGTTGATGACATACAGGCCCTCAGCGGCGGCATACGCAATGTACAGGGATGGGGACAGGCACACCTTCTTCTCCGCCGTTTCCCACTGCTGCGCAGCGGCAGCCGCACCGACGCGCTTCACGTACTGCGCGCTGTTTACCACCAAGGAGAGCTGCACCGCGGTGTCCCAATCCAGGTTGAAGCAGTTCTTGAACGCCACCTTCTCTGCGGGGGTGATGAGGATTTCGGTGGCATGGCGCAGCATCGCGTTGCGGTACATGCAATCCGACGGGGCACTCAGCAGGTCCTTCTCGGACGCCTGCTCGATGTTGACGGATCCCTGCTCTAGAATGCGAACGTGGCGGGAGCCGAGGAAGGCAGCGAATTCGGTCTGCACGCGATCGGTGCAAGCGGACGGCTGCAGCCAAACGAAGCCGTACTCCTGTCGGAGTGCGTCCCGGAGCGCCGTGGAATACTTGGCAAGGAGCTGGACGGAGGTGCTCGTTTGCTGCCCCACGGACAGGGTCTCGAGTAGCGCGCGCTCTTCCTTCAGAACAGCGGGGCTCGTCAGGTTCTGGTAGCCCTCAATGAGGTATTGAATCTGCTCCAGGGGAACGCTCTTCAGCAGCAGGTGCTGAATGAAAGGATCGTCCCGCAGCTTTTTTGGTCGATCCAGCAGAGGAACGAACCACCTCAGCCGGTCTACGACCGCCTCCAGTGGACCCTGGGAGGCGGAGACGTTGCACTGGGCCCGGTAAATCGACCGCCGTTCCAGCCCAAAGTCCTTCCAATTTTCGGAAATGATGCGCTGCAGTGTACCCGGGGCCGACTTGGACACGTCTCGATCCCCAATCACCACTGCATTGAAATCCGCCCATGTCCAGTCCGACTCCTTCCACGCCACCTCCAGTACGTGCATGTAACTGCCAGGGGTGGTATAGGTTTCGCTGACAAAGGGGTAGAAGCCGTTTACCACGTACAGTTTCTGGTTCTTGAGGAACGCCGCGTGCACATGGCGGTCCAGCTTCACCGGCCCCGCCTCCGAATAGAGCTTCATCAGTTCAAAGGGTGACAAGCCCAAGCGCTGCAGCGCGTCGTCAGCGCCTGTGACCTGCTCCACGTTATCTTCCCAGCATATCTTAAAGGTTTCCTCAAACGCCTCGCGAGCGCTATTGGACATGGCATTCATCAGCTCCTCGCCAGCAAGAGCGCTGTAACGGGCCACATCGCGCATGGAGGCGACGTCGAGGATGGCGGCAGTTGCTTGATGCGCGAAGACGTCGTGCCGTGCTGTGATCGTAATCCCTGCGCGGCTCAGCACGTCGGTCACGATGCCGATGGTCCGGTGGGTGGTGCTGTGAGGGTGCAGGAGCACAACTGCGTGATTCAGGGTCTGTTCCTCCGCCCGCTCGGTCGCCTCCACCTCGGACGCTTTCATCAGAGCGACGACCTCGGAGGTGTTGCGGTTTTCAAGCGCATCGAAGGCAGTCTCGGTAGAATTGTCAATGGTCACAACAGGGTTCCCAGCCCAGCGATACAGCGTCGCTGGGCTGAAGCCAGCGCGAACCGCTTGCTGTGTGAGTACATCCAGCTCGTACGGCACCCCAAACCACAGATTGCGCTCCACCATCGCCTCCAAGGGTCCGGCCGAGGCGTGCACGCCGTTCGCCGTCGTGTCGGGCGCGGCAGGGAGCCCATATTCCTTCCAGTTTCTGTACAGCATCCCACGCAAGCTGGTAGGTGGAGCCATTGCCGGGTTCGTGCAGCCAATAACCTCCGCGCGGAACTGCTTCCACGACAGGGCTGCCTCCGGCCACGAGATGATGTAGCAACGCGTTCGGGCGCCGCGCGACGTGAACATTTCCTTTACAAAAGGGTAGAAGCCGTTGACGATGTACGCCCCGCCGCCCTCCAGTGGCAGACGGCACACGTACGCACCGCTGGTAATCTTCACCTTGACGGGCTCATCGTTCCACAACTCGTAGAGCGCCTTCGGGGTAATGTGTCCAAGGAGCTGCAGTGCAGACTTGGCGTTCCACACACGACCGCTGGCAGCGACGTCCTTCCACCGCACGCCGAACGTCTCCTCGAATTTCTGCTGGCACTGCTGAGAGAGCTCGATCGTACTCGGGTCGCACTGGAGTGCGTAGTGTGATAGGATGCCGTAGTGACGATCAATGATGGAGCGCGTTTCGACCAGGTGCGCCTCGACGTCCACCACGTGGTCCAGCGTGAACCCCGGGATGAGCTGCGCCATCATCTCCTCTACGGCCGCGAAGAGGAGCTTTTTGTAGGCGTGGGGTTTGATAAATACAACGGCGGTGTTTCTCCGCGTCTCTAACTCCTGCCAACAGCCTTCTGTAATGCTTATGGGCTCGGGGCCGCGGAGAATGTCATATACCAGCACCCGGCGTGTCGCAGCGTCGGCACCAACTGACTGTAGATCACTGGCGTATTCGTCATCCGCGTCCCGAAGCGTTACGAACAGCTCACTGAGGCGGCGCAGCGCCTTCGAGTCCGGCATCCCGGAGGTGGCCTCGAAGATGGAGACGACAGATCCGCCTGTGATCACCAAGGGGTTGCTCAGTACGCGCTCCAGAAACAGCGGCGGCATGCTCTCTTGCAATAGGAGCCGGCCGTACGGCATTTCAGAAAGTGGCCGACGGGCCCACAGGCAGTGCTGCGCCAGCGCCTCGATCGGGCTGCTGGTTAGCTCGAACCCGTACCGCTCCACGGACGGGCGTCGGTAAATCTTGAAGTCGTCATACCGCGAGAACAGAGCAGCGCGCAGGCTGGCGGGGTGCGCCGCCTCGGGGTCCTGCGCCCCAAAAATCTCGGTCTGGAGGCGTTCAACAGAATACCGTCCCTCGGGCCAGGAGAGCGCCATCCAGGAGACGGAATGGCGGCTGTCGCGGCGCGGCCCTGTGGTCCAGCGCTCCGCCATGGAGGGGTAGAAGCCGTTGACCACGTAATGGGGCCCCTCGCCGAAGCGGGCCAGAAAAAAGCCGGCAATGAGCTTCACCGGAGCATTGAACACCTGTTGCATCGTCTGCTGCGGCTGGAAGGCGCCCCACCATTTGTTCTCCAGCTGCCCAGGGGTGAGGTCCCCGAAGTATGCCATCGCATCCTTGGCGCTAAGCAGTCGCCCCTCCTCCACCACGGTATCCCACAGCTCGTTGTAGAGCTCAAAGAAACGGCTCTTGATCTCCTCCGCGTTGTGAATGAGGTCAGTCAGCTCCGATGAGTCTGCCATGGCATACCTCCGGACGATGGGGTACTGCTTCTCCACCCACCGTCCCCGAACCAACTCCTCTCGCGGCACAGTCGCCTCCTCCTCCACGGTGATCTCACGCTCCTGCAGGAAGTCCCGCGTGAAAGACAAAAATTCGTCTGTGCTCGCCTCGGGCAGCACCACTAAAAAGGCGTGGCTGGTCATGCTGTATAGTACTGCTGTATAGTACTGCTGTATAGTACTGCTGTATAGTACTGCTGTATAGTACTGCTGTATAGTACTGCTGTATAGTACTGCTGTATAGTACCTTCCTGTATGGCGCGCTTTACAAGCACAAGAAACGGGTTGAACTAGACCGAACTAAACGAAAAGAGAAGAACGTGCGCGCTAATGAGGCCACGACTAAGCCTGTTTGCCTTCCCGCTGTGACGGACGTGGACGGAGTAGTGCCGCAGAGGAAGGGCCTGCTGGTCGTAGAAATATTGATGCACTATTTGCGATCCTCTTCTGGATCCCGGTGGCAGACGGAAACAACGACAAGAAGAAGAAAAAAAAGAAACAGAAGCGGCAAGAAGGCAAGAGATAAGAAGAGCGAGTAGTAGAACAAAAAATAATCCAGGGGCAGCTCCGCTGTTCTTCGTGGGGAGTTGTCGAGGGTTCGTATTCGTCGTGTGGAAGGCGAGTGCGGAGCATTTGGTTTGTTTTAAGACCTTCTTGCCTTGTGTTGTTTGTGTTCGAGCTTTACAGCGGAGAGAGAAGGTCTCTATCTATGACCTAGGTGAAGGTGAAAAGGCAAAATGTAGAGTACAGTGTGAAGACAGAGGTGGGGCCAGGCCCACACCGTGTAGAGATGGTGATGGTGATGAGGATCGGGGCGGTGTCATGGAGAGCAGGGGGTCTCCTCCTCGACAGAGGCGGCACGTTCAATCGCTGCCGTGTGCGCTGCCTGGAGCTCCTCTATACCCCCGTCGGGGAGGCTATGGATCAGTTTGTGCACCTGCAGCACGAGCTGCGACGACGCTTGTGTTGGCGCAGTGGCCAGCAAGACGAGCTGCTGAGCCGCACAGTAGACGTCGCTGCTTAGTGTCCGGGATGCCCGCATCTCGAGGAGCTCGTGCAGCACAAGCCGGAGGTCCGTGCCGTGCAAGAACCCAACCCCTGCCACGGACGGCACTTCGTCGTCCAGCTGAAGCGCCACGCTGCGCCCCACGCTGCGGTCCGCAAACATATTGAAATCGACGCAACGCTCCCAGTGCAGCGGAAAGAGGATCGGCGGCGCGGCCTCCGCGGGCGACCCCGGCCCGCAAGCTACCCATACGTTGTCGAGCCCTTCCAGGCCCCCATGCACTATTCGCCGGGATAGAAGACTCGAGAGCATCCTCAACAGCAGCCTGGCGCAACTAGCATACGCGCCGGGGTTGGAAATAGTGAGCTGCCCCAGAGGCACCGCCCGGTACCCCACCGGCAGCCGTATCGCCGTGATACCCCCAGAACCCTCAACGGTAGTGCCGCGTACGCGAAGCCCCGGTGCGCAGCACAGCAGACCGAGCGCAGCGCGCCGAGCCTCGCACAGCTCTCCCCGGCGCCAGCGGTACAGCAGCGCCTCCTCCTCTCCAACGCACGCCTGAAAGACGTCCGTGCCGGGGACGCAGCGGTGGATCTCGTACAGGTCGGTGCCGAGACGCAGCCTGGCCCCTGGCTCCCAGGGTACGTCCGCCACCCCGTCCTGCGGCGCAAGGACGTCTCCGGCGAGCAGCTTCTCACACTGCTCCGTGAGATTGCGCTCAATCGTCGTCGCCACCGCGGACAGCGGCACGGCTGTGGCCCGCGTCCCATAATCCACGGGGACGATCAGGTGCGTTGTGTACGGCGGCACCGCCGAGGGCCGGCAGGCGGGCAGCGGGGGGGACGCCGTCGCGGGCACGGGGCGGGGGGTTGTCGAGCGGGCCTGCGCGGGGGGCGGGGACGGCGTGAGGCTGCAGCGAGTGGCCGACCGGGGAAGGGGCAGCGGGGAGGCCGAGGTCCGGCGTCGTTTGGCGGTCGGCTCCGCTTCCCGCGTAGAGACGGTGGCCCGGGCGCCACTCTCGCGGTAGATGGAGAACACCGAGGGGCGGGTGCTGCACTGGGATGGCTGCAGCGAGGCTGTGGCCCGGCTGGAGTATGAGCGCCGCCGGCTGTCCCGCCATTGTTCAACGGACGCCATCCAACGAGCGTCTTCGTCGGCGCTTCGGCCCCGTCCGGCAAGTTCTGCCATGCCGTCCTTATCGCCATCGCGCAGCGGTACCTCGGTGCTGAGCCGAACACCGGAGCGGCGCCCGTTCTCCGTTATGACGACGCGGCGCAGCTCGTTGGAGACGTCCACATCCTGTGCCTGGTAGAGGACGCACAGTTCGTGCCCGAGGCGGTTGTACACAGGGTACTTGGAGGAGAACTGTATGTTGGGATTGGTAGACGACAGTAGTGAGCCTCGCGAGGGGTTTTGTGTGGACGTCTTACTTTCGTCCCGCAGTTCAGCGAGGTAGTCTTCGTATGATACGCGGGGGATCTGTGTGCGGTCGTAACCCTTCACCGCCTCACGGTACGACACCGTGGTTGTCGTGCGTCGAGTCATATATGACGGCTAGAAATACGGTCTACCACGTGAAGGCTCCTCCAGGCGGAGAAGAAACGAGAGGAAACGCGGCCCCGGCCAAGCAAAAACAAATAAAGCACTGGCGACGATGAGAGCCAGATTGTAAGGCAGGGCAGAGAGGTGCGAGCTCCCTATTGAAGAGTGAAGGGGATGAGCTGTGGAATCTGTCCGCCACAGGAGGACGAAGAGAAGAAAGCAACACTATGCTGGCAGAGATGTGGGAGATGGGAAGTAAAAGAAGGCTTCTCAGTCGTTTTCTTCACCTATTGCATGGTGTGGGAACAGAACAAATATATTAATTGCCCTCAGAGCAGTGTTGTGTGTGTGTGTGTGTGGTAATGAATGGTAGTACGCAAGACAACGACGAAATGATTCCGGCGCAAACCAGAGTCACTTGTTTCATCCGGGAGCCGGCTCGCTATAGGTGAGGACGCCGTACCGAAGCGCAAACCTGATTTCCGTATACGATACGCAATCCGCCAAGCGTTCATCGTTGAATGTCTCGCGGTGTCGAACGGAGTGGATGCTCGGCCCGCCCCCCGCGTGAAAGGTGCTGGGGCGGATGAAGGCCTGTGCTTCCATGATCGAACCCCCATGCTCCGGCAGAGCATGGATGGCACTGGGGGGGGCGGGGCCGTCGGGCGCGTCGTCGGTCGCGGAAATGATGGCGGGGAAGCCCCGCGAGAGACCTCGGTGGGCAGGAACGCCAGCTGAGTTGGCCGCTGAGGAGGAGCTATCCTGGCGTTGGTGGATGGTCGTAGTCGCCGTAAGAGACCGGATCTGATTGCGGGTGATGGTAAAGACATGGGCAACCATGGGGCAGAGCATGCAGAGCACATCCGACGGCGACACGATCACGTGAGAGAAGTCCGTAGCTCCCGCAGAGGACCCCACTAGGCTGTTATTTGTTGTGACAGCCCCTGTACTGGGGCGCCTGGATGGGGCCCCGACATCTTGCAGCGGCCGGATCGCGAGCGCTTCGGGGGGCGGCTGAAAGAGCACCGCAGCCGCGCAAAGAATTCGGCGGTGCATGGAAATCTGGCGCACGGCATACGTCCCCGCAGTTGTCCCTGGCAGCAGGCTGCCGCGGAGGACGAGGAGAAGGTGTCGCAGGTACGCAGAAACTTCACCAGACAGACTTACCGTGTCCAGCGACGCCCCGTTCGCCATGACGTCTATAAGGTTTCTTTTGTTGATGATGCTGGAGTTGCGCATGTTGTTGCTGCGCAGCACTGGTGCGCGATCCATGGTCAGGCTGGAGACGTACGTGGAGAGCGCGAAGCCGGCACGGAAGGATTCAGGGAGCATCTCTGCATAGCCCTTCTCACGGCAGAACAGCAGCACGTGGACGGACGGAATCCCGCGCGTCGCCCCGCCGGAGTCTTTACCGGCATACCGTACTTGTCCCACGCTCACGGCGTCCATCAGGGTCGACAGAACGCCTGGGCTGGCGTGGTGGGCACCGCGAATACAGGCAACGACACAGTCTTGGATAGAAAAGGTGTCAGAGACGGTGCTTGAATCACGTTGCAACCTATCCGCGTCCTTCTCTCGCGCTGCTCCGCTCCCTGGACGGGGGTCCTGCTCACTGTGTGCGAGGAACCCCGCCAACTGGGTGGCTGTGGTGGCCGGGGTAATGGTGAAATCAACGTATCGGAACCCGCGAGTCATGCAGGAGCGCAGGTGGCTGGAGGGTTCCTCCTGATCGTGGAGAACGAGCACGTGTGCGCCGGGGACGCAGCATGCGATGGCAGCGAGGGCATAGATCTGCCGCGCCTCGCAGGTCACCTGGTTGGCTGTGGCGGGCCACTGCGGTGTCAAGGGGTCCGGGAAGCACTCAATCAGGCTCGCTTTCATTCTTATACTAGAGAGGGAGCTCGGCTTCCAGGTTTTCTAGCTCGGTGTAACGCACTCCCAGCTGCAGCTGCAGAAAGAAAGCTGGCCCAACAACACAGTAGCGAGAGGGTGAGGGTGGGGGGGGGGACAGCAAAAGGGTAGGGAGAAGTGGAGGGTACAGCTCAGGAGCAGGGCATCGTGATAGGGCGAACGAGGGGTGGTGGGGAGACTTCAGGTAGTACGCTAGCCAGTAGTAGCAGATAGGAATCGTCATGCGGTTATTTGATCTTTTCCTTCGTGTAAGCGGCGGCACACCATTGGCGTGGAGGACCCCTGGCAGGGCCGGCGAGTACACGGCAGCGGTCAGTCGAAGCCGGAGAGTTCGTCCGCCTCCCCTTCGCTATACGTCCGCTGCCGCCGGCGGCGTCCGCGCGGGGGCATCACCACGTCCCCGTCCCCGGGCGGTGCCAGGTCGGCTTCGTCTGCCGCATCCAGCGGCTCGGCACCCATCGGCGCTGGTCTGTGGACACGGCGGCGGCGACGGCGGCGGACGGGCGGCGCGTGCTCCGCGGCGGGGTCCCAGCCCATCTCCATCTCCTCGGAAAGAGGCTCCGGGCCGCCTGCGAAGCCCTCCCCAAGGGTGTCCGGGTGATGGTAATGGCCCGGACCCTCCTCGGACGGGGACCACTGCTCCGCCCCATCCCCCATGTGGAGGTCCGCGCTGGACAGATTCGTGGAGGCCCCACTCTGGACCTCCTCGCGCTCCTCAATCTCGGAGTCCAGCGGGGTCGGCAGCGCCCAGGGAAGTCTGTCGTGCCACATGAAGCCCGTCTGGTCCCAAGCAGCCTCGTCCTCTCCGCAGTTGCGCCGCAGTATCTCGAACTGCTCCTCCTTGATGGCCTCCTCCACTTGCTGACGCATCGCCTGGACCAGCTCCGCGTAGTCCTCCTCTGTCAGCAGCTGGTACGAGCGCACGATACGGACAGCCATCCCTTGCTTCATCGCCGCCTCCGCCTCCTCGACAATGGCCGTTCGCTGCGCTGTGTGCAGCCGCAGCAGGGGTTTGCTCGTGCTGCACGAGAAGCCACGGCGCTCCCACGGGGCATCGGCCTCGGAAAGTAGGATGTCTGCCCGGTGGTTGGAGTGGACGCAGCGCACCACCAGCCCCGTCATAAAAATCAGTAGGTTGGCACAGGCGGCGCTCAGCGGCCAGTAAACAGCGACGCTGAAGATGGTGAACCCTGTGTACTCGCTCTTGTAGAAGGCGTCGAGGTCACGATTCTTCGCCTGCTCCGCGCAGTGGGACACGGCGTCTTTATAAAACAATCGTTGTGTGTCGTAGCTGAACGTGGCGGCGATAGTGGCGAAGTTGATGACGTACGACAGCGCCACCATGGCGTGATAGATGGAGATATGGACGCCGAAGAGGCGAATGTGGCGATCTCCGGCCCGGTAGAGCATCATGGAGACGCCGTTGATGACCATGGTGACGAACAGGAGGCTGAAGAGCGCCGTCACGAACTGCGCGCACTGCATGAGGCCCATGGTGATACTCTCCTTGCTAGCGACGATCTCTGCCTTCACGTTCATGAGGTGCACCGTCCCGGTGTACGCACATCCATCGAGGACGTACTCCAGGCTGTCGGATAGCACCAACTGGCCGTTGGTGTAGTACTCGGGCATGCAGTTCTTGAGAAAGATAAAATACTCCGTCATTGTTACGACCAAGGCAATCCCTGTAAGCGCGTTGGTGAGCCCATAGACGGTCTTCATGGTCGCCTCCAAGGGAGTCCTGGGGTACTTCGGCGTAGGATAAATGTACAACATCTTGGCGTTGATCTCGTCCGCTGATTGGTCTTTTGTTCAACGGCCGCCCTCCGCGGGTTCGGTAGTTAGAAATAACTAATAATAATAACTAATAATATAACTAATAGTAGTACAAGTAAGTATATGCACCCAATGTTGGGCTGGCAGCGTGAGAGTGTGCGTGACGATACGCCTGCGATTTATTTTCGGGTAACGGGTGTTAATGCGAATGATGTTCAACACACAAAAGAAAAGGAGGCGAAATAAATATGGCGTCGTCATCCATAAAGAAATCAATGAAAGAAAAGGAGCGGATCAAGCCCTGTGCAAAGCACAGGGATCTCCCTCTTTAATTGTTGTGTTTATTATTGTTTTTTTTTTTTGTTTTTTTTTTTTTTGTTTGTTTGTTTGTTTTGTTTTGTGTTGTGCTGTTGATTGCACCTTAGGGAGAGACCCAGCCCAGCAGTGGAGGAGGAGGAGGCAGCTTTCCCGGTCCCTTACTTTCCTCTCTGGCGCCTCTGCTTTGAGATTCGCCACGAGCTGCCCGTCTCCCACGCCTTCAGCTGCGGAATGAATCGCAGCGCCTCGAGGGCTTTCGTACGGGTATTGGGCTTGGGTCGGCTGTAGTACGCTGGGGCCAGTTCCACAAGCCAGTCGGGCTCCACAGCGAGCACCTCCATCATGTACACCTTACGCGTCACCCGAAGGTCATCGTAGAGCACGTACTTGGGTGGGTCTTCCATGAGGGAGGAAGAGGGATGGATGAACACCTCGCGGCGGTCAGCGAGTGTCTCGTACACACGAGCATGTGAATCGATGCGCTTGGCCACGTTAAAGAAGTAGCCTGCGCAGAGAGCCTTGCGCACCGCGGTTAAATTCATATCGTTTTCAGTGGAAATGGTCCGGTGGTGGCGGCTGAGCAATCCCTGGAGCTGTTCCCGCGTGTCGCGCGCTTCCACGAGCATCCGGTGCTTGAGAAAGTTTCGGCGGCACCAGTCCTCCGACATATCGTTCTGCACCCACGCGTCGTAAACGGCCATGAGAGTGATCTGGTCCCCCTCCGGCTGCTCAAATGAGCGCTTCGCGGCGTCCGCGGCGTCCTGGTGGTCCCGTGGCCGGTAGAACACGCCGCGGCGCTGCACGGCGAGCATGGACACAATCGTGAGGACGGGTCCACAGCAGCCCATGTCCACAGCGGTGAGCAGCGTCTTGCTCTGTGAAGGGTCAATGGAGAGCTCCGCCATCCGCCCGCCGAGAGGTGTGAGCAGGCCGTCGTCGTTCAGCGCCGCGAGGTAGTGGAGCTTCTCGAGGGCAGCCGCAACCGCCTCGCGGTCGGGCATGTCAAGGAGCTCCACAGTGGCCAAGTCGATCCCCATGGCTTTGAGCTGCAGCGTCACACTGAAGAGGTTGGCCCGCATGATGTCCGGCACGGTCTCGGCCAGGAGGTCGTTGTGGAACTGATCCTCCGTGTACATGCGGTAGCACTTCCCCGGCCCGATGCGGCCGGCACGTCCCGACCGCTGCTTCGCCTGCGCCTGGGAGATGGGCACCACCTTGAGCTCCTCCATGCCTGTGCGAGGGTCGAAGATGCTTTGCTTACAGAACCCGCTGTCGATCACGTAGTAGAGATTGCCTATCGTGATGGACGTCTCGGCGACGTTGGTGGCCAGCACCACCTTTCGGCAGCCTGGGGGTGTTGCTTCGAACACCTTGGACTGCACATCCTGCGGCATGGTGGCTGTGAGCGGCAAGACCATCAGGTCCGGGATCGGGACCTCCATGGTGCGTTGCAGCGCCTTCATCCACGCATAGAGCTGTTCGCCTCCGAGTTCAATCTCTTCCTGGCCCGTCAGAAAGACAAGCACGTCGCCGGGTGGCTCCTCCAGGTGAAGCTTCATGACCGTCTGCAGTGCGGTGCGGACGTAGTCAGTGGTGGGCTGTCGCAGGTAGTACGTCTCCACGGGGAAAGTTCGGCCTTCAATCATGAATGGGCCCTCTGTCACCCCAAAGTACCGGCAAAACTTCTCCGTCTCCAGCGTGGCGGACGTGATGAGCACCTTGAGGCTCGGGTTCTTCACTAGTGCGGTGCGGGCAATGTGGAACAGGAGGTCCGTGTTGATCGACCGCTCGTGGGCCTCGTCCAGAATGATCACGCTGTACCGGCGAAAGCTGTCGTCCAGGAGCGCCTCCCGTAGCAGCATACCATCTGTCATGTACTTGATCTTTGTTAGCGACGGCGTTGTCATATCACGAAACCGGACCGTGTAGCCGACCTCCTCCCCCAGCCGGCACCCGTACTCCTCCGCCACCCGCATCGCCAGCGTCTCAGCGGCAACGCGCCGCGGCTGCGTGCAGGCGATAATCCCGTGTTTGGTGTAGCCCTCCTCCGCGAGGTACTGCGGAATCTGCGTTGTCTTCCCGCTCCCCGTTTCGCCCACGAGGATCGTCACGCTGTGCGCCGCCACGTGCGCCAGGAGCTCGGCCCGCTTCTGGTAAATGGGAAGCTCCTTGCGCTGCTCCTGCAAACTGTGCGACGACTCGGGCAGGCCGAATCTGGGCTTGCCGTGCAGACTATGCTTCATCCACGGCGGGAGGCGGCGCGGCGCCAGACTCTTGGGCCCAAACACGTTTGGCTCTTCCTTCTTCTCGCACAGCTCCGTCTCTAGAAGGCTTTGGGCCGCGTCGCCGTCAGCGGCCTGCGTGTCCGTGTCGGCCGCCGCGGCTTCGTCGGCTGCGGCTAGCTGCGCTTTGGTTCGTCTCGCGATGATGCGGCGATCGGCGTTTATTTTCGCCTGGGCGAGTGCGGCGCGCTCCATGCTGTTCATGTTGCGTTGTACCTGCGGCTGTTGCTGCGCGAGACGATCGAGGATGTTCTGGCGCTGTTGCGGCGTCCGTGCCTCGCGTAGCATCTGCGATGGGAGCGGCCGGCGATAGTTGATGGGCTTACGGTTGGTTGGCAGGCCCATGCGGCGCAGGAACTGTGGCTCCTCGTGGTTCAGCTCGACGGCGTCGGCGGTGTCGTCCTCCGCCTGCACCTGCAGCAGCTCCGACTCGTCGGCGAGGCCGGAGCGGACGTTCTGGGCGATGCGAAACAGTTCTTCCGGCGACACTTTCATCGCGCTGCGGCGCTCGGCGGCGGCAGTTGCGGCACTCTCCGCAGCGGTGATGCGCTGCGTTTGCTCTTCCCGCCGCTTCGCTTCCTCGCGGCTGCGGGCGTCTTCCTCCGCCGCGAAGCAGAGTGCGCCGATCTCGATGGCGGCGTCAAGGTGGTCCTCGCAGGTGTCGTTTGCCTCCAGCGCATCATACAGAAGTTGAATCTTTGACATGGGGATCTCGTTCTCCTCATCCACTCCATCATTGATCGCCGCATGCAGCGACTCCATGAGGAACGCGGCGCGATCGGGGCAAGACTCGGGGGAGTCGGCCGCCAGCTGGCTGTGTTCTTTGCTCTTGTCGCGGTACAGCTCGAGGAGGCCGTCCACGTCCTCGAAATAGCCCTCGCTTTGCTCTCCGGTTGCGGGGTGACCCAGAAGGAATACGAGCATGTCGTACAGCTTGCTCTTGCAGTAGAGCTCCTGCAGCTCAAAGAGGATTCGTCGCGCATTTACCTCCACCTCCAGCGCCACGTCATCATCCGGTCGCCCAACATTCTGGCGGAAGATGTCTTCAGCGATCATTGTCCCGCTGATTCAATGTCAAGCTCACTGCAACGGTACAGCGATGTGTGCGACGATTCATTTTAAAGAGTGAAAAAAAAAAGAAAAAAAAAGAAAGGGGAGACAAGAAGAAACCCATGGGTGGTGGGGAACGAGCACACCGATCAATCTGGTGGGGGTGTGAAGTCGTACGTCTTCTGATCCATGGAGGCGCGGCCCCTGTTTCAGTCTCCTAATACTGTTTCGTATTGGATCTAGTCGTGTGTATTTCTTTTTGTTGTTGTTGTTGTGTGTGTGTGTGTGTGTGTGAGAGAGTTCTGGTAGCGCTGTACAGGAGTACGAGCAAATAATTGGTGCTGCTTTCTTTCTTGTTGTTGTTTTTGTTGTTGCTCTTTGTGTTTTTCCACTTTGCGGCGGAGCAGCAGAATGGGGTCGGGGGATGGGTCTTCCCCTCTCAGGAACCACCCCCCAACTTTGAACTTTGGCCACAGACTCTGGGCTAACCCTAACCCTAACCCTATACGTGTCAACGGATCCGCAGGAAAGCTGTGGCTGCAAAGAAGGTGCTGTGCTTGGAGTCAGGTGGACTGCTCTGCCTGTGCTGTCAGGTTGCATCGTCTCGGAGTTCCTAAGCGGCTGCACACCGCCTCACACGCTGCAGCGCCCGTCATCTATTTCAATCAGACCTTTCGCGAAATTTCCAGCGAGCAGCTTTAACGCGGACGCAGCGAGGGTCGCGTCAGTGGCGACGGCATCATCCCGCTGCAGCGCCTTGCCACGCTCAGAGGCAATATCGCGACGTTCTTGCTGGAGCGCCGCGAGCTCGGAGGTGAGCTGCCGGATCCGCTCCTCTTCAGCGGTCAAATCCGCGACCCTTTGTTCGCGCAGTACGCGCAGGAGGTCTCGCAGTTCTTGTGCGTCGGCCATAACGACACGCTAGAATGCGATAAAGGCGTGAAGTGTGGTGTGTGTACTGTATGCGGGCTCGCTGTCCTGCCCACGCTTGGAGATTCGATTTACTAAGTCGCGGAATGAATGATGAAAAAGATGGAATGAAGCGAGACAGACGGTACGACGAGACAGTTGCAGCAACACAAGAAAGAGTAGGTATCGTTTGCATTAGGTGTTTGGCTAGTAGAAGAGGAGATATGTATGTATTGTTTGTTTTCTCGTTAACCTTATTTCGTCCCTGCTCTCCTTCAGCCCTCAAGGGTGGGCTGGAATACGAGAACTAGAAAACCGAGTCTGCTGTCCGGAACAGCATCATCTCATGCCCCTGCACGTAGTACACATGGCTATGATACAGCACACGATACGGGAAAGGGGGCATTCGGAGTAAGTGGTGTGGGACTACTTCTAGCGAAAAGAGGAACACAAAAACATCTTCTTTGAGAGGTGTCAGCAGAAGGAGAGGAGGAAAAGAAGGGGGAAAGCAAAGTCGTCTCATGCCCCTGCACGTAGTACACATGGCTATGATACAGCACACGATACGGGAAAGGGGGCATTCGGATAGAGCGATTTAACATCAGGGAGGGGGCCTTAGTGGTCCCGCTTATTGATTGAAGCTAAGTACCTTATTATTCACTATCTAGCTAGCTCAGCATATGACACCAGCGCGCTCAGTTTGCATATTTGAGAAAGAAAATGGTTTGGACGTATAGACAAGAGCAGATGAGCATAGGAGTGGCAGCACCGCAAGTTAAAGTCAATCCATGGTTCGGGGATACACTTCCAGTGAATGTTCACACATATCCCACTTTTTTTTTCGTTTTTTTTTGTTTTTTTTTCTTGTAGCCACAGAAGGTTCTTTTTTGTTTGTTTGTTTAATTCTTTTTGCCTTCTTTGCACCAGAAGACAATGTCAATTGTCATCGTCATACAAAAGAGTCTGGAACGCCGAGCGATGCGGGGCGGGGTATCAAACAGCGGGCGGACGGAGATGGTTCTGCCCTCACTCTAAATCTCACGCTTTTTTTTTTTTCTTGTTTGGGGTTGTTTTTTTTTTTTTTTTTTTTTTCTAAAAGGGGAAGGAGGACTTAAAGTCGACTGCGACGTAGGCGGATGTTGAAGTTTGTGAAGAACAGCAGTCATCGTTGTGCACCGCCCTCAAAAAAGGCGGACAACGGCACGCAGCGGATCCATGAGCAAGTGCCCGCGTACCTGCAAGTGCAGTAGTGTAGTAACCCTGACCCCCTCCCCCCCCCCGCCGGTGTGTTGGTGGTGTCAATAGAGGCAGTCGAACTTATGCGGCGGAGATACGATGGCACCGAAGGACCCTTTGGGCAGGCTGCGGTTGCTGGCCTCGAGGCCGCCGATGGAGCAGATGGGGAAGAGCGTCTTGCCCTTGAGGTTGCACTTACCGTCGAAGACGAGGCCCGCGTAGAGCTTATTGATGAACAGCTGCACGACGCCTTCGTCCGTATCAACCACAAACGAGTAAAGTGCGCCGGAAGCTGGGATAACGGAGCGCCACAGCTGTTTCACCTCCTCGCCATTGACAACAACCTTCGATGTTTGGCCGTGAAATGCCGCCGTCACCGGCACATCCGTGGAACTGGATGGGGCAGCACCAATAGACTCCAGATACGACTGGTGCAGGTTCGCCATGGAGCTCGCGGCGGAGTTGGTCCCGCGGACGGGCCGTATTCTGCCAAACTCTGCGGTTTCGAGGGACTCCTCGCTGGAAAAGGCGTTCTCCGTGCAGACGCCAACGCGGCAGTTGTCCGAGTTGATGCGAATTTCGTAGTAGTATTTCCCCGTCTGCGGCTGCATGGAGAGGTCGCCAATCACGGGGCGGTGCGGCCTATCGATGCCCTTGTGCATGACGGTGGAGGCCCGGACACCGTACGCCGAGCCGTAGCGGATCCATTTGAACGACACACAGCGCACATCTTGGGCCATCACTGGCCGGTAGGCGTTGGTGCTGTTCTGACCGCCCTGGCGCATTCGGATCGATCCACGCTTCTCGTTCCCGAAAGCCTCTTGCTCTCCACGGATTCCGCTCATTTACTTCAACCGCCAAAGTTCCACCTGGCGCAATCGACACCGAGAAAAAAAAAAGAAAAAATGTAATAATAAGATAATACAAACAGTGAAGCAGGAAAGTGGGGGGGGGGGGAGGTGAACTCCTGTGAGCTGGGCCTAGGCCTTGTAATACTATGCAACAGAGGGGGGAGAGTGCAAAGAACAGGAGATGTAGTGCTCGCAAACAGAAGCCAAGAGAGTTGGACTCGAGCAGGGAAACAAGTGGGCAGAGCCACAAGAGCCAGAAAAGGAAAAAGAAGAATCAAAAAGGAAGAGAGAGAGAGAGAGAGAAACTTCAGGGAGGCAGATGAAACGATGTGGGCAGAAGCATAGGCGCATGGCCCAGGACATGTACCCTGTGCTGGGCACTCAAGGTACAGCTTAATGGAAGTGTAATAGGTAAATGTTCGAGATTAAAGAAGAAAAAATAGCTTGCATTGGACGTACAGAGTGCAGAAAACACGTGTAGCCAGGAGAAAGCAAAGCAGCGAGAGAGGTGCGTTTACTTCTTCTTGGTCTGCTGCTTACCCTTCGCCTTACCGCGGATCTTCTTGTTGCGGTTGCGGCGCTCCTTGATGGCCTTGCGGGCAGGAAGCTTGCCCTTACCGAAGCCCATGCGGGTCTTGCGGTAGTTGGGCTCAATGCGCTTCAGGGACGCAAGGTCGTCGTAGATCAGACCGAAGCCGGTGGTCTTCCCGCCACCAAACTTGGTCTTGAAGCCAAAGACGGACACCTGGTTCTCATCGGGCACCTTGTACAGGGTCGCGAGCTTCTTGCGGATCACCTGGGTGGGGACGGTACCGCACCAGTTGGGGTGGTTCACCTCCACGATGAACTGCTTGCGGTTAAGCAGCTTGTTCACCTTGAACTGGGAGGTGCGGACCGTCACTTCCGCCTTCTTCTTCTGGTACACCATCGTAAGGGTCCTACACGTAACAATTCCGTCACAGAAGTTTGAAGCAATGCATATATATATATTTACAAAAAAGAAGAAGAAGATGCAGAGAAGTAAGCATGCTTTCGCAGCGCTGCATGACTTGAATTCAAGTCATCTAGCCACCAGATGCACGTCTGTGTTGCCTCCACCCACTGAGAGAAGCTGATTATTTCGTCAAAGAAACCAAGTGGTAGATTTCTTTTTTTTTTCATTTTATTTTTTACCGTAGATAAAAATAATCATAACTAAAAATGAGAACAAAGAAGCAATAACAAGGTTTACTTCTTCTTGGTCTGCTGCTTACCCTTCGCCTTACCGCGGATCTTCTTGTTGCGGTTGCGGCGCTCCTTGATGGCCTTGCGGGCAGGAAGCTTGCCCTTACCGAAGCCCATGCGGGTCTTGCGGTAGTTGGGCTCAATGCGCTTCAGGGACGCAAGGTCATCGTAGATCAGACCGAAGCCGGTGGTCTTCCCGCCACCAAACTTGGTCTTGAAGCCAAAGACGGACACCTGGTTCTCATCGGGCACCTTGTACAGGGTCGCGAGCTTCTTGCGGATCACCTGGGTGGGGACGGTACCGCACCAGTTGGGGTGGTTCACCTCCACGATGAACTGCTTGCGGTTAAGCAGCTTGTTCACCTTGAACTGGGAGGTGCGGACCGTCACTTCCGCCTTCTTCTTCTGGTAGACCATCTTCTCTAGCCACGTACGAAAAAGAAAGAAAGAGGCAGTTGTACCATGGGAGAACAGAGAAAGAGGAGAGAAAGAGGAGAAGAAGGAGGAAGACCAAAAGAAGATGAGGTGGAGAGTGATTGCAATAGAAGCGTAGCGGGAATCATGGAGATCGGGGCTCCACTTCTGCAGGTGTGTCGTTGCCCCAGTGCTTCTAGGTTCCCTGTCGGGTATTCTATGGCTGTTGCCCACAAACGGGGTACGAACAAGGAAAAAAAAAGAGGCACAAAAAAAAAAACGCTCAGCTCTTTCTCGATCCCCTATTCGGGGCGTATCAATCGACGATGCTGAAAGCAACGCCGTGTGTTATACATGTACATAATCACCGACTACGGGCGCAAAAACAGAAACAAAACAATAATAGTAGCACACCAACACTCTTTCACACACACTTCGTGAAGCGCGTTCGACCCTAGCCCCGCGAGGTGTGTCGCGCTGCTCCGCTCTGTATCCGCCCCGTGGCCGGAGATTTAGCTGCCGAGCTGCTGCGCCTCCACGACACTATCGACAGCACTAGAGATGAGCTGCTCCAGCGCCTCCTCTAGCACGTTGTTCATGAAGCCCTTTAGCGCGCCAGGGGTCCCCGTTTTAGTGACGGTGACGGCCTCTTGTGTGTCGGTACCGGGGCGGCTCTGTCCCTCTGTGGAGCTCAGCACCCGGCCGCGGCGCCGCACGCGACACGCGCTGCAGTCTTGGTACAGGACCGGGCTCCGGATGAAGGGCTCCGTGAAGGCGGACTTCACACGCGGATGCGCCACGACGGACCGTAACAATTCGTCCATGATGTCCCGCACCAGGCTGGCGTCTTCCCGCGAGACGCTCCCGAGGGCGGCGCCGGACACGTCCGCACGGGGATCCTTGAAAACATTCACGACCGGGAGGTACAAGGCGTTGAGGGACCGGCTGCCGTAGAGCCGCTCGTAGTCATCAATGGGCATGATGCGAGCCTGCAGCAAGAGCTCCAGCGAGTTGTACAGAATAGCTCGCTCGTCACTCGCCTCGTCCTCGATGGCCGCTGCAAATTCGAGCTCCCGCCGGCGCTCCGCCTTCACACGCGCCGCCAGACCGCGGACGCCGAGGGACTCCAGCGGGATGTTCGTCACAGACCGGCGCTTCTTGCGCGCCGGGGAGTACTCCTTCGTGCACGTCGTGCGTCGGAAGCCCGGACGAGAGACCGCCACCCCGTGCTCGGCGATCGTCTCGGTGGACAAGGGGCGAGCTGCCGCGGCCGCCATGTGCAAGTCCGCGCTCTCAGGGCCCATGTTCCGCTGTGGGTCAGCGGCGCCGATAAGTCCTGGCTGTGCCTCCATCTCCAGCATTGTTTCGTTAGTGATGTGGCAGGTCAGCGGCCACTCGATCATCTGGCTGGTGCTGCCGCTGTAGAGCGTTATCTTGCACTTAACGCGCTCTCCGGGACGTAGTACGCCGGAGATAGGGGAGACGGAGAGAACGTGGTCGCCCGTTGGGTGGCGCGCGTCCCAGGTGAAGGAGTAGACGTGGTGCTTGTGGTGGTTCTCCACCTCGCATATTCGACGATGGAGGGAGAAGTATGGCACGGCGCCGAGCGGGAGGGCGTCAACGGAGAGGGTCACGGGGAGGGAGGGCGCCAGGTTCAGCTGCGGAACGCTCGGTATCGTGAGAAAGGCCATCTCCAGCTGGTCCCGCTGCGTCTCCACCGATGTCTTCCTGGGGTGGAAGCCCAGCCCGGTAAACGTAATACTGTATTGCTCACCCCCCTTGGTGGAGATGGGCACCTCAATCTCGTACTCTTTCGCCTCCAGCGGCCGGAAGTACCAGGCAATCTGTGCCACGGAGTGGGGCGCCAAGATCCCAGTCGGGTTGACGCACTGTAAAATCGGAAACCCGTAGTTGTCCTCGGCCACGGCGCGAAGCGCGTCCATGTCCACGTTGTACGTTACCTCGTGCTCCAGCGGGTTCTCGATCGTGATGCTCTGGATGGGCGGCTCCACGTCCCCCAGTGCGACGGGAAGGAGATCGTAAGACGAGGGATGGTGAAAGGCAAGCGCCTCCATACCCTCCGGCAGCGTCCGCCCCTCGAGCATCAGTAGCACTTTCTTGCTATCATTCACACGCAGCAGCACAGGCAGCTTATGTACACCCACCGTATCGAAGCGGTAGGTAAAGGTAACCACCATGGACTTCCCCACGCCGACCTCCCCCTTCGAGGGGTTGATCTCTATAATGGACCTGTCCACCAGCTGCTGGATGTCCTTGAGGTTCTCGTCGTCCTGAAACCAGTGCTCGACGCTCACGTCATTCTCCATCGGCAGCCAAAAGGCGAAGGCAGCGCTGCAATCCCCGGTATTCTGGATCAGCAACGACACATTCATCGAGGTGGACCCCCGGCACCCGACACCCAGATCAACAGCAATGGGTACTAAGTGGTGGATGTTCTGCGGGAAAGCAAAGCCAAGGTTCTGGACGTCGGAGGGGATAACAGCTGCAGATAGCTGCTGGTTGATGGCATTGATGTTCAGCTGGCACCACAACTGCGAGCGGCGGAGGGAGAGTGAACGTGCATCGGCTATCTGAATGGCTGGGTGGGTGCCCCGGATGGTGACCTGGCAGTGGGGATGCAGTTGTGCCTCCTCGACCGTCGAAGGGCTATCAACTTGGCTAAGGTTGGAACCGACGCCGCCAACCATCACGTACAGAATGTACTCGGAAAGGCCAGCGGACGGGTATACGGTGACGAGGACAAGGGTGTGCGAGCGGGCCGGCAGCACGCCAGTGTGATTGCGGAGACGTGGCGGCTTGGCCGCGTGGCGCCACTCCTTCGGCAGCGTCCTGGTCATCGTGCGCACCTCGAATTGCACTTGGCTCATGCCGCTGTTGTAGAGTGTGATGGTAACTGTTTGGTCTTCGAGGCCCGAGATATCGCCGCAGTTGATCATCGTTGGCTCGACCTCGATGATGCCATGCATTCCCTCGCCCAGCACGGGCACCGCTGTGACGTACTCCTTCAGGGTCATCTCGGCCTGGCCCATGTCGAGCGCGATCTTTCGCGCCTCGTCCGACTCATCCAGAGCAACGAGCGCGAGGGAGCCCGTGTGCACGCGCGGTTCCTCGGGGCAGAAGGTTGCTGTCACCCACACACGCTCGCCGCGCTCCAAGTACCCGCTGCTGGGGTGCAGCTGCACCGTCCCGGCAAGCTCCGGCGAGGGCACCAGCTGGTACGCCACGGGGAAGCACGTCGGGTTGATGACGGAAATGTCGCGGCTGGTCTTGCCGGTGATGCATGTCGGGCGGAAGGTGAGCTGCGCGAACTCCTCCATCTGAATCTTGGGAATATGGCTCTCCCCTCGCATCGTCACCGAGAGCTTGTCGTTGATGGTCATGTTGGCCACGCGGAATCCAGCCTCCGCACGATACCGACCGTAGCGCGTCGGGGAAAATTTGAGCAGCATGAGCGTGTGCTGTCCGGGGTGAAGGATACCCTTGGATGGGTAGCACGTGAAGATGATGTCGTTGGGCCCACCGCTGCGCATGGCGCCCCCGGCCTTCTCATTCTCCTTGTACATGGTGTTGAGCGCCTCCTGTCCATTGGCGGCGGTGGTGCGACCGTTGGACTGCGTTTCATAGACGGTCACGTCATCCGCCACCTTCTCGCTCACCTCGTTCAGGATCATCTGCACGTTCTCGTAGGTCATCACCACGTCGCCGGAGTTCTCCACCGACAGCACTTGATAAGCCGTGTCCCCGATGCGCACCGCCGGGAAGAAGATGGATTTGTCGGCACTGAGAAGCGAGCCGGCGGAGCCGCCGCTGCTGCTCTTTGTCGCGTCCGTCGAGTGCCCGCGGTCCTGGTTCACCTGCACCGTCAGGCAGTGGGGAGGGATGAAGGAACGCTCGCAGCACAGCCGGAATGACCGCATCTGCTTAAAGTTAACGAAGCACTCTAGGTACTGCCCCACATCATAGGCCGATGGACCGGAGGAGCGGTTGTCCAAGGAGTTGTTGAAACGCACGGAGAACTCCGCACGGCCGTTCGGGGGCACGTCCTGCTGCAGCGGCAGCACGCTGTACACGGAGCCCTCCGGGATGCACCATGACGCCAAGGCCATTGATTTGGTGTAGTTCGACACCGTCACCGTCTGAACGCGGGATTGCGTGCCCCCGAAGGAGACCTGCGAAACGTCCATCTTGAACGGGTACGCGCTGGCGTTGTGCTCCACAAAAATGTGGTGGTACGCCAGCCGCCCGGTGCGCTTGGCGAGTGCCTTCCCCTGCACGGCGTTCATCTCGGCATCGATGCTGCGCCAGATATTCTGCGCGTTGTTCTCCTCTTCCGTCTCCGCTGGGAAGTCTCGCGTGGCGGACGTCGCCAGCGCCTCGAGCTCATCAGGGGTGATCCTGCCCAGGCCGCGTTCCAGACGCATGTAGAAGGCCTCCACCTGGAGCAGGTCAAAGGGAAGGGGCCGGATGAAGCTGTCGTACGCAGAGCCAAACACGTCCATATAGAGCGCGTCGGCGCTGTTGTGCACCAGAATAATAAGTCGCCGGAGGTAGTTCATCGCGTGGGTCGGGCGGAAGATGATCCGCACCTTCGTCTTCCCCCGCGGGGGTATGGACCCGATGCAGGGTTCTACAGCAAAAGCGGCGCCAGGGGCTGTGTTCAAGAACTGGTAGCGAGCGACGCAGGCGGACGTGTTGTTGAGCTGGACCACTCGCGTGAGGTCCTTCTCGGCGGGGCTGGCATCGAGATTGACGTCCCCGAAGTCGATGCGGTTCGCCGAACACTTCACCTTTGGGCCGACGCAGGCGCCGCGGGTCTCTAAGTTGACCTTATTCCCCGCCGTTGCCGAGAACTCGAAGCGGTTGATGTGCAGGGAGCCGCCGCTCATCGCCTTGTACGTGACCTTGAACTTGTGGCACCCGCCGCGAGGGATCGTGACGGTCGTGGGCGTCACCTTAAATGGCGCGGTGAGGCTGCTGTCGGCGCGGCGCACCGATACCTCTGCGGGGACGCTGGTCGGGTTCTCCACGTAGAACTCGCTGGTCACGACGCTCCCGGCGACGACCTCGCCGAAGGAGATCGTCGACGTGGTGAGATCGAGGGGCACGATGGGGGCGTGGTCGGTCTGCACGGGGAGGAGGCCAGTCTTGGACGGCCCATCGTCCTCCACGCGGTGGTGGTACTGGTAGCGGATGAACGGGTACTTGCCGATGCCCGATATCTTCACGGTGGCAATCACTTCTTCAATGTCTGTCATTTTGCACACCGCCTGGCAGAGTGAGGCCGACGCATCCATCGGCGTGAAGAAGAGGGTCACTTCCATGGACTCATCCTTGTCCAACTCCCCACGCAATGGCTCGATCGCAAATGGCCGCGGTGCCTCCCAGTAGAAGCTCAGCGGAACGGTTCCAGTGTTCGTCACGGTTATGTTGCGTTGGTACGTCTTCGAAACGGCGCAGAGCTCAAAGTCGTAGCTCTCCGGAACCGAGAGCTTCGCATGGGGCGGCAGAGCCTCCAGGTAGACCACAAACGACCCACGGCCGTTCACTTGAATCTCAATGCAGTCGTGCACCTCCACCACCTCGGTGGGGCAGAAGCGGATCTCCAGCTCCATGTGCATGCCGCTGCTGAGCATGGTCGACTCCGGGTGCGGCGTGAGAAACGTCGCCTTCCTCTCAGGAAGGCGGTAGCTGATGGTCTGTGCCCGCACATCCACGTTCTTGATGACGATTCGCTTGACGTACTCCTCGCCGGCCTCCCAGTTCTTCCACACGACCTTGTCGGGGCAGTCGATCCCCAGTTGGCGCTTGCGCTGCTCGCGAGAGGAATCCTTCGGCTGCATGACGCGGTGGCGCACAGGAGGATGGCCCCGTTCGTCTATTCGTAAATGAAATTCTCTATGGTCACCGCTCAGGCAAAGAAGAGTTGCCGCGATGCTTAAAAAAAGATACTCAATATCAGGGGATCTGGTTGTTCTTCTTCTCAGTGCGAGTGAGGCAACAACTTTGGCTGCACGTCTACGACCACAGTGCTGCTCCTGCTCGTCCTGCACGTTTCTTCAACACGAGCAAAGTCCCGCAAGCATTAAATATTAAATAAAAGAAAAGGAAAGAAAAGGAAAGAGCGAAGGGAAAGAGCATGGATGGTGGACAGAACAGCAGCGCATCATTCGCAGAGTGGGGATGCTTTCTCTACCACTATCGGACATACAAACAAGGGGGGAAGAGGAGGGAGGGATTGTGGGGGCAAGTAAGCAGAAAAAGAAAAAAAAACGGTGGACACGTTACCGGTAACAGCCGGTGTTCTGATGATTCAATCGCGAAGAAAAGGTCAAAAAAAAAAGGGACACCGGGTGTTCATCCACCCAGAGTAGAGCAGAGCAGGAGAGCCCGAGGCGCGCTTAAGCAGCGCCCACTGTCTTCCAGCCCCCCGGGCCGGCGGATGATCAGCCCCATTTCCTGCATCTCCGCCAGGAAACCCTCCGCGGTGTCCCCGAAGGCAGGCGGGCCACCCATCTGTTCAAAGAGCAGCGCAGCGGCGCCATCGCTGCACGCCTCATCCCGCGACTGGTGTTGCGCCGCTGCGAGAGCCGAGGCAAAGGACAAATACCGCTGGCGCTTGGCGGGGCGTCGCGAGAGGAAGGCGGCTCCGGGAGGGGGCGGGACGGCGCGAGTCGGGCACGGCCCCCGGCTCGAGGCGTCCGTGAGACGGGCCGTAGCCTGCAGCGACCGCTGCACCACGCGCCACACCTCCTCCGCCATAGTCAGGGTGAACGCGAGGGGACGGGCCTCTCGCCCCCCTCCACCGCCTTCCTGCCCGCAAATGAGTAGTCGCGCCGCGGCCAGCGCCATGAGTGTGTCGAGGTGCCGCGCCCGTGCGGTAGCAAAGGACGGGCCGGCTGCGGCCACGGCTCCGCCGCTGTCTGCCCCGCGGCGGCTCGCAGGCGGTGGGAGGGAGGAGACGGAGCCGGGACCGGCGGCACGCAGCACGAGGCCGGCGTGCGCCGTTAGTTGAGAGCGGAAGTAGTCCCTTGTGTGAGCCGCCTCCAGCGCTGCTTCGATATCGGGCCACTCTGGTGCGTTCTCGCCGACCCAGTAGTCCACCATCTCGTAGGAAAGCTGTGCCCCGGGCGGCAGCGGCTGGGCGGTAGAAGCAGTGGGGCATGCCGACGCCAGGTGACTGCTCTGCGGGCTCTGTCCTTGGCTATCCGCGGACGTTTGTGAAAGCGAGCGCCACGAGGGCAGCGACGGCGAGCGGGAGGCGGAAGACGAAGTAGAAGAAGCAGCGCTGCGGGTTAACGACGCCACCACGCTGTCGCCCACGCGGGCGCTCTGCTGTACAGAGAGATCGCAGCGGAGTGGAATGACCAGGCGGAGCACCGGCAGCAAGGGCACCACCGACACCGCGGCCGACTCTTCGTGTGCCGCCAGCGTCACCTGCGCTCGGGAGCGGAACCGAACACAGCCGTCGAAGCAGCCGCCTTCCCCCGCTGCCGGTATCCATTGTGCAGCGTCCACCAGCTCCACCAGCCCATCCCGCAGCAGGTCTGTCATTGACGCATGTGCGGGGGCCTTGGACAGCTCCGCCTCGACGCCGTCCAGCACTAGTATGTCGCGCAACAGCGCTTCTCCACCGAGCAGAACGCTGCCGCTGCGTGAAGGCCAGACGGCGTCGAGGCCGCTGCCCCTACGCGTCCCGCCCCGCACAACGGCCGGCGTGAGGTACGCCGCGCGGCCCTCGCAGAGCCGCCCGAGTGCCTGGGAGAGGGCGGACTTCCCACACTTCGCTGGGCCCAGCAGAGCCGCGTGAAGCGCGACGGTCGCGCGGCCTGGACGGCGGCGGGTATACATCGTGTGCAGCACGCAGAGTAAGAGCGCTGCCTTCGCATCCTCGTGGCTCAAGATCCCGGGGGCGAAGAGTTCGCAGGCCTGTGCGAAGGAGAGCCGCTGGGCCAACTCCACCTGCCGGCGGCGGTACACCGCCGGGTGAAAGGGGTTGTCTAACGGCAGACCGCAGCCCAGGCCCAGCGAGGGCTCCGACTCCAGAAGCTCTGGCTCCAGCAGTGGGCCTTGCGCAGCGCTGTGGATCGTGACCCCACAGTCGGCATTGTAGTAGATGGCACGGACGAGGCGCCCCATCACCACCTCTGAGACGCTCTCCCCCAGAACAGCAGCGGAGAACCGCGAGCGCGATGCCGAGGATGGAACGGGCTGGAGCACCACCTGCACCCGCTGCGCATACGTCGCCGTCAGCTCTAGCGTGGTGCCGCAGTACTCGCATACACCACCCCCCGAGATGAGCCGGCAGAAGGCCGACGAGCGGCGGACCGGGCGGTGCCACGCTGCAGCCGCGGCGGCATAGTTGGCCTTCGCAGCCCGTCTGCACGTGTGTCACGGCGAGGCTGCTCGCGTACACGCCGACGACGCGGAAGAGGCCGAAGCGAATGCCGCCCCCTGCCCAACCCGGCCAGGGCAGCGCCGGTTCCACCGCCCCGCCTGCCGGCGGCTGGCAGCCATCTGGTGCTAGGGTGTGCTCCAGCTGCGCCGCGGCGCCGTGGGAGCAGAGGCAGCGAGAGAGGCGCAGCAGCGGCGGTTCACCGGGGAGGGACCACACACGCAGGTCCCACGCCCGCTGGAGGGGCAGCGGGGGCGGTGGGAAGGCGGGAGGCGGCGGCGGCGAGCTCCCAGGCCGTGACTCGGAGCTTGGGCAGTAGCTCCGGGTTGAGGAGCTCCGCGGCAGCCGCAAGCCACGCAGCGGGGTGCAGCTCATTCTTTGCCGTCATGAGGTGATCTGTTGAGTCGCTGTGGATGAGCAGTGATTTGATAGACTTTCTTCTGAAACTGTAGTGATGCGGATGCTGGTCTGCTGCGATCCAGACTCGACACAGTGGAATGCAGCAGCAGCTGAATCTCTGCAATAGGAGAGGGAAGGGACTAAGCGGGTGGCAGTCCAGCCCTCGGTCCTGGTTCCCTTTTAAATAGCAAACAACAGCGAAAAGAGAGAGCAGTACGGAGAGAAACAAGAAGAAGTGGATAGAGGGGGGGATGATCGGGTGACTACTCCGCGAGGGATCCCTGCGCGTAACAGCAGAGCGCGGATACGAAGCAAGAAAGGAATACGGCCAGCAAGGCCGCATCGGGGCTGCAGCAAAGAGCAGGCAGTGGTTGTGGTGGTTGTTTTTTCTGTTGGGGAGAGCGGCGCAGCAGCTGTTGGGCCCCCTGTTGTGTAAGGGTTCGGAGCGGTTTCACCCTGCTGCTGTTATGAATGCGGCGCCTACAGTATCTCCGCTGCGGCCATGGCATCGGGGCCCAGTCCCCAGTGGTTGGCTCTGTCGGCGAGGGTCTCGGCCATCTCAGCCCTGTAGACGGCGAGGTAGAGCTCTCCGGCGATCTCCTCCAGCGCGTGAAGGGCCGCTTGGCCGCGAATCGCCTCTTCGAATCGTTCCCGGTCGCGCTGCGCCATGAGCAGATCGTGGTCAACGGCGTCGGCCAGAGAACGGGACCCAGGGCTGTCGCCAGGGCTCTCAGCAAGCCAATCGTCCGCGCTCATTGCGATAGTGCGTGCGAACGCGAACTTGTTGTCGTATTGGTTCAGCCGTGTCGGACGGCGCGGGGTGTAGAAGATCAGCAAAGGGGCGGCGGAGAGGTCAGGAGGATGAATAGACCGACTGCAGTACACACGTACTACTACTGCTGGGCAGTACTACTAGGTCAAGAAACACCTTCCACCTACAGAGGACGGAGGAGAGGGCCTACTGCAGTGTGGTTTGGCAATTGATGGGTGTGGTTACTGCTGTTGCTTTTTTTTTTATTAATATTATTGGTGTTGGTGCGTTGTTTGGCTTTGTTTGTTTCCGCTGGTTGCCTCAAAGCACACGTCCACCCGCCCCACTGGTGGATGGCGGAGGGAGGAGAGACAAAGAAGAAAAAAAAAAGGTGCTTTGTGTTGTTTTTATTCTTTTTGAAGGAGCTCGATTGGTTACTTGTTCTCCCCGAAGCGTGAGTTCCTCGCGTTGGCGCGGGAGCCGGCAGCGTTGAAGAAGCTCTTGGGTCCCCCCACGGTGCGGGGCAGCTGCATGCGAGCCTTCTCGCGCTTGACATTGACGTGTACGGCCGCGGCGGTGGGCAGTCCACCGTCGAAGTTGAGCCAGTTGAGGACGTGGCGGTTGCGCTGACGAAGCATGGGAGCGCTGTCGGCGGGTTCAACGTCCCATTGCACAAGGTGCGAGGCCCGCTCCTCCGGTGTATCACCAAACCATTGGTAGTCTATACGGAGGTACTGATTCTGCAGCGGCCGCTCGTTGAGGAGGCGCGTCACCTCTCTCGGTTGCCGCACACTACTTCCCAGGCGGTCGCAGGCGGCGACGACGTCGCCCAGCAGGCTGGCGGCGGCCGTCGCGGGCGTGGAGCTCTCCGTGGGCGGGGGCACCGACACCGGGATGATCTCGTGTCGCCCATCTAAGCAGTGCACCACAACCCACGGCGTTTCGTTGTACTCCACCAGCATCTCCGTCTCCACGTACACGTGGCTGTTGTGGAACGTTATAGGGACGAGATATCCGTGGGAAAAAGCCTTGGCCGCGGCCGCCGCCCACCGCCCGCTCTCGGTGCCCTGGGAGTGGCTGTAGTACACATAGATCGACTTGGTAAAGGGGTGCACTTTAATGCAGCGCTCCAGCAGTGTGGCATACGGCCAGATGATTTCAGTCGCCTCGTTGCCCAGCACCTTCTTCGGTTTAGGGAGCCCGTGGAACGGCTCCAGCGGATCCCAGCTTTCCTGCATCTGCAGATCCCACTTCTTTATGAAGCGGTACGTCTCGGCCTCGCGCTCCGATGTCTGACGCTTTCCAGGACCGCGGTGAAAGCCACGGGGCTTGCGATCCGTGGACAGCGGCACGTCCTGCAGCTGCTCCAGGCCCAGCGCCGGGGTCGAGGAGGAGAAAGCGCCTCGCATGGGCTCCACTACGCGCGAGGGGGTAGCGGGTGCCAGACGGCGACTGCGCCAGCAGGTGTACCCCGCACGGGATCGGAGGCCCAGCATTTCGTTTCTTCTTTTTTTTTTCTTTTTTTCTCTTCTCCGTTGTGTGCGCTACTGTTTTGGTGGTTGGAACTATGTAAATAAGGGGTCTGTGGCTCTGGCGGCGTTGGCTGCAACACCAGACCGTCGAGAGAAGGCAGACTGGAGAGGGGTACAGGGGATGGAAAAAAAAACCAAAAGAGCATTATTTGATGGCTCACGGTGATCGTATTAGCCTGGCGCGGCTGCGCAGGCCAAAGGCCAACGCTACCATTTGCAATACTGGCGGTCGTTCGAATCTTCTTGTCTTGTTCAAGCTGTTCTGCGAGAGCTGTGCTGTGGGACTCCTGCGCTTACTTGTTTTGGGCAAGGGCAGCTCGCAGCGCTTGCATACGCTGCTGCCGCGTTTGGTTTAACACTCGTGGGCATCCATCTCTATTCTTCTCTAGCCCCACACAATACTGGCAGTAGTAGGCGATCTCTGATGTCCGCACACTGTTGCACATGACACACTTCCGTTCGCCGTCGGGTGCGAAGGCACAGTCGTCGCAGAGGTAGACGGGCGCCATCGTCGGCGTGACGTCGTCGAACACCAAGTCGCAGATGACGCAGCGGCCCTCATGCTGGTGGCAGACGTAGCCCTCCGACACTCCGATAGGTTTGCGGCACATCTGCATGTCCTGCTTGGCATGGCGGAGCATGATGTGGGTGCGGTGTGGGCTGCAACTGTCTTCTTCAGCAGTCGGAGAAGGGGGTGGGAGGAGGCTTGTGTACGAGCTAAATGACCCTCTCTCGCTAAAACATGAAAAAAAAAAAATGAAGCAAGTCAATAGCCAGGAGGGAGAACGCAGCACACCCATCGGAAATAGCTGGGGCAGTCATTCATCTATCTGCAACAAGGGCGGTCCACCAAGCGCCGCAGACGACGAGGTAACGGAACGAGTTTTGAAGGGAAGGAGAGGCGAAGAATGCCCCGTGGAAGGGTTGGGGAAGGGAAGGGAAGGGGAGACCCACGCCCCGCCCTATTCTGATCTTCTTTGCTTTGATGGGGGCGCCTCGCCATCTGCCGATGCGGATGCTGCGGGGCGGCGCTTTCGCGCCCGCACCCTATTCGGGACCTCTGGCCGCGGCACAGCGGTAGGTGCGCCACCGGGCGGCAGTTCCTCGAAGAGGGAGTGCGATGTGGCGGGGGCCGGGTGGGCCCCGAGATGGGCTGGCGCTGGGAGGGGGTGAGCAGTGAAGGTGGCGCCAGGAGGGCCCGGGGTGTCTAGCGCCGCGCTGGAATCAGAGAGGGATGACGAGGATCTCGATACCGGGCGCCGTCGCCGCCCGCGCTGCTGAGGCGCCGCACGGCTGTGCAGCATGGAAGGAGGCGGCGGGGCCGGCCGAGATGGAATGATGTAGCGTGGGAGGGACGCAGGCGGCGGCGGCGGCGGCGGCGGCACCCGTTGTGGTGGTGAAGGATTGCCTCGAGCGCGGCGCGGCAGGGGAGCGGGCATCCACCGTGGGGCTCTCCCTCTCCGGTCGTCCTCTGGCACGACGATGGGTGCTCTACAGAGGGGGCATTCACCGCGGAGGAGCATCCAGTTCGCAAGGCAGGCCCCGTGGAAGCTGTGCCCACACGCCAGCTCCCGCGCCCTTGCGCCAGTGGAGATGGTCTCGAGGCAGATGCAGCACTGAACATCCTCGGAAACTGTTATGACCGGGATGGGATCCAGTATCCTTCGGTACTCCCGCCAGAGGACGAACGTGTAGGACAGCGCACAGCCACCAGCGAACACAATAAGGTTGAGACTCACCGACGGCGGCGACGGCATCGTCAGCACCCCCAGCACCACGACGGCCGTGTGGGAGACCAGAGAGGGCAGCAGGTGAAAGCTCGGCACCATCGGATCCAGCGCGGACTGATACAGCGACTCGGACGCGGGGAACCAGCGCCGCTGCAGCCACTCGCACGCCCGGAGGCCCCCCGTGAGCAGCAGCAGCGCTCCAGCCACCTGCACTGCTTCGCTCAGCGTACCAAGGGAGGCCACCAGCGCAGCGAGGCGCACATGTTGGTCTTCGGGGGGCAGGACGCCCCCAGCGCTGGACCGAAGGGTGCTGTAGTATATCACCTGCAGTAGTGTCGCGACGAGCGCTGCGGCGCTCTTGAAGGCCAGTTCCAGTTTGGCTCGTTGGTGCAAGGTACCCCAGTATTGAACGTTGTGCCGCAGGTGTCCAACCACCAGCGTGAGCGCCAGGAGCCCCGTCACAGCGCCGCGCCACGCCACAAGTTCCCTGCCGGCTAGAAGAATCGCCAGCGCCATCAAGATGCCGCGATCCGTGTAGTCCGCCACGGGTAAATGACGGTACGGCAGCGCAGAACAACGGCAGATTATCATGCAGACGGCGGCTACCACCGCGAGATAGCACAGCCAAACATACGCCGCGACGCCTCGCGAAAGAAAGAAGGCGAAGTTGGCGAGGACCACCGCTGCGACGCCGCTCAGTACCGGTAGAGCGAAGAGGTTGATCGACAGCAACATCGGGCCCGCTGCGGGAGCTGATGAAATTGGAGTAGAAACAAAACAAAAAAATGAAAGAGGGAGAGAGAAAGAGAGAGACGCACAGATTTTAAAAGAGGTAAGGACGTCAGTAGTGGCAGGCTGTATGTGTTGGCGACTGGATGACCATCCCAGGTCGTTGGTGAGAGAGAGAGAGAGAGGGAAGGAAGCGGTGTATGGCAGTTAGTACACTTTAGGAATTGGTACGCGGCCCTCCTCGTAGCTTGTAGTGCGGTGGTTGGGCCTAGAGAAAGGGCATCCAGCCCGCCCACATTCTGCTCAGGAGATTGGGGTCGGTGGCCAGCGAGAGCAATCTGTTGACGTGTTCGGTGGTGCACCGGGCGGGCGGGGAGACGGGCTGGCCGCCTGTGCTGGCAAAGAGGAGGCCCGCCACCCCCTTCAGCAGCTCTGGCTGCTGCTTGGCATCGCGGCGCAGCGACATATTCTTATACAACACCCGACGGGGGTCCACGAGATCTCGCAGCTTCCAGCGCAGCAGCAGCAGCTTGAACTGGCCCCACTCGCGCCGCCAACGGCCGTCGGCAGCGCGCAGCTCACTCTCGTTCCCGATGGGGGCGTCGGCGAAAGCCGCTGCGACGCCTTCAATAGCGCCGTAATGCCTCCGCATCAATGCCGTGGCGGCGGCCATGGGGCACGCCGTAGCGGCGTCGCCGCAGACACCTTGCACCGCGCGGATCTGCGCCGTGTGCCGCAGCGGGACCAGCTCCGGAAGTGCGTTGGACCGCACCGCGCTGTCGAACGCGTATCCAAAGTCGATGCCCACGATCGCCCCATCCCGCGTGTCGATAAGGTGGTTGCTGAGGTGGCGGTCGCCAACACCCAACATGCTGCAGAGGACCGCCAGCGCCCCGTGCGTGTGGAGGAACGTCGACCGCACCGCGTGCCACTGCGAGGCGAACGGCGCCGTGCGCTCCAGCCCGTCGCGCAGCAGTGACACCGGCGTCGCAGCCAGAAGTTCGCAGAACCACGGCCCGAGGTCTGGCGGGGCGGCGGCTCCGCCCGCAGCGTCGGCCACGGGGCGAAGGGTATCCGTATACGTCCTCGTCGTGGAGTACCGCCGCCTGTACTGCTCGAAGGCGGGAAGGTCGGTTAATTGCACGTGCCGGCGCTTGTCGCTGTGCTGCTCCTGGTGCTGCAGCTGCAGCGAGGAGCGCAGTACTTCGCTGAGCGTGGAGGTGTGCTGCAGAAAGTGGACCACCCCAACAAATCGCGACACCGGCACGACGGCGTAGGTCCGCACACATAGTGGTTCCGGCAGGCGCGGGGCCCCATTCTCGTCACACCCACGGTACCCGCTGGCGGCGGCAAGCAAGTTAAAGACCTGAAAGAGGTCCTGGATGCGCTGGTCCTGGCGAAGGTCGTCTCCCCCCTTCACGAGCAGGCCGTAGCCCCCTCTCCGCGACGTGTTCAGCTGGAGCAGCTTGGGGCGCTCCTTGGAGGGCAGCACCGCCACCCGCCGTGAGACGCCGGTCACTACCTCGACCTCGACCTCCCCCTCCGCCGCCGCCGCCGCCCCGAGCAGCGCCAGCGGCTGTGTGGGAAGCGGCAGGTATCCCCGCGGCCCGCCCGCCAGCAGCAGCGCCATCGACGCCGACATCTCGCTAATGTCCAGCTCGCCGCGCTGCCGGGAGGCCTCCGCGCCCGCCCACCTCTCACGGCTTCGCTTCAGCTCGCCCTCCACCCGGGCCCACGCTTCACTCGTCGACGCCAGCAGCACACCATCGTCGGTTTCGGCCAGCAGCGGCAAACACTCGCGCTCTGCCATCGCCGCAAAGGAGTGGTTAATCCGCTCCGACGGCAGCCAGCGCGCGGTGTCCATACAGTCGCGGCGCCACGCCTCGAGCATTGTGTGCACCGCCGCGAGATCACCAGGCGGCGGCGCCGCCCAGTGCCGCTCCAGGGCCGCGCGCACCTGCTTCTGCCACGCCCGCGATCGCTGGTCGGGGTGGTGGAGCGCGTACAGGTGCCGGCACAGCAAGTGTGTCGGGCCGAGCGTGGTACCCGACGGATCGTCGAGCAGCTGGAGCAGCGCAGAAAGGCAATGGCGCAGGCCCTCCGGCACCTCCTCTGCGTCCCGCAGCTCCCGCAGTGCGTCGCGCTCCGCGTAGAGCGGGCAGCAGCAGGCCGCTGGCGCTGCTTGCAGGAGGCGCAGCAGCAGGCCGCCCAGCACCTCCAACCGTGTGGCGAGGAGCGTGTAGAGCGCCTGGCACACCCACGGGACCCAGCGCGATGGCGGCGACTGGAACAACGCCGCCAGTACAGGCGCCCAACGCGCATCCGACGACGCCGCAGGCCGGCGGAGCGCCTGCCACAGCCGCGGCACGTGCCGGACCGCAAACAACGCGCCGTCCCCCTTCCCCTCCAGCCGGTGGTGCAGCGCCCGGAGGAAGAGCCGCCACACGCCGTCGGCCGCGTCGCTCTCCATCCCGGTCCCCTCCTCCTCCTCCTCCATCGGCATCGCCGAGAGAAGGCGCTCCAGCGCATCGAGGGCGGCGCCACCGCCACGGGCGTCGCGCTCTATCGACGTCGAGAACGTCTCGGCAAAGGTGCGGCAGAGGGCCGCGTCGCCCAGCTGTGGTGTGCCGGTGAGGCGCACCGCCAGCTCCGCCCGGGCAAACGCCACCTCCAGCTCGGAGGCGGCGGCAGGGCTCGAGACCTTCGCCCGCAGCTTTTCCAGGTGGTGCAGCGCCGCGTCGGGCCCTGCTTGTGTAGCAGCGGCAAAGGCCACCTCAAAGAAGCGCGTCTGCAGCGCAAGGGGTTCCAGGTCGGCCGGCCTCCCGCCACACGAGCGCACGGCGTACTGCAGCAGCGACTTCGACGCTGCATTTCCGTCCGGCCGATCGAGCAGTCGCCCAACACACCGCCGGCAGAGGTGCAGCTGCGTCGCCAGGCTGGTCGCCGTGAGACGGTCCAGCGCTGGCCCGGGTGGCAAACAGCCGTCCGCACGAACGCGCTCCGTCACCAGCCGGTGCAGCAACAGCACGTCGTCCAGCAGCCACGCCTCCTCGACGGAGGCGGTCGACTCATCCCCAGCGGCGCCGTACGAGTGGGACAAAAACGGAACGACGGCGCCGACCCGCTCCGCTTCCGGCGCCTCTGCGTCCCTCAGCTGCGCGCAGTGTCGCAGCGCCTGGGCCGCGTCCAGCACCAGCGTCAGGCGATACGCCTCGCGGTACCGCTGGCCATCCTTGAAGGCGGCCGCCGTCGACAGCAGGCCCGCCACCGCCTCATGGGTGTGCAGCAGCGTCTCCTCAGCAGAGCGCAGCGCCAGACAGGCGGCAGCGGCCTCAAAAACTCCGCCAGAGCTGCAAAGTGCCTCCAAACCGGCGCTCGACCGCGGCGAGGCGCGGAGGGCCGCCGCCGCCCGCAGCGCCGCCGCCTCCCTCTCGCCCTCCTCTGGCGCCCCCACAAAGGAGGCGGCCACGAGGTCCCAGCGCAGCATGGCGTGCGCCGCCGCCCGGCGCTGAGCCCTCACCGCCGCCTCGGCCGCCGCCTCGGCCTCCCTGTCTGCCGCCGCCGCCGCCAGCCACTCGGCGTAGAGCCGCTCTGCGCTGCTGATGGCGCCGGCCGCCGAGAGCTCCCGTCCACGGCGCAGCACCTGCGCTGCCGGCGCCGGCAGCCAGCGCCCCGCACCCGCCAGCGCGAGCTCCTCGAGGCCCGCGCGGCGCAGCACATCGTAGAGCAACGCCCAGAGGGGGAGGGGGCCAGTTCCTGGAGCGCCGGCGTCCAACTGGCGCTCCAGGAACTCGGATAGCAGCCCGGCACAAGCGCTCGCCGTGGTGCGGCGGCGCTCGTCGGTCGCGACGACGGGAGGTCGCGACGACGCCTGCACGTAGCGCCGGAGCAGTTCGCCGGTCTCCTGTGCCGAGCTGTTATCTGAATTTCCTCGAGGCCGCAGCGCGACGTGCCACAGCTCCAGCAGAAGGAACTGCAGCGGCGGGTTGTCCGCCATCGCGCTCGACAGCAGCGAAACATCGTCCGAGGGGGCGAAAGAGGCGAGGAGAGCGAGCACAGCGGCGGACACAGTGCTCTCGGTGCCGTGGAGAGGGGGGCGCTGCCGGTGGCGAGGGGGTGGCTGACATAGGGCTGTCATGGAGGCCCTGGCCCTGTTCCGCCTTCGCCTTGGCCTCCCGCTCCGACGACACTTCCACAAGGCTGCTGAGCACCACAGCGGCGACACCGGCGTCGTGCAAGCACAGCGCCTGCAGCGCCGTGATGAGCGCCTCGGGGGAGAGCTGCACATCGGGGAAGTCACCCTCCCGGTACCGCCGGTAGAGCACCACAGCGGCGGCGCCGCGCCGCCACTCACGCTGCGCGCCGTCCGCCAGCCGCCGCCTCTTCCTCGCCGCGGCGCGCACCATGCCGGCGGTCTCTTCCGAGAATGTGCCGGCGGTGGCGGTGGCGGTGGCGGTGGCGAGGGGGTGCCGCGGCGGTGGCGCGATGCTGGCGTTGGAAGGGGTTAGCAGCCGGTAGGATCCGCGGGGCGGCGGGCGGCGGGTGGCGGATGCGCTAGTCGGCGGGACAGAGAGCAGAAACGTGCCACTATTTTCCACGGGTTCGGCCACCGCTGCATTCGCCCGCAGCTGGCTGGCGGGGGCGAGGATGGGCACGGATGTCCGCTGCGTCGCCCCAAAAAGGAGGGGGGTGGAGCGCACGCTGTGGGCGAAGCCGCTGGTGCCGCGTATCATTTCCTTCGCGACAAAGACGGCGCCGTCCACCAGGGGCTTGCGGAACCACAGCGATGTGCTCGAGAACGTCTCGGCACGCCGGGAGAGGCACAGCAGCAGCAGCGCGGCGTGCCGTATCCACCCAGACCCCTCGTCCGCCAGCCCGCCGGGGGAGCCATCTCGCAGCAGGTACACCAGGCGATCGGTAAAGGACGCCGGGGCCACCTTGAGATCCACGAAGCGCAGCACCGCATCCTGCACCGCAAAAGTGCACGCGTCGCGGCGCGCCCAGCGCAGCAGCATCGGCGGCAGCCACGGGATGTCGGCAGCGGCGAGCAGCGCCAGCGCCAGCTGGACGAGCGGCCACAGCGGCTCCTCTCCCCCACCGGCCCGCATGGTGTCGGCCGCGCGCGGCGTGAGGAAGGCGGTGGCGAGGCGGCGTACATCCGCCGGGCTCGGCAGGTGCGGGCTGATCCTGGTGAGCAGGTGCAGCAGCGGTGCGCGGGTCTGCGCCTCGAGGGAGCTGGTGCGGTCCCAGTAGCCGGCGAATTGGGCGTGGATCCAGTCAAGGCGCGTGGCGGCCACCTCTGGCGCCAAGGCGAGGCTCTCGAGCACCTGCACCTGGCCCAGCGTGTCCAGCGCGCTGAAGTGCAGCAGCAGCCCAGAGATGACCTCACGCAAAAAGGGCGGCTCGTGACGGGCAACGGCATGGGCGATCGGCACGGCCCTGCTCGCCGCCGTGGTCAGCAGCATTAAAATGGCGTCACGGGCGAGGCCACTGAGGGTGTCGTAGCACGTCGCCCCGTCCACGTCCAGCGCGCACCCCCACTCGCTGCCCCGCAGCCGCTGCAGCTCCAGACCGATTACCACCCCGGCCGGCGGGCCAGCGAGCGGCAGTCGCCCCGCGAGCTCCTCGTACATCGCCCGCCCACCGCCTGCCGATCCACCGCACAGCGCCGCCAACGGCACGGCCAGCCGCGCCTGCAGCAGGGCGCCGCACGCCTGCACGGCGCTGCGGGCGGTCGAGCCGTCTTGCAGGGCCGGCAGCAAGACGCTCTCCATCGCTGCTGCCCACACGGAGTGCAAGCCAAGCCTGTCTGTGCCGACGGCCTCGTGCGCCGCCGCCAGCAGCCCCAGCCGGTCGCGCATCCGGCGCCGCCCCGCTGGTGTCGACGCCGCGAACGGAAATCGTGCAGCGCTCGCGACGAGTCGCGGCAGCAGCGCCGCAGCAGCCTCCGGGCACAGGCGCCAGTCCGAGACCCGACGCCATCCCAGCACCACATCCAGCGCGTGGAGCGCCACGAATGGGAGGGGCGTGTCGGCCTCGGCCTCGCAGGCAAGCGCGGTGAGGAGCAGCGGGCCGTGAAGCTGTGCACCGTACGGTGCGAAGAACCCGGCCCGCAGGCAGACCAGCCGCGCCAAGACAAGCCGCACATTGATGTTCAACGCGCTCGTCGGCCCGAGCGCGGCAACCAACTCCAGCACCCACGCCGGCGGAGCAGTCTGCGACGGGGTCCGGGCAATGAGCACGTCGAACAGGCGCAGCAACCAGTCGCAGTTGGCCAAGCGCCACACGTCGTCGACCAGCAGCTGTGCCCCATTCGGGGCCATGCTCTGGTCGTCCCTAGCGGTCAACAACGGTATCGACGCCTCGCTGTGGGAGCGCTGGAGCGACGCCGAGGCGCCGCCGTTCTGCCACCGGTTGGTGGTGGTTGGCCCCACGCGCAGAGAGGCGAGTGTATGCGGCCCCACGCCGGCCTGCGTCTGAGAGGAGAAAGAGGACGAAGGTGCCGCCGCGCTGGCCCTCGCCCGAGGCCTCCGCGCTGGGTGGCGCTGGCGCTGGGAGAGGGGGATAGTGTTCTCGAGGGCCTCTGCCTCCAGGACCCAGACGGCGTCGGGCGGCGGCGTCTCCCCGGCAACGATTCGCTTTTCGATATCCACGACGTGGTGCCACAGCTGGATTCCCTTGGCGGGCAGCAGCAGTTTGACAAACAGCAGCTCCTGCGTCTGTGTGGCCGCGAGAACCGCGACAAGGCAGCGATGGGCCGCCCGGCAGTACGCCAGCCGCGCTGCAGCACTGGCTGGGGCTGGGGCTGGGGCTGGGGCTGGGGCTGGGGCTGGGGCTGGGGGAAGGGTCTCGGCAGCCCGGTGAGAGATGTTGATCAGTTTTTTGATGAGCTCCTTCCCAGTCCCGGGCCTCTGGGCGGGCGGGAGTACAGACTCGTTGAGGGGGCCGCGCAGCGCCTCGGGAGAGCAGTCCCGGCACATGTGCTCCAGCAGCTGAAAGCTGTCCGTCGCCCGTTGCAGCTCGCGCTCCGACACGCCCAGCGCCGCATCCGCGAGCGACGCCACGTGCAGCAGGCTGCTGAGGTGGGACCCAAAGTAGCGGACCCGGACGCCGGCCTCCAAGGCGTCGAGGGCGGGGAGGAGGACGCTGGTCGTGATGGCGCTCCACATGGCCGGCGGCATCGGCTGGCCCGGGCGCCGCCACTCGTCGGCACACGTCACCATCTCCAGCAACGCGCCATCGACGCGCTCCGCAGCGCCGGCCCTCCCGCGCCGCTCCGCCAGCGCGGCACACCAGAACCGGTGCAGCGCCGGCAGTTCCGTGTAGTCCTCCAGCGATAGAACAGGCAGGAGCAGGCGAACCGCTGCCGGGCGGTACAGCCAGAGCACACTCCCCACGCCAACCAGCGCTCGCAGCACACGGGTGTAGAGCGAGAGGCCATTCCCGTTGAGTTCTGACCACCGCAGCGGCAGCTCGCTGCTGGTCACCTCTTCCAGCACCCGCTGGCCGGCGTCCAGCAGCGGCATCGCCGTCTCCAACGCCGGAGCCGCCGCCGCTTCAAAGGCACCGAATAGGTCCATCAGTGCATGCGCCCCGCGAGTCAGGCGCCCGACAGCGGCGGGCGTATCGAGGAGGCGGCCGCGCTGCGGTCCCCCGTCAAAGCACACCCGCAGGACCCCCGCCAACGCCGCCGGCAGGCCCTGCAGGATGGAGCGGCCGGCGTCCGCCGCAGCAATCAGGCACTCCATCAGGCGCAGCTTGGGCTCCAGCCCCACGTCGTCCGCGCACGGGGCCGCCAGGACGCCTGAACAGAGCCGCTGCAGTGGTCCCCCTGGTGCCATCCACGCCTCGCGCCCGTCCCGCAGCAGTGTCTCGACGCACTTCTGCGCCAGGCGCCACGCCGCGTTCAGCGGCAGCAGCGGAGGCGGCGGAGGCGGCGTGGCGGGGGCTGCGCGCAGCATGGGGTACCGCACCAGCGACAGCAGGTCAACGCAGAGCTGTTCCACCGTCGCCGCGGGAGGGTCGCCCACCAGAAACATCTCAAGCGCCGAGGCGGCCGCTGGGAGCACCGCAGCGTCGGCAGGGAGGCCTGTCGCGGCGGCAGCGGCGGCGCAGTGCTGCAGGATGCCCAGCAGGCTAGTGCCGAAGCGCAGCAGCGCCAGAACGGCGCTGGCTCGCGCCTCCTCGGGGAGCTGGGCGTGCAGCAGCCAGGGCAGCAGGGCGTCGCTGGGGGGTTGCGCGCCGGCGAGGCGCTGCCAGACGGTGGGGGTGCGGCCCAACTCGGCGACAGAAGACAGCCACAGCCGCCCCTGCAGCGCCTCGATAGGCTGGTCAGGACGCGGGGGGGCCAGCATCCCCGGCGGCACCGCGGCGGCGAGGCCGGCCAGCAGGCGCTCGTTGTTCCCCAGCAGGGGTTGGCCTCCTGTGGCAGCCCAGAGCTGGGCCCCCAGCTGCTGCTGCGCTGCAGCGGTCAGGTTCCACAGCGGTGCGCGGAACAGTAAGCAGCCGAGGCAGTGGCCCCAGTCCTCCCAGGGCAGCCGCTGCAGCGCATCGCCCAGTGGCGAAGGGGCCACCGCTAAAACTGATACGTCCGCCGCCCAGCAGAAGTAGCGCTGCAGCGCCTGCAGCAGGTCGGTGCAGTCGCTCCCCCACATACACGCCTGCGTGCCACCACTCGTGAGAGCACGGATGGCGGCTCCTGCAGCGACGCACACGCCGGCGGCAACGCCGCCCCACCCATCTTCGTCCCCCCGCACCAGCCCGCAGGCCCACAAGGAGCACCACATGTGCAGCCGACGCGGCGCGGCCTCCAGCCACCCTCTGGGCCCCGGCGGGTCGGGGCAGCACGCCAAGGCATCACGCAGCTGTGTATACTTACGCCCCGCCGCCGCCGCCGCCGCCGCCGCCTGCGCGGCCTCGGAGGTGTAGAGGCGAGGCGCCGCCACGCTGCTGAGAGCGCCGTAGACCCTCGTCACGGCACGGCACACCTCCACGCCAGCCAGTGCCGACGCCGGGAGCGACACGCACCACGACAAGAGTCGACCCTCGAGCGCCTCTGTTTGCTCCGGCGGCGCCGGCTCGGGCCGCCTGGCCAGCAGCTCCGAGAGCTGGTCGAGGCAACGCCCCGCCAGCGCCGCCGCCTCGTCTGTTAACGGGCCCGCATCGTCCACCACCGCCGCCACCCACTCCAGCGCATCGAGCGGCTGGCTGGCGGGGGGTCGCCCGGCCGCGTCCGCCAGCACTTCCAGCAGCAGCAGCAGGCAACTGAGTCGCCCGCTGTCGGCACAGCGCGCGCGGCGGAGAGTGAGGTGGCTGCGCAGCTGCTGGAAGAAGGCGGCCAAGGCGGCACTCCATGGCGCGCCCGGTTCGTGCAGCGGCCGGGTGCGCTGCAAATAGCGCAGCCGTTCGGTCAGTGCCTCGACGGCAACATGGCGCACCGCTGCGCGATCGTCCCGCGCGAGATCAAAGAGGCGCCGCAGTGCGGCATCGTCGCCGGCGCTGGCAGCCGCAGCGGTGGTCTGGAAGGCGAACCACCGTACGCACTGGTGAACAAAGTCGCGCAGGATATCGCGGGAGGTGGCGCTGCTGCTGAGCGCTGCACCGAGCGCCGCCGCCACGAGCACCTCCTCGTACCAGTCCACCAGCCCCTCTCCAATAACCCAGGTGGCGAGGGTATGGTACAGCTCGCAGGCGACGGACTGCGCTGCCGGCGACTCCGCGTGGAGCATGAGGTGACCGACGCGCCGCAGCAGTCGCCCGCACGGGAACGGAATCCCGTTCCGTCCGGCCTCGGGGAGCGGCAGCAGCAGCGAGTGGCACCGCGTCGCGCTGGCGGAGCGGCTTGGGGGGCCGTGGGCATTCGGGCGCTGTGCGTCGCGCTGCGCGGCGGCGGCGAGGTCGGCCCCGTGAGAAGCCGCAACGTACGCCAGCTTTTGGAACCGTCGAAAGTGGTCGGAAGCGAGCGCCGGGGCCAGCAGTGCGGCGGTGTCGCCGGGGCGGAGCCGCAGGTAATCGTCCACAAGCGTACCAGCGAGGCCGGCGTTGCGGTGCAGTTCCTCCAACGCCCATGCGGGGGTCTGAAGGGCGGGGGAGGTGTGCGCGGCCTCCAGCACAGTGCGCAGCGCCGCGGCCACGGCGGCCACGGTTCCGGCATTGTCGTGGTGGGCCGCTTGGCAGACCTCGTCTAGGGCCGCTTGGCAGACCTCTGTCCACCAGCAGAGCGTCAGTGTGCACATACTGCATTGATAGAGCAGGTCGTCTGTGTAGCTGCCCAGCCGCTGCCCGCACAGAACATAAAAAGGCCGCAAGAGGGGCCTCAAGCGTCTCGCTAGGCTCTCGGGAACGGCGTCCAGGGTATCCGCCGCCGCCGCGAGCGTGCGCCATACCACCGCCAGGAGGCCAGACGCCTGCGGGAACCGCTGTGACTGCGCCATGACGTCGCTCAAGAAGGAGGCGAGACGCTCCTGCCAGAGGACCCCGTCTGGACCATCCCCGTCCCCGTGGGGCTCCGCGCTGCTGCTCTCCGCTCTCCACAGAGCCGGCGCCGCGAGGGCGTAGAAGTCGGCCACGTTCACGAGCGAAACTTCATCGGCGGGCAGGCCGCCGTGTAATGAAAGATCCGCAGCGAGCAGTGCCGACTTGGTTGCGTCAAGGAGCGCCGCACGCACGACGGCGCGGATGTGGCCACCGTCGAGCGCCTCGAACGGAAATCCGAGGAACTCACTGCCGGCCTCCGCCTCGGCGCTGACGCACAGAACATCTGCCCAAAAGGTGGCGTAGAGGCGCAGCCGCTGGAATCGCGCCTCCCCCGCGTCGTCCCAGCCCGTGCGGGCGGGCTCCTCGTCCCCCACCGCCGCCCCTTCCGTGTCCTCCTCGCTCTCTCCCTTGTCCTCGCCGCTGTCGCTCGCCGGTAGGACGGCCCCATCATTGGCATTGCTCACGAACTGAACGGTGCGGCGGCATGCAGATGCGATCGCACTACCGGGCTGGCCCGATCCTTCGCGATCGTCCAGCACCGCCAACAGGCTGCGCCACGCGCCACTGGCGGCGCGGCGCAGGGAATCAAAGAACACTTCGCTGGGCAGCAATCGCAGTGTGCTGTCGAGAAGAGCAGCAATGGCAACCCGCATCGTTTCCGACAGCTCCTCGACCTCCATGAGGAAGCACGCGAGGGCAGAGACAACGGGGCCCACAAAGTACGCCACGTCGGACGTGCTGCCCACCCCCGCGTCGGTCCCTGGTGCCAGCCAGCCCGCGATGTACTGCGCGAGCCGCTCCGCCAGGTCGGTCACCTCCTCCATGCTGACACAGCAGCGAATCCCCCGGGCCAGGTGGCCGCACACGACGAGAGAGAGGGAGACCTCCCGGCGCGAAAAGGACGGCGGGTCGAGCAGCGCGGGGCGCACGGCGGCGACCAGCCGCTGCACCAGCGCGCTGGCCTGCGGGCCCGAGACGTCCCCGCACGAGAGGCAGTGCGCTAGCGACTGCGTGAAAGCAGTGACAGCCGGTACACAAGCACGGCGCAGCGCCTGGTTCTTGTGCTGCCAGAGTCGGCTCAGGACATCGAGGAAGGTATGGGCCTTGTGCAGCAGCGCCGGGGCTAGAAGGGGGCCGTCCGCGTGCATGGACAGCAGCTGCAGCAGCGCCTTGGGCAGCTGGTAGTTGTGCACCGAATCGTTTTCGGCCACGGCCAGGCCGGCCAGAACGAAGTCTGGCAGCAGCAGTCGCAGCCGTGGAGGCAGCCCCTTCGCCGTAGGAAAGCCGCGAAGGTAGCTCGACAGGCCCCTCACGAGGCCTTCGGCGACGGGTTGGTCGACGCTACGAGCGGCGATAAGGTCCTCCATTACGAGCAAAAAGCTCTGTGCAACGGCCCCTTCGCCACTCGACGACGCCATCTCGGCGGCGCACACGTTGCAAAGGGTCCCCAGTGTGCGCAGCGCCACGCCCTTTACCCGAGAGCTCGTTGTCTTGAGACGGCACAGGCTCAGGCATGTCTCTAGCAGCCGCTGCACATCCCGTGCCCCGAGCCACGTGCGCAGCGAAGCGTCCTCGACTGCAACCAACGTATGAAGGACGGCCAACGCCTCCGCCTGGGAGCTGCGGTGCTGGCCCAGGGCCCGCGACATTTCAAGGGTGCTCCACGCGGTGTCCCACAGTCGTTTCCGCTGCGCCGTGGTGGCGCTGCTCTGCAGCGATGACTCTAGGGCATCTCGAAGGATAGTGAGGCACCAGCTCATGGCTTTCCCGTCGGCGGTGCCCGCAGCGGCGCCGCCCGCTCGTTCGCCTAGTGCTTGTAATGTCCCAAGCAGCGAGGCGTCCGCCGCGGGGTCGTTCTCCTGGCACAGGCGCTTGGCCTCGCGATCCGACGCCTGATCGTCTTCACCACGGCGCACCTCGAGCGGCCCGAGAAGGACCGCCCACCCGCCTACCCCAGCTGGCGCCGCGCGAGGGGCAGCGGCGAGCCTCGAGATGGTCATGGGAAGGCGCCTCTTCAGATCCTTGAGAAGCTCCTCCGTCGCGTCGGCGTTGTGGTCGCGGACGGCAGCCTCCCAGACACGTCGGACGGCAGACTCGGTGTCCTCCAACACACTCTGCCAGGTTTGCATCACAGCGGTGATAGGCGCTGGTTGGTTTCGTGGCACGTCGCCTTTGAGGGGCTTCTAGTTGTGGGTGTCTTTGTTGATGTTTTATCAAAGTGTACTAGCCGTCCAGCAGCTGTAGCGCGGGAAAGAAAAAAAAAAAGAGGAAAGGGAGGAAAAAGAAAAAAGTTGGGATGCATGCGTGAGTTGTCTCGCATCAGTGGACAATAAGTCTACAAGAGGGTCCAAAAGCAGTAAATAGAGGGTGCGTGCACGCCGCCCTCTTGGGCGGCGTTCCACCCGCCTTGGATCTCTCTCTATCGCCTTCCCCCTTGGGAAGGTTGGGCAGGGCAGATGGGAACGGAGCGTGTGTGTTTTTTTTTTTTGTCTTAATCATCATTCCTTTCGCACAAGACAGTGTTGCAAGACACAGTGAACCACAGAATGGCACATAGAGAGAAAAAAAAAGGTAAAAGGTAAAGAAAATGTTCGACAGCTGTTCCACCACGTCGTGCACGATAAGATGTAGGCATATTTATATATTTTTCTTCTCTTAGACACAAGACGGCGCTGGCTGGGTTCTAGGGTGAGCTGCGAACTATGTTAAGGATAAAGTAGTAAACCTCTTACGTCAAAACAAAAGAAGCACATATTTTTACACACAAGGATCAAATAGACATCGATAATGAAGTCTGCGTTGGGAAAGGGCAGCGGGGGGAAGAGTGCAGATCTCCATAGCTGTGGATATACGAGAGAGCGACCGTCGTATGTAAGCCTATGTCCCCCGGCCTCTACAACCTGTTCTCCCTACTGCGGAAGATGTGCAACACCATCGTCGAGCGGTAAAAGAAAAAACAAACAGATAGTGTATTGAAATGAATTTCTTTCTGGAAGAAACGAAACAAATGGAGAGAGAAAAGAAAACGTGTGCTCGTTCTTTTTCTTGTTCTTTTTTTGTTTGTTTGTTTGTTCTCCGATTGTTTGAGGTTCTGGTCTCGGTGCTTCAGCTAGGAGGAAGTCTCGTCTGTCGCGAAATAAAACGCGAAAAAACAAAAAGGTAAAAAAGAAAGAAAGAAGTGTAAGAAAAAAAAATAAAGAAAAAACCCCGAACGAAAGAAAAAGAAGAGGAGGTTAGACCGTTATGTGGCTTTCTCCTTCCTCGAGCTCTTTTTTTCTGCGCTGCGTGGTCCCTGTTTGTTTCTTTGCTTCTTCTTTTCTTTCCTCGCAACAAGCATCCATCACATCGTGATCCCTCTCATATTGCCGTTAAAGGATTAGGAAACGCTGAGAACCTTTTTTTTCCTCCTCCTTATCTCCTCCTTTCACTTCATTAGCTTTAGAGCGTTACTCCTTTCATAGTGTTAGATGCGTCCCCCCGTCGCGCGGGAGTAACGATATAAATTTATAAAAATTTATAAATAAAAATAAAAAAAACGTCTCCGTTTGTGCTTACTTCTTGGTGAGCTCAACGGCAAGGCGGGCGGCGGAGTCGAAGTCCTCTGCGGTGTGCACCTTGACGCCACTCTCCTTCAGGATCTTGCGGCCCAGCTCCTCGTTCGTGCCGCTGAGGCGGACCACGACAGGGACGTCCGCCTTGAGCTGCTTGGAGGCCTTCACTATGCCCGCGGCGATGACGTCGCACTTCATGATACCGCCGAAGATGTTCACCAGGATGCTCTTCACGTTCGGGTCCCCCGTGATGATGTTGAGGGCGGCCACGATCTGGTCCTCCGAGGCGCTGCCGCCCACGTCGAGGAAGTTGGCTGGGCTGCCACCGTGGAAGGAGATGAGGTCCATGGTTCCCATGGCAAGGCCGGCGCCGTTGACGAGGCAGCCCACGTTGCCGCTGAGGGCGATGTAGTTCAGGTCGTACTTCTGGGCCATCACTTCCTTGGCGTCGATCTGGCTCTTGTCCTCGAGCGAAAAGATATCCTTCTGGCGGTAAGAGGCGTTGTCATCGAAGCCGAGCTTGGCGTCGATGAGCATGACGTTACCGTCGCCGAGCTCCACGAATGGGTTAATCTCGATCATGGTGCAGTCCTTGGACTTGCCAATGTTGTAGATGTTAACAATCTGCTCGGCAGCCTTCACAGCGCTCTCTCCAGTGAACCCAAGCTCCTTGGCGTACGCGACGCAGGCATCCTTGTCGATGCCCTCGGCCACGTTGACGCGCATCGTCTTGATCTTCTCGGGCTGGTCGCGCGCGAGCTCCTCAATGGCCATGCCACCCTCGGCGCTACCGACGAACATGGGCGACGCCGTCTTGCGGTCGAGGATCAGAGAAAGATACAGCTCGCGCTTGATGCTGGGAATGGCCTCCGTGATGTACAGCGTCTCCACCTTCTGGCCAGCAGGGCCGGTCTGCTTGGTGATGAGCGTGTTGCCCAGCATCGCCTTGGCGGCGGCCACGGCATCGGCAGCGTTGTCGCACACCTTCACGCCGCCCTGGTAGCCGTCCTTGAAGGTGCCCTTACCGCGGCCCCCGGCCAGAATCTGGGACTTGACCACCTTCTTCTCCGTTTTGATCTTAGCGCAGGCGGCCTCCACCTCCTGGATAGTCTTGCACGGGATGCCGAACTCCACGCTGCAGCCGTGCTCCTTGAGGAGCGCCTTGGACTGGTACTCGTGGATGTTGAGGAAGCGGCGCTGAACGGCAGCCTTGGGGGTGCACAGGCGGGCAAAGCGGAGCATTTGTGTGAGAAGAAAGAAAGAAACTCGGACTACGAAGGAAGGAAAGTAGAGCAGCAACAAAAGCGAAGGAAAGAGAGAGAGAGAGAGAGAGGAGCAAGGGGGTAGAAAAGGGTGTCAGAAGTTAGTCACGATAGCAGCAGATGGTTCTAGCGTCGTCCAGCCTGAAGAATAGGCAGGAGAGCGTCGACGCGGGGCGTTGTTTTCTTGATGTTACGCTTTTTGTGTGGCGTAACTCCCACTTCCTCCGACGCACGCCATCGGGTCTCTCCTCTCCACCGCTGACCGCGCCGCTGCGCCCGTTCGTCTCCCCCGGGAGAAGAAGAAGGAGCCGTGGAAAGGAGCGAGCGGCAGCAGAATCTACCGCAGAAAAATGGAAAGAAAAGAAAAAAAAAAGGGAGGGGGGAGAGGGGAGGGTCATCGTTTCTTCTCCAGCGCGTTGAGGTACAGCTGGTTCCACACCGAGTACCAGTTGCGGAGGTGGATCACGATATTGATTCCCATGAGTACCAAGCAGACCGTGTTGATGGTCTGCGGCTTCTCCATACGGTTCATGAGCATCGTGAATAGAACGAGACGCAGGGTTTCGACACCGCAGTGGTGCAGTAGTACCCAGCGGTTCATCCCGTTGAAGAGCGCCAGCACCGCGGAGGACATGATCAACAGCATCACCAGGGTGAAAAGCGTCGCGCCAAGGGAGTCGTCGTTGCGCTTCTCAAACCAAATGGTCTGTGACAGCTGCCGAGGCGGCTGCGTCCACAGCAAGAAGAGCGTAAAGGCATCTACTGAGAGCACAGCGGCTGTGTACCACTGGGTGAGCGAAGGGGGCGCAGGGGCAGACATGAAGAGCGTTGCGCGGCTCTGCAGGGCCTGCTATCCACGAAAAGGTTTTCTCTAGGCAAACTTCAGCACACAGAGAAGAAGAAGCAGCGCAGGGGTAGAGGGGCGAGGGACGAGGGGCGAGAGGCACAGAGAGGCCCCAGCACCGTCACAGGGCCGTCAGGCGCAAGGGTGCCCACTGGGGGCAGAGGATTGTTTGGTAGTCCGCTAGCTCTAGTTGTTATTTATTTTTTTTTTCCCGCTACGGCGCCCGATTGTCGCCTACCACGCTCTACCACGACGAATGAGTGGTTACGAAGTTTGCTGACCCTGCGGCCACCATTCCACCCGACTTACGTTGCGTTTGGGGCCGATTCTGCTGCGGCCTGCGGGGTGGCCCCCTCGCTATTGGGCCCGCTCACCGCCGCCTTCGCTGCAGCGCGGCGATTTTCCTCATACGCTGCTCGCATCGCTCGGATCCGCTGCAGGTCCGCAGCACGTTTCTCCAAGCTCACTCGAGAGGCGGTTACTGCCTCGCTCGTTAAGGAGAGAAAGCGCACCAGCAGCACCAAGCTGAGTCCGGTCATGGACCCAATGTAGACGATGTCGTACGTGCTGGCCATCCACACGTGGTTGAGAAGTGTGATGTGATAGATCGCACCCACCATCTGCAGAACGGCGGCGTAGAGGACCATCACCCGCAAGTTTGGCAGGTAGAGCACACAAAGCCGCGGCAGCGCCACACAAACAAGAACAAAGATGTACATAAGAGACATCCCGTTGCTGGCTTCCCCTACATGATACGTCACCCACGAGGAGGTAATGATGCTCTGCACGGAGCGGTCATTCGCCCAGAGGTACACCGTGGTAGGGGCTTCGAAGAGAAGCGCCGTAAGGCTCAGGCCCAGCAGCAAGAGGTAGGAGAGCGACAGCCTCGACCCCGAGGTGTTCTTCGCCATTGTATGAGAAATACGGAAAATGTACGAGGAGCACGGCGGACGTGAGCTACTTCTGACTAGTCGTATCCTGCGCAGAAGAATACTTATTTACAAAAAAAAATAATAATAATTAAATTTAAGAAAAAAAAAAGAGAGAGAGAGAGAGGGAGGGGAGAGGGAGAGAGAGAGGGGAGAGGGAGCAGGGTTTGTGTGTCGTGTGAACTCATGAAGCATCTTTATCACTGTAAATGACAGTCGCACGTGTTGGCTGTCTCACACCTTATGCGCCTCACGGTGTGGAGCTAGGCCGTAAAGACATAAGAAGAATTTCAAACCTTTTTCTTCTAAACGCCTCCCCTGCAAGAGGGACATACACCTCAACAACAGCGAAGAAGAAACAAATATATTATAATAATGAGTACTTCAACTGCCACCGGGGCACCACTTCTCTGTGATCTTTATTTTATGCTTGCTTCTTACCCCAGACCACACCACCACAGCTACGCCGCCTTCTTCCCAGACGGTTGCCGCAGTGATCCACGCCCGGTGGTGGACAGCACCCCGCCATACCCGTCGGTGTAGCCCCGGATTTCCCTCCGTAGCTGGTCACCCCAGAGGCTCACACCCTCGTGAGCGATGGAACCCCCCATTGTGTACACGCTGATCTTCCCCGTCACGCGCTGCCCAGGGGGGAGGTTCCTCGCGTAGAGAGCGATCCCGTTCTGGTCCTCCGGCACATAGAGCCGCCCAGACAGCGCCTGGAGGCCATCGTCCTTGAAGATCTCAACAACACTGCCATCCACAAAAATGTGCAGCGCTACCTTTTCCTGGCTCGCACGGCGGAGTGCGGCGCGGCCGCGGAGCGTGGAGGTGTTCCCCATGGACCCGGAGAGTTTTCTATCCATCATAAGCAGCGGCTCACCGAGGGGGCAGCCCGACTGCGTGCCGCACACCTCGCCCGAGTGCCGCGAGGACGAGAGCGTGTACATGTTGCAGTCCATGCCGTAGGGCCTCAGGACCGCGTCCCAGCGGTCGCAGATCGTGTTTTCCTCACACATTTCGTTGCAGCGCTGAACGTCGGTGCCGTTGAATTCGTTGTAGAGTGGAACGGAGCGGAATCGAACGCCGTCTCCAACCCCGCCAGCTGCCTCACACAACGCCTGTGTGGGCATTTGCATTCCGACCTTGGTGAAGGCCTGACGCTCGGGATCCGCCCGGATCAGGAGCCCCACCTCTGCGGGGCGGTCGGCAGCGCGCGTCATCCAACCGGGTGGGAGGTCCAGTTCTACCATAATCTCGTGGTGAGCGGTCGCGGGCGACGCCACCTGGATCGGTAGCACGATCAGCTCGCCCTCGTCATCCCCCTCCGCCCTGTTGGGCTCCAGCACAAGGTTGCTTCCGGCAAAAATCTTTTCCAGCCGCAACGCTCGGAGCTCTGGCGCGGGCCGGAAGGCGACACGGTCTTCGGCGGCTACGTAACGTGCAACTCGAACGCAGGACAGGGCGCCGGCCCAACCCTGTTGTCGTGCCTCTGACGCGGGGTCCTCGGGGAGGTACCCCAGCACACGCTGCGTCCTCGTGACGGGATCCCAGAAGCTCTTGGACGCCTCAAAGGCCCCCAGGTCTACAAACGTCGGCGGCCGCGAGCGGTCCTCCAGAAAAGCACCGTTGGACTCGCTGCCGTACACCACGTAGTCTCGTGAGGCGCGCAGCATGGTCAACTTCAGCACCCGCTGGCTCTCCAGCTGGACGTAGTCAGGCGTTCCGAACATAGAAAAATTTCCGTCGCGGTAGAGAACGCCGTCAAGGCGGAAGGGCCGCTGCTGCGCGGGCTGGTCGGACGAAAATTGGACCACCGCTGCTCCGTCGGCGGTGGCGGCCGCCACGCCAACGGTCCACCGCCCCCCCGGGCCCCACCAGCTGGCGGGGTCGCGGAACTCGCCGTGCAGCACCGACACCGCCGGCAACGCGCTGTCTGCATGGAGCACGGGATTGACCGGGCTCTGCTGCACTGTGGCACCCCCAGAGGGTAACCCCGCTACCGTCCCGATGCACACACGCGTCTCCCCGCCCGATCCGATGCAGGTGTACGCGACGGCTGCGGTGCGATGATCATCTAAAAGCACTGCAGAGCCCGCCATGGAGCCCCCTGTGTTGTACCAGCGCGAGGCGGGCAGCAGCGCCTCCGCCTCCACGTCCACGTCCCTGAACCAGCGCACGTAATCCACGGAGGCCAGATGCAGCCAGACGTGGGAAGCAGGCGCCCCGGGGTCCGCCCCAGACGCCGCGAAGACGTCGATCTTACCGGTGTCGGGATGGCGAACTGGGGCAGAGGGCGGTCCCATCCAGCGACCCGGCGCGTACAGGTGATACACAGGCGCGTAGGGAAGGCCTGAGGAAGAAGCGGCAGCCAGGCACACAAAAAACGCCACCAGCAAGAGAGGGGCGAGAAACACCCGGTCGGAGCTTCTTTCCCCAGCCATTTTGTGTAGTAGCAAAAAAAAAAAAGGAAAAGAATGAAAGAAAACGGTACTCAAGATCAGACCCTAAACCCAGTTGTTGAAGGTGATTGTGCGTTGACCTGTACCCCCTGTTCGCTCACGGATTCGATGTGTGTGTGTGTGTGGTCCAGAGAGGGCTTGACTTCGCTTTAGAGAAACAGTAAAACAGAAGCAAAGAAACGAAAATTGTTGTTGTTGTTTTGTTCCTGAGAGGTTTGCGCTGCAAGAGAGGATCGAAGAGAAATGGGAGTTCAGGAGCAGGTCGTCGCATTGGTATATGGTATATAATACTCAGGGAGAGTTCGCTCAAACAATTCTATTTCTGCGACCTGAGAATACACGTGAATTTAAGTTGTTGTGTTGCGCTAGTTAAAGCGAGAGTGAGAAAGGAGCAGTGGGCTACCCTGGCCCGTACTCACACGCTTTACTCGCTATCACCGCTCGAGTCGCTCTCGCTGTCCTCCTCGCTCGAGTCGGTCTCACTCTCCCCCTCGCTCGAGTCGGTCTCACTGTCCTCCTCTTCTTCTTCCTCTTCTTCCTCTTCTTCGCTCTCCTCAGAAGGGGGGGCGGTATCAAGCCGGCGCTGGTACTTCTGGCGCAGCTCCTCTAGAGGTATCTCGCGCTCCTTCCGCAGGCCGTCCATGACCTCCTCAATCTTCTCCGTTCCCTTCTTCTCGGCGTGGCGCAGCGTCGTCTCATCGTCACGAAACCGCTTGGAGGGGATGTACGCGGCGTCCTCATCCAACTGCATCCCACTTGAGACGGCTAGCTTGTGATATTTGCGGCGCATTTCCTTCGCCAGAGCGTACAACTCAGATTCGCTGCTATTGAAGTCCAATGCGTTGGCTATCATTAGCGCGACGTCATCCTCTACATCGCTGTCCATTGTGTACTTCCCCTTCTCAACTTTTTCTCGAATGGTGGTGAGGTCCATCGGGCGGCGGATGACTTCATTATACCCTGGCACTTCTTCAGGGTTCACCGGTGCTGCGAACATGGAAAGGGTGTCGCAATCCGCAATCGCCTTGAGAAAGGCAAGACACTCTTTCTTGTGGAACGTCGCTGAGGGGGCCGGCGCCGTCATTCTTGCGTGGCAGGTGGCGTGTCACTAGCACTTTTGTTTCCAAAAGTTGGAAAAAAAAAAAAACGAGGGTCACAACGATAGAGGCACTCATGAGGGGCACAACAGGAGAGTATGGGGAGCGCGGATGGTAAGTCTCCTCCGCCATTGGATGAAGAAGAGGGATCAAGGCATCCGCTTATTATTTCCTTCTCAGAGTTATGGAGGAGGGGAGGAGGGGGGCGAAGGCATCAAGATCCTCGCCTGAAAGAGTGTGTCGGAGCTGCCTGGGACCAGGGTCGACCCTTCATTGTCCAGTCACGGTACTGGTGCAATTGGCGCCTGGCGATAGAATGCTCGTAACCGTCTCCGGCATCGTACCCAGCGTCGCCTCGGCCGTCCAGCTGCTGGTCCACCAGCGATTGGCTCCCTTGGTGGTCCGATGCTTCGCCAGTGTGTTCTTTAATGAACACACCGTTGTGCTTGAGTCGAAACACCTTCTCCAGCTCCTCACGATTGTCTCGCTTGCTCCGTGCCCGCCTCAGCTCTTCAGACCGATTCATTTGAAAAACGTGCTTCGTAAGATACTCTACGGCAGGGGCCAGACCAGTGTGGCACGAGTTGGTGCCGCCAAGAGCCATGCCCAGCGCTGCAGAAACTGGAAACACAGGTATTTGAGGGAGTCGTCGCCGCAGTTCCTCCAGCTTGTCCACCGTGCGGCACCCCTGTGGGTCACGCTCGATATCCATTTTGTTGGCGAACACCATTATTGATCGCCTGCTGAGCCCAGGGGCGTAGTACTCCAGCTCGCTACCTAGGCGCTCGACGACCTCCCAGGGTTGCAGCGGAGGCTCATCGACTGGGTGGTAAGACTCGCTCATGTCGACCACGTAGGCAAGCGTTTTGCTGCGCTCCACGTGGCGCAGAAACTGATGCCCCAGCCCCCGGTTCTCGTAGGCGCCTTCAATAAGCCCTGGGAGATCGGCGATTCTGCAGACATCCCCAACCACGTTGCGAAGGACTCCAACGTATGGTCGCAGCGTAGTGAACGGGTATGGCGCAACGGCAGGTTTACTGGACGTCAGTGCCGCGAGAAGCGAAGACTTCCCGGCGTTAGGATAACCAATCAGACCGCAGTCCGCGATGATCTTCAGTTCAATCTGTGCTAGCAGTGTATTCCCAGGAAGGCCACGTGTGGATTGCACCGGTGAATGCATCCACCTGTTGGCAAAGGCAGCGTTTCCTTTTCCCCCTTGTCCTCCCTCCAGCAGCAGCACTTCCGTTCCAGGCTCGTCCAGGTCAAAAAGTACTTCGTTGGTGTCCACGTCGGTGATCTGGCACCCCACAGGCAGACTCAGCCAGAGGTCCTCCCCACGGCGACCGTGAGCCTGACGGGAGTACCCGCAGCACCCGGGCCCCGCTGCGAGCTGGTTCCCCATCTCTTGAATGTGTCGCAGGTCAGAAACTTTGCTGACGCATCGGGCGAAAACCGAGCCCCCGTTCCCCCCGTTCCCGCCGCCGGGACCAGCAAACTCATTGCCGTGCTCATGGGCCATGACGCTCACTCCGTCGCCCCCTGCGCCGCTCGCTAGTAGCACCTTCACGCTGTCAACGAACCCCTGCTGCCGAAGACAACGCCAGCTGCGCAGCATCTCGCTCGTACAACTACCGGTCACATTCAGTGCAGTCGAAGATCTAGGGAAAGGTTACCCTTGTCCCGCTCTCTGCTTAATGCGTAATTCTGCCTAGCTTGTGGTGTATATGCATGGTTAAAAAAAAAAAAAAAAAAAAGGAGAGGGAAAGGTGGAAAGGATAACCGACAAGAGACGCAAGGGCAGTTAGTCCAGACGGTTGCGCATGGCTAGTTGTTGTTGTTGTTGTTGTTTGTTTGTTTGTTTGTTTGTTGTTGTTTTTTTTTAAAAAAAAAAGAAAAAAGGCATCTGTTCTTCTCTCCCGTAGGTAGAGGGAAGGGTTAAGTTGTTGTTTTTATTTATTCGCTTACAATTGTTGCCAAAATGGTTGGTAGTATCGGCTGAGGAAGCGCTGTACAGCCATGGCCCGGTGAGCAAGGGCTAGACATAGAGAGAAGAGGTGAAGACGATATCCCGTTTGATCATTTGAATCCCCTGAAGAAACTTGTCGTGGAGCGTTACACTGCCAATGGCAGGAGAGCGAGCCGCAGCAGCGAGCTGGCGTAGCATCTCCTCCAGTCGGCGCATCATACGGATGATGTCCCCCTCGTAAGCGGCTGTCCTGCCAACGAGGTCGCAGAACTTCGCTCCCTTGGCCCAGAGGTAGGTGACTTCCATCAGGGACGGCAGCACCTTCTCCACCGAGGTGTTCTCTTGTGTCAGGCCACTCTCGATGCTGACGGTTGCGATGCGGGTCACTACCTCGTTCAGGCCCTTCAGCGGTTCTTCAAACTCAGCGGGGAGCGAGAAATTATCGGGTGTTCGATGGACATTGACAAGGCACGACAGTAGGGCCACGATCATTTCTGTTTCCATTGTATTAAGAAGTCCCTTGAAGAGCAGCTCAGTCAGCAGAATTTCATTTTCGTCCGTGGTAGTGATCTCGCATGCCACGCGTGCCTTGCGGAGGATGATGTTGTCCTTGTCGATGTAGTCGAGGCGTCGAAGCACTCGCATCATTTGCCTGAGTTCCTCTGAAAAGACCACTTTGTTCATCCCTTCCAGTTCCTCTTTAACTGTCTGAAGTTGCTGTTCCAGCACCACCTTGCGTTTAAACGAATCGAACTGTTCTTGCAGTTCAGGTGTGACCTCCTGAGCCAATGGATTCTCTTCCAGCTGCTTAGATAAGCTGGATAACTGTTTTTGCAACCGGGTGAGCTGTGGGTCCTCCGCCCCCATTTGCTCCGGCGTCAGCGTTGGAACCTTGTCGTCTCCAAACTTCTGGAAGAAATGAAAGAGCGTCTGCACCATTTTCGATCGCCCCGTCTCCGACTCCGGATCCTCTGGTACCGGTACTTTCATGGTGGAGAGCGCGTCGATATCTGTAAAGTCAAACTTCACGTTGTAAAGGTCAGCCTTGGAACTAGTGTACTCCTTCACATGGCAGGGGCGGATCCCGTCCGCCGCGGCACCATCCACCTTATAGCAGATCACAGAGGCAAAAATACTGTACGCTGTAGGATCCTCCAAGCTGGCGTCCCCTGTTTTTGCTGCCATGGAGCGGCAGAGACCCCAACCAAAGTCAACCTGATCCGACTCGCGGCGGATGCGCACGAACCGCCCAGGTTGAATCCACGATTTGATAAATTTCGGTAAGCGAACGATGGCATTGATCTCATTTCGTTTCTTGCTGATGAGCTCATTGCAGAGTGTGAACTGCCTAAATATGCTCTCCTGGTCGACGTGGATGGCGTCGATGGAAGATTTCAACTCTCTACATTTCTCCTCCAGTGCGGGTTTGTGCTTGAGCCGCTGGTACTGGGCAAAACTGCGCTTCATCATGAACTCTGGATCGACATCCTCCACTCGAAGTAAGTTCAGAACCATGTTGTAGGTTAAATGAAAGCTGCTGTGTAAGACATCTGCCCCTCCTCCAACGAGCTGTTTGAGGGTAGCCGACTCCACGGCTTCGTCAACCATCGCGATAACGACTCCAACGCGATCCAGTCCACGTCGCCCCGCTCGACCGGACATCTGGATATACTCGCCACCTGTCAGGTAACGATTTCTTTCGCCGTCAAACTTCTTAACGGCGGTGAACACCACGGTGCGGGCGGGCATGTTGAGGCCCATGGAGAACGTCTCGGTGGAGAAGAGCACCTTGACCAATCCGGCCTGGAAAAGAATCTCAACCACCTCCTTTAGAATAGGGAGCAGCCCCGAGTGATGGATCCCGACACCGCGCTTCAGCAGAGGAAGCAGGTGTTCTATCGCAGGGAGCTTGCGGTCATCTTCTGGAAGGGATTCCATAGCATTCTGAAACACTTCTGTGACAAGTGCGTCCTCCTCTGTGTTATTGAAATTGAGCCGCGAAATGGCTAGCGCATTACGTTCACACTCCGCTTTGGCAAAGGAGAAAACAATGACTGGGTACATATTGCAGTCCATTACTAGCTTGATGATTTCCATGATGGGTTCTGTACCCCGGCTCTTGCGCCGGTCGCGTCCCTGCGGTGCGCCGCCGTTCCCACTGCTGGCTTCTGCCCCCATAGAAGACATGGCCTTTCTGAAGTTGTCCTCACGGAACTTACTCTCCTCATCGACAATGCAAAAGATTCCTTCCGCACCGGCCGGGTAGAGGTAGTGCTGGAGAGGTACAGGGCGGTAGTCCGTATGAATCACGTGCACTTTAGTACGAGGGTGGATGCTTTCGACCCAGTCCGCAAATTCTCTAGCGTTGGGAATGGTTGCGGAGAGAAACACGTACTGGCATCCCTCGGGCAGTAGACTGATCGTTTCCTCCCACACCACACCGCGCGACTTGTCTCTCATGTAGTGCACCTCGTCGAAGACAACACAGCCCACCTCCCGCAGCATCTCCGTGCCGCGGTAGAGCATGCTGCGAAGAATTTCGGTGGTCATCACAAGGCAGTCTGATTGAGCCTTGATGGTCGTGTCACCCGTCATGAGGCCTACAGAGCCGTATTTATCGGCGAACTCGCGAAACTTCTGGTTACTGAGTGCCTTGATAGGAGATGTATAGATAACGCGTTTCTTGTCTCGTAGGGCCTTTGCAATAGCGTACTGCGCCACGGTGGTTTTGCCTGCAGAAGTATGTGCAGATACGAGAACACTATCGCCGGCTTCCAAGGCATCGATACTCTCCTTCTGGAAGGGATCCAGCTCGTACGGAAAAGTCATTGCTGGGTCGACCTCGCGCCGGCACCGCTTCAGCGACGGCTCGACATCCTCGTTTGTCTGGGACATAGATATTGCACAGAGACAACAAGTGCAGCGAGTGGGGTAAAGTTACTGCCTTACGCCTAAGGGGTTCGATTTTCCCACGTTTTTTACTGGCCAATCAAAAGAACCGTTACGTCGTTAAGATGAGAGAGAGAAAGAAGAGCACAAGAACGATAATTAGTACAGCAAGTGTCGAGTAGACTGTTGTTTATGGTGATCCTTGTTTAGGGTCGCCTACTCATGTTTGTTGCTTCTTAAACGTCCCATTTTAATCGCGTTACGTGTCTAGTTCTGGCCGCCCGCCTCTTCCCGCAAAGCGCGTTCCACGTCGTTGAAGAGGGCAATGGAGCACTCCTGGGCCCTTTCCATCATTTTCTTGAGCATTTCCGGGGCGAGCCGGGCTACGGCCTCGAACCACAGCATGTTCTCCTTGTTGTGCCCAGCGAATGCAACTGACAGCAGTGGGCACTCAGAGCGAATTTCCTCTGCTGTGAGGTCCACCACCACCTGGTTTTCCAGTACTCCTACAGTGAAAGCGCAGAGAACGTCCCTCATAGCAACTCGGGCATTAGCTAGAGCGAGACAGGCCGCGTTGAGGCACAATGTCTTCTCATCACCGTCCAGTCGAAGTATTTCAATATTGATATGGATCAGCGAGTTAGGGTATTGTGGGAGGAGCACCAGAGACCGCGCCACCTGCACAACGGTAGTTGCTATTTCGTCGCAATGGCGGTTGCGCCGCTGAGGGTTCCGTCGTCGATCGCTGGCGCAGGCGGCGATGGCAACATCGCAGGTAATCGTTGCTTCATCAGGCTTTGACTGCCTCGCATCCCCAGTCTGGGGCCCGAAGACCGTGGCGTATACCTTAGAGTTCCCCGCTTCAAGGACACAGCTTCCGTCCGCTGCGCTACTGCAATTAAACTGAATCCTCACGGGGCGTGTTTCGTGCGGTCTCCGCCCATCAAGGCGGAGCCCTGCAGTGTTGATATACTCTTTCTGCCTAGACATGCCTACCATGCACAAAACACAGGAGAAAAATAGAGAGGAGGGGGGGGAGAGAAGACGTTCCTACCAGGAGAAGACCGGTCAACCAACACATCAAGAGAAGAGACGTGCTGGCGTGAATGCTCCCTTGTTAGGCGCGTATCGCCGTGAACAAAACGACAGTAGTATGTTGGTGTTTGTTTGTTTGTTTGTTTTTTTAGGGAATAAACGACGCCACCGCCACACTGGTTGGCCACACTCTCCGCTCCTGGTGGGAATGTCCAGAGGATGGGAAAGGGGGTAGGATATGCGGAGTTCCGTTCGCTATTGTAGCTCATTACCCACGCACCTTCTCGTTGCTCGCAATGCGGCATTGATAATTTCCTGCTTGGGTCTTGTATCGTATCCATTTGCGTGTCTCGTACCCATACGCAGGTTCCACGACAGGTAGCGCAGTGATACGCAGCCCAGTCAGGGACTCTGACAGAAACTCAAACTCCATGCGAATTGGTGGACGATCCCACGCTGAGTCTTCCGCAGCCGTCGGCGCAATTTGTTTCGTCTCCGCAGCGAATGTGATCTCTTCGCCGTTTCCTACAGTGGACAGTTTCCATACAATGACGTGATCTGGGGCAACATACTTCGCCTTTCCCTTCCCAACGCGTATAGACACCGTGGCGGTGTTCTCTGGGCATGGTATAAAGAGCCGCACCTGCTCAGCTACCTGAGTGCCACTGAATTCCGAGCGCAGCGTGAACTGCATTTCCGTGCGGGTGCTAGATACCTCTTCAAATCGAGAAGAAACGACCGTCAGTGGCGGGGAAACATCAACGGAAGATTTGTATGACATGAGCATGAACTCCCCATCCGGCGGAACGAAGCATAATTTCTGCGCCTCGTCGTGCCGGTTTAATCGTACGCACGAGTGGAAGGCGACGCCCTCCAAGCGGGAAACGCTGGAGTCTGACTCGCCGCTTCCTTCACCAAAGACCTTGGTGTTTAAGAGCAACTCGCACTGGGGCATCCCCGTCAAAAAGTCCTTCACCAGCACCTTTCCTACCACCGAACTGTTAAGTACTTCCCCCTCACGAGAGAGAAGCATGTTCATCTCTTCGAGTACATCAACAAACATTTCGTTGACATGGTAGACGAGACCGCTGGCCCTCCACGGGCATGTCCCTGTCATCGAAGTTGTCACCGCCTCAGCAGAAGGGAGATCCTTGATGGTGTAGCGGTCGATACCGGACGCCGTGATGAACTGCTTGAAGGCGTCTGCATCTGTTACCATGGGGTATCCGAAATCCATGGACTCATCGATTATCTCCAGGACAGCGATAAAGTTATCCCGCAGAATTGATTCTTCTACACGTTTGAAGTACGCTACCAGGGCCTGAATGAGACGTATGCCGTACTGCATGGCGGCGATGCAGTGCAGATTGCTCTTCGACACCATAACCAGGAACAGCTCACCGATCGCAATATGCAAATAGCACAGGCCTTGAATGACGTTGACAGGGGGGAACTGATCGACGGACCTGTGAGACAACAGCTGCGTTCGAAAGTTGTCTGCTAGTGTGCGGACGGGAAGGCAATCACGAAACTGACGTGACAGAATGACATCCCCGCGATTGTTGAGAAACAGAAGGCAAGCGATCATTCGTGGAAGTCCACGATGGGGGGAAGTGAAGCTGTTCCTACCAAGAGAATACCCTTTTCTTTGGCCTTTGCACGACGACTAAGGACTTCCAAAAGACGGCTATCCACCACCAAAAAAAGAAAAAGCAAGAGCAATAGAGTTGCAAGTGGGATCAAGAGTGATCAGTCGGCACCACGCACTCCATCAAGAGCCAGCACGAAAGTAGATTGTCGGCTGCAAAAGTGCTTGAAACGATAAAATAAATCAAGAGCGCATCGGTTTCTCACGATTTAGTCTTCCTCCTTCTCCACCCCGGAAGCCGCCACATGTCGTTTGTACGCTCCCTGAACCTCCCGCTTTCTTTTCCTCCGCTCCAGAGCATTCTTATCACGTTCTTCGTACACCGCAACCCGAAGGTGACGATCCTTTATCTGGAAGTCGTTCAACGACGTCATCGCTGTTCTGGCATCATCGCATAGCTCGTAAACGACGATGCAATACCCCTTGGTCAGCGGAGAGCACCCCACCCGGAGTTGCTGAATGGCGCCGTACCTGCTAAATAGTTCAAAAATGCGCTGGTGCAGCTGCTCTTTTTGCTCTTTGTCCTGCGTTGGTTTATACGGGAGTCCAGCTACTAATAGAATGCGCTCATCTGGCATGTCGTTGACTCTTCTTCCACTACGGGTGATCACTATTTTTTTTTTTTTTTAGGGGTGGGGGGTTGGGGAGAAGAACAGTAATCGGTATCAAATTTACCTTTGATGGATTTTTTTTGTAATACGGTCGTCATTTGTTTGTGGCATGCGTCATGCGGAACGATGGATTTATCTGTCTTCAAACCGTTGTTGTTTGTTTGTTTGTTTGTTTTTTGTTTTTTGTTTTTTTTTATGGTTGTTCGCCACAGGCTGCCCCGAACCGTGTTACACAATCACCGCAACAGAAGAGACGGTCTGCACATTTTTTTCATCAATCGTGTCATTTCCTACAAAAAGAATATAATGTAGCACCCGAGCCAGGAATCGAGCCTGAGCTAAGTCGTGTGTGATAAGGAGGTTTGGGTTCACCTGGCGTGTAAACGCTTCGTACCCTTTTGCAGTGGTGCAGAAAAGAATACGTTTTCTCTCCAACCCACTCTCGGCTAAGGGGCGTAGAAGAGAAAGGATCCGTTTCTTCTCGCCCTCATCCTTTACCCGGCACATGATAAAAACCTCCGTGGAAGCAACTAAGCATTGAGCAGCTGCTTCGCCACCATCCTTCCAGACATCGCTATCTCCGAGAACATCCCACGTTACACAGATCTTGCTCTTGTTAAACTTCCCCTTTTTAAAAGCGTCGACGATAGTGCTGTTGGGTTCAATGGTTGGGGCTCCACCAGAGATGCTGGGCATCGTCCCCGCAGTGCTACCGCGACCCGCTGGCCGAGCAAGTGGTGCATCCCCGCCTCCACGGCGTCGAGAAAAAAAAAGAATGGACACGGTTCCCGCTAGAATCGCTAGTATCATACCGAAATGTTCTTCAATCATCTCCATGATCAGGTCCGCGAAAGGTTTGCGGTGCGCGGCAGGCATTGAAATTCTTTTCTATGAACAGAAGTTGCAGGCAAAAACAGTCAGATAAAATGTTGGAGTGAGATGGGTAGTTGCGTTAAGTATCGGGATGCTGTCTTACTCGTTATACGTTCTAAACGCCATCGGGAAAAGAAGAAATCAAAGCGCTGATAAATGCGCGATGTTTGTCGTTACTGCATACGTTTGGTCTGATTTTCTGTTGGTAGCTTTTTTATACACTCCTCTGATTAGGTTTGAAACGTGTAGCCTAGTGAAGATCGGGTTATCAGCCCGCGTTCCATGAGGTTCTGCAGAGATGCTTTGACCTCTGCATGAGTGATGAGGAACCCCCTCCCTCGGACTTGATGGACCTTTTCGCAGAGACGCTGGTGAGATAATGGCGACGACTGCTTCACTTCCTTTACAATAGCGGCATCCAGAAACACCCCAGCCAATGCACCCCGCTGCGGGTCAACTGCTGGGGAGGCTCCATCCCCGTCTCCGCGGGAGTTCAGCGGCCCATCAATGATGACGTGAGTTTTGGAACAGGAGAAGTCGTTATTGAAGCGGTAAGTCTTCTCCCGTTCAACAATTAGTCGACATTCTAAAAGTTTCTTGATATGGCGCTGGACAGCAGTAGCATCGGCTCCAGTTTGAGTGCTTAGTTCCGGGATAGAGAGCCACTTATTCTCGTTGAAGGCGAGTAGAGTAGTGGAAAACGGAGTTGGTGCTGTTACAAAGTACGTAGTTCCGTTGTGGTGTAAATCAAGTTGAACATTCCCCAGATTTTTTAGAAAAACTAGCCGGCGGCCACTATGCAACATTGCGTAGAGATTCATAAAGCACGCCTCGCACTCCATCATACTTTGAGGAAGTGGAGGAGCAACACCCACTAGAGGGAGAAGTGATCCTCCTCGTAACACAGTAGCCCGAAAAGTAATAGGGAGAGGAGACCCTTGTTCATCTTGATACCACTTAAACTTGGAGCTGATTTCCCAGCCACGTTCGACATCGTCTATCATGCATTCAAAGGATGATACTCTTTTACTCGGGATGGCGGCTAAGAAGCGCCTTTCCATCTGCAAGTGATTCTGTTCTGCATTCACTAATCTCACTGACATGCTTTTCTTCACTGCTCTATCCAGTGCGTCTTCATCCTCCACCAAGTTAAACAGTTTACTAATGTTCTCAATGACGGTGTCGCTAATCTCCATCGTTTTCACACAACGATCATAAAAAATAGACACAGCTTCTGCAAATCCTTTTTGATTCAACTCGGACAAGTACTCTTTTTCAGGAAACTTCTTGAAGATTAACTCATAAAGTTTTGAAGCATTGGCTAAGACATCCAGAGTCATTCTAACACCTGCGGCTGGATTGCTATCCATGATACACAAAATTCGGTCCATTTTCTCTTGCAGTACTCTCTTGAATAGTTCTTCTACCTGGTGATCTCCGACCATCGATCCGTAGAACAACTGGAAGAGCGCAATGTTTCTAAACTCCCAGGATCGCGTCATGTGGAGACATCCTGATGGAGAGTTGAACAGGTACTCTATATGTGGCAGCACCAGGACTTCACTAAGCGCCCTATGGATGGACTCACGGACAGTGGGAAAAGCCTTTGTCTCTGCAGCACCACTCTGTCTCAAACTACAATTCCAAAGCTCTTGTATTTCCTGCACCCATTTGATGAATTCCGGAACCTTTAGCTCTTCAACTTTATCCTGCGCATCCGAAGAATACCTTTTGGAAATGCTTTCTTTGCAAGGAGATTGCAACAAGGGTTCAACATTTCGCCGATCAAGAATTGGAAGGAGCAGCGTAGCATATCTTGTTAAGAGGGGAGACCATTTCTCTTTCAGGACGGCAGTGCTGACCCAGTGGCTGACCTTCTGTTGCAGCCGTTTGTCGGCGCAAATGTCTTGCTGAAAAAGAATATTTGCCGTCTGAAAATAATCCTGTGTGCAGTCAGGAAAAAGAAAGCAGCATGTGCTCACTTGATGATTGAATTCTTCCCATCCACACACAAAAAGATCTAAGGATTCATCTCTATCAATGTGCAGCGTCAGGAAATACTGTCGAAGAGCGCGAACCTGATCAGCCAGTATTTGATCAAACCTGTGTCTCAACAAGCGTCTGCATTGACCACTCAGCTGTGATTCAAGAAGTGTGATAACCTGAAAGCTATAGTTCAGTTTTTTGTTGCTAAAAATATCATTTAAAGAGTCCTCAATAATTTTTTGTTTATCTTCGTAGCTCGAGCAGTTCGCCATAAAACTTGCGACGGTTTCTTCATTAATTGCAAATAGTATAAAACAAAAAGAGATAAAAAAGGAGCACAAAGGAAAAGGTTAAAATAATGCTGGATAATAGAGTCGCAACTACACAATCAACGAGGATGTGCTTCTCTATTCATTCATTAGTACTTAATTAGCTACACAATTATGTTGGTCTCTTATATATATATATATATATATTAGTAGTTTAACGATGCTATTCTGATAATTCGGTTGGGTATGTTTTCATTAGGCTGGTGCTTTTCTTATGTTGTTGTTGTTGTTGTTGTTTTTGTTGTAGTGGTGGTTGTTGCTTTTGCTTGTTTATTTGGTTTTTTTGTTTGTTTTACTCTTCCTCATACCTCACGATTATAATTATCAGCACTAAGAGTGTCAGCGGTGGAATTTAATGGCTTTTTTTAAACGTGCGTAAATGTTAGCTCGATGATTTCTTTTCGGAACGGTAGACTCCCACTACTACGGCATGATCTCTCTCAAACGGTTCCAGAGATACTTGCTCCAGCGGCTTCAGTTTATCCTTCTTCAGTTTGTTCAGTTCAGCAGCGATAACCACAGGAGCTTCCAAGGTTGAGTCAATGCAATTTGCCTTAATTGAGATAACGTAATGTCCTCCATTTCGAAGGAAAGCCTGAGCATTCAGAGCGAGAATACGAGCCTGGTCTGGCTGAGCAACATCCATAAAAATGCAATCGACCATAGACACCAGCATGCGGTATTTCATGGGATACCGAGCATCTTCGATGATTGGGACAATGTTTGGTCGTCTTTTTGACATCTCTACTAAATCGCGGCCCACACGGTGAGAAAACTCCACCGCATACACCACCCCCTCAGGACCAATAAGATCGCTGACGTGGCTCACTGTCGTACCACTTGCACCGCCAAGGTAGAGCACCTTGGATCCAGGGCCCATGTAGATACTCTTCACGCCGGCATAGATCGCAGAAGACAACTTGGAACGGTACGGATTCCAAAGACGATATTCCTTCTTTTCGTCTCCACCCTGTGTGGCTCCAAGTTCAATACGTTTCTCTCCGTATACAGATATTCCGGGAACCATATTAAGAGTGCATAGAGTGTCGGTCTTTCCTTTTGAGATAAAAACGCCGGGATGCAACATATGTGGTTCAACGATAACTTTCGCACCACTACCTCCTCGGCCACCGCGACCGCCACCCCGCCCCCCGCGGCCCCCACGATCACCGCCTCTGCCGCCGAAACCACCGCGGCCGCCACCACGACCTCCGAAGCCACCACGACCACCGCGATCTCCGCCACGGCCACCACCGCGTCCACGAAAACCTCCGCGCATCTGCTAAATTTAAATTAAGAAAACCTTCTAACAATAAACCTATGCCATGATAACAAAGAAAAAATCAAGATATATATACAGCAAGAGAGAAAAGAACACAGAAAGGGGATAGGAGAAAAAAAATCGCAATATTTGTGAGAAGTTTGAGAACAGACAGACATTCCAGTCAAGAATCAGCTAAATGCATTCTAAAATATTTCAAAACAAACTAACAGTACCGCTTCTTTTTGGTGGGGAGGACTCATATCAAATGCCTTTACTAACTCTTTTTCGCCATATAATGAGGCCATTTTCACCATAAAATACATCACTGGTTTTAATGAGCGTTTGAAAGCGTTCTATTTCTATTAATCTAATCTAATCATATCCCAAAAGAGTTTTTATTACTTATTCTCCGACCCAGCACACAGCATATTAATACTAATAAAAGTTATTTGTTATTTTTAAATTAAAAATAAGGTATCTTTTCTTCTACTACTATTTTTTTTTTGCAATTTGGGAAAAAAAAATATGCGCCTATTCTTGGAAAACATTATTGGAAAGATAAGATGGATACCGCTCTGTCGACAACAAAATTGACGCAAAAGAAAAGGAGAAAAAAACTCTCAAAAGATAGAATAAAGTGTTCCAGCGTAAGTAACCTTTTAAAGAACAGGTTCACGTAAAGAAAAGTATTATTCTTATGCGCGTTTATTTTTGTTTAAATTACCGGTTGAGTTTAATTTACTAATTCTTACTGCTTCTCCTCTTTTTTGTTAAGGATTCAACACTCGATAAATTTAAATCACTAGCCCAACAGACGCAGCTTGCAATGAACATTTTTGTCATTGAATAATACTAATAATACTAATAATAATAATAATAATAATAATAAGAAGAAGAATTAAGTAGCCCGATGAGAACTTGAAAAATTCTTGAATAATCTTCGGCATCCAACAGCAAAATAAAGGGGGGGGGGAAGTGAAGATACAAAACAGATAATATTATTGTTATTATTAATAATAATACTATTATTAATATTATTAATATTATTATTATTATTGTCGTTGATATTGTTGTTTGTATATTGTTGTTATTTATATATATTAGTTTCTGTTTTGCCGTATGTATATATTTTATTATTACGATTATTCTTGGAGTACTATTATTGTATGACAGGTTATTCGTCTTCCTTTATGTTAACATTTCTGTTAACATATGAAGAGACCATGGGGAAGACACCATGGGGAAGCGAGAGAGACCAAAAATATATTAGTGGTATTCTTATTAATTCCAATATATATACTATTATACTATTACTATATACTATTAATATTATTATTATTGCTGTTGTTGTTGTTTTTTTTTTTTTTTCTTAATAATAATAATAATAATAATAATAATAATACCAAGAAATGAAAGACTACAAGTTTAGCCATCGTATTAAATTTTACAAAGCATTTCCTGTTTATTGTCATAAATAAAATTAGAGGTTATTTGAAAATACATTTCACAAGCGAAAGCGTCATTTACAAAAAAATAATAATAATAATAATAAGAAGCAGAAGAAGTAAGAAAAATAATAATAATAATAATAATAATAATAATAATAATAATAAATAGTAATAATAAATAATAGTAGTAATAAGAAAAAGAATAATAATAACAACAAAATGAAAAGAAAAAAAAATATCAGAAGATATTTAAAAATAAAAAGGAAAAGAATAATAATATTCGATAAGAATAATAAACTGCCACCGAGATTTTCCTGAAGAGACTATTTTTACCACCTGGAAAATTAAGAAGTGAAAATAGAATTTAAAAAGGGGGCGGAACGTCACACGTAACGACATTTAGAGAAACTATCAAAATTATTATTGTTATTATTATTATTATTTGATGATAAGTTCAACCCGTTCAGACTCTGGTTTCAGAAAGAGAAAAATTAATTTATTATTATTATTTCCCATATATTTATGTTTAACCCTCAGTAGTATTTGAAATTTTACTGTTGTGACCAAAAGAAACCTTTGTCGCCCAAAAAAATAGTTTCATGTGGTATATTCTTTTCTGCGGAATGCAATTTAAAAAAAAAAAAAAATCATAGAAAATTCCTCTGCGCTGCAACATTTTTATGCCATCTCATAACATAAAATGTAAAATATGGCGAAATAAAAAATCAATTGCCGACTTCGGAGGAACGGGGGAAATCCGTTTGTTTTTATTTTGCTGTTGTTCTTGTTTATCTGTTTGTTTGTCCCTGTCTTTGCGCGGGAGAGATCGCAGACCGAGGTGGCGACCGTGCAAGTAAGCAACGCGTGCGTGGTAGGAATGGTACCTCAGGGTACTTACTTCGTGACCATGGCCTTCTGTTTGCGATTCATCCTATGGCAAGGGCCCTCTGCGCCAGTGATGGTCTTATATGTGGGGTTTATGGCGCAGAGTAAAGGAAGAGAAACGAAAGATAGACACGTCAGCCTGGCTGGAGATATAATCCAAACAGCTGGGCGGGGTATATAGCTAATGAGGCCGCAGCCAAAGGGAGGACTCCTTCCAGTAGGCATGAAGAGCCCTGATTAGTTGCGCCTGTGCCTTCGTTACTTCCGAGAGAGTTCGTTGCTTCGTTCCTTGGTTTCTTCGTGGCACTTTCCTCATTGCGTTTTCTGGGTTTTGTTTCAGCTTTGTTACCGGTGGGATTTCCTGCGTTTGATTTCTTTTCATGTGGTGTCGGATTCTGGAAAGGTAGAAAGTGAGAGCTGTGAAAACTACGCGTTGGGTCGGGATGCCTTGGAGTCGGGGGACGGGTGATGTCGTTGCTATTCATGTGTGTCCTTGTTTCCTTGTGGCACGAGGTTTGGTGACGTTTTCGTATGGTGTTTCTTGTCTCTCGGTTCTTTCTCTTCCTCCAGGGCGTTCTTTCACAACAAGATGGCCTTATGTTATATAGATTTGCAAAAGTTATTGGTATGTGGGAGAGATTTATTAAAGAGTATATAGGCGCGTCGCGGTTGTGGCTGGTACTGCCTCGTGGACTCCTCAAGTGTGGGATGTTCGGGTACTTTGGGGGTGGGCAAGGGCGACCGAGTACAAGACAGGAGAGAGCAGCAAAGGGGTCCCTAAGGAGTGTCAGGTGTACAAATGGGAGAGACCCTCCGAAAATCGTACTGGCTGGGGGAAGGCAGACATATGAGAGCGGCTGGGTGAGACGCCAGATGTTGAAAAGCGAGGGCTCCAGCAGTAACCAATTACCACGGACGGATGGAGACCATGTGCACCCCTAGTGCTCCTCCACATCCTCCTTACCCTCACCATCGGCGGCTTCAGCGCCAATCTAACATCTCAGCGCCGCAACCAAATTTGGGGCAATGGGCCGTGTGCCAGAGGGATGCCACCGGCGCAGGGTGGACCGGGTAGAAGGTGGCGTTTGTCCAGGCCCACTTGGCTTCCACCCATCCCCGGGATCAGGGTGCGGTTCGAAGAGGCGGACAGACTAGAGGAGGAGGAACGCGATGCACGAAGGATCCTGAAGGCCCGGTTCTGCGACACCCTTGATGCGGCGGTAGAGGACCTGGCGGCCCAGCGACCCCCACATCCGACGGACGAGACGCACACTCGTGCGAGCGGCCCCTCCGTATCTCATCCCGACGGAAGGGAGCAGGTGCCACAGGAACCTGACGACACCCCAGAGAGACGGCCGATCACCAGGAGGCGTCCGCCGCCTTTAGACCGCGTCCGACACGACCGACGTACCACCCTCGAAAGGCAGAGACGGAGAAGGGAGGCGCGACGGGCAGCAACGGCCAGCGTAGCCCCTATCCGCCGCTCGCCATCCAGACAGCACAAACGAGATCACTCCTGCGGCCCACGAAACACACCGGAGAATGAGGAAGCCCTGCCGTCACCCCCTCGGCCCTCGGAATACAAACGTCTCAACATCCCGTTGGCGTACTTGCATTTGGGATCAAGAGCCTGCCCGTGAACCCACCCAGGGCGTCGAGGAGGAGGAGGCCCACGCACCTCCTCAGCTCTCACCGGAGATCCACGCACCAGACGAAGTGACACGGGTAGCGAATGCCCAAAGCTCCCCCGCGCCCCCCAGCAACACCACCAGGAGTCCGATGAGGAGCACCAGCATCGCCACCCCGAGCCGCACACAGAGGACGACCCCATCCTGTACCCACAAACACCGTCCGGTCACCGACCAACAACGCGAGAAGAGGAAGCCAAGTGGGCCTGGACAAACGCCACTTTCTACCCGGTCCACCCTGTACCGGTGGCATCCCTCTGGCACACGGCCCATTGCCCCAAATTGGGGTGTGGCCACACTTTCTCAGGACGCAGTCGCATGGTAGACCTCACCACGCACCTTGCCGCACAGCACCCGGGTTTTTCCCTCGACAAAGAACAACTGGTTGACTTTAACCTCTGTCAGTGCCTTCTGTGTCATGAGGTCCTCAGCGGCACATCCGCGGCCCGTACGTCACACCGTCGCCGATGCCACCTACCGCAAGGCCAACTCACGTGCCTGCAAGACTTCGCACAAAGGGCCCCGCCTCCACCTCCCCCAACTATGGATTTTCTCCAGCCCCCCTCCGAACAAGACAATGCTTGGTTGAGGGTCCGACCACGCACGCTCCGTATCCTTCACCGCTCTGAATTCAGAACCTGGATTCAGAAGATCAGACGGCGCTCACAGGTTACGGGGCGATGGATGAGGCGCACAGACACGACGCCCAACTCCGCCTGCTTGACCTACCACGGCTGTATCTCCAACCAAAGCCGAGAGGCGAAGACGAGAACTCGGAGAGGCCCCAGGAGGACGACGCCAGAGACCGCACCGCAACTCCTCGTCATGCCCCACCAGACCGCCCACAGGAAGCGCCGTCCGCAGCCACAAGCGTCACAGGCACGGACGATGACGACGACGAATGGGACGCGGCATCCTCCGTCTCCAGCCTGGGCCCGCAGCAGGCCACCGACAAACAAAAGGCGCGGGAGAAACGACGAACCATCGCAAGGGTGATGCGATTCCTACACGTAGGGGCCCTTGGAAAGGCCGCCAGAGCAGGAGAGCAGAAGCAGGCACCGATGCTCCCCGCGGCCACCGCCGAGGCTCCGCTGCGCGCACTCCACCCGGAAGAAGACCAAACGGATTTCCCCCGGCCCCCCGAAGTCGACACTCACCTTACCCTCACACCGGATGTCGCCATCGCCATCCGTCGTCGGATGTCGAGAGGGGCCAGCCCAGGGATCGACGGGTGGACGCGTGAGCTCCTCATGCCAGTACTGGAACACAAGGACCTCCTAGAGGACCTCACAATTCTGGTACAAGACATCATCAATTGCAAGGTCTCCCCAAGCTTCGCCACACGCATCCGAGCGTCCGCGGTACTCCCTCTTAAGAAGGACGACGCCGGAAACGTGCGGCCGATCACGCCGGAGAGTGTGTGGATGAAGCTCCCATCAATTGTCGCGTTTCGTAAGCTGGACCTGGCGGCCCGCCGGAAGTTCAAGGACTACCAGCACGGGGTCTGGGGAGATGCGGCCGTGGCCGTCAAACAGATCCGGCAAGCGAGGACCTCTGACCCCCGAAACGTCGTGGTCGCGCTCGACGGCAAGAACGCTTACAACGCGGTAAGCCGTCGTAAGATGCCTACTGGAAGGAGTCCTCCCTATGACTGCGGCCTCATTAACTATATACCCCACCCAGCTGTTTGGATTATATCTCCAGCCAGGCTGACGTGTCTATCTTTCGTTTCTCTTCCTTTACTCTGCGCCATAAACCCCACATATAAGACCATCGCTGGCGCAGAGGGCCCTTGCCATAGGATGAATCGCAAACAGAAGGCCATGGTCACGAAGTAAGTACCCTGAGGTACCATTCCTACTACACACGCGTTGCTTACTTGCACGGTCGCCACCTCGGTCTGCGATCTCTCCCGCACAAAGACAGGGACAAAAAAAAAAAAAAAAAAAAAAAAGTCGTAAGATACTCGAGGCGACGTTCGCCGACGAACACCTCCGGAGGATCTGGGGCATCTCGTGCCTCGCCCTCGGCACCCCAGGCGTGCTCCATGTCTACGATGGGGACACCGTAGCGGCCAAGCTGGAGTCCACGGCAGGGGTCCGCCAGGGGATGGTACTCGGGCCAGTGCTGTTTGCACAAGGGCTACACGAGGTGCTACGCCCCATCATGGACCGCCACCCCCAGGTGAAGCTCGTCGCGTATCTCGACGACATCACCCTGGTGGGTCGCGATGCGGACGTTCAGGACGCCCTCGATGCTCTGCATCCAGCGCTTCGTAGTTTCGGCTATGAGGTGAACGCGCTCAAGAGCGTCGCGATCCAGCGGCCCGAGGCCCAACAGCTCTTCGTCGGAGGCGAAGCGATTCCCGTGGAAATGGGGGTCGCAAAGATACTGGGAGCAGCGTTCAGTGTCGACGACGCGGAGGTGGACATCACGCCGTGGTTGTTACAGAGGGTCAAGAAACAGGACCCGTTCTTCGACTTCCTGGCGGGACAGGGCTTGTCTGCACAGTCGAAGCTCACCTGCTGCGTGCCTCGGGGCTCCCTCGCATGCAACACCTCCTCCGCACGCACGACCCCCAGCACCTCCTCCCCGCCGCCCTCTACTTCGACGACAAGGTCGAAGAGACACTCCTGCGCGTGCTCCAGGTCCCGTCCCTCCCAGACACGGCAAAAGCGCTGAGGGAATTGCCCTGCGCCACGGTGGCCTAGGGCTGCGGCGGCAGGCCGAGATCGCCTGCTACGCACGTGACGGCGTAGGCCAGAAGGGCGACCAGCACAACACCACGATGAAAGCGGACAAGGACAAGGTTACCTCCTCAATACACTCCTCACGGAGCCTGCGAGGAACCTCGTGCGAGTCCACAAGAACCCTGGTGCGAACCGAGTGCTGGCCGACCCTAAGGTCGAAATATCAGACGATGCATTCAGGTTCTATCTGAAACACCGCCTGCAGATCGAGGCCTTCCCTGGCAACAAGTGTGTCTGCGGTGCGCCAGCGACAAATGCCCACGTCCACACGTGCAGCCAGCCATCATCGAAAGCAAGACTTCACCGCCACGACGAGCTAGCGAAGGTTGTGGCGCACTGGGCGCAGAGTCTGGGCTTCGAGGTCCAACGGGAGCCAGCAGCCTCCACATCGAACGCGACGAGGATCGACGTCCTCATCACCACGTACGGCCGAGTATTCGGGACGGACGTGCGGGTCACTTACCCCCGGGCCACGCGCCAGCGGTTCGGGCAAGGGGGGCCATGAACGCCGCCTTCGACGAGAAGATGAGGAAGTACGGCGCCACCATGGAGCGCCAAGGGGTCCTGTTCACACCCCTCATTCTCGAGGCAACAGGCCGCATTCACGATGAGTCACGGAGATGGCTCCGTGCAATCGCGCAGGCCAGACCCGACCAACGGGACTGTGGCACAGCGCTGGGCGATCTTATGGCAAAGATCGCCCAAACATTGCACGAGACCAACTACCGGCTCGTCAGAGGAGTGGTGGACGGAAACCGTAGTTTCCACGCAGGAGAGGAGTTCCACTAACGCGGACACAGCCACCCATTCCCAAAGTACTCGAACATCTAACACTTGAGGAGTCCATGAGGCAGAGCCAGCCACAACCGCAACACACCTATACACAACTTTTATACATCTCTCCCACATATCAATAACTTTTCCAAATCTATATAACATAAGGCCATCTTGTTGTGAAAGAACGCCCTGGAGGAAGAGAAAGAACCGAAAGAAAAGAAACACCATACGAAAACGTTACCAAACCTCGTGCCACAAGGAAACAAGGACACACATGAATAGCAACAACATCACCCGTCCCCCGACTCCAAGGCACCCCGACCAAACTCGTAGTTTTCACAGCCCTCACTTTCTAACTTTCCAGAATCCGACACCACATGAAAAGAAATCAAACGCAGGAAATCCCACCGGTAACAAAGCTGAAACAAAACCCAGAAAACGCAATGAAGAAAGTGCCACGAAGAAACCAAGGAGCGAAGCAACGAACTCTCGGAAGTAACGAAGGCACAGGCGCAACTATTCAGGGCTCTTCATGCCTACTGGAAGGAGTCCTCCCTTTGACTGCGGCCTCATCACCTATATACCCCACCCAGCTGTTTGGATTATATCTCCAGCCAGGCTGACGTGTCTATCTTTCGTTTCTCTTCCTTTACTCTGCGCCATAAACCCCACATATAAGACCATCACTGGCGCCGAGGGCCCTTGCCATAGGATGAATCGCAAACAGAAGGCCATGGTCACGAAGTAAGTACCCTGAGGTACCATTCCTACTACACACGCGTTGCTTACTTGCACGGTCGCCACCTCGGTCTGCGATCTCTCCCGCACAAAGACAGGGACAAAAAAAAAAAAAAAAAGCAGCAAAGGGGCCCCTAAGGAGTGTCAGGTGTAAAAATGGGAGAGACCCTCCGAAAATCGTACTGGCTGGGGGAAGGCAGACATATGAGAGCGGCTGGGTGAGACGCCAGATGTTGAAAAGCGAGGGCCCCAGCAGTAACCAATTACCACGGAATGGGGGCTTTGCCCGCGCCAGTGGAACTCCTCTACTGCGTGGAAGCTCCGGTTTCCGTCCACCACTCCTCTGACGAGCCGGTAGTTGGTCTCGTGCAATGTTTGGGCGATCTTTGTCATAAGATCGCCCAGCGCTGTGCCACAGTCCCGTTGGAGTAGTGTTACGCAAAAAGGTTACCGGAGGCCCACGCGTCAGACGAAGTGACACGGGTAGCGAATGCCAAAAGCTCCCCCGCGCCCCCCCCAGCAACAACACCAGTAGTCCGACGAGGAGCACCAGCATCGCCACCCCGAGCCGTACACAGAGGACGACCCCATCCTGTACCCACAAACAACGCCCGGCCACCGACCACCAACGCGAGAGGAGGAAGCCAAGTGGGCCTGGACAAACGCCACCCTCTACCCGGTCCACCCTGCACCGGTGGCATCCCTCTGGAACACGGCCCATTGCCCCAAATTTGGTTGCGGCACTGAGATGTTAGATTGGCGCTGAGGCCGCCGATGGTGAGGGTACGGAGGATGTGGAGGAGCACTAGGAGTGCACATAGTCTCCATCCGTCCGTGGTAATTGGTTACTGCTGGAGCCCTCGCTTTTCATCATCTGGCGTCTCACCCAGCCGCTCTCGTATGTCTGCCTTCCTCCAGCCAGTACGATTTTTGGAGACTCCCTTCCTGTATCTTCAACCAAAGCCGAGAGGCGAAGACGAGAACTCAGAGAGAGCCCCCCAGGAGGACGACGCCAGAGACCGCGCCGCAACCCCTCCCCATGCCCCACCAAACCGCCCGCTTATCCTGCGCCATATGCCCCGCATATAAGACCATCACTGGCGCAGAGGGCCCTTGCCATAGGATGAATCGCAAACAGGGGGCCATGGTCACGAAGTAAGTACCCTGAGGTACCATTCCTGCTACACACGCGTTACTTACCGGCACGGTCGCCACCTCGGTCTGCGATCTCGCCCGCACAAAGACAGAAACAAAAAAAAAAATTTGACGGTTGGACGCGTGAGATCCTCATGCCAGTGCTGGAACACAAGGGCCTCTTAGAGGACCTCACAATTCTGGTACAAGACATCACCAATTGCAACGTCCCACCCAGCTTCGCCACACGCATCCGAGCGTCCGTGGTACTCCCCCTTAAGAAGGGGTCGAAGAGGCGGACAGACTAGAGGAGGAGGAACGCGATGCACGAAGGATCCTGCAGGCCCGGTTATGCGACATCCTTGATGCAGCGATGGAGGATCTTGCGGCCCAGCGACCCCCACACCCGACGGACGAGAAGCGAGGGCCCCAGCAGCAACCAATTAGAAAAGTTTACGAGTTGAACCTGCGCCGAAGAATGTTGAAGTTGAAAAGAATTATTGTTCCCTAAAATATATATTTTCCGGTACGACAAATATATATTTTGGATTTGAATTATTATTCTATGTGTATCATGTGATCACTCTGTTACACAAGAGAAATTTATTTATATTATATTTTTATTATACGTTATATATATATATATATATATATATATATATATATATATATATATTATATTATCTATGGTATTATTATATTATTATTTTGAGGATCATATACGAGAAATACAAAGGAAGAGCAAAATTTATACACTCTCATCTGGATTGAAATTTAACGAGAACTAATTATGTAGAGACAATACAGGATAATGTAATAGGTTCAAAGGTAAAAACTTATGCAATAGAAAACGGAACATAAATATTTAAATAGTTATTTTATTTCAGAATCAAATTATCATATGGGGTAAAAGATTGTTCCTCGTATTAGAATTCGCATGCATGCTTTCTATATCTATATAATTGGCTAATTCCTTTTGTTCCCTCTTTCTTATCCTGTTTTTGTCGCTCTTTGAATAATAGCTTCTGTCGTTGTTTTTATCCCCACTAAATTGTTTTCAATTTTATCCAAACGACAGAGGCTATCCAAAAATGTTTATTTCCCATTGAAATAAAAATATATCATAAGGCCATCTTGTTGTGAAAGAACGCCCTGGAGGAAGAGAAAGAACCGAAACAAAAGAAACACCATACGAAAACGTTACCAAACCTCGTGCCACAAGGAAAGGGGGACGAGCCCGAGCCCCACCTGGGATCACAACCCCCTCAGAAAAACGCAAGGAAGAGGGGAACGTCCGCAAGAGTCTCCGGGGCCGTGGGGCAACCGCCGACATGAAACAACGGACGGCACGTTGCACGGAGAGCTCACAGCGCCGCCGCCCCTCGCCACCAACCACCTCGTCTTCCGGGGACAACAGCAGGGAGCAACACACCCTTTTTTTTTTTTTTTTTCATCCTATGGCAAGGGCCCCCTGCGCCAGTGATGGTCGCATATGTGGGGTGTATGGCGCAGGGTAAAGGAAGAGAAACGAAAGATAGACACGTCAGCCTGGCTGGAGATATAATCCAAACAGCTGAATGTGGTATATAGGTGATGAGGCCGCAGTCAAAAGGAGGACGCCTTCCAGTAGGCATGAACAGCCCTGATTAGTTGCGCTTGCGCCTTCGTTACTTCCGAGAGTTCGTTGCGTCATGGGATTTCGCCTCAAGCCCCTCGGCTGCGCGGAGGGGCTTGGGGCTTATGGCGCAGAGTAAAGGAAGAGAAACGAAAGATAGACACGTCAGCCTGGCTGGAGATATAATCCAAACAGCTGGGTGGGGTATATGGTTAATGAGGCCGCAGTCAAAGGGAGGACTCCTTCCAGTAGGCATGAAGACACACCCCCGCCTCCCCCGACGCATCCCGCTTACGCATGCTGAGCCCCTCCCCTCGGAACCCCGAAAAGGGCCGAGTTTTTCGGGGACGACCACCATCCCACCAACTGGAGGCCAGCCTCTTCCCCACCCAAAAGGGCCTTTTCCCCCATGACCCATTTCTTCGCTCAGAGGTAGAGGTCGAGCAAAAAAAAAAAAAAAAAAAAAAAAAGGTCGAGCTGCTCCTCAGCCCGTCTCGCCACATCCCAACGCACAGGCGGCAAGAGCCCTCTTTCCCAAAATTGAGAAGGAGGGGCGCGAGGAGGGATCCATCTCACTTTGGAAGGGAGAGGCGACGCTCCCAACATCGCAAGTTCCATACCCGCCGATCCCAGGAGTTAGGGTGAGGCAGGAGTGGGTGGAAATCCTGGAGGGGGAGGAGCGGGAGAAGCGCCGACAGCTGGAGGAGGAGATGGCGAGCCAGTTGGACCTCATGGGGTCATCGGCCGCCATGGCGCTGTCACAGCGCCATGGTGGGGGTAAAGCGCGCACCACTTGGGAGGAGGAGACGCCAACACGGCGTCCGATCGGCAGGGGGCGGACGCCGCTGGACCCCATCCTGAAACAGCGGCGCGCAACTCCTCGTCATGCCCCACCAGACCGCCCACAGGAAGCGCCGACCGCAGCCACAAGCGTCACAGGCACGGACGATGACGACGACGAATGGGACGCGGCATCCTCTGTCTCCAGCCTGGGCTTTTTTTTTTTTTTGTCCCTGTCTTTGTGCGGGAGAGATCGCAGACCGAGGTGGCGACCGTGCAAGTAAGCAACGCGTGTGTAGTAGGAATGGTACCTCAGGGTACTTACTTCGTGACCATGGCCTTCTGTTTGCGATTCATCCTATGGCAAGGGCCCTCTGCGCCAGTGATGGTCTTATATGCGGGGTTTATGGCGCAGAGTAAAGGAAGAGAAACGAAAGATAGACACGTCAGCCTGGCTGGAGATATAATCCAAACAGCTGGGTGTGGTATATAGTTAATGAGGCCGCAGTCAAAGGGAGGACTCCTTCCAGTAGGCATGAAGAGCCCTGATTAGTTGCGCCTGTGCCTTCGTTACTTCCGAGAGTTCGTTGCTTCGCTCCTTGGTTTCTTCGTGGCACTTTCTTCATTGCGTTTTCTGGGTTTTGTTTCAGCTTTGTTACCGGTTGGATTTCCTGCGTTTGATTTCTTTTCATGTGGTGTCGGATTCTGGAAAGTTAGAAAGTGAGGGCTGTGAAAACTACGAGTTTGGTCGGGATGCCTTGGAGTCGGGGGACGGGTGATGTCGTTGCTATTCATGTGTGTCCTTGTTTCCTTGTGGCACGAGGTTTGGTAACGTTTTCGTATGGTGTTTCTTTTCTTTCGGTTCTTTCTCTTCCTCCAGGGCGTTCTTTCACAACAAGATGGCCTTATGTTATATAGATTTGGAAAAGTTATTGATATGTGGGAGAGATGTATAAAAGTTGTGTATAGGTGTGTTGCGGTTGTGGCTGGCTCTGCCTCATGGACTCCTCAAGTGTTAGATGTTCGAGTACTTTGGGAATGGGTGGCTGTGTCCGCGTTAGTGGAACTCCTCTCCTGCGTGGAAACTACGGTTTCCGTCCACCACTCCTCTGACGAGCCGGTAGTTGGTCTCGTGCAATGTTTGGGCGATCTTTGTCATAAGATCGTCCAGCGCTGTGCCACAGTCCCGTTGGTCGGGTCTGGCCTGCGCGATTGCACGGAGCCATCTCCGTGACTCATCGTGAATGCGGCCTGTTGCCTCGAGAATAAGGGGTGTGAACAGGACCCCTTGGCGCTCCATGGTGGCGCCGTACTTCCCCATCTTCTCGTCGAAGGCGGCGTTCATGGCCCCCTTGCCCGAACCGCTGGCGCGTGGCCCCGGGTAAGTGGCCCGCACGTCCGCCCCGCAATTGGTTACCCACATGAAAAGAAATCAAACGCAGGAAATCCCACCGGTAACAAAGCTGAAACAAAACCCAGAAAACGCAATGAAGAAAGTGCCACGAAGAAACCAAGGAGCGAAGCAACGAACTCTCGGAAGTAACGAAGGCACAGGCGCAACTATTCAGGGCTCTTCATGCCTACTGGAAGGAGTCCTCCCTTTGACTGCGGCCTCATCACCTATATACCCCACCCAGCTGTTTGGATTATATCTCCAGCCAGGCTGACGTGTCTATCTTTCGTTTCTCTTCCTTTACTCTGCGCCATAAACCCCACATATAAGACCATCACTGGCGCCGAGGGCCCTTGCCATAGGATGAATCGCAAACAGAAGGCCATGGTCACGAAGTAAGTACCCTGAGGTACCATTCCTACTACACACGCGTTGCTTACTTGCACGGTCGCCACCTCGGTCTGCGATCTCTCCCGCACAAAGACAGGGACAAAAAAAAAAAAAAAAAAAAAAATTGGTTACTGCTTGGGCCCTCGGTTCCATCAAGTGCCACCGGATGCAGCCACCTGGGTCTGCGATCTCTCCCGCGCAAAGGCAGGGACAAAAAAAAACAACAACACCAAGTCGCTGTCGTATTTCTGCCCTCTTCCAGCCAGTGCGATTTTTCGGAGGGGTTCTGGGTGCGCGTAGTCCCCCGCTGTCTTTCCATGGGAGGTGCCGCGCCCCTGCCGTGCAAGGTCTTCTGGCGTTCCGCTCTACATGTCGAAGTCGCCCTTCAAGATCTACTGAGGGCCCGTTAGGCCGCCTAATTAATCTTCTTTCGAGTCATGTCCTGCCGTTTTCGCAAGGCCCTTCCTGTTTTGGAAAAATGGGGAACGCCACGGCCATTCCTCCCAGCAGAAAGATTGGGGTGGGGCGTTCGTTTCTTCTTCGCCTTTGCCTAGTGGATAATTGTTTTTGTTTTTGTTTTCCCGCCAGGAGGAGCATCAAATCGAAGTTTTTGGAGTGTAATTCAAAGGCATAATAAGAAGTGGTGTGGGGTTTTGTTCTTTTTATCATTAGTCATAATATGGGGTAACTACCCTATTATTATTATTATTATTATTATTATTTTGTAATACTTGTTGTTCTGCGCGAGTCCAATTAGTTTTTTTTACTGTTCTTTCACTTTTTTTTTACTAATAAATATTCTAATTAAGATTATAAGGGTTGATGTTAGGGTTGATGTTCGCGTTGTTTAATACATGACTTATTTGTGTTGAGTTTCCTTGTTGCTGTTATTGTTCTACTCTTTCTGTTAGTATTGTTTTAGTATTTATTTATTTATTTGTTTATAATTTTATTTATTTGTTATTTATCATTCTTCTTCATTATTTGCAATACGAGTTACGAGTTTTAAGTCATTATCATTATTATTTTTGTTATAATAATAATAATAATAATAATAATAGTAATAATAAGAATAATTATCATTCTTGCTCGTATTATTATTAATATTATTATTACTATTATTAATATTGTCATGCTAATTAAATAATAATTATTATTGTTTTATATTTTGTTTTAAAATATTTTTATCGTTCCTGAATACTTTTAATTTTAATTTTAATTTTCTTATTTTGCTATAATGATATATTATTGTCTTATCGTATTTTATTATTATTATTATTATTATTATTTTTGTTCTTGTTGTCCTATCTGTTTAATCATTTCGCGTTGAAATGTTGTTCGAGTCTTCACACTGGTTATAATATATATATTTCTTTATCTTTTTCTCTTGTTGGTGTTGAATAATTTATTAAGTTTTTTTTTTTTTTTTTTTTAAAGTATCCACAAACATTTTTCAAATGAGGAGCTATAGAAGAGAACTTGGCATAAGTACTAGTTCAAAATAGTGTTTTTTTTTTTTTTTTAACAACAACAACAACAACATAAAAAAAATAAATAAATGGTCTCTCTCTTTATTTATTTATTAATTAATTATTATTATTATTATTATTTTTGCTTGAAAAGGATTGGAGGAACATGTGTGAGTTCTTTTAATGCTGAAATAATATTCTTTTTACTTTTTGTGGGTATTTTGTAATAATAATAATAATAATAATACACTACTATTGTAGTAATAATTATAAATTAGTGAATAAATTTGTGAAGTTCATGATGTGTCTTTTTTTTGTCAAAGTTTTTTTTTTGTATGTGACAAAAAAGCATGAAAAAGTATCTATGTTTCCGTGCTCTATATTTTGATGTTTTAATGGCTAAGTGAGAAGTAATCACTCTCTCTCTCTCTTAAAAAAAAGATTTATTATTGTACTTATATATATATATATATATTTATATATATTATTGTTAATTTATTATTATTGTTATTATTCTGATCATTAATATTAGTAACGCTCCTATTATTATTACTATTATTATTAGGAATATCATTTATTCTTATAATTACCATCATATTGTATTTTTTTTTGTTCTTTTAATGTTTATTCTGCTGAATGTTCTGCACCAGTATTTTTATTTTTTATTTTGTCATTATTATTTTTGTTATTGATCGTATTTCGATGAATCTTCTCAAATTATGTATTTTAATCGTAGTTGAACTCGTTATATATATTGTATTGCTAAAAACAAACAAACAAACAAAAAAATGATTGATTTTTAGTAGACAACAGTGAATGTAATTGCTGTTGCTATTCATTACAAAATCCCAAATCAATAATAATAATAATTTTATTGTTAGAGAAGTTTGTGTACGACAAGTTTTTTCTGAGAATTTGAATACGCATGATATTTGTTGTATATTTTATTATAGAGTCAATTTATGAGGAGTATTTTGTTGCGTGGCTTTTGTTCCACTGTATTTTTTGTCGGTGTATTTTTTTCGCTATGTACTATATATATAGCGTTTTTGTATTATAACTATTCTGTATTGATTTCTATATGAATGATTGTTATATTGCTATATTATAACTGTTCTATTTATTTAAAAATGTTTTTCAATATATTCTTATTAGTATTGTGACTATTAATTTCATTTTTACGCTCCGCTTTTAGGTATGCGGACGTTGTTCTGATTTTTATGATTATCATCTTTTTCATATTTTGTCTTAATTTTCTTGTAGAATAATGACGTGCTGCCTAAATCATTTATTTTATTCGATATTATTATAATTAGTTGTAATGACGATAATGGAATGGACCAAAGTGATTAACGTTAACAAACTAATGGAAAAGCTAACCCTAACCCTAACTAAGCGTTGCCCCAACCTATCCGAAGTTATTCTTTTTGCTGTTCTGCATGATAAATAGCAACGGAACTCAACAACCACAACTAGGGCCGACAAACGATAATTCGTTTCAGAATTCTTATTGCGTACTTGAGAGACCTACTTGTATTATTGATCTGTATCTTGCTGCCTTTCGAAGTTGACTTCCATGGTATGCTGTGTTCCTTTTTTCCGTTTCTTTTTTATTTGGTGTGTAAACGCAACGCCCCGGTATGGGTCATTAAATCTTCGGAAAAAGTCTTTTTGCAAAATTCACAGAGTACAACGAAATGCTAAGGTTTTGCCGTCCGTACCGTACCCCTATGCTGTCAAAAGCAACCCGCCTCCAACTGGGAAATGTGAAGACTGACTATGGTCTAGCAGCTACTGCTGCTGGGTCTAAGGAGAAATGGGGTTCGAATTTAGCTGGCCCGACCCCTTATCCGTTCGTAACTGTTGGATGCTTAATTGCGACCATATCTGTTGCTATCGCGGCAATTGGCACTTATCAGCAGTACAGAGATATGACTATTATGGCAGAGCATATTACCTATGAAGACGTAAAGGATCGCTGCCTTACTCCAATTCCAGGCTGGGCTCGTATTCGCTCTATGCAGATGGCTAACCCCACTGGTCCTCAAACTTTCCGAGACCCTACTCCTCTGGATTGGCTGCCTTTCGATATCAAGCTAGGCTACGTCAAACAGGCTTCATACTAATCTTGGGGTACTATTGTTAACACCAAAGGGACATCCTTGTTCACTTCTACTCAGTTTATTATCTCTTAGTCCTATTGGTGAGTCGTTGCTCAACCCCAACAAGTTATGCTAGAAGTTGTTATGTTAGAAGTAGGTGTACAGTATAGTTTTTTAGTGGAGATTCCAGTTTCCTCGTGTTCCCATTGGTGTTTGTTTCAACATTATTGTAGCAAAGTGTTGGAAGTGCTAGAGTTAGTATTTTCTAGTGAGAAACTTTTCGAGATTGATTTCGCTCTGAGAGCAGAAGAACCTTTTCTTGTGTCCTAACGTTGCCAACGACTTCCTTTTGTTTATTGATGCTGAACCCCGCTGCGAACCCCGCTGGATGACCCACTCTTTTTCTTTTTTTCGCGAAGTACTTTTAGATTGCTTAACGAAGGTTTAATTGACTAGTTTGCCACCTCACTGGACTACAAGATGTACGATGGGTCCGATGGGGCTGTTTTTCTTCATTTCCGAGCAGGAAGAATGACATATGCAAATGGCTTGGTAACCCCAGATACGCGCCGCGGTGACTTAACCTTTTCAGATGTAGGAAACGCCGTTAGAATGGTGTGGACCAGTCACGCGACTCGCACAGCCTTTCATCTTGCTAAAGGGAAGACAAAGGTCAGCTTCGTGGAGAAGTGCACGTCTGGAAGAGTACTACTTTTTGAAATATCTGATGGCGAAACTCCAACGAGACATTTTTTCTGGCTGCAGGATAAGTCTACCGCGGAAGATGCGGAGCATCTAGCTGCTCTACAGTCGGCACTGAAAGCAAGCGAGCCAGTGATAAAGATGGCCGATCTGAAGAAAATCATGGAGCGGATTCCAGTGAAGAAAGAGGCACCAAAACCTGATATTAACTTGGAGAATGTTATTTTTTCATCGAAGAGTGTTAATGCAATAAACGGGGATACTGAATTTTTCAGCTCAAGACTTGCAGGCCATTTACCAGAAGACCGCACATCTACACTGATGCAACAGATCAACAACCCGCAAGTGAAAGCAGCAGTAATAGCTTTAGAACGAACTCTGCGAGACCCTTCTGGCTTCAGTGAAATATGCCGCTCATACGGACTTCCTGAGACTCGGAAAAGCGGTGTCCTCTCTTTTCTTCAACTTATTATGTCCGCAACAAAGAAGGACTAATTATTTTCTTCTTCGTGTTTCACTGCAGCGAAAAACAAAATTCAACAAACAGCAACATATCAGAGCCTTCGACGTTGCAACAAATCAAGGAAGAAGCTTGAGATTCAGATTTCTGCGGAAAGCTAGGACCTTCTATTTCTTTCCTCCACCTTTTCAGTGCTATATTAAAATACTACTAAAAGTAATAATTGATGCTGAAATTATCATGGAAACGCTTACAAGGATTTCAGCCAGAACTGCATCGATACTCTCAATCGACTTTTCATGATGGAACGCACCGCCAAGCCCCAGGAGACTCTACTCCTTGGAAAGATGCGTCTTCCCCTATCAGCCGCCTTCGCGCATGGTGGCTAGCTCCTGCTGCAAAAGGTAGCGTTATGGGGGCTTGGGGGATCGCTATTATTATGGGAATTTATTGCGTCAGTTTGCAGCAAGATGCAAAAAGAACATACCTTTTGAATAGCGTGATACTTCGAAACTTGCATGAACAAACGCTTCGCGCTGATGTCAACAACGAAAAATCGGAAGAACTTGCCCGAGTTCTAAAAGGTTTGTATAAGGAAGGAAAACTGAGGGGCACAAAGGGACTAGGCGTGGAAGGACTGGAAGGAACAACTGCTAACGAAGAAGCTATGAGAGGCAAGAGCGCACTGGATTACGAAACAGAGCTCTGCAAAGTACGAGCCAGATCTGAATTACTGCATGAACGTAATCAGAAGTTACTTAACGAACTTTCTCATGAAAGGTCACTGAACGCGAAGTTGGAGAAGGAGAAGAAAATGCTGATCAATGATTTAGAGCAGCAACGAAGAAACATCGGCCGCTGATTATTTTGTTTTTTCTTTGGTAATTAATCCTTGGTAGGATAACTTGCGCAGGGGAAGATACTCAAAAAGTTCCTTGTCGACTAATGCGGAGGTGATGCTAGTGCTTGCCTATAAATGAAGTGAAGCAGCCGAACAAGAACGAAGTGTGCTCCCATTCCCTAATTTACTTTTCGCTTTTAGCTTGGCTGTGGATGCAAGGAAGAGAAACGTAATAGTAAGAGAATAGAATTGACAATGATCCCCCATGAGTATGATATGAATGGAGGCTTCAACGACTTTGTAGGGGCTCTATACGACTGTTCGGAACGTCCTCCGTGGACAAAGAGGTATGAACCACGGCGTTGGCTGAGTAAAGAGGAGAGAATCATTCGGCAGGTAGGGCTGGAGCTATCGTGGGCTAATCGGCCTGTGGAGACACTGTGGAAGCAGCTACGACCCTTCGCACTTCCATCTAAGGATTACAAGATTTCTGACAAAGATTTTTTAGATTTTCTCACTGTTTCGGGTATATCCCCCCTCATCCGGCAGCGAATTTTCTCTTTAATGAAAGAGCAATCTGGAGGTTCGGTTGATGCGATGCTTTTTTGTAAAGCAATTGATATGGCGCTCGAGGATCCTACCACGTCCGACCAAATTCTTCTGCATTGCTTCCGCTCGCTACCTTTATCCGCCGACAGGGAAGAACATGTTCTGCTGGAGGACGCCCTGCTTCGAGTGCTGAGCACTTACGATGGGAAAAAAAGCAAGAGCCTCAAGAAGAGACATGCAAAATTATCTTCTAGAGAGTTTCTCATTCGAGTACGAAAACAACAACTGAACGGTGTGAAAGAACTTTTCTCAGATGAGAGGAAAATATTGGATTTTCCCACGTTTCGGGAGGTGTTCCTTACCGACGGCGGCAAGCTCGCCTCAGTGTTTATCAAGCAGATCATCGAGGCATGCGCAAAATATTTTTGGGAACCTTTTGGAAGATTCCCAGCTATTCCGCTTCGTTGGATAAATACAATGACACCGTTACCATTTGGTGAAGTTCCGGCGGATGCAGATTCTTTGCTGCTTCAAGATGTAGAGTTCTCCGGTGTGGATCCTAATCTCAGAAAACGCAGGCACCATAAGAAAAAAAAGAAGATTAAAGAATCAAAGAGATAGTGGCATATTTGCGTCGTGTACAACGGATCATGAGGAAACCCTAAAGACAGTTTCTGGGTTGAGCTTATTGGGAAGTCTTTTTTCCCCCTTTTTTTATGAAAAGCTATTGGCTTTCTTTTTCCGTTGCTGTGAATGCCGTACAAAGTAAAACCCTCGCTCATTCTGTGACACATCTTGCCCCTCTCTACTTCGCTCTTCTCTCACCGGTGCCTTGTGCATAGAACATACAAAAATAAAAGATATTCTCCTGCCGATGCCGTGATTATGGAAGCGGTCCAAGAGATACAAATGTGGGCGCGGGTCCATAGATACCACCTCGACCCGTTCGCTCTCAAAAAATTTTCGGACTTTCTGTCTGGAGTTCCGTTTGTCCATCCAGACGATCGCCGTAACTTAATGCAAGATATATTTCTGGTTTTAAAGCGCATTGCCACTAAAGATCGGACCATTGACGCGGAGAAAGTGGAAACTGCGATCCAGCTTCAGATCGAAAGAATCCGCGGAGCAACAACAAAGGCGGAGAAGCACTCACTGCGTGTTGTGCCGCTCGTCGATGTTCCTAGGGTAACAGTGGATGAGCTCACAGAGGAGATTCGCGTGGCAGTACCATCCCTGAGTGCGTCCGTGATGCACCGGGGACGTCAAGAGGCTTTCCGTCATCGCTACTTAATGGCTCGGAGGCGCTGCTGGCGTAGCGCTCTTTACCGAAAAGGTACCACAAAAAGAAGTAACGTCGAACCCGACAATGACGTCCGGTTGCTGCTGCCTTCTTCGACTCTGGAGGGCATTGATTCAAACAAAGTTATTTCGGTTCTAGGACTTCTTGTCCATCGAGATGGAGCGTACTCATTAGAGGATCTTCGTGGTGTGGTGCCTGTGGTGATTGAGGAACACACACAACTTAATTATCGCAACTTCTGCGGAGCGGGTTTCATGGTTGTGGTGACGGGGACGTGGGCAGGGGGCCAACTCCATGCATCGCAAATAGACTTACCCCCAGCCGAAAAGCGTCAAGCAACGTTGAAGGATGCAGGCCCCTCGACGGATCTGTTCGGTCTCCTCCCGTCCAATTTTGAAGCCGCTCTGGAAAAGGAGAAAAAGGCTGTGCAGGCAGTTGGAGTCTTTCTGGCGAACATATACCTTGATAAACCTGCAACGCTTCAACAACTAGCAAAATTTTTCTCTACCATGCAACAGCGCGGAGAGGAAGAATTGGCCGATACTACATTTGTTCTCATTGGGGATTTCTGCTCCACTCCGATGACATGCGGCGATGCATCCCATTTGGACACAGAACCTCAAAACTCTGGCCAAGGGAAGCTCCACTTGCTGCTAGAAACTCTTGGATCATGCATATCAGCAAACGCTCCGACAGTTGCACAGCAGAGCCAGTTCATCATCATTCCTGGGCCAAACGATAATACAGCACTCAATGGAGTACTACCACAGCCTCCTCTACCCACTTCATTCGCTTCTGGGTTAGCCAAAAAAGTCAAGCGACTATCTCTTGGACCCAACCCCTGCCGTCTGAGATTTCTGACACAAGAGATTGTTGTTTCTCGTCGAGATTATCTGCGATGTTTTCAACGGAGTGAGCGCGTGTGCTGGCCTGAAAAGTACGGGCACAAGAGAGAGCGTGATAACGAAGAAACCCCGGTAGATCACTTTGAGAGGGTAACCAGAACAGTTCTTGGCGAAGCACACTTGTGTCCGGATTTAGTGGAGGGTGGAGTACTGTGGAAGATGGATGACTCTTTAAGTTTACCGGTGCTTCCTCATACGCTGCTGTTGTGTGACACAGTGGAGCCTTGGGAGTGTATATACATGGAGAGTCATGTTGTCAACCCTGGGTCGTTTTCGGCTAGTGGCGTTTTTCTTTGGTACACTCTAGCGGACCAAGATTGTTCTATGAGCCGAATGGAGTAGTCTCGTTTCGCGACTGCAGTGCGCTGATGGCTTTCTCCTTTATTATCACGTTTCTCACTACACACTTTTAGAACAACTAGATCAGATGACCGTATCTGAATAGATCACTTACCACAACACCACTACAACATAAATGTGCTGCATTGCTGCATGCCATAAGGAAAAATGAAATGATCTTTTATTTCGGCATGAAATAACAACTATTGTTTCCGATTGTTGTTTGCCAAGCACTTCCTTAGCTGCATCCAGGCAGGAGTACCGGAAGGGATTAGTGGCGAAATGAAGCGTTCGCGTAGCGGCTATAGTGATCCTAACGATGTGCGCCTCAAGAAAGTGAATGAATTCATTTCATCTCTAAAATTTTCGGTTCCTCTGTATCGGGTTCACGAACAGCGAGAACGACGAAGTTGCCCTAAATGTGGGAAGAAGAGGCTGTACTACTGCTACGATTGTTTGTCGGTTACTCACCCAGAATGCCATCCCGCTCCAGTCAAATTACCTCTTAATGTTTACGTTCTCTTTCACCCTGGGGAACTACGAAGCAAGAGTACGAGCCTTGCGGCTTCTACTATATCCCCAGATTTGCACATCATCGATTACCCAGAGGTCCCTGCGACACTGGACCCAGAAAGCACTTTGCTTCTTTATCCGAGCGCTGAAAGCGTAGAAATTCATGAAATTGATAACTTGGAGCAATACAAAAATGTTGTTTTCGTGGAAAGTACGTGGCAGAAAAGCAAGGGAATAGCTCGGGATGAGCGAGTGCTGAAATTTAAGCACGTGCGGATACCTTCACAAACGACCCTCTTTTGGCGCTTCCAGAACAACGACCCTTCCCATCTAGCTACGGTCGAGGCGATCTACTACTTTCTTCGAACTTTCGTTGCTCACAAGGCTCGTTCCCTCGATCCTGCTGCGAAAGCTAACACTGTAGAGGATGAAGCCGCACTTCTTACAAAATACTATCACGGCGAAGTGGATGACTTGCTCCTGTACTATATTCATCAGTTTATCGCCGTGCAGCAGCGATATGGCGATGAAGGGAGATACACGGATAGGCATTTCGAGGGGTACATTCTGAAGGGTGGCGCGTGGGATTCGTTTCTCTCTCTCCCGCATCCGATCCGCTACCAAAAGCCTAAACACCGAGTAAAAAAAACAACAACAGAAATATACGGAACCCTTCAGTCAGAAGCAAAATCGGCTACTACCCGCCTGAGTATCCAGTATGCCATTGGACTTCGAGATTCTTTTCTCCCTCTCTCTCTTTTTTTTTGTTTTTTTTTTTTTTTATAGTTACAGACAATCAGACCTAACATTAAAAAAACAAACAACAAAAACGCCCTGTTAGGATACCTTTTTTTTTGTGGTGCTTCACTGGTGCTCGGACACGTACCTTAGTGCTGACAACCGTAAACCAAAATGCCGCCTAAAAACAAACCGAATCTGAAACCCCGAGCAGCTGGCCCAAAGACTGGCCTAAAGACTGGCCCTGAACCACCTATAGATGCCATAGACGCCTGGCCAGCCACGGTTGCAGTAAACCAAGCGCAAGTTTGGCGGAAGTTTTTTTTCAACTAGAACGAGACCGTATTTACTCTTACTGGGAGATCACCAAGAAACAAATTGAAGATGTAAAAGATCAGCTTCGCATGAAAGAGAAGGAGAAAGCAGAATTAAAGGACTACCAGGAGGTAGAGAAAAAGGTTTTCAAGCAAAAGATTCGCCATCTCCTGTACGAGAATCAACTCCACATATCAACACTGAAGGAGGAAGCAGAGCGTGCGTACATGGCCAAGAGAGACGAATATCGTCAGGAAGAGGTCAACGCTCAGCGCCATGTCCGTGACATTAAATTAATGGATCGTGAGTTTGAAAATCTTCATAGGGAACAAAACATGCGACTAGTGTCTCAGCACGACAAAATCATTTCCGAGCAGCAAACACAGTTCGAGCGCGAAATAAAAGAGATGCACCTTAAGTACGAACACAAAATGAAAACTTTACGAGAGGACATGGATCGCCAACGACGCGAAGATATTGGTCAGATAGAGAAGCGGAAAGAGCAACACGTGGAAGAGCTTCGGGAAGTACATGAGCGAACATTTAAGGAGATCAAAGAGTACTACAGCGAAATAACATCTAACAACTTAGAGATGATCCGCACATTGAAAGATGAAGTCTACGCTAGAAAACGAACAGAAGCGCACAACGAGAAAGCCATGTTCGAAGTAGCGCAGCGAAACAAGAAGCTCACCGAACCGCTTGCCAAACTTCAGCGCCAGAAGAAGGACCTAGAGCAAGACTTAGCAAACTATATTGCTGACAAGGATATGCTACAGCAACTCAAGACAGAGGTACGGTCCACGGATCAGGAGTATCAGACGTTGCTATGGGAGCATGAAGTTCTGTTCCAGCGCTTTGAGAAACTGGAGGAAGACAAGAACATCATATTGAACAAGTACAATAACATGCTACAGGACATCCAGAAGAAGTCGACATTCCGCCGGGTTCTAGTGCAAAAGAAGCTCGAGCTTGTTCAAGGACAGCTAGAGGGTCGTGACGCGAAGCTCACGGAGTTGCTCAAGCGTGCGAATGTCAATGCTGAAGACTTAAAAGGCTTGCAGCAGAAGGTGCACGACTTACTCTCTGAAAAGGACAAGACAATTGAGGATCTCAAGATTCTCATTCTCAACATGACAGAGCGGGGGGAGGACATTATTACGACGTACCATGCGTACTTAGAAAACAACGGTATTTCTGCTGTTGGGATCCATTCGTAGATCAGGTGCATATAATAGGTTCTTCCCGAATGCCATTGTTGACCGATTCCGATACACTGGAGCTTATGTGATGTACACTTCCTCATGGACGAGGAGAAATGGAAAAAAAAAATAATCAACAACAACAAAACAGACAAGCGCAAGTTATAAACAAAGCAAATACAAATGCTAGGTACGCAATTTCTTTTTTTTTGTTGCTTTGTAAAGCGAAGGCAAGTGCATAATTAATGTAGCATTGAGACTTACACATTATGTACTACTCTACTTGCTCTTCCCTAATGATTTGATTCTAATGAAACAGGTTAACATCTGTAGTGAGGTCCATGGTCGTTTATTCCATAGCAGCGAAGAGAAAGAGTGTTAGCGAACAGAACCGGAAACGCTCTCGGGAGGACAAAGAGAGAGAGGAGGACATGGAAGCCACCGATGGGAGCCAGTCCGACGAGGAGTCTTTGACAGGGACGTCTGAAAAACTCCTCGAAGTGGAAAGTGCCCCCACAGGAAAGAAAGTCGAGTTTAGTGAACCTTCTGAGTGGGTCGAGCGCATGGCTTTGACATCCACTAGGCCGCTTCCCGAAGATCTAAATGCTAACGACGATCCCAAGCGAGAGGAAGCTTTTATTCAGCAAACACTGCTTTCTGTTCAACAGGGGCTGGCGCTGCTCGAAAAGGCTGGGGTGCCCTGCAGGCGCCCTTCGGACTACTATGCGGAAATGTATAAGAGCGATACCCACATGAACGACGTGCGTCAAGCCATGGAGGCTTCAAAGGCCAGAATTGAGGCACAAGCTCATCGTCGTAGCATGAAAGACCAGAAGAAGTACGGAAAAGAAGTTCAGGCTGAGGTACTTCGACAGCGGGCGAAGTTCAAGCGCGACATGCAAGATCGTCTCAGCGACTGGAAGAAGAAAACCAAGGGCAACCGTGGCGGCCTGAATGATATGCTGGAAGACGATGATCGAGGGACAGCAGGGAACCGGAAAGCCGCGCGGACACCTCGTTCCAAAAGCATTAAGCCTGGGGGCAGCAAGCGGCCCGGAAAGAATACCAGGCAGCGCCGAGGAAAGTAGCACCTGGGTAAAGGACGTTTCAAGGAAATGCTTCAGAAGCTGAAGCCCCTTTCTTCTAATTCTTTGTGATCATACAGAGTGTGACAACATAATCGTGTAAGCCTGTGCCAATTGGGAACACCGCAGTCCCATGACTATTCACAGCCGACCCCTTAAACTTGAAGTACCAACTTTGACCAAAAATACTCTTCAGTCAGAGACAATGCCATTGTTTTTCCATGGAGAGTAGTTGATCCGTAATGCAGCCTCCTCACGTACCATTTTACTCATTTCTTTTCTGCACTCTTCGCCATCTGGGTCTCTCTTGACATCTTATCGTCTAAACAGGTTTTATTTATTCTTATTTGAATATCACACGGAACGACCGGATAAAATGGATTCACCTCCAGCGAGGTTCAGCAGATGGTACCCCGACGCCGTCCTTTCCCACAAGTGCGGGGACAGTTACAGCATTACTAGGGGAAAACATCGAAATCCGTACGATCTTGCTACAGCCGATGCCCACGTAACGACCGCTGAACGACTAGACTCACAAACCCTTCGAGCCACTGTCATGGTGCGCAACGTTCAGCCGAAGTTCCGGGCCCTGCAAGACACTGTTGAGTGCGAATTTGTGCTTCGATCCTCCATTACGCAACTTGGTATCAACGCGGAGGGTGCTGAAATTCAGATCGATCGCGAGAAGCGTGAAATCACAGTAAATACGAATCTCGTGGCCCTAACTTCTGTTGGAATCCAAATGCTGGACCATATCGGGGTTGGAGCTCAAGTAGGAAAAATTTTTGCTCTCGATAAGAAGCGCGTGGTTCGTGAGAAGGACTATGTGCTTCGTCTGTTGCAGTCCTACACTCTCAAGGGAGAAGTTCTCATGTCGTACGGCGAGCGTGAGGTACAGATGGAGGAGTTGCAAGTGGTGAACGGGCGCCTCATCGCGTACCTTCCAGTTCTCCCTGGCTCCTTTTGTTACCAGGAGAACACCATCACATCTCTATTGCCAACCATCGGAATGGCCCTCCGTAGCGGCACCGCGTACAAGGATCTAATCCGTCTTCATCAATCCTTCGTTGCTGGATCTACGACGGCCACACTCAACACACCTTTGATGGTACGCAGCCGCCCTCTGCAGATCCGTGTGCTATTTGGTCGTGTCGTAGATGAGCTACTACCGAAAGGTCTTCGGTGCATGAGTTCCCGGATTATAGAACCCGAGGAGGGCAATGCTGGACCCCGCGACAGAACGTTCGTCTTCTGCGGTGAATCCACAGAGGACTTAAAGAGCATTCCCATTGAGTTCTATACGCTTGAGTCGTACCGTGAACATATTGCCTTCGCTCTTCGAAAGACTCTCGGCGCACGCTGCAGCCACGAGGCAGATGTGATGGCAGTGTTTAGATCGGCTCCTCCTGGGGAGTCGCGCTGTTCGGCGTACATTTGCAAAGGAGGTCAGTTTCTCGAGATGACGACCAACGACTGGATCCAGGCGAATCCGCGAGCCGAACCCTACGTTGGTTGTGATAATACGGATCAACAGCGAGAGTTAGTGGTGCGTTACATGACTCAACAGAGCGAGTATCCGATTCTTTCGGCGATGACTCTGGGCGACATCACCAGCGAAGGCGTGCTATTCACTCGCTACTTTCCGTCGCCGTGCCTGAAGCCCATTTTGTTATCGCGAACGGCATGGCGAAAGCTGAGGGCTATTTACTTCAGCCGCCCTTCCCAGAGTCATGGAAATTTCTTTAGTCAAGATGACGTGTCCCTTCTTGCGGACCTCATTACATTCGGCGTTTCTGTCTTCCACGTGGATGAGCGGAAGGGGAAGTTTTTTCAGTACATCCTACGCCAAGGACGCAACACTGGGCTCTTTGTTCCGTTGGAGCGCCGGCAGGAGTACATCCAGGCTACATTCTTTGGAGTGTACGGGTCTAACCTCGTCGCGGGGGACTTCGAGGCAGAGCTGCGCTACTTGCTGAGTGGAATCCAACACGTCAAAAAAACATGTAATCATCCTCTCCTCAATGCCTCGAAACCGCTAGCGCTGGTCACTGGTGGCGGACCTGGTGCGATGGAGGTTGGGAATCGTGTTGCCAAGTCCCTCGGAATCCTTTCTTGCGGCTTGGTGGTTGATTTTGGGAGTGTCGCTTCCAAGCCAGGGGCCACTATCAACGAGCAGAAGATGAACCCCTTTATTGACGCATACTTTAACTACCGTGCTGATAAGCTGGTAGAGAGGCAGTCGGATTTTAATCTTGATTTTCCAATTTTTCTTACGGGAGGCATCGGAACAGACTTTGAGTACGCCCTGGAGGAGGTGCGCCGGAAGGTCGCTACTACGCCACCGCACCCTATGATTCTTTTTGGGTCTGCGGAGCACTGGGGTGGAAAGATATCTGGCAGGTACCGCGAGAACCTCCGAAGCGGAACAATCAAAGGATCGGAGTGGATTTCAACCATTCCGTGGGTGGTGGAGACTGGAAAGGAAGCACTGGAAGTCTACAGGGACTTCTTTTACGGCGTCCTCCCAGTAGGTCCCGGCCACCCTCCGTCAGACCGCGGCTTCATGGTTGCCAAGGAGTACCTAGCCAATCGCCCACCGCAAAGTTTTTGAAGTGATATGCCGTTGCTCATCAGGTATCACCGAATGGAGGAACCTGAGAGAGATCTTTTAATCTGAGCTCTATTTCTTCGACCGAAAATTTGGTAGGAGAGCACACAGAGAAGATGTGATGCCATATTGTTGATATACAGCATATATATATACAACATATATATTTACTTAATTTTTGTTGCCGCTGAACAACATGTAAAATTTGACCGGGTAGATAGAGTTCTTTCCCCGAACTCCGTAACCATTACTTTTCCTTCCGTGTGTCCAGTCGAGCTCCCCATGGAGTCTCTTTAGGCGAAGATGCACCAACATTGCTGTCGCATCTCACACCAGGTCAAGGTCAAGGGCTTCAGCCCTACAGCGGCAAGGAGCGCTTGCCACCCCTTGAGACTCAGTCTATTACCTATTATCTATTATTATTATTATTGGTTAACACGTACGCGAGCAACTCTTTAATCCCAGGCCTGCATGCCTCTGTGTAGCTGCGTGTTGTACCAGTGGAATGATACAAGATTCAGTGGATCCGCACCACTCGCAATCCATCTCTCTTTGCCCTTTCTTTTCTCGTTGTTTCGCTTCTCGAAGGCTATAAGAAAAAAGGTAGGAAAAATACGATCTGACGCAATGAGAGGTATTCTAGGCTGGCTGTTAATGGCCATCGTCGCGGCCGTGCTTCTTACGGCTATTGCTGTACCGATGACCTATTTCACGAGTACCCAACCAAGAAACATTTATGTGGCAATCGCCTGCGTTGCGGCCTGGCTGATATACATGCTCTGCTGCTACTTGATGCTCTACCGCCCGCTACACTTTTGTGTGCAGGAGTTCAACAGCAACCACAGTCCCTCTGATCATTCCTTTTTTTTGAAAGAACTCAACGAAATGAGCGAAGTCGGGGATCATCTTAGCCGCGAGAGGCGGGCGCTGATCAGGACGATTGACCGTCTTACCTGCAATAAAGACCGAGATATCCATTTTATGACCCCCCCTCCCTCTCCGTTCTAGAGGGGAGGTGACCCCGATGGTAAAGCTCTCGGGATTGTCTGACCACAAACCTTTTCTGCTCTGTGATAGCTGGTGGTATCTCTGTTTCCACCATCGTTTCTTTTTCGATCTACTTAGCCCTTCCTGTCCCTGCCTATCTCGTCTCCATTATGTTTCTTTCTCTCCATCTCTCTCTCTATATATATTGTAGAGTGCTTTTTTTTCTTTTTTTTTTGGTGAAAGTGGTCTCGACTGTTAACGGTTCTCACTTGTGCTCTGTTGAAATGCGTTGCTTCCGCCTTTCAACGCTGCTGGTGCTGCTAGGGTTGTGGCTCGTTGTGGCTAGCCCACTGGGAGCTTCAGCTTTCCGCTTTGATCTGATGGTGAAAGAGAAACGGTGCTTCACGGAAGAGATTGCCAGTGAGGTAGACGTATCAGTGACTTACGTTGCTGGTGATGGCTACGGGCAGTTTGTCGATGTGTTTCTCACGCACACTCCCGAAGGCGGAGCCTTCGATTCCAATAAGCTACTCATTTGGAAGGATGTAGGAAACACTAAAGGGCAGTTCAAGCAGCGCTTTACCAGCGGCGGAGAGCTGGAGCTGTGCCTCGTCTCCCGGGTAGCCTCCGGCATGACGGTCAAAAGCACAGAAAAGAGGCCCGTGACCTTGGACTTCGTTGTTGGCGCCGACGCGCGGTCCTTCGAGAAGGCGGCCACCTCGGAGAAGATGTGGCCCATTCTAGCCCAGCTCCGTCACCTGGAAAGCTCGGCTCGGGATATATTGGGGGAGTACCAGTACTACAAATCTAGAGAACAGGAGATGCGCAGCACCAACGAACACATGACAGCTCGCATCATGTGGGCCGCCGTTGTTGTCATTATGATCATCGCTGGATTTTCCTATATGCAGGTGAAGCAAATAGAACGCTACTTGCGCAAGAAACGCATGATCGACTAACTTTCTCTTTCTCCCAGAGGCAGAACGTATGAACGAGGGAGAAGAGGAACGATACCTAGTGATAGTGAATTAACTGTATTTGCAGGAAGCAATTGCAGATTGCCCTAGAGCAAAAAAAAAGAACACAACAAACAATTAAACACAAAGAAATCAAATAGAATCCATTTCTGCTACGTACGTTACCGGATACGGTATATAATCTTGTTCAGAACTCCTTTCCCGGTGTTTTTGACAACCCTCCAGCACGCCACTTGAACAATGCTCCTGCTTCTTTCCTCCTCCACCCCTACTACCCACTTCAGTTTGAGATAGTTTTCTCATTCTCTTTTTTCTATTTACTATTTATTTGACGTGATTTACCTTTCCTACCACAAAATATATATATATATTTTAAATTTAATCTTGTTATCTCCTTTCGCGCAAAGGCATCAGAACGATTGCGAAGCAATAAAAATAACAGGTAGTGTAGAATCACTAATTAGAATCATCCTGTTTAAACTTTTGCTTCTCCCACTCCTTTTTGTGTGATTCTGTACCGAAGCGCGACTAGAATATAACCATCTCACCCGCGTGGCTGACACAGGTGAACCGTGTCGTCCCACGTAGCCCTCACTGTTTCCCCGATAATTTGGGGATTCAAGCGGTACTAGTTGCTGGCTCACAGACAGCGAACCCTCTTCCTGATTACTGGCACACGCCTGGGGATTATTCAATAGACCAACGGCATGCAGCGCACCTCGCTGATGAGCAACAACAATCCACCAAACCCCAATTTTCACGGTGCTCACCCTCACCCGATGACCACGAGGGACTACACGAGCGACGAGGTGCGGGGGGAATCGGGAATGCTCCCAGCGCTGAAGGGGAGCAACTACCGCCTCAAGCCGACGTTTGTACCAATGAGAAGCCGCTTCCGTCCTTCTACTAACACCACCAGCAACTTAAACCCAGGTCCGGTGGAGCCGCGCAGCGCACGCATGGTGAGCCGGACTAGCAAAGACATTGGATCGTTGTCGGATCACACAGCGTTTAACAACAAGATGTCAAAGTTGGACTTGGGGATTGGACAGACGCCCACCCAACCAGTCCCAACCGGCTCTTCTGCGGTGAATCTCATAGGCTCGTATCAGGCGATTCCCACCCCCACCGATGGAAAGTGCCCCCCGCTAGTCTCTTCTACGACCCAGAGGGAGGGCCTCAGCTCCAAGGGCAGTTCGAAGCCGACAAGCGCAGGAACGGCCAAGAGCTTCTCACAGACAGACCTTGTCAGCGCGACAATGAGCCACAACGGTCTGTCGAATGTGAACACGTCTAACCTCACGCCTTACGAGGAGGAAGAGATCAAGGCGTACCTCCCCAACGTATTCTACGCGGGTGTGGAGTGCAAGCGGAAAATCTTGGGAGGGAAGGGCCATCCAAACAACGATGGATACGACGATGAAAATGGACACTATCGGGTTGCGGTAGGGGATCACATCGCGTACCGATACGAAGTGCTGAAAGAGCTGGGCCGCGGAACGTTCGGCGTAGTTGTCAAAGCTCTGGACCACAAGAAGAGGATTAACGTTGCGGTGAAAATTATTAAAGGCAAGCCCAGCTACACGAAACAAGCGAAAGAGGAAGTCAAGATTCTGGAGCTTCTGGGTCGTGACGACCCGAAAGATGAAGCACACGTTGTCCGATTGCTTGACACTTGTTTTTTTCGAAACCATTACATCCTTGTGTTCGAGCTCTTAGGGATGGACTTATACTCTCTCTGTCAGCTCCAACAATTCAAGCCCCTACCGCTCAACTTCATTTACGAATTCTCGTGCCAGATATTGGTCGCGCTGGAGTATTCCCGGGCGCATCGCATTATTCACTGCGATGTCAAACCAGAGAACATAGTTGTATCGACCACCGCAGACACCGGCAAAATATCGTCCAGCAACCCGCTCGCACTCAACAATCTAAAATTGATTGACTTTGGAAGTGCCTGCTTGCAAGACCGACGGCTTTATTCGTACATTCAGTCTCGATACTACCGCGCCCCTGAAATTGTTTTGGGTATCCCCTACACGCATGCGATCGATATGTGGAGCTTTGGGTGTGTCCTGTGCGAGCTGGCCAACGGCTATCCAATCTTTCCAGCCAGCAGCGAGGGCGAGTTGTTGGAGAGAATAATTGAGTATCTTGGCCCTGTCCCGCAGGAAGTGCTTGCAAAAGGGAAGCGTGTGAACAAGTTCTACGATGAGGCCAACGAACTGAGACCAAACCTTAGTAAGAAGGGGCGCCCGAGAAAGAAACCTTCTAGCCGGTCGCTGCAACACTTTCTGAAGAGCGCGGAAGACCAGTCACAAGACCAAAGCTTTTTTCATCTCGTTTCGCGCTGCTTAGAATACAACCCATCCAAGCGTCTGACACCCCGCGAGGCGATGGAGCACCCGTGGATGAAGAAGATGGAGGCTCTCCTCGCGGGCCGTAGTGGACGATAAACTTTATCACCGCCGTCGCAGCGGAAGTGAGCTCACGCCTCACAGTTTTGTTGTGTGCTCCACTCGGAACGAGCATTTTTACCGCCTTGCCTTTCATTCATTGTCAACGGCGCCCGTTCCCGTGCAGTTTTTCATACATATAATATATTGGTTGGTTTTACTGTATACCTTCTTCTTTTTTTTCTTTTCTATTTATATAACTATTATTATCATCATTATTATTATTATTTTTATTATTAGTATGAAAACCATATAGAGACGCATATGCCAATGCTTTTTTTAACTCTTTTTTTCTTTTTCGGATTCGCTGGAGAAGATTTTCTATTCTCCGTCACGGACTCCATTGCCACGCTTACCTGCTGCTCCATGATTCCATTTATTTGATCAAATCATACATCCGCGTATATGTACATATACAAGCATACAAGCATATTAAACACCAACTATTGATAGCGTGAAGGGAGAGAGAGAGAGAGAGAAGAAAGAAGAAAGAAGTTCATAGATAATTTAATTTTACAGGTACAGACCCGAAGGAGATAGCCACTACAAGGGCCCATTTGCAGGTAAAATCGATGCCACAGTGGGTGTAGGGAAATTGAAAAATGGCGGTGCTCGTCAATGCAGCAGCCCTAGCCGCTAAACCCTCCAATATTTACTTAGTTAGCGTGGGTTCTCGTACCTTGCTTTCCATATACACTCCCTTGTAAATGCTTTTAGGATGTTGCTCACGCAGCTGTCCGGTATCTTTTACCCCCCCCCCCCCTCTCCCGTGGACAACAGGGTGGCTACCCACTCGGTGCTCCTTAGGGAACTCCTCCAACCCACCATAAAAAAGGAATGCCACGACAAATCTACAAAGACGGAACGCCTCCAATGGCAATAGGTGGAGGGGTAGCTCCACTCATGTTCATTTTCTTTTGTTCTGCCCCCCCCCCCCCCCCCCACACACACTTCCAACGCCAAACATTCGAATCACGAAACATGTCCTTATACTTCATACAGGTGACACAGCGTGAAAGCACATAGCGATTTATACCTTCTTCATCTTGCTTTTTCCGGAATGGTGGTACTAGCAGCACGCGTTTACTAACTATTATTATTATTATCATTTTTTGCTGTCCTAGCTCGCCTTACACATTTACATTTATCGTAATGACGCTTGACGCCCGGCCGAGCTCGCTTGGTCCTCTCCATTATTCCTAAGACACACACATGGGCAAGCAACGCCATACAACCTGTGTTGCTTCCGTGGAGGGACGTGAAGGGAATTCTTGGCGGAGTCGACGTCACTCAGCGCGATGGCAGTTCGGGGGCAGCGAAATGAAAGGAGGGAGAGGAGGCGTACTTCTGCCTTACAGTTTTCTTTTTTCTTTTCTTTTTATTTGTTAATTATTATTATTACTATTCTCTTGTAGTTTTCTTTACGCTTTGTGTTGGCTATAATTTATCTTTTTGTTTCTTTTTCGTTTTTTTTTCTTTTACTTTTTTTTTTGATCCTCACTGTGGTCGGCTGCATCAGAGATCAACAACAACAACAACAACAAAAACAGCCTACCTGTATACTCTTCCCATTTTTTTTTCTTCTTGCTACCACTGAGCATATGAAAAACGAAGGAATGGAAGAGCTGGAAGTTCAGTAGGACAACTTGTCAACTAGGAGTAGTAAAAGTCGCCGAGTACTGCGAGGAACAAGGCGCAGCGCTTGGGGCGCGGCATGACATGATTAGAAAGGGAGCAATGGGGGTGCGGCAGGTTCGCGTGTGGGTCGGGCCACATATGTCTCCCAATTGTATTTTAATAGCTGCGGCGTTGAAGAGTTCTTTAACTGCAGAGTTTTTTTTTTATAAAGAAATAACAATAATAAATACTAAATGTCGGGCCGTGGCTCTGCTGTTTTTTTGCGGACCCTGCCATGGTGCTGCAGGCGATGACCTACTCTCTACTAGTAGTACTTCTTCACGCCTCCTACACTTGTGTACATCTTACCTCGCTTGTTTTGTTTCTTTTGTCTGACTCGTTGTTCAATTTTTATTGGCGCCCACACGCCCACGTGAAGCGAAAGGGAACAGAAAAGAAAAACGGTGCTTTTCGTGACCGGAGTTGGTCATACCGTAGGCAGACATGTCTTTTGAGCTGCTCAACGACGTCGAGGTGGAGAAGTGCTTCGCGTCGATTCGGCGCCTGGCCGCGGCCCTCGAGGGCACCTCGCTATCGCGCGTGAACAACGTGGACAAAGGGCTGCTGGCGCAAGCCACCCAGGCAGGGCCGGGACGCCTCCCCGCCGTAGGGGGGTTGCACTCAACGTCTGACGGAACCACAACAACCCAAGATGACGACGAGCTCCTGTTTATTCCGAACTCCTTGAGCCTACCAAAAATTTGCGGGCAGGACGTGGTAACAGTACTGTCGAAGCTGGGGCACTCTCTCACGATGCTGGTCGACAGGCTGCAGAGGCAGACAGATACACACTTCGTCGCGTTTTTTGATCACATGAAGAAGAAGGAGTTCTCGGAGCTGGAGGAGATCTGCTCGAAGCGCAGGATTGTGCCGCAGGGGTTCGTGACCCACACACAGCTGGTTGGGCATGCCTTCCCGTCTAGTGGAGCGCTCGATGAACCAAGCCAGATTGGAATAGAGGCAGCTCTCCCTTTAGCGGAGGAGCAGAGCCCTCTCGGCGGCACGGTCAACAGTGGCTTTGAACTGGTGCACACACATAGCACCTTCACAGACGGCGGCAGGGGTGGCGGAGGGCAGCTGCGCAACGCCCCGCTGGCACGAAAACTGAAGGAGCGACGGGAGGCAGCATCCACTCTGCAGACGTTTATTTTTCTAGTTCTCGAGTCCTGCATTGCACAGTGCGAGGGCAGCTGCGCCGCCATATTTCTCAACGGGCTGAGCTACAAAGGCCAAGGCAAGGATAACTCCCGCAGTGCCTCGAAAGGAACGTTCACTGAAGAAATTGATCGTGAGGCCCCACCTCGTTTTTTGCATTGCGTGGCGAACTTGTACGGGGAGGGTAAGTTCCCGAACGAAATCAGCTATGCTACGTTGAATCCCCTCACCGCCGTTGTTCAAACGGGAGTGGCGGTGAACCTTAGAAATACCGAGTGTCCTCAGCTTCCCACCGTTGACGGCGAACACCGAGATATGGGAACTGATGATGTAGTTTCGGAGAGCTTGAAAAAGAATATCAACAAGGTATTGAATATTAACAGTGGGATTATGCTACCGCTAGGCGATTTTGGTTGTGTCGTCCTCGCAAATAAGCGCAGTACCGCTATTGTGAATAGTTTCACCCTATCCGACGAACATGTTATGTGGGGGGCTGCACTTTTCCTTTCCACAGTGCTGACGCGGTACAAGCGGGAGCTGCTGCTGGAAAATCCGTGGTACCCCAGCCACATTCCGCAACTGCGTCGGTTCATTACTTTACCCACAGTGAAAGATGGCCAGAAAGATAAGCGTGCGTACGTGGCTCCAGAAGTGGAGACAGCCCTAGAGAGCAACTTTGGGGTGCTAGCCAACAACTTGATGACGTTCATCACTGAGGGAAAAGGAGCAAACATGCCGCGCCGCTTGACTATTGTGCGCACGGCCGATCCCCAGACGGGGCATGTTGTGCCGGTGGAGCTGCTGCCGCGGAATCGTGTTCCAACGGCCGTCTGTGAGCATGTGACGGAGGAGGAGATATTTCAGGGCGCCGCACAGTACATCAGCAATCTGGAGTCCCTCTGGCACAAGACGCTGGCAGAGAACAACGCCGCTCATTTGGTGATGCAGAACTACGACAAGGAAGTAGAATCAAGAAACGAAGAAATTCGCCTTCTGGAAGCAAAAATACGGAAGCTCAACACCCGAATAGTTCAACTAGAGCGACAGCGGGGCCGCTCCATGTAGTACTTGAGACAGACAACCCCGCACTTTCCCACCCGTTCTGCTTTGCGAACTGCAACAAGGGCGGGTTGTACGTTCTCTTGCTTGCTACAGGATCACTCACCGCGATGTAGTCCAAGAAGAGCAGGGAAAACAGTGAGCAACTGCATTCACCGATAAGCCACAACGGAGGAGCAAACGCTATGGAAATCGTGATTGTGTGGGCACACAGCTCCCCTACTCCGCTGCTTTTTTTTCCTTTTCTTCGCTTTGCTGTTTTTGACTGATGCGTGCCGCTACCGTCCTCTTCACTCTTTTTCTCTCCTTCAGTGAATAAATAAATACCAAGCCACTCTCTTCCCAGCACATCATGCCCTTCGTCAAGGTTGTTAAGAGCAAGGCGTACTTCAAGCGCTTCCAGGTGCAGTACCGCCGCCGCCGTGAAGGCAAGACGGACTACCATGCCCGCCGCCAGATGGTGCTGCAGGACAAGACCAAGTTCGGTTCTCCCAAGTACCGTCTTGTTGTCCGCATCACCAACCGCGATATCGTCGCCCAGATTGTGCAGGCGAAGATCGCCGGCGATGAGGTGGTGTGCGCCGCCTACGCTCACGAGCTCCCTGTGTTCGGCATTGAGCACGGCTTGACCAACTACGCTGCTGCGTATGCCACTGGTCTGCTGCTCGCTCGCCGCACCCTGACGAAGCTGAAGATCGCCGACAAGTTCCCCGGCGTGAAGGAGGCTGATGGTAGCTACGCTGCTAGCCGCACCAAGAAGGAGGATCAGGACGACGACGAGTCCCAGTTCCCCTTCAAGGCCATCCTGGATGTTGGTCTTGCTCGCACCACCACTGGCGCCCGCGTCTTCGGCGTGCTGAAGGGTGCTGTGGACGGTGGTATTGCTGTTCCTCACAGCAACAACCGCTTCCCGGGCTACGACAAGAGCTCCAGCAAGCTGAACAACAAGGTTCACCGCGACCACATCTTCGGCAAGCACGTTGCGGAGTACCTGAAGCTCGTGAAGGAGGGCGCAAGCTCCAACCCTGATGAGCAGATCAACCAGTTCTCCAAGTACATCAAGGCCCAGGTTGCTCCGGACAGCATCGAAGGCATCTACAAGAAGGCCCACGCTGCCATCCGCGCCGACCCCACCAAGACCCTTCCCAAGAAGGCGAAGAAGGCCGGCTCTGGCCCCCGCAAGGTGTACCAGACCAAGAAGCTGACCTCCAAGCAGCGCAAGGACGCCGCCAAGGCCAAGGTCGCGAGCATTCGCGCCCGCCTGGCTAAGGCTTAAGAATGCTAGCCTTTTGAAGTGTGAAAGTGACCGCCTAAAGTGATTTCTTTTTCCCCTCTACTTTTCGTAAAATGGAGTTTATCCACTTTAACAAGTTTACACCACAACGTATCTTGTGTGACTGGGTATGCAACCTGCAGACGTATGCGTGGATGACCATCCGATACTCTCCAGCTGTGGTTCGCTCGTCATAACTTTCACTTCACTGATTCCCCTCTCTCCTGCTTCGCCTTTTTGATTCTTTATTATTTCTGTTTTTTTGAACGCGCTATTTACCCTAATTTCATTCCTGGTGAAGACAGCACATCATGCCCTTCGTCAAGGTTGTTAAGAGCAAGGCGTACTTCAAGCGCTTCCAGGTGCAGTACCGCCGCCGCCGTGAAGGCAAGACGGACTACCATGCCCGCCGCCAGATGGTGCTGCAGGACAAGACCAAGTTCGGTTCTCCCAAGTACCGTCTTGTTGTCCGCATCACCAACCGCGATATCGTCGCCCAGATTGTGCAGGCGAAGATCGCCGGCGATGAGGTGGTGTGCGCCGCCTACGCTCACGAGCTCCCTGTGTTCGGCATTGAGCACGGCTTGACCAACTACGCTGCTGCGTATGCCACTGGTCTGCTGCTCGCTCGCCGCACCCTGACGAAGCTGAAGATCGCCGACAAGTTCCCCGGCGTGAAGGAGGCTGATGGTAGCTACGCTGCTAGCCGCACCAAGAAGGAGGATCAGGACGACGACGAGTCCCAGTTCCCCTTCAAGGCCATCCTGGATGTTGGTCTTGCTCGCACCACCACTGGCGCCCGCGTCTTCGGCGTGCTGAAGGGTGCTGTGGACGGTGGTATTGCTGTTCCTCACAGCAACAACCGCTTCCCGGGCTACGACAAGAGCTCCAGCAAGCTGAACAACAAGGTTCACCGCGACCACATCTTCGGCAAGCACGTTGCGGAGTACCTGAAGCTCGTGAAGGAGGGCGCAAGCTCCAACCCTGATGAGCAGATCAACCAGTTCTCCAAGTACATCAAGGCCCAGGTTGCTCCGGACAGCATCGAAGGCATCTACAAGAAGGCCCACGCTGCCATCCGCGCCGACCCCACCAAGACCCTTCCCAAGAAGGCGAAGAAGGCCGGCTCTGGCCCCCGCAAGGTGTACCAGACCAAGAAGCTGACCTCCAAGCAGCGCAAGGACGCCGCCAAGGCCAAGGTCGCGAGCATTCGCGCCCGCCTGGCTAAGGCTTAAGCTTAAGAGTCGCATTGCAACCTGTGCTAGTCATTGTTTTATGATTTTGTAATTTATGGCGAGAAAAAGAAGCAATTCGATGTTTTTTTGTGGTGCGGCCGAAAAGCAGAAGTTTTGTTTCGGTCGGAAGGCATGGGTGTGCAGTGCCAAAGGGTGAATGAAAGGAAATGAGTTACGCGGCGGAATCCAATAATTCCTTTTACTTTTCACTTTTTTACTTCTCACTTTTTGGTTGTATGCTTTTATGGCGAAAAGAAGATTAGCGTAGCAAGATGGGGGCGTTTATGTACCTGAATGAGCTGTGGAAGAAGAAGTCTTCCGATGTGATGCGCTTCATTCAGCGCATCCGCTCCTGGGAGTTCCGTCACCAGCACACGGTTGTCCGTCTCCGCCGCCCTACCCGCCCGGAGAAGGCCCGTATGCTCGGCTACAAGACCAAACAGGGCTTCAGCGTCTTCCGCGTCCGCGTGCGCCGTGGTGGTCGCAAGCGCCCGGTGCACAAGGGTATTACCTACGGTAAGCCCAAGACGAGCGGCGTCCTCGGCATGAAGCTCAACAAGAACAATCGCGCTATTGCTGAGCAGCGTCTGGGCAAGCGTTTCGGTAACCTCCGTGTGCTGAACTCCTACTGGGTGAACATGGACTCTACCTTCAAGTGGTACGAGGTCATCGCCGTGGACCCGATGTGCAAGACGGTCCGCCGCGACCCCAAGATCAACTGGATTGTCAACTCTGTGCACAAGCACCGCGAGCAGCGCGGACTCACCTCCGCCGGCCGCAAGCACCGCGGTCTGCGCCACAAGGGCCACAAGGCCTCCAAGCTGCGCCCCTCCTACCGCGCTGCGTGGCGCCGCAACAACCGCATGGTGTTCCTCCGCAAGCGTTAAAGTGTGCGTTGAATTCCCATTGCTTTGCTCTTCGCTTTACTTTTTCATTTGGGATGCTCTTTGTGGCGGCTGTGCTGCTACCTAGAACATCAACAAGATAACAACACCTCCACCTCCACCGCGGCCCCTTTAAAGGGCCCTTACTTCTCTTCAGAGCTGGTTCTCTCGGAACCTTGTATGTCACACCTCATCCAGATAGGATAAACAATGGCTAACTAAAACAACGATGCTACTGCTTTTCTCTTCTGTTCTTCTTTTCTTCTCTTGCTTCTTATCTTTTTTTTTTTTACGTCCCTCCTCTCCCCCTCCCCCTTTCACATCCCACTGGACTACTGGCTTGCTGTCGACCTGCAGGTGAACGAACTATGGCTGCTCCCACCCCCCGCACTGGCATTATTGCCGGCTTCAACAAGGGTCACACCACTACCCGCCGTGCCCGTCAGCCCTCCACCAACGACCGCTACGCCGCCCCCCACAAGCGGCTGCGCGCCGTCAAGACGATCATCGGCGAGCTCGTTGGCTTCTCTCCCCCTCGAGAAGCGCGTGCAGGAGCTCCTGCGCGTCGGCAAGGAGAAGCGCGCTCTCAAGTACTGCAAGAAGCGCCTCGGCAACTTCACTGCGGCCAAGAAGAAGCGCTCCAAGATGGAGGAGGCTCTCCGCCACGCAAAGAAGCACCACTAAACACTTATTAGTGGATTAGTACAAGGGCAATCGTATGTTTCGATCTCTCTTTAGTTTCCTTTAATCTCCAATAAAAAAAAATAAGGATAATATTTCGCCTTCTATCTCCGTCTGCTGAAGGAATAACTGGCGAGGATGATTATTTTTTGTACGCTGCTGTATTGTTCTGTTGTGTGTTCACCTTGCCGTTTATTTATCTCTCCAAATTCTCCTTCTTTCCTTGACCAAGGCAACCAAGGGTTTAACACAGTTGCGCTTCTGCTTGCTCTTCTGCAACTGTTTACCAGCAAGGTGGATACGACCGTTTCTGTTGATTGTTTAACTTTAGCAGGCGTTGTAAATCTGAATCTCAATAGAAAGTCCGATTCTACAGCCAGCGGCAGCTTCGGTGAAGCGGCTCGCCGCCACTATAACATATACGTTGAATCGAGCCGCCTCTGGAATCAGCGGCGACCTCCCATAGAAGTTAGGGATTTAATACGACAATGCTAGGCCGCGAAGATGCGGAGTTGGCAGAGAGTCTTTCCCGTCTGTGCGTTCTACGCACCGAGGACTACCAGTTGCTGAAGAGTATTCGAAAGACCCAGCGGCAGAAGCCGGACCCCGACTACCTGGGACTGCTGCTCGGCGAATTCCGAAAGCGCGAGAAATGGCGAAGTGACCGGGAGGTGGAGCTCCTCTCTCAGCTAGGTGCGTGGGAGTACGGGTACTATACCGAGACCCGGTACACGGAAGGCATGGCGTGGAGGGAGATGGGTCAGTTCCAGCCGGTCTACTTGGAGTGCATCAAGGCCACATACCACCTCGAAGCGCGCGATCTGCAGGAGAGCCCGTTTGCGACCATGGATTCCAGCACCTTTCTCTACTCGTGCGAGAAGGACTCGTCGCTGCACAGCCTAGGGTACAATGTCGTACTGGAGATGTTTGCGGATGCGAACAAGGAAGAAAACAGTAGTGTGCACGCTGGAGTGCTTGTGGACACCTTGTACCCGCTGCAGCGCGACGTGACCCGCATGCCGGATGTGCTGGACGATAGCCAACTGGCCAGCGTCCACAGCCACCCCGTCGAAAGTACGGTGTCGCAGGCAAAGGAGGATATCGTCAACACCCACGTGAAACCAGGCGTGCGGGCCTCTCTTCGCGCCTCGTTGCGGGTATGGCAGGTCCTCTTTCTGCTGTGGAAGCACCTTCTCATGCGGTGCCCGATCGATAACTTAGCCAATGTCGATGAAATGTTTCACGCTCTTTCCTCTACCGCTGGAAGTTTTCTCAATACACAGCGCTGCCGGTTCACCTCCCTGCTGGAATCGACGGACTCCATGCACAGGGTGAAGTGAGAGAAGTCGAACTCCAACCTCTTTCCTTTCCTGCGAAATTACCACCGCCATCTGCGGCGCATGGCGCATGTGTGTCTGCTTCCCATAAGCCAGCTCCTTTTCCTTTCCACTGTGGGTCATGCCGTCTTAATCCTCCAACACTTGCCACAAGAACTGAAGGGAAGAGCATAGCTTTTTGAGAGGCGCAACGCAGCAGAGGTAATCAGCACACAGCAGATAGATGACGGAAGAGGCAGAGCGAGGCTGTGTGGGTTGCGGGGATGGATCTTCCGAGACGTGCTTTCATTGCGGGTGTACGGTCTGCGGGCAAAGGAGGAGGGAAGAGGCAGCTCCTGTCGTAGTCTGCGCCGCTTGTGGGGCGTCCACACACGTGCGCTGCAGCAAGAATGTCTTCACTGGCGAACCGATCGATCTACCGGGGGCTGGAAAGAGGCGAAAGCCGAATGAGTTCTACTGCTCCGTGGACTGTGCGCTTGGTGTGACGCTTGTTCGCAACACACGCTGGTGCGAGCCGCTGAGCCGGCACCTTGAAGAAGAGGCGCGATCGCGATGGTCGGAAGTTCAAGGTCTGCTCGCATGTGCCGAAGAGCGGGCTCTGGTGGTCCCGGCAGGGGTTGACGAGGCGGCGGCAGCAAACATGCAACTTCGATTTGAGCAGTGGGAGCAGTACTTTGCGGAGGAGCGGCTAGAAGTGGCCCATCCGCTGCCCATCGCCCCACCCTTTGTACGCCTAGAGACCGCGGCAGTGGAAGCTGCGGTCCGGGCGCTCCTCTCACCAGGCGGGCAGGCTCGGAGGCTGTGTGGCCTGGACCCTGAGGAATACGCCATCGGATCCGTTGCCGCGCTGCCCGATAAGCGGCGCTGGGCTGCGACAGCTACTCCAGTGCCCTCGGGGAAGTCGAACAGCTTCCTCCAGGAGGCGCGGGACCTACTGTGGTCAGCGGCTAGCCTGCCTACAGTTGTGGTAGAGAAAGACCTGAGCCGGCTGCTGTCGACGAAGGCGAGAGCATTTCCTACCTCCAAGTCGCAGTGAGTCCCCTCGGATTTGTCTTCCCCTTTACCTCTACCATCTACCCTCATCTCCTCTCACCAAAAACCAACATACACTTTCCGACTGACAGTTGTTTGTTTTACATTCGCTTAGTTAGTTGTTAGGGCAGACCACTCTGTCCAGCGATGAATTTCTGTGAATTTTCTACTACTTTGTCTTTCCTTCCGCGCTTTTTTTTTTTCGCTGTGTGTGTGTGTGCAACAGCAGCGACAAGACACGAGCTGCTTTTGCGCCTTCTTCGGGCTACGACGCTCCGCGGATCGAAGCAACCACCGCGGCATCACTAGATATTTTTTTTTTTTGTGGTTAGAACTTTTGTTTTTTACTTTTTTCCCTTGTAGACTCTTGATTAGTAAATCTCACGCGGGCTGCTGGCACTGTAGTGATTTTTTTTTTTAACCTTTTTTTTTATATATCGTAGATGGAGTGCACCGTGTACACACCGTGCGGCTCGTTTGCCGTCCACTTTCGTAGTGATGGAGAGTCAACGTTCCTTCTACACGTTCGTAGCTGTGTTATGGAGAGTACAGCTAGGGATTCCGCGCCACCTCACAGCTCCGCTGATGGCGACGCAGCACAATTGTTCTCCGCATCGCTAACACCAGAGGCAGTGGAACAGATAACGTCCGCTGCAGGGCTGCGGAAGAATTTTCGTACCTTCGCCGAGATGACGTACAACGCGCTCATTGGCAGTTCGACCTGCCTTCGTTTTTTTGTTGAGTCACCGGAGGCGTTACAACGACGAATCCACGAAGATGTAGCGCAACGGGAGGCGCAGCGCAGAGATATCGAAACGTCTTCCTCTCCACCAGCTCCGGCTCCAGCTTTGGCGGCCGTGCCGGCTCTATCGAAGCCCTCCGCCGGGGACAGCGACATGCTCCTCACCGTCGACTACGACGTGGATTTTACACGGGCGATCTTTCCGTTACCCCTGACCAAAGCCCCCCGGAGTGAAGGCCGGAGTGAAGGCCTCCGAATGGAAGTGCGGGCGAGTGTGGCACACTCCCCTGCTGAAGACCGCGAGGTGGTGCCAGCCCGTGTGGACCGGACGCAGCACCAGCTGGACCGGCAGCACCTGGCCGAGGCGCTTCGTCTCATCCAAGTGCTCAACGGCGAGAACGCCACTCTCAAGAAGGAGAACCGCATGCTTGCTCATCTGACACGGGAGAAGATGGCAGAGATGCAGCAGCTGTGCAAAGCCTTCGAGGAGGGCGCGGCGGCTATTGCGGAGGTTCAGCGGCTGCGGGGAGAAGAACATTCGCCTCCGCATGGAGCTGCAGAAGGCGAAGGAGCACGTGGAGGAGGTTGAAGCAGCGATGTCCCGTTTGCGTCGACAGACGGCTGTGCCATGTGGCAGCAGTCGGCACATATCGCCCTCCTCGCGGCGGTCCCGCGCCCCATTGGAGTCCCGCGATGTTAATCTCTTGCCGGTGGGCAGCAGGGGTCGGCCCGCAAAGCGTTCCACGCGCTTAGACACACCGCCACCACCACCACGAGAAAGCATCCATCCTAGGCTCTCAGCGACGCGATCGCCTTCTTTGGAGGGCCGCCCTGGCGGGCAGCGGGGTCGGCTTGGCAGTGGTGCTCCGCCTCGCCGAACGCATTCGGCATCATCACGAGGGTCCTGTAGCAGCCACGAACGGCTATACATGACCACAACGGCATCCAGCCGAAAGAAAGCGGTACCAGCGCGCTCTGGGTCCCTTGACAGCGACCGGCTGGGTCGGCCGGTTTTCCGCTCTCTCTAAGTTCTTCTGTTTTTCTCGCTCACCTGCTTGCCATGGCAAGGAAGGAGTGGATCGCGTCAGCGCACCACAGCAGACGCCGAGAATCCAGTTCTTCGATTCTTCCCTTTACCTGGTGGTACGACTGCAGCAACTCTCTCGTCTATCTCCAGTGCTCATGCGTCTCTCATTCTCGCCTTCGTTGCTTTCAACTTTCTTAAACAGTGAAAAAAAAAAGTACATTCCTCAGGCCTCTCTAGCCTTTCAGCCCCCAGTCTTCGCAAACTTGACTCCTGACTGGGGCGGATGTACCGCAGCGCTTTGCTCCGAGGGATATTTCGACGGCCTGGACGCAAGTGCCTAGATGAGGTGGTGAAGCTGCATCTGTTCGAGCAGGCCACGCCGATGCAGGTGGCAACCATCTGGAACCAGCACCACTTACAGTTCATCCAGTACTGGGGAAGGACAATCTCTACAGCAGCTTACAACGCAATTGAGCCGCGCCTTCGGCGTTGCCCGTACTTCGTTGTTCCAGTGTTTCGCGACAAGGGCCTTTTCAACGTGGTGACGAACTTCTCCGACGATGTAGTAGGGGTCGCGCCCCTGGGTGAGTGGCAGCAGAAGCAGGATGCCACCTCGCTGCACATGACCATCCAGTTCTTCACAGAGTTATCGCGAAGTAAACAGCTGGTGCTGGTGCGCTGCGAGATCAAAGACGAGGTCTTCAAGCGGTCGGACTGCTTGTTTGTGACGCAGATGCTCCTCAAGTACTACACGCTCCCCTCTCTCTTTGAGCGCTGGGTGGAGACCTTCAACAAGAAGCCTAATCAGTTTGACTATCACGCCTTCTTGCGGTCAATGAAGGACGACGCCGGAAAGGATAACATCATTATTGAGGACAAGAAGAGCGACATGCGCCGGGACGCATACGGCCCCGTCATTTCTACCCCTCCAGATGCCGTGGCGGAGAGAATTATGAAAAATCTGCACAACTCACCGTCATGATGCGGATCGAAACGACATTAACAACCCACTCGAACGAAAAGAACAACAATATCAAACAAACAAACAAACAAAAAAAAAACACCAAACAAACAAACAAACAGGGCCTTTTTCCTGTCTTCGAGATTGTGATTCGTTCTCACGCACACACCACTACAATGGCATGTAGGCATCGGGTGCTAGGATTGTCGATGCTTGGTCTCACACTTCGTCACGGTCTTGTTTCATTTTTCTTTATTCCCCCCCCCCCTTATTTTCACCCGTTCTTATCCGGTGTTGACTCAATTTCAGCTTCTATTCGCGTAGCTCTGACGCGCATTGCTGGACGGGACGAGAGGGAGTTCGTCTTGCTCGTACCACCATTGGATCCACCTTAGTCTTCTTGGTCCCATAGCAATTGAATGTCCCCTTTGCCGTTCAGCGACTGGGTGCGGTGTCGGTTCGGCGTAGAATTACCTTATCTTTTCTCGGGCTCCTTCGAGGAGGCAAAAGAGACCGCGCAGCGCGACGCGAAGTATCTGATTGTGTGCCTTCACGCCCGGTACCACGAGGGCGGCAAGGAATTGTTTCAGCAGGTGCTGTGCAGTGAAGATGTCGTTACCGAGTTCGTAGAGCGCGGAATTTTCTTTGGGGCGTGTGTGGAGGAGGCGGTTGGAAAGAAGCTTGCAGAGCAGTACAACATTGAGACTCTACCTAGCTTGGTCGTAGTGTTTAAGAATGAAGTAGCGTTGGACCTCAGCGGGCGGCTTACGAAAGAAATCGTTCTGGAGGAATGGCGAAAATGCACAGCCGTGTGGGACGGGATTGTGGCCGAAGAACTTAGCTTCAGAGTGGACCAGCAGCAGCGCCAGCGGGCAATTGAAGAGGAGGCTCGTCGCCTGGAGCAAATAGAACAGGAGGACATCGAGCGCCTTGAAGCTTTCGAGAAGCAGAAGAGAGAGAGCGAGAGACGCGAGGCGGAACGGCGACGCCTAGAGCAACAGCGGGAAGAGGAGGCCGCCGCTCGCGCCCTCGCCGAGCAGAAGGAACGGGAGGCGGCCGAGGAGCGCGCTGAGCGTGCCGAGAAAACAAAGGAAGAGGCCCGCCGCCTCCTTTCCGAGGAGCCAGACGCTGGGGAGCCCGACGTGGTGGCGCTGCGCTTTCGCTTCGCCACCGGTGGGCAAGAGACCAGGCGATTTCGGCGGACGGATGCGGCGGATCAGCTTTTGTACTTCGTGCGCAGCCGAGACGCATACAATGGGTCAGCGACGATACAGCTTGTCATGGGCTACCCGCCTGCCCTTCTGCAGTGGGACGAGGGGGCAGCGCTAGGAAGTCTCAAGGGGGTGACATCCAACGTCGTGATCAACGTTAGAATGGTGGACTGATGACGGATGCTGTTGATGGAGAGGGGCACATTAATCTGTCTCGTCTTCTCCAAGAATGCGCTTCACCTGTGTCTGCTTCGTTGTGGGAGCGGAGCACGCGGCTCTCGCGACTTCTTCATCCGGCTCCAATTACATTGCGAAGCCTACTAACGCATACAAATTAAGATATATTTTATGTCTGCTGTGTTCTGAGTGACGCCTCCTGATGCTAATCTGATACGTGGAGCTGTCGCGAACTTCTTGTCCTCAAATGGATGATGTCGTGACGGTGTTTGCCTGGGACCGCGCACTCGTTTTCTATCGCCTTATTCTTATGATTATTATTTTTATCTTTTCGTTCTTTTCCCTTGTGCAATATCTTGTGCCTGTCTCACGGGTGAAGAAGGAGAAGGGGTAACGGGCGCTTGACTCACTGAGACCCCCCTCCATTGCCCTAAAATGCAGCGCAGCTCGTGGCTGCTGGTGCGGTTTCAGCCGTACGCGATGGCGGTGCAGTCGCGCTTCAAATGGCGGCACAAGGAAACGGACCGCTGGCGTAGGTTGATGGACGCGACGTGCTTCCCTGTGGATTGGATGTCACAGACTAGGGGCCCGAACTTCTCGCAGTACAGCGGACATTGGACCCACCTCCTCACGTGCGCCCACGTGATCTGCCCCTGGGACTACCCAAATTATTACCCCCCGCACGGACCGACTCGATTTGTCTCCCGCATAACTCTAGCGGACACCATGAACCAGGTACGCCTTGTCTCGCTCCAGGGCACAGCGGTTTACAAGCATTTTGTGTCTAACCAGCACGTGTACGTCCACACCAATCCTCGACTAGACCTGTGCGTACTCCATGCAGAGCAGAACTTGAAACGCAGCGGCGAGATGAAAATGATGTGGATGCAGAACGAAGGATACGTCATCCGACCGCGGCTCGAAATAAACGAGCGGGTGCAGGAGGGCGATCACGTGTGGATCTACGGCATGACGGCCCACGAATCACTCTTCGACGAGGAGAAGATGCCGGAGCCGCTCATGATTCCGACCGGCATCCGTGCCAGGGTGCACGCCGTGACCAAGGAGCACTTCTTCGTTGACACGCAGTCGCTGGAGGGGATGGAGAAAGGACAAGTTATGATGGGCATGTGCGGCTCGGTGGTGATGAGAAACGGTCGCTGCGTGGGAATGCTGACGGCTACGGTTCATGCGGAAAGCGAGTGCAAGGAATTAGCAGGGACGGCCATGTGCACCTACTCGGACGACATCTTTGAGTTTCTTCTCGAGGTAGAGAAGCAGATGAAGCAGGCGCCACCGCGGCAGAACCAAGAGGAAACTCGGTTCGAAGCAAAGCGCCGTGAGGAAGGCAAGGAGCCTGCACCAGCGCGCGACTGGGCACTTGACCATAGCCGCTCCGCACGGCACATCACCGTTCCTGTGTCGCTGTGGCACATGGAGGAGAAGTGGATGACCGAGGAGGACTATATGACCAGCTCTGTTTTCGGTCGCAGCGGGCCGCTGAACCAGGAGACACAGGAAAGTGCTCTCGGATACGATATGAACAGCTCCAAAAGTTACGGCGAGCGTCCGGGAGATATCGCGTCCTTCAGCAACGCCACACCAAACGCGAAGCCACCGGTTCAAGGAGAGCGAAAGGATTACAGCCCCACGGGTATCTACGCCGATCACGAGGATTTCAAAACGAAAGATGTGTGGGATTCGAATCTGGGCTCCGAGATGCGGGACGTGTTTGAAAGCAGTGCCGACGGGAAGGATGCTCAGAGCCTGAACATGATGCGCCAGACGCTGGAGAACATCCGAGCGCGGCGGGCCATGGAAAAGATGAAGGAGTCGGCTATGAATCAGGCCAGCGGAAGTGGTGCCTCGGAATTCACTGGCATGGGACACTTCTCTGGTAACGCCGATGCCGGCGCCGCTAATTTCGACCCTGCGGTAGCCGGGCTCTCCCGCGAGTTTGCTGAGGAGGCGCAACGCCGTCCAAGCCGGCCACCTGCTGAGGGGGAAGGAGAAACCCCAGCGCAGCGAAAGAAGAGGGAGCGACAGGAGGCCGAGGCAAAGTACCAGGCCGAGCTCCGTCGCCGGCACGGGAACAAGGCGATTCCGTTCACAGATAGCGACATAGGGGACCTGTGGGGAAAACACTAGGTATCTAGTACAACAAACAAACAAACAAACAACAGCAACAACAACAACTACCAAACACAACACACACAAAATGAATTCTTTACGGACATGAGGATTACCTTCCCTGGAAAAGGGGCATGTGAGATACCTACTGCACCACCATTTCACTGCCATCGTCTTGTTCCTCTTCGCTTTACCCTCGCCTCGGTTTGTTCACTTACTCTTCGACGCCGTGTGTTCTGTTCATTGCTAAAGTTTGACAAGTAGCGCACGATATGTCTCGCTCCCGTGCGATTGAGACGCGTCTCGAGAAGCTGACGCCGTCGCTCGATGAGTTCTTCTCCTCCGGCTTTCTAACGCGCCAGGAAGTGGTCGAGGTCTCGCGGCAGCGAACGCACTGGGAGTACCGCCTGGTAGCCAAGCCGCTGCTGCTGCTGGATGTGCGGCAGGCGATCCAGTACGAACTGCAGCTGGAGGACAAGCTGCGCGAATACTGCGCTGCCTCGAAGCTCTCATTGCGGCACCGCTGGGTGATGCTCGAACGCATCGAGGGGCTCTACCGGATTGGACTCAAGAACCTACGCGTCCCTGCGGAGCGAGAAGAGCTGCGCCGGGAGTGCGTCCTCTTCCTGAGGAAATTTGGCCGCAAAGGGGCGCTCAGCAAGCTCTACGCCGAGTGGATGATTCAGTCGCCCACAAGGAGTGACATATGGATTGAAGCAGCCGAGTGGAGCGCCATAGACGATAAGAACGTCGACAACGGCCGTGCCATTATCCAGCAGGCGCTTCTCACCATGGCCTCGGTGCCCGAAGTCTGGGCCAGCGCGGTTAAAATCGAGCTGCACATGTGCCACCGGCTCCTTCGTGGGCTGCTGGACAGCCACCGCGCAGAGATCAAGAGAGAGCGCGAGGCGTCAGGGGACAAGGGACCTGTGGACTTCCGCTTCTCCGAGCTGGGGGAGCGCCTGAGAGCCGAGAACGCCAGCATGGGCAGCATCCTGCTCGACTTGGAGCTGGCTCGCACAGTGGTGGACGAGGCGCTTAGCGGCCCTGCGAGCGGTCCGGCACTGGTGCAGCTGCTGGGCCGGACCGCTGCGGCTTTCCCACTGTCGGCCGAACTCATCCGCGAGCTACGCCTCGAGGGTCTTCGCCGGGGGCTGCGGACGGCGCGGAGTTCAGCGGGAGATGTGCCGCAGGCGGAGCGTACGAAGTGGGAGGAGGGCCTGGCCGCTCTGCTTTGGGACTGCGCCGCAGTGGAGCACTTCCTCGTGAGCAGCGGCCCTGTCGCCGTGACGGACCCCGCAGGGTTCATCGCGACGGGCGGGGCCCCAGAGAAACCGACCACAGCAGTGCGGGTGCACGCCGCGGCCCACACACTTATTACGTCGTGCACGCTGGTCAGCAGCGCGCAGAAGGTGGAGGCGTGGCCCACGGTTAGCGCCATCAAGGACATTCGCCATGTGTTTACAGACGGGATCGCAGGGGTGCTCAACTCGCTCAAGCGTGCCGGCGTGCCGGCAGCGGACCTCTCCGACATCGCCATCCGCTTTCTCACGCCGGCGCCGGAGCGGGCGATCACCGCGACGTACCTGGCGAAACTTCTCTTGCCGGGACCAACACCCAAAATGAAAAAGGCCGGCAGCGTGCCAGCCCCCGGCGCTGGTGCGGTGGCTCTTGGCAAGTCGCTGGCAGAGGAGCTGCTCGTGCTCCCACCTGCCGGGAGGAAGGTGCGGCGCGATCCCGGCTCGAGCATCTTCTGGCTCGCCGCGAGTCTCTCGCCGTTCGTCCGGGCCGAAGACGTGCGGGACGTCGTGACGCCAACATCTTTCTTCGGCGCCGCGGCGCTGGACGACGAGACGCTCCGCCGACTACTCCTGTGGTGGGACTCGCTCGACCGCCTCGAGGCATCGCAGTCGCCAGAGGAGGTTGCTGCCTCTCGGGCGGAGCGCGGGCGCGCCGCCCTGCGCCTGCTGCAGGAGCACCAGGTACTCCCTGCCACCGCGACGCTCTCGTCGGTGGAGGATCTCCTCAGCCGACGCAACCTCGTGCCGTATGCTGCAGGTAAGACCCCAGTGGCACTCTGGCGGGTGTTTGAGGCGCTCGAAAAGATGCGCGCGGACCAAACTACGTCGGCGGCGACGCCCCCACCATCCTGCAGCAGCAGCAGCAGCAGCGACGACTCGGAGGATGTGCCGCAGCGTCCTAGCCGCCCTTCCGAGACGGTGTCCAGCTTCGCGATGGCGGGCCTCGAGTTTCTGGTAAGTGTCGGCCGCGGAACGCTCGACACAGCAGAGGAGTGGGGGGCTGTGGTGGGCATTTGCGCCTTGATCCGCAGCCGGCTTCGCACGCTGGGGTGCCCGGCTTCCTTCTCGCGCGCAGAGATGGAAGCGGCAGTCCGCGACCGCGGCATGACCTGGGTCGCCCGGGTGCGGCGTTTCATCGGGGAGACGCAGCGGTGCCGGCCGCGACCGCGGTGGGTGCTGGTGGCGCTGGTCATCCCGTTTCTGGAGGCCGTGGCTGTCGCAGGGCCGGGGGCGGGGAGCAGCGCAATGGTGGAGGCCCGCGCTGCGCACGAGGAAGTGCTGTCCCTGTACGGCCTCAGCCACTATCCCGATCAGTACGCGGCGCTGCTGTATGACGCCGATCGTGACGGCACTGCGGCGGCCCCTGCGGCGCAGCGCGGGCTGGCGAAGGCCCTGAGCGCCGAGGACTGGGGTAACTACGTGGCGTTCGAGCGCTTCGTCGCTCGGGACCTGGCCAAGGCAAATAAGGTGATGGAGCGCGCTCGCCGCCTCTGCCTCGCCCCACAGGCGCTCCTGATCGCCAATCACCACCTCTCTGCGGAAGCCGTAGCCCACGGACATACGGGAAACTTTTACGAAGCATTGTAGATTTTTTTTTCTACGGTGGACGCGGACGCTGGCCACCTCCTGATCCCTCCCTCCACCCACAACTAAACTGAACCGATTAAAACTTTTACGATTCCATTCCATAAGCCTCAACAACAACAAACTAACGAACAATTAGCTCTGGCTACCCCAAGATATAGAATGGATATCTTCGTCGTGGGACACTTCGTTCCGCAGCGTCTCCAAAGAGGAGTCTCCGTCTCCGTCCTAGCGGACACTTGGTGCGCCTCCGAACTGAAGTGCCCTCCTACGCTGCTGCCCCTCTTACTCTTCATCCTCTCCCATCTCCACGCACACAGACTCCTGAGTTTTATTCAGGCGAAAAGTTCAAGTTCGGTGCTGTACTCCTAGCGGAATTGATGTCCTACCTCCATGCGCTGGCGCGCCGTAGCGCCATCCAGCAGCCGCTGCCGCGCCGTCGCGCCGCAGCGGAGACCCTTCGTAGTGCCGCGCCAGCGAGGCCTGTGGTTCTGTGCTGGCGCGATGCCGTCGCCCGCGGAGATGCAGCGCGCCTGCTAGCAAGTCTCGTGCCGCTCGGCGCAGGGACCGCCGCCCCAGCGCCGTTGTCCAGCGCTTCCACTTCGCTGCTGCTACGCGAGGCGCTCGTCGAGCCGGAGGTGCTGCATGCCGTCGCTGCGTGCCTCGTGGCATCCGCCGTGCCGCGGCCCATGTGCCCGCCTTGGGTCGCTGCTAGACTAGGCCCCCGACCGGCGCCCGCCGCAGGCGTTGACGACTTCCACTGGGAGCCGCCGCTGCCGCCTGCTTCTTCTTCTTCTCTCGCCGAGGCGCGGGAGCACAACAGAAGACTCTCCCTTGCGGTGCTGACGGGCGTGGCCAAGGTGCTGCCGGCGCACCGGACGCCGCCGGGGTCTGCGTTGCTCATCGCACTCTGCGGTCTCTGCCTTGCACCGAGCGACGAGGAGGCGGTCGAACTTGCGCGCCGGGCGAAGCACCGCTTCCCCGAGGCAGCGGCGTGTGCCCTCGCAGCGTACTGCTCTCTCTCGGGGGTCCCTTCAGAGAGCGAAAAGTCGGTGGAAAGCCGTTGGCTCGCTCTCTGGGAGCGTGTCGGCGATGACAGCGCCAGCCGCAGCAGCGGTCCGCGGTGTCCAGCGCCGCCGCTGCACCCCTCAGTGGAGGGCGTCCTTCAAGCCTCCTCCGTGCGGGCCTTTGCTGTGGCGTGGGAGGCTCACTGCGTGCTAGCGGCGGGTGGCCTGGCCGCAGCCGACGCGTTTCCCCGCCTGCTGTGCGGGGGCCGCGACACACCGGCCGCCGTGGCGGCCTGCCTCCCGATGTGGGCCAAGGTGGAGTGGCTCACGCAACTACCTGCCTCCGTCCGCCGTGGGTCCCCGGCCGTTGCTAATGCCCACGGCGCCATCTGCGAGAAAATCCTCTCATCCGCTGCCACCGCCCGCAGAAAGGGTGATGTGGGGCGGCCGTCGACCACCCACGGTCAGCGAACGCCCTTTGCCGTGCGTGTGCACCCCGCGTCGAGCAGCGCTGCCGCCCAATCCCGGCTGCTGGAGCACCTCCTCACCATGGCGACACACATGAGCTGTGACTCGGCGCTTCACAGCTACGACTTCATACTAGACCGCCTGCGGGGCCTCTGGGCAGTACAGAATGCGTACGCTGTGGCCGCCTCGCTCGTCCCTCCACACGACACGAAGACGTTGCACCGCGTGATGTCTTCCACCCCCAGCGAATGGCGCACAAGAGCGCTGAGCGAGCTCATCGGGGCCATACGGGCCGCACTGCAGTGGGCCATCACGGGGAAAGTGCCGCCATCCGCCGGTCTAGGTCTGGCCCACTCCTCTCTGCTGCACGCCTCCGTGCCCGCGGCGTGGCGGCGGGAGCGCAGCCTGGCAGTGACCGACGTAGTCCATGAGGGAACCAGCGCGCTGGTAGCGTTGCTGACGCTGTGCGCCAACCGCCAGGAGGCGCTGCCCCGACGCGTCGGCGTTCCATCGTGGCGGTCGAAGCTCCACGCCAGCGCCACCGTGCGCTCACACAAGTACGAAGTGCTCCTCGCGGAGCTTCCTCAGTCGGAGCTCTCCGCATTGCTCCAGCTCCTGCTGCGCTACGGTTATGTGGAGGCCGGTGTGGAGCTAGGGCGGTGCCTCGTCTCATCGGCGCTGTTGGACTTGCGTTTCTTCAGCGCCTCTCTCTTGGGCTCCTTGTACCTTGGTATGGAGGCTACGGCAGCAACGGCCCAAGACCTCCCCCGGCAACGACGCGCGCAACGGGACCTGAAATTGCTCTATCATCAGCGGATCACCGTGTTTGGCGAGGACAGAGTGCAGGAGCTCGCTGCGATGGGAAGTTGCGAGTCGGCGACGAGGACGGCCGTTGCCCAGGCCCTGACCTTGCGGCCCTGGCCGGAGGCATTATCTCGTATCTCCGTTGCTGGGCTACATACGGGTTGGAACCTTTTTCGAAGCGATGCCAAGCCCAATCTGCCTGAGTGCCGGGCGCCGCATTAAGCAGTTGGACCACTGGCGTGGCCCAGCGGACCACTCCTCCTTCGCCGAGTGGAATGGAATGGATCATCAAACTGACTGCCAAGGAGAAGTTCAACAGTACGGAGAAGGTTGCTGACGTGAGATGCCACTGTGCTAACTTCCGCTCTACTGTGAGCAACACCCGTTTCCTATCCGTCATTCCCTCTCTCTTCTCTTCTCTTCTCTTCCCCTTTACTTTGTTTTGAATGCCCCTCCTTCACTTTCTATTGGTGTCGCAGTGGTAATCGCCAAATGAAGCTTAACGTCGCCTTCCCCCGCAACGGGACGGTGAAGCAGTTTGAGATCACCGATGAGGTTCTCCGTCGCGTGAACCTCCAGGATTACCGCCTCGGCAACGACGTCGACGGCGCGATCTTCGGCAAGCAGTTCTCCGGCTACATCTTCCGCCTCCGCGGCGGCTCTGACAAGGAGGGCTTCCCCATGGTCCCCGGCGTCATGGCCCCCAGCCGTGTGTCCCTGCTCCTCAAGCGCGGTGCCATCGGCTACAACACCTTCCGCGGGTACAGCGGTGAGCGCCGCCGCAAGAACATTCGCGGCTGCGTCGTCGCCAACGACATCGCTGTGCTGAACGTGACCATCACGAAGCGCGGTGATGCCGAGATCGAGGGTGTGACCGACACGACTGCCCCCCGCCGCCTGGGCCCCAAGCGCGCCAACAAGATCCGCAAGCTCTTCAACCTCTCTCGCGAGGATGACGTGCGGAAGTACGTGGTGCGCCGTCGCGTTTCCAAGGATGGAAAGAAGGACCGCCTCAAGTCCCCCAAGATCCAGCGCCTTATCACTCCCACCATCAAGGCTCGCCGTGCCAAGAAGGCCAGGGTCACCATCGAGAAGGTCCGCAAGTCCGCTGAGGCTCGCCGCACCTACCTCAAGGCTGTCGCTTCCCAGCGCCGTGCCCACCGCCAGCGTGTCCAGGCCGCGCAGCACTCTAAGAAGGTCTCCCACCAGAAGGCCGAGGTGCGCGCCATGCAGGCCCACTAAGCTGAAATCGTCCTGGGGGAGGTACTGGTTCAGGTTTGTTTCTTGAGCTCTTCGCTGCAGATACCACAATCTCATTTTAGTTCTTTCGTGCTACGGCACCATTAAAAGAAAACACGCACACACATACACACACTATACTCACCACTATTAATACAAGGTCATTAACACCTTGCTGCGCTCCTCGTGTTGTCTGGCTGCTTTTCGTTCTCTTCGGGGATATCGATATGAACTACCTTTTAAGTTTCTGTTTCTGTTTTGCCTCCTTGGTGTGCTTTTTTCTGCATACTGTGCCGCAGTTTAGTTGCCTGGACTTGCTGCAGCTCCCTGTGGGACTGGCAAGGACAGTACACGTTGTTGAATAGACAGGCAGGGTATCGCTCTCATCTCTAGGACATCAACCGGGCCGCTGAGAAGAAAGCGAGCACTGGCTGTAATCGAAGAAGGACGGAGCTTGGCTTAGCATTACCACCACACACACACACACACACACACAAGAAATACTCGCCATAGCACCCCCTCCCCCCGTTTTTTCCGCCCGATCATTGTTACACTTATAGTAGTATAGTAAGCTAGATAAACGCCATGTCGCGCAGAGCCTTTGTCCGAACGATGAACGGGGAAATTTCGTCCACGTGGCGTTACGGTGGCGCAGAAGCCAACACGCTCGGTGTTAACGTCGCGACGTTCGGCGCGACTGGCGTACTCGGTAGCTACATTCACGCGGCCAACTGCTATCACGGCTATACCAACATCATCCCCTTCCGCTTTCGCGCTGGTATGACAAGTGGCGCCCGTATGCTGCGTGCGCTTGGTGATGGTACAGTGGGTCAGAACTACGAGACTGACTACGAGATAGACAAGGAGTTTGTCGTGAAAGCTATTCTTGAGAAGGTGGATAACGTTGTCAACTGTGTTGGGGCCTGGCAGGAGCCCACCTGTTATGAAAACAGTCAGTCTTGGTTTTCGATGGAAGCCATAAACGTGGAGTGGCCCCGCATGCTCGCTCGCTGGAGCCGTGAGATGGGTATCCTCAAATTAACCCACATGTCCATGGCCGGGGCGGACCTTAACAGCCCTTCAAAGTTGCTCCGACAGAAGCGCGAAGCGGAGTTGGCGGTGCTGGAGGAGTTTCCAACCGCCACCATCATCCGAAGCACTGATATATTTGCCGAGAACGATTTCTCGTACACCAAGTACCTCAAGGCTCAACGGTATTTCAAGGTGACCCCTGTGCCGAACCGCGGTGAGCGCATCCACCAGCCCGTGTTCGCGGGGGATATTGCTGAAGTCGCAGCCCGCTCTCTTCTGTTGGACCACACCGAAGGGCGCATTGCCGAGCTTGGTGGCCCCGTACGCTTCACAACGAACGACCTTCTGCGCTGGTGTGCAGAGTGCAACGGGCTGAAGAACTACGTGGTAAGCCTTCCAAAGTGGATGTGGAAGATCGCGTGCCATATCAACGAGCGATACCCGATTCACAAGGGTGCGCTGCTCGGTACGAAGGCACCGTCGTGGAACAAGGACTGGCTTGAACGGCAGTACATTGACAACTGCGCCACACCAGAGCGCGACCCGGAGCTGCTCGACTGGGAAGACTTTGGCATTCCTCGAGAGGATCTCTACCGCATGGAGGAGCGCTACTTCATCGCCTCGGCCATGTGGTCCATGGAGAATCCGTTCTTGGAGCACGGGCACCGCTTGTAGGAAAATTGGATAGTAGTAGGTAGCACGTATCGGCAGAGCAGAGTATCTGCCTTGCTGCTGCAGCAACATGGATGGGCTGCTTAGAGTCCACTTGTGGTCGTATCGGCAGTGCATTTTTCGTAGGAAACAACAACAAAATAAAAAAAGTGCAGCTCATGATGAACTCTACTTTATCTAAGCGGACGTTCCTTTGTCGACATGCATCTCCTTTTCTGTTTTATCGCCTTCTCTTCCTCTTTTTTTCTTCTTTATATAATCACTTATCTATAGGTCTAAAAAAAACTCCCCCAAAAAACGAGTATTTGTGCGTTATTCTTAGGAAGTACGCGGCTACCTGTTGCCTTTGTACGCTAGATCTCCTGGGGGACCGCCACTATCCAATTACAGAGTCCGCAGCATCATTCAAACGGCATCCAGATTTATTGATTGCCTTTGTCCCCATATCGTTGCGTTTCTCTCTCTCTCTCTCTCTTTTTACAAGTGTTTTTCCTGTGCTAAGTAGCCTCAGATATGCGCTCAGGGGTCTTGTGCAGCGAAAAAAAGGGTTATGCATGTGTGTGCTGGGGATGGAGACGTAGGAGCCAAAGGTATGACAGGGTTCTGGCGTCCTAGGAAGGGTGCCATGGGAGACCTGCAAGGGGGGTGGGTGGGAGGAGGGCAGAGGAACCGCGTCTCAGATGATGATTCAACCACAAATTAACAGCAACATCTGAAGCAAATTTCTGACGCGAAATTGTTTCATAAATATCTGATGGGACAATCTGTGTTAACGAATGTGTATTGGCTCTCCCACTCCCCAGTAAGCTCCTCTGGCCGGTGATTCACTGCGAACGTGGGAAAGGTGAAGCACCTGCATGATGATTCAACTACAAATTAACAGCAACATCTGAAGCAAATTTCTGACGCGAAATTGTTTCACATATATCTGATGGGTTGCCCACTTTCACCACGTTTGCTATATTGTTTGCTCCCGTCTGCTCTTTTCTGTCCTCTTTTACTGCTAAGTTCGACAAACACACAAAAAATGTTGCAGTGAAACATTCACTGACAACTGATTGTCTTTGTAAGCGCGCTCTTGTGCAAGAGTGCGCCGCGCCACTTCCCCGTGATGATGCGATTCTCACTTGCGCCTCTCCTTTTTTCCCAGTAGCTTTGCTGGAGTTCGATGGTGCCATGGTGGGAGACCTGCATGGGGTGGGCTGGGCAGAGGAATCGTGTCTCAGATGATGATTCAACCACAAATTAACAGCAACATCTGAAGCAAATTTCTGACGCGAAATTGTTTCATAAATATCTGATGGGACAATCTGTGTTAACGAATGTGTATTGGCTCTCCCACTCCCCAGTAAGCTCCTCTGGCCGGTGATTCACTGCGAACGTGGGAAAGGTGAAGCACCTGCATGATGATTCAACTACAAATTAACAGCAACATCTGAAGCAAATTTCTGACGCGAAATTGTTTCACATATATCTGATGGGTTGCCCACTTTCACCACGTTTGCTATATTGTTTGCTCCCGTCTGCTCTTTTCTGTCCTCTTTTACTGCTAAGTTCGACAAACACACAAAAAATGTTGCAGTGAAACATTCACTGACAACTGATTGTCTTTGTAAGCGCGCTCTTGTGCAAGAGTGCGCCGCGCCACTTCCCCGTGATGATGCGATTCTCACTTGCGCCTCTCCTTTTTTCCCAGTAGCTTTGCTGGAGTTCGATGGTGCCATGGTGGGAGACCTGCATGGGGTGGGCTGGGCAGAGGAATCGTGTCTCAGATGATGATTCAACCACAAATTAACAGCAACATCTGAAGCAATTTTCTGACGCGAAATTGTTTCATAAATATCTGATGGGACAATCTGTGTTAACGAATGTGTATTGGCTCTCCCACTCCTCAGTAAGCTCCTCTGGCCGGTGATTCACTGCGAACGTGGGAAAGGTGAAGCACCTGCATGATGATTCAACCACAAATTAACAGCAACATCTGAAGCAAATTTCTGACGCGAAATTGTTTCACATATATCTGATGGGTTGCCCACTTTCACCACGTTTGCTATATTGTTTGCTCCCGTCTGCTCTTTTCTGTCCTCTTTTACTGCTAAGTTCGACAAACACACAAAAAATGTTGCAGTGAAACATTCACTGACAACTGATTGTCTTTGTAAGCGCGCTCTTGTGCAAGAGTGCGCCGCGCCACTTCCCCGTGATGATGCGATTCTCACTTGCGCCTCTCCTTTTTTCCCAGTAGCTTTGCTGGAGTTCGATGGTGCCATGGTGGGAGACCTGCATGGGGTGGGCTGGGCAGAGGAATCGTGTCTCAGATGATGATTCAACCACAAATTAACAGCAACATCTGAAGCAATTTTCTGACGCGAAATTGTTTCATAAATATCTGATGGGACAATCTGTGTTAACGAATGTGTATTGGCTCTCCCACTCCTCAGTAAGCTCCTCTGGCCGGTGATTCACTGCGAACGTGGGAAAGGTGAAGCACCTGCATGATGATTCAACCACAAATTAACAGCAACATCTGAAGCAAATTTCTGACGCGAAATTGTTTCACATATATCTGATGGGTTGCCCACTTTCACCACGTTTGCTATATTGTTTGCTCCCGTCTGCTCTTTTCTGTCCTCTTTTACTGCTAAGTTCGACAAACACACAAAAAATGTTGCAGTGTAACATTCACTGACAACTGATTGTCTTTGTAAGCGCGCTCTTGTGCAAGAGTGCGCCGCGCCACTTCCCCGTGATGATGCGATTCTCACTTGCGCCTCTCCTTTTTTCTCTTCGTCTCTTCCAGTAGCTTTGCTGGAGTTCCTGTTCCCTGCCTGGTACGCTATCGCTTAGCTTTGTGTGAAGGCGCAAAACTTTGAGAGCCATTTTTTTTTTTTGTGATTGTGAACGCTTCACTTCCGAGGCGACGGCTCCTCTGCGGCTCAGTATTTGAATTTGTCTTCAGTACGTGCTGCTTATTTCACGGAAATCGCAGGGATGGGGCTGGCGGATGAGCCATTTCCGGCCAACGCCCCCGCGCTCTGCCTCGTCTGTACGCCGCCTGCAACGGGAAGCCAGCCCGTGGCTACTCTGACAGTCCCGCTAAGCGCAACAATTGCTGATGTTCGTGCGGCTCTCTGCAACATAGCGGGTGCAGACGGCAGTGCAAAGCCTCCCCCGTTCGGTGATGCGCTTCCCATGAACGTGGACGCTGCGACCGCTAAGAAGATTGCTGAAGTGCCACTCCAGGCCTTCGACTTCTCTGCTCCGTTCGTCTTTGTGCGCCACAGCACCTCGATTGTGCCTCCGGAAAAGGAAGGAAAGCTGAACGTCGCAAAGTGCCTCGCGCCGTACCCCGAAAGGGCCGAGAGGCTTTGCACCTCGAGTAGTAGTGCATCCCGCGCGAGACAGATATGGGCCCCAGTGATTCCAACCGTTCGGCTGCGCAAGGGAGCCCGCACTCGCGGCGTGACGCACGCCCTTTGCGTCCTATTCGTGTCTCTCGCAGAGCCCGATGAGGAATGCGGGGGACTTCGACTCGCTCCACAGCCCGTACTCCTGGAGCGCCTCTCACTCAGCCTGCATTCCTCCAGCTTCGGGGATATCTTCGTCGCTGATGCAGCGTGGACTGGAAGACTGAACAAGTGGAACTTGAACACGCGTGACTACATGGGATACACGCTGCTGCATGAATGTGTAATGAGCCGCGAGGAGGTGGCCTTCTCTCACCTCCTCGTGCAGCCTCAACTTGACGTGGGGGTTACTGATTTTGGGGGTAACACAGCGCTGCACTTGGCAGTGCAATTTTCCGGTCACACCTTCTTTGTGGAGCGGTTGCTGACAGCCGGCGCGAATCCACTACGAGAGAACGCTGTGGGCAACACCCCTCTGCACTTGGCGTTCCTCCATCGGCGGCCGGCAGCCCAAGGACTTCTCTGCGCTCGCGTGAGGGAGATGGTGAGGGATGGCATCATTGAGAGGGAAGCTGTCCTGGCTAAAAAGAACATGGAGGGAATTTCGATTAGCGATCTGTTCCGGCGCTCTGTGTCCTTTGTGGAAATAGTTCAGCACGGGAGCTGGGAGGGACTCCATGCCGTTCTCACTCATTTCCTGTTCGAACCGGATTCTCTCATGAACGAGTTGCGAGCTTGGAACCAGAGTAGCGCACTGCATCTAGCGGTGCTGGGGGACAATCTTGGTATGATCAAGTACATCCTTTCTGGGAACCACACAGAGCTTCGCTACCCACCCGCTGACAGCCGCGGACAAACCCCCTTGCACATCGCAGCTGCCAAGGGGAACTTGGAGATAATCGCGTCACTCGCTGAGTCCATTCCGGCATCACTCGCTGCGATCGATGTTGCCGGTGACACGCCGCTCCTGGCGGCGGTGAAGGCGCAGCAAGACGCAGCCGTGATCGCGCTTGTGCGTAACTATGATGCCAACAGCGTGCTGCCGCACTGGCGGGATGCGTGTGGGTTCACGGCACTTCAGCTGCTGTGCGGCAGCGCTCGCTTCCGACTAGCCGATGCGCTGCTCACCCGGTTTGGGATGCCCCCAGCGGCCACTGATGGTAGCGCCGTGTCCCGCTGCTCCGGGCATCCATGGAAAGGCAGCGCAAACCATCGATACAACACCTTTGTTGTGGCGGCCGAAATGGGAAACTGGAAATATCCATCGCTGACCACAAGCAAAAGATGCAGGGAGAACGCGGCTCGTGCCGAGCTGCGTGGCGGGCGTACGCCCACTCTGCTTCTAAGAGAAAACGCTGGGCAAGAAACAATCTTTTACACGACGGCTCTTGCGGCTCTTCAGCGACCGCTGCGGGATTCAAGCGAGTTCCTTGTAAAGCTGGCACAACGGGGCGCCGTCCAAACATGGCAGGACACCACCAACTTCTTTGCATACATGATATCCAGGCGACACACCGACCTCTCTCTCGAGGCCCTCGGCCGCCCCGACAAGCTCGGTCTGACAGGCCCCCTTATCGAGGAGATGCGGCAACGGAGCGCGCTCCTGTTTTTCCTTTGCCAGCTCGGCGACAGCTTTGGCATCCGCTGGTGCATAGAGGCCCGGGCGGGGTGTCTGAACCCCGCAGTCGACGATTCACCGCTGCACAGGTGTGTGGCGGCCGGTGACGCCGCTGCGGTGCGGTTTCTTTTGGAACGTGGAGCGGACGCCAACTTCGTCTCTACTTGCCGCGGTGGGCTGCCCCCCCTCGCCGTCGCTCTTCACTCCCCGCACCCGCAGCAGGATGCGGTCATCAAAGCCCTGGTGCAGGGCGGCGCTGCGCTCACCTACAACAGCGACGAGGCTGGTGAGACGTGGAACGCGTTAGTCGAGGCCGCGCTCTGCGAGAATGAAGTCGCCGTTGCGGGACTTTTGGGGTTCGCGGGGGGCCGTGCGGCCGATGCCGCCCTTCCCGCAGTGCTGCGGCGTCTGGCTATCGCTGGAAGGCAGCACAACTGTTCTTCTCGTGCCGCACTAGAACGTATTTGCGTTCGCTTGACAGAGGTGTTGGACACATCGAGCACCGCGATACACCCATACGAACTTCTTTGCATGGCAGCACGTGAGAGGTTCTGGGGCGTGGCCGACCGACTCGCACGACACTTGCAAGACCAGCACCGTCAGCTGGACCAATCGGCTGCCGTCCTTCCACCGCCGCCACCAGCACGCGACCTTGTAGCCATTGAACGACGACCAGCACCCGCGAGGACGAATGGCGCCCCTCGGGTTAGTTACGTCCCACAGCGAAAGAGCGCTGCGCCTTCTTTCCGTCGCGCCACACCAATCAAGGGGATTCCATCTCTCGTCCACAGCACGGGCGAGCTCCCACATCGACTGGCTCGCCGGGACGCTTTTAGTTATGCTGCAGAAGAGGGTCAGCAGGAGCTGCTCGAAAGCTTGTTCGAGCTCGGTATCTCTCCCTGGGATGGCGGTGACCGCGCTCGCGGATGGGGGCCAGCCGACTACGCGCTGGCTGGCAGACACGTCGGGGCACTCCGCGTTCTTCTTCTCCACGGCGTGGCTCCCCTATGCGAACACCGTGAGTGCACGGAAAAACTCAAAACGACCTCGCAGGGCCCATTGTTGCGGGCGTGCGCGCGAATGTCCCGATCCACTCCGCCGGCAGCGGCGGCGGTCGGTGCTACAGGGCTGCTGCTGGTCGCCCTGCTGGAGGAAGAAGCGCGCGACGACATCCTCCTTGGGGCCCTCAGTGACCTCCTCCAGCATCGGCCCGCAGAAGCGAGCAACGATGTGTTGGCGGCAGAGGTGGCCGAGCAGTGCGTACGGCACCGACGTCTGACGGTGCTGCAACGGCTTGTGGAAGAGACTAAGATTTCTGTCGCTGGGGCCGCTGCGGCGCTCCACTGGGCGGCACTGCTGGATCTTGGGGAGTTCGCCCGGCTCTTAGTGACGCACGGGTGTTCCCCGTACACGGCTGCTCCCTTACCCAAGGATCTGGTTGCCCAGACCCCACAGAGACTCCTGTCCAAGCACTGGGATACCTACACACCCCTCTTCATGGCGGCATGCTGCGGAAAACTCGCGTCGCTGGAAGTGATGCTCAGCGGACGACCGAGAGGTCGAAACGGAGCCCTATCACCCCTCACGCCCGAGGAATGCATGAACGAAGGCCGCGAAGGCCGCGACGCGATGGCGGCTCTCGGGGTATTCATCCGTCGCCACGGCTACTGCCCGTATGTAGAGGACCAAGCCGTGCAGGCCGTGCGCTTGCTTCATCGCGCCGGCCATCCCTACCTCTCTGCGACACTTGTTGAATCGGCGTCGTCCAAGAGACTCTTTGCACTCATGGCAACCGTATTGGAGTGCTACGGGGCACAGGCGCTGCTGCTGGAGACCGACCTCCTGGCCATGGAGCCCCAACGCGCGCGAAACGGTCTTCTGCATGGCGCTGCCTGTAGCGCAGTAGTGTGTGCTGCACTGAAGGCGGTTCTGGAAGATCTAGGAGAAGAGAAGTGCCGCCACCAGTTGATGTCCGTCGCTGCGCAGATGAACGGAATGAGTAGGGAAGATGGCCTGGAGGAGGCACCGCGGCACAAGTCGCTGGTGGACGTTGCATTGGAGAATAACGTCCCCGGCGCCGCGCTGTTGTTCCTGTCGCTCGGCTTTGAGGCAAGCGGGAGGCGCCTACTGCTCCCTAGAGGAATGAGAACCAGGTGCTACGAGATTGCTGCGGCGCAGCACCTCCATCGCATTCGTGTAAACATGCTTTCAAAAGAAAAACTCGGCGCCTCCTACAGTATGCTACACAGCGCTACAGAACTGGGCTATACGGACTTGCTCGCTGCGTTCATACAAGCCCATAAAGCGATTCACGTCCCCCTCCCTACACGTAGCGCCGAAGCAGCCCAACAACACGAGGAAGACATATGGGAGATACTTCCGTGCAAGTCGTTGTTCGCGTTGGCGCTGCGCCATGCACCGTCTATCCGCGACGGCCTCCTCTTTGAGCTGCTGCAGAATCTTCCTCTGAACAGCTTGGCCCCTAGTGACGTGTTCTACTTCATTGCTGCTGGGATGGGTGTGCTCCCCGCTCTGCACAGTATTCTGCAGCGCGACCCTGTGTTGCTACACCGTGCCGTGAACGGGTATGCTGAGGGTCTCCACCACCTGCGGTATCCACATCCTCCATGTGATCCAGAGACATTCCTTCAGGTGGCGGATGCGTGTCTGGAGGGCAGCGGACCGCTCGGTGTCGCTGTGGGCGTTAGCAGCCTTGAGTGGGTGCAGTACCTGCTGGGCACCCCAGGCGCAGCGGAGTACAGAACAGAGATTGTGAAGGTGTGCTGCCCCTACTGGGCCAGTACTGACCCAACCCGCCGCCGCGTTCGCGCTGTGTCGCGGGAGAAGCACAACGTTTTTTTGTGGGCAGTCGCGGTTGTGGCCGATGCGTATCGAAAAAGGCATGAGATGCGTCTCAAGACGGCGGAAGCCATTCTTCTCGCCCTACTCAAGAGTCGCTACAGAACGTCTGTGACAAGCAGTGAGTACAACGTGATAGCCATCGCCCTTGCCGCCATGTGCCGTTGGGACTCCCTCCACACGCTCATGTCAGAAGCTCAGCCTGTGGTGGAGCTCACACGGAGCGCGCAGCCATCAGAGAGCCTCTGGTGTTTTTCCCCCGTTGAGTTGGCGGACATACCAGAAATGCTGAGAGACGCCGTGGGACCCTACAGACACGTGTTGCAAGCGGTGGCCTACACCGACACGCGCGGGGAGCACGTCTCTGCTGTTGCAGCGCACTGCCGGCCAGAGGATCTTGAAGTGTTATCCGATGCCAGGGGGCGGCACATCCTCCTTCTATCGGCACTCTCTCTCTTGGACCCGTGGCACCGCACGAAGAGAAAAGAGCCGTCGACTTTTCCAGCACTGAAGGCTCTGGAGGCACTGAGGCTACCGTTGCACTCCGCTTGCTGCGATCGGACGAAGCGAACATTGCTGCATGTGGCCGCTTGGACGGGGCACAAGAGACTTCTCAAGAAGCTCCTGAAGTACTTCCACCGCGAGGGCCACGATGTGGACGCGGAGGACGCTAACGGCCTCACCGCTCTGATGCTAGCAGCCCGCAACGGCCACATCAAAGCAGTAGAGCTGCTCCTGGCTGCCAAAGCCGATCCTTTGCGGCGCGACGCCAGAGGGTTCACCGCTGCCATGCATGCCGCGACGGCGGGACACGATCAGGTGGCGACGGCGCTGATATCGAAGTATGAAACCAACAGTGGTGATGGAGAGGCGACGCACCAAAAGGCAACACTCTTGCACTGCGTCGCGTTCGGTGGGTGCTCACAGGCATGCGAACTCACGCTGAAGCGGTCACAGTACCCTTTCCGTCTGCTTTACGTCGCCGATAGCAGCGGCGACACGCCTTTAGGACTGGCACGCTGCTTTGGCCGCAGCGCGATCACTAGGCAGTTTATTGCGGTACAGGCGGCCGCCATGGTGCAGGTGGGCCCTCTGCGCGATGAAGCAGTGGGCCTGCTGGAGAGGGCATCACCGGCAGATCGCGGCGTGCTCCATAGCAGTCCTTTTTTGCCACGCTACGGATGGCTGAGTGCGGCACTGGTCTTGGGCGCAGCACTACAGGAGCAAGCCTCCGCGACTTGCGGCCAGGTTCTGGTACCGGAGGAGCCCGGCCGCTCTGGTGGGCACCTCCACCACCGGTGGGCGCGTTCCTGCTCGCTTAAGTGGTGTATCGAAAATAGGTATACCATGGGTATTCATGCGCTCGGGAATCTCAATGTACTGGACGAATGCTTTGGCCTGCATTACGCGGCGTTGTTAGGGGCCAAGGACGTTGTACAACTGCTACTGTCTCTCAAGATGAGCTCACCGGCACGACACGGCACCATGTTGGAGATTCGCAACACGGGGAGGGGGTGGCACCGTCGGAGAGACGAGGACGCGCCGCAGCCGGTGCCTGGAGAGCCGCTTTTACCGTTCGAAGTAGCTGCAGTTGCGGGTCATGAGGACTGCGCTCTCCTGCTGCTCGACGCTCTCTGTGATTCAGAACTGGAGGAGCTTCTGCGAAGGGAGTGCACCATGCAGGGGCGCAGAGACTCTATCTTCCACCGAATTGCGATCGCGTGCCACGGCACGGTACTGCAAGCGCTGGTGAAGCGGCTGAGCGCACTGAAAAATGTCAGCAATGCCTTTCGGGTGGTCTACGCGCTACTGCAACGCGAAGATGTGAGTGGGATGACTGTCCTGGAACGCATTATTGCGATGGGTGACCCCGAGGCGTTCCTACGCTGCGTGGAGATGCAGCGCGACCTGGAAGACCCATCACAGCCCGCCGCGGTGATGGTGTCCCCCGGCTTGCTACATTACCTGCCGTCCCTCGCACCTTCGCTGCGCGTTCTCCTCTTCGATGTTTTGGACATGGTGGATGCCTCTCGCACCGTCGGTTTCGAGCCGAGCTCAAAGCAGAGGGGACGGCAGGCAACTGGGGGCAAGCGCCTGGTGTTTGGCGACGTACGCCTGATTGGCCTGGAGGTGTTGAGACGAAGCAAGTACTGTACCGCATGCACAGCTCTGGTATTCACCCCACAACACGAGCGCACCGTGCTTCGCTACACCCTCAGAAAAAACAAGCAGGAAATTCGTTTCGAGCCGCGCACGTTCGAGCAGCTGCCCCTTGGGGATCAGTCGCGCTACCTCCAATGGCTCGGGAGCTCTATAGTACTATCCGCGTACAAGAAGGTCCCGAAAAAAATTGCGGAGCGGATTGAACTTACTGTTGGGAATAACAGAGAAACCCCCACCATTCATTTCCACTCGGCTCATCGCACACTGACACACTCAGTGTGCTGCTCGAACGACGGTCGTCTCCTCGTGCCTAACCCTGTGGATGCGCACCCCACCTTCTACACAGCGAGTCGCAAGAAGTGGGAAGCACAACTGGTGGCCCAACGCCGCAACTTTCAGGATCAGTTGCGACAAGTGTCGCACCCCGCATTCGAGAAGGCATGCATTGACGTCGAGTGGAACCTTCTTGACGCCCCGCAGCGCGGCACCTCCGTTGACGAGGATGCGGTGCACTGGGAAGGTGTACTGCGTCGGTTGTGGGCCTCCATGGACAAGGTTTGTCAGTGGCTCGCCTTCCAGGTGCCGACAGCCGTGAACGAAATACCTACGGAGGCATTAGTATCCGCTGCCCCACCATTCAAGCTTCTGTACCGCTACACGCTAGATGCCTCGGAGGAGGCAGAGGATACCATCTGCTTCTCCGACGCCGGTGCCCCCCAGGAAGACCGATTCCTCTCTGCATGGCTGCGTCGTGTGTCACATGAAGCGATGTTGGTGCGCGTCAGCCGGCTGCGCGACGCGTTTCTCAAGAGTCTTGTGACAACACTTCACCGGGACCACGGGGGAGTGACCTTCAACCTCCTGATGGATGGAACAGAGCTAGTGAATTTGCCGATCCAATCCTTCCAGGCCACACTGGACTCGATCCGGGAGGGTGTGGAGGAACTGCTATCTTCTTCTGTTGTTGGAAAGCACAGCGTAATAGTTCGAAAACACGTGCGCAGTCGCGTACGAAAAAACTTGACGTCTGTGGTGGTGACCATTGCGAGCAACGAGCCCATCACCCGTGCCTCGTACGACACCGAAACGGGTTCACTGCTCCTGTGGGTCACATCGCATACTTTTCCTAGTAGATCGGACGTCGAAATAGCACTGACGAATGCTACTGTACTACTCTTTCTTCGGCGATCGGAACAGCAGCTTCCCACTTCGATTCACGAGGGTTCCGTTCAGCTCCGCTCTTGCTTGCCGGGGGTACGGCTCGAGGTCAACCTCCGTCTCCTCCAGCCGGAGCTGGTAAGTAGAAGGGCGAACCAACCGCCATGGATGTGGGACAAACTACTATCCATCTTCCACCAACTCTTTCACAAGGACGGGAAGAGGCTGCTGGATCCGCTGCTTCAGGCACTTCAAGAGTGCGAGGGTGCAGGCCTGGGAGCTACCCTACGGAAACGTGTGAGGCGGGTGCTATTGCAGTTCGGTGACGCACCGCTGCGACTGACTTACGTTCGAGATGAGGAGACCCTTGTTTATTCTCTCTCAGCTGAGGCTCGTGAAAACAAAACAACAGGTGCGGAGCTGGCGGATATGGTGAAAGACGCAGTAGAGAGAAGCGGCTGAATGCTGATGGGCACGAGTCGTCACTCTGCAGACAACTTGTTTACACCCACTTGTTAGGGGTAAAAAAAAAGACCGTTCCTTAACTTACTATATGGGTACTCATGACACCGCATGGCGAAGATGCTAGTACAGTGTTGAATATCTTTCTTTTTCTTTCTTTCTTTTTTTTTTGTTTCTATCACTTTTTTTTTTCTTTCATACACGCGTGCTGTGCGATCATGGTTTACTTCTATCTTGAAAGAACGGAGGAAGACATTCAAAATGGTGAAGGCTATCATTCCGAAGACCATCGTGAAGAAGCGCACGAAGAAGTTCACCCGCCATCGCTATGAGCAGTTCCCCCAGCTGAGCTCCAGCTGGCGCAAGCCCCGCGGTGAGGACTCTCCCGTCCGCCGCCGCTACAAGGGCCAGAAGGCCATGCCCAACAAGGGTTACGGCAGCGACCGCCAGACGAAGTACATCACCCCTTCGGGCTTCAAGAACTTCCCCATCAACAATGTCCAGGACCTCTACATGCTCGTCATGCAGAACCGTAAGTACGCTGGCGTGATTGCCCACACTGTTGGTGCCAAGTCCCGCAAGGCGATCGTGCGCAAGGCTCACGAGCTCGACATTCGTTTGATCAACGGCAACGCCAAGCTCCGCAAGCTTGAGTAAAAGCTGATCACTGACGAGAAAGTACTAGCTGCATTTCGTTCAATAAATTGATTTGATACTTCATTTATTAAACATACACACATACACACACGCACTAAACACAATCGGCTGTCGTGACACTCTCATTCTACTGTTGGAGTCTTGTCGCAAGAGGCGGAAGATTTGTTTTTATTTGATTTCATTGTCGTCCTCCCTGTATTCTCTTTATTCTCGTAGGAGTAGCGTTTCTTAGATTCTCTCTTTTTTTGTTCTGTTTTTTTTCATTGGATAAGCATAGATCACAACTGCTACATCATGGGTGATGATAAACCGAGAAGCAAAGAGAACGACTCGTGCAGAGCAACTCACGCAGAACATTGCGTTGCGCTGGTGGACTACGACGCCATCGCGGAGGACAACATTAGCTTTAAGAAGAATGACCTTATTCAAGTTACTAGTAAGACGGGTCCTTCTGGGTTCTGGGAGGGCTTCGTTGTGGACCCGACAGAGGTACCAAGGGTGGCCCAGGCGAAAAGTGGATGGTTTCCCATGTGCTTCACGACGTCTCACCCTCACGCTATCATGTCATGGTTTGGGGACGCGAACTGCCCCGAGTACTACGAGAACAGGGCCATCTGTCTGGATACTTGCATCGTCGTGAGCGGGGGAGCGGAGACCGTGTGCGGGCGTGGAACCACCGTGGTGCTGCTGAAACAGGCGGCTGCGGTGGGACACTGGTCAGCGCGGGCACTGGACAGCACCGGGGCACTGTGTGGCGCCGAAATGGTTTGCCCTCTTGCCAACTTTTCCTGCAACATAGTGATAGCTGCCCATGAGGTGAGGGCGGACCGTCCTGGAGGCGGTCCACTGCAGTGCACCGCTGGTGAAACCATTCTAGTGCACCGCCGCTGGAACGACGGATGGTGGGAGGGCTCTATTCTGCATCGCGATGGCCCTGCGCACGATCGACGAGGCATGTTTCCCAGCGGCCTCACCATCCCTAACATTTCCACCACAACGCCGCCCATCTTCTGCAACGAGTGTAAGACGATTTTTACCCCCGCTCTACCTATGGGACATTGCGTGCGATGCGCGACGAACACTGAAGTTGTCGGCCATCTCCTCCGCGCACTGGAGGACCATCAGCGTGGGGATGCGGGGAAGCTCGACTTGTTCAAGTATCTCCTCGTTCGCCCACGTGAAGCAACAGAGGGCAGCTACGAGTCCTCGACAAGAATTATCGTGTGAGGCCTTCGAAAAAGAGACTTCAATCACCATAGAAACCTAGACATAGAAGAACCACAATAAGGCAGCCTCATACCAGCTGTTTTTTTTTTTTAATTTTAAACGTAGATTATAGACGGAACACCCACGCACGATGTTAGTACGACCACACACTTGCTATCAGGATGCTTCTCTCTCTTATTCCTCTTCACTCCTTTCAGCTTCTACTAGCAGTTCCACACGCCGCCGGCGAGTTTATTGAAGAGGGAACGACATGATTTTAAGACACCAACACTCCATTAGTATCAGTGTGTAATAACAATTTGATAAACAAAGCTGAGAGTCGCACCAATAAAGAGGCGGCACAATGCTCCCCCAGAAGGAGGAGGAGCTCCGAAAGCAGCGCATTGCGCGTCGCAACCAGGATCTCCAGACGCTCTTCGACACCGTGCTACAGAAGCGTACCGCTGGATACGAGAGTGGTGGTCACTCCCGTGGGCGTCGCGGAGACAAACAGCGCAGCGGTGGAGGTGGCGTTCTTATCACCTCGGATGGTCGGACCATTGTCCTGTCGGCCGAGAGCCGGCGTCTTCCTCCCGCGTTCACGGATCTACGCAGGACCCTGCGCAATGCAGAACAGCAGCTTACACTCGTGACGTCGACAGTAACAGAGCTGGGAACTGCTTTCTCTAGTGGGTCACAGATCCAGCTGCCTGCTGAGACAGTGATCGCTGTGGAGGATAGCCATAGGGAGTACTTGAACATGCTGGCCCGCTCTAAACCCGAGACGTTCAGCAAGCAGATTGGGTCGGCGAAAGCTGCTCGGGACCCAGAGAGCGAGGAGGAGTGGAACATGAACGTGTTGAGGGCAAGGGCAGCCGCGGCTGACGAAGGCTTCACAGACGATCAGTCTGTGGAAGACTACGCCGTAACAGACTTCCCGGAGGTTGTCAACGCCGATTCAACCATCCGAGAGAAGATCACGGCCATGACGGACTCTCTGGCGAAAGTGGAGGCGTGCGCGAAGCGGATTATTCAAATTGAACAGTCCTCAGACATGCAGTGGTGGTCGTCTGCAGCCAGAACTCGAGTCATCAAAGCCAACTCCGTGCGAGCGAATTACCACTGCCGTCTTGCGTACCGGTACAACCTCAGCGCCAGGGAGCAGTTCTTCCTTCAGGCGTCCTACCTAAACATTCACTCAGAGCAGTGCCGGACGGATCTTGTGAAGCTCCAACAGCAACTGGCGATGTTTGAAGGGCGCACGGTGGAGAGCAAACAACAACTTATTGAGGTTGGCACCCACATTGAGGAACTCTCAGAGAAACTTCAGGCTGCCAATGAACGGCGTCTCGCGCTGCAAGAAGAACTCAACGATAAGGCTCACCAGCTAAATATAGTGTATCCAGGAGACCGTGACGCTGTTAACGCGGAGTTGGCTCTGCTGCTGAAGTATTCCAAGTGGCCGAAAGAGCTGGTTCCAGATGTTAAAAAGGTGCTGCAGTGGATTCAGTCGGAGCCGTGCACACTGGAGTAGAGAGGCACCGAAGAGAGGCACAAGCCGAATGCAAGCGAAAAGAATAGCTGCTGGTTTTATGACATCGGTGGGGCTGTACATTCTCTTCCTCCTTTCCTTTTTTTCTTTTTTTCTTTTGTGTACACTACGGTTGCTTTGAACAATCCATCAATCCGTCTTTCTGGAAGAGATGAAAAAATAATAAACCCTCACCAATCGCGATGCGCTGATCTCGGATGAGACGAAATAGGGCAGTTACAGTTTTCTCGCTTCAGAGATGTGGTGGCGGGGCTTCACGCATCGAGATGAGATCTTGCCTTTTTCCCCCCTTTCTTCTTCTGATCCCACGAAGTTGCACAAGGTATATACATATATCTATAGCAGCAGGCAGATCGTGACTCTCTGACGCTATCCGATAGGGCACGCCCCCCTGCGCTCAGCTGGGTGTTCGCTTCTGGCTTAGAAGTACCTGTTGCCTTTCCGCTGCTCCTAACTATAGTCTTCGCTCTATAATGCCCCCAAAGGCGCAGCTGGGGTCGTCCCCGGTGTACAAGATGGAGCACGAGGATCAGGTGCGATTACTATCTGATGCCCTGTTGCGGGAATACATGCACAAGAGGGGCTTTAAGAAAACCCTCAACGCTTTCGACCAGGAGCGCCCTCGTGATGCGGACACTATCTCGTCCCGCGCCGTCATGGCCGATCTCATGGCTCTTCCCGCAGCAGATCAGGAGCGGCTGAAGGCGGAAGGGATCCTCACCATTATGGAGATGCTGTGTGACCTGCGGATTGAGAAACGCCAGCAGGTGGCTGCCCTAGAGGCTCAAGCGGCTATACCGGTACCGGAGGTGCCGCACGAGTGCCTGAATATCATAGCGAAGCACAACCAGAAGGCGGCCGAAAAGAAGGATAAGGAGGCGGCAAAAGTGCAGCGCGCCGAGGCCAAAAAGGAGAAACTGCTGCGGAAGCAACAGCGGAGCGGGGTGGCGCAGCATCATCGCGACTATCTTGGTGCCATTCCGCTAGAAACGGAGATGACTCTCGATGACCTTCTCGAAAGCGACTCGGAGCCAGAAGCGACGACGCCAGTCAAGGCTCCGGTGATGAAGACCCCCCCCGTGTGGCTGGGGGACAAAGGGCCATCGGCGAAGCAAAGCGCGCCGATGCCCAGCCACCAGCCGGATGAAGTCCCCGAGGGGCAGGACTTGGGTGAAACCGAGAAGGTAGGAGAAAATTACAACAAGGCCGTGGAAGGTGGCGCCCTCTGCTCCGAAGACAGTCTTCGCAAAGTTCTCCGGATCCTGTGCGGAAGCCGTTCCACCCCTCCACGATCGTTTGTCCAACAAGGGATCATCTTCGATGATCCCGTTGGCTTTCGACTCATTCAGTGGCAAGAAGGGCCTGGTGCTGTCGTTGCGTCGATCCAGGCGTTCATTTCTGGGCTCTACTTTGAGCGGTCTTCTGTGGAGTCCCAAGAACACCAGCAGGACACATGTATCCGAGCTCTCTCTCATATTTTACTCGCAGCACAGCCGGACATTTCTCAAGTGGTGCTGGTAGATGGCTTGCTAAGCGCCAAGTATCCAACACACGATTTCGGGCGACAGCTTTCCAAATTTCGGCAATGGACGTCGTTCCGCAACGCCCGGGAGATGGAGCAGCGTCTCTCGATGCTGATGAAAGAGCACTGGAGAATGGCGAAGGGGTGCGGTTTGTGGTGCTTCCTGCTTTCTGTCGTGCTCTCGAGAGACGTAGAAAAAATAGAGACGGATGGTGGACCACTGCCACTCATCGATGACCGCGGTTCGGGAACACTTGCTCTGGGAAATCTGTGCCTCTGCGGTGTGGCCTCCGCTGCACCCGTTTCCCGCGGCGCTAGGGGAACACATTATCATTGCGGCTTGCTGCTCGGCGACGTGGAGCCGCCGAGCGGGAACGCGTTACGCAATCAAGCGTTTCCCTCGAGTGGCACCTCCATGAACCCGGTTCTACCCAGCTGGGTAGTGCGCAATCAGCGGCACTACGCCAACCTGTTCATGAAAAAAGACACCAGAAACGTGTTCGAACAAAAGCGTGAGCTGGGTGGCAGTGCGACTGCCGAGCTCACCTTCTGGGATCCCCTCACAGAGGACGACGAGATGACCTTGGAGGTCACCGTGGGTGGGGCAGCTTGGGGGGGCCGAAAGCGCAATGCCAATTCATACGTCAACACAGCGATCCTGACTCTTCCTCCTTTCCGTACTGCGGAAGTGGATTGGAAGGGTGCTGTGCCTCCGCAGTAAGATGGGCGGGCGCACGGTCGGACTAAACCGCCACTGAGTGGAGTCAAGCCAACTCTCTGCCCTCGGTATGAAGTGGATGGATACCTGTACCGCTGTTAACACACAATCACACCCCATTGCATTGAAAGATAGTTTACCCTCGACTGTGTGAGCGCCTGTGCTTCATGTGCTATAGTAGAGCTGAGCAACACATTTCTTTTGCTCTTTCGTCTTTCTCAGCTTTTCATTTACAACGCTGTAGAGTAATCTAAACAGTCATTAGGGTTACTGCTTTTTTTTTGCTTTTTTCCATTTCTATTAAATTATTTTTTTTTTCTCGTCAGTAGGAGCATCTCATTCAATCTCCTGTAATTTGCTTCAACTGACTAGTCAAAATTGGGCCGCACCATTAATCCGTTAACTTGTTCTTAAACAACGAAAAACAAAAGAAACGAAGTGCGTCCATTATCTTTGTTGATTGTCATATTTTTTCCTCTATTTTCTTAGGTGTTGTATTATATTTGCACCTGAACAGTGCAAATGGCCTCCCACGAGCCTATTGAAGAAGGGGTCGAGCAACACTTCCAGCTGCCGTTTGGAGACGATCAGGGCTCAGAGCCAACGCCGGAACAGTATGACCCCAACATCAAATGGTGGGCACTGTCTGTGGACAACGTGTTCCACCTCACTCATCTCGCTAACCCACTTGAAGGTCTAAGTTTGGACGAGGTCCCGATTCATGCGAAAGAGCTCGGGGACAACATCATTCCTATCAAGGGTGGACCGAGCTGGTGGTGGATCCTTGTTTCGCAGTTTCTCAATGCGATTACCGTGGTGCTTGTAATTGTTATTGTTATCGATGCAGTCTTTGAGCACTGGGCGGAGCTCGGCGTGGTAGCTTTCGTTCTATTTTTTAATGCCTTTCTTGGCTTTTATCAGGAGATGGGCGCAGAGAAATCTCTGTCCAGCTTAAAGAACATGACGGCTGGTGTGGCCAAGGTAATGCGCCAGGGCGTGCCCGCGATTATCTTCATCGACGAGGTTGTGGTTGGTGACGTTATCATTCTGGAGCAGGGCGCCACAGTTCCGGCTGATTGCCGTGTGTTCGAATCGAACAGCTTGGAAGTGGATGAAGCGCTGCTAACTGGTGAAGCCCTTCCGGTTCAGAAACACACCCACGTAATTCCAGATCCTGATAACCGTCTCGCTCTCGGGGATCGAAAGAACACGGTGTACCGCAACACACAGGTGACACAGGGACGCGGTAAGGCTGTTGTTGTGTGTGCAGGCCTGGAAACACAGATGGGAAAACTTGCCAAACGTCTCGACGACGGCTCTGGAAACCAAAAGACAGATCTACAGAAGAAGCTCGACTACCTTATGTATGTGCTTTTTGGGTGCTGCCTTGTTCTCGCCTTGGTGGTGTTTGCTGCTAACAAGTTCCACTTCGATAGCAGCACCCTGTCCTACGCCACGGCTGTGGCCATTGCTATTCTTCCTGAATCTCTTTACGCAGTGGTGACTGTATCTATGACGATCTCTGTGAAAAAAATGGCCAAGGAGAAGTGCATCGTCCGAAAGCTGTCTGTTCTGGAGGTGCTAGGTAACATTACCGATATCTGCTCTGATAAGACAGGAACACTGACGGAGAACAAAATGGTGGTCAAACGAACGATTATGGGTCTCAACCAAGGCTTCCTGGTTACCGGCGCCCCTTACGATGTATACGGCGACTTCATCCCTGTAACGGATGTCGGCGTGGAGGGGGAGAGGATATCCATGAAGAACTACTATCCCGACAACAAACACATTTATGAGTACCTCAAATGCGCCTCTCTCTGCGGTTCAACCGTTTTGTACATCTCAGAGACCGATCGTGATTCCTTGGCTGGAAGCGGTAACCCCACAGAGATTGCTATTCAAGTGATGACGTGGAAGTCGCAACTATGGCGGGATAAGCTGGAACAAGAGGGATGGCAGTGCATAACGGAGTACGCCTTCGACTCATCTGTGAAACGCATGTCTGCCGCGTGGCGTAATGAGCAGAGTGGAGAGCTCTACCTCTGCACCAAGGGTGCTCCAGAACGAGTGCTGAACATCTGCAAAACGTACATCACAGACAGCGGGGCATTTGCGACTCTCACAGATGCGGATCGCCAAAAAATTCAACAACAGATTGCAGATTTAGCTGAGCAGGGACTACGCACCATTTGCTTCTCGTATCGAGCAGACGCTAACGAGGCCTTTACTGTTCCTGAAACGAAAACTTTCGGTGATGAGTACAGCAGAGACTTGGTCGAGCAGAACCTTACCTATCTTGGGCTAGTGGGTATTTACGATCCTCCTCGCCCAGAGTCTCGTCCTTCCGTTATTGCTTGCCAGCACGCCGGTATTTGCGTGCGTATGCTCACTGGGGATCACACCTCCACTGCCGGAACGATTGCCTCAATGCTAAACATTATTGCTCCTCGCGATATTTCGAACTCTCTCAAGCTTCTCGCCGGTCCGGACTTTGATGCCGTCGACCCCGAGGAGATCGACCGTTGGGAAGATCTTCCTGTCGTCATTGGACGCTGCTCTCCCGAATCGAAGGTAAAGATGATCGAGTCGCTGCATAGACGCGACCGAGTGGTGGCGATGACGGGCGACGGGTTCAACGATTCTCCAAGTATCAAAATTGCTGATGTGGGCTGTGCCATGGGCTCCGGCGTGGATGTAACCAAGGGTGTTGCAGACCTTGTCATCACCGACGACAATTTCTCCACAATCGTCCGTGCTATGGCGGAGGGTCGCCGCATCTCACAATGCATCAAGAAGTTCGTGGTTCATTTGCTCTCCAGCAACGTTGCCGAGGTCATCGCGCTCATTTGTGGTCTCCCCATCCGCATCGATGATGTTTCACTGTTTGTTCTGTCTCCAATTGAGATCCTTTGGCTCAACATGATTACCTCTGCCCCACCGGCCACGGGTTTGTCTATGGACACGGCCACGGATGATATTCTGCAGGTACCCCCAAACACTAAAGGCCTGTTCACTTGGGAGCTGATCTCAGACTGTCTTGCATACGGCGTGTTTCTTGGGGGTCTAACCCTAGGTGGGTTCGTGGTGATTCTGTACGGCTTCAACGATGGCCCCGAAGGACACAACTGCAACGAGCCTAACGGGGATGGATGCCGCATGGTGGAGTCTGCCCGGTGCACAGCGTTCGGTATTCTGTACTTCGGCCTACTCTTCCACAGCTACACGGTGCGTCATCCGCGGCTGTCGGTGCTGTTCATGCACTGGACCGACAATCTGTGGATTTTGGGCTCGTGCATCATTGGAGGCCTCCTTTTCGTACCGATTGTCTACATCGATGTCATTGCACACAACATCTTCGTCCACAACCGGATCACGTGGGAATGGGCAGTGCTTTCCATTGCCGTAATCGCCTTTTTGGCTCTCTGCGAGCTTTACAAGATCCTCAAAAACGTGCTGTTCCCAATCCCCAAGGTGGTTATTGGAGACGAGTCGGACCTTCAACAGGAGTACCGCACGTTCAACCGTACTGTTCACGACGACCGCGACACCGTCAGCATCGCCCAGGAGAATCTTCGCATGTCGTTTGCGTCGTACGCGGACGCCGTCGGCACCGGAAACACAGCCTCGTTCCGTATGTCTTTTGCTCCGCGGTAAGAAATACATTACCCCATCTTCTTTCCTTCAAATTGATGCATCCGTTTATTTCTCTTTTTTGCCAATTGGTCTTCTAGCGGTGAGCTAATTCTCTCTTTCGTGCAGTTGCGGGCGTAACGGAGAAATCTTGGCGCATACTGCATTCTCTGTACCAGCTGGTGTTTTAAAGATAATGGGTCCGTACCCTTTTTTATTTGTTTCTTTTATTATTTGTGATATTTTTTTCAACTATGTTCTGGTGTTATTTTAGCTTTATGTTTTTTTGTTGTATTTTATATTCCCCCCCCCCCCTCTACATTCATACGTGTTTTCTGCTGTCGAAAGACATTTTCTTCACCATCTCAGCGCGATGCCATATGACGTTCATCAATGTGTGAGGCAAGGTATCCACATTCGAGAGAAGGGCGGATCAGATGAAGTTTGTAAATGATTTCCCTGTTGTCTTGCCCACTCTGTACTCAAGCTGGGAGGAGCTGTAATGCTGCTGTACTCTGCTCTGCATTACAAGGGTCACACCAGAAGAAAGTATATATATATTAAAAAAGTCTAAGAATCCGCTGTGTGCACATCACACGAATGAAATACAATGCCACGCATTTCAGCTACTTCTGGTGACAAATTGGAGCACAGCGTGGTGATATCCTATACAGTTGCTTCTACGACTCCAAGTCAAACACAGAACTTATGTGAAAAAGAAGTGAACTGTTTAGAAGAAGGACAGACACTAAAAGTGAACAGAAATATCGGTATTAGAGAAAGTATGATCAGAAAATCGAAGGAAAGAGAGAAAACAAAAAGAAAAGAGCAATTCAAGTGATTCACGGGTTAGGTGTTCCCTGTGTCAGTGAGGCGTAAACAAGCGTACGTATGACGTAAGACGAAGGGTAATATTGAAGTAAAGGAAAATGTTGCATGCTGTTACCATAAATTTCCGTTCTCATGAGGTCTTCCTCTTGTTTTTTCGTTCTGTTATATGGCAGTTACGGTCGTTAACGGCTCCACCCCTTCGAATTTCATTCTAATTAACTGGGGGACTTCCATATTCAGCTGCTGGATCGTTGGACTGCTTGACCCGTTGAAGGTGTCAAGTTTTTTTTTTTTTTTAGCTGTGCTATCTTTTTTTTTTGCCCTTTCTATTCTTTTTATTATTTTATTTCATCAAGAAAACGCGTAGGAAGATGGCAAGTGCCGCAGGAAACCAGCGGGTGACCGTTGCGGTGAGAATCCGTCCTATTGTTCGAGAAGGCGCCAACATGCACGCCCAAGAAAAGTTCGAACTACCGGCTGCGCAACGAATAGGTGATACTGCTTTGCGCGTGGAGCTCACCCGCCCTGGCGAACCGGTGAAGAGCAGCACCTTTAATTTCGACTACATCTTCGATCAAGAAAGCACCCAACTCGAGGTGTACGAGGACTGCGTGGTAGACATGGTTGACGCAACTCTGGCGGGAGTCAACGCATCACTGCTTGCATATGGGCAGACAGGATCTGGGAAAACTTTTAGTGTACTTGGTGATGTTAAGCCAAACCCTCTGGAAAACGACTTGCTGACGGTAAATAGCGGTATTTTCCTTCGGGTACTCAACGACTTGATGGAGTACAAGCTTCGCAGAGCCAACCAAGGATGGCATGTCGTGATAGGACTTAGCTGCGTTGAGATTTACAACGAAAACATTCGTGACCTTTTCGGAGGTAACCCCAACTCTCCACCACCACCCATCAAGGCAGTGATGGTTGGTGAAGACGTCATTCTGCCAAATTTGATTACAAAGGAGATGACCACACTCCAGGCCGTCTTCACAGAAATTCAACTAGCCATCGCTCGTAGAGCGAGCAGGGCAACTGAAGCAAACGCTGCCTCGAGCCGAAGTCATTGCTTGTTTTTCATTGACGTTCTACAACAAGCTTCAACTGCCCCTGCACCTTCCCTTGAACTCATTGACCCTCGCAAGAGCAACGAGAAGGGTGGCGGAGGAACCGCTAAGCGATCAATGGGATCTCCCGTGATGTCGTCGAACACCCCACAGTATCCTGCACACGAAATGCCTTTTCAAGGCACCATTCTGCACATTCCCGGGCAGAAAGAGCCTGTGTACACCAGCAAGATCATTCTAGCGGATCTTGCTGGCAGCGAGCGCATCGCTCGAAGTGGTGTAAGCGGCGCAGGGCTGACGGAGGCCACTTCTATCAATAGCTCCCTCACAGCGCTTGGAAACGTAGTGCATAGCCTACACGAAGGGGGATATGTGAGTTACCGAACTTCTAACCTTACACGGCTATTGAAACCCACATTCTCCCATCCGTCATCTCGCGTTCTGCTTCTCGCACAGTGTGCACCCACTCAACTGACGTTCGAGGAAACGGTCTCAACGCTTCACTTTGCTAACAAGGTGAAGGCGATGAAGGTTACTACAGTAACTGGTACAGCGGCGGAGAAACTACAATTTGATTACCTGGAGGTGGCCAAGACTTGTGACGCAATCGGAGCGGATCTGCGCATTTTTGCCCTCGAGTGTGAAGCACGACCCAACACCATTAGACGAACCAATCCTAAACACAAGGGTGTTTTCTACGACTGCTTAAAGGGTGGTGCGAAGGAGCGCCTCGCAGAGATGGAATCCAATGGCACGCTCAAGGCGGTTCGACACGAGCGCGACGAAACAGCGAAACGAAAGGCGCAGGAACAGGCAAAATTCGAAGCAAACCTCCGGAATGAAGTTGAACTAGCGAAAAAAAAATTGGTAGCTGAACACAAAGAGCGAATGTCCGATATACAGGGAGAAATTGGGGAAGAGAAACACTTGCGAGTAAACCACAGCATGGAGATGCTTATCAGAGAGTCATCGGCCACTAAAATGTCTATGGAGTTGCAAGAAAGTGTAGCGCGTAGCAAACTCATGAAAGTTTTTTATACCACCCACAAGACGGTATGCACAAAAGAAATCGAACGGAATGCGCAGCGTCTACAGGAGACATCCAAATCACTGGTGCAAACCCAGGCGGAGTCGACATCCCCAGCAGTGGATTGTGCGCGTCTTGAAATAGACAAAACGTATGCGCTTGCAGCTTGGTATCACTGCACCAGTAAAAGATTCTTTGCCAGCACCATCCAACAACGAGAATACCAAATGACCTGGTTGAAAGCCGTTTTGGGAAACAAAAAACTGGAATACTGGCAACAAAAAGTGAAGGGATGAATGCCAGTGCAGTATGACACAGCCAAATTTTTTCTTACTTACTCCTATAGTTGTGGTCTCTCCACTCTGTCAATTTGGAGGTAGACATTCTCGACCTACACGATTGCATGGATGATTTATGTTCCTGCGTAAGCGTCCCTTTCTGCCACTTTCTCCCCCCTCGCCATTCTTGTTGAGGATGAATCATTTGAAATCTCAACGACCCACACAGGCTTTTCAATTATACACAAATTTTGAGGCACGAGACGCCTCTCTTGCCGGGATGAACACAGCATTAGAATATGCAATTAGTAACTTGACAGACAGAGGACTAGCGATATCAACCTCTCTAGCGAGGAAAAAAACTGCAACTAGAACGCTTGTGGTAGACTGCATTAGCTTGTATCAGGAATGCCTTCTCTATTTCTGGTCCACGAAGAACACAACACATAACACTGTATTGAGTGTTATTAAAACATTCTTTCAGAAGTTGGCGGAAAGTGTTGTGAAACAAAACAGAATAGAGTTCCTTTTCGCGGCTATTCCATGTGTCTCAGTGGCGGAAACTTCCCTCAACGATCCCTCAAATGACAGGTGGAGTGAGAACTCAAAACTTCTCGATTTGAATAATATTTCTAGTGATGGTGCCAGCGACTTGGCTATCTGTGCGTGGGGTGCTATGAGGGATCTTGCTGTTAATTACACACACTCAGGGTCCTGTGTCTTCCTTTCCACGGAAGATGCTTTCACTGCGATGATGGACCATGCTAAGAGAGATGCAGATGATTGCAGCAAGCGGATGCTGTGTTCTCGCGATCCGCGATGCCTCTTCGCGATGAAAACGCATGAAGTTCTTCCGAATCTTTTCGACTTCATAATGTTGCAACCAGAGAAACCAGAGAAGCAGCTAGAGCCGTGTACGTGGTCGGGAAATGAATCCGCTTCTTTTCTCACAGAACTCTACGCGATATCCAGAGCCTTGGATCGAGTTGCTTTGGCAGAGGACAAAGGTAACATCTTAGACGCTGTTCAGAACTTTTTAAAATTGAAGGATGATGACTGGCCCAGAAAGATTAACGACTGGCTACACACGTGCAACCTTTCCTGGAAGGAGAGCCTTGTAGACCCTAAGAGGTTCCTTGCAGCATATTGTACAACTGAGCTTCTTCGAGCACGAGGGGAATTAGGCCTGACCTCCATAAAGGTACCTAAGAGAAGTCTGGTCTTTGAGCACCCTAATGTGGGCACATTCCGCATGTGCAATGAAACAAAAATGGGCCTCGTTTTCTCGCTCTCGATTTCCGAAACAGAATGCTTCTCGTTAGCCCTCCCCATTCGTCGGGCGTTCGAGAAATATATTGGGTGTCCTACGAAAGTGTTCAGCGAAAGAGAGAATTTTTTGGATGTTCTGGTGATGAATGCCCGTGACGATAGTGGACTAACGGAATCTTCTGTGCTGGAGGAAAAAGAGTGGCATGAGATAGAAAACAACAGTAATTCTAAAATGAAACCCGTTGCCGTCGCCATAAAGATGCTGCATCACGGCAAAATTCTCAACAACGACGAGGTCGAACAGCGGCTGCTGAAATGGATCGAAATGTATCCGAGAGCGGGCAAAGAGACGGGAGCAAAATCGGAAGATGATCAAATGTGGTTGGAGTTCCAGTGTGCCTTGTTGCATGTGTTTCTCGCGTCGGAAGTATGTGATGTTTCGGCACTGCAGACGTTTCATTTGTTGGGGATGTACCAGACTACCTCCCCACTCGATGAACTCTAAGTATACGTACACACAAGAAACAAAAAGAAAACAAAACAAACAAACATTAAAAGAAAACAATTATTCTGAAATGGAAAGCAGGTTGCTGGATCACAATCGGACCGAATATCCCTCTGCTCTCCGCTTTGCTTCTTTCCCTGCTTCTCTCTCCCGTTGCTGTTGCACTTCAAATGTTTCGCTTATTACTGTGGACCCGATACGCATGTAGTTCAGCCCTTGACACGTAGCGTTAAGCGGGACACAATGGGAAAAGGAGCCTTCAATATCCCTACCGATCCGGAGGAGGCGAAGGCGCTCGTGGCCACCTTGAGAAATCTACCAGAAAACAAGACGTGCTTTGACTGCAGTCAGAAGACACCTAGCTGGTGCAGCGTCAACAATGGTATTTTCTTGTGTATGGATTGCTGTGGCCGACATCGTGGCATGGGAGTGCATCTCTCTTTCATGCGCTCCGCAGAGCTGGATGACTGGCAACCCATACAAGCCGTGAGCATGGCCTTAGGGGGCAACGATAGGGCTCGACAGTATTTTAGACAGCAAGGAATCACTGACACAAAGAACGTATATGGAACACATGTTGCTCAACAGTACAGAAAAAAGCTAGAAACAGAGGTGCGAGTTGCAATGCAAAACGGCGGGTGCTTGCCTCGAAATCCTGAAGGAAAAGGCTCTCCATGTCCTTCCGCCGACACAAACAAGAGCAGTAGTCCCACCACTAAGGTGGAGTCACCGATCGGCCGAGCCCTCCTGGCTACGCCGGCCAGCGAGGAACCAGCGAGCCCTACAGTTAACGTTGTTGCCATTTCTTCTAAGTCAACCAGTAAGAAAACAGTTCTCAAAGGAAAGAAAAAGGGTCTGGGTGGCGTATGCAGGGCTGAAAGCAGCGCTGTAGCAGAGGTGGCCAAGCTTAGTGAGATTCCCCAGGAGCTGCTGTTCGATGCACCGGCTAAACCACTGAGTCCAGTACAGCAGCTATCGGAAGTGCCACAGACCGACTTTTACACTCAGCAGCTTCATAGCTCCTTTGAACGTGAGGATCAACATCAGGTAGCTGACAACAATCAACAGGATCATTTTTTTAGTGGGATGGGGAACGAACCGTACGACGGCGATCACAATGCCAGGGCCAACGGGGATTGGCAAGTCAGTGAGATGCTCAACTTCTTAAAGGAGACAGCGGAAGAACTCATAAGCGAGTTCTAGACAACTTCCAACAAGAAAGATAACACACATACACACAGACACCTGAAAGATACTCAATCCGCGACTGTAGAGGAAATTCTGTAATCCCTGACGAATTCTGTAATCCCTCATCCACATTGCCCATGCGCATTACCGTTTCGCTTGATTCCGCCTGGCTTGACGAGGGTTCCAGGGATGAATGGAATTCTAAATACGACATGACCGTGTTTTTCTAACCCTAACGCTTTCTTTTTGTTTCCTTGCTTTATTCTTTTACATGATTCTTTTGTTGGGAAACATCACCTATTTCCAATATCAGCACACTTCCACCAAATGTGGGAAGCTATTCGCCAAGCCATTTCTAGCTGCTTTGCGAGTACAACTTTCAAGAAAAATTATGTAGATGGCGACCAGGGCGATCGAGATGCGGGCATTGACACGCGGGCAAGAGAGCTGAAGGATCGGGCCATTCAACTACATCTTGATAAGCTGGAAGAGAAATACCTGTGTTGCGTGTGCGGCACCTCAGGCGAGGCACGAGAATCTGATGAGCACATTTACGATACCTTTTCCACGGTTACGCTGCCTTCCCCGGAAGTCGTAACAGCTGCGGTGGCAGCAGCAGATGGCCCAACACAGAGAGATGCCGATCAGACACAAGCGGATGCAACAAAGGTGACTGCTGCGGAGGTGGAACCATTTGAAATTGAGCACCTTATGTACAAGATTCGACACGCGGTGCTGAAGAAAGAAGCCCGCACGAAGCGACAAGCAGTTGCTATTCACCGGGACAAAGGGCTGCAAATGATAGAGGAAGAAGAAATCGAAACCTTCTCTAGTTTCTTTAAGCGCCCTGTAAAGGGCTATCTATGCGAGGCGTGTCATAACAGTGCGAAGACCAGGCTGGAGATGCTTACCAGACAGATTGAAACCATTCTCTTCAAGGCGAATCACCCGCTCCTAAGGAAAACAACGAGACACGAGCTGCAACTCTTAGCGGCGAGTGGGCAAATATCTCAGGATCTTCTGGTGCACATTCTCGGCGTTCGAAGCGCTGCATTCGAGTTACAAGATCGCGCTAGTGGTCAGTCGCCAGTATCGGCAACAAACCTTGAGAGTGGAACAGGTAGCCCCTCTTCCATTCAGTTTCCGCAATTTCAGCGAAAGAGCGCCTCCCTGCCAGATTCGGTTATTTTCTCTCTGCGCGAAAATGCCAAATGCGGTATCTGCGAAAACCGTCAGTCTTGTTTCTTTATTCGTCAAAGCGTCCTCTTTCTGTGTCAATTTTGTTGTGCTCGTGATCGGTTCTATCGCGACAACGCCATTTGTATCAATGATGAGCCGCTAACACTTGAAGTATTCCACCTGCTGATGAGTCTGTCGCGACACTACGAGATGGTTCACCAAGAGAACGCGCTGCGACAACTTCCTCAAGGACTTTTGAAAACGGCGCCAACATCTCTTTTCGGGCCTCACCAAGAGGAAAGCCTCTTCCGTGTACAAGATAAACATGCATTCGCTCAACAACCCCCGAGCGGTGGAGGGGATGCCGTACAGCGGATCCCGGTGGTTGTACCAAATGAGAGTACGATCCCCTTGCCCGAACAAGTGGATGGCTCTGCAGTCAGCCTGTTTCACGAGAGCCGCCCATCAATGTTTACCGCACCGTCTACCACCCAATGCTCTATTCCCGTATCCACAGAGGACCTTCTAGTATCTTTGTTCGCTGACCCTGTTCCCCCGCCAGGCGAGATCACCTCAGGTGAGCCATCGGCGTGGGATGCGAAGGACGCCCCCTCCTCTTTCCACTGGCAGGAGGACCCGGCGGTGCTAGCGGTGCCTAGCTCTGACCCCGCGACAACCAGCGCCTTGCCCAATGAGGAGGACCCTGTCCCCACCGAGATCACCTCAGGTGAGCCATCGGCGTGGGATGCGAAGGACGCCCCCTCCTCTTTCCACTGGCAGGAGGACCCGGCGGTGCTAGCGGTGCCTAGCTCTGACCCCGCGACAACCGGCGCCTTGCCCAATGAGGAGGACCCTGTCCCCACCGAGATCACCTCAGGTGAGCCATCGGCGTGGGATGCGAAGGACGCCCCCTCCTCTTTCCACTGGCAGGAGGACCCGGCGGTGCTAGCGGTGCCTAGCTCTGACCCCGCGACAACCAGCGCCTTGCCCAATGAGGAGGACCCTGTCCCCACCGAGATCACCTCAGGTGAGCCATCGGCGTGGGATGCGAAGGACGCCCCCTCCTCTTTCCACTGGCAGGAGGACCCGGCGGTGCTAGCGGTGCCTAGCTCTGACCCCGCGACAACCGGCGCCTTGCCCAATGAGGAGGACCCTGTCCCCACCGAGATCACCTCAGGTGAGCCATCGGCGTGGGATGCGAAGGACGCCCCCTCCTCTTTCCACTGGCAGGAGGACCCGGCGGTGCTAGCGGTGCCTAGCTCTGACCCCGCGACAACCGGCGCCTTGCCCAATGAGAAGCGTGAAAGTCAAGGTGCTCACTTTAGAAATATTCTGTAGGAGTTGAGTTTTATTTCTAAATTGCTGTTTGCATTTTTAGTATTTAAGGTATCAGTGTGAGTGAGGCCACCTTTTGGTTGGGTGAGTATTTCTCTGAGTATCAAATCTATATCTATATTTTTTTGTGTTGTGTATGCGTGCTTTACTGTCTTGCATTTGTTTCTCTTTGTTTTTTTTATGCTTATCAGCAAGTACCAAAGAGTGTTAATATTCACCCTTCCTTGGGGTACCACAAGTAGTTCTTCACACGAAAAAAAAAGTTGTCGCCGATGCCAGAAACCTCTTTCAGAGTACACGTCAATCCGACGCCCAGCTCTATTGTTGAAGCAAGCAGCGAGCCGCAAAGCCCGTTCGGTGCTGTACCTTTTCAGGTGTCCCCGAAAGTGGTGGACTCTCTTGCGATGCACGCGGGCACAGTGAGCACTATTCCTGGAGTGAATCAGCTGTTCTTAAATTTGGCAACGGTGGTTCTTTCACGGCGTTCAAAGGATCCAGAGCAGCTTCTGATGGACTACCTGACTAACAGGAGGTTGCCTGAGTTGCAAACACTCCCGCATCATCGTGCGAGCAGCTCCAACTTGACAGATCATGCCCCCATAGACGATACTGCTGATTTCCAAGCGGAAGATATCGGAGTTGACGGCGAGAACCATATGAAGCCGAAGGACAACAGCGTGCCTCTGGATGAGCGGCTGGCATCCTGTGGCTCCACACCTATGCATCGTGCAGTTCTGACAAGCGTAGCGCGTCTTCTGCTTTCCGTTCGTCCACACGATGTGAAGGACTTCCTCGTCACACGTTGGGAGGGTGAGGCGTTCGGGGCAGAAGACGCGATCTCCGTTGAAGCTTCCTCTCCTCCGCATGCCAATTCTACAGCGGAACTGCTGGAAAGTTACGTCCCAGTTGGAACCGTCGGACGGGTTGTGGCCAAGGGCGTTGCACAAATACTTCTCTCAAAGAAACCGTCAAATCCACTGAACTTCCTCACAGTCCATCTCACCTCGCGCTTAGGATTATCATTGGGCCGCACCAACGACAATTTTGCCGTGGAGAACATGGTGGGTGCCAACGGTGTGGCGGCGGCTTCGTACTCGGATCCCGCAATGCCGCAGAAGTCGGCACTGTCCAGTTTCCGCCGGCGCAACGAAAAAGGCGCGGACAAGACCTCCTCAAACTACTCTACGCATTCCAATGCCTCGGACTCGGCTCGCCGCATTCCAACCTTTGTTACTCCCTCAATTGGGGTTCAGCCGCGCAGCCATTCTACCGTTGGGTTTTCTCCAATGAAGTGCGTTAAAGAGGAAAACAGAACTGAAAGCTTTCGTTCCGCCGGATCTCGGGTTGGGCTTCAGCTGTCCGCCAGCCAACCGAAGCATGATTACGATGAGGACCCTCTGATAGAGGTAAGTAGCGCGATGAGAAGAAGCATCTTAAAGAGCCCGCAGCCCCCGTTGTCCATGATGGAGGTTGCCGGCGGCTCGCTGAGGGACTCGCTGCAGCTCAACATGGAGACAACCGGCATGGCGAACGCAGTGGATAGGGGCCAACCGCAGAAACACAGCCCACCGCACTTTTCTGCTCAGCAGTTTCAGCACATGTTCTGCCACTCCCGGGACGAAGATTCGGTGGAGGGGGAGGAGTTCGGGCCCAGCTCCGCAGCTGCGGCTTTCTCCTCCTTACAACGAGAGCTTGGTATCTTCCAGGCCAAAAGGGAGTTCCGCCTTGAGCTACTGCGAGATGAGGTGGACAACCTGCGTGTGGAGAAAGACTATCGAGAGATGGTGATGCGCAAGAGACCCTCCGAGGAGGCCGCCTCAGCTCTCGGTCATGTTACAGCAGCCCTTGAAGACGCAGAAATCTTTTTGAGTAATTACGAGTCCCGATACACCGCGACGCTTCGTTCTCTCACAAAATGGGTCAAGTTACTCTGACGAAAAGTAAAACGCGACCTTTCCTGCATTGATGTGGGTCATACTCTTTAGATTTAGCATTCTACTCGATACGAAATTCCAATTCAACATCCTTCTACATCGACTGTTGATTCCAAAAGAAGATCGAATGTTATAGTCTACCGAACGAAATGAAACAGGGAAGCGGGTGATCTTCCTCTCTCGCTGTATCTTTTTCCTTTTGTTCTGTCTCTCGACGCCTCTTCATTCGTCAAAAGAAGACGTTGAGGAAAACAACATTGTGGAAAGACCGCACGGTCTATTATAAATATATTGCGAAGTAACTTCAACATTCCCCGAGAGTAGTACTCTTTACCTTTCTGCATCTTCCCTCGCTTTTTGTGTTTTATTCCTTTCAGTTGATCCACTACCACCTAGGGAAGAAGGGCTGTACCATATCACCACCTGTTGATCGCCTCAGCTCGTCTAGTTTTCCCGTGTTGCGACGTGTTGGCACAAAGGTAAAGTATTATGAAGCTTCTCGGTCTTTTAGTTTTAAAACCTCTGTCTTATTCTGCAGTGGAGGAGAACCCAGGAGAGGCACGGGAGTCAGTTATTTGCTCTAGCGCTATCGATGTTAGCAGTGTTGGCTACTTCCAGCGCAATGCAGCTCGGGAGTTTATCTTTTTTTTATCCCGAACGGTAGCGAAGCGAGTCAGTGGTGGAACAAAGTCGCAGATTATTCAGAATGGGAATGCAATCTTTGCTCAGTCTACTATAGACGGCCTCGTTTTTATTGCTGTGACGGACATTGAGTACAACTGGCGTGTCGCCTTCTCGCTCCTTGGGGATCTGATTCCCCTTTTCCAGCAGACATTTCGTGGGAAATACGACAGCGTCACGGCATCCACTCCAGACAATTTTCTTCCGTGGAAGCACCTTGACGAGATGCTGGTCAAGTACCAAAATCCAGAAGAGGAGGATAAGATTTTACGACTTAAAAAGGATATAGATGAGACAAAAATCCTTATGTACACTGCCATTGAAGACTTACTGGAACGCGGGCAGAAAATTGATGATCTCGTCACACAAAGCGAGGATCTATCCTACGCTAGCAAAACATTCTACACACAGGCGAAGCAAACTAATGCAGGGTGCTGCATAGTCATGTAGGCGTTGAACCTCAACCGGGATCACAGAGCACTCCGGTCTCAGAAACGGAGAATAAACGGAGTTTTGTTCTTTTCCTGAAACTCTGTTATTCTGTCACTATTGAAGTGCTGCATGATCTCGAACTCCAAACTCGGAATACGCGAGCATTCATGTCTACGTAATAGAACCCTCAAACATACAACTACCTTTTCCCACGCGCGAAGCGTACAGGACAGCATATGAACAATAACAGGACAGACAACAAGGAAAGTATCTGTTCACCTACCCTCTTTGTCTGACTTTTCATTCAACCTTTCTCGTTATCTTCTTCGATTTTTCTTTTTCGGTTTTGGGTGTCACAAAGACATGATTGATGACTAGTACTGACAGTCAGTTCGTTGCCTATTCGGCAGAAGACTCTCCAGCAGAGTCAGAACAGACAGAGGGCTGTGCCCCCATAAATAGCTCCGAAGACGAAAGCGTAGGAAGCTCATCTGATGAAACTGAGGAAGATGACGAGGCCGAGGAAGAACTTGGTGATGATGAGGAGAAGCCGTCGTGGGGACGCGGCAGTAGAAAACAGCAAATACATCTGAAGACAAGACACAATCAAGAGCCTTCCCTGGACCAAGCCGATTCTGGTACTACTAGCACCGCAGTGGCTGGCGCATGTGTGGAACCGGTCTCTGTGACAGTGCCACCTTCAACCGCCTCAAACATTCCTTTTCAACGAAGTGCGAAAGAGAGTGAGGCGCCGTACTTTCAAGGAATTTACCGCTCTCGAAAGGTTGGCGAAAAGAGTTCTTTTGATTCCGCGACTTTCCCCTTTAGTGAAGAGAAAGACAGAGAGAGGCGCATAATGGCTCGGTTCGAATTGGTATTCCCGACAAGGGAGTATGATCACTCTCTAGTTTCCTTGGGACTGTGAAGAAGTTGTTCTTCTGCTCTATTGCGTTTCGATACTTACAGGAGATACTGTAGAGAGTGTGCCTCGTGTGGCAGAGAACTTCATTTCGGAGTTCCGCGAGTATCTTGTCTTGCTGTAATACAATCTTGACGAGCAGGATAGAAAATGCATGAATAATAGACTCCAATGAACATTCATCATGCGGCTCTTACTGCCCTCTGTTTTATTGTTTTACCACCTGCCTAGTCCTCCTTTCATTGCGTAACATCGTTACTAAAATGCCGTTGGGCTACAAGAGTGAGACAGGGGCGGTGCTACTCACTGCTGCTGCCGTTATTTCTCTCCCGCTGATGCCTTGGAAAGCCGTGGCTATCGCCATTCCGGTGTGGATGGTTGCGAGCCGCATGGTGGCCCGAGGTGCGCGCTGCCGTGTAAGGCCCCCGAATGTCTTGTCCTCGGAGGCGGCGTTGAGCAAGGCACCTTTTGTTTTCAGCGCAACCATGCAGCGTGAAAAACGCCCTGTATGTGTGGTGACGGGAACCAATAGTGGTATTGGCTTTCACACGGCAGCGGGGCTGGCAGCGGAAGGCTACGAGGTGGTGATAACATGCCGAAGCGCGTCCCTTACGGGGGAAGTTGCCAGACAGATCGCGGAGGAAGCAAAAAAACTTCGACGATCGAACATTAAGAAATTTGCGAATGCCCCCCAGGAAATCCTGGTAGTCGGAGAGAAGCCGATCGAAAGCGATAATTTTGAGTCTATCCGAACGTTCGCGAAATGGTTCAAGGAGACTTATGAGCAACGTAATGTTCAAGTACTCGTGAACAACGCCGGAATGATGCGAAAAGAACTCAAATTTTCTACCTTTCAACCCACTCTCGAGCTGCACACAGCGGTGAATTTCCTCGGGCCGTTACTTCTGACAGAGCTACTGTTGCCGGAGTTGGAGCGTAATGCCGGACGTGTGGTATATGTTTCGAGTGAGGCTCATCGGTTCCCGCAATCCACACTGGAGGCGGGTATGTTTGGACTGTGGAAGAAGTCGGATCATAAAACCGGTTCCAGTCTCATAAATGGAAAACTTCTGTCCGCTCTTCGCATGCTGAACCAAGGGCAGCTCAAGTGTTCTGGACCTCTTTGTGTCCAAGATACGAAAAAGGCGTTTGTTCGGTACGGTACCAGCAAGTTGTTAAACACGTACCACGCACATCACATTGCTAAGCGCTACCAGAACGCTCCTGAGACGAGGCGTGTGCGTGCTTGCTCTCTGCATCCTGGCTGCGTTGTAACAGGTTTTCAACGTGATTTGGTCCGCTCCCGCTTTTTGGACGCCGTGTTCAATGTTGGAGGTCTTCTCTACCTAAAGACAAGTGAGGAAGGAGCTCAAACCTCGCTGCACTGCGCAATGTGCCCCGCAGAGGAGCTGGAGCTTGTACGACCTTCCAATTCCGCATCACCGGATCTTGCGGTCAGCCCATACTTTGTTGAATGTGCGGAGAAGACAAGATCAATGCTGCTGGGGTACGGCTGGGATTTAGAAGAAGCGGAGAGCATCGTTTCCTGGGGAAAGGAACTTGTCGGTCTCATTGGGCATTAATCTGATTGATTCGAATGACAAACAAACCAGTCCTGTCTACTGCACCTTGTGGTGGTGCTCGCATCACGCATATTTTGTTTCTGTTCTCATTCGGCTGCCAATCCTATTACCATACCATCTTCATGTTTCTCAACCCTTTCTGTGACACATGCACACCAAAAAAACCAAAACAAAAGGAAAACCAAAACAACAACAACAACAACCATAGAAAACAAATCTTGGAACAACACAGGAGCCTATTGACTCTACGGAGGAGGAACCGCTGGTAGCTCTTTTTTTCAAATAAAAAAAAGCGGCGTAGCCTTCCCTTCACAGCCTATGCTTAGCAGGATAGGGGAGCTTTACTTTCAGGGCTGATGTCACTTCGCAGAGAAACGCTTAGGGCCTACAGGGAGCTCTACAGGAGCTGCCTCGTGGCTGCCCGGCATAGTGGAATTGGCAATCAGGAAGGCCTTGTGGCTTACATATCAAAGCGTTTCCGACAGGAATGTGAGCTGAGCAGATTGCAGCTTGCCCAAGCCGTGGAGCGCTCCAGCCCACGCCGGCGACAAAGCGTAGCTAACCAATTTCAACGCTTTCTCTCGGCGCGTATTGATCAAGCACGACAACTCAGTGCGGTGATGGCGAATGCCCCGGACAACGATGCGCTTATTTCTGTACTTCAGGTTCTAGGGGCCGGAGTTGGTAATGCATCCTTCCAACAACATCTGGAAAGCCAATTTATGAGGTTGGCGGAACACCAAGTAAAACGGGAGGAACGACGTGAAGTGAGTGAGGAAGAGGAGAGTGAGCAACAGAATCGCCTTCTCCAGCACGCGCTACTCCCGTACGCCGAAAAATTGCTATTGGCTCATCGTGCGGCG